>OU426877.1:24670057-27170057 GCA_911387805.1 Cantharis rustica | reverse complement strand
TTTAAATAATAAATAACAATTTAAATAATAATTAAAATTGTTACTATGAAAGAATACATCCATAATAATTGCTTTAATAATATAACTAAATTTTATCTACTTTTGATATAATAAAATATAGTCTCAGTTTTCATGATTATTTCGGATTTTTGAAAATTATAACACAATTTTAGATATAATCGAAGTTTTAATTTTATTTTCAACATAATATAAAACAAATAATAATTTAAATATAGTACAATTTTTATTATCTACCGTTAACTAAAGTTGGAAACTGTACTTATTGATTTGGTTACTGTTTTTATAATTTTTCTTTTTTTGTGTAAGAGAAACGTTCAATAAACTCTTATTTAAAGATTTTATTTGAAAATAAAGTCTTGACCAAAAAGTAAAAATATTAACTTTGCTTGTTTAGAACAAGTAGTAAAGTAACACGCTTTCTTTAGCAAATTTTTCAAAAAATGATTAGAAAATGATATTCCATTTCCATTAAATACTTCAAAGATACGTTCCACGTTTTAAATATCTTCCATAAACTCATCAGAAGGTTTGACTAGACCCCCTTTATTTATATATTATGTCCATGTAAATGTACTTGTACTTGGACATTCATTAGTTCCTGCCTTTCCTGAATTTCTCTAAAAATCGTCATTATTAAAACGTATCGAACAAATCCTTGAATTGTCAACATTAAATTTATCAAACCGTTAACACAAATGAATCCATTCAAACCTTAATTCAGGATTGTTACGAGGAAAGCAGAAAAAAGCTATTTTTTTCACAAAATATTTAACTTTTGTTATCGGATTTGCAACCAAACACTGCACACCTTATTTTTACAATTTATAAATATAAACTGTAATGAAAAACATTCAAAAATAATTTGAAAAAAACACTAAACAAAGTCTACGCCATAAGAATTATGCACAATAAATACTCAACAGGTCACGTATGACGTCAGTAACTCCTCCTACCATGCGCAGAACTATTTAGATATCCTACCTTAAAACTTATTGTACCATGGCTATAAATAGTATTTTAATATAATATAAATAATTATTAACTTGTGAAATATTTTAAATTAAAATGTTTTAAATTGAACAAGTTAATTAAACATTAATAACATTTAATATTTTTTATAGAGCTTTTAGCAAAGGTTATCGCTTTCAATTTATCGAAGTATAAATAAATTCTGATGAAAGTGACAACCGTCGGTAAAACCTCAATAAAAATCTTAAATGTTTAATTAACTTCTTCAATTTAAAACTTTTTGATTGAGGTTGTAAATAATATAGTTAGTGGAATGTAAATTCTTTTATACTGCATGTTAAATAACTTGGTTTGATAGAACTAAAAATTATTTAATTTTTTTTTATTCTAAGAATACAAGCAATCTATTTACAAAGAATAAATTATTGATACATGTAATAAAATTTGACTGACTATTGTAGTTTTAATTTTCTTGTTAAATTTTCAGGAGTGAATCTACTCAATTTACGCACTTCATTGTCTTTATTAATCAGCAGTTCCGTTGCTAACGGTTTGGATGACTAAAAATTTTGTGATAGATGGTAGTTGATGAGCTCTTGAATGACGGTGTTGGGTACATATACCTTTGTATGTCTATAATTTATTATCAGTTACAAATCTAGAATTTAATAAGTTGACTTGATGGTTCCTGAAAGCAGCCACAGGATCGACGTATCAAGCCAGGATGGCGGTGTTATCTACTAAAGTGGCAACTGCTATTGACTTTATTGTTGGCCGGTCATATGAGTACAATAAATGCAAAACTAAGCCCAAGATTATTCCTTGGGATACACTTGCGTTAATAGCAACTAAGTCGATGTAAGGTAGGTGCGACAAATAACACCCAGCTAAGAGATAATAATTTTTATTTTTGTGCAAGCATCGAAAATAAACAAAAATTTAATAGAGTAAGGTGTATTATGGTCTTGACTAATAATACAATAAAGTTTAGATAAAAAAAATATAAAAATACTATATCATTTTTCTATATTATTGTAAATGTGCCTTATTTCTACCCCCGGTTATTTTAAGACCCGGCTATCTAATATGCATCGTCATCTAATAGTGTGAAGCTCAAACATTTTTCATGTGCTCAGGTTAAATACTTAATACACCTTTCCATATCTTTTTCCGATAATTATGGTTTCTGGCAAAGCGGTCAATAACAATCAGTTTCTTCAGAAGACTTCGAAGTATCAACAAGCAAGGGCCTTATTTCTTGCATGCAGCAATTTAAGTTATATTAAAAAAACCATTCTAGGATAAAATCCCGCTGCCACAATCCCGCCGTTAAAATCCCACCGGACCATAATCTCGCCGGACCACAATCCCACCAAACTAAAATTCAGTTGGACTGAAATCCCGTCGGGCCATATTTGTTGTATGAAAGATTTCTTGGGCGAATAACATTCAGACTGTACGTACCTTACCGACAGAAATTTGATAGAAGAAAAAAATGAAACAGAAATGTTAACGATTGACCCAAAAATAATAGAAACAAAGATAGTGGTGAGACGTATGGGTGAAAAGCCCATTATACAAGGTTTAACTTTAAAATAAAATCCTGAGGTATTTTTAAAGCAATGGAGCCCTGACCATTTTAAATTTTATTGTATTAATCTTGTAAAACCGACTAATTTGTCGGTTGGTATTAGTTTTTCCTGTAATTTTATTATTACATTATTCTTCTTAGCCTGTATCTATCCACTCTTGAATGTTAGGCCTCTCTCATTTTTATTTGAGAGGTTTAGTAGGCTTTAAAACGCCACGCTTGCCAATGCGTGTTGGTGAGTATAGTCCCAAGACGTAAGTTAGACTTTTTAGATCACAGCAGTGCAGTTGGCGCGACCAAGCATCGAACTGCGGTCTCCCGCTCCGTAGCATGTCGATTTAAACCTTACACCACACTGCTGGTTACAGTGTACATTACATTATTATTATTATTATTATATATTGATGTGGTATTTTTGTAGAAAAATTATCAATCTCTTGATTACCTCGGATTAACCCTGGAGTGCGTAAGCAGTTGACAATTTTGAAGGGGTCGAAGGGTTCTAAGCGTCTTCAAAAATTAACTAATTATTAATCTTGTCTCAAATTTAATATTAATAATCTAAATTAATTTAAAGTAAATGTAAAAATTTTACTTTTATTCGATGGGAACGAAGTTTGATTTCTAGCCTTATCCAAATTGCCGGCTTATCAATTGCAACACTCGTTCGTTCAAATACAATTTTAATTCTTCCAATTTCAAATAATATCCAAATCAAATTTACTATTCCAAATATTATTTTTCAAATTAACCAAAACAATCAAAACTATCAAATCAACACCGCTCGGTAGGCGCTCATAAAAATTATCCAAATTATCCAAAATTATCTTATTAATCATCCAAAAAAGGCGCAATAATGCATTCGCATAAAATTACTTTATTCAAATCAAAAATAATAACTCACAATTTCAAAAATCACAAATCTCAAAAATAAATCACAGAGCCAAAATCATCGACCAGCTTGGTCGGCCATCTTGGAGAAAAAGCCTTTATCTCCCCTTCTTGACACCCCACCTTGCACTCGTTCAAAACCACCAAATTAAAATCACAATTTACAAAATTTTTCTAAAAGAGTACAGGGTGGGTCCAAATATTTGGTAACACGACAATATATATATTATTAAATTATATTATTAAATAAAATAAATTAGTAGGTAATAGTAAATACAATGAAGTGGTAAGAAGTATAAAAGTAAATAAATAATAACAAAGTATTGAAATGAAGTGCAAACTGTTTTTAAATCAGAAGGGAAAAGAAAAACTTGCCTTGCACGGCTATACGTTTGATTTTGAAAAATTTAGTGCGTGCAATTCAAAAAAATTTGTAAAAAAAATTTGTAACCGCGGGATTTTAATGCGGCGGGATTTTTGTTCGGCTGGATCTTGGTTCGACGAGATTTTTGTTCGGCGGGATTTTAATTGAGCGGGATTTTGATTCGGCGGGATTGTGATCCGGCAGGATTGGGGTCCGGCGGGAATATCGGTTGTCAGGATTTTAGCGGCGGAATTGTGGGAGCGGAATTGTGATCGCAGGATTTTGTCCCATCCCAACAAACGAAATACTTTCTGCTAGCGCTACTTATGAATTGATAGTTCGTACTAATCCGAAATGTTATGATAGTATTTGAGATTCTCAAAATTTGAGTATCTCCAAATTTTCATATGGGCTTTATTACATGCCGGACCTTATTTGCCACACCTACCTTACTCATTTCGATCTGTATGACTTAACTTCGTTACTTTTTCTTTCTGGTTTGAAATTATTATTATTTGTTTTAATTTTTATTGCTTGGAAAATCAATGTGAGCCTTTTTAGTAAAGCATAAGTCAATGGTATCAAGTATTTTCCCGGTCTCAGATGACCAAAGTCAGTTCACCAATAGACAGAGCTTTAAGAATGTTGGCTTGTACCGATTCTTACCATTATTTTTATTTTGTTGTTAGTCTGAATCCTCACATTGCATACTGCTATATTATGTAATTGTCTACTGCTAAAAACCTTTCTCTAAGGATATTAAAATATTATTCGTAATCTGATTTTTAATATTGTGCTTTGGAGAGCAGTATATGGTATAAATATTTTTCATCGTACATTCCTGTTTCATGGTGTTTTATATTATCAACTATGGTCAGTCCTGTGTGCGTCAGTGGGTTCTTTCTTCTGCAAGACGTTTGGTAAAGCAAATTTATGCAGTGTTTGTTGGTAAGATGTATTTCCGATATTAACACGTCAATGTTTCAGTTTATTAAAAATGGTTTGACTTCTTGCAAATGTTGCAGATTGCTATTCTGTATTTATGGTGTAATTCTACTAATAAATATTTTTTATCAGTAAAAACAAAATCATCCCATTTTTGAGCATGAAAATGTACTTACTTGCTTTCATTAGTTAGCATTTTGACTTTTCACAGCTTATGAGGCTTCTTCTTATGCTCATTTTTAATCATTCGTTGAGCCGACTTTCGAGCGATTGCAATATCACAAGCTACTCTTCGCATTGACAGTCCCGAATTTTTTTGAATCCAAAGTTTGATGATATTCTTACGGATTGGTCTTCTTCATTATCAAATTTTTTAAATTATTTGATATCGTCAAAAACGATTTGTCGAGGAATGTGAAGCATTTGAAGAATTTTACATTGGCGATTTCCAATATCAAATAACGATAAATCTTCAGTGCAACTTTTTGGACACAACTTACTAATAACTTCTTTGTTTTTTGATTTTCTGAGCTTTAATATTCTCAGAATCTAAATATTATAACATTATTTGTTATAAAAGCAAAAATAACTTAAAAAATTAAATTTTTAAGTATTATTGTGGTATTATTTTAACATTTGTTCAGTTTAATTATTTATTTACATTATTTGTTGCTAAAATTCTGTGATTTTGACGGAAAGAAAATTTGTTTTTCCGAGTTTCTATAGGTGGCAGTGTATGTCTATTTATATATTTATACCTATTATATATTTTATAAAATTAATTTTTACACGTTACATGAAATTGAAGAATAATTTAATTCATAACTTACATAAAATTATTCAAAAACTATTTAAATGAATGATATAGCTTGCGACACGCTGTTATATAACCGTATGTTTCGATTTTCAGAATCTCATCAGGCAAACCTGGAAAAATTATTGAAATGATTGAAAAGCTATGCTATTAAATTCAAAATTCAAGCTTGATTAAAAGTCAAATTTATTTGACTTTCGTAAAAACAAAAATTATACCTACTTAAAACCAAAATGAGTAAATAAACTCATTTTGAAAAATTCTAAACCGGAAAACTAAACAAACCCAAATAAAAAACCTAAAATGAAACGTTAGTTGTAATTAAAAATTACAAAAGTTATAGATTGCTCTAATTAATGTGTCATTTTAGGTTTTTTATTTGGGTTTGTTTAGTTTTGACAATAAATTTGACTTTTAATCAAGTTTGAATTTTGAATTTAATAGCATAGCTTTTCAATCATTGCAGTAATTTTTCCAGGTTTGCCTGATGAGATTCCGAAAATCGAAACATACGGTTATATAACAGCGTGTCGCAAGCTATAAAATAGTTTTTGAACAACTTTATGTAAGTTATGAATTAAATTATTCTTCAATTTTATGTAACATGTAAAAATTAATTAAAAAAAAAATATTATCACATGTTAATAACCTTAACCATTTTATTATATATTTTATTTAACCTAATACAATCATTTCTTATGAATTTATTAGTTAGCTTTGTTTACCTGAAAGTACAAATCAAAAGAGACAATAGTAGAGATGAGGAGTTAAGAAGAAGAGTGCAATTAGGTATCAGAGCATACTATGCTATAACAAGATAATGTTAAAGAAAAAGCTGGCTATAGCAACGAAAAAAAAAATATACAAGACGATGATAAGACCGGGGTAATCACTTACGCAGCGGAAATAATGGAGGTGAGCGATTGGAGGGCGCAAAGTGTGGTGATAAACAGAGATAGAGAGTGATTGTGAGTGAATCGTCGATGAATCCCAGATTGTAGATTATAGGTGATAAGATAATTAAAGAGACTTAAATTTATAAATATAATGTAATTAATTATTTTGTATTTAATATAAATATAATAGATTTGTGAATCCCAGATGGGGAATCCCAGATGGGGATTCACAAATCACATTCATAATGAATGTAAAGCTTCAATAATAATAATAATAATAATGCAATCATTTCTTTTACATTAATTAAATTACTGCCACTTTTTTTTCTTATAAATCCTCCCCCTCCCTTATAAACGTAGACGTAAAAAAGAAGAAAGTAAAATAAAATAGCACAAATTAACTGTAATAAATAAACAGAAACACTTAAAATTGTTTAAAAAATTACTCGATGTTACACTTCTCTGTATAAAAAAAAATTAAATCAGTAAGATTTAAGATCATTTATTGCAAACATAATTTGTTGTTTATCGCTGCACGTACTTGTTATAAACATCACTCAAAAGAATAAATTAGAGAGGCGTTTTATAAGTAATACGTGAAGCATAATATGGAGGTAAAAAAATGGAATATTTTGGATTACTGAAGTGGTAATTAAAGCGACTATATCATGACTTAAAAAGAGGGTAAATACTAAAATAATTATGTTTACTGGTTAGAAAGAATATGAATACATAAAGAAGTTTTGTTTTTTTTTTCATAAAAATTTTACGAAAGCACCAATATAATTGCGTTTATACTCAAATATTTTTCCATAGCAACCAAAATAATTGTTGTTATTCGTAATAACTGTGAATGTTCCGTATTTCTGCATGATATATCTTGTCCATTATTTAAAAAAATTCAGTGAATATTCAGAAATTGGTCTGCTTGGTTCTAACGAGAATGATGCAAACGGCAGAGATTGTGGTCTTGTAAATTCCTATCTGCTTTTTTCAACTGGATTTCTATGTGAAGGAGCAGTGGTAAGAGCAGCTCTTAGGATATGAGCATAGGCCTTTGAAAGGCACGGAATCAGTGGGCATACAAAGATTCTAGAAGACTACTGAAAAAAGGCTGACAGTTTTTATGACTCCTGAGTTTGGTGAACGTTTATGTTTCGACAAGTATATAGAACTTATAGACAAGTACAAATATAAGTATATTGAAAAGAAATCTAGCCTCACGTTGCGGCGCCAATAAATGCAATGTTAACTTCCAAATATAATTACCAATTAACAAATATAATTGTTTTCCAAAAAATTAATATCCAATTCCAAATCCAATTCTAATACCAAAATTTTTTTGTTGCAAAAATAAAACCAACTGATTTCAAAAAAATATTTCCAATTCAAACAAAATAAGTAAATGCTTTTCCAAAAATTAATTAATCGCATTCAAATTCAAATTTAATGTTAAATGTTGTTTGTTGGGCTTGTACTTTTAATTTTATGCTTATCTAAATCGTCTTGTTATCACTTTCACACATTCGCTCTTGCAAATACAATTTTTAATTTTTGAATTTTAACTTTGCTATATCCAATTTAATACTTTCAACTTATCTCTCTCTAATTTACCAAATCAATCAAATCAACTACCGCTCGGCAGCAACGCATCAAAAATATCCAAAATATTAAAAATTATATCATCCAAAAAAAAGGCGCAATAATGCATTCGCATCAAATCACTTTATTTAAATCAAATCAAAAATATTACTCACAATTTCAAAATGACAAAATCTCGTATCAAAAATCAAACTCAGCGGGCATACCAAACTTAGCAGCCGCTGTCGGCCATAGTTGGCTAAAGAAGCCTCGATAAGAAACTCACTTCTACCAACTTTAATTTTCAAAGTTTTACCTCCCAAAATTCAAATTCAAATATTTCATAAACTTAACATCAAAATTAATGGCAAATTAACAGGGTAGGTAAAACTTTGGTTCGTAACATGACAATATATAAAACATTTTTAAAACGTTTTATCATCGCATTTATTCTTTACACAATCCTCTCTGATAGGGTCGTTTTTTAAACGAGAAAGATAAAAACGTCGACGATGAAACTATTTTCTTATTCAAAATTCCATAAAAGAAATAATGCAATTCTGGCATGGACCTCATGAAGTCTTGAAACTCACCGACTTGTAAAAAACGACGTCCCCCGAAAACAATGGATACAAGTAATTTTTTAGACAATTTATTGTTGAAAGAGTTCAGAAAGCTACAAATCTAAGAAATAATAGAGTTTGAAAAAAATGAATCTTTAAACCCACTTACCTGTTAAAAAAATCCCCCAAAAACAACAAATCCACAAAGCTGCTAGTCTAGAACAGGAATCTTTGTTTTTAATTGAAGTTGCAATGTAAAATAAAATTGTTCTGCGATGTAAATTACATGCTTTTTAGATTTTGTAATAGAATTTAGACTTATCTTTCTCGCTTAATAGAATTTTTATTGACTTTTTAAATATAACAATAAGTAGTTCAAGTATAATTATTACTAATATACCACTTATCATTTTTGAATTTAAAACAGTTTGATTCATAAACGACATACTTCGAAATGAGTAGTAGGTAGTTAAATTTTACGTCGTTTCGAAAAACCATGTTTGCATAATACCACATAATTAACTTGGAATTTTAATGCAAGCTTTGGGATGTAAAATAAAAAATTCACTGACGCTAATAAAATGTACCCACAACATTAAGTACGACTATCGTTATGGTTGATGGTCGGTTACATAATCAAATTTCCAAGTTATAACTATACGCACGATTATAAACTCGTACAGCAAATCGAATGTTGACCTCTTTCGATTGCATTGTTCTTCGAGCATAATACTACCCATACCAAATAGGCGAAAACCAATGATGGGTAAATTTTATTTCGTTACAAAAAAATGATTCCTTGTATGACTAATCTGAAATTTGAAATTTGCAATATCTTGAATGAATTTATTCACAACATTCCTTTAAATCAAACACTATAACAAAATATAATATAACAAAATCAAAGTGCTTCCATTATGAATCCAATATTGTATAAATCTTTTGTACCTGTTAGTACCTCTTTTACTTTTGCTGGTATTATCTACACTAGTATTTCATAACGCGTTTAAAGCTGGAGATTATTAATTTTATGATTAAAAAGTGAAAATATAGTTAATCCATCTTGCGCGTCAAAATTATTAGTGATTTTCTTAGACATCTAACCAACGCCAAACGATATTGCAATATTATTTATTTATTTGGAATTGAGATTATGGTGCTGGAATTCTTACAATTTTTTTTATAAGAAATTTTAAATGGAGTGGTGAAATATATAATATCGTATTATTTGATTAAATAATAATTTGCAAATAATATTGCAAACTTTTATATAAAAAAAAGTACAAACCAATAGACAGAAATCTTTTAATGTGTGAAAATTTCAACCTAGTATTTAATATAATAAATTAAATCATAATTATGTACACTTCTATAGTCTAGTAACCCAATAAGACAATTAACCATTCCTAAATTTTGCAATTAACTTAGAATGCAGTTTTTCGAGTGTTTCTAGTGCATCAAATCATTTATAAAAAAAACGCCAAGAGTGGTAAGTTAGCAGATTTGGAATATTTTTTCCACTGATGAAACGAAATAAAAACTTTTTTGGAGGGAGGAATAGGACTTCCGCTGGAGGTGTTGGTGCTCCCGGATGCAACACATGATTTAGTATCTTTACACCGCCAGATGACGTCATAGCTCTCACCTTTAGGGAATGCCGCCGTTGGGAAAGTCGGTCAGTATGTTGAATTCAGCTGCACTAGCGAGTGCTCTTAGTCCATAAAGAACAATGTTCACCGTAGGTAGTTAAGTAGCGCGTTAGTGATTGTTTCATCGCTAGTGATGTGTTTATTTGTTATTTATTAACTTTTACAGCAAATTTTGGGTTTTTAACTTATTTGAGGTACGTTAAATTATAAGAAAATTTAAATTCTTAATTTTTTTTTAACTAAAAAATTACTTTATTAATAACCTTATAATATTCAACTTTCTCAACTACTTTAAAGAAAGTGTGTACAGTAGCTAATAACGATTCCTCATCTGTAATATTTAATTTGTACCTACAAGAGAAACTATGTCTAGCTGTTAAAATGAGGTTTTATAATAAAAAATTATTTTTTAATTAATATAAAATATAATTTAAAACAGCGGAAATAAAAAAATTAATTTTTTAAATTTAATTATTATTTTAACAGGTATTGCGATGTATTTAGATTTCACTAAATTAATGAGGGTAAAATAAATGCTATTTACACACAGAAATTGGTCGTCCTAAAACTTATTTAGTATTTTGCCAATTGATTTTTTAAAATTATTTTTAATCTTTAGATCAATTTATTCTATTACGTAATTTTTAAAATTATTTGATGTTTTCACTAGTTTGCGTGTTTGCACTTGTAATTTAAAAAACGCCATTGCACGTAGGTAATCCGGTAATAATTATTCAATTTTGTTTATAATAATCATCTGCGATAGGTTAGAAAATGAGCTGAGCAAACAAAACTAAATCAATTTTAGTTCAAAGATTCTGAAGTTTTAAATTAAAACGGAAAAGACTACATTATAATAATTAAATATAATTTATACAAAACTGTGTGCTTGGAAGTAATTCACAACAATTTATTAAAACGAAGACAGTGACCTAAGTAAATTATGGGCGCTTTTGTTGGGATTTTCATTAAGATAAACTTGGTTCTTATATTCGTATAGTTTATTTCAGCATTTTACTGAAAGCTTTTATCGTTTGATACGAATTATGTTGTTACATTTTCTTATCTTCTACAAAATTGCTATACCAAACAACTGTAAATAAGTGTTGTCGTTTTATATTTCAAGTTTTCCACAAATGGAAATGTTTAGTGCTTTTGATTCAAAAGCCGATAATTGTAAAATATTTTTATGCAAATTATTTACTCTTATAATAATTTAATTTATTTTAAAAAATGTTGAAATGTCACAGTTAAGGTTAACGCAATAAAACAGATCAAGCAATTATTATACCAATGCCGCATCACAATAGTATGATAAGGATAATCCATCCTAGTTGCATGTCCTTGCGTGTTATTCTTTGATGGATCATTTAGCTCGGTGAAAAACAAACAGAAAAATTTTAAATTAAAAAAAAATTGATAACATACATAGATAGTTCGTCTCTATTATTTTATATAAACATAATATTTTTTATTTTCTTTTCCGAACTTTTTCTGTCGTATTAAATCTCTAATTTTACCATTCTTATTGTAACGATAAATTTTCAATTGGGATGGATGTATCTCCAAAAGGTCATGTGAAAAAACTTGTTTTTAAATATAAATTTAGTGATATAGTAGTTTGGTGAAAGTAAACCACTCTCATTTTAGACCACCGACCGCTAACATGAATTTAGAAAAGCTTTGTTTGTATGCCCTTGATATCAGTTTTAAAAAATTTTTCCTTTTACCGCTCTATATTCTTACAATAAAAATTAAAAATCAATAATTTTAATTGAATATAAAAATTAAGCCTTTTCAGTACTCCCAAATTAAGTAGTACTCTCAGCCAGATAATCAAAAAAATAGTACTATACTTAAAAAAAAAATAAAAAAATTATTAATTAAATCACTAGCCAGGACTAAATTAAAAAAAAATTAATTTAAAACACTTAAAGGACTTTTGACAATTTACAATATCTACACTCTCAAGTATGAATAAAATGTATCCAATTACTTTACAGAAAATATAATCTGTCATGCATAAAATACAAAATAAAAAAATAAAAATCTAAAATACTTCATGTTTAAATAAAGAAATATGTTGGGAAAAAAAACAAGAGTGAGTACCCAAATTTTGGAAAAATGTAGTATTTTTTAACGGCTGTATCTCATAAAATGTAGCGTTTGCTACAATATTATTATTTAGTTCTACATAATATTTCGTCTAGTTCAATTTTGCGTATAGCTAATTTAGGGTATACGAATGCATAGAAAACAAGACCAATCATGACTATTAATTTAAATATCTATTTCAACAAATTTAGTTATTTTCTGGTTCGAGACTAATGTAAAGAAATTAAAGGTTTTTTTCCGATGGTTAACTAAAGGATTTAAGCCAAGTAATTTTTGAGTTAATTTCAATTAAAATACTTTATAACTGGATATTTGAAAATCCAAACAAAAACTTAACTCGATTCGACAATTTAAGATATTTCAGGTTGACAATTTCATTTCAAATTTGGAATTCAGAGTTGATTAAAATAAAAGTGCTACATTAAACAAATTGTTATTAATTTATTTAAAAACTTAACAATGCTACCATTTCACACGCTATCGGGTCATTTTTAGAATTTTTATAACATTTAAAATATAAATTTGCAGACAATAATATCGATTTAAGTGTTTGCAACACAGAACTGTTTGTTATAATAGACTTTAGTATTATATTATATTCATTTGTTTATTCAAATTATATTGAATAATAATAAAATTGCTTAATCGTTTTAAGATTTGAAATAAATTAAGGTTTGAACAAATAAAATTATTTATAGATTTTTGAAATTATAGTGTTAATAACACTATTATTCTCCTTATATTTTATTTAATGTCATATTATTTATTTTATTTACGATTTTTATGTATATCGATATTATTATTATTATTAAGAAAGTTCAAATTTAAAATTTTGGTAATGTCTATTTTTATAAATAAGGTGGGGTACATTTGGATAACCTTTTATTATTTTATTAAATCATAATATTTTATGCTACTATTGTTCAAAACAGTTTAACTTTCAGTATTGGTTTGAGTAAAGTAAAATAAGTTTAAAAAGAAAATATCCTAAAAAATTAATTTTTAAGTATTTACTGTGGTAGCTAGTAGTTTAAGTAGTATGTAATATTAAAATAAGCAAACAAAACAAATATTAAAATATTGAATTTTAACTGTTAAATAAAGAATACATACTTACATAGTAAAATAATATTTAAAAAACAATAAAAATGACAAAAATTAACATATAACAGGTTTGAACTTAGAATTAGTAGAAATATAGTTGAGTTAGGGGTCAGTAATAAAACAATAAAATTGTCCAACGTTTCGAGTCTTTATTGACCTATTATCAAAGCTACAAATAAATACAAATAATTAAAAATTTGACATAAATTACAAAATTGAAAATAATAAAAATAAAACACAAAAGTAGTAAAATATTGAAATACAGAATTAAAAATTACAAATTTTAGTTTAATAAAAATATAAAAGTGAACAGTGAAAACAATTTGAAGATACTTTAGATGAAATACTAATCTAAAGACTCAAAACGTCAGACAATTTTATTGTTTTATTACTGATCCCTAACTCGACCATATTTCTACTAATTAATTATGGAGAGTCAACGATATAAATATACTATTAATTGAACTTAGAATATTTGAATAAACAAGAAAATGAATTATGAAAAAATTACGTTATTAAAATGATAAAGATTTAAAATAAAAACTATGTAATACGATATATAAGGCCCCTATTTCACAATTATTTTTGATCATCAGTCGTATATAACATAAGAAAAACGTAGAAGTCTTCTAAGTTCAAACCTGTTATTATGTTAATTTTTGTAATTTTTATTGTTTTTTAAATATTATTTTTCTATGTAAGTATGTATTCTTTACTTAACAGTTAAAATTCAATATTTTAATATTTGTTTTGTTTGCTTATTTTAAAATAAGTTTAGTTTCAAGATGCGGGAGGAGGTTTAAGAAATGCTGTAACCCAAGAATTTAAAACAAAAATATTCAAAAAACTGAGAATATTGAACTTTTTAGCTAAGTTTAAAGCGCAACATAGTACGCTCTATCATTCAATTTCTAAAATATTTAGTTTAAAAATTTTCATCTTGCTTAAATTAATTAAATTCATCATGAAGGCAAGCAACCTTATTGATGTAAATATTTATTAATAATAGCAATAAAACGGTTTTCACTACTTAGGCATCAACAAATACAGATTTCATATTTATTATTTGCTATAGATCACAAATCTTTAAGCCAGGAGAAGTAATAAATATAAGATTTGTGTTTGTAATGATTACTAAATATCTGTGCTTATTTTACATGTATTTAATGTTTGTAAATAATGTAACCATTTAAATAAATTTAAAAAATTGCGAGAACTTGTTTTGAATCCATTATTCCTTTTATTAGTGTAGCTCGTTCATATCGAATGCACAAAATCAAAATTTTGTCACGTCTGCAAGCTTTTCACATCAAGCTGATAATGTATATAATATTTCTATTATAGTCAATTTATACAATTTAAACCATTAACATAATATAACCAGCGCTACTTTTAAAAATATTGTTTTTATTTTCTGAAAAAAAAAAAAATTCGTAGCAAAGATTTCATGCAATAAAAAGTCATTTTTTTGTTTAAATTGATACTGTAATTTTCTAAATAAATCTTTAAATTTTCATAAAAAATATTAACAATGCGATAATAAAATTAAGACATTTTACTAGAGATATACGTCGACTGATATCTAATCACCGAAGAAATTAAGACGAAGGTTGTAATAAATATGTTATTTTAGAATTTTAAAATAATTGAAATGAATTGTGCTGTTTGTGTAGCCGTGATATAATATTTAGCTTATTTATAAATTAATAAAAATAAACCTAAAAATATAAGAATTTCTCTTAAATTATGTGATTTTTATATTATTAAGTTTATTATTTACCAAACCTAACAAAATGTTAAAATAATAATTTTTTTTAACTGTTAAGTAAATAATACATATCTACTACCAAGAAACATAATATTTAAAGAAACTAAAATGACAATAATTGACATTAAACAGGGTTGAACTTAGAATATTTGAATAAACAAGAAAATAGAATTCTGAAAAAATTACGCTATAGAAATGGTAAAAATTACTTAAAAATAAAAAACTCTGCAAAATAATATAAAGGCCCTTATTTCACGATTATTTACGATCATCAGTCATGTATAACAGTAAAAATAACAAGAAGTGAGAGCAAATATACCAAAAACTTTTAAAAAAATTTTAAAACTTAGAAAATCAAGAAATTAACCAAACTTTCAATGTTGTGCTTACCAAATAACCAAACTAAACGTCGTCATGTGTCTAAATGAAATTTTAGGTTAAGTAAATGAATATGAATCCTAAATCCGCTATACAATGCAGTTGAAGTAGAACGCGAACAGTTAAAATTTTATTATTTTAACATTTTGTTAGGTTTGATTATTTTAACATCACATACTACTAAATACCACAAAAATACTTAAAAAATTCTAAAACCTTTTATAAGTTATTTTCTATTTTATTATTTACCTGTAGTACGTATTTTCCGATAAAGTTGATTTGATAAACCACAATTTACATACTAAATTTTTTTGAAATGTGCTGAATACTGCTAATAATGTCGACTGTCATACTACATATTTCCACATTTTCCATGATGCTTCTTTTCAGTTATATGATATGCACGTGACTGAATTGACAGTTTCTAAAAATTTTTTATTTGATTGACGATTGATTGATTGATTGAAGTAGAACTTTGTTGTGAAAAATTTCTCGTGAAAGATGATGACAATCAGCGAAGTTGTAACCTGCTTGGTAAAACCTTCTCAAATGAAAGAGTATTATACATTTAACAGAGTTTTTAAAATAATATATTTAAGCAGCAATGCTTTGAAAATATTATTTTTTTGCTTACCATAAGTTGGGGTTACTTTGGCTTAGCTCTCACGTTTTTTGTCATGAAAGAAACGCTAAGAATAATACTATATCATTAAGAAATATTTTTGCTTATATTTAAAAATTAAATCATACTTTAAATTAACTCAAATTTTTTTGAAAACATTTGCATCGAATGGAAAATTTTACTTCAATTTGGGAACAATATACTGTAGTTGATTCTCTTTGTATTCTAAAAGTTTAGTAGAATATCGACAGTCACTCATATTGTGAGTTTCAAGGTACAGTGAAAACCTTATTTTTAAGAAATTTGTGCCAGTTAAAAAACAGAAAAAATGAAGTTTTGTATATAATAGAGCTTATATCCGCTTACTTTCAAATGCTCATAATTAAAGTTCAATTGTATGAATATCCTGCGTCTCGAGTATTTGATTGGAAGAGTATAATGCAGTTTAATTACAATAAACCCGTATAGGTATAAATTTAAACCTTCTCTCGGACGTTTAATTTAAATTTCTATATTATTCTGTTTATTATGTTTAGAAATCGTGTTTAGGTAATGCACTTAAAAGTTGCATCCAAAGCTATTAACAGAATCTTCTATTTGTTAATTTAAAGCTCTACTGTGTGAAAAAGGTAGATTTTTATAGTCTTTAAATTTAAATTTACTGTTACTTATTGCCGCATTTTATAAAATAATTATGGATGTCATTTAAAGTGTAATTTAGCTAATTGAAACAATCGCGAACCTGTTATGCTACATAATAGTAAACGCAAGGAAGTAATTTATTTTGCTATTCATTTAAATTTTATTAAACTGTAAGATAGTTTTTGCCTTCGATATTAAAATAAAATAATTCTAACACTTTGCAGTGAAACAGTTAAGCAATTAGAAATTAAAATGTAGTTCCACTATTGAAGTAAGTTCTCAAGCACATTTTCTCAGTTACTGTAATTTTCAACTACCTTCATAATATTTTTTTATGTAGCAAACATCTTTTCGTTTTTTAAGAATATGAATTAAAAACAACTGTAATAATTATATGTTTAATTTTTTACGTTTTTATCTCTGTTATGCAATAAAAAAAAATCTGAATTACTTATAATGCAATCTTCTGCGCGAGTAGGTAATTGCTATTTAATTAAAACGAATTTTAAGTTGATTTCCTTGAAAGAATAATATTTTTTAATTTTCCTTAATAAATCTACCTTTTAGTTTTTAAATTTAAGCGAGAAAACGTTTAACTCTCTCGTGTTGTTTAGTCTGATCATATAACAACCACGCGGTACCAGTACCAACATATTATGTGAAAGTACAACCATAAACGTTTTATCATTGTTTTAATTTTAACATCAACTCAAGTTTTCAATTTATGCATGATTCTCCTCTTGCTTCTGTTGAGAACGATGACAATAAAGAGTGACAAACATAGGTATAATTTTTTTATTAGGGCTAAATTTTTCTCTTGTGAAAATGTCATGTGTGGGTTTAATTTTCCCATTAGTTTTATTCAAACAATGATACAATAAAAACCATGCAAAAATATAATAAGTTTAAGCTTCTTGAATTTTCCAAGAAGCGAGAGAAAATATTATTCGTAAATTCCAAAGCAAATAACCTTTAGAACTTTAAATGTTAATTTTTGATTATATAATTTAGCTAAATTATGTACGAAGCTCAAACAACTAACAGTTAGATTAAAACAATACTCATAAAGTTTGTGTTTTCAGGAAATAAAATTAGAAATGTTTTCATCACGACTACGTCTGCTCGGTATTTTTCTTCTCGTTGCAGTAATTGTATCTGCAGAGGAAGGTAAGTTAATTTTTATTATTATGTAATTATTAAATGCTGAAATCGTGATATATCAAATTCAAAAAAAAATTGTGAGATCTCAAAGATTACCAAATAATCAAAAAAATTTAAGGAGTAGTTTCCAATTGTGCAATTGGAAGCAGCGGTTTTATAATTAAAAACCAAATACTTTAGACGATGTATTTGGTACTAATGATGCTTTTGAACTTGAAATGTTATTTTTTGTACGTCGTCGGTTGCTATTATGTCGTAATTATCCTGTGGCAAAATATTACACTGAATAGCAATTTTTAGTTTATTGTTACCAGGTACGCTTCTTTAACAAAAATTTAACCTTGTTACTTTATGGATATGAAAGTGTAGGCATTATTTATTTATATTCAGTACATACAATAATTTTCAATAGTGCAATCACCAGATATGGGCGTAGAACATCAATTTATAAATTCATAATTAGAACTACCTTCAAAAATTATTATTTGTAATTTAAATATTTTAAAACAGACCGAGTAGGATTGACATGTTAGATGTTAGATTAGCTGCATCAGATGTTTGTTTTTGCATTATTTTTGTAGCCTACTTATTATTCATACACTTGCAATTCCTTAGGAAGAGCTTGTGGTAGTTGTTGACCGAGTGCCGGATTAACACGGATTCGCTGACATACTACAGAATAACGGTTCTTCCTACATATTCGTAAAAATAGTCATTTCATTTTGATATCTATCTATTACACTTCCCAATAAGTCTCGATTTTGGTTTTAAAAATAATTGTAATTTTTTTACCGTTCATCTCCTATAAAAATATAACAATAAATAATAAATTTTAACGCTTGTATTATGAATACAACGGGAAAGTTATAAACACATAATTATTCTCACTTAGTAATAATTAGGCATCTATTAATTATAATAGAAAACAATATAGTATTATTGTACGGTCTTTAGCTTAACGTGGAAGTGCGACCACGGTATGAATAATTGCTGATTTGTTTTTATTTATCAATTTCTCTTCAATCAAGTTCTTTGTACTCTCAACTTATTCGCAAAAATCATTAATCGGATAATTTAGTAAATTTTCTACCAATAAAATTAATTAGAAATTAAAATTTAAGACAATTAAACACCTGATACTATTTAACGATCCATTTCATTGTTGGAACTTTAAATTTGTTTTATGCGTTAACTATTCAAAAAAAGAAAGTTTAGCAAAGATATATTGCTTTTATTTGCGTTCAATATTCATCACACATTTGTTTAAAGATTTAAGAGGGCATTGTTGTTTGTTTGAGAAGCACGATTTCCTCATTTGGATATTTAATTACCTAGAATTTGAAATTGGTACTGTAACTGATTTTTGCATCTCGTTTAGGCAGTAAAAACCGTATTCAAAAATATATTAAGTATAACGGAATTAGGTTGACGTTACCGTGGTTAATCTTCCGCTTCAAAACGATCTCAAGATTATTTTTTATTTTACAAGCCTTCCTGTTTTCTATTTTCTATTTGATGTTCGAATACCGAACGTAATGAGATCTATTAACTAATTAAATTTATACGGCGATGATCGTTATTTAATTATTTAATTTTGTTATCAGACGAATTAAATAATTTGTGGAACGTAAAATTGTCTAAAACTTGATTTACACGAAATGGAATTTTAGCGAACTAGAAATAATGTTGTTATTTTAATATTAGTTTAAATTGTAATAAGATTATAATAGCTTTAGGATTGGATTATGTCCCATTGTTAAAGATTTTAGATTTGGTGGTTGTAAAACGAGTTTTATTATTATCATATAAACAAATTGAATATTTTATTAAATTTAACTCACAATAAGAAGACGTGACGTTATTATACATATTTGGGGCGGAATTTACATATTTATTTAAATATTAAACTTTAGAAAGAGATTATTTAAAAAAGGGTATGTACTAGTTTTGGGATGCTTAGTGAGTACGTGCTAATGCAAGGAAATGTAGAAATTATTTACTGAAAACCAACTAAAGATGCACATTTATCCTAGACAATGTGCTTTTGTATTGTAGTTAAATTAGTTTATTTTTGAATTTAAAATTCCCTTATGAATTATTAATAAAGAATCTACACCCAGAAATTTTAGAAAAACTGTATTTTGTTTCAAATTTTTTCAGCTTTAATATTATATAAAATTAAAAACTTTTTAATTTGTTTTATTCAGATTTTACTAAAATTTTAATGTTAAAAGTAGTATAAGTATTGATTACAAAATTTTAATTTTAGTATTTGAAACGACGCAAAGAATGAACATTTAACAAATTATAAATAATGGGTGTGTTTTTATTTTTTGAAGTCATATGAAACATTTTAAGATTTTTAAATAAATTGTAAGTATTACTATCGATTTAAAAAAATGCTGCACCCACATATTATCTTACTCTTAATCTTTAAATTCTAAAAAATATTTTATATAATTAATAGAGCACTAGGGGGTAAGTATTCATACTCGCACCCTCCAGACTGTCCAGTGCGTATTCTTAAATAATGGTTGTTTAAAATGATTTTTATTTAATAAAATCAAGCACACAATATAAACGCAAATCTCTGGTTGGTATAAAGTTTTCCCAGTATTTCAGTAATAACTGGTGTTTAAAAAAAATTTTTAATAACGATTAAGGCGGTATTCTAGTCTGGAAGCACGAATTTTAGGTGTTTTTCTAGGAGCAATAAAGAAAAAACAGGCACTATTTTTATTATTCATTATTTTACAAGATATTTATTAACATTTAAAGAATACATGACAATAAAAAAAAATAAAAAAATGAAAAGTTCAAAAAGTTACAGGTTGATAAAGTGAGAGGTTTCAAAAAAATGGCGCGCGAAGTTTGTCACGATTGTAACCCTCCTAGCAATCTGAATTAAAATAAGAAAAAGATTTATTAATCTAGAGGAATACTGCTATCGTACTAACTAAAAAAAAGTTGAAAAAAAATGGGTTTCCGCAAAATTGCGACTTCTGAAAAGAAAAAAAGTTTTTTTACAATTGTTTTTACTTTTGCGAATTTTTTAGAAATAGTAAAAATTGAAATTTTGTTATAATCTTAGTTCATACGATAGAGAAATGTATAGAGAAGACTCACACCAAAATTAAAGTAAATCGGTTTAGTAAAACTTGAGAAATCATGACAAGAATTTCGAAAAATGTAGTTTCGAGACAAACAAGATTAAAATTTCAGGTAAAGTTACTCGAAGTCTAAGCCATCATTGATACTTTATACTTACATTTCTTCAATCAGCGATTCCGGTTCCATACATCAGGCCTTCTTTTACCTCAAATTAAATATTTAAACAAATAAAATTTAAAAAACATAAAAAAAAAATAAATAAAGAGTATTTTTTAATACTTTTCTTAGAATAGTTCCGTCTAAGCCGGTCGAGTTGCCACGACACTAAAGTGGCTATAGCTTTTAAAATAAGTCGAATTTCAAAACATCCTTTTAAGACGAGATTTTTGAATATCTAAACTATCAAAATATAAAAACAAAAATTTTCGATTTTTTCAACTTTCTATACTAGAATACTGCCTTAAGCTGCCACTGTCACATATTTCCTCAACTAATATTGTGATGTTTATCATGTTTATGATTTATTGCTAAAAAATTAAAACAGAAATCGTATAATTAAATCAAATTCATTATCCATGGTTATACTTTAAATCTTCATAACCTTGTGAATTGCAATTACTATTCGATTTCAATCTTAAAAGTAGATAGAACATCTACTTGCCTGAAGAAAAATATTTCAAATAGCATAAACAAAAAAAAATTCATGAGCATTATTTCAACAAAATTATAATCTAAAATCACATCAGACAACAGATGTCTTAACTAAAATTTTATTCTAAGGATTACTTATACACACGATGTTTTTTCAAGATTAAAATTAAAATTTTGAAATTCCACGGTTTCTTCAGGAATTAAAAGATGTCGTCAATAAACTCTTTAAGTTGGAACAAAAACTCAAAGAAAATTTAACCTTTTATGATGATATGGCTTTAAAAAATTTAATTTTGTTCTAATTTTGCAGTGTAGCAATGATGCAATTGTTTTAGCAAATAAAATTGTTACAACCTGCAGATTTTTTCTTAAATATCTATGTTTAAATTAAATTTTTATAGTCCACGTGTAAGCGCTTATGTGTTGATTAGTTAACCGTTTTTTTTTGTCAAATTATCCAAATTATCTCGAAAAATACCAGAAAATTTATAATGCGTGCAGATAATTTGTTCTAATTTAAAAAAGGTGAAGACACGAAATGAAAGTTTTTCACGAAATCTTGAGTTGTCATAAAAAATCCGATAGATACGGATTGTTTAAAATATATCGTATATTACTTTTTCATATTATTATACTAACGCTGTTTTCTTTTTTTATGTATTCCTGTAATATTTTGCCTGAAATATGTGAGTTAGACCGCGATACTTAAATCGGCAAATCCTGTTTTTTTTAAATATTAGATATTTTGTAATTCAATTAAATTATTTAAATTCTATAACAAAAGTACTATCAAGAATGCGAATCGGCTCATTTAACTTAAATTTATACATGAATGATTAAGTTAACAAGCGTAAATGCCGGATATAGTAGAATAACGAAAACTTTTCTTTATTTGTCTGAGATTTCAGACACCGGCACCGGTTCTTTAGATAGGTTCTATTTGCAAAAGATTTTATTTGTAATAATATTCAACACTTACTAATATGATTTAATTATAAGAAATATAAGATAATCACTGCAGAAACGTGACTATGTATTTTCTACATTGCATAGTTGAAATTACATAGTTTAAAATAATATACATTTTCTTTATTATAATTTAAAAAATTAAAAATATTTTAATTCAATAAATAGAAATTCAATACAACATAAATATACTGCAAATACTAACGGCACTAAAAGTTAAGCAAAACCATGGTTGGCGGCAGTAAACTAAAATATTTGTTTTATGAAAAAGTTTATAATTATTGAAGTCGAGGTTCTTTGATATTGTGTTGTATAGATAATAATTATAAAAAAAACTAGAAGTTTACTATACATACAGCTTCCTGTTGCCAAAAACTTTCAAGTTTATTTATTTCTATAGATTAGTTTTACTAATTATTTTTTATTATATTTAATATTATGTATTTAGGAATTACATTTCTATCCTGTTTTGTGTAACCAAAATTATTCATTAAAAAATTAAAAATTTATGCTATTTATACTTATGGTTAAAATTCATTTCCTCTTTATTTTGAATTTTTTATCCGAAATGGTTGAAAGAGTTTGTGCAAGTTTGTATATCTAGTAATCTAATTTTTCCTGTTACCTTATTAAATTCTAAAACAAGCAGAAAAAAACTACATGGATACTGACGCACATGATTGGATTATAAGATACTCCATATTTGAAAGTTTACCCCAAAACCCTTTTATAATATACTAACGATATATAGTTTTTATAGAATTTTTATGATGTATTTCCATAATATTAAACTAAATACATATTTCCTTTTTTGTAAGTTTTATTTCTTATCTGCTTGCAATTTCCACAAAAATAAGTATATTTTATGACAGTTCGCGATTATAAGCAAAAGGTTGTGGGTAAGAACTTCAGAGGTCAGTGTCAACAATAAAGATAGCAATAAAATAGATATAATCAACAAAGTTACAATGGATCACAAGAAGCCGTGTTCGGTCTGGCGCTTAAATTTTCTCTAAGATTGTATTTTGTCCGTTTTGACTCGAAAAATTACAGTGCTTGTAATATTTTTCTGCATTCCCACAACTTTTTTAAAAGATAATTTTTAAAGTTGATAAATATTATGTATCTTTCTATAAAT
The DNA here is from genome assembly GCA_911387805.1 of Cantharis rustica. NCBI lineage: Eukaryota > Metazoa > Arthropoda > Insecta > Coleoptera > Cantharidae > Cantharis > Cantharis rustica. Next base: position 27,146,117 of record OU426877.1, on the reverse strand, counting down.
AAGCAAATTTTTTCGTAACGCATCATATAGAGATGAAATTTAATACAAAATTTCCATGAATGCAACATATTACCTGAATAAATAATAAATTAAATTTTATAATAATAAAATATAAGTTGTTAATAAAAAAGCATACGTTGTCTTACAAATTACATTAGTTAATATATTAGATTACATAAAGTTTATGCATGGGAGATATTGAAAGCTAAAGATTTTAAATTATAATCTTCAAAATCCGCGACTTATGCAAAATGTAATATGTTATCCGTAATTTTTTTATTTATTTTTAGAAAATTTAATTCCCAAAACATTAGTGTAATATAATTTTTTCGTATTTGTTATGGGTTTTGCAGCGCTTCAAGTAAAAGGTCGCGGAATATTTGATAAAGTAAACGCAATTGAGAGTATGATACATAATTAAATACTCATAATATTTATATTTTAAAAGTTCTTTATAAACATATAAAAACAGAAAAAAATACAAGGGAAAAAGCAATTTTTTTTAAATTTGCTAATTTTATTTATTAAGCAGTGTAGTAATTAGCTTTGTAGTATGGCAATAACTGTAAAGTAAATAAATCAATGGTAACATCGTAAGAAATGGTAAAATAAATTATATAGGTTTAAATTTTCGGGAAAATTTTGTCGGGAAAGATTATTGTCAGAGAAAAATCATTGAAGTTTCAGTTAACAATGATACGATTTTGTTTACTTTTAAAAGCCAAATTAAATAAATAAATATTTGCATTAAATTCTTAAATACTACAGTAATTAAAAATATAACAAATTTATGCAATTAATTTCAATTGTCAGCTTTATGTGGCATAATAATACCACTCATGTCATTTCAAAGTGCTTGGTACCGAGTTATATGTATAAAATAAAAAACTAATAAATAAAAGAAAATAATTTATAATAATCTGTATTCTGTTGAGTTATCCGGACCATTTAATATAGAATAAAATTTATAAATAAATTAATATTATGTTATTTCCGCTTCCGACACTTCCAGTAAAAGTAGTTTATTTAATTACTTAATATGCAAATTAAGTTTTTTTATAAAATCTATTTTAGTATATTTCGAAATTTAAAATCTACTCGCAATTGCTGCTGCATGGTTAAAATGTTAGTGTTAGTTGTTGCAATATACACCGGGAGTTACAAATCATACAAATATTCCTACACTTTGTCTAATTTCACGGATTTTTCTCAACTTCCTTATCAAAAAGTAAAAAAAAACGCATGGCGAAAGCTAAAATGTTTAACTTTGATCAACAACTATCTAGACTTGACTTTTAATTCAAATTTAGGACTGTTTGGTAAGAGGTACTTAAAATTTCATAAACTGACAATTCATTATACTTCCAAGCAAATTATTTTAGGAGATTAAATAGATAGGCTACTACAAGACAATAAAAATAGGAAATGTCAAGTTGTTACCAAACAAAATGTGACTTTTACATATTTTTTTACCTTATTAGAGCCTACGACTGAGTTTTTATTGTATGTAATTGATTTCTACAGTAAACTGTAACTTTCTATGTCCACATTTCTATAACATAATTAATTTGTAGTGTATAATTTCTGTTTGGATTAAACAAAAAAATTGGAAAGTGGTTTAAATCCATTTGTTTGCTATTATTATTATTCCGAACTCATATAATAATTATTAAGTGCTTTATTTGCAATGTAATTTAAAAATTAATTATTAGCTTAAGGTAATCCATAAAAATTAAGACGACATAGAAAACCTCGTTGCAGAACTGCAGGCAGTTTTGAAACTAATTCATTCTTCAATTAAAAAGCAGATGCGAATTTATGAATTTTTGTTCCGCCAATTGAACATTTGAAACAACTTAGTTTTTAAAATACATTTCTATTTCAGATAACACTTCAGAACAACAAAAATGTCCACAACTGGATGAATGCCCGTATAATGCCGATCCATGCACAGAAGACGAAGATTGTAATGCCGACAGTGTATGCTGTCAAAGTCCTTGTGGAAAAGTGTGCTCTAAACAACTATATACTGGTAAATGCAAGTAGAGTACTTGAAAAATAATATAAAGCAACCTCAAACATTTTTAAAATATTACTTTTTCTAAACAGGATGCGAAACACTTCAAAGGGCGACATCCAGAAGAGCAAAAGCTCTAGGAGTGGATGTGAAAAAAGTTCGAATACCACGATGCCAAAAATCAGGTGGTTTTGAACCAATACAATGTGATAATGAAATCGTAAGCTCATGCTGGTGTGTCGACGAGCAAGGATTTGAATTAGCCGGAACAAAAGCCCCTGCCGTTAATCTTGTTAACTGCACAGGTAATTAAAATACGCAATAAAATATTTAAATATTTTTATTTGGATGCTTTTCAGAACCAAAACCATGTGCCGCCCACACTTGCCGGATGTTCTGTCCCCACGGTTTTTCCCTTGCGCCCGATGGTTGTCCACGTTGTCAGTGTCGAGATCCTTGCGACGATATTCAATGCCCAAATTCTTTAAATTGTCAAATCGAAGAAATCGAATGCTCTGATCCTCCGTGTCCACCAATTCCAACTTGTAAGTATTAACATTTCCTAAAAATATAAAGTATTCCAATCTGGGTTGCCAACAGGTAAACGCGGAAGAAGCTTGGATAATATATGTCCAGTTGGTGATCCATTAAGGATAAGCGATACAATTCGTCCTTTCTTATGTGGAAACGAACCGTCAAAACCTTCTTGTCCGCCGATGTACCAGTGCCTTGTTCAAGCAGGCAATGATTACGGAGTTTGTTGTCCAGCTTCGTTAAAAATTCAAAAAACTGGTACCTGTCCAACTACCATTGAAGAAGATTATGAGTGTGGATCTTTATGCACGCACGATTTAGAGTGTCCGTCTGTACAAAAGTGTTGCAGCACTGAACATTGTCAATCTTCTTGCGTTCATCCTAAAAATGTCACAGGTACTATTAATTCTTTTCGCTTTTTAATAGAATAAAGTTTGAACTTACCTGTTTTTAGAATGTTATCATCAAAAGATGTTGAGCGAATTGTTATCGGTTAATGAAAGGATTGGAAGAGGCTACGTGCCTCAATGTTCTGATAAAGGCCAATTCGAACCCAAGCAATGCAGTAGAAATGGTTTAGTTTGCTGGTGTGTCGATAAAATGGGAGTTAAAATTAAAGGTTCTATGGGTGCAGCTGAAAATGTAAAATGCTCATTGAGTGATGGTTCGAAACTTAATTAAAATGAAATTGATTAATATTTTACCATTATCTTGTTTTAGTAAGAAACGCCTTATCGGGACGTAGCGTAGATCATAGATTTAATTGCAAGAAATTGGAATGTGCTGCAATGTGTGAATATGGATTTGAATTAGACGAAAGTGGTTGTTCTACTTGTAACTGTGACGATCCATGTAAAGGTTATGAATGTCCAGAAGATGAGGAATGTGTTGCAGTACGTGAATCAAATTGCAGCGACTTCTTATGTCCAACTTTACCAGTGTGTAAGTTTTAACATAAATCGAAATTTATGTGCCATAAATAACATTTTTAAATGCTAGGTCGTCCAAAAACCATCTACGCCAATCCATGTGAACATGGTGTACCTCTTACAGACGATTTGAGCGGTACACCTATTGCATGTGCTTTAGGTAGCACCGAAGAAGGTACATTGTGTCCCGACAATCATAAATGTACATCGGTTGCTGGATCAACTCAATCAGTTTGTTGTCCGCATAACAAAACCAAAAATCAAAATATTGACCGGAAAGGTAAAAACAAACTTATTCACTCTGGCTCAGTTCTACAAAGTGTTTATTTTGTTTTAGATTCCACGGCAGATGAAATAACAGAAGAAAAAATTCCTACAAGTAATTAAACGTCAATTTGTTTTACTTTACATTCTTAATATTTATTTTTGTTTAAGTGTGTGAATATTTGCATAGTTTCGCTGAAAACATGGAAGGTACAACAGAAGAAATGAGCCTAGCTATACCTTCTCCTTCCTGTGACTCTGAAGGAAATTACATTGCAACTCAATGCCACAAAAATGAATGTTGGTGTGTAGATCAGTTTGGTACTGAAATTCCTAGTACTCGCGGAGTAACCAACTCCACCAAAGATTGCGATGAATTAAGAAAAAATGTAGAATGCTTAGATCTTACATGTCGTATGGGTTGTGATTATGGATTTGTTTTGGATGAAGTAACCGGCTGCCCAACCTGTCAATGTAGAGATCCATGCTCATCAGTTAATTGCAGTAACAATCAACAATGCCAAATGGTTGAAGTTAGTTGTACCGATCGTTATTGTTCACCAGTTCCAGCATGTTAGTGAATCAGAATTACAATTATTTCGTAAAATTACGTATATTTTTTAGGTCTTCCCAAAAAAGTTGGTCAGTGTCCATATTTAATTCCCGGCGTAACAACTTCGTGCGACTTTGAATGTAATTCTGACTTGCATTGCAATGGAACTCAAAAGTGTTGTTCTAACGGCTGTGGTACTCAATGCTTGGAACCGCTTTTATTAACAGGTACGGAAATTTTAATGTACCAACTCGGGTATAATTATCGGTATTTTATAATTTAGGATGTCAACATCAGCGTACAGTTGGGCAACATCAAGCACACGAATCGGGCATACCAGCAGGACGACTGTACATTCCACAATGTAAATCAGATGGAACGTACGAATCTTTACAGTGTGATCACGGAAAACAAGAATGTTGGTGTGTGGACTTTAGAGGTTTTGAAATTTCCCAAACAAGAATCTCTTCAAGCGAACATCTCAATTGTGAATTAGATTCTATTCCGCATGATTGTCCAATGTATAAATGTGCCAGTGACTGTGACCATGGTTTTCAACTTAACGATAAAGGTTGTCGAACATGTAAATGTGTAGATCCTTGCTCGAGCATTACTTGTCGCGGCGAAGGAGAAACCTGTAGGTTGGTAACCGTTGAATGTGTAAATTGGCCTTGCCCTCCTATTCCTATGTGCTTGCCAAAAAAAGAAAATCCATGTCATAGTGGAGAACCTCTTAAAATAGGAAACGGAGATGAAACTGTAAGTTGCGGACCCGAATACGAGAACTGCCCGTCTTCTCATAAATGCCAACTTAGCCCTCTGGGAGAATATGCCGTTTGTTGTCCAAAACCCAGTAAGTGTACATTGTACATCGTAGTTTTCGATAATATGGTTTGATGTTTCAGGAGATGTATGCTTCGAAGCTGTCGATAAAGGAAACTGTTCAGCTTTGGAGTTTCCAAGAAATATAACAAGATATTATTTCAATTCTAAAATTAACAAATGCGAGCCATTCACGTATTCAGGTTGCCATGGCAACCACAATAATTTTCACACCGAAGATATGTGTAACCTAGTTTGCCCGGGTAATTAAATTTCATCGCTTTATTGGTACACTATTTCATTTCGAAATTTTAGTTTTAAGTCAATGTGAGCGATTGAGGGAAAAGAATCAGAAAGCATCGGAGCGGTATAAGAAACCTACCTTCATGCCTCGATGCGAATCTGCTACTGGAAAATGGCAATCCGTGCAATGTATGGAACATGTTGGTGTATGTTGGTGTGTTAATCCCCAGGGAGAACCTCTGAAAGGAACTCTTATCAGAGGAAACAATCCAGATTGTAATTTTAGACAAGCAAGAGGTCGTTCGAGAGGAAAACTTCCATTGAGCGAAACAGACTCAAGTAAATTTTATTTTAAGTTAGCTGACTTTCAGTAAAGTTTCAAATTTTAGTACTGGAAAATCTAATCATGCAATTATCTTCTTTGGAATATTTAGAGTTGGATGATTTGAACGAAGAACAAAATCATATTAGCAATTTGAAAATGGTTCATCAGTCTAGATGTGAAGCATTAAAAGCTCAGTGTGATGGCCAAGGTAAATTCTTGCCTATTCAATGCGATGACGATCAGTGTTGGTGTGTCGATGAAGCAGGAAATCAATTACCCCACTCGAATGCTTTCAAAAAGGGAGAAAAAATGTGTTGTAAGTTTTGTGATTGTCAAAAAGTTTCATTTCTAATTAAATCAATTTTAGTGACTACACAAATTGAGTTTGTCGATATCACGATTGGATTCAAAGGAGAGTACGATGACGTGTCTGCGATTCCAATTGTGAACAAGATTAAAATGTTGTTGAGCAATTTGAAAGGAACAATTAAAAATGATGAAGTAATAGCCAAAATAACTTCTGATGTTTTGTACATTAAATTCCAATTGATTGGAAATAATAAAGTGGATGTTGCATTTTTGTTGGAACAAATGGTAAATTTTGATATTTTAATTCAATAAAATTATACAAAACGGTTTTTACAGGTCAAACACCAGCAATTATCAGATATGAGTCCGGACATTACAAAATCTCAGTTCGTTCATCAAATTTCGTTTGAACCTTACACTGCTGACCGTATTATTGCTTTGGAGCACAGGGAAATAGTGTCACAATCTCCGGTATCTGTAATTGCTCCTTATCATACAGCATTGATAGTAATAACCGCTGGTTCGGCGTTTGTTATTTGCGTTTTGCTGTTACTGGTTATATTATACAGGCGCAAAGTAATGTCAAACAAACTCTTGGGTAAAGTAAATTTTAAAAAAATGTTATCTTACAGATAGCCTACATTAACCATTCTGCAAGTAAGGCAGTAGAGGGACACTCAAGGTTCATATCAACCCAAAGACCAATTTATATTGAATTACCAAACGAAAAATTAACACCGCCATCGGTCAGGCAAGAAAAAACCCAAGAGAACATCTCAACTTGAATAAAAATATTTAAATATTTAATTTAGATGTACGCTTTCTATATTTTGTAAAATATTTCTTGTTACTTAATAAATTATTAATATTTAGAAACTTAATTAAATATTATTTAAAATTACTTAATTAATTACTTTGTATGAATTGGTGATATTAGATTTTAAATTATGTTTTAAAATAAAAGAAAAAGTATTATATGCAAAGTACTTGAATTTTTTGTGTTTTATTAAAGCGACTTTCCCATTTGTGATGAATATTTAAGATCCGGACAAAAAAATTTTTATTTGTAATTTATAATGTTGTACGCTAAAGTTATGGATGTGGATTTTTTATTCAAATTTCGGCTTCGCTATCTGCGTTATTATGATTTGTAGCGTAAAATTTAGTGATTAGCTCTGCGACAATCAACTAAAATAAATTTAAAATTACATTTAAATTTTAAGTGTTAAATAAAAGTAAATAATTATAATTTTCGGTTGACTTAAAAAGTGGGAGACCACGGTCTCAGGTATACTGCTGTAATCTAAATCCCGAAATAGATTATGGTATAAGAGTGGTTTTCTAAATATTTATTTTATTTTTTATATAATTAATTTTTACATGTTATATGGCTTCAAGTAGATATAATTTTGTTTCTACAAAAGTCAAAATAAATATGACTTTTAATCAAGTTTGAATTTAATCGCATAACTTTTCAATCATTTCAATATTTATCCAGGTTTGTCTGATGAGAATCCGAAATTCGAAACCTAAATTTATAACATATTATGTAGCAAGCTATATTTATTTATATCTATATTTAAATAGTTTTTGAACAATATTATGTAAGTTATGAATTAAATTTTATTTCAATTTCATATAACATGTAAAAATTAATTTTATAAAAAAATATTATCACATGTTAATAACCTTAACCATTTTATATTTACTTTAAATAGCAATTATTTAATTACTTGCTATTATATCAAAATTAATTGCTATTTTAATCCAGAGCTACCTTAATTAATGAAGCTTACTAAAAATTATAAAAATAGGTTGTAGATAAAAATTTCGATTTTAATATGCAAATTTTAATTTGTATGTTCAAAAGTGTCGCTAGAATGATATTCTATGTAGGTTGTTAATAACTGCTACACGAAATTTTCGATATAATTAGTTCTTTAATTAGGACGTAAAATTTGTAAGCGTTTTTACAGTTGTTGGTTACATCTTTTTACATATGACCGCAAAATTACAATTTATTATTTAAACGAATACTCATCTATTAAATTTAATATTTTTATCGAATCACTATCAAACGCGTCTCGACGCCTCCGGCCAAATACATTGGTGGAGGTGGTGGTTCCATTGCTGCTAATATGTTGAACAAGTTTCTGAAATTTTTTAAATAATTATATCTAAACATCTTCAGCCATCTTTCGACTCACCAATACTAATTTTATTAAAAAAACAGCAAAGGTCAAAAAACCTATTGTCATTAACGCTGCTTCATTAGATGGAAAATCGACTCCCGAATCACTCCAACCACTGTCTCCCCTAGCTTCCGTGTCAGAAGATTTTGGCCTCCAAATTGTATTTATCCGATTTTCTACAATTATTTTAATTAGAGTTGATTCAAACAACACCATAAAACTTACCTAACTGATACAATAAATTGTCTCTTAAATTTGATAATATGCTTACTTTACTTTTTTTAGTATTATGCGCGTTTCTCATTAAAGTGCTCTGAACTTTACTTAAATATGGAACAAAACTGGAATAATTGTATTCATTATCTTCCTGTTCTGCTTCTTCGTTGTTCAGCTCTTCTGAAGTATTAAAAGTATTGGGAATTCCATAGTCAATTTCGTCAATATTTTCATCGTTTTCGATATGACCGTCTTCCCAATCTTCAATATCGGGAAAACTATTTGCAATACGTTCTTGATTATGAACTCGAATATTGGACACATTGTTTACAACACGAACCTTGTTACTCTTTGTTGAAGCCCTATCCTGTGCTTGCTGAATTAACTTGATGTTATTTTTATTTCTCCTGTTATTTTCAAAATCTCTGCTATTAAGATTATTTTTTCGTCTATTTGATTGTAATTTTATTACAGCTGGTTTGGCCAAAATCGGCGTTTGTGCAGTGGTCGTAGTTAAAGAATAAAATATACTGACATCTAGAATAAGAAAATCAAGCGCACGGAAACTATTTTTAAAAAGAAAAACTATTTACCTGATTTTCTCGGCGTTTTCTCTATGCTAGAAGAAATAGAAGATTGAGGTATTTCGACCCATTCACAGTAACAATAATGCACGCTAATTAATATAATTAACTTGCAAATCTAAAAGGTAAAGCTATGAACAACTTAAATTTTTGCAAACTTAAAAATTACCATATTTGTAAAAAATTAAAATAAACCAGAACGTAACACTGCTTTTATAAAACTAAAGAAAAGGCTGTTGCAAAATTCAGTTACGATTCTTGGATGTGGAAAATGCATTACTGGAACTAAACGTTTACCAAGTTGTAAGCATGTGACATAAAATGGGTTAACAATCACAAAAGTGCTCTAATTGCTATGACATCAATTTTGTTACGGTTTTAAATTAATAAAGCATGAGATAATTGTAAAATTTTTGTTACTTGACGAAAATTTAATGTGAGATTAACAACTTACAGATAAAAAAAGGAAACTCATAATGTAACTAAACATATTATATCTAAGAAATCAAGTAATGCTTACTAGTAGGTAGTACGGTAACCTACATATATGTTTAAATAAATTGGGAAGAAGTATATTTTTGAAAAGAAAAGTTACTATTTAACTATCAAAAACGCAGTGTAGAATAATTTTTAAAAATTTAGAAATGTGTAGTTTTACAGAGATAACCTTTTCTAAACGTTTTCTTCACTTCAAGATCTGTTTAATCAATTTTTTTTTCAGATTTTTTAATCATCTTTCTGGACCTATCCTGCATTGAAAACATGATTGAAATTGATTTGATTTTTTAATAGACAAGTTTTATATTGCAATTAGATGGAAATTTTTGTGTGACTAGTAAAATTAAAAACAAAATATGAAGTAAAATAGAGAGAAAGTTGTGAAAGCGAGAGATGTTGTGTGTAAAGCTTTGATCGTGCAGTATTATTATCTACTATATTGTATAGTAGTATATCTCACCATATGGTAAATAGTGAATTATTCCGAGTAGTTATAATTTCGTCTTTCCAGGAGTTTGGCAAACGTCGCCGCTATTTCTTTGTATGTTCTTGCCTTGCGATCTGCTCGGTTTTCTTAATGGGAGAATATTTTCTCTCGCTTTTTTTAATTTTGCCGTTACTTTCCACAATAAATATTCAGTGGCTTCCGGTAGGTCTTAAACCTTGAAGATATTCTAGAAGAGCTCTATTTTCCTCGTCATTCAGTAGCTTTTTGAGATTTCGCTCTGCTTTGTTAAGGTTTACTTTATTTTAGGGGCTCTTATTGTCATCCATATCTTTCATAATTTTCTTTTATCTTGAATAGCTTCTTTGGCTAAATGTGACTGATTTCAGTTTTTTGTATTAACATACGGTACAGAAGTTGCATTCCAGGCTGCTTGCTGTATTGATTTTACAACATTTTCTACTGCTGTATCAATTTCTTCGTGATTGATTTCGTGGTGATTGGTTTTGGATTGCGATGGCGCTTCCGCCCCAACCGACATTATTTGGATGCTTTGTATAGTAAATGATGTAGTTTTGGATCCTTAAAAACTTGCGGTTTGTGAAATGTGTTTCAGAAATCAACATTATAACAATATTGTGTTCCTTCAAGAAAGATTTCACTTCGAGTTCATACGAATACGAATATTATATTCAATGCAAAATAAAATGTAAATCGAATTACCATATCCAGTGTGTCGGAATGTCTATAGATACACTAAAAAATATTCTTAATAAATTAAATAAATCTTTATAAAGATCTTTATCAAGCCCTTTTCATCTATTAATCCTCAGGAGGAGATGGACATTATTAAGTTTTTGCAAGCACTATATCAAATAGCACCTTCTATCCAAGCTATGGCTCCAATTCCATGAAGTTGGTCTTATGAATATGATGAACATGAATATGATCTCATAAGTGGCACGCAGTCATTAAACAACTACCAGATAATGTGTTTATTGCGTTAACTCAAATTTACAATTCAATTTTAAGAGCTGGCCACCATCCATGCCAGTGAAAGGTGGCGCAAATAATATTAATCCTAAAGCCAAGAAAGCCTCTAGAGGTATTGACATGGTACAGACCAATAAGTCTACTGCCTATTCTTTTAAAGCTTTTTGAAAAATTGGTTTTCAATAGGCTAAAACCAGAACTCGACCAACTCATTATTATACCACAACACCAATTTGGATTTCGGGAACAACTTGCAACTATCGAACAGGTATACAGAATAGTAAAAATAATAAACAACACCTTTGAACGCAAAAAGTTTTGTTCGGCTGCCTTTTTAGATGTTACTCAGGCGTCTGATAAAGTATGACACCAAAGGTTTTTGTATAAAAAAACAAAATATCAAGAAGAAATAACCGATCTAGACCAAATACAATCAGGTGTACTCTAAGGTAGCGTACTGAGGCCGATTTTGTACCTGCTGGTGACAATGCTATCCTTGTAACTAAAATATCTCTGAAATACCTGCATATGCTTCTGAAAAACTATAAGAAGACTTAACCAAATTCAAGAATAGTACTGAAAATGGCGCATTAAAGCAAATAAAGCCAAATCGCGACATTATAACTTTTAGACTGTGTAGAGAGACATACCCTACTGTCACTCTCGACAGACAACTTCCCCAGGTAAACGATGCGAAATATCTTGACATGCATCTGGATCACAGGCTCAACTGGAAACGGCACATTTTCATGAAACGCAAACAACTTGGTTTAAAACTATCAAAACTTTAGTAGTTAATCGGTAGAAAATCAAAACTCTCATTTCATCTAAAACGCTACCCACAAGTACGGATGCTCCTTGGTTTGTAATTGATAAGATTTATAAACCAATCGATTATTGCTCTCGAGAAGATTTCGAATGTGTATATAGGAGTTAATAATAAAAAAAAATTTAATTTTTTAATGAAATTGTACATTTTCTATAGCTCCTCTTTGGTAAATGATTGTTATACTTTAACTTTTGAAATTATACTTTTGAAAATTTTTTGAAATTCTCGAAATGATTATTTCTAAAATTATCTTTAAATCTGTGAATATACCTAAGAGCTATAATGTAAAAAAATAATCATTGCAGGCAAAACATATAGAACACTTTTCTGTAAAAATTGTTTATTGTTTATTCCGTGCAATCGGTTGAAACAAAATTGAATTTTATTTTAAAACAACAAATAAAATTTTATGGATTTATTTTTAATTCACTAGACATTAGGCAATGTTTTGCTTTTGTTGTTTGATTGAAAGATATCTTCAATTTCCACCGCATTTCATAGTAATTAAACTTGTTTCTTTTCCACTCTCCACATCACACCTACTGATATAATAAATTATAACAGGTCACCTTTTAGTTCGAATCTCTTGTATTTGTATTTTATCTATTGAAAATAAAAAATTAGAATTTTTAAAGTTATTAATTTAAAATATCTTACCAATTGTTTATTTATTAGCTATTTTTGGTCAGCTCAACGGTTGTTCTCTTGAATTTGACCAATTGTTGAACTTCGTATAACTTCTTCTTCACTCCATGGATTATGCTTTGTTGTCTGTTCCGGTACCCATCTTTTCCTCGGTCAGCCTATGCTTATTTTTCATGCTGGCTTTTATCTTCAGGCTGCTAGTGGTAGCTTTTTGTCGTCATTCTTTCCAGGTGGTAATTCCATCATTTATTGCGGTTCTTAATTTGATTTTGTATCCTTTGTACATTTAGTTCTTCATTAATGTCTTCGCTCCTGATTCTTGGTTGCTCTCAAGCTATTTCACTGGCTTGTATTTTGTTTATGTCTTCAGATGTTGGTATCCAATTTCGTATATTTATAAATTCTATTAGTTTTAATCAATTTTTTTTTTGAAAATTGTTTTTGACTATAGTGTACAATATTTATTCACAACTTTGTTATTATTGATAATCAACAATCGTAATTTTGTTCAAATGATTAACTAACTCTTTGTTCTTTCTTCTTGGATCGATCTTTTTACTTTGTTTCCAATTCTATCTTACTTTCAACTTTCTTATCGATTAAACAAACTGTTTTTTAACAGCTAAAATGACAAAACAGTATCGGAAGATTTGAATGTTGACCACGGTGTTTCACAAGGAAGTTTGTTGGGTCCTTTGTTGTTTAATATTTATATTGATGACTTCACCAAAATATTTGGCGAGCGCGGTTACACTTGTTTGCAGATGATACTGTTATGTTTGTGTCTGGCACTGATAAGTTTTGTTTCAGAATCAAGTGAATACTAATTTGAAAGTACTCTCTCACTGGATGAGAGATAATTCATTGAAATTGAATGTGTCCAAGACTAAGGCGATGGTTTTTGGAAGGATAAGTTTGATACGAGATTGGATGAGTGAGGGTTTTTAAATTAAGATTGATGGTGGCAAAGTAGAAATAGTGAACAAAGTAAAATACTTAGGTATAATATTGTGGATAGGGACCTGAAATTCAAGGAACACATAGACTATATATGTGGAAAGATAGCTAGAAAGATTGGAATATTGCTGTGAAGTAGTGCAAATTTGAGTATTTTTGCTAGAAAAACTATTTATAATGCTGTTTATACTTCCTTATTTTGAACTTGCGGCGACAGTTTTGTATCTGGCAACTGTAACAGATATGAGTAGATTGCAGAAATTGCAGAATAGAGCCACGAGGGTGATCTTGAAATGTGGTAATAGGCAGAATGTAGATAGCATGCTCAGGATCATGAACTGGGTAAATCTGGCCGTACATTGTGAGATGAGAGCTTTACTCTTTATTCACAAGATAAAATGTGGCACTGCGCCAAAATTTTTTGATGACATCTTGAAGACACTTTCGGAATGTGTTGGAAAAGTATATTGAATATTGTTTTTTATAAGCCTGTGCACTATATAATCAATTGCCTGGGAACTTTAAACAGTTGGCCGTTCAAACTTTTGGTGGATGAGTTAAATAATTTTATTTAACAAGAGGGGGGTGAATAAGATGACAAGTTTGTTTATTTGATATTGTAGCAGATGTAAAAGCTTTTGTTATACAATATGTTGTTTTTTGAAGATAAAACTAATTGTTTTATCTAAAACTTTTAAAATTCCTGATTGTTTCTGCGCTCCTTCTCCTTATTATTTGATTTTCAATTTATCGAGATAGGTTTTTTTTGTGTTAAACTAACTCAATTTTTATTTTTGTTAACTCAATTTTATAATCTGCTACTGGAAGCTTTCTTTCTCGTCTAATACCTATATAAGTACTTCAGTTGAACTTCTTGTTATTATGAGCTATTTGCAATATTTGTTTCTTCCTTATCAGTAGTAGGTTTCCTTACCTATTAACTCTGTTAGGTACCTTTCTGCATTATTTTTTTAAATTGCACCTGCAAATTTTAAAAATTTGCTAAAATTAACAATTTTTATTGTTCTTGATCTAACTAGCTTATTTGTTGCCATAAATTCAGGTTTATTTGATTTCAACCAATCAAATACATTATTACAATATGTATAATAGAATTACTGAATTTTCTATGAGAAGCTAGATTTTCTTTTAATTCAATTATTCCAAATATTATTATTTCTTTTACTACGTTAATTGAAGTCATCTTGCCCGAAGTAATATTCTCTTATTTATGTCTAACCAAATAATTTTTTATGAAATTGTGGTTTAATTTACTGCAGTTTTCTTTATTTTGCTTACTAATACATAGTATACAATCATGTATTAGGTTGAAGATTAGGAATTCGACTTTCATTCCCTTGTAAATTGTTCGTAGATTTAATTCTTTTCCGCCAAACAGTTTTTATTTTTCTGCAGCAATACATATTATCCTATTTATAACATTAATCTATAGAACCAAGATTTTCTGCAAAACAACTTCTTTTGTCAATCTACATATTACTTAAGGTTTGAGTGAGTTGAAGTTATCAAGATGGGTCAAGATTTTAGATTTCACTCATCTGCCGGATTAGTCTCTCAGATCTCTCATGTATGTAAACTATCAAATATGAAGTATCATTCCAACCGGTTTTTAAATTTCTTATTGACTAATGGAGACATCTCCAGTATTCGTCTTCCTTCTGTTTTCTTTTTTATTAATCCAAAATGGACCAAATAGTGAGCTAAATTTTTGCACCAATCAACTCTTTTGACTCTTCTCCACTAAACAGTATATTTTTAGCTTAGATAGGTATAATTTAATTCTTTGTCGTCAAACCATACACACTACTGTTTTGTTTATTTTTATTTTTGGTTTTATTTACGTAACCATATGAATAACCAATACTAATATTGCATTGTTGCAAAATCTCGGAAATTGATTTTCTCTTTTTACGTTCTTCCTCCATACCAATCTCCATCAACAATGACAATACTTTTCTGACCAATCCAACTAATTTCAAAAACATTATTATATTATATGTTTATTTGGTCCATTATATTTGTAGTAAATTCAACAAATTAAATCATGTATATTTTAAAAAGATATCCATCTTAGCGTTTTCGATATTTGCATCATCAGGGTGTGGTATCTGTTAATTATATAATTATAAACAATAAAATGTACCTAGTATAAAAAAACAATTTTAAACTTACCCTTTTAATCTTCCATCTCAATTTTTTTTCATTTCATTTATGGTCAGTTGCTGCAATTTTTATTTTAATTTTCTTTCTTTTCATAGTTTCTACTAATCGATTGCGTGATTCCATGCATTAAAATTGTATACAATATTATTGTATACACAATAGTAAATTAATAACATTAATATTTAAGTTATTGATCTTTTTACGTATTGGTAGTAATCTCCAGTCCTCAGTGATAGCGACAGTCCTCAAGTGAAGATTTTCTGCAAGGTAATTGTGATTGTAATCCTAGTGAAACAAAATTAATAATATTATGTCATACCAGCAATACAAAGTTAGAACGTTCCTTTCATTTTTCCAGTTTCTCAACAGTTGGATGAACAAAGACAAACATAGGAATTCAAATCATGCTTGGATAGTTCTCCAGTGCTGCGTACACATGCTATATCAATACAGAAATGAAGAAAAGAATGGGAGGACCAACTATAGAGAGACGATCACAGTCCATTTATGATGAATTGAAAAACATAATTATAAACCTAAAAATTCGTCTACGCAGGTCTGGTGCAGGTGCAGTTACCAAAATGAGTTACTTACTTGATACTAACATTTATTTTATGGCGACTATTTTGAAATTGCAATTTTGCTTTGTCACCTTTGCATATAAAGCTATTTTTAGTGAAACTATTGATATCAAACTACTAGCAATAAAATGATTATGCGTGGAACGTTAAAACAATGCTCAAAATTCGCGAACATCTTAATGCAAACCAATTTCATACTATTACTATTTGCCATGCTAATTCTCATTCATTTTTAAGCAAATTTATTTCTTTCATAATTCAGAAATTATTATAGAAATAATTTCCCATTCAAACAATTATCTCTGCGCTAAATCTTCTAGTAGAGTTTTTTGAAGCTTGTATTCCTAGCAAAATAGATACACAATCATGTGATACCATCCCAGCATTCTACTAATTGTCTTTTTGGTGTTTTGAGAATTGGTTGAACATAGACAAACACATAAAAGCATATCGTGCTAGGAAGTTCTCCAATCTTTTTTGCTGCATGCTTTATTAATACTGAAAAGATGGAAAAAAGAAAACATCCTAAACGATTAAGGTTAATTTGTGGTAATTTAAAAAGCGTTGATAGTATAAGCTTATATACAAGAAAAATATGATTATTTGCAAGTTATTTCTGCTAGATTAATGCTACCACCAGTATATTGATTTCATAACATCAATGATGCTGTCAATTCCACAAAGCAAATTAAATAAGCGTGATGCCAGAATTCTTAATGAATCGATTGTGGCACTTATTCTTGCAATCAAATTTTCTTGAATAGATTATAATAATATTACAAAAATACAAAACAAACCTTCATTAGATTATCATATTTTCCCTACAAAGAATTAATTACATGCCACGATTTACTCTCTTCTATTAATTTCTACCAGATCAAAGCATAGCTTAATGCTACTTTTTATCTTTAGCAAAGTTAAACTACACCAATTTCTGGTGATCCACATGAATCTTTTATTCATACAGACATTAAATTTTTTATTAGATGCTACAAGCTGTGACAAATAACATTCAACCGTGAGGTCAGTGTTTTTATTTGCATAAAAAATTTAATTAAATAATAATTAGTACAATGACATTCTAAAAATTTTCTTTTCGTTTATATTTAATTTGTAAATTAAATTTTATATTAATAAATATTTTGTTAGAAAGTTAGAAAGAGTTAAATAAGTATAAATTAAATTGCAAACCTTACAATTGCCACTGGTTCCTCATTCAATATTTATTATTTTAGCCCGCATTGTGTAATTGCATTTAGCTCAATGAACTAAATTTAATTTTCTACCTTCTACATTCCATTCAATCTTTCATCTTCATAGTATCTACTTAATCTTGTTTATACTCCATTCCATCCATCTTGCGTTCAAGATTCATCAAACCGTTCAGCTCTGTAGTATTCAATTTTATTTCTCCTACATTACATTGATCAAACTGCTTCGTGGTGGGAAATATAACTTAGAATGTATTTCTACTAATTTTCATCCACATTATCGTTTTCTTCAATTTTATTCATCGCTGATGTTATTATGTATTCTCCGTCGAATCAGTCGCTTATTTCCGTAATTCTTTCTTTTCTATTTTTTTTGCCAAATTTTAAATGTGTGTTAATGAATCTTCCATTAATTTACTTATTCATTACGATTAATTTTCCTATCCATACATGATCAACAATTTTCTGACTTTCTCCATGACATTTAACCTTACAACTTTTACGATATTCAATTTTTTTTCTTTTCCCTTCCATTATTATGGAAGGAAATTATAATTAAGTGATTTAAATTTTGAGCAATCTGCTTCATTACTTCAATATAGGTACTTTTTTTTATTGTTCTTTTTATGTTCCGTTTATATGTATGTATATAAATGTTGTTTGTTCGATTTTTACTTCGTGAACATGGTTTATTGTAATAAATCATAATTATTTTTATATTTAACAAACAGAATTTTTCACAAACTTAAATCCTTTTAGAATTTATTTCTTGCATTTGTCCTTCAAAATGTACCTTCTTTTCATTTATACTGCAAATATTAGAAATTCCTTGGTTGTACGCACATTGATCTGTTAAAAATAAATTTTACTTAATTATTCTAAAATTATTCTATAAATACCTCAGCAAAATGCCCAATGTCTTTCAGCTGTTAGATAATTTCGGTTGGATTATATAATATTCTTCTATAATATCATTATTTTTAAGTTTCTTCTTTCTTCTTCAGCGATATCATTTTCTTTCGTATTCTGCAAAACTATTTTCGTTATCCACAATATCGCTACTTTGAAAAAGAAGCTTGTCGGAAATTCGAGCTTTTTTTTTTCACCGATAGAATCTTCTTTCTTTTTCGACTACACCATCTTCTTTGCTCCTAATGAAACCATTCCTTTTTCTTTTGCCAAATCATTTTCGTTGTCGATCTATCTTCCGACTTCTTTTTCACAGAAAAAAAGCCTTCATATTCTAGAACACCATATTTTTCTATTTAAATTTAAAAGATTTTCACGTGATATTGTAGTGGCGTCGATTGAAGGTTTTTATGTACAGCAATCCATCCAAGTTATCTTTCTTATACGTACATCGCTCCAAGCCTTCTTTCTGATAGGACCTTCGTTAATATTTGCGTATTATAAATTTGTATAAAATTATTATCCTCTATTATTAAGAGATTACTTAAGTAACTCAACATGTAATGGTGTTGCTTTATTTTTACACTAATATTAAATTGTCTAACACTTATTTTATTGTCTTATCAATTACGCGTCTTTATTCCTTATTATTTATTTTATTTCACTTCCCGAGATACTTGCATTACTCCCTTTGCACTACTTTTGAAAAACCATCCGCACATTAGCTTTCTAAGCACACTCTCAACCTCTCCCCCACAAAAACTTTTTTTTAATGTTTCTCAATTTATTTTTTCACCGTCTATTAGAACAACAGTTCATATTAATTTAGATACGCATGTTAGCCATTAATTTTTATTGCTGTGTTATTTCTTACGCGTAATCGACTCTTTTTAACAAACTATTTTTTTTAAACTGTTAAAACTAACTTTGCAACTAAATTTAAATGCGTGAAACATTTTCTTCTCCTATGTCGAAATATTCTTTCATTTCAATTGGACCCAATTAGATACCTCTAAGTATATGTTTTGTGAAACAAAGTTTGCTTCCTCGAAAGTAGATCACCTATCATGTGGTAGAAATCGAGTCTTCTTTCTGACAAATCATATATTTCGACAGAAGTAAATAATAATTCTCACCAATTCCATTGCTGCAATTTCAATTCGATTATTCTACTTTTATTTATAATATTGTCTTTTCAACATACCAAATCTTCTTCTTCATCCAAGTCTTCTTTCTTTCACAGTGATCCTAGTTTTCTTTCCGATATATCAATCCAAGTGTTAGTTCTTCCCCATCAATCAAAGGCTTTTTTCTTCTCTGTAGATGAAAGATTTTCTTTTTTGTTGAAGTGCTGTACTATAAGCTACCGAATCGGTAGCTGAACTTCACCAATTACAACAGTTTTAAGATTGATTTGAAGAATTATGAGCAATAGTGTGCACATAGTGCAATTTTGTAAATATTGATTCCTTATAGTTTTGTTTCATTTTTACTTTTTTTATTTATTTATATTATGTTTTTTTAAATTTTTTCTTCCTTCTTGGCCAATGGCAGTTCTCTATATTATTTATTCTGGAGGAAGCAAGCATTCTTATACGTTGAAATCAAGTTAATATTGTAAAACAAGGATAACCAAAATTATTATTATTTCGTCGATTGAGAAGTTTCTTATTAATGCCGATTTTTTATTATGCACTTATTTTTTCTTAGTCGATTTGACCACCTTAGATGATTTTACATATTTTTTTTATATTTCCTGCTTTACCAAGTCTTCGTTTTCATTTGATTAAAAATAAAATATTTTTCATCAACGCAAACTCCATAGTTAATGCAGTTTTGATGTAAAACTTCTGTCACGATGCACATTAAGTCATATTAAATATTTTTTTCTATTAAACTACGTATTCCAAATCCTTGTCTTAAAAGCTCTGCTATTTTATTGAATAGATAGCAATTCTCACCATAAAGTAGGTTGAGCATCAATAGAAACTTAATAGAAAGGAAATCATTTTCAGTCGGCTTGAATCTCTTCTTACCTTTCGTTAATTTTCATCGTTCTTCACGAAGCAAAATTTTCTTGTCCTAACTGGAATAAATAGGATATATTAATTTAACGAAATCAAACTAGCAGAGATTGTTTTATACCTTTTCATTTTCCAACGCTAATTTTTTCATTCTTGAGCTTTGATATAAATTTTCTTTAACAACATATATTCCATTTAATTATTACGTTGATCTAGGTTCCGTATATCTGCATTTTTGCATGAGGTACCAAGTGTTCTTTTACTGACGAATTAAATATTTATCACGAACTTCAACATCATGACGCCGTAGAATCGTGTACTCAGTTGACGATTTAATTAATTCTATTTTTTGTAGAAATGTACTTCCATTTTATTCTTCTTTAGATTATTTGTAAATTTAATTTTTTTTTTATTACCATATTAATTTATTACATTATTTCGTAGATTCCAGTATTTTAACAAACCAAAAAAATTCATTTTCAGTCTGCATAACCAGATCTATCCAATATACTAAGCAGCACTATTGTATTTCATTGCATAACTACAACTTACTTTTTGCCTTCGAACCCAATTTTACGATGTTTTTCGTAGATTCGATTCTTCTCTGTTCTTCTTATAGTTTTTAAACCATTTTAACCAATTATTTTTTCTTTATGTATTTTTATTACTGCAAATTCACATCACTACACTTTTCTTTCTTTTGACTTTTCTTGATCAACGATCAAAATATTTATTGTACCAATCCGAACTATTTTCTTTTATCAAATTTTGAAATAATTATGTTCTTCGATTTTGGAGATAATTTTTGTACGGATAAGCCTTTATCAGCAATATTCTTCTGAGCAGGAATAATTTTCAGTTACGAAAAGTATTATTTTCCCAGTTTTAGATATTTTAAGCAAATTTCTGAAGGTGTATTTTAATCGGATAATATCCAAAATTACATAATTGCGTGTTGTACCTGTAGATCATTTATAAACTTAAGAATTTGTCTAGTTTAAAATTATGTTTTTTAACTTACCATTTTATATACATATGTATTTGTTCTATCATAATTTCTTTTTGCTTTCAACAAATTTATGCACCATTTCCGTATATATCTTCTCTGCGTCCTATTCGCAATTAAAGATTTTTAATTTAATATAATAAAGTATCTATAATTTCATTTATTGTAGTTGACGATAATTAAAATTTATGCAGCATCTTAATTATTAAAGTTATTTTGGATGTATTTCTGAAGTCAAAATAATATGTATGTACGATATTGTGTCGAACTTTCAAAATCTTTGAAATTTTATAAACAGAAAGATTGTGGATCGCCAAGATGGTATTCTTATTCTTATAAACAATATTAATACCGCTTATATCTTTATGACACTATCTGCGCTTTTGGGTCGATCTTTGTGTTATTCATATTCCTTCACGAAATTTTTTCCTTATGGAAGACTCTAAAAACATATTACTTATATATCATAAACTACAGGATTCTATGATTTATGCATATACATACCTTGAAATATAATGAAAATGATTCGTACTTTGTGTTAATCGACTGCGTAATTCCGTGTGGTGAAAATTTTGAAAATTGCTAGGCGATTCCTCAAAATCTTGTTGAATAATGTCGATTCGAAATAGTGTTGATGGATTTACAATCGCTGAAGGAATTTACTTCAATCTAGGTTTAAGCATTAAAGTGTAAATATACCAGACAATGGATTAATCACATCAATCGTGTTGCACTATTACATGTTAAAAAAATTTCTTCTTCTGAAGATTCGTTATCTACTGCATAAAAATATACTTGGAGAAATAATTAAAACGATGCTGTGTTTTGATTGTGTAGTCTTCTGTTAATATTAAGAGAAAGCTATAAATAAGATATTATACACATATACAATGTACTTCTCTCAATTTTTATTAAGTTTAGGCTAACGCGTTTTGACCTCAAAACTGCCAAATACTGCATTTATTTGCAACAATATTCGATCGTGGATCACATTGGAAGTGATTACAGAAAAAATAAAAATTGAAATTGTAAGATTTTCTGCGTTTGCACAAACATCCAGTTTATGAATAATGAATCTACAGATCTTAAATAATGCAAACGTCATTACAAGCTACAGTTAGTATGTACATTAAATTATAAAGTGTTAAAACAATTTTCATCAGAATTTATCTGCTTTATCAGCTCAATAAAAATATTAAATGTTATTAATGTTTTAATTAAAATTTTATAATTTATATAATATGTTAGTACGTACAGATACTAGCAATATCAATAACAGCAACTATTAATTGGTCATAAATATCACAACAGAAAGCAGAAAGTCGTGCATATACCAGCTTGTCTTTTTACTTGTAATGCTGTGTTGTCATCGTTGTATAGAACAATTAATTAATTAATAATTAATAAGAAATTACAAACAAAATCATTACAAATGGCACATTAAGCAATCACCAAGATGCGCAAAACCAGTATACAATTTAATACAAAATAATGTCTTACTGTTACTACTACTTGGCATATGGTTAACTGGTGGAAATTTTCATACTAATTTCAGAACCTATGTAGGTTTGCACTACAATAAAATTATAATAGACTATTTTGCCCTACTATAATTGGATATCATATTTAACTTAATGTTCTTCTATCTAGTAAAGATAGATATACAAAGAACCACAACTACTAAGTACCAGCAGAAAGCAGAATAATTGTTCTTTATCTTTGTACTACCTTTCCATAAAAAACGATTATCTTGGTCAAAACATCTATACCAAACTACAAACAAAATTATTATTGATGATGCGTTGGGCAACTGGATTTCTTCAACCACTCAGATTTAATGCTAAATTCAAAAGTTTCAACCAACTAACCTACGTTAGTACTACAAATAAGATTATTATAAACCATTCATGTTCTTTCTAATGGAATAAATAAAGAAATCTGATATCATGATTAGCAGCTTCCCAATTTTAGAATGTATAAAGCAACATATAGCTCAAGTAAAGCTTTTGGGCGATGCAATTGTGTAGCTGATACGTATTCTACTGAAACAGATTTAGTAGAATAATGTGATATCATACCAGAAGTGCAGCTTTTGCTATTCTAGTTTTTCAAGAGTTATTTGAAAAACAAACAAACACGTAAGTGCATACCGTGCTAAAAAGTTCTTCAATGTTGCTCGCTGCATGCTATATTAATACTAAAAGAGTACAAAAAGAAATAACTACAAAATATACAATTAGGATCCAATTCTGGCGATTTAAAAATGTACAACATAATAAGCCTGAATATTGTTCAAGAAGCAGGCCTGCATGCAATTTTGATTTTAGTTATGGATCCTTTACAAATTGTTTCCGTTATGTCGGTGTTCAATTCCACAAAACAAATTAAATAAAGGTATGATTATAAATTTTCGTTTCTACTTGTTAATATTAATGGTATACTAAAATCCAATATGAAATTCTGTTATTAATTTCTCAACTATATTAATTATATTTCATGCGTAACACTTAATTAATTCCAACATAAATTATCCAATTGCCATAGGTTTCCTTTAATCTTATTGTTTATTGCTAATGAAACTACAAACAAACTTATTATGGACCAATAAATATATGGTCAATATAATATAGCAAACTACCAAACATAATTATCTTTTACGTCCATTCTGTGGTTAAATAATATTATGACACGCCAATCCATAAGAAAATATAACATTGATATCCTACAATCTACATCATGAAGTCACTTACTTGATATACCACAAGAACAAATTTTTTTAAATTGCAAAACCCATAAAATTTTCGGTTGTAACCATAAACAAAAACATACTTTCTGTGCAACGTCAATAATCGTTCAAGTGCTTAGCTAAATTGTTTAAAAGTTCACAGTTATGCATATCACATTTATCACAATGCAGTTCTTTTGTCGTATGTTGTATTGCCAGTCTGATCTGCACTGCTGAGAGAAGTTGCTAGTGCAAGTGGATGGTGCTAGGCGGAATGCGTTTGCAACAAAATATGTCGGTTGTTTATAATTTCATGCAATTTTCACGTCAACATTAAGCAAGGCAGCATTATATAGTTATTGGAAGAACTAACGGTGAAAGAATAACACTTTAAAATTTGCATCCTCATGATAGCGGTGCTGTTTTAGCAATTCGAATACTTCTAATTGATTTGCATACATATTAATTTAGTACACTGTAAAACTCATATTACAAACAATGGAATATGTATCTACCTACCCTCACCATTTCACTTCTAACATGCATAATCCGTGATCATAAGTTATGCAATGTGCATCTTCCAAATCTTAGTAGTGCCTACTTGTAGAACTAAACAAAACCAAGCTTCTAAACACAGAACATTCCACGATGGCAGTACACAAATATTAAACCTGACATTCTTTTCAATATTATATAACAATAATCTAAAGAAAAAATTAAGAAATTTGCATTATAATATCTACACACATGTCAATCTAACCATGTTACTTTACCTTATAAAATCAATTGTATATTCAAATGATTAGTAGCTTTCGTTTTAATCGTCCTGATTAAATATGATGATGTATTGCCAAACCAATAAGCATCACTTCATTGTATAATATTTAGAAGTGCTATTTTGTCAATGAAGCAACCACTTATTCTTGGAAACAAATTTTCTTGATTGGATTACAATATATCGTAATTACGAGACAAACTTCCACCAAATTGTTGTATATTCTTGGAATATCAATAACTGTCACCTAAGAAATTAATGCCCAACATTGCAAGACAATTCTCTTTCCAAATAATATCCCTTCTAATAATATCAGTTTTTATCTTAAACAAAGCAGAACTACACGAACTTTTGTTGATCCACATGAATCTTATATTCATATGAACTTCCTCTCAAAGCTATGATTTTTCTCTCCGACACTGCAACCTGCGATGACTGATGCTCAGATGTGAAGTCCTTGTTCTTATTTCCATAAAAAATTAAATTAAATAATAATTAGTAGAATGACATTCCAAAATTACGCTTTTCATTTATGTTTATTTTGTAAATTAAATTTACATTAAATACTTCAATAAATTCAAGATTTAAATAAATAAATAATTAAATACGTAACTAAATTACAAACCTAACAATTGCCATTAGTTCTCTGTTCGATCTTGATTCTTATAGACTGCATTCTCATATTGCAAATGATTTTCGTTAATCAGAATGAATTTAATCGTATCCAATTTTCCATCTTTACGGTACCTACCCAATCTTGCTTCTACTTCATTCCATCCATATTAAATCAATTGACTATCCAGTATCCACTCATTTTTTTCTCCAGTTCATCGATCAATCTCTGTAGTGGTAGGAAATATTAATTAGAAAGAATTTGAACGAATTTTCTTCTGAATCGCCATTTATCGTTCATTTTATCCATCGGTTATAATCTTATATGTTCTCCGTCAAATACAATCGTTCATTTTCGTAGTAGTCTTCTTTCTTCTACAGTTCTTCTTTTTGAATAGATCTTCACTAATGTTCTTCTGCATCCATGTTTATTTTCCATTTCATCCATCGCCGATAGTCTTCTCCATCAAATCAAGTAGTCCAATTCCGTAGCATCCAGTCTTCTTTCTTCTCCATTTCTTCATGAATTAACTTTTTAAAATTGTTTTCCGCATCCTTGTTCATCGTTCATTTTGTCCATCGTTGAAATCTTCTGTCTTCTCCATCGAATCCAATCGTCCAATTCCGTAGAATCCAGTCTTCTTTCTTCTTCACGAACGAATCTCCAAAAAATTTTTTCTGCATCCTTGCTCATCTTCCATTTCATTTGCTGACAATCTTCTTTCTTCTCCATTGAATCCAATCGTCCATTTCCGCAGTCCCGAGTCTTCTTTCTTCTCCAATTCTTATTCATAAATAAATCTTTTTCTGCATCCTTGTTTATCTTCCGTTTTATCCATCGCGAATAATCTTCTGGCTTCTCCATCGACTACAATCGTCCATTTTCGTAGTAGGTAATCTTCTTTCTTCTCCGCGAATAAATCTTCACTAATTTTCTTCTTTGTCGCAGATAATATTTTTCCTCTTAAACATGACCGAAAATTCTTCTTATAGCATTCGACCATTCATCTCCATGGTACTCGAATCTTCTTTTTGCTCCATACCATCAATAATCGTCCATTAAAATTTAAGTGTTTTGCACATTGTTTCTGCTCAACTAAACCCGACCTTATATTTTGCTATTATTTCAATATTATGTCTTTTATCCTTATTCATAATTTTATTTATATTTGGCTTTTTTATGTATAAGTGTGAACAATTCGGTTTTTATTTCTTGTATTTTATGTGAATATGGTTTATAAATTAAAAAACGAAATTCGTGTATAAATTATCTATAATAATAAAATTTCATTTTGCTATTCTGCCAAATTTTGCTGATTGCCAACATTGATTGTGGGCACAAAAAGAGAAATTGTTTCAATTTTGTCGATTTTAATTATTATTGTTCGAAATGAAAAATTGATATTATCAATAAATTATTCCTTCAATTACCACCAAAGTTTCTTTCTATGTAGTTGCAAAATTACTTTAATGTCATCCATCATCATGGAAGTTTATTAATAACTTTTACTATTATAGTTCAGTCCACCATAATCTGACGATTATACTTCTTTATTGAAGAAAACCATAAAAAAATTCGAAAGTTAGATTTAAAAGTTAGTGAAAAAAATTTTTATGAATTGGTAAAATTAAAAATGTTAATCTGAAGATAATTGAAAACGAAATAGTTACATTGCCCTTCCGTTTAACAATAGCAATTAAATAATAAACTGAATTTTTGTTGAAATCATATTAAGTATGTTATCAAATCAACAAAAGTAAGTTATCTTATCCAGTTTCCAACCGATGATAACTAATTAGCAAAAACTATTACGTGTTATTATTTCTTCCCCTTTTAAAATACTATTTTTTCATTAAATAAATTACCATATTATGTTGATATTTAAATCAAAAACATTTTTTGCAAACTTCCATTCTTCTCCGATTTGTTTCTCCATAATAAATTATTTTTATAGCTTCTTTAATTTTTTGTTTACTGGGTTTACCCATCGAAATGTAATTTTGGGCTTTACTGCAAATGTCCAAGTTTTTATTTCTCTTATTTCGGTGATTAAAAATTCTTGTAAGCAGATTTATCTGTCGAAAATAAAAATATATAGTTATGCAATACTTAATTATTTAAAATACAAATATCTTACCTATGTATTCTTCTTTATCAAATGAATCTTATTTTTGAAAATCCTCAATTTTTTCTTATTACAGCTGCAAAAGTAGAATATTCTCTTGGCCTATACAACGATCGTCCTCTTCCATTAAAATCAATTTTATTTCCTTCATTTGTTGATTTCTATGATACTTGAAACCAATTCTTCATTTTCTATTTAATAGATTTCAGTTATGTTGCATTATAATTTCAGCTAATTATAGGGTGTATGTGCACGATTTGATGACTTTCGATAACTGTTAATGTAAATCTTTTTGAACGATAAACCAAACTTCTTTTCTTCTTTGATGAATCTTCTTTCTTCTTCGCTGATAGAATCTTCTTTCTTCTCCACGAACCAAATCTTCTTTCTTCTCCACGAACCAAATCTTCTTTCTTCCCCACGAACCAAATCTTCTTTATTCTTCGCTGATAGAATCTTCTTTCTTCGTCACCGACCCAATCTTCTATGTCGATCCAATCTTTTTACTTTTTTTGCAGCAGAAAACAAAGTTTTGTTCTATTTCTGGAAAACCATATTTTTCGTTTAAAATATATACGATTTTCACCTGGTATTGTTGACTGAAGCTTCCATGTAATTAGAGCTGTTGATTCCAAATATTCCTCGTCGTTGTTCACATCCTTCTTTGGTTGATCCATATCTTCTTTTCTCCTTACAACATCAAGTCTTCTTTATCTGATAAATTACATCATTTCAACAAATACTCTTTAAACGTAGAGTATATTTTACCAACCCGAATATTCGAACATCAACACAATTTTTCTTCGAATTGTTAAATTAGTGATTTACCGACACTATACTCTATTTTCATTGCGATTCCAACCTTTTCATTTTCATTTTCAATACATCTTTTTGCGTTTTCTCCGCCATAATACCAAATCTTCTTTTTCTGACAAACCACATTTTTTGATTTAATTATAGAAAAATTCTCACCGTCATAACTGAAACAAATATTTCTTCTTTTCTAGCCAATGTTATTTTCCGTGAATCCAGGTCTTCCTTCTTCTTCATCGACCCAAGTCTTCCTTTTCTTCAACGATCCAAGTCTTCTTTCTTCTTCAGCAAGCCAAATCTTCTTTCTTCTCCCTCGATCCAAGTCTTCTATCTTCTCCCTCGATCCAAGTCTTCTGCCTTCTTCCTCGATCCAACTCTTCTTTCTTCTCCCTCGATCCAAGTCTTCTATCTTCTCCCTCGATCCAAGCCTTCTTTCTTCTCCCTCGATGCAAGTCTTCTTTCTTCTCCCTCGATCCAAGTCTTCTTTCTTCTCCCTCGATCCATGTCTTCTATCTTCTCCATTGACCCAAATCTTCTGGTTCCTTCGTAGATCCAAGTATTTGTTTCTCTGTTGAACAAAATCTTCTTCCGCTAAGTAGATCTTCTATCACATGGTCGAATTAAGTCTTCCGTTTCTAGCAAATCACATATTTCGACTTTAATGTAAATAATTCTCACCAATACCATTGTTGCAGAGTTAATCCAATTCGTCCAGGTGAACCAAAGTCTTCTAAAGATGACAAATCTTCTTTCTTCTTCACCGATCGTATATCTTCTGCATCAATTGTAGATCCTCCCCAGTAGTTGATTCCCTATTGATAGATGTAGTAAACGCTCTTTCATGGTAGACGAAATCCTCCCTTTTCTCCATTGAACCAAGTCTTCATTTTTCTTCATCGATTCAAGTTTTCTTTTTTCACCATCGACCCAAGTCTTCGTTCTTCTACGTCGCTTCGCATCTTCTTTCTTCATCGATCCAATCTTCTTTCTTCCCCGTCGATTCACATCTTCTTTCTTCCCCATCGATCAAAGCCTTCAGTCTTCTCCATCGATCCAACTCTTCTTTCTTCTCCCGAGATCCAAGACTTCATTCTTCTCCATCGATCCAAGACTTCATTCTTCTCCATCGATCCAAGACTTCATTCTTCTGCATAAATTCAAGTTTTTTTTCTTCCGTATTTATTAATTTGTGGAATCAAGTCTTCCCATGCGCTTAAATAGATCTTCTGTGTTGTTGTCCAATGAAGTTATCTTCCTCTAGCAAATCATATTTTTCGAGTTAAATGTAAAATAAGGCTCACCAATTTGATGACGGATTGAAGATTTCCATGTTGATAACGAATTTTTATGCACTCATACTAAATTTCCGTCCGTTGTTGATTTGACCCTGTTAGATGATTTTCCATTTTGATGCTTGTCCTGCCAAAACCAATCTTCTTTTTCCAATAACTGTTAAATCATTTAATTTAAACATAAAATATTTTTCACCAACTGCATTGTAAACGCCGCGTTGATGTAGATCTTCTGCCACGTTGTACACCAAACCATCATCTTCTTCGCTTTTCTTCCAAACCCTGTTGTTTCATTAAATATAAAATAATTTTCACCGCAAAATAGATTCGATATCACTAGAAAGCTCAGCAATCTTGTAGACGCCCTGATAAACGAAACCACTTCCTTACTCGATTGAATCTCTTCTTACCTGTCGTTAACCTTCATTCTTCCCAGCGAAATCAAATTTTCTTGTCCCATCTTCATCACCATCTGATAATCTAATTAAAAATAAAATATTATATTAGTAAAGCTATTAAAATAACATAATGAAAGTTTCTTACCTACTAATTTTTGTACGGCAATTTTTTTCGTCGTACACATCAATTTAAATTTTCTTTCCAACTAATCCGTTCTATTATTAATTATTCTGATGTTCTATGTTCCATATATCTGCATTTTTTCATAAGGAATCAGGTTTTCTTTTACTTTTCCTGTAGTGTGATTGAATTATCCAGTCGTTCTTGTAGATGTTTCTTTCGCGAAAATAATTCATTCGATGCAGTTTCTAAGTATTGTTAGAATTTTGTTGAATTTTTTCTTCCTTGTCCGACAGCTTTAACGTAGAGATGTATTATCAACTGAACTTCAATAATCTAAATATTTTTGCACTTCACGTCGCCCATTCTTGTCAAAGAGTTCTACTTTTGAGTAATTATCCATTATTTTCGTTTTCAGCAATATATTATTCTCGTGAATATTTATTTTTTAGAAACCAATTTAATTTTTTTCTAAACAATTGAATTTATTTTAGCTGACGCAATCTTGCTATATCTATTTTTAGCCATAATTATATGATATTCCAACTAGCGAATATTAGTTCATTCATGTTTTTATTTTCCTTGTTATAAAATAATTGTTGTATTCGGTTAGCGATTCTATTAATTCCATTTATTGCAAAAGTATACTTCTTCACTAGATTTCTTGTAAATTTAATTTTCCTTCCCAAAAAGTTTTAATTCTTCTACATCGGCCCACATTAATATATTTCATCACATTATTTCGTAGAACCAAGTATTTCCATAAACCAAATTCTTTCTTCCAGCATGAAATACTAAATATTTTCAATATATCAAGCAATTATTTTACGCTTCTTTGGAGGTGTATTTCAGGAATTT
This sequence comes from Cantharis rustica, assembly GCA_911387805.1. Lineage (NCBI taxonomy): Eukaryota > Metazoa > Arthropoda > Insecta > Coleoptera > Cantharidae > Cantharis > Cantharis rustica. Next base: position 27,115,127 of record OU426877.1, on the reverse strand, counting down.
ACTAACTACAACTTAATTCTTCGCCTTTAAACCATATTTTTCAAAATTGTTCATAGATCCAGTTCTTCGTTCTTTTTATATTTAACCACGTTAACCAATTATTTTAGATAATTTCACATTTTTTAATAACAGAAAGCCACGCTACTAAATTCTTCTTTCTTTTAACATCTCTTGACCAATCCAAATAATTTCCTTTTGCCTACTATTCATGTTTTCCTTTAATTGTGACGAAAATGTGTATTTGCAGCATTCTTCTTAGTTATAATTTTCTGTTACGAAAAGCATTACATTCCCAGTTTATTAAGCATTACATCACGAATGGTTTAATTAGATATCCATAATTACACCATCAGAATGTTGTACCTGGTAATTATTTAGAAACATAAATATATCTAGTTAAAAAAATTTTTTTTTAACTTACCACTGTGTCTTTCCTCTATCGCAATTTCTTCTGGTTTCTTCACGGTCGACTGCTGCAATTTCTCTTTCGATTTTCTTTCTTTGGCTTGCAGATATTATAAATAATTATAATATAGATAAGTTTAAAACAATGACTCACAATTTAAAATAACAATATTAAATATAACTTCAAGTTAAGGTTAAGTTTAAAAATTAAATTTAACATTATTTTAAATATTGTAACAAATCACTATCATTTTACAATTAATTTTGAATGTTGGTAAATCTTGGGTGATATTATTCCAGAATTTTCCCCTAACAAGTTCCCATATGGTCAAGTACTCTTACTTGAAGATCACCGAAATAACTACAAACATATTTTTAAAAACTGCAAATTTAAATTTTTTGATATTTTCAAACACTAAACCATGAAATTATTTAAAATATTGGTATACAAATGCAGAAGTATCAATTTCAACTTTCCTCTTCATTTACCCTCCCCAAGATGACGCCATTTGTATGATTAAAAATTTACTAATTTTTAATATAAATAAAAATAATGCTGCAAACAAAAATTACAGATCAGAGTTTTTCTATTTCAAAGTTAACGATAACTACAAACTTATGCAGCATTTCCACTAAAAGTTTCTCTGCGTGTATTTCGTAATTGAAAATATCTAAATTGCGCATAATGCTGCAAACAAAAATTATGTAACACAATTCAGCAAATATTAGATTTAACGATAACTACAAACGTATGCAGCAACTCCATCACCAAACTATTCTGGGTGTACTTGTGAAGTGACGTAGGAATATAAATTTGCCTAGGTTTAGAAATATGGGAGATTCTATAAACAGAAAGAATTATGTACCGCTAAGATGGAATCTTCATTTCGCAGAATGTTAATTTAAAATATAGCGTCAATTGCTCTTGTGGTTCAACAATAATTTGATGTGTCGTGAAAAAATCTCAACATCTTAGAAGATAAAGCTGTGACCACTGAAAAAATAATTATGGACCACTATTTTGTGATCCTTATATGATGGAATGTAAATCAACATTTATACCAATAAAGATGAAAGTTGGGCGGTTTTCATAGTCTTCGAGAAGTCATTGTTGTTGAACGAAGTCATCGATTTCTTACTCAACGTGAAGAAATGGTTCCAGTTTCTTATAGTTTAATGAAAACTGCAAAATGTATTGATTATGGATCACATTTTCAGTGATCTTAAAATAAGTAGTAAAGCAATATGAATACCGTATATCTCTTTCTGATACTATACAGCTCTGTTGACTTTCAAGTTGTATTTATTCCTTGTTGTGCGAAAAGTTGTGTTTGACTGTAAATAGAAATTATAGATGAATTGCAGGTACTTACAGTAAGCCTGCAATAAGGTACAAATCTTCAAAAATTTGACTCCGGAACAGCGGTATTATTCTTGAAATATCCTTGAAATATAAAGATAGTAATTTTTGCTTCAATAAGAAATATTGATACTTTGTATTAATCGATTGCGTAATTCCATGCAGTGAAGAGGTTGAAAGCTGTTAGCTGTTTCTTCGAAATCTTGTTGAATAATGCGGAAGATGAATTCTCAATTGTTGTAGAGAATGCTGCAATCCAGGTTTAAGCATTAAGCTGTAAACATATTAGATTATGGATCACATCAATCGTGATCGTAAATTTAACAAAAAGTTATACTACATATTCCAAAATTGTTTGGTCTTCTTAAGATTGATCTTCTACTGCATGAAAAATACGCTAACCATACTGTCTGATGGTGTGGAATCTTCAATTGCTACGCGATTGCTATAAACATACTCGATGGAAGTGATCACAAAAAATATGCAGATAATAAGAATACATAACGTTCAAATATCCTTTTTTCTTTCGTGGTAAATTTGTAATGTTTTGTAGAGCTTCTCCAATTCCGGGGTAACTAACATGAGTGCTACAAACATACCGATTATGGATCAAGGATCAACCGATCCCAAATAATGCAAGTCATTACAAGCTACAGTTAGTAAGTAGTACAGACACTAGCAATAACAACAACTATTAATTACTCATAAATGATGGTGTACAATTCACTACTTTATGATTTTCACAATAGAAAGCAGAATTATGTTCAAGTCGTGCGTAAAGCATCTCGTCTTCTTACTTGTAATGCTGCCGGTTGCTACCATTCTCGAGGAAACAATTATTTTGATAGAAGTACATAAATAAAGAATACCGAACTACAAACAGAATCATTATGGATGGCAAGTTGTTAAGTAATCACCAAGATGCACAAAAACAACACATAAATCTTACTACTTAACAAATGGTTTACGTTCCTTGTGGAAATTTTCATAATTTCAGATGATAAATTGAAGGTTAATCGGTGTACTACAAATAAAAATTATTATGGACTATTTTTAGCCCTTCTATTTACAGCAGTAAATTAATAAAAGAAATACCATATTCAAGTTAATATTCTTTTCATGTATTAGTGGAAATCTCCAATCCGAAAAGTTTTTTAGTAATTGTGGTAGTCCTAAAGTAAAAATTTTTGGCAAAGCATTTGTGATTGTAATCCTAGTGAAAAACAAGTAAAATAATATACCATACCAGCAATGCAAAGTTAGAATGTTGCTTTCGTTTTCTAGTTCTTCAACAGTTGAATGAACAAAGGTACACACACACAGGAAAGCATATCATGCTAGGATAGTTCTCCAATGCTGTTTACTGCATGCTATATCAATATTGAAATGAAGAGTAAGAGAACCAACTATAAAGAAACGATTACAGTCCATTTGTGGTGATTTAAAAGCATAAAATGTAAGCTTGGATACTCGTTTACACTTCGTTAGGTGCAGGTCTGCTGGTAATTTCAGTGCCTAGTTAATTGTTATTTGCATGCTGTTTCTATTATGTTAATTTCGTGAAAACATTTATAATTTTCAGTAACCTTTACAATTCCACCACGTACTTTACGGAAAATGAGTTACTAAATTTCAGAGGTTTTCTTAATATGGAAAACTTTTCGGCATGTATCTGCAAACATGTTAGGGATGTAACATGAGTAACCTTAGTGTAAATGTAGATAGAACGCTTCACTGAATTTGTCAGCTCCTTTTCTGTTATTTCAATCCTTCACGAGGACGCTTAATTATTATTTGCCTCTATTGAAGCTGCAAATAAATGTATTATGGACCAAAGGTATAATCGACATACCACAGAACGTTTTTACATCCTTTTTAAGATAGAATAAATAAGGTACAACCCACCAAAAAATAGAAAAATCGTATTCTACATGAGTCACTTACTTGATACTACATGCTAGAACAAACTAGTTTCTTGGATTACCAGCATTCTATGGTGTCACCAATTTGTCTACATTTTCCTGTAATAACAATTATGGATCACGTGTGCGTACTTACAGGAATTCTACATCAATTACAACAGGTTCCAAAGATTACGTGGTGCAAATTTTGTGTTCAAACACCAGCTTTTAGATCTACTAGTTCTGTAGTAAGTAAATTTCTTTACCTTGAAATGTAAGAAAAATAATATTTGTTTAAATATGAAACAGTGATACTTTGTATAAATTGGTAAAATGCTGATGTGGAATTCATCTCCTGCAGATTTATAATGAATGCAGACCCGTCTATGTGATGAAGGTGGGTGTGTTTTCAATTCCTTGGGAGTGTGCTTCAATTCAATTTTAATTGTGAAGCTGTGAACATACTTGATTATGGACCACAATGTTCGTGATCCTAAATTAAGTAAAAAATTATACTACGTATTGGAGAAATTTTCTTTCTTCCCGACGCCTTTCCGTTATGCCTGACTGCAGCATTTTTAATTGAACGTAAATGCTGTGAACGTACTCGGTTGTGAATCACACGCAAATGTTATAGTTAAATAAAAAAAAAAAAATAGAAACTTCGGTTAGATTTTCTGGTGTCTGTGCAGGGTTGCTCCAATTCAAAGCCGATTAACACGTAAGCTATAAACATATTGATTATGGACCTTGGATCGAAAGATCCTCAATAAAGCACAAAAAATTATTTCAAGCTACAGTTAGTACAGATAGTAGAAATATAAAGAACCACAACTACTAAATACTCATAAAAAGTGATGATGTATAGATCTCTACCTACTTCACAACAGAAAGCAGAATAATATTCAAGTCGTGCATAAAGCAGCTTGTCCGTCTTCTTACTTGTAATTGCTGCTGTTACCTTTTCACAATAAGCGATTATTTTGGTGAAAATATCAATACCAAACTACAAACAAAATTATTATGGACGGCGCGTTAGGCAATCCCCAAAATGCGCAACAATTTAATGCAAATCAATTTCTTACTATTACTACTCGGCACATGGTTAACGTTCCTCATGCTAGTTTCCGTTAATTTTTAAGAAAATGCGTTTCTTCCACCACTCAGATTTGATGATAAATTCAAGCGTTTTAATCAAACGTAGGCTAGTACTACAAAAAGAATTATTATGGACCATTTGGGGTCCTTCTAATGAGGTAAATCAAGAACATTGATACCGTGCTTAAGTTGGTTTTGCATTGGTTGGAATTTCCAATCCAAACAGTTTTATCTGCACGACAACGGTCAAGTAAAACTTTTTGGCAAGGCAATTGTGTAGTTGTATTCCTAATTAAACAGAATTAGAATAATGTGATACCATACCAGCAGTGGAAAGTTAAAATGTTGCTTTGTCGTTCTAGTTCTTCGAGGGTTGGTTGAACAAAGACAAACACATGAAAGCATATCGTGCTAGGATGTTCTCCAATGTTGTTTTTGCTGCATGCTATGTTAAATACTGAAAGGATGCGAAAGAGAAATAACTACAAATAAACAATTAAGGCCCATTTTTGGCGATTTAAAAAACATCGATAATTGCGTTTCGTAAAATGCAGTTGCCGGTGCATTTTATTGTTAGTTATGGATTTATTACAAGCTGTTTCTACCAACATATAGATTTTGGATCTTCAATGATCCCGTCAATTCCAAAACGTAAATTAAATTAAAACGTGATACCAGATTTTCGCAATAATCATTGATTTCGGTTTGATAATATTAATTGTATACTCAAGTACGGTATAATTACCGTTATTAATTCCTCAACTGTATTTCGCTATAATTAATTCCAATATTTATACGATTTAGCCATTAGATCGTAATATTATTAATTTTCCAATTTATTTCGATTTTTGCCCAAAAATCCGTTAGTTAACCTTATTATTTACCGCTATAGAAGCTACAAGCAAACTTATTACGAGCCAACTATGTGGCCATCATAGCATAGAACAAAAGATTTAAATCTTTTACGTCCTTTTTTGCGGTTAAATAATCATGATACACCAATCCATCACACAATATAAAATTGATAATCTACAGAATCACTTACTTGATACCACACGCATGAATGAGTTTCTTTAATTACCAGCATTCATCGGCGCCACCAACTTGTGTACATTTTCAGTTGATTCGCGCTTTCTTATTTTTGAATAATTTATTTACCTAGGTACTGTAATCGGGTTTTTTGTGTTTCGCATAGAGAAGCCTCGAAACTTTTGCTTGTAACCATCAACAAAAATATTATACTTTTGTGCAATTGTAATAATCTTACGAGAGTGCTTGGCTAAAATGTTTAAAATGTCACAGTTATGCATATTACATTTACCACATTGCAGATCTCCTGTTGTATTATCAGTATGGCCTAAATTGCTGGGAAAGTTTGCGAGCGGAAGCGGATGTTGCCAGGCGAAATTCGATTACCCAACGCTAAATAGTACGTAAAAATTGTTACTTTCACCCAAAATTATTGCCTTCATTTTGTATTTGATTACTGCAAGAAAACATTTAATGGCCCTAACCAACGCTAATAAAAATATTTCGTAGCGATTTGTAAGTTCTTGCATTTTTGTTTAATTGCGTATTATAGCAGCCTTACAGTTTATTGGAAGAACTATTATTGCTAGAAGAGGTACAATTAGAACTTCCATCTTGGAAAATTTACTCCTGTTAGGTGCCGTTTTGCTAACTTGGATAGTGCAACTTCGCATACAGATTTCATTGCTAAGTGATTTCAAATGCCGTACGTGGTGACGCAATACACTGTAAAATATATATTACAGACAACAATGGTATACCTACCCTTAACATTAGGCATTTGAACAGGCATAATCCTTTTTCGTTGTTTGTGCAATGTGTAACTTCTATTAGTTGGGAGTGCAACCTTGTGGGGCTAAACAAGAACGAAACTCCTAAACACAACATTCCAAGGTGGCAGTACAAATACATAAAAATGTGATATCCTTTTCAATATTACTAGTAACAATACCCTAAGGATAATATTAACAAATAATATTATGTATACATGTAAATCTACAATGATTATTATGTTACCTTATGAGACTCCTCGAAACGCTTTCGCTTAGTCAGGGGTGCCTACTCGGATGATTAGTGGTTTTGGGGAGTAATACCATGATTAAGTATGATGATGTAAAGGTAAACCAATAAGCATCACTTCATTGTGTAACATCTAGTAGTGGAGGTACTATTGAACCAATGAAGCAAGCACTTACTCTTTGGAAGAAGTTTGTTCGGTTGGATGATATCAAATTTCTCGAGGGTTTTCAAAATGGAATTCTTATATCACGGAATTGCGGGACGAACCTCCATCAGATTGTTGTGTTTTCTTGGAATGTTATTAATTGCCACCTAAGAAAGTAATGCCTAACATAGTGAAACAATTCTCTCTCCAAAGAACGTTTAAAGTAAAATATACGTGTTACCCCCTTTCAATAATTTCTACCAGACCAAGACAGCTTGATGCTCGCGATGTGAAGTTTTCATCTTGAGCAAAACAAAACTACACGAACTTGTGTTGATCCACATGAATCTTATATTCACATGAACGTCCTACCAAAGCTCTCAGTTTCTCCTCGACACTGCAACCTGTGTTGAATAGCGCTCGGCCATGAAGTCAGGTTCTCGTTTACATAAAAAGTTAAATAAATTAATAATTATAAGAATGACAATTCATAAAAATACTTCTCAACTGTATTTATTTTGTAAACTAAAATTTACATATAAAATTCTAAAAAATTTCACTTAAAAATTAATTTGTACATCAGTCAGTTAAAACAATTAAATAAATATATTAAAACTAAATTACAAACCTAACAATAATCATTGGCTCTCTCTCTCTCTCCCATCTACAATCACAGACTCCACATTACTCGTCCTCGCATCGCACGGGACTGCAATAGAAAAAATACATAATAATCACAGTATTTAACTTCGGAACAATCTAAAAAAAATTGCTTGCTATCTTGCTTGTACTTTAACCGAGTTAAGATTCGACATAAATTCTTCGAAACTTTTTAGCTCCTCGCAATTTTGATTTCTAAAACCTTCGGTGGGGGTAAGTTGATGCGCATGAGTCAACGCCCTTCGAACGCTCCGCCATTTTAATAAATTTTCTTGCTGCCGCGTCCTTAATTGAACTTCTGCATGTTGCAACGCCGCCGTAATAATACTTTGAGCCAACAAATCTTGCTTTCTATTTCGTTTTATTATTTTTCTTTTGTTTCTAAATTTTGAAATCCACATTGACAAATATTCACAATTTTCCGTTTTAGATATGGCAACCATTATTACAAAAAATTATACCCAAATATTCCAAACGATTGAAAGAATTATTGGAAAAATGTGTAAAGAAACGCAACACACCTGATAATGTTATAAAAATGATGTCCTTGCTATTTTCTATCTTCAAGACCTCCAAATGGCTACCAAATGTGTGGACGACGGAACGCACTTCACTCACCAACGACAAAATGAGAATACCCAGCCAAGCCTCGAAATTCCCTATTTATAGCCGAGACTACCGAGGAATTGTATTCCTACGCCTCCGCCAGAAAACTAGTACCACGTATTTTTTCAATTTTAACCATTTCCACAACACAAATATTATTAATTTAATATAAAATAGGTTTAAATATACTTGTTTAATATTTCACTGACTTAATTTTGTTTAAATTTTAGTTAAATCACTAAATTTAACAATAAAACCCTATGACGTATTTACCTTAGGCTACGCTATTGGTCGATCGATTCATGGAACATCAGCTCAACTTTTTAATCATGAATGATTTCAAGTGCGAGATAAAGATATAATTTAGACGTAAATTATTATTTGTAATATTTGTTTATTTAAATTTGTACAAAAACAATAAACACTTTTATCTTAACTGTAATAATTCTATTGTATTGGTTAAAATATTTGGTTTCATTGTCCCGCGAATCCTATAATGGCTTTCTGTAACAAAAGAACAGTTGTTCATTTCTTTCTTTTGTTTAAAATAAAAATATGTGAATCATAAGAAATGCAAACAATTGCCCACCTTTAAAGGATTTAATGCGTGTGTCATTTGCAATGCCAAACTTCTCAGCAAAACAAAAGGAGTAAATTCTGTAGTATTCAATTTATGCAGTCCATCGATCGCCATCATAATTGGGACATTGTGTCTCTGCCGCTCAGATTCGTATTGGATCAAATAATTTAAGTTACCTATAAGATAAATACATTTTTTGAAATTTGCAGAAAAAATTCGAAGGGTTCAAGGGTTTTGTTTGCAATATTCAACGAAGAATAATTTATTGTGTGCACCAGGTGCAACAAGGGGTGACCCAGTCTGGTTCTAAACCAGTTTTACCTGCTTTCTTTTATTTAGCTAAATAATAAAATTGAATGCATAACAAGCAAAGTAGTAGGTAACTAAAAAATTACACAAAACCTGCCGTGGGATTATAACTTACCAAGATAACTTCCATTATAAACGGCTTCGCCCAAAATATTATTTAGGCAGTTAACGTCTCCAAATCCTAAATTAACTCCTTGACCTGCTAATGGATGAACGCGATGGGCTGCGTCCCTATAAAATTTATTAATAATATTGGATGTTAATTTGTTGCAATTTTTATTGAGAAATTATTTAGAAGTTAAACGAAGGATACGTAATAATCCAAAGATACTTTCGTAGATTAAATAATCTTATGATAATTAAATTTTAATTTAAATCCTGTTTATAAACAAGATTTGCATTGCAACATATTTCATAATATTCAGTTTGCAGATAAAAGCAGCATGAAACTCAATTCTTGTTGATAAAAATTACAATATTACAATTTATTAAAATGAGCTGAAAAAATAGTACAGCCTTTAGATACTTTTACGATAAAATAATTTTTATAGTTTGGCATCGCGATATTCTCTACACCGGGATCAGACTAGAACAAGAACAAATTTGTCGAAAAATGTCCGAAAAATCTAAGCCGTTTCTTGTGAATCCTATGCCCACAAATCTTATCAGCTTAAAATCATTTATCAACACTTACCCGACTAAAGCAACTCCTTTTTTAACGTAATTTGCTGCATGACCAAACCCAAGTGGAAATGCAGCTCTTCCTCCCGAAACAGCGGTTACACTTGGAGGAAGTTGTCTTACCGCATTTGATGGCAATTGTAAAGATTCAAAAACAGAATTTAAAGCTTTTGTGGCATCAAGTACAATAGAATTACATTGGTGAGTTTTCCACTATAAAAGAATTCATTATAGATTTTCATATATTATTATTTATATGATAACGTTACTATAGCATTGTTAAGAGCATCTATAAATTGTTCTTCGGAGAGTTTCAATAATTCATCGGCATGCTCGATGGTGGTAGACCACACCAACGAACTCAAATTGTTTGTTAACTATAAAAACAAAATAGAATTATGAGAATATTTTGGAAAATAGATTGTCTGTAGATAATACCGGTAAAAGTGCAATTGGTCCAGTAGGTAAAAATCGTTGCCAAGCAACGACGTTGTCCGTGGGGTCGGACAATTTAACAGTTGCTACGACTCCTTTTTGGTTATAATTCCAAGACATGTAGCCGACACCCATAGCTTTTCGAACTTGTGAATTGGCTCCATCACACCCTAACTAAAGCATAAAAATGTAATTTTTTTCTCAGATATTTAACATCTATTTTTATTCTATATAATTATTATTATTAATATTTTTATTAATAATAATACCTAGAAGAAGTATCTTCTTCTACATTTTAGTGTAGTACTTGAAGAAGTGTACTTCTACAGATATTACTATCAGTGTTCTATGTGTTCGGTGGTACATGGGCCCCCGGCAAAAAGGGGGCCCCAAGGACAAAGACCTACGTCAAAAAGCATGAATTTGATAAAATATTAAATAAAACACATTTCTTGGATATAAATACTTTTGTAGAAACATAAAAGATTATAACAGTAGATAGAAAAATAACCTAAAAATTAATTCTTCAAGTATTTATTGTGGTATTAGTAGTATGTTAATGACTTAACAGTTAAAATTCATTATTTTAACATTTCTTTACTTTGATTATCAATACAAAATACATACAATATGACAGAATTGTTAAATAGATTATCAAATTTGTCGATAGAATGCAACAATGTACATAAGTACTCTATATCTGGTATAATTACCGAACTTAGGCACCGATTATCTCTTTGAAATTACGGGAGTTTTTAATTTACCACCGATGGTTAGTTTTTAAGTTAATCCCACTCATAAATTCCACCGATCCTTGGGTGGGTCAGAACCTTTTTTTAAGTACCCCTACTTTTATTAATCTTATAAGTAGAACTGGGAATTATATGCATAAAAAATTTGAAAATATGCGCATATTTATGCTCAATTCAAGTTCAAAATATGCAATAAAAAGCTGATATATTTTTCATTTTTTTGATGCAAACGATTCTCTTAAAATGATTTGAAATTTAGATAAAATTTGGTGACGGTGAACTTCTTGGCAATATGGAGGTGCCACGGGGAAACCATATATCTCCTTCAACTGATGTGGGCGGCGGGCGTTGGGATTTATTGAGGTATGATTCCTCATTTGAAGCGCTAAGCTTGATCGAGCTGGGTTTTGGTCCACCGGGATAATTTCCGTGATTTGCGGGATCCTAGGTGTTTCGAAGAACTTTCCTGGGGACGTGGTTATGGGGCCAGAAGAGCGGCGGTGCGGTGTGCGTCTGCAATCCGTGGATTGGGGTCCTTAGTATTCGATGAACTTGGTACCTTGGTGTCAATGGGGCGGGTCGGGCTTGCGATCCGTGGTTAGGGGTCCCTAGCATTTGATGAACTTGGTCCCTTGGTGTCGATGGGGTGGGGCGAGCAATGTGGTGTAATTCCGGGCGTCTTTGCATGGTTTCTTGGCAGCCGGGTGTTTGATGAACCCGGTGCTTGGTGGGAACCTAAAACAAACATGTAAAGATTAAGATTACTTACACCCCGGATGTGTAACGGACAGGGGCGGATGAGGATGTCCTTTGGCCGGCTGTGTCCTAGATTGTGGCCTGGTTAGTACTGTCCTAGCTGCGAGATGAGAGGGTTGTCCGAGAAGCTCGCGGTGTTGTACAATTTTTCCGCCTGACTTTTAATGTGCACGTCGATGGTGTTCATCTTGGCATCGGCGTGGAGTCTTCGATTGGTGACGTAGTACGGGCTGGAGAATGCGTGACGGATGCATTTATTTTGTACTACTTGTATCTTCTTTATGTGTGTTCGGGCTGCCGTCCCCCACACGGGCGCGGCGTAGGTCATGGTGGGCCTGATGATGGCCTTGTAGATGCGCAGCTTATTTGCTGGTGACATCTTGCTGTTTGAAGCTAGCAGCTGGTAGAGCTTTGAGAAGACAGCTCTTCCCCTGTTTGCGGCGGATGTGCTCCTTCCACAGCAGTCTGTAATCCAACGTGACTCCCAGATACTTGGAAGTGTTAGTCCATGGGATTGGACTCTCGAACATGAAGATGTTTGTTCGAGGCCGAACCTGTCTTCGTTTCTTCTTGAACATTGTCGCGGTACTTTTGTTGAGTTTACCCCGATACGCCACATTGCAAACCATTTTTCGAGGTCGTTAACGGTTTTTTGTAGGCAATCGGTGGCAAGATCTTGATTCTTGGAAGAAGTGTAGACGGCCGTGTCATCCGCATAAAGCGAGATCTTCGTCCTCGGGTCGGTTGGAGCTGACATGTCGCTCATAAAGATGTTAAAGAGGGTCGAGGCGAGGATGAATCCTTGGGGTACTCCGGCAGTGATGAAGCGCTCGGATGATCGGGTGCTTTCGAATTTGACCTTGAATTTCCGATTTTCAAGGTATGACGCCACCAGCTTGACGAGAGCTGGTTGGATATTGGAGATAAAATTTAGAATTTTTCGCAGTTTATAGCAAAGATCAATTAGACCGAGCCAGCTAATTTTTTTTTAAATCTATATTTTTTAATTTCACAATTGAGTTTTTAACAATAATTAAAGAATACAATATCAAGCGTTGGGCATCTTTAGACGCGGGATAAAAATCTCTGTAATTTGATACCTATTTCATTCTTATCCATTATAACGGGAAGCAGGAATTTAGAAAAATTAATATCCCATGTTATTTTCCTATGTTCAGTTTTTTGGCCGGTCACCCGGTATAGTCATTTTATGAGTTAATAATTTCACTAATATATGAACCAATCGTGAAGAATGTGGAGAATATGCAAAATATGCAAACAAAATTTAAGCTCTAATTACTTTAATTTATGTGTTTCGCAAAGATATTCAAAAATCGACGTTCTCATATCAATAAGTGAAAATATGCATTTGCTTATAATCCCAGCCCTACTTATACATAGTCCGTTTTTTAAGAAAAATATTGGAAATTGTACTAAAGCGACAACTTCTAAATATTAACCAATGAAATTGCTTTGAAATTAGACCGTATTACAATAACGAAATTTTTGCGATTGAAGTGCTATGTGTGTTGCCTAAACTGAACCGGGTAAAGTCATAAATAAGATAGATAGGGACAGAGTTAAATGTAATATCGAATAGACGTAGTTATTTGGTTATAACATTTCGTTTTTTTTTGTGGTGAATATTTAATATTACTACAAGATTAAGTACTATTTAAATTATCTGAAGTTTCCCGGTGTAAATTAGACTTTGCAAACAACGCGCCACCTATATATTATTCATACCTTGGATCGACTATAGTACATTAAATATAAGGTAGAATAAATAAATACATTTAACGAAGATAAAATTTATCATACTGCGCGAAGATATGGATCTGTCAGTTAGCTCTGGTTATTTGTTGGGGTTATTTTTTGTTATATTGGGGGTACGCCCCCCCCCGTTACGGGCCTGAGCGTAACTGTATTTAAAAAGTTGAACCGAGCAAATTTTTTTCAGTTAGTTCTTGTTATAATAATAAATTTATTACTTTTATTTTTATAATAAATTTTTATTTTTATTTCTTAAATTGGTTTTTTTTGTGGCTTTTTGGTTACGCATTTTTTTTTTTTTAATTTTAAATACACCCTGTACCTTCTTAGTTTATCTTTTCTTAATAAAAAAAAAGGATTAAAAACCAAACCATGGCGATGGAAATTATATGTCCCCGAAATTACCTACTTGCAATTTTCAAAATTTTAAAGTGCTTTGTACATTTATTTTAGGTTTTTTTCAATAGTTTGTTTTTAAAGCATTTTTGTATTGTTAATAAATTTTAGACAACATAACAGTAGGAAAATTTAAAAGTTAGGAAGAAAAAACTATAGGTAGAAGCCTTAATTTGATTTAATGATTAAAAATTTTTGTATTTGTACTGATATTGTTAAAAACAAGAAAACATGTAGAGATTATGTCAGTAGAACTGAAAAATGATGTAAAATTGTTGATTAAAATAAAATCAAATAACTCCATAACTAATCCTATTAGTAAGCCTTATAATCTTTATGGATAAACTCGGTCGGTAGATACCTAGCCCATTTACCTGCTATTTTAACAATTCAGGGTGCCCCAAATATCGAATGTCAGTTGGTACTGCTTACAAACTACTAGTGTTTATTATATAAGAACTAATAATTTAGTTATTAATTATTATAGAAAAATTTTGTAAAATTGGATTGAAAGGCCGCAATAAAGTTCATTATACGTAGAATGCAGAGTTTTAAAGAAATAATTAGTCCCCTCCCGAAATTATTTATCAATAAATAAAGTACTAGAAGTCCGACTGAAATCGTAACAAAATCAGAAAAAAAAAATCTTTAAAACTTAAAACTTAAAAAAATTAAAACTAAAGAGATATTTCTAATAAATTAAATCAGGTATTTTATCTTAATTCTTACTATTATGGTAAAAATTTTAAATTGCTATAAATTGTATGAACCAAAAATTTTAAAGCAAACAAATTTTTTAACCATCATGGGCAGCATAGCTTAAAATAAGACTTCCGCAATAAATTAGAGTGGTTATTGTAAACCCATAAATTATTTTATATTTTGGGGTTCGTTTTTGACAACGGTTTTTTACAAGACAGTTTAAAATAAAAATATGAATAAGGTTAAAGTTATTAAAAATATCGTGGTAAACAAAACTTTTAAAATGGCACAAACAAAATTTTATCCGCGATAAAATTTATTTATTTATTATTTAATTTTTTTAAAACCCCCCCCGAAAATCTAGTCTAAATACGGCCCTGAGTGCAGCGAAACGTATAGCTGTAGAGGAGGTTGGCAGTCAATCAAGTAAAATTTTGCGTTCTCTTATTGCCAAAGAAGTTTCAACAAGTATTATTACAACGGATCGGTCATATATAAGAAAGAATATGTACAACGCAAGACGAAAATTGCAACCGGTACTTCCCAAATAAAAAGTAGAAGTTCACAGTTCGCTTAAGCCAGAGACACAATTTTTAACCAGCTGTAAAGAAGCATTTCTTTTAGTTAACAGCGAAGATTCCAATATATTGGTGTTTAGCTGTTTTACAAATTTAAAGTATCTTTGCTTAAGCCAGAAAACATAGTATGTGGATGGTACGTTCGACTACTGCACAAAATTTTTCTCGCAGTTGTTTACCATACATGGCTGCCTTAATGGTTATTTCATTATGTACCATTAGTGTTTTGTGTTCTACCAGACAAAGCAACAGAAACATACAAAAAATGAAAATAGAAAATAACTTTAAAACGTTTAGAATTTTTTAAGTATTTTTGTGGTATTTAGTAGCATGTGATGTTAGAATAATCAAACTTAACAAAATGTTAAAATAATAACATTTTAACTATTAAGTAAATAATACATACTACGAAGAAAACATAATATTTAACGAAACCAAAATGACAAAAATTCACATTTAACAGGATTGAACTTAGAATATTAAAATAAACAAGAAAATAAAATTCTGAAAAAATTACGCTATAAAAGTGGTAAAAATTACAATAAAAAACAAAAAACCTTTAACATAATATAAAGACCCCTATTTCACGATTATTATCGATCATCAGTCATGTATAACAGTATTTTTTCAGAATTCTATTTTCTTGTTTATTTTAATATTCTAAGTTCAACCCTGTTAAATGTGAATTTTTGACATTTTGGTTTCGTTAAATATTATGTTTTCTTCGTAGTATGTATTATTTACTTAATAGTTAAAATTTTATTATTTTAACATTTTGTTAAGTTTGATTATTATTACAAAAAATGTTTTGAATTTGTGACTGAGAAGTGTAGTGAATATTCTCTATCGTTTTGTCCCACCAAAATTGTTGCAGATTTTGAGTTGGCTATCCATTACGCAGCTAAAATTGTTTGGCCACAAATAAAAATCATTGGCTGCAGATTTCATGTAACGCAAGCTTGGTGATGCACAATTCAAAGACTTGGACTTTCAGCAGATTATAAGGAAAGGAGCGAGAATGGTAAATGGTTTGGTTATTGTTTTGAACTGTTGAGGATTAAAATGGCTTAAGCGGCCGAGTTTACCTCTGCCCAGTTGCACAGAAATTGCGTCAGAAACGTCTTTAGAATACTTGAAATAATTTGTATTTGTAATTTTTAATATTTTAATATAATTCAAAAATTTGTTTAAATAATTTGCACATTTATTTATCTGGTTAGAATTTCACAATGTCACGCTACGTATAACAAACCAATCAGGGAATTACCGATTTCAATGCATTGGTAGCAGCGATCAAGGAGATAAAATTGGCTAATAAAGGTATTTTATCCATAGTAAAAGCTTATAAATTCCAAACAGCAGTTTGGCGAGTTGTATTTATTTCAACGTCCCATTATCCACATACCAGAAGTAGCTGCGCATGAAAAGGCCAGTACATCCGAAACATCATCAATATTATACGAATTTCGCTTATCACCGTTTTTGTCTTTGATTGAACCTTTGCTGGCAACAACACCAGCCAAAAAATCGAATTGTGGACGAAAGTCGATAAAAAGTTGTATTTTGACGTCACCCGAAAACATTTCCGAATTGAAGGAAAGCAAAATAAACGAATAGCTATAAAAGAAAAAGCCATACAAACTGCGAATCAGATTAGATAGAATAATATATTTTCACTTAAATTGTTTCTTTGAAACATGACATTTCAATAAATATTCTAATCATAATAATATCATGCAGTTTTACTTAATTTTTTGGCTTATTTTTCAGATTTTTGAAAGTGTCCCAACTTATACGGCAAATTTTTTTTTCGACCAAAAAAGTTGTTTTCATTAAAATAGCTATAATTTTTGACTCGATCGCGATATCAAAAGACTTTCTACAGAAAAGTTGTAGCCAAATGATCATACGCTTTTATTGGCTTATCTAAGTTAACATTATTCTTATCCGTTTGAAAACCACATATGTACCAAAAACGGAATCCGTCCGAACATTTATGAAATTCCTATACTTCTTATAATTGAGGCCGTGAGAGCAAAAGTGGTGTAACCCCAAATAAAACTATTGGAGATAGTCGATCTTTATTTATCTATTTTTAACAAAATATACAGCATTTAAATGTAAAATGTTATTATTATAACAACTGAAGTCGACGTTGGTGCATATAAAGCAAAATAATAAGCTTACAAGAAATATTTGATAAAGTGGATAAATTAAAAGTTTGAATATCTCAAATGGTTATATTTGGGGTTACACCACTTTTGCTCTCACGGTCTCAATTATAAGTGCTGTTGTATTGTGCAATAATTTTTTTAACGCTTAGAAAAAGAGCCCCACGACGAACTTTAAACACAGGTCCAAATTTTGCAGTTACGGCACTGTACAGATAGCGAATAGACTAATAATATTATAGGATGTAGGATATAGGATGAAAACGAAATAGTTATAAACCAATAGATAAAAATGCAATATATGTATGTATAGTTCATTATTTGCACGTAATAAAATGACGTAAATTACACTCAGTACACCCTGGATTGCGCAGGCTTTAGGTTAGTTTATGTACAACGCCGACGTGACGCAACAGCCACGATAAAATATTCTCATTAATATATCTTTTGTGCTATATAATGAAAGTGCAAAGAAAAAAAACAAAGCAATAAGACTAGTGATGGAGTGAAAACAAGTATGGAATGAACTAAGGTGGGAAGTAATTGTGGGAGATGTTAATAAGATGGGACAAGAATGAACAAGCAAATAAGTGAAATTTTGTCCAAACTTAGAAAAAAATATTGCAAAATTGGTTGAAATGATCCTCAATCATTACTAAATAACATACTAAGACCCCCAAGACCACCGCCGTCGGTGTCATTTCTTTTATACATAGTAATAATTGTTTTCCTAAATCTAAGAAACTGATGGTCGAAATAAAAATTATTTAGTAATCATAATGGTTATGATAGCGTACAATAAGAAATTAGACAAATTTATTTTTTTGAAAAAAACATTTCTTATGTTACTTATAATTTCGATAATCTTCTTAAAATTTAAAAGGCTATTTCCATCACTACAATTAAAGTTAAATGAGCACAGTTGATCTCATTTGAACGACAATTTATAAGGTTTAAGGCTGTTCTTTTAGTGCCTTTTTATAAGTACTAAATGGCTGGACCAATGACTTGAAATTTTGACAGAATGTGTATTAGATTATTACAAACCTTTACGAATATCCTTTTTTGAATAACTTTTTTGGTTTTTCCAAAAAACCATTGAATTTGAGATCTTCCGTTATTTTGTAAATCTCGATTTTTAGAAACTTTTGGCTCAGACAGAATTTTTATATCTTAATAAATTAGTTTAAACGTTTTTAGGACCTAAAGTTCAAATTGCTTCACGTAATTACAATTGACGTGTAGAAAAAGTATATAAATTGAGAAGGAATGTTTTGCATCTCTTACAATTGAGGCCGTGAGAGCAAAAGTGGTGTAACCCCAAATAAAACTATTGGAGATAGTCGATCTTTATTTATCTATTTTTAACAAAATATACAGCATTTAAATGTAAAATGTTATTATTATAACAATTGAAGTCGACGTTGGTGCATATAAAGCAAAATAATAAGCTTACAAGAAATATTTGATAAAGTGGATAAATTAAAAGTTTGAATATCTCAAATGGTTATATTTGGGGTTACACCACTTTTGCTCTCACGGCCTCAATTATTCTTATCGAAAATAGTAAGCCAGTTTTGCGATTATAAAGCATAGTATAATGTTACATACTGCATAAATAAATTATGTACACTTTTACTATTTAAAAATGTAGGTATGAATTAAAAATTCTTTTGAATAAAAGGTTTATTGGTTTGGTGTTATGAAAGTATGTTTAAATTAATTTGTCTAAAATGGTGAGTATGTACTATGTACATACGGTAACAAACAAATATATTTTTTTAAGAATTTTAAAGGTGTACCATATATATAATATGGCAAGTTGACATATTACGTATGTATGCAATTTCAAAAATCAAAACTTCAAATTTAAAAAACTCCCATTATATTGATGTTTTAAAATAAAATTTTTTCATCTGTTCAACATAAAATTAAAAATTGCTTTGTCAACTTTTAGTAGTAAGATAAATGCTATAGTATTATATTATGATGTAACCACGGTGTAACATTATACGAATGCTATGACTACCTAAGCACTTTATTTAACCAATTTCAAATTTTTTTAAGGCAAACAGAATTATTTAAATGCAAGTATCACATGGGTAACATCTAAGATTTTTTCAAATTTTTTGTTTAGAACGAATTTTCTGAAAGATAGGTAAAATCACACAAATAAAATACTCCCCCTAAACGAAATCCTGTATTTGCACTTGATATCAAAGGAATCAATATCATCAAAACAAAAAAACACCGATACCAAAAATAGAAAATCAGTTTTATGATTTATGCTTAGCATGTTTTTGGAAAGAAATTCAATAATTTCAACATAATTTTGAATTTTGCTGCACAGGAAATGTAATTGATTTCGAAAGTAACAGAAAACACGGACTTCAGGCGACACTCATTTTTCGGTGCCGTATGTGTAAATTCAAAAAACAAGGGATTATTTTTAAATTACAAATTGATTTATTTATACTTTACCCGATTATAACCGACAGTCACTGTATATATAGCCAAGTCATCGTAAGCTTTCATAAAATTGTCGAAAAAAATAATTTTAAAAACATTACGAAAATTATTTCATTTATAATTAGAGCATAACTATAAAATAAGTATATTTAAATACCTTCGGTAAAAATCATAGTAAGGTAGTACACTTTAAAAGCATTACAAAGTTTCTACACGTCAAGTTTGCTGTCTTTGCACAACACGGAATTCCTTTTCTTACGTTGGGATGGCTAGTCTCGGAGAACAGCCTTAATTACAATTTCGAAAAAAATCGCTTGTGTTCATACGAAAAGAAGGGACTTGTTTACACAGAGAAAAACATTTCTTTAAAAATAAGAAATATACTTTTTTCCAGTATTGGAATCTGCTATAGCTTATTTGAATGTATTAACTGGATTTCCCAAAAAATTGTATTTTCCCATTTAGCTGAGACTACCGCATAGACTTACCATGGTAAATAACTATTATTTCCTATAAAATTAAACAAAATTTGTTTAAATTTGTTTAATTTTATATTTAACAATTCATACTAATAATTAGCACAAAAATCCACTTAAAAATTCATTTTTAAGTTAATTTTCCATTATTATTTCCTAGTCTAAGGAATAGATAAAAAGTAAGCGGTTCGTCCTTGATTGAAGTGGAAAATTTTTCGGCACATGGCCTGTGCTGAAGTAAAAAAGCGCGAATTAAATTTTTAATGACTTGTTTATTGCTGATATTACTGTATAAATAAATCCGCACTAGTATTCGATTTTAAAGCAAATTATTACGTTCAATCTTCCATCCGAGAAAAGATTAATGGTAAGTTACGTTCAATATACTGCAATGGAATGATTATGAGTTACAAACCCACTTTACTTTTTCATTTGTTTTAAGAAAATCCACGTTCTTTCAATATCCAAAACCGATTTGATGTTTCAGCTTTACTAAGCAAATATTTACCTTACACATGAAGTTTTGGTTTATTTCACTAAAGGAACATGCGCTCAAGCTTAACAATGGGCTGTATTTATTGTTTAATAAATTTAAAAATAGAAAGCTCCAACTAATGGAAAGCTAATTCAGAACTTCATTAAAAGTCGATGAGAAAACTGCGTGAAATTAACGTTACATATTTTCAGTTTTTTATAGTCTTAAAAATAAACTGAAATAAATATGGGAAACCTTCAATTAGGAATCTATACAAGGAAACCATAATCGTCCGTTCATTAAGAAAGCCCAACAATCGGAAAATTCAACATTTGAAACAAAAAGGAAGGTAAATTTTGTGTGGAGTTATTGAATCAATTTTATATTAACAATTAATTGTTTGTACATTGCATTAACAGAATTAATTAGCGTCGCAATACTTCTAAAAATTATAAAAATAAAAGGTTTATTTGAAATTCCTTTAACTATGTTTACTTTAAAAATGTTTACATAAAAATCAAAATTAGAATGCCAGAACAAAAGTAATTTAATGGCAAATCCTGCTTATGTGAAGATTGAGTGCATATAAAATTTTTCAATTAGGAAGATTTAATGACGTTAGCGTGTTTATAGTGCACCAATTTCACGGTTTTACGTTCCAGTAAATCTCAAAATTATTGTTCAGCATTCGGCCAAAGAATAAGATTTATGATTACAACATAATTATTTGTAGTTTCAGATTGCAACTAAAAATGTCAATCAACAAAAACAATCGATTTTCGATGAAAAGTGTGACGATAGATTCTAAAGATCCGATGCTATTCTCGTGCGGCGACCCTTTCGACGATGACACCCCTAGTGAGATCAGCATATCCAGTGAGGAAGGGGTTGGGTCAGGGTCTGATTGTGACCAAAGAGTTCGTGCACGACCAATACAAGAAATATGGGATAAAACTTCTCTCTCTAATTCCCTGATGGTAAGTTCCAATAAATTAATTTCATTTCGAATAACTACGACTCTTTTTGATTAGTCCTTTGACCAAGCGGGGAAGATCATACAACTTATCCATGCCGAAAACTACGAAGAACTTATAAATTACGAAAATTACAAAAATTCAGGATTGCTCATTTCTGCATGGTTGGGAAACGAAGTAGCAACCAAATGGTTTTTATCAAAAGGTGCAAAAGTAAATACAATCGATTCAGGAGGAAGGTATGTCATTAAAGTTATCATACCGCTAAACTTTTCACATCGTTAATTTAGGACTCCGCTTCATTTAGCCGCCAATTCAAGAAGCTACCAGTGCTTAAAACTTTTACTAGATGCAAATGCGCAAGTAACAGTTTGGGATGCAAAGCATCGCGTCACCCCTATACATTGTGCGGCCAGCAAAGGAAGTTTAGCTTGTATAAAGTTACTCATTAGTCGAGGAGCTGATGTAAACGCAGGATTATCGACAAGAAGTCCACTTCATTACGCAGTTGAAAGTGTCGCACCAGATTGTGTAAAAGAACTTTTACAGGCAGGAGCAATACCTAACACACCGCAAGTATTTAGAATTAAAAACATTGTTTATTATAAAATAACAAACATATCTTTTAGGTATTCACCGAAGCACCCATACATGTTGCGGCAGCGTTGGGTTCTCCCGAAATCGTCGAGCTGCTGATAAAGCACGGAGCTGCAGTTTCAGTACGTTGTGGCCCGGAAAAAACCACAGCTTTACATTTAGCTGCAGAAGATGGAAACTTAGAGTCAACTTCTTTATTGATCAACGCAGGTGCTAACATAATGGCAGTGAACAATAAACATCAAACTCCATTACATTTAGCCACCCTAGCTCAATCGACCGACACTCTACAGTTGCTATTAAATCGTGGGGCAGATCCCAATGTGACCGACCAAGATGGAAGAACTCCATTGCACGGAGCGATTGCAAAAGCGTCAAGATGCGATTGCGTAAAATTGTTGTTATCCGCAGGAGCAAATGTAAATAAACCAGACGACTTCGGTTATACGCCATTACATTTAGCCGCACTAAACGAATTTTCTCATTACATAATGATGTTAATTAACCACGGGGGCGACGTAACTGCAAGAACTAACGGTGGAATTTCTGTCCTGACCTTCATAACTAGAAGAACTCCAGACGTAATACCCAAATACATAGAAAAATTTAATTCGTCTATTAAATTAAATGATCACGAATTAGGCGATGTCGATTGCGAACTAAAATTGGATTTTCGGGTACTTGTACCATCGCCCGGTAAGGGCGAAACGGAATTGTTACTGAATTTTATCGAAGTAGGCCACAGAGAAATTTTGAAACATCCGTTATGCGAAACGTTTTTATTCCTGAAATGGAAAAGAATTAGGAAGTTTTTCCTTTTTAGTTTGTTTTATCACACTTTGTTCGTGTTACTTTTCACAGGTTACAGTGTCGGTGTATTTTTAAGAGATTGCCCGTTTGCCAGAAGTATGTTAGATAGTTGTTCGGTCCCGTTTCCTGTTAGACTGATGGGGTATATTCTAATCGTTTTGAATGTTTTCGTGATGGCCAAAGAAGTGTTTCAGTTAGCCCACAATTGGCAAGGTTATGTCAAACAATGGGAAAATTGGCTACAATTATTGATAATAGTTAGTGTTTTGTTGTGTGTTTTTCCTACTTACGACATGGACATTCGTAATAACGTGCACAATTGGCAGCATCATATAGCAGCTATTGGAATTTTTATAGCCTGGCTGGAACTGATGATGATCGTTGGAAGATTTCCAATGTTTGGTCTGTACGTCCAAATGTTTACAACGGTAGCTTTGAATTTTTCGAAATTTCTCTTAGTTTACTCTTGCCTTTTGATAGCGTTTAGTTTGTGTTTTGGAGTCTTGTTTGCTAATTATCCGGCGTTTCAAAATATGCTCTGGGGAATTTTGAAAACTGTTATCATGATGTCAGGAGAATTAGAATTCGAAGATATGTTTTACGATCCCGAAGCTGAAATTGTCTATCCCATAACAAGTCAAATAATGTTTTTTGCGTTTGTACTCTTGGTCACTCTAATCTTAAGTAATCTCATGGTAGGTTTAGCCGTAAGCGACATACAGGGATTACAGCAAAGCGCTGGTCTGGACCGTTTAGTGCGGCAAGCAGAATTGGTTGCTCATCTCGAGAGTATGTTGTTTTCGAGATTATTAAGTTTCGCACCGCGCAGACTTCTAAGATTTTTTTATAAACATGCCCTGTTATTAAAAACACATCAGTATTGGGCTTTATACGTTCGACCTAACGATCCGAGAGAAGAACGCATACCGAAAGATCTTATCAAGAACATTTACCATCTCGTTGCTGATCACAAGGAGAAATTACGAGCAAAAAACAGAAGAAGTCGCCGCAAGAGTAGAAACAAGTACAATTATGATTTTCAAGTTAGACATCCTAAAATATCGAGATTAAGTTCTAATATGAGTACAATAACATCGAACTTATCCACTAGTGAATCTTCAATAAAAGAAGAAATTGAAGCGCTGCGTAAACAAATTACGGATTGGAATGATATTTACTTGGAAAAAATTAACAAAATCGGCCAAGTTCTTCAGATAAACGAAGTAAACGAAAAAGAATAATTTCGTAGAAGACTTATTTATATATTTTAGTACCTATCCATGTTGTGAAAAACTTTTTCAAGAAATAATAAAATAAATATTAATAAAAGACAGTTTAGATGTTTGTTTAGTACTATCCTACGTCTACGTCAATAGTTAAGAGCACGTAAGTTGTTCAGAATATTTGTTAATTTGATTATCATTGATAATGGAATTTAATACTTAGGGCCACTTGTATAGTACGAGTTTAAACCAAAAAATTTAGATTAACCAATCATATTCCTTGAAAAACAGCTTTTGGACGTATTTCATTGGTTAACCCAAATTTTCTGGTTTAAACTCACACTGTACAAGTGGCCCTTAGGTCCAGTTGTTCAGTTGCAGATTAAACCAAAAAATTTAGATTAACCAATAATATTTCTTAAAAAACAGCTTTTCAACGTATTTCATTGATTAATCCGAATTTTCTGTTTTGACTTACAACTGAACAACTGAGCCTTAGTGTCACTTACATTCCTAGGAGCGTAATATAACGGCAGTTATATTTATGTACATTTATATTGGTTTATATACCCCCCCCCTTTACCAGTATTTCTGTACTTAACTATGACTAGAAATACAAAACTTATTACAGATTTCCAAGTTATTGCTCATTTGGAAGTGATTAAATTATTAATTACAAAATAAACAATTATAAATTTTTTATGAACTAAAAAGTTACCAATTTAACAATATTGACAATGAAATACTTACCAAGAGATCGCAGGTGTAAATATTTCCGTTTTCTAGTTCTATTTTTGTATTAGTACTCTCTGGATTGGGCAAAACGTATCCCTTGATTTTAGCTTCGTGAATTGTTGTCACATTCTTCACATTTTTTAATTCTGTATTCACAGCTTCCAAAACAACATCATTTTCAACAATGTATGCTATTGCTTCCGATAAATTAGAGTTATTGAATGTGACCATTGCATCAGATATTCCATCCCAAACCTGCATTTTTTTAACGATACCATATCGAATATTTTCAATATGCCCCCAAGCTTCGATTTCGTTAAATAATTTAATGGTGCTGGGACTTAAAGCTGAGACTCTGTTACTGTACTGCTCTTGCAGTTTGAATTCAAATTTTTTACTTGCTTCTAACAGTAAAATTTTTTTATTTGATAGTTTATTGTTTTTACCTGCAAATGATATAAAAGTAGAATTTTTAATTTGTATTTAATACGAGAATTATGTGAATACTAATAAATTATTGTTCAGAATCTTACAATATTTCCAGTTTCGATGTAATCGAAATATCTTTCAAATTTCCCACAAAATAATTAATATCTACAAATGTCAAGAGGTCAAGTTGGCACGTTGGAGTTCGTCGATTAGGTTACCCTTGTTACGTAGGATATATAGCGTACCCCTATTATAAACGCCACTGTTTATTGTATCAACATAACCTCGAATACGTGGCGTGATTTCTTTGTAAATGTAAATGTGAGCGAAAATTAAAACTTACCTAAAGTACATGCCAAAGTGGTTCCAACCAGTCCACCGCCAGCAATGACAATGTCATAGTGATTGGTAGTCGAAATGTGATTAAATTTCAGAAATTGATTACCAATTAAATGCTGCCGTTGGAGTAAGCGAATAATTCGAGTTGCTTTTTGAGAATTCTTAATTAAAACAGACATCGCAATTGCCTATTTTTAATATCAATATTTTTCGCACTATTTATAACACTACACCGAAAACCATATCAACCCTTTGACCCATCACAATAACACATTATATAAGGTTATGTGTAAAAATATCAGTGGCGTAACAATCGTATTCGAAGTGAATTGTAGATGCGGAACTATGGTTAGTAAACTAAAGTTATAATTTGATTTTTAAAGGTAATAAAATAATTCATAACTTAAGTAATATGTATGTAGTTAATTATACTTTGAGTATGAACTTATCGGTGGCTTAGCTGAATAAAATTGATTTTCTTTACTAAAATTAAAAATAAACAAAGTAAAATGTTATTATAATAAATATATATTGCCAACATCGATTGATTATTATTATCTCTTTTAGCTTGGTAAAAAAATTTAACTTTTTCTGTAAAAAAGTCTGATTTTAAAAATTTGAAATCACTGATTGACTGCCGAAATTTATCATTTATTTCAAAAAATAAGTTTGAAAATTGCAGGAATTTCAAAATGTCTGAAGTATTTGCGTAATAACACTTACATGTACGAAATTTTCCTGAAACCAGCCAGAAAATAATTATCTAAAGCTCATAAGCTTAGTACAGATTACTTTTGAAGTAAATTGTACAAATTAGCCTAGTTTGACCTCAAGTTAATCTAAACTAATCTAACTCATTCGAAAACATTTTAAATTACAACATTTTCTTTATCAACCAAAAAAGTCTAGCAACCAATCGAGCTGTATTTATTTCGTCAATACATAAATTTAGGAACTAAAATTGATACAGAGTAGCATTAATTTTAATAAAGAAACAGCATAAAACAATTCTAAAATTTAACGTTTTTGAGTTGTAAAATTGTAAAAAAACGCGCTTTTATCTAATTTTTTCTTCAACTTAGGTCATTACATTATCTCAAAGAATGTATAAAACTATTGCTTTTTCGTAAATAGAGCACCTTTTGAAGAGTATTTTTTTCTCAATGTATAATTCTTTAAATTTTTTTCAAAATTCAAAATTACCACAATATTTTTCTACTATTTTAATTTCAATTTTTAATTACGTTGGTCGCCGAGAAACGGAAAATATAGGCAGTATTCTAGTCTAGAAAGTTGAAAAAATCGAAAATTTTTGTTTTCATATTTCGATAGTTTAGAAAGATATTCAAGAATATCTTCTAAAAGGATTTTTTGAAATTCATTTTAGTGTCGTGGCAACTCAACCGGTTTAGATGGAAAGAATCTAAGAAAAGTATTAAAAAATACTTTTTATTGCTTTTCTGTGTTTTTTAAAATTTACTTATTTAAATATTCAATTTGAGGTAGAAGAAGGCCCGATGTATGGAGACGGAATCGTTGATTGAAGAAATGTAAGTAATATGTATTGTTCTATCAGTTAGACTGCCCGAAACTTAACTTAAATTTTTAATCGTGTTTTTATCGAAACTACTTTTTTCGAATCGGTTGACATAAAATCTTAAGTTCTAATTGACCGATTTTCTTGAAATTTGGCATGAATTTTTTTATACATCCCTTTATGGTAGGAACCAACAAAAAATCATAATTTTCAATGTTTATTATTTTTTAAAAATATGGAAAGTTAAAAAATAACTGAAAAAATCAACTTTTTTTCTGAATAGCTCCTTTTTCGCAAGAAAATTTGTTTTTTTTATTTTTCCTGGTTCCAACCAAAATGACATTTGTACTGATTAAGAATCTATCTTTCCTTTTTTTCAGACAATTAGAAAAGGGTTGGAATCGTGTCAACCATGAACGCGCTCTTTTTTTTTCTTCTCTACTTCAACAGCGTGTAACTTTGTGAAATTTATTTATTTTTTATTGAAAATTTTTTTGAGAATTTCTAAAATATATATAAATCGATGACAAAAAATGTATAGTCAAAATATTAATTGCTTTTCTTTTATCAACCGTCAAAAAATGTCTGAAATTCGGGCTTCTAGACTAGAATACTGCTTTAAAGAATAGCAGATTGATATTATAAAATAACTGTTTATTAATAAATTAGAATAATTTGGATTTTCTGTGTGAAGATAAATTTGCAGGTTGATGTTTTTCATTTCTCAGCTTTCGCATATTTTTTGAAACTTTTTAATAAATTAATAATTTAAAATTTGAAGTCGAAGTATTTTAACTCTAAATTTTATTTGTTTCAAGAAATAAAATTATTAATTATGGGACTATAGATAAATCTTTAAAAATTTAAAATTCAGGATTAGGATAACAAGCCATGATAATAAACCACAAGCCGTTTTGCCAAGGAATCGGAGGTAAGCCTTCTCTGTTTTTGCAGCTTTTACCTTTATTATATTTATCTACATTTTAAGCTTTTCAAAATTTGTAATACACTATTTAATTATACTTTACCAAACTTTCTGTCTAAATTATTTCTGAAATAAATTATTGTGTTATCTTTCCTTGTTTTTCAATTTTAAAATAAAACTTTATGTAATTTAATTTGGCACAGCTGAACAAAAAGGTTTTTGTAAATTATTTTATTTGGGATTTCTTCCAATAGAATCTTGTTAGAAATATTTCAAAGAATCAGAAACACTAAAAAAATAAAAAAAAAATTGCCTAGAAAATTGGGTTTGATGTAAACCCAACGTAAAAGATGTAAAACCAATGTAAATTGTTTTTTTTTCAAATAATTGTAAAAACTCAAAATATACTTTAATATTGCTAAAAACAAGAATGGATGAATTTTATCATAGAAAAAGAACTTAAAAAATGAATTATTTAAGTGGATTTTTTTGGGATGGATTTTATTTCGAAACTTACATATTTAACGATTTTCCGGGTCCAATTACTCAAAGCTAACTACATTGGTTCCTTCAAAATATTTTTTGTAAATTTCATCTGCATCTAATTTTCGTCTACAAACTCAGAAGCATTTTTAGGGTAGCTTATTCAATTTATACTAGGATAATTGAAGAATCCTATTGCCAACGGTATTACAATTTTATGCGACCGATTAATTTAATGGAATTTTTGTATACTTGATGAAATAAAGTTATGATGTTGATGTAAAAGTATTCGATTTGAAGTTGTGGATTGAAAATAATATTTTGGTGTAATTTGATGATTTTGATCGTCGTTTTGAAACGGCAGCAGTAGTTAAAATTTTGAACGATAAGTAATACTTCTGATTTTACTAACAATGTACTTTTATACGGAATACTTATGTAAATTCGACGACAATTTCAAAATGATTAAATTTAATATATTGAACAGTAATTTAAACAATAATATTCTATGTGAAAACACAAACTACTTCCAAATCGAAGTTGTCAATCATTTTTTCACCAATAAGGAAAAGCAATCGTGGTTTTAATGAAGATCAGCTAAATGAAATTAAATTGCATTTTAAAACTAAATTTCTAGAGAAAAGCTTATAATGCAAGTCAAGAAAAATTGAGTTCAAACCTGAAACTTCGATAAAACAGTTTTAGAATCAGAGAATATTACTATAGTCAGATAAAGAATTTGAAGAATACTTAGGTAAACATTGAAAATTTATCCTTTCATATTAAACATAAGACCAAAGACGATAAACAACTTGAAAGCAAATTTGCGAAGTGTATTCTTCCTAAAGGCGCTCTTGCGTTGAGATGAAAACCGGCATACTGAGGACTGAGCTGATCTCCACCATTTACATCTAAAATAAATTTGTAGAATTTTCTTTTGTTTATTGTGGTGTAATAAAGATTATTATTATTCATTATCATCATCATCATCTGCTTCAAGGATTAGGCCTGTTGGCCTGATTATTATTATTGGATATAATCTTTCCATTAAAAAGAGTCGTACAACCAAAGATAATAAAGAAATTATATCGAAGCAGCAAATTCAAGACAACATAAAATTTATTTATGTTTATTTTTTGTTGTTTTTTATTTAAAAGTTTTGAAATAATCGCATGCGATGCAATTTTTAGATAAATTAATTTTAGAGATAACATCACAACTTTTTTTTATTAAAAATTCAATTTGATATCATGGCTGTTGACTTTTGAATTAATAAGGTAACAAAAATATCGATTAAATTTAGGAAATGTTTTAATTCGTTGCTATGGAAACGGTTATATAGATATTCCACCTACTCAAAAAGTAAACAGTTACTCGATCATGTCGGCCCATAACAGTTCTGTGTTTAATAATACTTGTCTCAAAGTTCCAAGAAATCCAAACAGTCAGCAACCGTCTCCAATCTACGAACAAAAATACATCAATCATTTGCAAAACGAAGCAACCAAACTAAATCTTTCCAACAAAAGTAGCGGAAGAGAATCGTCGGATTCCGACAAAAGTGTTCTAAAATCGTTTATCGAATTTTATGAAGGCATACCCGAGTACGACGACATAAATCATTTATCCAATAAAGATTTCTACAGAAAAGTACAAAATTTAAAGGACAAGCAGCAATCATTTTATGATTACATACAACGAGATTACAAACTGCAAACTAAAACTACAAATTGGGTGGAAGATTACAAAAACTTAAATGCAAGAAATGTGCAAAATGGCAAAACGAAAAAGTTTAAACCAGCGATTAAACAATTTTGTACAACTCCTACGTTCAATAAAGTAAGCAGCAGTAGATCCAAAAATTGCGAAGATGCCGAATCAATATTTTCATCTGATAAAGAGATTGTTGCTCAACCTCCATCCAGAAGATCCGTAAGAATAGAAAGCCCAAGTGACAAATCTGATATATCCGAACTAATTAATCTTCCAAAAAAATCCAAAGCGATTGCTCATTCTAAACATTATAACGAGTTTGCGTGGGATGATATGAGCATAAACGACTTTAAATCTGATTTTGGAAAAGAATTACCTCTGGAAACTAAAAGTGCTCCAAATTCTCCTACAAAGGAGAAAAGCGATGCTGGTTGGAAAGATGATGGAATTACAATTCCAAAACCTTTCCAAATGACTGTTAGGTAAAAATTTGATTGCTATTAACATAAGAAATTAACTTGTAATTAATTTAGAGATGAAGAAAACAAGATTGTAGACGAAGTTATATCAAAACTTGAGAAACCAAAACAAGAGAAGAACGAAATGTTTCGTGCAAATCCAATTCCTATTGAATCGAGAATTCCACTATTTAATAAAATAGTAGAAAATCAAGAAAGACGGTAAGTAATGTTTCGGTTAATTTACATTACATGTAAAATATTAAAATATTTGCAGAAGTCAAATTGTTAAGCAGAGAAGCAAGGATATTTTAAGATCACAGATGCGACCCTTTTCGTTTACTCGTCGTGAAGAACTGCAGCAATTGCTTTCAAATCGATGGTCAAAATCTTCTCCGAGTATCTTTTTGGAGGACATTCCTCCAAAAACGCCAAAATTTAGAGCAAAACCTGTTCCTAAAGGCTTATTCAGCAATTACATTTATCATAAAATGCACGAAGATGAATTTTACAGGTATAGCAAATTAAATTATGCAATGTTGATGTTGTAACTTCGTAAATGTTTTATTTTTAGAGCCTTGCAAAGAAAAATTAGATCAGAAGAAATGTTAAAATCTTCATCTTTACCTCCTTCCATGGCAAAAAGAGAAAAAACTCAACCCAAGTTTATTATGTGTCCAAGATCGATCAGAAGTCTAGAAAGAGACTTTGATTTAAATTCTACAAAATCAAAATTTTCTGATAATTATTCGGATATGGAGTTGGATAGAATTACGCAAGATTATGTCAACGAAAGAAGAACTTCCTCAAAAATTAGGCGCGCTAGGAAACGCTACGAAGATCAAGTAAATATCAAAACTATAAAGTGTAATACTCAAAAATTATAATACCTAACATTTTTTAGCTAAAGCGCTGTTATGGGAGTCTTTCAGCAAATAACAAAAACGTGGAAAATAACAGAGCTGCTTCAGCTGCAGATTTACTATCAGTAAATAAATCAAATTTAGCTGCAGTTTTGAGAATTCAGTCGGCCAAGTAAAAATGCATACCGACTTGCAACTTTTAATATATTACAAAATTTCTGTTTTAGAAAAAAGATGCAAATGGAATTGTGCAAAAAAATAGAAGAAGTAAAGCTAAAAGAAGAGTCACGATGGAGAGAAAAGGTATTGCGCAAACGTCCAGCTTGGCAAAAATTAGCTTACAGTCACGAGGAAGACCTGGCAATGCGATTACAGCTTCGAAGAGACGAAGAAAGACTTCGTAATGAGGAACATAAGCACAGAATGGAATTAATGTTTGGCAGAGTTAATCAAATTCCAATGTTGTTCGAAAGGCACTCTCATTTTAAAAATTATCCCGTTACCAGGGAAGAATTGGTTGATAAGTTTCATGATGATTATTTACATGAAAAATATAATTGTCATTCCAGTACGCCATCTTCGAGTGACAAGAAAACTTTGGATATTAAGGAACAAGAAACGTTGGATAAACTTTTGCAAACACACATAACCGATAATTAAATTTTTAGTCTAACGATAAGAAGTCTTTCCTTTTGTGCAATATTTTGAGAATACATTAAAAAATATAGAATTTATTAATCTCAATTTACATTATTTGTAATCCAGTCTAAGTAATATTCAACCTTTGTATAAACTGTAGGAGAATTAGTATCGCCACAAATTTGAGAAGACGCAAAGGAAACAACACCAATTTGAAAGTTCCGTATGTCGTGATCTACAACTACTGAACATGACATCGGTCCTCCACTATCTCCCTTACAGGAATCCTCATTTTTTTGTCCACTAGCACAAATTTGTGAATCTTTTAAGGGTTTTACATTCATTGGGAGAGAATCATTACACCTGCTTGCATCCCAAATAAATACTGATGCAAACAAAAGATTGGTGGATCCCCCAACTTGATCTAAAACCAAAATTTTATTCTGATGGCTTTTATTTTATAGAATGAATACCTGAATAAGTTTTTCCCCAACCGCTAATCAAAACTTTATCATTCGTCTGCACTGGTTTCATTTTAAACGTTTTAAATGGAAGACAAATGGGTAGAACGTATACTGAAATAAAAAGTTAAATCAAAATTTGTTTGCCATGCAAGAAAAAATATTTTACATGTATAATTCACTGGATTCTTCAATTTAATCAGTGCAATATCGTTTTCGTATGTTATATTGTTATAATTTTCGTGACAAATTGTTTTGTCAACTTCTGCATCTACATGAGGAAGTGCGCAAGTTGGTTTACGTTTATCGCCCTCGCAATCTATGGGAGTTTTTAGATCGGACTCTCCTAGTCTAACTACAGATCTATAAGATACAAAGATAAAATTTACTAATATTTCAAAATATTTTACTTGCAGTATAAGATTGGAGTTCAGTCCTAAACAATGTGCTGCTGTTAGTACGAATTGATTGGTTATTAATGTGCCTCCACATAAAAATTGTGCCCAAGGCAGTTCCCGTTCTAAAAATAAATTTATTAGCGCTTTTAGATAAAAAAAAAATATTGCTGACAGTAAAATGGCACATGTCCTTACTTAC
The DNA here is from genome assembly GCA_911387805.1 of Cantharis rustica. Classification (NCBI taxonomy): domain Eukaryota; kingdom Metazoa; phylum Arthropoda; class Insecta; order Coleoptera; family Cantharidae; genus Cantharis; species Cantharis rustica. Next base: position 27,081,567 of record OU426877.1, on the reverse strand, counting down.
GTGTGTAACCAAGAAGAGCCATCCAAGGAAATTGACCCAATGCAGCTTCTTCTCCATTAGTAATTCTGTCAGTGATGGGAATAATTCCACAGTTTTCTGGGAAAACTTCTTCAGAACTTATAGTATGCCGGGTATCAATATAGTCTGGACAGCAAACTAGATCTAAATCTGAGTCACATGGATAAACAATACTGTTGTTTTCACGACATTCGGTTAACGGTACGCACGAAGAGCCACTCGTGCATACAGAATCCTGCGAGTTTTCTTCCAAGCAATCTGAAAAATTAGATTCTTTACTTATGTTACTTTTGTCAATCGACAAAACCCAAAATGTTCGATAAAATAGTTGCCAATCAGTTGAGTATTGCACGTTAAATTAATATTGTTTATCATAAGCATGAATTTCTTCCTGGTCGTTCTACAATTTTTAATTTAGTATTATTTCTAATAGAAATGAACTTAAAAATAAATTTTTAATGAATTCTAAGTCTAAATCTGTTAAATGTAAATCAATGTATTTTTTATTGTTTTCTAAATAACATTTTTCTACGTATGTATTTTTTACTTTACTTTAACGTTTTGTTTAGTTTGTTTAATTTTATTATTATTTGTGATCTATTCTTTAGATGTATTTGAGAATCATTTACAGGTTAATTCAATTTATACCGGTTTTGAGAAAGCCTTTGATTGCATAGGCTCATCTCTTATCACTTACTTGGTGGGCCGATTGAAAAGAGTGAGAATTAATAACTTTTTTTTTATGATTTCTGACGTTTCGCGAGGTTCTTACTGCAGCCTTATCTTGTTTATATTATTTATCAAAGATAATAATTGTTAAGTCTTCGAAATTATTTATATTTATTGTTTGCCGATAATCTACAAAATTCTACAAAACTTGTGGCACTGATGAATCACAAATGGGTTGAATTTAAATTTGGATAAGTGCTATGCTATTTCAAAAAATATTCCTGATAAATATTATTTCATTAATTATTAGTTCAGTAGGAAAGCTTGTAATTGAGATTGACAACCTGGTACGTTTAAATAATATATTTGATTTTTAAAGTCATTCAAGTCAGTTTCAAGTCGCATTATGTAGTATTCGTCCTCTTGGTCTTAATCAAAGCCAGTCAAAACACTTTTCGGTTACTGTCACGTATGTGATCACAAGAATTGAACTTTTTCCTATTGAGCATTGGAAAGAGAACAATTTTCTGAGTATATTAACACAAAAATTTTCTTGGATTATGCAATAATTGTCGAAATTACGGTATTTTAAAAATGCGAATTAGCAGGGGCGTGTAACTTGATATACCCAGTTCTGCTGTGCCTTACGCGTGGTCTAGAGTCAGTACCAGTGGCGTAACAAGCAGTTGAAAGGCCCGTGTGCAAAGTTAGGGGCCGGGACCCTGTTTTTGTGACAAGATAAAAACAAACAAAAATAAAAAAACCGTATTATTATATTAAATTTTTTTTAAAGATTGAGTAGACACAGCAGAACCGGGGGCCCCTTTAACCGGGGGCCCGCGTGCGTGACACCCACTGCACCCCGGTAGTTCCGCCACAGGTCAGTATTGTAGGCCACCCACTCAGCATGCAAATTGAAATGTTAAGATTTAAGCTTTAAAATTCGTAATTTTAATTACGTTTTCGATGAGTTTTGAATTATTAGGTTAATTAAAATATCGGAATACATTAATATATAGTAAATTTTATGTGTTAGTCAAAAAAACAAGGCCGCCGGGCGCCTTCGGCCTTATTATAAAATAACTTATTTATGGCAAATCTCGGATTCCAGGTAAACGTAGATCTGTGTTTTCGAGTTCTACCTTTGGCGAGTTCTGCCATTCTTCAGGGATATTTTTAAATTTTTTTGCTTTACACAAAAATGGCTAATCATGCAGCCGTGTTAAAAGGTGTATCTAAAATACATGTAAATTTCAATTTTCCAAATTTGATTTTTTCGAGAACTAATTTATAATCCAACAAAATTTTTGTTCTAGTATGCTTAGAAAAGTGTTTTTTTACCAATAATCAATAGAAAAAAGTTAAAATCGTGTGATCACATACGTGACAGTTCCCCACTTTTCTACTGTTACAGTAAAATACTGTATTTTCCCTTGGCCCGTTCGCAACTGGAATATTATGTATCGCGGGTTCTCAAAAAGGACCCCAACTGGACCTGAATTATTCTGTGGGCTATCCAAAACACGCAGGAGGTTAGAGGTACAAAAGTGGACAACGAAGAGCATAAAAACCCTCTGGTACAAGGCACCAGGACAAAGACAGGTGAAGAAATTTATACAGTACTCGATGGCAAAGGCTAAAAAGCTTCTTAAATTAGCAAAGAACGAAATTGGACTCATTACGGGAATACTCACTGGACACTGCCAGGTGGGAGATTACCTCAAAAAATAGGACTGGTAGGCAACTACAGATGCAGATTCTGTGAATCGGAAATTAAATCGGCCAAACACATTATCTGCAGCTGCAATGTCTTAGCTCGACTTAGGCTAAAACACTTGGGACAAATACAACTGACACCCAAGGAGGTGAAAATAAAACCTTTCAGGAGTATTATTTGTTTTGCTAGCAAAATTGACTGCCTGAAAACTTGATTAGTAGAGTTACGAACAAAAGATCAATACTGGTCGCAGTTCTGTAAGGCTCTAGTAGCTAATAATCGATCCCTTAGTACAATTCAATACAATACAATGAATCGTGGGTTTAGTTTCCTTATTATTTGATCTACATAAATCAGCTTGAAAGGGTTCGGCACAAATTTTTCAAGTATTTACATTACAAACGTGGGCTTCTACTTGACGACTTTTCTAGTAATCCTTGTCTCAAGTTTTGTAACACAAGATCACTAGCTGACAGATTAACTTCAGAATTGTGTTGCAAAGTTGACTGCAATTATAATTATTTTTATTGACTCGATTGTTTTTGAATTTAGATTTCAAGTTAATTCACTGAATCAAACATAATTTGAAGAAAATTTATTTTCGGAAAAACCATAAATTCTAAAATCAGGTTATTAAAATGATTCGCTCAGTTAATTGTTTAAAATTTAAATGACAATGATTTGTTTGATTTATCTACTTATAGAGTTGTTGCCGGCGTTTAAAAGAAATTTCAAGTGCATAGATTTTGCAGCGTCCGGGCTATTCTTAATTATTTTTTTTATGCTGCAATTTTCTGCAGATGACTTTGATTGCTCTTTTTTGTAAAATAGTTTAACCGCAAATATATACCTATAATAATAGATTATTATTAGGTTTAATAATTTTAATAATATTTTTAATATTATTATAGTAAATGAATTCGAGAAGTCAAAATTGCAATTTTTTTAACTTAAATAATAAACTATAAATTCTTAGTTTAGGAAACAAATAAATTAATTCAATGTTTACAAACGAAGCTATGAGTCATAGAAAATAGAATAGTAATATATTAACATTATTACTTATTTGATGATTTTCTAAGCTGATTAAATTATTTTTGTCATAAGAAAAGTCAAATAAATTATTTATAAGTTGTGGTAAATACCAGGCAAAACCACTTATAATTGCTTTTAAATATTGATGATCTGAAATAGTTTTTCTTGATTTATTTTTGAATAAATACATAACAGTACAATTAACAGCTACAATCATATAACTCAACGATGGATATGATATTTTTATCGCACTTTAAAAAAGCATAAAATTCAATTATATACTTACATATACTTAAAATATTTTTTAATATTATTAAAATCAATAACTTTGCGTTCATCATTGCACTTTCTGAACGATTTATTAAATTTAACTCGAAATAGCCAAGTGCCCGATTAAAAAAACAAGTAAATAATATTAATTGTTAAAAACTGCGCAAGCGTCGAGTTAATTTTTAACTAAAAAATTTTTAATAACAACTAAATGTTAACTTTTGCACTTATTTTAGTTTTATCGATTATAAAAATGCTTTAATACTGAACAAGTTATTGGTAGAATAACAACTTTGAAAATGACAGTCAGGTAAACTTAAACCTCGTTGATGCTACCACGGGTCAAGGTATTATGACATTTGAACATCAAATTATCAAATTTAAAAAGTACAGTATGGGATCTGAATTAAATTTTATTAAAATACATTATAACCAAATTTGATAACTGATGCAATGACAGATCAAGGTCGATGATATTCTTTTGTATGTTTTAATAACTCTTAGTAAATAACGTGCTTTAAACTTTTAACAATGATATAACAATTATTATAGATAAAAATATATTATACAATAATTAAATTTTTATAAATCAAAATGCTTAAAAAATATTAAGTTTTCCCGCTATAAATAATTTTTTTCAATGTAACACCATATCAAGGTAGGCAACCAATAGCGCTGGATTTCGGTATCCTCGGAGCTGACTGCTTTGTGGGGACTTCCAACAAAAAAGGGCTTGCGATGTTTTTGCAATAATATATTATAAATATTTATAAATGTATTAATCGAATATAACATTGAGCTATATGTATTCTTTCGTGACGCACCTCTGAATATTTATAACATACACACGGTGCAAACCAATCAAAGTATACACTAATCGTGGTATACACAGCAATCGAGATTCATTTCAATCGAATTCCACTGTATTCACTAATTTGGAGATCAACGTAATGTACACCAATCAAAGTAAGTAATACCAAGCGAGGTATAATATTTAAATTATTAACTTGTGAAATATTAAATTAAGAAGTTTTTTAAGCTGAACAAATTAATTAAATCATATAACAAATATAAAATATTATTGTTTAATTAACTTGTACTGTTTAAAAGCTTTTTAATTCAAGCAAGGTATAGCAATCGAAATGCATAGCAATTAAATTGTTTATTATTGCACACAATATATTGCTATGCCCCCAACTTTACAAATTTATGCATTTTCACCCTCTTGTGAAAATTGTTGAGAACACAGATTTTTTATTAGTATGAGACTCTTCTTCAATTATTTAATTTTTAATTAAATTGGAAATGTTTGTGTCCAAAATGTTTATTTTTAAATGTGCAACTTTTACCTTGTAATGTGTGGCCTTGCAAGCGCACGTGCACGCTCCGCATGTGGTATTGCAGCTGGTCTAACAAATTTACTGCGACGTAATTTTACACATTGACCAAAAATTATCACAAATTCTTCAACTGTTCTAATTTATTTATTTTGCACTGCACTTTATTAATTACATAAAAAAAACAACTTTCATTAAAATTAAATTTACTGTAATTATCAATTGCGTGAATAACGAACATCCGTTCGTCTATTCGACGCGAAGGCCTCAGCCCATGTGTCTTTGACTACCTTCCAGCCCTACTCTCTTTACTTTTTATTTCTCCCACCTTATTTACTGCTAAAATTTAACTATTTTACACAATATGATAAATAAATAAATAATAAAACAAAATTAAACTTTAAAATAATTTACAAAATAACTGAATTATGATTTTTATGGTTTCAAAACACGACAATATATATATTTTTAATTTTATTAATTATTTATTAGTAGAGATATAAAAACAATTCAAAATTAACTTACATTAGTCAATGACACAGTCATTCTATTTTCAGTACTAAAAAATTTAGTACTGAAAATATTAGTATAGTGTAAGATCTGTATTACGCTACACTAACCTTTTTAGTTCTAAAAATCAAATAGGCTCATCGAATTAGTTGATAAAATTCGACTAATTCGGCGCATATTTGATTAAAAATGTCAGTGTAATCTAAAACAGTTCGGTCCAATGTAGCTTTTGTTACCAATTTATATAATATGCCATAAGATTTCTATTATTATTATTATTATTATTTAAAATTTTTACTTATGTATTTTAAGAGGACGACTATGCATAAAGTTTATAGAGGTTATCAGTTTTGCAATGACATATCAATCTACTAAATAAAATTTCTAATCAAGCTCGTATATAACAACTGAACAATTTAAACATTCTTTGTAAATATAAAATATAAATCTTAAGAATAATAAAAATTTATAAAATGGTTTTCAGTTTGTTATTTAAAATTGTTGCAATAATATACCTGTATTTATTTTTCAACTTATGTGATAGTATATTTATTCAAGGTAAAACACTTTACAAATAATTGCTTTACCGCTTACTGCTATATTAAAATTTAAGGATATTATTGGAGAGAGTTTTTTGGTGAAATACCAAGCGATGCATTCCCAGGTGGAAGAGATCGGAATGGAAACCCTATTTATATTGGACAAATTTTACATGATAACAAATTAATTACCACAAAAATATACGAGAACGATCCGAAAGGTTATTATGGCTTATTAAATAAAGAATACTCTGGAACTAACAACCATAAGGTACAAAACGATACTAGCCATAAAATTAAAAAAATTGAATTTTATTTTATTAGTTTTACAAATTATTTCAAAAACTAGAAAATATGTAGATAAAATTTTGTGTTAATTTGAATAAAATTGGAAAAGTCACAAAAGTTTTTGTATAAATCAGCTACTTTACTACACACGCGTATCTTTTAGAATTTAGGTAATCAATTACCTGTGTGACTAAATTGACTGACTTGTTTTCGTCATTATACTTATATCTCATTATGGTAAATGGTAGTACTAATAAGTATTATACTGTAATTTTAAGACAAAACTTTGTACGAGTTTTTCTAAAAAAGTACTTACTCCTACATTTTTCAAATTGGTCACTTTAATTTTTGCCAGCTTATTTCTTATATTAGAGATTTCTATTAATATTTTTTCTTTTCTTTTTTATCATCAAAACAGTCGTTGCTTTTATTATAGATTAAAAATTAAACTTTTTCCAGTATAACTTGTTTAGGCAGTTACCATTCTGAAAATAATCCGTTTTTCATAAAACTCTTTGTCTAGTCTCGAGAATATACCTTATTAATTAATAACAGCAAAATTTTTAAAATTTTGTATAAGCTAAATTTAAGGTACAATGATTGCTGCAAGACACTAAAAAGATCTATCGGAAGATCGGCTGTAGCTATATAAATATGTATATTGAATTTCTTTTTTCAATAATATGTAAATTAAAATTAACTTGGAAAATTGTATCATAAAATAATTCGAAAAGAAAAATTTATGAAAAAAATCTATTTTCATCAGTAAAAAAGTAATAAATTAATGTCTTTTTAGTGTTTTTAAATAATAATTTTCTACGTATGTATTCATTAATTTGCAATTAAAATTATAAGTTTTGTATGAAATAAATTTTAATGTTTTAGATTTTATGTACTCATAATCCAGAGAATTTTGCATGGATTCAAACCAAACACAATGAAACTCATTTGTTAATAAACGATGGAATTGTTTTGGGAGGATACGAACCCGGTTACACCATGTACATAGGTAGAGTTTTCTATAAATCAGAAACAACAGTAGGAAAAATTAGTACTGGAAAAAAGGAAAATTTGGGACTTTATATAACTAATGGTGGAGAGGAAATTAATTTTAAATCGTTTGAAATTTTAACATATAATAATTCATCATAATCAAATTTTACAATTGGTGCTACAGTACTACAAATTGCATAGTATAATATTTTTTATACCAATCATTTAGTTATTTAACACTTTTATTATTATAATTAACTATTAAATTTCAATTGGAATATTATGTAAAAGAAGAGTATATTGAATATTTTAGATAAGAGCGTTGTTCTTACAATTACTGGTAATAAGGTAATATTTTATAATATTTAAATGTATTTATAGTAAATAAATTATTTGTAGTAAAAATAACTTGCAACTTCTCCTGTTTTTTGACTCACGCAAAATTTGAAAAAAGAAAATTTAACTATTAGTGATTTGGTTTCCTGTAAAATTCGACTCGTTAAAAGAAAATAAAGAAATTAAGTTGCAAATTTAATGAGAAATACTCTAATTTTTGGTAAAAATTGTAAAATGTATTTTTGTTAAATCTTTATTTTATTACACTTTAGGTAATGTTAAAATTGTGCTTGAAATGCACTGAAATTAAGTTACTACACTGAGAAAAAAAGTTTTAATTTAAAACGAATAGTTTTGATTCAAAACGAATCAGGCATTGTATATATTCAAAAGATAAATACTTTTCATTTAAAACTGGAATATTTTTGATATTTAGCATTTGAAATAAATACTTTCCAGTTTTCTTTCAAAACTTGGGAGATTTTAAGTGAAAATCAAATTACATTTTCAATTAAGAACTATTATATATTAAATCAAATCTAAACATTGTTTAAATAGATGCCCAATCAATTTCAAATGAAAATGAAATTGCATTTTCAATGAAGAACTATTGCATTTTAAACCAAAACTAAAATTATTTTAAATTGATGTACTATAAATCATTGTTTAAAATGAATAATTTTTTAAATTTATGCTTATTATATTTTTGATTTGAAAAACAATAAGTTTTGCATTAAAACTGGAATAGCAATTAATACAAATAAAGTTAGTTTTCTTGGAATGCATTGGAATTTTTTAATTCAATGATAGATTTATTTTGTAGTTACCAATAATAACTACACTTTTTGATTTAAAATAGCATTTATTTATTTAAAACGAATACAACTATAAAACTTAAAATAACTAAACATTACTTGAAATATAAGAAAATTTAAAATACGACATAACTAAAACTAAAAAATATTTAAAACTAAAAATTACTGAATGGTACATAGGTATTATTTAATTTTACATATTTAAAATTTTGTTTGGGGTAATTATCGACATTATTATATTGCATACATACAATTTTAAAATCCTCCAAAATTTGATAGACGCAGTAATGCCTACTGTAAGCTACAGTCTTACAAAGATTTAAAATAAAATAAACAACCTTTTCATTATTTACAATTATAAATAAAATAGTTCCAAATATTGGAAAAAAATCGTCATTATTTACATGTAGAACTTGACCAGGTTTATAAAAAATACTATTAATTTTCAGCCATGTAATTGCCCTGTAATCGTCAACGTCTACACAACCAACAAATTTACTAAATGTACGATATTCTTCACTTAATTTGGAAAAACTTATATCTTCAATGCCAAATTCTATATTGTTAAATGGACCCTTCTTATTGATTAATCTATGACAAAAATTTAATTGATTTTTTATAGCTAAAGTATATAGAATATTTTTGTTTTTGCATGAAGTATTTGCAGTGTGTTTGAAGTTTCTGTGACGACCTTCAAATCGCATGGAAGAAACATTAGCTAGAGGTCCAATTAAGGACAATAAACTAGGGTAATGTAGTAGAAAGTGGTGTTTCGGCTTCAAGTTGCCAAAATGTTCTATATATAGTGTATGGTGTTCTTCAATCAAAATTTTTAGTAAAATATAATCGTTTTTAGTAACTTTTTTGTTAAATACCATATTAATAATTTCATATAACGACACGTATAATTTCCAATGATAATTTTCTTCTGGAATTTTATCACCAATAATTAAACTTAAATACTTTGTCAATGTACACATTTCAGATGCCGAAAGAATGATTTGATTTTTAAGAAGGTGCTGTTTTGAAATAGCCGGGGGTTTATTATTATTATGTGGAAAATTAAAATATCTAATTCTATTATTCAATTCTGCAAGAGAAAAATATTTATTGATATATATATAAATTGATACAAAATTTGGGCAATTTCATATCTGCAAATACCTTCTAGAATATCATGCATTACGTCACATGAAATATTTTCAGTTACATGAAAATTGTTTAACTCGTGCAAAAAGCAATCTTCTCTGATACCAACGTCCAATAAATTTAAATCGCGTTCATAATTTTCCTTATTTCTTAGCGCGTTAGATTCTTCGTTTAATTTTGTTCGATTAATGCTTTTTTCAAGACGACAAAATCTGCAATAATAATTTGACGAAAAACTTTCTGAAAATCCTAACATGGTATGCAATCCTAAATTGTCACCTAATAATAATACCAAAGCAAAGTAAATTTTACAAGTTTCTCCCGAATTGTTCGATATTACTATACCATTTTCTTCAAGGTCCCGAAGTTCAACAATAAGATGTCGAAAAGTAATTCTATTTCCAAATTCCTTTCTGTCATTTGAAAAAGTTAACTGAGCTAAAAAAATGTTTTGCAGTTGAGAAGAAAATTGTGGAGGTAAACAAGCAACAGAATAGTACATCGCACATACTTTATAAATACCAGCGTGACTTCCAAGTGGATTACAAATTTCAAAATCGTCACTGTAAAAAAAAGGGGACACACCAATTTATTTGGGAATTTTGATTTAATTCTCTTCCATAAGTCACTTTGAATGAAATTCTGTAGTATAGTATCGTCATTTTCCAAACTTGAAATATAATCGGTGATTACTGTATAAACTTCAGGTAATTCAAAAAAAGCTTTTAAAGTTTTTTTAATTGGAATGTACTGAATGCAACTATCAATTTGTTCTAATATAACCCTATCTGAAATCCTCTTCTCATTCTTACGTTGACCTATTGTCAGAGAAATGGGTCGTATGAAAGTGTCCATTTCTTCAAAATATTTTAATCTTCGGTATTCCGATTTTAAGTCCGAAAAAGGATTAGAAAATAAATTTAGCATGTATTAAATTTGATCTAATTTTTCTTGATTATTCTCATCCAAGCTAATATTATTACGAATAAATTCTTTTAAAACATTAACAGGTTCGCTAACCATTTCAGTAAAATTATTTACCATAAGTTGAATGCTACTCCTAGGAAGATTAAAATCGCTATATAATTTAGTTATGAAATTTAAAGCAGATGTTTTCATAGTTTCCTCAAATAATGCTATGTTGGGAATGGTTTCTTTAGAGGAATTTTCAAAAGTTACGTTAGCTTCAGTTAGGGAATTTGTTTCTGGAAAATCCACATCACTTAAATTCATTGAATGACTTGAAACGCTTTCACGATTATTAATGTTAACAAGGTTTAAACAATTTTCGTTTGTTTGCACATCATTAGTATGCTTAATTGAAATATGTCTTTTAAAAGAAGAAAAATGTTGAAATGATCTGCTACATGTCTCATTTTGTTTACAGTTAAAAATTTCTTTGGAAAAATTATGACGAACTCTAACGTACTTGGAGAAAACTTTTAAGCAATGAAACTTAGCAGTTGTACAAAGTGGACAAACAATCATTTTAATATTATATACCTTATGTTATGTTATGCGCTAATTAAAATCTTATAAAAAATTATATATAAAACAAACATTAAATGTAAAACTATATCTAATAATTCAAACAAATTATATGTAAACTATAAAAAATAAAAATATACTTATATTTAATCGTAACCACCTAGTTCGTGCAGCACTGTGGATACATATGCAATGTTCTTATCCCATTAGCACCTAACACAGTGTCGCACTTGATTGTGTGATCATCTATTATCAAATAGAAGTCCGTGATCGTGTTCCAATTTGAACCAACAATTAAATACGGTTGCACTGATAAACCCAAATTTTTCAGTTTTAATTTTCTATTTCCAATAGTATTTTCAATATCGCCAGGAACCTGTAACATAATAGAATTATAAGAAATTTGGGTTACTGTCAGAATTTCCTCATCACAAATTTCAAAATTTCAACTGCACTATAGGAAAGAGGACAATTTTCTGTGTATAATACAACAAAAATTTTTTTGGATTATTCATTAGTTTTCGAAAAAACGGCATTTTAAAGTTATTAAAAGTAGGTAGTTGTAACCCGATACACCCCGTTGCAACGTGTCGAGCCACGGTCAACTGGCACGTTCCGTTCCTATTCTTCATTTTGTTGACGGTACGAGTGCTTTAATAGACTCTTAATGTTGTCATTCGTGATCGACACCCGTACGAGTTCTATGGCTTCGAGTTCCACCCTTGGCGAGTTCTGTCATTTTTCAGGGATTTTTTTTAATTATTTTGCGTAAGGTGAAAAAATAAAACAGACCCGGAGGGCGCCGAAGGCGTCCGGAGGGTCTGTTTTTTTTTTGCCTTACACAAAAATCGCTAATCATGCAGCCGTGTTAAAAGGTGTATCTAAAATACATGTAAATTTAAATTTTTCAAATTCGATTTTTTCGAGAACTAATTTATAATCCAACAAAATTTTTGTTCTAGTATGCTCAGAAAAGTGTCCTCTTTCCTATAGTGTAGTTGAAATTTTGAAATTCGTGATGAGGTTTTTCTGACAGTTCCCGAAATTTGATATTATATTTACTTGAAAAAATAGTTTCTGATGAATTATGTGAAAATTATGTTAAAAGTTTTGTTTGAATTTTAAATTAATAATAAAAATTAAAGCAGAATAAGTACTAACTTTAACTATAATAACTAAGCTATTCTGACATTCAACAATAGTCGGCTTGAATGCTTTTTTATTGATGCGAATTATTCTTCTAGGAGTAATTAATGAAGATAATGCTGCAAATTGTATCGCATTCTTACTATCTAAAAATGAAATAATATAAAAATGTTCAGAATAATAATTGTAGTTAAGTAGACCTTCTGTTGACGATTCCTGAATGGAAAAAATTAATTCATCCTTATGACGTTTTTCTTGTCCATTGCCACCATATTTTAAAGATTTTAGCTTATTAATAAATTGTTCCCATTTTAAATTATCAGGGTGTAATAAATTTATTTTACAATTTGGAAACAACTTCCGAAAATCCAAATTTATCTATAAAATATATAAAATATATTTTATTTTTATGAAATAATAGAGGATTATATAATATTTACTAATTTTGAGGTAAAACTGCTGTTTAATATTATTGGCCAGTCGTTAAGAAATTTTTCTACAGTATTTACTGAATTACATTTTCGCAGTTCATAAGATTTTTCCCAGTTTTCAAAAACTAGTTCTTCTGGCTGTGACCATTTTTTCAGCCATTCGGCACAATTTCTTAATTCGGCTATCAAGCAAAAATTATAATTTAACAATATTCTTAAGTATAACGACATCATAGGCGCAACTAGGTTTAATATTTTTCGCAAGTAAGCGCGCAAAAATAACGCTGTTGTAGAAAATCATTTTTTTTTTCATTCAAATTTTAGCTTTTATCAATAATTACTTTTAAACCACTAAGCTACCCCCTCTATTTGAGCCTATGTGTAAAGACTTAAAAACTTTTGTATAAAAATATTCAATTACCAGTTTCAACATTTAGCTCATCTTGATTCTCATCTGAGGATAAAGGACGTACTGAAGACCATTTAAATAAATATCGTAAATTTCGATATTTATCTACCAATTTTCCTTTTGGATTTATATACGTCTTAGTTGAACCTATTGTGGTAACCGCTCTCGGTATATAGTAGGTACTCATTGTTTCACCTGAGAAAGTACGACAAATTTTTTCCGAAATAATTTCAAAATCTTTCAATTTCAAAGTCTTCAAGGCGTTCACTACAAAAGAATTATTTATTTTAAAATTAAATATAAGACAAGTTAAACCCAAAGTAAGAATTGAAATTCTATAAAAATTAATTGATTGATGATTGAAAAAAAATTTTTCTTAAAAAATTAATATTCTATAAATATTACTATTGTAATATTCACCAGTTCTCGAAAACAACATTGACAATTGCCTATTGACAAAGGGCAGTATTTTATTTAGATCTTCACTAACTTTTCTTGCATTAAAACTCAGATACTCAAACCTACATATACAAAAGAAAACAAATTGGTACAAACTTTTCAGAGAGCATAGCATTGATAAGTAGTTCCACAAGCATGTTTCTAGTTTTTCTGTTTAAATGCTTCTCCACCTCAAAATTTCTTAAAATATAATTTCCAGTGCCACTTAAATTTAAAAACTCTCTCAAGTTCAGATGGTATAAAGTTCTGCAGGCTTTTTTCATTTCTTCAATACCATAAAATTTTTGTGAAGTTGAGGTAGCCCTTTTATAAGCTTTTTTTATTGCTGTTATCCCGGTGGATATTGAAGACACAGAAGGAGACGCAGAAGTAGACGCAGTAGGAGACACAGAACGAGAAACAGAACGAGACACAGAAGAAAACCCATATAGTTGTGTATTATCGCTGGAAGTGTCACTTTCTATTTCTTCTGATGAAATATTTGAATTTTTTAAGATTGAAGATCTATTGTCTTTATTAATTATTGGTAAATCTAATACCTAAAAAGTAATCATTTAAAAATTATTTCGAAACTAAAATCTGCGTAATCTTACATCATGACTTTCTACTATGGAATTTTTTATCGTCCTGTATTTTGTTAAATGACGCATGAAAATGGTCCTTGTTCCAATTTTAGGAATTAATTCCTTTATATTATCATTACTGATGTCAAGTAAACACGATGTATCGATTTCATGTTCTATAAAATAAAAGCAATTAATTTAATAATTAATGCTCTCATAAATTTAAAATTTTATTTCACCCTCTAATAGCATCAGTGGCGTAGCGAGGGGGGGCAAGGGAGGGTCATCATGCCCCGGTCGCTACTCACAAAGGGGCGCTAAATGGTACGCAAAACAAAAAATTGCTGGATAATTTTTATTTTTATTATAATTGATTTCTGGAAAATATATTTTAAATTTAGTAATTTTAAAATTAGTATATTATATGGTTTTCGAATGGGGGGGGGGACTAGAAAGGTATTGTGCCCCGGGCGTGCATACATTTATGTTGACTTTTTTCATTCTAAATTAGGAAAATAAAATATCGCAGACTACAAATTTGACGCTATTTAATTTTTAAAAGTCCGCCTAAAGGCGGTGTCATTCATTAAAGCAGCGTTTCACCTCCTACTAACCCCTGCTGCATTAGATGGTCATCCATATTACAGAAATTTATCTGTATAATAGTTAGTACCTATTCATAAAGATTAATTGGAATTAATTTTCGAGTTTAAATTTACCCAGTTCATCAGTATGTAAAATGTATAAGACGCGTCAGAATGTCGTCGGTTTCGGATTTGGGGGAATTACATAGACATCATTTTAAGAATTACTTTAAGAATGTACATAATAATTAAATTATTACATTTTGCACTGTTACAACCTACTATATACGTTGCCCCTATTTTGGCTTCCCCAATTAGTAACTATATAATTTACAGGTAAAATGTGTTTTTTAAAATAAAATGTACTTACCTTCAAATATTGGGATAAGCTGGGCCATGTCCCACTCTTCCAATAGCTGTTGTATTGTTTTATCGCACATTTTTATTAAAAATAAAATGATTGACAAACAATATTTTGCACAACACAAATTTTATTAAAAGAATACTATATACTGTAACGACTGAAACTAAAGTAAACTTAATAATCACTCTTAAAACAACGCGACGAAACGGCGGCGATTGAAAATGAAGAGTTGCAAAAAGGCAGGAAACCGTTGATGTGTGATGTACTATTTATAAATTCTTACTTTTAGTTTTGAATTAAATGTTAAAATGGTTTCAATAAAATAATCATTCATTTAAATAAGAAAATTTCAACTTTACTTGAAAACGCAACATATATTTTGAATTAAATTATCGCAAAATATTGAAATAAAATTGCGGCTCATTTTAATTCAAATTTAAATTTATTTCTTTCAGAACTACAATTTCAAAAATATTAAAATCTACAAAGAAGAGCGCTAAATGCATTATTTCAAATGTATTTCATTTTACACCAAAACTGAAAATTCAAAACTATTTATCGTTTTGTTTTAAAATGTGCTGTTTTCTCAGTGAGCCAAAGAAAGTCAAAAGAGATTAAGTTGGAAGGTTTAAGTATTATTGCACTCCTTTTGACTTAATATTGGCATAAGTTGTAAAATCTAAAAAAAGTTTATTAAAAACATGTTGACATTTTATGGAAATAAGGTAATTACTTGTTTTTGTTATTCCCCATGCAGTTATGAGTAAATCAGTATAAATATAGCTTTACGAATAAATTCCAACTGAAGAGTTTCCAAAAAAGTGACAAATGGCTTTGAAATTTTCTAAAACTGTAATACACTTAATAAATAATTTATATAAATTTTTATTAATTATTTCAGTCATATTATGTCATCAGATATATCAATCGAATAGCAGTGACAATTTACACAAGTTAATTTTAAAGCAAATTGTGTTAAGTGACAATTTTTTTATTAATTTTATTATCTATTATTACTTGTTTAAGAAACTTAAAAATAAATCTACAAATTAAAAGTTTGTAGATTCTATAAATTAATAACATTTAAGAAAAATTATAATTTGAATTATTGCTAAAAGTTAATATGGCAATTACTAATCGATTTGGTTTCCAAAGGTGTAGAACTGGTTGCTGGTTGTTGCGACTGCTCGTGAAAAATGTAGGAAGAACTGGAACTTTTATTTTGCATAGGAATATTTCGGTTGCTTTGAATTAATATTCTAATGTGGTTTTTGTCTAATTTTTGAAAAACTTTAGAAAGTTCTCTTTATTCCACGGTTTATTTATAGTAAGAAATAAACGATCAGTTTTTATATTATTTAATTGAATAAAAAAATTATACTCTAAAAGCGGCGTATATACCATAAAATGCGAGTATTGCACCTATAATGCAAAATATGTCAGCCAAACCAATATTTGTATTGGCAAGAAATGCAAATTTGTTGTATGAAATTACATATTATTATCTAAAATAATAAAACCTAACAAAATGTTAAAATAATAAATTTTAACTGTTAAGTAAATAATTACATACTACAAAGAAACATAATATTTAAAGAAACCAAAATGACAATAATTCACATTGAACAGGGTTGAACTTAGAAATATTTGAATAAACAAGAAATTAGAAATCTGAAAAAATTATGCTATAGAAATGATAAAAATTACTAAAAATTAGAAAAACCTGTAACATAATATAAAAGCTTTTATTTTACGATTATTTCCGATCATCAGTTATGTATAACAGTAAAAATAAAAAGAAGTAAGAGCAAATATACCTAACAAAATTGAAAAAAATTTAAAAATTAATAAATTAAACAAAATTTAAATGATGCGCTTACCAAATAACCAAACTAAAGCACGTTTACTATAAAATAGAAAATAACTTAAAAAAGTTTTTAGAATTTTTTAAGTATTTATGTGGTATTTAGTAGTATGTGATGTTAAAATAATAAAATCTAACAAAATGTTAAAATAATAAATTTTAACTGTTAAGTAAATAATTACATACTACAAAGACATACATACTATCATGTGGCTGAAGTTGTAAACCATAATCATAATCATAATCACTCTTTTACAGTGGACCAAACAAGTATTGCAAACTTTTAATACATTTGTATTTTTTCACTAATTTTAATGTGTATCTAAATTAGAAATACTAAATCCACTCTTTAATATACTATTTTAATTAATAATTATTAGTAATTTGATATTAGTAACGTTTAATAAGTCGGCAAATCATAAGTAATTCTCAAAGCTGAAAATTAAATAAATTTGTAACTTTTTTATTAGAGTTTGCTACAGGCTGAAATTAGTCTCAATCGATGCACCTAGTAATTCTACGTAAGCCCATACCAAAAGTTTACACCAGCTCCCCGTAGGGGGGGTCCCATTTCAGCTTTGAAAATTAAATAAATTTGTAACTTTTTTATTAGAGTTTGCTACAGGCTGAAATTAGTCTCAATCGATGCACCTAGTAATTCTACGTAAGCCCATACCAAAATTTTACATCAGCCCCCCGTAGGGGGGGCCGCATTTCAGCTTTGAAAATAATATAAATTTTGTAACTTTTTTATTAGAGTTTGCTACAGGCTGAAATAAGTCTTAATCGATGCACCTAATAATTCTACGTAAGCCCATACCAAAAGTTTACACCAGCTCCCCGTAGGGGGGGTCGCATTTCAGCTTTGAAAATGAAATAAATTTGTAACTTTTTTATTAGAGTTTGCTACAGGCTGAAATTAGTCTCAATCGATGCACCTAGTAATTCTACGTAAGCCCATACCAAAAGTTTACACCAGCTCCCCGTAGGGGGGGTCGCATTTCAGCTTTGAAAATTAAATAAATTTGTAACTTTTTTATTAGAGTTTGCTACAGGCTGAAATTAGTCTCAATCGATGCACCTAGTAATTCTACGTAAGCCCATACCAAAAGTTTACACCAGCTCCCCGTAGGGAGGGTCGCATTTCAGCTTTGAAAACTAAATAAATTTGTAACTTTTTTATTAGAGTTTGCTACAGGCTGAAATTAGTCTCAATCGATGCACCTAGTAATTCTACGTAAGCCCATACCAAAAGTTTACACCAGCTCCCCGTAGGGGGGGTCGCATTTCAGCTTTGAAAATTAAATAAATTTGTAACTTTTTTATTAGAGTTTGCTACAGGCTGAAATTAGTCTCAATCGATGCACCTAGTAATTCTACGTAAGCCCATACCAAAAGTTTACACCAGCTCCCCGTAGGGGGGGTCCCATTTCAGCTTTGAAAATTAAATAAATTTGTAACTTTTTTATTAGAGTTTGCTACAGGCTGAAATTAGTCTCAATCGATGCACCTAGTAATTCTACGTAAGCCCATACCAAAATTTTACATCAGCCCCCCGTAGGGGGGGCCGCATTTCAGCTTTGAAAATAATATAAATTTTGTAACTTTTTTATTAGAGTTTGCTACAGGCTGAAATAAGTCTTAATCGATGCACCTAATAATTCTACGTAAGCCCATACCAAAAGTTTACACCAGCTCCCCGTAGGGGGGGTCGCATTTCAGCTTTGAAAATGAAATAAATTTGTAACTTTTTTATTAGAGTTTGCTACAGGCTGAAATTAGTCTCAATCGATGCACCTAGTAATTCTACGTAAGCCCATACCAAAAGTTTACACCAGCTCCCCGTAGGGGGGGTCGCATTTCAGCTTTGAAAATTAAATAAATTTGTAACTTTTTTATTAGAGTTTGCTACAGGCTGAAATTAGTCTCAATCGATGCACCTAGTAATTCTACGTAAGCCCATACCAAAAGTTTACACCAGCTCCCCGTAGGGAGGGTCGCATTTCAGCTTTGAAAACTAAATAAATTTGTAACTTTTTTATTAGAGTTTGCTACAGGCTGAAATTAGTCTCAATCGATGCACCTAGTAATTCTACGTAAGCCCATACCAAAAGTTTACACCAGCTCCCCGTAGGGGGGGTCGCATTTCAGCTTTGAAAATTAAATAAATTTGTAACTTTTTTATTAGAGTTTGCTACAGGCTGAAATTAGTCTCAATCGATGCACCTAGTAATTCTACGTAAGCCCATACCAAAAGTTTACACCAGCTCCCCGTAGGGGGGGTCGCATTTCAGCTTTGAAAATTAAATAAATTTGTAACTTTTTTATTAGAGTTTGCTACAGGCTGAAATTAGTCTCAATCGATGCACCTAGTAATTCTACGTAAGCCCATACCAAAAGTTTACTCCAGCTCCCCGTAGGGGGGGTCGCATTTCAGCTTTGAAAATTAAATAAATTTGTAACTTTTTTATTAGGGTTTGCTACAGGCTGAAATTAGTCTCAATCGATGCACCTAGTAATTCTACGTAAGCCCATACCAAAAGTTTACACCAGCTCCCCGTAGGGGGGGCCGCATTTCAGCTTTGAAAATAATATAAATTTTGTAACTTTTTTATTAGAGTTTGCTACAGGCTGAAATTAGTCTCAATCGATGCACCTAGTAATTCTACGTAAGCCCATACCAAAATTTTACATCAGCCCCCCGTAGGGGGGGCCGCATTTCAGCTTTGAAAATAATATAAATTTTGTAACTTTTTTATTAGAGTTTGCTACAGGCTGAAATAAGTCTTAATCGATGCACCTAATAATTCTACGTAAGCCCATACCAAAAGTTTACACCAGCTCCCCGTAGGGGGGGTCGCATTTCAGCTTTGAAAATGAAATAAATTTGTAACTTTTTTATTAGAGTTTGCTACAGGCTGAAATTAGTCTCAATCGATGCACCTAGTAATTCTACGTAAGCCCATACCAAAAGTTTACACCAGCTCCCCGTAGGGGGGGTCGCATTTCAGCTTTGAAAATTAAATAAATTTGTAACTTTTTTATTAGAGTTTGCTACAGGCTGAAATTAGTCTCAATCGATGCACCTAGTAATTCTACGTAAGCCCATACCAAAAGTTTACACCAGCTCCCCGTAGGGAGGGTCGCATTTCAGCTTTGAAAACTAAATAAATTTGTAACTTTTTTATTAGAGTTTGCTACAGGCTGAAATTAGTCTCAATCGATGCACCTAGTAATTCTACGTAAGCCCATACCAAAAGTTTACACCAGCTCCCCGTAGGGGGGGTCGCATTTCAGCTTTGAAAATTAAATAAATTTGTAACTTTTTTATTAGAGTTTGCTACAGGCTGAAATTAGTCTCAATCGATGCACCTAGTAATTCTACGTAAGCCCATACCAAAAGTTTACACCAGCTCCCCGTAGGGGGGGTCGCATTTCAGCTTTGAAAATTAAATAAATTTGTAACTTTTTTATTAGAGTTTGCTACAGGCTGAAATTAGTCTCAATCGATGCACCTAGTAATTCTACGTAAGCCCATACCAAAAGTTTACTCCAGCTCCCCGTAGGGGGGGTCGCATTTCAGCTTTGAAAATTAAATAAATTTGTAACTTTTTTATTTGGGTTTGCTACAGGCTGAAATTAGTCTCAATCGATGCACCTAGTAATTCTACGTAAGCCCATACCAAAAGTTTACACCAGCTCCCCGTAGGGGGGGCCGCATTTCAGCTTTGAAAATAATATAAATTTTGTAACTTTTTTATTAGAGTTTGCTACAGGCTGAAATAAGTCTTAATCGATGCACCTAATAATTCTACGTAAGCCCATACCAAAAGTTTACACCAGCTCCCCGTAGGGGGGGTCGCATTTCAGCTTTGAAAATGAAATAAATTTGTAACTTTTTTATTAGAGTTTGCTACAGGCTGAAATTAGTCTCAATCGATGCACCTAGTAATTCTACGTAAGCCCATACTAAAAGTTTACACCAGCTCCCCGTAGGGGGGGTCGCATTTCAGCTTTGAAAATTAAATAAATTTGTAACTTTTTTATTAGAGTTTGCTACAGGCTGAAATTAGTCTGAATCGATGCACCTAGTAATTCTACGTAAGCCCATACCAAAAGTTTACACCAGCTCCCCGTAGGGAGGGTCGCATTTCAGCTTTGAAAACTAAATAAATTTGTAACTTTTTTATTAGAGTTTGCTACAGGCTGAAATTAGTCTCAATCGATGCACCTAGTAATTCTACGTAAGCCAATACCAAAAGTTTACACCAGCTCCCCGTAGGGGGGGTCGCATTTCAGCTTTGAAAATTAAATAAATTTGTAACTTTTTTATTAGAGTTTGCTACAGGCTGAAATTAGTCTGAATCGATGCACCTAGTAATTCTACGTAAGCCCATACCAAAAGTTTACACCAGCTCCCCGTAGGGGGGGTCGCATTTCAGCTTTGAAAATTAAATAAATTTGTAACTTTTTTATTAGAGTTTGCTACAGGCTGAAATTAGTCTCAATCGATGCACCTAGTAATTCTACGTAAGCCCATACCAAAAGTTTACACCAGCTCCCCGTAGGGGGGGTCGCATTTCAGCTTTGAAAATAAAATACATTTGTAACTTTTTTATTAGAGTTTGCTACAGGCTGAAATTAGTCTCAATGGATGCACCTAGTAATTCTACGTAAGCCCATACCAAAAGTTTACACCAGCTCCCCGTAGGGGGGGTCGCATTTCAGCTTTGAAAATTAAATAAATTTGTAACTTTTTTATTAGAGTTTGCTACAGGCTGAAATTAGTCTCAATCGATGCACCTAGTAATTCTACGTAAGCCCATACCAAAAGTTTACACCAGCTCCCCGTAGGGGGGGTCGCATTTCAGCTTTGAAAATTAAATAAATTTGTAACTTTTTTATTAGAGTTTGCTACAGGCTGAAATTAGTCTCAATCGATGCACCTAGTAATTCTACGTAAGCCCATACCAAAAGTTTACACCAGCTCCCCGTAGGGGGGGGTCGCATTTCAGCTTTGAAAATTAAATAAATTTGTAACTTTTTTATTAGAGTTTGCTACAGGCTGAAATTAGTCTCAATCGATGCACCTAGTAATTCTACGTAAGCCCATACCAAAAGTTTACACCAGCTCCCCGTAGGGGGGGTCGCATTTCAGCTTTGAAAATTAAAGAAATTTGTAACTTTTTTATTAGAGTTTGCTACAGGCTGAAATTAGTCTCAATCGATGCACCTAGTAATTCTACGTAAGCCCATACCAAAAGTTTACTCCAGCTCCCCGTAGGGGGGGTCGCATTTCAGCTTTGAAAATTAAATAAATTTGTAACTTTTTTATTAGGGTTTGCTACAGGCTGAAATTAGTCTCAATCGATGCACCTAGTAATTCTACGTAAGCCCATACCAAAAGTTTACACCAGCTCCCCGTAGGGGGGGTCGCATTTCAGCTTTGAAAATTAAATAAATTTGTAACTTTTTTATTAGAGTTTGCTACAGGCTGAAATTAGTCTCAATCGATGCACCTAGTAATTCTACGTAAGCCCATACCAAAAGTTTACACCAGCTCCCCGTAGGGGGGGTCGCATTTCAGCTTTGAAAATTAAATAAATTTGTAACTTTTTTATTAGAGTTTGCTACAGGCTGAAATTAGTCTCAATCGATGCACCTAGTAATTCTACGTAAGCCCATACCAAAAGTTTACACCAGCTCCCCGTAGGGGGGTCGCATTTCAGCTTTGAAAATTAAAGAAATTTGTAACTTGATATTGAAGCAATAGTTGTAGTATAGTTTAATCTTTTAGAGTCCAATTAATATAAGAAAATTCAAATTAAAATTCAAAATGGTTAGCGCATTGACGTAAGTGACCTAACTGTAGAGAGAATTGTCTGAAGCAATCGCTAAAAATGCAGCTAAGTTGCCACTTCTATTTTGCGTGCAAACCTTTGAAAAGGTTTCACCGTTGTTATTTGGCAATTTCAAAATTAAAACTGAATGGATAGGTGATACGTAAAAGCAGACGCAGATAATTTACCGATGATCGATTACGATATGGTACATAATTACTAAAACATTTGGAAACCATGGTATAATGCCATGTTTGGAAGCAGTAAAATTAAATGTATAAATCATTGGTAAATGAAGGCGCGCAGCATAAATATTATTCAAAATTAACCGCTGGCAAATTATGTATTAATTGCGATGTCCACAGCGGTCAAAAAAGAGAATTCTTGGTGAGAGGGATTTCCATTATCCTACAACTGTTCATAGGATACTGGGGATCGAGTAACAAATTACCATCGTTGATTTAATTTTAATCTTGTGTAAATAATTTAAGTTACCATGTTCCTAATTTTAAGTTTTAACGATCCCAAATTTTATGTGAAAAATGATCTAGATATGATCGACCTTTTGATAATTTTTTATAAATGACGAAAAAAGAGCGGGCTGGAAAAAAATCTCCAAGGGGGATAGGGATAAATTAAATAGACAGGTCGAAAACATCCGCATGAGTGGAACGACTCGCGAAATTTTTCGGCGAAAAATAATCGCAAAGTGACACAAAACTCCGTAAATCGGAGAAGTCGAAAAGCTAGTTGTGCTGCGGTACAAGAGAAGCCAGTGTGTTCTCCAAGCCCCGAAAGCGATTCGTGCCATTTTAATTGGACCGCGCTCGTGCCCAAAATAGTAGAACCACGCGCTACAAGTCAAAAAAAAAAGAAGAAGAAAATAAAGTCGTACCCAAATTTTTATCCCAGACTATCATTTTCATATTTTTATCTTTCGTTAGTTCCTTTTGTTAAATTGTTGTGTGTTACTCTTAATAGTATTAAGTACACGCACGACAACAAACGCCACACAAACACGTTAATTTTGTTAATTTGTGTAAGTTTATTTCGTTTTGTTTATATAATATTTTTTTGTCATTAAAAAAAATTGTGTTCCCCATAAACACTCTCTTTGATTGTGAAAAAACACAGAGGTGGAATAAGTAATAGGGGAGGACATAACAATATGTTACAAAGCACTCCTCTCTAAGTTTATACGTATATATATTACTAGCTGACGTACCCGGCGTTGCTCGGGTTTATTTTGTTTAAAGCGCAATCCGATTGATGTGATATTCAATTACTACCAAACATAAGGACTAAAGCGGTTAATTTGGTTCAAATTGGCCGAAGAACTTAGAGTTAGATGTATACCTATAGCGAACGAACAAACTTTTTCACTTATCAATGATAAAATTTTCTTTTTGTAAATTTTCTATTGTGACGCCATCTGCCGGCGACGCAATTTTAGTTTATACGAATCTCGTTAATCTATTCATGCGCGTCACCAACTGCGAATAAAAAATCTCTTTTGGATAGATATGATGTTCCTTGTCCTGACAATTCTAAATACAACAAAACAAAAATCAACCAAATTATGCTTCAATTTAATTTCTGAATAGTGAAACACTCTTATTAAATACATTTACTACTTCACCCAAGTAATTTAGTTAGAAAATTAATTCATAGAACTTTTCCATTTCCACAAACTATACAACTGCAATTATAATTATGCAACTGGAAGATGCCATAGAACCAGATCATTTGTAGTTAATTGAATAATGCTCTACCTCAAAATTCTACCTACTGAAAAACCCCCGAGAAAAAACACCGAGTTTAAGGTGAATTTCTGTAAACTTGTAGTGTGGGCTTACCTAGAATTACTAGGGAATTGAGACTAATTTCAGCCTGTAGCAAACTCTAATAAAAAAGTTACAAATTTATTTCATTTTCAAAGCTGAAATGCGACCCCCCCTACGGGGAGCTGGTGTAAACTTTTGGTATGGGCTTACGTAGAATTACTAGGTGCATCGATTGAGACTAATTTCAGCCTGTAGCAAACTCTAATAAAAAAGTTACAAATTTATTTAATTTTCAAAGCTGAAATGCGACCCCCCCTACGGGGAGCTGGTGTAAACTTTTGGTATGGGATTACGTAGAATTACTAGGTGCATCGATTGAGACTAATTTCAGCCTGTAGCAAACTCTAATAAAAAAGTTACAAATTTATTTAATTTTCAAAGCTGAAATGCGACCCCCCCTACGGGGAGCTGGTGTAAACTTTTGGTATGGGCTTACGTAGAATTACTAGGTGCATCGATTGAGACTAATTTCAGCCTGTAGCAAACTCTAATAAAAAAGTTACAAATTTATTTAATTTTCAAAGCTGAAATGCGACCCCCCCTACGGGGAGCTGGTGTAAACTTTTGGTATGGGTTTACGTAGAATTACTAGGTGCATCGATTGAGACTAATTTCAGCCTGTAGCAAACTTTAATAAAAAAGTTACAAATTTATTTAATTTTCAAAGCTGAAATGCGACCCCCCCTACGGGGAGCTGGTGTAAACTTTTGGTATGGGCTTACGTAGAATTACTAGGTGCATCGATTGAGACTAATTTCAGCCTGTAGCAAACTCTAATAAAAAAGTTACAAATTTATTTCATTTTCAAAGCTGAAATGCGACCCCCCTACGGGGAGCTGGTGTAAACTTTTGGTATGGGTTTACGTAGAATTACTAGGTGCATCGATTGAGACTAATTTCAGCCTGTAGCAAACTCTAATAAAAAAGTTACAAATTTATTTAATTTTCAAAGCTGAAATGCGACCCCCCCTACGGGGAGCTGGTGTAAACTTTTGGTATGGGCTTACGTAGAATTACTAGGTGCATCGATTAAGACTTATTTCAGCCTGTAGCAAACTCTAATAAAAAAGTTACAAATTTATTTAATTTTCAGCTTTGAGAATTACTTATGATTTGCCGACTTATTAAACGTTACTAATATCAAATTACTAATAATTTTTAATTAAAATAGTATATTAAAGAGTGGATTTAGTATTTCTGATTTAGATACACATTAAAATTAGTGAAAAAATACAAATGTATTAAAAGTTTGCAATACTTGTTTGGTCCACTGTAAAAAAGTGATTATGATTATGATTATGGTTTACAACTTCAGCCACATCATACTATCTGCAAATAATTAATATTGTTTTATTTGAAAGTGCATTTTTGTTTCAATAAAAGTCTTTGTTGTGGTAAAATAAATATGAACGACTCACATTATGTAGCATTATTTTGAAAACTGTGTAATAGTTATGATTAATGTTTCAAATTTTCTAGAAAATTAAGGGTTTTCTAAGTTAATATTAGCTAACCATACACGAGCATTCAATCTTCTCACGCTTTCCTTTGACATTCTTGCCTAGCAAAATATTCCAGGGAAAATAATCCTTTAGTCACCCATTAACAGGTAAGATTTTCTGACATGTTGCCCGTCGTTTTTTCCCGTTAGTCTATCATCTCAACGGTTCTAGATGAAAATAATCTGGTTAAAGCACATTAACGTAAAATGCTTTTTCTTAAATTTTTCCTTTTTAAAGTAAATTCTTTCTGGTTAGTGGACGAATTAATCATTTGCAACTTCATTTTTCCAGTCGTTTTTTACGCAAGGATTTTATATTTTTAGGAATAAACTAAGTAAAAACTATTAAAATACAAGTTACTTAGATGAAAACTTCTGATAATTTTATTTTAATAGTAAGTTTAAATGCTTACAAATTCTTTTATGAAAACTTAAATAGAAAATGTTCCGTTTTCTTGTTAAATTATTAAATTTTGAACTGTAAAATATTATAAATAATCATATTAATTATTTAACAGATATAAATAATAATTAATAACCAATAAACATTTTGTTAATAATATGTTAATTTAATTTTGTTATTTATAATTAATTTAAAAAACGGGTAGGTTACATGTTTCGGTCTTCAAACTTCTTATAGCCATGCAGAATCAATAAATAGGATAACTACAATTTAAAATAATTTTGTGAAATAAAAATTTAAAAAAAATCATATAAAACCAGAAAAATGAAATCCTTCCATCGACCACTAACACGTAAAATTTTCTGCCAAGTTACATCTAATTTTCCTATAAAGGCTGTCATCTCATTTATTCTTGCTGAAAATAATCTGTTTAAAGCACACCAACGTAAAATGGTTTCTCTTCAAATTTTCCCTCTGAAAGTTGATCTTGCAGGAATACTCGATGGTTAGTAGACGAATTAGTCATTTGAAAGTACATTTTTGCAGTGGTTCGATCATTTTAAATTTTACCGAAGGATTCTATCCTTTCAACAGTATAACTAAATCCATTGCAGTAAATAGTAGTGTATAGCGAGTGTTTTTGAAATTTTATTAATTTTCAATGGAAAGAAAACAAAAAATTATTGCCTGTGTTGGCATAGTTAGTGAAGTGTTTTTTAAGAGGAAAAAGAAAAGAAGTAAATGGACAAAGGACTGGCTACTTCAACGAGAAGTTTACAGCGACATGAAACTTTTGAAAGAGCTAAGAACAACTGAACCAGCCGATTTTAGGAATTACCTAAGGATGAGTCCAGAAATATTTGACAAGTTATTGGAATTGGTTGGCCCACATATTCAAAAACAAAACACTCTAATGAGGGATTGCATCACACCACAAGAGCGGCTCGTTGTAACGTTAAGATATTTAGCTACCGGAAGAAGTTACGAATGTTTAAAATTTAGTACTGGCATTTCTCCACAATCAATAGGTCGCATCATTCCAGAAACATGCAAAATCATTTATGAAGTCCTGCAAAAGGAATATCTTAAAGTAAGTAAAATTATTAATTTAAAAGAACTTTATTTTAATACAGAAACAAACAAAAGAATACCATAAAATAATACAAAACTATAAAATTAAATAATTTTCTATACCTTCCTCAGAATTTGCATGTTCTTCGACATAATTGGTTTTGTTTGATGAAGAAGGAGGAAAAAAAGAAGGACATGTATTTGATGAATGAGCTGATGCCACAGGAAATGCTTGCAAATTTGTAGTATCTTGTAAAATATAATTCCTAGTATTAGGATTATTATTTATTAAATCTGTAAATTCATTTAATTGCCCCAAGATTGCCTTATTTACCACTTTGGTTAGCAACGCTTCAGCAAACATTCGTTGCATTGGATTTATAACTTTCTCCAGTTTAGTAGCAATGTATTGGCCCAGTGCTTCACAATCATTAGGTTTCGATTGCAGCATCTCAGTGCATTTTACAAGAAATTGCTTCCGTTCCCGATCTTCGCTAATTTTTTTCTTCTTTGAAGGATTATATCCTTCATCATTTGAATGGCGTTTATTACCATTACTACAGCTAGTATTAATTACCGAAGCCGAATTATGTGCTCCTTCCTGAAATACAATAGTTATATATATGTTAACCTTGACTTGGGTAACGAAATTTTATATATTAATTAGATATTTGTAATAATTTCAGTTTCCATCTACTGAAGAAGAATGGAAGCAAATTGGGAAAGGTTTTGATAGCCGTTGGCAATTTCCTAATTGCGGAGGAGCTATAGATGGAAAACATATACGAATACAATGTCCGGCAAAGACAGGAGCTCTTTACTATAACTATAAAAAATTTTATAGCGTTGTTTTGATGGCGATAGTAAATGCAGATTACGAGTTTCTTTACATTGATGTTGGTAAAAATGGAAGAAATTCGGACGGTGGTATTTTGGATTATACCAATTTTTATGACAAATTAATTAATAATAATTTAAATATACCTCAAAAAGTTGATAACATTGAGAAATTAAACTTTGTATTTGTGGGAGATGAAGCGTTTGCGTTGCACAAGCATATTTTAAAGCCATTTAGCCAAATTGAACTGACTTACGAAAGACGAATTTTTAATTACCGTTTGGCAAGGGCTAGGAATGGAGTAGAAAATGTTTTTGGCATTATCGCTGCCCGGTTTCGAATACTTCATACTGCCATTGCTTTAGAGCCAGAAAAGACAACAATAGTTATAATGGCAATATGTGCTCTACACAATTTTTTGCGTCGGAATAGTAAATCATATTTTAATCCAAAAAGTGTGGACTCGGAAGATAAAAAAACGCACTTTATAAGAAGAGATGGTGATTGGCGTACGGATAACGCAGAGTTGCATGGACTACATAACGCTACCAGGAATACCTCTTTGGAGGCAAAACACGGCCGTGAAGAGTACGTTCAATATTTCAATACTAACGGCAAGGTGGCTTGGCAAGACGCAATGTTAGATAAGGGAAAATCGTAATTAAAATTAGAATTTTGTAAATAAAAATTTTGTACTTTGCTTGTTTATACATCGTCTTTGTCATTTTGACATTGTCTAATTGTCGTTGTTTATTATAATAAAATGATGTGCATACCTCACAGCTTTCGTCAAATTCATTAGGACTGTCCACGTCTTCTAAAAGTTCTTTAGAATTGTCATTTATATTATCAATACTCTTGGTAGGTAATTCATGATCTACCAGGAAATTTAATAAATTGTAATACCATAAGTGGGATTTATAGAGTTCGTCTAACCCTTTCCCTGATCGTTGTGATTTTTCAACCTACAATGTAAAAAAATAAAATAGAATCTGATGTGGTCATCATACTTAAAATCAATATCATAAAATTTCAAAAAGCTTGGAAAAATCTACACACTACAACGATGAGATTTTTTTTAATAATTTTGTTAAAAAATAAAAAGTATTTTAATGTAAAAAAAGGTCATATTGAAATTACTTCAATAATCAGGAATTCAAACGAAAACACTTTTTAAATTTATTAAAGTGACAGATAGGGATTTAAAACTAATCAAAATACAAAAAACCAAACAAAAATCGTTAAAATGAGTAGAAGAATAATACTTCATAACACGAATGCGAAACGATGAAAGCAAACAGAAAAGGTCATTCTTTGATTTTTAGTGATGTTTTGTTTTTTTAGTGTTTTGTTTAGTTTTAAATCCCTATCTTACTTTAATAAGTTTAAAAAGTGTTTTTGTTTGAATTCTTGATTAATGAAATAATTTTAATATGACTTTTTTTACATTAAAATAGCAATATCTTTTTTTCTAAAGTAAATAATAGCAAATGTTACACTATTTTGTAAACTACACTAGATGAGCAATTTTTCAAAATAACTGGCCAGGTTAGTGTGGTATAGATTTTTTACAGTATGGAGAGTCGAAGTTAGCGAATAAAAAAAAATTAACTGATGAGTCGGGGAAAAAAAATTCTTTTTTTAAATATATGGCACTATTAGTTTTATTTTAGTATGTGATCAATAGCAGGGCTAATCAGGTTTGCGCAACCTAAATTAGATTCTTAAAATATGGAATTTCGTACCTGTGGCACTCCAAAAATTGATTTAAGGTGTCAATTTCCTCGAAATTTACAAAAGTGCTAATTTCTCGAAAACTAACGACTTTTCACTAAGGTCATATATTGATATTCTGGTCAGCCATGAGCTGGTCTATCAGCCCTCCAAGGGATAACGTTGAGATTTGGGACACCCTGTATATTAAAAAATCTGATGTGACTTCACATTACTTTCCCATTTTCGAGAAACTTTGGAGATCAATAAATTTTTTCAATAGTAATTGAAAAGAAATATGGCAAGCATTGGTTATCGTTAGACGCACAAAGAAATTTTTTTTCGATTGAGACTAATTTCATTACTATTTATGATAATGGGAAGAAGAACCGGGCTTTAACAATTTTCATTCTTTGAAAATATGGAGTCAATTTGGAGGAATTTCAACCAAAATCTAATCAGTTCTTTAGATTATTGCTATAAACCTGTATATAAAATTTCAATGAAATCGGTTCACGCGTTTCGGAAAAATCGTGGACGAAAAAATCGCACACAACACACGCATTTATATATGGACTCATAGACCATGGAAAAAATGCTAACTCAAAATTTTTTTTTACTCCATTACTATACTTTCCTTTACTAAGTAAATGGGAAAATAAAAATATATAATTGAATTTATTACAATTACTCGTATAATGTAATATATCAAAAGTTACTAATCTTACATTTATAAAAAAAAATATAGCATCTTCCGAATCTACCACAAATTAGGCACTACCCACCTAAACCAAATTGTGACCCATATTTGGGTCGTGACCCAGAAGTTGTAATCCGTTTCTATAAATCTTAATTTGAGTTGGGGTTACGTTGTAGAAAAATGCAAATTTATTTTTAATAGGAATTTAATTGTCAAAGAAAATATTACCGGATTATTTACGTGTTATTTTAAGACAGATAAGATGTTTAACTAGATGTCGCAGCCACGCCAGCACCGTTTATTTACGGTAGGAATATCTATTACTATGTAAATAATATTGCATTAGCCACTTATAAATTAAATTCATAAGCAGTTTCTTATGAAAATAATATGTTGCAACTATCCATATTATTCAGTGGCTCACAGAAATAAGAGTACAATTTTATGTCGGTTGCATATTAGCAACAGGACCGGCGCTAGGCAAACTAAGTAACTGCCAAGAGCGCAAACGATAAACAAACCTAGATACACCAAAATCAAGGGATTTAAATTTTCTACAAAGTCGGAAAAGTATTGCTGTAAAATTTTTATATGAGAAAAAAGGTCTTTAAAAGGTACAATTTACATTTCCAACATAGGGCTGTACGCTTATTTCTATGCGCCACTATGTTAATAAACATGTTAATAATAATAAATACTTGCCTTCTTTAGTTCCTTCCGGAATGAACCTCTTAATGATTGTATTTTACATTTAACGGTTTTCTGATCAGCTCCTGGATCATGTTTTTTCCAAATATTTACAAGCTCCAGGTAACCTTTTAGTTTTAAATTTCTGTTATTATATAATTCTTTGTTTCGAATTTGCCATAAAGCTGGATGTGCTCTGTACACTTCAATGAACTCTTTTAAAATAATTTTAGGAGTATTCCTTAAATCACTTTTTTCTGATTCCTCAAATTCTTCTTCCATCATATTCTTACAAATTTTATATAAAATGACAAGCACTAAATACACAAGACTATAAAAGACTGTTAGTAATTTTCTGATGACCACTAACGTGTTGATAAGAACGACAAGATTGCCCCTAGAGGAAAGATATAAAGGAAAGCATAAACCCGTCGTCTTGTGCAAAAAGCACGACAGGATTTCAATCATTTTAAAGGTAAAAGAATTAGCCCACTAACGTATAGTTATATCTTGCAGTTTTGAACGGCGTGACTATCCCTACAGGAATGATATAAAGCACACGCAATCCCTATTTATCCACTAACGCACATTCTTTCCTTCGGGATTCGTCATTCCTGCAGGAATGAATGCTCGTGTATGCTTAGCTAGTTTAAAGGTAAGTAATATTTGTGTTTATTATTGCTTGTGGTATATGTTTACTGTGGCATATAAAGTAAACAAGTTCAGAAACTAAAACAGCTAGGATTTTTTTAAATTTATACTGCGTTACTAGGCAGAAAAGATTTCAGATTATTGTTTCAACAAAAAGCTTGCGTCAGCAAGTAATTATTAATACTTTAGAATAAATGGAGTGTACGAAAAAGTTTCAATAATTTTACCCCGTCCCAATGATTTCCGAGACAGATATATCTCTATATACGGATGGATCCAAGACCAGCGCTGGCTCAAGCTCGGGCATTTTTTCCCTAAACTAGAGCTAAGCGTGAGTCTAACGCTGGGAATGTATGCTTTGGTATTCCAAGCAGAACTCATAGGCGTACTGCACTGCGCGGAATTAATCCTGAAAAAGAAACTCCGGCAGAAAACGATACAGATATTGACTGACAGCAAAGCAGTCCTTATGACACTCAAATGTCATAGGATTACTTCAAATCTGGTGCTTCAATGCATACAGATGCTAAACGAAATATCGACAAATGGAAATGACTTAACTCTGCGATGGATCAAAGGGCATCAAGGAAACAAGGGGAATGCAGAGGCTGACGCGCTGGCAAGAATGGGGTCGCGCAAGCTACTTTGTACACCTAAACCATTCATTATGCCGGCCATCGAGACTTTCAACGCTCTCCTGACTGAGCTAACCCATAAGATGCACACTAGCAAATGGATCAATACAAAGGAATGTCGACAAGCAAGGGCAGCAATACAAGCGCCCTCAAGCAGACATTTCAAATACTTTCAACTATCAAAAGACACTGCAAATTAAGCAAACACCTGCACACAATGGGACTGATAGAAAGTCCTACATGTCAAGGGTGTGAATCATCAGACAAAACTGTAGAGCATCTGCTCTGCAGATGCCCGGCATTAGCGTCTAAAAGAGAATCCATGTTGGGGGACTTCTGGCCCACCTTGGCCAGTGTCCGTAGCACTCTACCTTCTAATGTTCTCGAGTTTTTCTTCGATGTGGGATGGCTTGGGGAGTGATGGAGGCGGTGGGCTACTGATAAAACCCGAAGGCAGCATAATAAGCCCGATGTGCGGCCTGAGTGCGTGCAAAGCAATTTGCCCTCCACAAGAAATCCAGATCTAGATCTAGATCCCCGTTCCAATATGTCTTGGGCATATTGTTGTTATATGCATGTAAAGAAATTCCAACAAATAAATAAATGTTATTTAGATGAACAGAACATAAAAGATAAAAGTTAGACCATACTAAAATTTTTAGAAAATTGCTGTGGGCTTATGCTCTTTTTTGAAATTCAAAAATCTCTGTAGAGTTCTACCGCAGTAACTCTACAAATAGGTGAAAATCTTATTTTACTATCAGCTACTGCTTTGAATATTTTTGATTATTAATACTTTTATGAAAAACGCCAACTAGAGACTCAAATGAGCAAATATCGTTTATAAGAATAATTTGGTTTTAAAATATTTAATTCTTTTAAATTTTTAATCGTGATTCAAAGATTCATCAATTCAGATTTTCTAAAAAAATTATATAAACTTATTCTATTCTTTTTATAAATTTAACCAATCCAAAAACAAACAAATAAATTATAATTTTATTATTTATTATAAAAAAATTAAATAAATTAATTTTTTAACTTGTGAAATATAATTAAATAATCTTGGAATAAACAAGTTAATTAATACATTAATAAATAAATAAAAACATTATTATAAAACGTTTAATTAACTTGTTTATTCCAAGATTATTTAATTAAAAAAATTAAATATTTTATTCGGTATCTGCTCCACAGTTTGATAAAGCTCGTTGATTTGTTTTTAGATTTATTTTTTAAGAACAGTTTCCTATGAATCAAAATTAGCAATGTTAATCTTCAAGAAACGGCTTAGCAAAAAATTTTATTTAAACTTTAGCATTCATCGGAAATTTTGAAAAATACTCTTTACTTCAGCGTACATCGTACACTATATGAAAGATTTTTATTTAAATAAACTTTAAAGTTTAATTTACATTAACCATTATATTAACTATAAACTTGCAACGTTGCAAAATCAAAATACAATTTTTGTTTCATAAAAAAGTCATTGAAAAAATTTTGAAAATTTAGTTTTCTAGGTGTAACCCAGTGTGATAAAAAGTTTAATATTATGAAAAGTGTGGATATTTTTTGTAATATGGTGGATGCACAAGTACCCCGAAAACACTGATTTTAGAATAATTTTTGAAAGTATTAAATTAAAAAGTATACGGTTTTAGATGCGTAAAAAAATGCAATTTAGGTAGAATTGTAGAAAGTTTAAATCTGATTTTGGCAGTCAAAAAATTTTAGGATTACTATGGATGAGCTTTCAATGAACTTTTTGAAAAGAAATCTTAAGGCAATCTAGGAGGATATCCGGGGAAATTTTTAAAGAATTTCTTAAAAGAAAATGTAGTGAACAAAAAATTTTGGTTTGAAATTCACTCTTTCTAGAAATACAAATTATGGAAGCCAAAAAGTATTACAGTAATACTTTGGCTATGGTAAATATCAATGTAACATATTTTCCACTAGTACCTAAGGAGAAACATAGTGGATAGTGTAAGTAATATATTGTTTAATAAAATAGTAGGTTAACTTCTTGTAACTTTAAAAGACTTATGCATAGTTTGTTACTGGTAACTTGAAGGTTGTTACCAGTTGTTACCAATAATTTTATAGCCACAAATTTGATAATTTGTTAATGTTGATATTTAGAGAACTTTTATAAAAAGATTTGCTTTTGCCAATGCATTTTAATATTTTAAAATTTTTAAAAATACTTTTTGTGAGTAGAACAAAAATATTAAATATTTTTAAACTACCCTATTTCATCTCAAAAATGCCATAATGACACCGACGCTAAAAATTGCAGTCTGGAATGCTAACGGCCTGGTTCAAAGAGACCCAGAACTTAAAACTTTTCCAACCAATCAAAACAGACATAATGATGATTTCAAAAACACATTTTACAAAAGAAAAACTATATAAAAACACCAAGATACAACATTTATGACACACAACGCCCGGACGGTGCGGCATACGGGAGCACTGCAATCGCAATAAAGTCATCTATTAAGCACCATGAAAGAGAGTAATTCAGAAAAGAATATTTACAAGCAATCACTGTCAGCATAGAAAACTGGATTGGGACGATCATACTTACAGCTGCCTACTGTCTACCAAGATACTCATTCAACCAATTTTTCAAAACAATTGGTAATAAATTCATTGCGGGAAGAGATTATAATGCTAAACACCTTTGGTGGAATTTTAGATCACTAAATTCAACACCAAGGGGTAGACAGCTATATCTAGCCCCGAGTAAAGATAATCTTCAAACGGTATCAACTGGAGAGCCCACATATTGGCCTGCAGATCGTAGAAAGATTCCTGATCTAATTGACTATTGCGTAACCAGAGAAATACTTGCAAACAACATAAAAGCTGAATCGTGTCTAGATCTGTCATCTGACCATTCCTCTATAATAGTGACTTTCAGCTCACATAGTATAATAGAAAAACAAAAACCACATTGAATGATCGAATTAGCTATAATGTGTCCTTAAAATCAGAAGAAGAAATTGAAACAGCAATAGAAAAAATTAACATAGCGATATAAGAAGCAGATTGGGAAGCTACTTCACAATCTGAAACAACAAAAAAACTCCAGACCTTTTCAATAAATGTCAGAATTAAAATTGCAGAGAAACGTAAAATACGAAAAACATGGCAAATAACAAGATCTCCACACGACAAAGCAAAACTCAACAAAGCAATAAAAAACCTAAAAAATTTATTGATTAATGAAAAAACTGCAGCTATTCAGGTACATCTAGAGACTCTAACAGGAACAGAAGCTACAGAGTATTCATTATGAAAAGCAACACATAGAATGAAACAACCACAAGCTTACATTTCCCCAATTAGACTAGAACATGGAAAATAGACCAGAACAGATAAGGATAAGGTAAGAATAAATATTTGCAAAACATTTTGAAAAAGTGTTTAAACCTTTTTCTTCAGAAATAACAAACGATGAAGAAATTAAAATTATTAAATATTTAGAAGCACCACATCAAATGTACCCGCATATGAAAAAATTTAAAATAAAATATGTGGGTTATATTAAAAGAACTAAACGTCAAGAAAGCACCGAGCTACGACGTAATAAATGGTAAAATTATGCAAGAACTACATATGAATGCAGTCTTATAGATCGATAAGTTTGCTTTCCGTACATACAAACTAAAAAACTATTACCCGATCATCAGTTTGGGTTTAGAGAAAAGCATTCAACCGTAGAGCAGATTCACAGAATAGTTAAAAAAATTAGTTAATGTTATAAAGAGAAAAAATATTCGATAAAGTTTGGCATCCGGGTTTGCTGTATAAAATAAAAAAAGTGTTTTCTTACGACTTGTACCAATTAATCAAATCCTATATTAGTAATAGACACTTTTTCATCAAATATTAAGAAGAACACACAGAAATATGCCTAGTAAAGACAGGGGTGCCACAGAGTAGTGTCTTGAGGCCGATCCTATAATCTCCTGTACACAGCGGATTTGCCAACAATGGAGCAGAACACCACAACTACGATTGCGGATGACACAGGTGTAATGACATCACATACTAATCCAGTGATAGCCTCAGAATTTCAAATTTGAAAAATAGATTAAAAAAAAAATGGAAAATTAAGGCAAATAAGACGAAATTTGCACATGTAACTTTCACATTACGAAATGTAACATGTCCTTTAGTAACCCTAAATGACAGACAGATTCTACAAACAGAAACTGTGAGGTACTTGGGAATGCACTTAGATCGGCGACTAACGTGGAAAACTCAGATTTGGACAAAAAGAAAGCAACTCAATCTGAAAATACAGAAAATAAACTGGATGATAGGTAGAGGATCGAAACTCTCACTGGAAAATAAACTACTGATTTATAAGGCAATAATTAAACCTGCATGGATCTACAGAATACACCTATGGGATTCCACCTCTAACTCGAATATTGAAATTATGGAGAGATTCCAAGCAAAAGTGCTCAGAAACATGGGGAACGCGCCATGGTTCGTCCCAAATGAGATTATCAGAAAAGATCTTGACATTCCATTGGTAAAAGAGAAGATAGAAGCACTTAGTACCAAGTACAGAGACAGGGTTAATTCACATCGAAACTGACAACTAACCTGATGAATCATCAAACCAACACAGGAAGACTAAAAAAGTTCAAGTCAACAGACTTAATTAACAGAAAGTAATGTATTATCTGATCAGTATACAGATTATTAACTTACTCTGTACATAAATAATTCAATAAATTAAGGTTGTAAAGGTATAAGCCACTGGGATTATACCTAAATGAGTTATTTTTA
Organism: Cantharis rustica; assembly: GCA_911387805.1. Taxonomy (NCBI): domain Eukaryota; kingdom Metazoa; phylum Arthropoda; class Insecta; order Coleoptera; family Cantharidae; genus Cantharis; species Cantharis rustica. Next base: position 27,043,891 of record OU426877.1, on the reverse strand, counting down.
TTTCATTTTACATTTTTTTGACATGCGATTTACTTATTGTTCTATGGACAGATTGTAAATATTCTCGGCAAGATAAAAAAAAATTAAGATTTTAAACAGTTTAAAATTTCTTGAGAATTTCTTAAAAATGTTGAGAATTTCCAGAAGAATTCTTAGCGTCACTATTCACAAGAATTTAAAATCGTTTAACTCTAGGGTCGATTCCTAACAATTAAATGTATCGGTTTGCACAATAGTCGTAATTTTGCTACATAGTATTTACCTATATAGAAATCAAACTTTTTATTTTTATCTCAACATTCGGTGTTCCTAATGATAAGGATAAGCGAATACTTCTTTTCCACATTTATATTTTAGTACTAAAAACCACATTTATGCGGTGAAAAGATTTATAAATAAATCGTATACTCTAATTTTCATTTTGTATATTTTATCACAATTATTAGTGTTATTTTTTAAGTAGAGAAAAGAAAAAGACCGCATCATACATTCTTTTATAAAATCTCTCAATTTGAATTCTTGTTGGTATTTGCAAACAAAATTAAAAATAAAGAATAAATTAGTTTAAAAACTTATATTATATTAATAAATAATTTAAAAAAAATAGATTTTTATTAAATACTACAATCAGTGTTTTAATTAACTAAATTAGTGATTAAAAAAGTGTTATGATCAGTTCCTTACATATTTGTATACGTTTACTTTTTTAATACAAAGAAATAAATTATTATTTAAATATGATTTTAAAGAAATGATAAAAATGTCTATGATACATAATATATGAGAATATACATATGATAAAATTCTAAGTTGAATAAATATGAGTCAAACTTTCAAACTACTAAAATAAATTAGTCATTAATAAAATAATAAAGTCTTATGATTCAATATTTTTCAAAATCCAGTCAAGGTATTCTTCAACTTTTGTATTTAAAGTTGGATCTCCGTCATGACCACAATTTCTTGGACCTAATGACACAATACCCAGTTGTGTGTACCTAATGTCGTCGTTAATATATTCCTGTTGTTGTAAAGGACCTCCGCTATCACCACCGCAAGAATCAGTATTATCAATGCCCATACCTCCACTGCAAAATTGTTTATCGGAAATGATTAGATTATATTTGCTATAGGTATTATAGCACATTTCTTGACTTGCTATTGGAACTATTCCTTTTAATAAAACATTACTTTGATAATCTAAAAATAAATCAGTTAAAAATATGTCTATGTTTCATCGAAATAGGGTAATTACTTGTTTCTGTTATTCCCCATCCAGTTATAAGTAAATGACTATGATTAGCTTTACGAATTGTAACTGAAGAATTTCTAAGAGGGAGACAAATGGCTTTAATGTTTTCTAAAAATTTAATAAAATTAATATACAAACTATAAACAATTTTATTAATGACGTACCTGTTTGAATATTTAAAGGTTTTGCTAAACGAATTAAAGCTATATCGTTTTGGGCTGTCGAGGAAAGAAATTTTTCATGTGATATTATTTTCTCTATTTTGACATCCTGAGCGGGAAGAGAACATCTTTGATTATTGTACTCATCCGTTTCGCAATCTTGAGTGGAGGTAATGTTATGTTCACCGACACGTACAAATAGTCTAAAATATTTTGTAATTAAATCAAAATCAGTAAAGCCATAGAAGAAAACTTACAAATTATCTGTAATGCAGTGAGCAGCGGTTAAGATGTACCTTTCATTGATTATTGTACCACCGCATTGAAAATTTGAACCTGTGCCTAAACAATAAAAATAAATTAGAAATTAAGATACATTTTTTTATTTCTTGGCTTACTTGTGGAATAGAATAATAATGCCATCCAAGGGAATTCGTTTAATCTTGCTTTATTGCCATTAATAATTTTATCTTGTACATCGCTTAATCCGCACTCATATGGCAAAAGATCGTCTTGGTTATACTTTAATTCAAGGGGTACAGTTAGTGTAGTTGGACAACACACTTTTACCGTATTTCCACTATATCCACATCTGTAGCTATTTAAAAATGTCTTCTGTTTTTCAGTTAATTCCTTAAAATGTCGCTTGTAACTCATTATTGTAGGGCACTCTTTATATATCACACAATTTCCTACTCCTCCACCAGGAGTTCTGCAGCCATCATCATCATACACCCATTCTAAAAATAACACAAATTATAATAATTATATTTTTTATTTTGATTAATTTTGTTAAAATTATAAATTTATTATTGGATAATAAAACACTTACGTGCTGATATTAAAACTGAAAAGCTTAACGTTAATAATATAACTTTCATTATCGATTCCATATTGACCCGTTTTAAATCTCGGTTTAAAATTAATAAAACTATTAACGGATGTTAAGTTCAACGAGTTAAAGGAAGATCTAAATTTTAAATTCAATGTTTGGTTTATATATTAATTTAGATCTAGTAAGAAACTGGTTTTTAATAATGCAGAAAATTACAATACTATGCTAATCAAGTGTTTTCCTAAAATTTTAAAAATTTCTACGAATTTATAAGGAAGTCTCAACACAATTGACGTTAATAATGTGATATATTTTAAAATTAGTAATTTAAACAGTAGTACACACATTGAATAAAATTTTTTTATTTATAAATCCCCCACACTTTGTTTGTGGTCTAGCCACATTGATGTATTTAATTAATTATGTTGTATACTACTAATTATATCTCTTGTAATTATATTTTTTTTCTAATTTTGAAAAATCCTTTGTGTCATAAATACTTCTCAGATTTATAATCTTTGGTGCAATATAATCTACAGTTAATTAAATGCAACTATGTATTTGATTAGAATAAATTTGCAGTAATATATTTTAAGTAGTTTGACTGATCGTTACAATTAATTTTAAAGTAAAAATAATGTATTATTAAAAAAATGTAAGTTAAAATAGTTAATTTTTTGTTGGAATGATGACTTTAAATACCGAAACGTTCTAGAAGGTTTTACTGACAGCTTTTATTAACTTTTATTATTGATTTGATAATAAATTATAATGTGACTCATAACTTATTTAGCAAAATTCTAAGAAAGAGAAGAAACGGTAGCAGTTTATAAGTTTGTCTAAGAAAATAATTAATAATGGGTAAAAATGGAACAGGTAGTAGATGATGTTGTTACCACAGGATTTGTAATACATCATTAATAAATAGTATGCAAAAGCATATTATTGCCCAATGTTATGAAAGATTATGTGATTATGTGAAATCAATCCGAAGATGAAATAATATTTTTGAGATACTTCTTACCAATCAAAGATTTGATTGATTGGAAGATGAAACCAAAACAAAGCTCCAAACTTTGTTAAAATTTTAATTTTTATCATTATTATCACATCTATCATTGAAAATGTGTCCTCCATATTCTTTCATTTCATATGTTTTATATTTTTCGAATTCTACAAATTTCTTTCAAATTTCTAATTTGTTATGAAATTTTTCGTTACACACCGTTGCAATTTTTATAACTGGTTGTGTCATATTTTTAATTTTATAAAAATTTATGTAATTAAAATTTCAATGATAGCTGCTCGGACTCGGTCGCTACGATTCCTCATGCTAGCAAATCCACGAGCGTTAAACAATATAATTTATTTCACTACCAGTTAGATAAATAACGATTATATCGTTTGTTTATCTTACATGAGATCGTGCTATAGTGTTTCACTTTGGCGATCTTGTTCATTTTAGCGATGTGACTGAAACAATTACCAAATTACAAACCAAAGTAAACTAAGGCATTGTGACAGCTTGAGCAATATTTGTTTTCAGAATTTAATGTTAGTAAAGCATTATTGCTTAATAATGAAACTTTAAAATATCTTAATTTATCGATTTTCTCAAGTTCATATCGAATTATTATTTAATCGCATCTATAAGAAAAAGTTTGGCTTAAACAATAATCCTACGTAAGTTTTGGTCTGCTATGAAGCAAATGATTTAAAAAAATATATTTACTTTTTCACCTCGTGCAAATAGCATTGCTCTCGATGGCGATCCTGTAGAAAACATACTTGAAATTAAATGAGCACAAAAAATAAAAATTTTTTTTAACAAATGATTGGAATAATGTAATTACTGAAAACATAGCAACTAAAATTATAACATTAGTTAAAAATTATTTTTCTCAATCTCAATCGCACTTAGATGTATTGCGTTGGCCATTGTTATTATGTTGTTTATGAATTATTATCGAATTTATATTTTCGTATTTAGACTGTTAGTATAATATGCCTCATGTTCATACTACAAATATTCTTCTGATACAAAAGTGATTACAAAATATATAGCAATTTACACATGAAAATACACATGTATACTTTTATTGTTGCCATATTACCCAACGTTCTAGTAATATGGCATTTTTGACTTCTTTTTAAACATTTATAATTATGTATATTACTTTTAACAAAATAAAAATATTTTATTATTTTCTGTGATTATTTTCTAGTTTAATAAACATACTAATTTAAGTTTGTATAAATTTTACACTTATAGATATGGAAGAAAATTGAATAAAATTTCCATTTAAAATTTAAAATCAACCATCCGCCAACTATAAACAAACAAAGCAAAATATTGAAGACGACAATACAGTGAAAGAATGTGAAAGAATGAAAAGAAGAATTGCATCGCAGGATTATTCTGAAATTGAAGATGTTCGAAAATTAAGTCAGAAAGAGATGTACTTCGGTTCGCAGGTTTGGTAATATACATCATAAAATTATTTTATTGAAAACACTTTTTAGTTTATTCCTTGTTTTAGTTTTTTATACCATTTATTCAATGCAACCTTCTATATTTTATTTGGTAAAGTAATGCTTTTCTTAGAACATTTGAGATGTTTTCAACAAGGTTTGACTTTGAATAAATACATATTAAATAATTTAATATTAAATTCATATAATGAGGTAAGCCAATGTTAGGAAGGTGTATACCAGTACCTTTGGATTGAAACCCATGTTCTTTGTTGATCAATTTGATTACCATTTTGTTTGTTTTTAATTTTTGTGTTAATAAATTATTGTTTTATAACTATTGTAATTAATTATTGTAAAAGTAAAAAGTTTAATATTCAGATTCAAGGTTGTTTTTAATTTTTCACGCTTTATCTTCATTTTTCTAGAATTATGCCTGTAGTTTTTGATAATTACGTTTAATTTTATCTCTTCCATCATTTTTTTTAGTTTATCCAGATTTTGCATCCGTCATATTTTTTATTAACTCTAAAGTAATGGTCTCATGTTTCTACAATGTGCTCATTAATTTATTGTCCGTTTACTTTCTGTTGAAAATTAGGTACTATTTCTTACTTTCTCTAAGTTGACGTTCTTTGTTTATTTCTTTAGCATATTATATAATGCAACGGTAATTATATGGTAAAAATTTAGAACTTTAGTCAATTCTTTAAAGGCCGTTGCGGCTAGTAACATTTTCCAGTGGGAGGGCACAAAATTAAAAAGAAATATTTTTAAAATATCTATTTGTAATGAAAATCTCTATCCTTCTATCCTTAATGTTAGAAAAATGTTTAATTACTTTATGATCATAATCTGGTATTCCTCGAACAAAGTTTTTTCAATAAATGGCACTGCCAGAGCATTTAATATAATAGCTTTGAATAATCAATTTATCGAGTGCAATATTAAATTTGGTTTGTAATTCTGTCACACTAGATAAAATTTTATTTTATTAAAAAAAATAGATAAAATTTGCTATGTATAACCTAATGGTTTAATAAAAGACCAGAATCGTTCACAAATTTGTTCTTCATACATGTGACGAAATATTACAACTAACTGTATTGATTTGAATAACCTTTTTTTTATAAAATTAATTTTTACATATTACATAAAATTGAAATACTAAATAATTAGTAGTTTCGTCCGCTTCTATAGCTAAAATATTTGCTGAGTTGATTTGCGGGATGACTTCACTTTCATAAACTGCAAATATTGCGTCTAGCAGTTCGTTTTGTATTGTTTTTGAAGTTCCTTTAAATAATTTTGCTTCTTATATATTATGTACGACAAGAACGAGATCAAATTCAGCAGCAAAATCGATTAAACCCAAATAAATAGGATAATTGATAATATATAATATAATCAAATATCGATAATCCCTAACACATTATAAGCAATTTTTTTGGTTTACCTTTGGATTACCTTTTCTTCATAATATGGGATTTTTATATCGGGATACTCGTTTCTACGATTCGGTATTAGCAGTAGATATTGTATACGTTTACATTTCTTATTTTACCTGCTTAGTAAGATATTATTTTATTTACATCGTATAAAGATATTTGCTCTCTTCATTATCTAACATTAATTTTTTGTGAGTAGCTTGGTTTTATGTCTGTAAGTAATGCACAAATACTTTTTAGAATTAAAACTTAAACTTAAAACATTTAACTTCAAACTTGTGTTAACTTAAAACATTTTAGTTCTAAAAAGTGTTTTTGCAATTTCTGGTTTTTTTAAAAATTTTTTGATAAGGTGGAGTTACACTACCTCAACCACTTATCTATTGATTATAATAAATTATAATAGAAATAAATTTAAAAATAAATATCAAGTAGACTTTGTGGTGATTATTTTAGAAACAATCATGATGATATGCATTATTACGTAGTATTATTATAAGCATTTTATTAATGAAAAATCGTCAATGCTAAAATCTACCGCAAGTTCAAGACGTCATAAATCTAATCATTGACGTTGTAACCAACAAATGTTTGCTTATAGTACCTGTAATACATAACACAATAAGTAAAACCACATTTTATCATAAACCAACATACGGAATTACATAGGAGATCTACGGTTGCGGTGTTAAATATTAACAGCTGTATTCATAAAAAGTTACAACAGGTTTATAAAACTATTATAAGCAAAGTGTCAAAAAACATTATTTATAAACCTTTAATAGCCCCAAAACGCTGTTATAAGACTGATATAAGCGGTTTGTAACCTAAAACAACCAATCACCTATAACCCATAACCTATAACAGTGTTATAACTAAAACATTCCTGAGCGACACTTTAAGAAATTTTTATGAATACGGGTGTAAATCTATATGATCATATTATAATATAAAATCTAATAATATTAAATAAAATTTTTATACATAGTTATTATATAAAAATTATAATTATATAATCGTTAGTAAAAGTATTAAATCTACTACCAATAAAATTTTCTTTTTATAAATTAATCATTTACAAAATTTTACCATTGTTCAATTAAATTTTAATTTATATTAATAATTATAATTTCACTTCTTAATTAGCTTCTTCTATAATCTTTTTTATCTTTTAATTAACACTTCTTTTCGCTTCTATAATTTACATTTTATTTATTAACTTGTACATTTTTTTAAATCAATTTACAAATCGTATCAAATTATTTAGAAAAATTCCGTATTTATGTTTCTCGTTTCTCTTTGTAGTTCATCGCCTGATGATGCCATAGTATGGTGAAAACGTTTGTGATATAATATGCATAGCGGTGCATTTATAGGTATTGTGTTAACTTAAAACATTTTAGTTCTGAAAAGTGTTTTGTGCATTTTTTGGTTTTTCTAAAAAACTTGATATGATTAATATCGAGTTACACTACCTAAACCACTTACTTATTAATTATTATTATTATTACTTATTTATTAATTTACAAATCAAGCCAAAATATTAACTAGATCCCTAATTTTAAACTAAAACACTCGAAAATTTTCATGATCAACTTAAATAACTTGATAAAGAGAACCTTCATAAATTTTAAAACACAATTTGCAAATCAAAGAAATATCAAATATGATAAATTGTTATTTTGGATTCTAGGACGATTGGTCAGAACGATTCAATATTTAAAATTATAAGCAACAATTATAATTATAATTTCATTTATTAAAATAATTTAAGCCGTTTTCATTAATGGTAAAATAAAAATCTAACTAATAAGAGAAGTAATTCTAGTAGAGAGCAAAGTGAGACGGAGTACTGATCCACTGAACAATAATCAAAATTATTGTTGTGATACAGAGTGTTCAACATACGAGTATCATATCATAGATTAGTGGATCAGTACTCTGTCTCACTTTGTTTTCTATTGGAATTCCTTTTATTGGTTAAGATTTTCGGATAACTTAAAATTATGAGCAGTTAATCGAGTTGCACATCAATGACATAAAGTTACCATTAATAAAAACGGCTTTAATTTTTTTAATATAGGAAATTTTAATTTATTTTAATTTATAATTTTTGTTTGTAATTTTGAATTTCAATTGTCCCTGACGAATCGTGCAGGTATCTATCGTCTACTAGATCAATTGTCCGCTGGATCAATCGTCCGGGAACCAAAAATCAAGGGGCCAATTTGTCTTAGAATTATTCTTTAGTATCAAATTCAAATAAAATATTTTTTTTGTCGAAAACACTTTTTAATTCAATTAATTATGAAAATATTATAATAAAATTTTAAGATTATATACTTTTATATTTTTAAAATCAATTGAAATAAAAAATTAAATTTTATGATAAATTATAATATTATGTCTTATACAAAAAAATATACAACAATAAAATAATATTATCAAAAAAATCTGCTTGTGAGCTATAATGTGTTACTTTTGGTGGTTAATTTGTAGACATCTCTTATAACACCGCCGCCGGCGAGCCTAGTTACCACATGGTTAATTCTGTGATTTGCGCACGGATCTGATCAATAAAAGTTTTGTTTATGCTGATTTACGACATTATCGGATTATTTACGCAATTATTGTAAATGCAAATCTCTAACGCATTTGAATGGTTTCAGACGTCCGGTTTGGCTGCATTTCGCGAATTTAACCTAATAATAACTGAAAATGATAAGTTATATTTGCGTTAACAATCCGTAAAAGTGATTGACTACTTAAAAGTTATTTGGTTAGATATAATTGTGGTATAATAATATATAATTGCAAGTTATTAATAACTTTTTATTAATATTGCGCAATATTGGCGCAATATTGTACCAATATTGGCAATGTCCAGGCAATATTGGTGCAATATTGTATATTCATGTTGGTACAATAATGGTTAAAAACTGCATTAATATCTAAGCAATACTGAATATATTCTCCCAAATAACTTCCAAGTTATATTATCAGTGATTTGTATCATTAGAAAATTTATTGCTAACATGTAGCTAACATATTTATATTTTATTAATCTTCAATATTGGGCCATGATTGCGTACCAATATTGCGCAATTATTACGAAGCTATATTGGTACAATATTGTCTAGCAATAATGGAGCAATATTGATTAACATTTATGCGGCAATATTGTATATCAATATTGGTACAATATTGCTTACCCACATTGGGCAATATTGTATATTCATGTGGGGACAATAATGGTTAATAACTGCATTAATATCTAAGCAATACTAAATACATTCACCCAAATAACTTCCAAGTTATATTATCAGTGATTTTTATCATTAGAAAATGCATTGCTAACATGTAGCTAACATATTCATATTTTATTGATATTCAATATTGGGCCATGATTGCGTACCAATATTGCGCAATTATTGCGAAGCTATACTATTAGTACAATATTGACTAGCAATAATGGAGCAATATTGATTAATATTTATGCGGCAATATTGACTGACATTATTGGTACAATATTGCTTACCTACATTGAGCAACATTGTATATCCATGGTAATGGATATACAATGTAATGGATATACAATAAATCACAATAATGGTTAAAAACTGCATTAATTTCTAAACAATACTGAAAATATTTTCCCAAATGACTTCCAAGTGATTTGATTGTTTGGAAAATGCATTCAAAATATTCATATTTTATTGATATTCAATATTGGGCCATGATTGCGTACCACCCAAGTAATATTTTGTGCTGAATATCAACTACGAGAGCGCTGTGTCAGCTTAAAATTCAGCTAATGAGCTGCGTCAAATGCTCATTTTTAGAAACGTCAGAAGCTGAATTGCTGCTGAATTGCTAATTTGGCGGCAAAAAAACCAGCTGAAATTGCGCTGCGTCAGCTGTTAAAAATGCTGACTCAGCTGATATTCAGCGCTGAATCAGATGATATTCAGCATTTTGAACAGTTATTAAAAAAATTATTTTAAATTGATAATTATATTTATCTAATTAAATTGTCGCCTATAATTTATAGAACATTTTATTTTATTATTTTCATTAACATCAAAAAATATAAATATATTATATCTTTATTACATCATTTATTTATTTATCATTTTATATCAGTCACAATATCTTATATCGTTAACGATATCCTAGAATAGAATCTGAAATATTACAGTAATTTTAAATTTATATATTATTATGTATATTATAATTTTAAGTTAAGTTTTTTTTTTTTTTTTTTTTTTTTTTATTAACATCCTAGAATTTAATACAATCTGTTAAATAAATAACAATAAGCATTATTACTTGACTAAGAAAATAACATGGATGAAGCTGACCCATCGGTAAGCCTCATAATGATTGCTAAAACATTTACATTTTTATTGTTTTATTGTGGTCATAAATAAAGTTATTTAGGTCACTAATTACTAATTAGGTTCGCTGGGCCAAGTCTAGAGGGTCAAGCCTCTTTAGTCTTCTAATATTGGGGGCGATAAGAAGATTTGAAGCCAAGATGTTAGGATGAGCGCTGAGTCTGTGTTGATACTTTTCGCTTTTAGATGCAATTTCCTCCTTGACCGTAGCCATGCACATATCACGATGGATGACTTCGTTTGGGACGTACCAGGGTGCATTGCAAATCGCCCGCAGTGTTTTAGATTGGAAGCGCTGTAATCTTAAGATATTTGATGCACTAGCAGAACCCCATAACTGGATTCCATATATCCACACAGGTTTGATGATGGCTTTATAAATTAGGAGTTTATTTTCCATGCTGAGATTGGAGTTCCTACTCATTAACCACAACACCCTGCGGTAGATAAGGCCCAGCTGCAACCGCTTTTTCCAGATGTGTTTCGTCCATGTCAGGCGTCTGTCTAGATGAATACCGAGATATTTGACTTCATCACTTTGCGGGAGAGGAATGTTGTTTAATGAGACCACCGGACATGTCCCCCTCCTCAAGGTAAACGTAATATGGGTAGATTTTGTGCTGTTGGCTTTGATCCGCCACATCTTAAGCCACCTATCCACTTCACCAAGGTGTTTTTGTAGGTATCTAGATGCCGTGCCTGGGTCCTGATGTGAGGCCATTATTGCAGTGTCATCCGCAAAGGTGGCTATTTCGGTGTTTGTGCTAGTTGGCAGATCAGAAGTATACAGTATGTACAAAAACGGGCCAAGCACACTGCCCTGAGGTACACCAGATGATATGGGAACCAGAGTGGAATATGCGTCCCCACATTTCACGAGGAAGTGTCTGTTAGTTAAGTAAGACCGCAATAGTTGACAATATGGATGAGGTAAGTTGCTCTTGATCTTGTAGGCCAATCCCGCATGCCACACCTTATCAAAGGCCTGGGAGATATCCAAAAAAGCCGCCGAACAGTATCGCTTGTGTTCCAGATCTTCTCTTATCCTCCTAACAACTCTGTGTACTTGTTCGATGGTGGAATGATTTTGTCGAAATCCAAATTGATGGTTAGGTGTTAAATGGCTTTCTTCAAGGAGTGGTTTGAGCTTACCCACAAAATTTTTTTCAAACACCTTGGACAAAACAGGCAAGAGACTGATCGGACGATAAGACGCAGCCTCCGTTGGATCCTTTCCAGGTTTTGGTATCATGATTATTTGGGCCACCTTCCATTGTGAGGGGAAGTAACCCAATCTAAGTATGGCATTGAATATGATAGTTATCATTTTCGTTCCCACTGGTGGTAGCTCCTTCAGAACCCTCCCTGTTATCAGATCGTACCCCGGTGCTTTCTTTGGGTTAATGCTGTTCATTATGCACGATTTTACCTCTGCTACTTTCATGGGTTTAATGGGAACATCCATTTGATAAGGTGCTTCTAGGAATTCATGTATGAATTTTTCTTCCTCTGGTAGGGTTTCCATTGGGAATGGTGTGAAAACGTTGCGAAGATGTTCTGCAAAAGTATTGACTTTTTCTTCAGCCCTTCTTGCCCAGTTGCCTTCTCGTGTTCGAATTGGTGGTTGTTTGTTTTGGGGTTGTTTGATTTTTTTCGTAACTTTCCACAGGGAGTAGTCCGTCGATTCTGTGGGTGAGAGATTTTGTAAGAATTTTCTAATACCTTGATTTTTGTTATCGGTTAACATCTTTTTCAGTTCCTGATTAGAGCGATTTAATTTTGCCTTATCTCTCGGAGCATGAGTAGTATGCCAGCGTTTTCGTAGTCCTCTCTTTTCTTCAATTTTCTTCTTAATATGATTGGGACAATATTCTGGCTGAACGATTTTTTGCTTTGATGGAGTAGCAGACCATGCGGCTTGTTGAATAGTATGGTTCAATTTTTCAACTGCTTCATCTACGTCTTCTTCTGTTTTTAATCGGATATTCATATCTAGTTGTTCTGAAAATATCTTACGGAATGCCTCCCAGTCGGTATTTTTGCTTGTCAAACTTGGTGGTGGAGAATTTACAATTACTCGACTTTCATAGGTGACTAGTAGAGGAGAATGATCTGACGAGAGATCCAGACAAGATTCGATTTTTAAGTAATTTCTTGCAATGCCTTTAGTGATGCAAAAATCTATCACGTCAGGTATTTTATTTGTATCAGTTGGCCAGTAAGTTGGATGCCCTGAGGAGAGTTGATGCAGATTATTTCTCATCATTGCTTGGTATAATTGTCTGCCTCTAGGTGTAATCAATCTAGAGCCCCAGTGATCGTGTTTAGCATTAAAATCTCCTCCAGCTATAAATCTGTGTCCAAGAGTTTCAAAGAAAGTTTCGAAGTTTTCTCTTTTGATGGTTACATTAGGAGGGCAGTACACTGCTGCTAGGATCAGTTTACCATTCCAGTCTGCTATTTCCACAGCTGTAGCCTGAAGGTTATGTTCGCTGTAGTTGGTTATCTCATGGTGCTTGATGTTATTTTTGATAATCACTGCTGTTCCTCCTCGAGCTCTTCCTCCGGGATGATTGGTACAGTATATAGAATATTTTGGGATTTTTATATAACTTTTTTCAGTCATATGTGTTTCTGATATAAGCATGACATCCAAGTTGTGGTTTGTAATAAAATATTTGATTTCTTGGCCATGATGGACCAAGCCGTTGGCGTTCCAGATTGAAATTTTTAGTTTATGGTTACTTTCCATTACATCTTTCCAATCATGGCTATTAGGAGATCGAGCATCTTGTCCATCTTCTCCATCATTTTTGTGATCATTTGCTCGAGATTATTTTGTGATTGTTGTTGGATAACCGGTATCATTTGACTCTGCTGCGGATTTTTGAAAAGTTGGTGGGACTGGATGTTGTTTTCAGTTATTTGGGAATAGGAAGTTAAGTTTAAACTTACATTTTTTTACACGTCCACCCCGCCTCGAGTGGGAAAATAGGTAAAAAGAATACAGCTTATCTTAATTAATTTTAATTAATTAATGGATTATACTTGTTGAATGTATACTTGTAATAATTATAATAATCTTCAATTTTGACGTATGACGTACGACGTATCGAAGCGTCAGATAAAAATTCAGCTAATTTGTCGAAGCTGAAAAACAGCTAAATTTAAAGCTAAAGCTTCAAAACGTCAGCTTAAAATTCAGCTAATTTGCCTAAGCTGAAAAACAGCGGAATTTAAAGCTGACGCTTCGAAACATCATCTTAAAATTCAGCTAATTTTCCTAAGCTGAAAACAGCTAAATTTGAAGCTAGCGCTTCGAAACGTCAGCTTAAAATTCAGCTAATTCGCCGAAGCTAAAAAATAGCTGAATTTAAAGCTGACGCTTCGCAACGTCAGCTTAAAATTTAGCTAATTCGTCGAAGCTAAAAAACAGCTGAATTCGAAGTTGACGCTTTGCAACGTCAGCTTAAAATTCAGCTAATTTGCTGAAGCTGAAAATCAGCTGAATTTTAAGCTGACAGACCGCAATGACAGCAAATAATTTGCTGACCAAGTTTTTCAGTACCAAATGTTACTTGGGCAATATTGTGCCATTATTGAGCAGCTATATTGGGACAATATTGCCTAGTAATAATTAAGTAATATTGATTAACATTTATGCGGCAATATTGACTGACATTATTAGTACAATATTGCTCACCCATATTGGGTAATATTGTATATCCATGTTGTTACAATAATAGTTAAAAACTTTACTGATATTTAAATGATACCGAATATATTCCATCCAAATAACTTCCAAGTTATATTAATTAGTGGTTTCCATTATTAGAAAATACATTGTTAACATGTAGCTGAAATATTTAGGTTTTATTAAAATCCAATTAGTTCATTAGTCCAAGTTCATGATTGCGTACCAATATTGAGCCATTATTGCGCAGCGATATTGAGCAATATAGCCTAGCAATATTGGAACAATATTGATGCGATATTGTTCACCAACTTTGGAGCAATATTGTGTATTCATGTTGGGACAATAATAATCAAAAATGTATTAATATCTAACTAATACTGGATATATTTTTCTACTAGGTACATAAAATTACTCTTTTTAAATGATCTTGATATACCATAATTTTATAACTTTTATTTAGATATATCAATAAATTAAATTATAAAGCAACTATTTGGGCAACTATTTTATTTTTGAAATTTTAACATACTTTCAAATTTTGCAACTTTTTTATAATACGCTAATAAAATTAAATAATAAATAAATCTAGCCATGTGTTTACAAATTAAAATAAAAATTACTCGTGCAAGTTATACAATTTTACTCCTACAAGTTACAATACAAAATAAATTTGAATTAAAAACTAGAATAAAATAGTACGAAAAACTAGCAAACAAAAATTAAAAATTGTTAAAAATCTTACGGGATGGTCGTGCTTTTGAATTCGCAAGTTAAAAAAAAGTTAAAAAACATTTAATAGGTTTATCTTAAGCTATGTACATAATAAAAATAAAAATAAAGAAAAACTGCACTCTACTCGCATTATTTATATTTTGTTATTGAGCGACTTGTTACGATCCTAAACACTTTTTTGGATAAATAAAATAAAAAAAGTCAAACAATTTGTTTTCAGTTACAACTTCTGAGATAAATTTGTGTATTCTTAACAGTTACTGGAAAACCTTTTCAAAAATTTAAAACTTGTTTTTCTATTAATTTTCGTTTTTAATAGAATTTTGAAGTGCTCTATATGACGGAGTTGCTTTTACCTTAATATCGAAACGGGTAAATAAAAATGCAGTTCAATAGATAAGTGGTTTAGATAATGTAACTCGATATTAATCATATCAAATTTTTAGAATAAACCAAAAAATACACCAATACTTTTTATAACTAAAATGTTTTAATGTTTAGTTTAAAAAGTGTTTGTGCATTTTTTGGTTTATTCTAAATATTTGATATGAAAAATTTTAAAACTAATAATTTCTATCAATTAAATAAAATAGAAAGCATCTGATACAATCTAAGCAATTTTATTTTAAAATCTTAACAAGAACTCGCAAACTTTGAAATTATTTTATAATACATTGACATACAAGTAAATCATTGATTTTATTAGAAATTTTTTGTCATAATGTTGTACTTTTATTCTATTGTAAATAATAGTACTTAGGAAACCAGTTTTACACCTTACGATATTATATGTAGGTATATAAAAGAATTTAATTCATAAAATCGTTCAGTTTTAATTTTGGTAGCGTCAGAATTTAAACCTCGTAAAACAAAGACTAAAATTTGTTATTGGCAAAGTTTACGTTATGTAATATTTAAAATGGTTAAGGTTATTAACATGTGATAATTTTTTTTTATAAAATTAATTTTTACATGTTATATTAAATTGAAATAAAATTAAATTAAAATGAAACGAAATAAAATTAATTAAATTTTATTTCAATTTCATATAACATGTAAAACTTAATTTTATAAAAATATATTTAATATTTACAATATAACTATAACCATTTTAGTAGAATTGATCTAAAAGATAAGTGATATTTAAAATGGTAATAATAAATCTGATAGTGCAAATGATATTTTTCATACTCGCTTTTCAAATTTTAAACTCAATGCGTAAGTAAAACAATAATATAAGAGTACAAATAAATCAAACTTTTTAAAAATCCGTTTTATTTTAGAATTCTCAACAGCTAATGTTAATTGCAAAACTCCTGATGGTAAATTTGGAAGTTGTGTAATCTTGACAGAATGTCAATTTATAAAAAGTTTCATTTTGGAAACTAGAAACATATCGATTCAAAAACAATTTTTAAGAAATTACAAATGTGGATTTTATGGAAGGTGCCCAAAATTGTGTTGTCCAAATGAACCAATTGTTAATAACTTACAAAGCTACAATAATTATATTGAACTAAATAGCTATTACCCTACATCCAACGAAATTTTTCACAAAAACCTTAAGCTTTTACCACGTAAATGTGGATTAAATGAAAAACGAAACATGGTACTGTCTGATATGAGCACAGCTTTAAGTAATTCAGTTATTAATGTTGCAGAAGCAACGCTAAACGAATTTCCTTGGATGGCACTATTATCCTATTCTACGAGTATTACAAAATATGAGAATAATTTTACCTAGTTCTAATTTTTGTTTTTTTTAGACCAAGGTTCTGCATTTGAGTGCGTCGGTACAATCATCAACGAAAGATACATATTAACTGCCGCAAATTGCATCAGACAACAATTGTGGGTTCCCATAAATAAAATTTCATATATTTTATAACTGATATTATATTTTAGGACTTCCGTACGTGTTGGTGCATATAACATTTTATCATCTCAAGATTGCAAAACAGATGAATATAATATAACAAAATGTTCCCTTCCTACCCAGGACATTACAATAGAAAAGCAAATACCTCATAAAAAATTTAGATTCTCATTTACTAGTGACGATATAGCTTTGCTTAGGTTATCAAACCCATTAAATATTTATTCTGGTATTTTATAAAGTCTTATAAATTTTGAATTTTGTCGTAATTTTTTTATCTTTCTAGAAAACGTCAAAGCTATTTGTCTTCCTTTACAAAGTTCTTCAAATACCCTGATAGCTCCTAATATTGCATTCATTTTAACTGGATGGGGAGTATGTAAAAGAAGTAAGTATACTACCTGAAAGACAACAGCAATGCACATATTATGGTTGATTTTTTTAGATTTTAAAAGTGAAGTTTTATTGAAAACAGAAGTTTCTACAATAACACAAGAACAGTGTACTAAATTTTATAAGAACCGTTCCTATAATTTAAATCTTACTAACAAACAATTTTGCTTTGGTGATGAGCGGAATCTTCAAACCGATCCTTGTAATAGTGATACAGGAAGTCCTGTACAAAAACTGAATGGCAAACGATACACGCAATATGGAATAGTATCTGTATCCTCAAAAGAATGTGGGAGAAAAGGAATTTCTACAGTAAATACCAGAATTGATCAATATATAGATTGGATATTAGATAATATTGAACAATGATCTTTAATGGTATTGAGAAAAAAATATTCTTTTAGTTTGACTGTTATAATATTTATTGTATGCAAATAAAAGTTGTATAATATATTAGAACTGATAATTGAGACAAAAATTAAATTTAATTTATAACTATTTTTTTTTCGAAATTTCATGATAATAATAGTTTTTAAATAATTCTGTTTATTGCTACCCCTGAGCGGCTTTTGCCGCCGTTTGGTACATACAAAAATACCCGAAAACACTTATTAAACATTTTGCATAATCTTTATAAAGTTGTTTTGAACAATTTTTATTAAACTAGATTATTATCTATGGTTTTTAAAACAACTCAAATATGCAATGGAATAAATTTTTTTATTTGATTTATAATTTAAAATTGGCGAGTTCGATCCAAACAAATCAATTATATGTTACTTATCTTCAAGCGATGTTAATGTGATACGTAAACCAGTTTTAGAGAATATAATATTACTATGTTAATTTGGGAGTCCTTAAAATATTAAATTTTTTGATTTGTTTAAGTACAATTTAAATACGCATCACCCAGGACAATCGCTACTATAAAAATGCAGATAGTAATTAATAACAGTTTATATCATTTTGATAGATTTATAAATTCCAAGGTGTAATCTGACCAGCATTTT
Organism: Cantharis rustica; assembly: GCA_911387805.1. Taxonomy (NCBI): domain Eukaryota; kingdom Metazoa; phylum Arthropoda; class Insecta; order Coleoptera; family Cantharidae; genus Cantharis; species Cantharis rustica. Next base: position 27,025,618 of record OU426877.1, on the reverse strand, counting down.
AAAAACATTTAGTAATCCGGCCAAATTCGACAAAACTTTTCATTTTTAAATAACAGATTGTATGTTAATCAATTGTCGTGTTCTGAAACGCTAAAAACGTTAATCATTTATTTTGTAAAATAATTTTGAAGTTTTGTTTTAATTTATAACACTGTGAATAAGAATTTTAGCTGTAAATAAGGTGCGAAAAAAATAAAATAAGAGAGGGGCTTCAGGCCAAGATGGCCGACGCAATGAACGTGAATTTTGTTCGTTGTGATTGTAATTTTTTTTTTTTATAATTTAATGATTAAAGTGAATTTATTTTGATGGAAAATTGTTTTAATTGTGGTGAAGTGCATATTGTTAAAGAATTTGGAGATTTGGAAGAGATTGTGATAATTTTGGTTATTTGTTAAAATAAATGAACAAACGAATTTGTTAGACAGACTGACACCAGCTGCAATACCACATGCAAAAGCAACGATCATACCACATTGCAAGGTAACAAATTTTACAACTACAAAAATTTACATTTTAATATACAATTGAATAAAAATCACAGAAGAGTCTCTTGTTAATTAATAGATGAATCTGAGCAAAGGAGTAATTTTGGATTGAGCAAATTTTTATAAATTTGTATAGCTCGAATCATTGCATTTAATGGCGCCCAGACGTGGGGCTTGAAATCACGACAACCTAGATGTGTGAAATGCAACAACAACCACCGGACCAAAATGTGCACAAAGGCTAAAACCAAATTATCCTTATCCATAAGGTGGGAACGCCAGCAGAAGAGGCAACATCGTATTGCCCTATTAGTCTCCTCCCGGTTCTTTCAAAGGTGTTTGAAAAACTACTTTTACGAAGACTACAACCCCACTTATTGAAAAAAGAGGTGATTCCCGAGCATCAATTTGGATTCAGAAAGCAGCACACCACCATAGAGCAGATTCACCGTGTCGTCAACATCATAAACGAAAATTTAGAAAAGAAAAGATATTGTACCATAGCTTTTCTGGATATCACACAAGCCTTTGATAAGGTGTGGAACACAGGGTTATTATACAATATAAGATTGAGACTTCCGCATTCTTACTATTCGATTCTAAAATCATACCTTCTCAATAGACTTTACTACGTGAAATTTCAGAATGAATTCTTCGAATTATATCCAATCCAGTCAGGAGTTTCTCAGGGTAGTGTTCTGGGTCCAATCCTATATCTTTTGTACACATCTGATCTGCCAACCACCACCGAGACAGATATCTCAACATACATTAAGAGAAAATCTACGCAAACAGCGATTTTTTAATTTGTAAATGAAATTCTTGAGGCCTGTGAGAAAGGACAACTGGCGTTGGGTGTTTTCCTCGACTTATCAAAAGCATATGACTGTTTAAACCATGAAACCTTTCTTTACAAGTTGGAAAAAAATGGAATAACGGGGAAACCATTACAATGGATTAAATCATATCTAACTGGTAGAAGCCAAGTTGTAAAAATATTCAAAAATAAAACAGAATATCTTTCGCAAAATGAACATATTCGAACAGGAGTACCACAGGGAAGTATAGCAGGTCTATTATTTTATATAATTTATGCAAATGAGTTACCTAAAATAGTAAGAGAAGAAGGACAGCAATGCACAAATTATGTTGATGATTCAAATGTGTTAATATGTGGGGATACTTGGCCGGAAGTGATAAGAGTAATTTTGGATTGATCAAATTTTTATAAATTAGTATAGCTTGGATCATTGTACAATATTAAGCAATTCATAGTAATTATATATTATATTCATTGTATATTATTCATATTTGTTTGGGGTATACTTTTATAACGTTTAAAAGCAAGGTTTCGTTATAAATAATTCAATTTCTTTCCCATGTTACCTTAATACTGCTACTATATTAATTTTATACAGATATTATATTATATTACAAAAATAAATTTGAATGTTATTTATTGTTTTACTCTAACTTACTCACAATTTGGCAGTTTTAAAACTTAATTTTCACACAGCCACTACGCATTTTCCGATCGTAAAATTACGTCAGGTCCAATTTTTACGAATAGAAAATTGATATTTGCAAAAAAAAATTTTATTGCACGATCGATAATTTATCATTCAAAATTATAACCATAGTAATGATCATTATTATTGATGGTGTAAAATGAGCTATACGTTCCAAATTTTTCCCATGTTTTTATTTTTACATTGCGTTTATTATTATTATATCACATTACATAATAAAATATAATATATTAAACGATATGGTGTAATAAAATAACACTGCGATGTTTCATCGCGACATCGCGTGGTATTATAATCATGTCTGATGATCTGAAAGACATGGCTCACGAAAAGGTACGTGCGATCCTTAATCGGTACAACAACAATAATAAAATTGCTATTATATGACCCTGTATAAACGTATCTATCTAAATAGTTTTTGTATTATTATGAAGTTTTTTCTTATAAACGTATGTCAGTTTATAAAAATAAACAGGTAATGTTACGTATATGTACATATTACATTAAAGCTAAGGTTCACTTCAAAATCTATTAATATCTCATAACGAAGTAACATGATTCATAATGTGTTGTTATCTTCAATTTTAATTATAGAATTTATTATAAGAAATATACAAAAACAAAAATTACAACAATGCATCACAGTAGTGGTTTAAAAAATTCACAAAAAATCACTAACCTTTACATTGGTTTTTTAGAGAATAGCAAGGTATAGATTATATTCGTACGTCATATTTGCTTTAATTTATTAAAGGATTATTGCAAAGAAGTTATTATTATAACAAATATTTGTAATAATGTTTATTTTTGTTATTAATTTTTATTTAAATCATATAAAACCTACACCTCTAGCATATAAAAAATATACCGAATCTATTAAATTCTACTTCCTGATATTTGCAAGAATAAACTTTCTTAAATACAATTAAATAAATTTTGCATTAAGAGCACATAAATACATTTTTTTATAATATAACACTAAATTTGTTATAATTTTTACTTATTTTGATACCTCTTAAAGGTATCTAACACATCCGAATTTTCAAATTATAGCATTTTCAAGGATTACATTTAACATTGAAAACAGGCCAATAGCTTTAAGCGTTACTAATTCAGTAGCCAATGAACCGATTTCATTTTTGCAATTATTATTGAAGATCATAATTTATTACGCTCTTAAATTTAAATTCTAATAAACTTTTTAATCTGACAAACTCGAAAGCAGCCTTAGTGTAATGATCGTGCTTTTTGTAAAGTTAAACTGTGATTTGAACTAGATTTTCTAAAATTTTAAATTTTTTATGACCGTTAAAAATAACAGTTATTTTGAATAATTAGATATTATCATATTTTTAATTAATTTTAATTTGACAACAAAATATTAAGAAATTGCCAGTCATAATTATAAAATGTGAGAGCCACATACAACACAAAATTATTCCAAAATTGTAAAGTAATTCATAAGATTGCATCAAGTTGACTGCCTGATAGCTACGGAAGGAACAACAAATTATTTAGGAGGAAACCACAATATTGCAAAATATTAGAGTACTACTATATTTAAAACCAGTTTTAAACCACTGCATTGAGGTATATTGATATAGATATATATATAGGAAGCTAAATTCGTATTGTTAGTTTATTTATATATTTGAATCGTTGAACTACTAATAACGTACATAATTATTTCTATAAATTAATATTTTTTTTATTAGTTGTAATACTAGAATAATTGCTGTAGTTCAGCTTCGAAAGAGTAATAATAATAAAATGATTAAAATAAATTCGGCAGTTCATGTGATACTTTTCTTAATTCAAATTTTAAAATCATCTCGTAAGTAAACTTTGTATATTTATAATAAATATAAGACTTAAAAATAATTTTATTTTAGAATTTCCCACAACAAATTTTAATTGCAAAACTCCCGATGGAACACCTGGAACTTGTGTAGAAATAAAGAAATGCCAATCAATAACAAATTTTATTAAAGAAAATAATTATATAATTACTCAAGAGCTACGCCAATTTTTAAATAAACGCACTTGTGAATTTATTGAAAAACAAGTAAAAGTTTGTTGTTCTGAAGATCCTATTATAAACAATCCCAAATTTGAATCCAATAACATAATCAAAATATCCAACGATGTTGTGCATAAAAATGCAAAACTTTTGCCATCCAATTGTGGAATAAATAAAAACCAAAACGTGGCACTTTTTGAAACAACAACATCTTTATATGGTCAGGAAGCAATTTTAAACGAATTTCCATGGATGGTAATGTTATCCTATTCCGCAGGTATGCCAAAATATAAAAAAATAATCCGTACAATTCTAATTTTTGTTTTTACTAGACAAAGGTCCCGCCTATAAGTGTGTCGGCACCATCATCAATGAAAGATACATTTTAACAGCTGCTAGTTGTATTGACGATCAATTGTAAGTCTTTATAAATTGTTTTAAATTTTTGATTTTACCGATCGTGCATTTTAGACTCTCCATACGAGTTGGTGAACATAACACAGCAGAAACTTATGATTGCCAACCAGACGATTTTAATATACTGAAGTGTTCTTCTCCTACTGAAGATATTTCTATAGAAAAAGCTTTTCGCCACGAAGAATTCCAGTATTCATTTACACGCAACGACATTGGTTTAATTCGTTTATCAAAACCGTTAAATATTTATTCTGGTAAGTAACACAGCTTAGAAAATTATTAATTTCTTTTATAATATTGTTTTATAATTTCAGAAAACGTCAAAGCAATTTGCCTTCCTCTTCAAAATTCCTTGACTACGATTGCTCCTCATATTCCTCTGACGTTAACAGGATGGGGCGTAACCAACAAAAGTAAGTATTTTATGAATAACTCGTAATTATCTCTTATTGACGTTTTATTTTGGTTAGATTTCAAAAGTAAAGTTTTATTGAAAGCGGATGTTTCTACAATAACACGAGATGAATGCAATCAAGCATATACAGAAAGTTCCTATAATCCAATGCTATCTGATAAACAATTTTGCATCGCTGGCAAGCCTAATGATAACAGGAATATTTGTGGTGGGGATAAGGGAAGTCCCTTACAAATGTACAATGGCACTCGCTATACTCAATTTGGAATAGTATCTATAAGGCCATACTCATGTGTGAAAAGACAAGTACCTTATATTAATACGAGAGTTGATCAATATATTGAATGGATTCTAAATAACATTGAACCATAACCTGTAACGTTAAGTCGTCATGTAAAAATTGTTCAAACTACTATATTGTGATATTAATTTAAAACACAAAAATATTGTAAATAATTATTGTACTAGACTGATAAATTATTGTTGAAATAAAATTTAATTTATTGTATTCTAAAAAACTGTGTTTTTAATTAATTTTAATATTTCTTGAAATTAAAAGTATTCTTTAATGCGTAACAATGACCTTCTGTATACGTAACAATAAATTATAAATAAAATAGTTATTAACAATAACTATAAGAGAGATTAAATCAGTTAACATTTTAATTATTAATTATAATAAATTAGATAGGTAGGTATACAATAATAAGTTTCATAAGCTTCATTGTGTAGCATAATATGAATTACGAGTGGGAATGAAATAAATAAAAGTTGACAATAAAACGTCTTCAATTGCGTTACGTCTGAGCTATTTTTTTACATCAAATAAGTGTTTCCATATCTTAACTTCCGGGTTGCTGTCAGTTTGACCGATATAAGAAGTCATTCTCTATAAAGATAAAGACCTTATGACCATAGAGAAATAGTCTAAATATTATAGAATACTACTTTCATTCTAGGACCTTCTTTTTGTGAATGCAATTGTTTTAAATTATTTTTTTTAAATACACAACCGATAAGAAAATAATGTAAACGTTAATTAATCGTCAGAATTTCGTACAATTAACTTCATTTTTCTACAGTAGTAAACCCTTAACCGCATCTGTTCAAGGTATTTGACATCAGTATATTATACCGCGTTCGATTTGATAATTTTATCAAATTGTGACGTAAAACCTCGATTAAATGGTACTACATCACAAATTATAATATATTGTAGTGTAATTTTGTGACAAGCTTGATTGGCAAAATTTTGCCGCTACTTTTGAAAGTTTCACATTTTGAAAGTTGAAAAAGCAGTATAATTTCATGTAAAACAAAACACACAATTACTTTTAGCACGTTAATTTAAGAAGTGCGGTGGTTTGAGAAAGAAAAATTAAATTGTTTGGCACGGTATAAACTTCAAAGTGTGTTTTGGAATTTTGTTTTGTCAAATTGAATCAGGTTATTGAAGTGTGGCGTTGGGAGAAGACGAGTGCCGGACTGCGCGGACGAAGGTCGTTCGATTAAGTTCTAAATTTGAGTTTTGATCCTGAGCGATTAGTCTTTGTGCGTAAATTTTTCACAAGTTTGTAAAAAGTGAGATTTTTAGATCGGAGTTTTCTTTGTAACATCGAAGAAAACCTAATATTTGCGAGATCAGGTTGATATCTGAAATTAAAAATTTTGAGATTAAAAATCGATACGACGCCATTTTGAACGCCAAGATTGATATTACTTACCGAAGCCGGAAGAATTAATTAGTGTAAATTATCACAACACGCTGGAATTTTTGTGTAGAACACGAAGAGAGAACTTGTTAAGAAATTAGATGGAATATAATAACACTAGTCAACAAGGTTTTTCTAACATATACGAAAACAATATTTTTTAGTTTACTTTGGTACCCTGTTTCCAAATATGAAAACAAAAAATTTCTATCACATCACAATTTTTAGTTATTCATGAAATAAATTTTATCCTAATTATTTGTATTATTGGCGCTCATGCCTGGAAGAGAAGGGATAGTTTTAAGGTTTAAGGTAGGGGAGCATTGTGTATAGTCTCTTTGTTTTACTTGTTATCTTGTAGTTCATCAGTATTAGTTTAAACTTAATGCAAATAGTGAAAAAAGCAGCATAAACTGTTCATTTTATATAATTAAAATGAAGAGACGTTATCGTAGCTGTGTTAATTTACCAGACAATTTTTGTTATGTGTGTGGTAAATTTACAATAAAAACTCAACGTAGAATTATAACAAACCTAGTAAAACAAGCCTATCATAATTATTTTGGCTGTCATATTGGAGATCAAGAGAAAACCTGGGCGCCACATATATGTTGTATATCGTGTTATGTAACTTTAGTTCAGTGGTTTAAGGGAAAGAAAAGTACTATGCCATTTGGGGTACCAATGATATGGCGTGAATCTACAAATCATTCTACCGACTGTTACTTTTGTATGACAAAAATTTCTGGATTTTCAAGGAAAAACAAACATAAAATTAAATATCCCGACATTCCTTCTGCTATAAAACCGGTGTTACATAGTATCGACATTCCAATTCCTAAACCACCTTCTGATTGGGAACAATATCTAAATTCATCAGATGAAATTATAGAAGAGGGTATAGCAGGTCCATCGACTTCTTCCGATTCGGATTACGACTTTCGAAGCAATGTCGAACCACATTTAATAACTCAAACTGAACTGAATGATTTAGTGCGAGATTTAAATTTATCTAAACAAAAATCAGAATTGCTTGGATCAAGGTTACAAGAATGGAATCTTTTGGATAAAAATACCAAAATTTCAGTATTTCGAAACAGGCACCAAAAATTGTCTACATTTTATAGTAAGCAAGATTTACTATGTGTATGTACCGATGTAGATGGCCTAGCACTTGAATTAGGATTTCAACATAAACCATCAGAATGGCGACTATTTATTGATTCGTCTAAGTCAAGTCTAAAGGCAGTTTTGTTACATAATGGAAACAAAAAACCTTCAATACCTGTAGCACATGCTGTCGATATGAAAGAAAGTTACCAGTCAATGTCTCTCATATTGGACTCTATAAAATATAAAAACTATCGATGGCAACTGTGTGGCGACCTAAAAGTTATAGGACTTTTACTTGGTTTACAAAGTGGATATACAAAATATTGTTGTTTTCTGTGTCTGTGGGATAGTCGTGCAAGACAACAACATTATGAAGTAAAAAATTGGCCTCAACGAGTAGAATTCATTCCCGGCACAAATAATATTAAATATGTTCCATTAGTAGATCCAAAACTGGTATTACTGCCACCATTACATATAAAACTAGGTTTAATGAAACAGTTCGTAAAAGCTTTAGATAAAAATAATGATAGTTTCGTTTTCTTGAAGGATAAGTTTCCGAAGTTAAGTGATGGAAAGCTTAAAGAAGGAATATTTGTTGGACCTCAAATACGCAAGCTAATACACGATAAAAACTTCAATTTAAAATTGAACACTAAAGAATTGGCTGCTTGGACATCTTTCAAAATAGTTGTAGATCAGTTTTTAGGCAACAAAAAACATGTTCACCACCAAAATATGATAGAAGAACTGTTACATAACTATAAGGAGTTAGGATGCCGTATGTCGCTTAAAGTTCATTTTCTACATTCTCATCTAAATTTCTTCCCTGAAAATTTGGGTGCAGTAAGTGACGAACAAGAAGAAAGATTTCACCAAGACATAAATATAATGGAACATCGTTACCAAGGAAGGTGGGATTCTACAATGATGGGAGACTTTTGCTGGTTCCTGCAGAGGGAAGATGATAGCGCTCATAAAAGAAAAAAATAATTTTTTATTTTAATGTTTTTTATATGATTTATATTTTGTTAACCTTACAGAGAATGTCTTTATTTGTAGAATAAAAATTAATTTTCATTAATGCAGTTGTAATTATATATTTTTTAAATGATCTCCATGCTATAGGTAACAACGATTTTTGTAAATTCGTGCAAGTCGAATAACAAAAAATCTGAGGGTGCTACAAACTTTTTAAAGACATTTTCTTGAACAATAGGCATTGTTTATATAAAAATAGTTAAATTTACTAAAGTTATAAAAAAAAAGTTTAGATTTGTTGACTAGTGTAATTATTCCAACAGTAGTCAAGAATAGCATCTGCACCACGACACAAATAGATAACAAATACATCGAAAGCTATCAGTAGTGAACGAGAATAATCAAGCAGTTTCCACAACCAGTGGCGTTTCAACAAAAGGTATTTGAGAAAACAATTAATTAAAATTTTAAGTGCGCTTTAATTTTACTTTTATTGAACATTTTTACTCTGTTCAAATTTATAGAAACATATTAACACAATAAAAACAAATAAAATTAGATGCTAGTTAATACGTTTGTTGATAGTAAATGTGCATCCGAGTTTACGGGTTCACACATTACACCCAAAACTTAAAGCTGCTATAGGTGAGATTGTCACCGACAATAAAATTTTAACTTTCAAAATAAATAGTAATCTTTTTAGGTAAAAAGAGCATTATTTCTTTTAATCGACAATAGGCATTTGTCATAGAAATTTGCTCCCGAGGTCTCATTGCTTTACCGACGAGAAGGAAGCTAGCCGACGCGAAATCTTTTAAGATAGTAAAGGGTTCTGCCTCTAATTAAGGAGAATACCACTACAATATTTTGCGAATAGCGGTAACGTTGAAAAATTCAGCGACGCTTTAGAACATACAGCTCCATTATGTCATGAATTATGCTAAGCCTAATTTTTTTCAACCTTTGTAGAATCTGAGATAAGCAGGTGAAGCTCTTAAGCTTCATTCAGTTTATTAATTTCATAACGTACAAGCATGAGCGTTGCCAAGAGGAGGCAAGGAGGGGGGGCGATACTCCTCTCTTAATTTTGTTAAAAAATATATTTTTGTGCAAACTCAAAATGAACTTATACATAGATATATGTGGAAAATGGTGACTGGATAGAACAAAACAAGAAAGAACAGATCACGAAAAAACAGAACACAAAATAACAAAATATGAAAAAAGAGAACATGAAAAAACAGAACAATGAAAAAACAGAACAATGAAATAAAAGAACATTGACAAAAGAAAACTACGAAAAATGAGAACATAAAATTTTTTAAGATTTATTAATTTCCAAAAAAAACACGAAATAAGAACAATGGATTGAATTAAATTTGTTTATCTATTATTGAGTTAAATTTGTTTTGTGAAACTACAGTTAAAAAAACAACAAATTGTTGTAAAGGTTTCCACAATGCTTTGAACCCATCTTCCACCGCATGAAATTTTTTGGATGGATTCAGGCTAGACATTGCTTACCAAGGTTTATTGCTGGCCAATGCACGAACTGGTCGTCTAGAAGTGAGAAAAAAGAAGTACGAGAACCTCGGCAATCAAGTGGTAGCCTTTGTTGTCAAGTATGAAAATTATTATAAGTTCAGGTTTTTGTGGCAAATGACAAACTTGCAGTGATGCAACTGTTTTTATCTATTTTTGTTTTTATTATTTTGTTTATTTTATTTTATTTATAAAAGTTATAAAAAAATATTTTATTAACTTAAAATTTTTTTAATTGGACGTTAAGTTAATTTAATTGTCAAGTTAATTTTGATTGTTGTGATTTTTTCCAGCATTAATAAATTAAAAAATCTTTATTTTCTCATTTTTCGTAGTTCTTTTTTTGTCAATGTTCTTTTATTTTATTGTTCTGTTTTTTTGTTGTTCCGAATTTTCATGTTCTCTTTTTCCATATTCTGTTTTTTCATGTTCTGTTTTTTCGTGTTCTGTTCTTTCATGTTCTGTTCTTTCATGGAACCGTGGAAAATCTATGATAAACAAAAGGATTGAAAAGATTAAGTATTAGTAAGAAAATTTTAAAATTCTTAATGGATCTAGGATTAGATCTGAATATAATATGGTTAGACAAGTCTATGACGGTTGCTCAACAATAACTGGCAAAGAAAGTGGTGTTCAGAAGTATATCTGATTGGAGGCAGACGCCTTAGATGATGAATATTTGTCTGCCCTGAGAGAACATAACGAATTTCCCTATTTTTATTTAATTCGATAAGACTCTGAATCTTTTCTGGCTGGGCTATTGTTCGAAGGACCACTTTTTTTACACAAGAAAACACTTGAATTTTTTTACAGATTTAATTGTAATTATTAACTAAGTATATAAATGTTGCTTAACCAACTCTTTGCGGGCGACTACCCTCGCTCGAGGCGACAGCTTAAGTCAGTGAGCGCCCTCCCACTCTTCATAACTTTAACATGGCCTTACATAGACTTAACACAGACTTAATTTAGTGATCAACGATCTCACTCGTGTATCAGATGTGAGAAACACTGTTGGTACAATTAAAAGCGTAATAAAATTTTTTAGAAAAAGTACTCTAAGACTAAAAAAATACCAAATATTCCACTACTGTGTGAAACCCGATGGAGTTCAAAATATCAGTCAATTCGAAAATTTAAGGAGCATTTCTTTCTTATTAAGGAAAGTTTAAAGGATTTGTCATCTGCAGAAGCAAACAACAATAGCACTCATTAAAAAGCACACCATCTACTTTCTACAGTACAGACTACCCTTTTTATTATATTCTTAGAAATAGTTGCAATTTATTTAGCAGCATTTGAGCCAGTCGCAATAATTTTACAAGAAGTATATTGAGATGACCCGAGCTATTCATATTTATAAAATTTTCTTAATTCTAAAATTTACTTCTTTGCTCGGATTTATCCAGTTTTTATAGCTATGAGCTCTTGTAGTTGAAGTTAAAATTGCCAATTAAAATTGCTCAACTTTTACCTTGCATATGGCATTGTAATCGCACGTGTATTTTGCAGCTGACCTAACAAATTTTGCTGCGACGTAACCCCCACTTCGCCACAATTAAAACAAACAAAAACAATTTTTATTTCAAATCAACTTACTTTTATTTTATTAACAATCAAAATTAAGAATTATTATTGCGGGTCGTCTATTCGACGCGAAGGCGTCAGCCCAAGTCTGTCTATTCAAGCCCCACTCTTTTCACTTTATCTTTCTTTTTCGTTCTAACAGCTAACATTTAACAAACATTTTTATACACAATATGATAAATAAATAAATAATAAAACAAATTCAAACTTTAAAATAATTTAGAAAATAAACGAATTATGATTTTTATGGTTTCGAAACACGACAATATGTTAATTAATATCTCTGTGTCAAATCACATAAATGAACTAATTAAAATTTTTAAAACTGACATGTCTACTGCAGAAACATCATTTGATTTAGTATAGAAAACTATAAAAAACCCTTGATTTGAATTTGTCAAAAACGCCCATGTTAACTGATAAGCAATCACATAGATCGAATTATAAAACTCAGTCTGCGCTAGAATATTATCGTGTCAGTATTTATGTTCCCTATTTAGATTCGTTAATATTATCTTTATAAACTCGATATCAGTCAATTCCTTACAAACTTTTCAATTTGCACCTTTTAAAAACTAATCAACTCGCTCTGGGCTAGTTTATGGAATTTTTGGAAGCGACGCTCTTGGTACAAGATGAGTTTTTAATTTAGAACTGAAATAAACTATTTCACAGATTTCTTACTTTAGATTTGTATACATTGTGTAATCTGATTCCGTCCAATAATTTCTCACTTGGAAATTGAAGATTTCCAATAGTGTATAGCATTCAAAGAACCTTTGTGTAAATGAACCCCGCTTCGCCTGATAACAACTAAAACACTACAATCTTAATAAATACAATTTTATTTTAGGAATAATTTATCAGTCTATCACAATTTTTATTTACAATTATTATATTGAAAATTATTATCTCAATACAGTTAAAATAGTTTTTACATGGCAATTATTCGCTATGTTATGGTTCAATATTATCTAAAATCCAATCGATGTATCGATCAACCTTTGTATTAATAATAGGTATAGAATTTTTCACACACGAGTATGGACCTACAGACACTATTCCATATTGAGTATAGCGTGTGTCATTCAACATTTGTAAAGGACTTCCTGTATCTCCACAGCAAAGATTTCTCGTACCATTAGGTCGACCAGCAATGCAAAATTGTTTGTCGGAAAGCATTGGATCATAGGAACGCTTTTTATATGCTTCACTGCAATCATCTTCTCTTATTGTAGAAACATCCGCTTTCGATAAAACTTTACTTTTAAAATCTAATTGAAATAAAATATCAATAAGAGATTATATTGCTATTATTAAAACACTTACCCTTTTTGGTTACACCCCATCCTGTTAACGTCAAAGGAATATGAAGAGCGTCAATTGATGTCAAAGAATTTTGAAGAGGAAGACAAATTGCTTTAACATTTTCTAAAATTATAAAACATTATACAAAAAATTTTAAATTTTTCAAGTTTTATAACTTACCAGTATAAATGTTTAACGGTTTTGATAGACGAATTAAACCAATGTCGTGACGTGTAAATGAAATCTTGAATTCTTTATGATGAAAAGCTTTTTCTATTGCAATATCTTCAGTAGGAGGAGAACATTTCAGTGTATTAAAATCGTCTTTCACGCAATCGTTAGGTAATGCAATATTATGTTCACCAACACGTACTGAACGCCTAAAATTCACGATCATTAAAATTTGACTTAACAGCAGTTGATTATAACTTACAATGGTTTGTTAATGCAATTTGCAGCTGTTAAAATATATCTCTCATTGATGATGGTACCGACGCAACAAAAGGCGGTACCTTTGTCTAGAAAAAACAAAAATTAGAGCTTGATGGAATATTTTCACACATTTCAGCATACCTGTAGCACAGGATAATAATGCCATCCAAGGAAATTCGTTTAAGGTTGCTGCTTGACCATTTATCTTACTTAAAGATGTTTTGGCTTCAAATGCTGCAATGTTTCGGTTTTTATTTATTCCACATTCGAGTGGCAAAAGTTTAGCGTTTTTATGTACCAGATTGTTGGGTATTTGTTGTGCACTATTGTGTTTTAAATATTGATTGTCTATATTACTAATAATGGGAACTTTAGAGCAACACACTTTTAATTGCTGTCCAGTATATTCACAAGTGCGTTCCTTTATAAATTGTCGTAGCTTTTGAGTAAACACATAATTACTTGTTTTGACATAATTATGTATTGGTTGACATTCATGTATATCTACGCAACTTCCAGATGTACCCTCGGGAGTTTTACAAGGGATCAAAAACTCTAAACAAAAATAATTGTTTATTGCTTTACTTATATCATTATAAAAGTTTATACTTACGAGTTGATTTTAAAATTTGGAAAGTAGATATTATGAGGAATATTAAATTTAATGTAGAATTCATATTAACACTTTAAATATTACTGATTGTAGTTAAGCAGTCTTAGAGTAATGTTTATAAATATTTATAAAATAATGATCACTATAACATATGATGACACCAATTTAAAAATATAAACTAAATAGAATGAATACAATTTTCCTTATATATTGGTTGCTATAAAACAGGTTTTAGATGAACCACGTTTTGCAATGTTATGCTAATTACATGGTAGTTCCCTGAAAATTACAATAATTTATAGTTTCTTTCTCGCGGTGATCTGTTAGTGAAACCCCTGTAGATAGTTTAATCATATGGTTTAATGCTCTTCACTATTTTTACTATTGGTATTTAGTACTAGAATGTATTCTTACTTATGCCTAATCAGGCTATACCTCAACAGCGCCGGCATAGGCAAGAAACTATGCAATTAGTTAAGAAAAAAAAAACAAAGTGGGAAAAAGTGAATATCTGTATACTATTTGATAGTTTTCAAAAGAACCAATTATCCTATAATGGGAAATTTAAAACCTAATTACCTACAATCAAACAATCAAACAAAAAAGTCTTTAGAAACGTGATCCACAGAATAAAACATTTTTTTTTATGATATAATCAATTTTTAATTGTTTTATGATCTTATCCATAATAAACAGAATAATAGATGCGGTATCCCTTACTTTGCATGACTCTATCTCAGGCTAGCAGTCATTTAGAGGCTCCTGATTTAAATTTAGCTACAATCAGTGGCGGATTTATATTTTTGCCGCCTAGGGGCTACTGGCAACTTGCCGCCCCCTACTCTTCCTATTTATTTTTCTGTATTTTTTACAAATGAAAGACAAGGTGACACGAGAGTTGGACTTCTGGATCTCAAGATAATCCCTGACGCGGCATGACAAGAATTAGAAAATACAGAACGTAGTCCTAATTTACGAACAAGAAGAAGAAGAAAAAGAAGAATTTGAAGTTGCTGTTGAACTGCGACGGCATAATTTTTTGTAATTATTATAGTGTTAATATCAATTGTTAAATTTTAATTTATGTACGCTAACCAATTAGTAACTAAAGCAATTTTTTGTGTAATAGAATTGGCTAATTTTGTCGTACTAGAGGTGAAGAGAGCTAAGCCTCACATTTACTATTTTGAGATAATTAGCAAAAAGAGTTTTAAAATGTCATCTAAAATAATGTGATGTTTATATCATTCACAGATTAGGGGAATTCAATGTTAGAACAAAAAAATCACTTAGCTGTATTCGCCACTATATTCTTCATTGTTTTTTGATTGATGAGATGAAGTTTACTATATTTTTTTCAATTTTTGTGGCTTAGCTCTCTTCACGTCTAGTACGACGATTTTCGAAAACAATCTTTTGGCAATCGATATCTTCTCAAAAATTTTTTATCGTCAAAATATTCGAAACAATTTTTACGCATAAAAAAATAAAATCATCATCTGTTAAATTCGGCCAATTCATTTTACTTATTTTAGAAAATAGTAGGTACTAGCAATGACAAACCGCAATTTGACAACAAAAAGTAAGGTAGAAGTGTAAAAGTTTACGTAACTGAATTCTTAAACGATCGATTTTGCACCATTCCGTAATATTACAGTTATGCTATCGCTTAACGTTAAACGGAAACTGAAATACTCTAAAATTGAAAAGCTTTCGTTTAAATTTGAGATTAGTTAAACTAAAGCTTAACTGCACACTGAAATACTAGCCCTAAAACTCAATCAATTTCAACTAATTTTTAGTTACGCTTTTTTTTATGACGTACAATAAAAATTAAATTGAATGTCTAATAAGATTATATTATAATTATTACAAAAATAATTTTTCTAACTATTAAAAAGCTTTATTAAATTTATCAAGTTTTTGTAAAATTTCATAAGATAAATAACTTTTCTGAAATTAGCATTTTACTGATACTCTAATTTTTTATAATGCAGAACAACAAAAAATATTACTGCCACTGATCCTTGGGTTATTTACACCAGCATTATACCACCATCAACCTGAGGTCTTATTCTTGAACCCTGATAACTTGATTTTTTTTGCATGCTTTTGCATACTAATTATGCATTTCAAGTTTTCATTATAAGTGAGCTCGATAATAGAACCCATTCTAATTGATTCTTAATAGCTCAATCATCACCGGCTTTGATCCATGTTTGTCTCGTAAATAACACTATCCAACAGCTGTTTTGGTGCCGGGGTATTTGGAGATGATTTTATATGAATTTGATGCCCTGAATTTAAATGTGGCATTAGATTTTGTCTATCAGCTCAAATTTCAATAATATATTATTTTAAAAAATGAATTTTTTAAGTGGATAGTGTGGTAATTAGTAGTATGTAATGTTAAATGAACAAATTAAACAAAATGTTAAAATAATAAATTTTAACTGTTAAGTAAAGAATACATATTAAATAGAAAAATAATAATCAATAGATAAGTGGTTTAAGTAGTGTAACTCGATATTAATCATATCAAATTTTTAGCATAAACCAAAAAAATGCACAAAACACTTTTTCGAAAACTAAAATGTTTAAGTTATCACAATATATAAATACACTGTATGTATATTATCGCAAACGTTTTCACCATACTATGGTATCATCAGGCGATGAACTAGGAATCATATGCTAAAAATTTGATATGAGAAAAATAATATTTTTCTTTATATTTATTATTTATCATTATTTACAAAAAAAATTTTATCAATTTTTATTTTTATTTTTCCAACCCTTTAAAATTCTTTTTTAATGTTTTTTTATGTTTATATGTAAGTATGTATTCTTTACGTAACAGTTAAAATTTATTATTTTAACATTTTGTTTAGTTTGCTCATTCTATAGTATTATGTACTATATTATGTAAAATATACAAAGATAGAAAAAAACTACTATTTTTCATGTATACACTAACAATAAAGCAGATATTATACAGCAACCAATCCTTGTATTATGATGTGATTCAGGAACTGCATAAAATAGAGCAATTGCTGCACATTTCGTGTAGAACTGCACGTTTAAAGAAAAAACATTTATCTAAAAAAGTAGTGCTGATAGAGAAGAACTTTTTTCATATTTAGATTCAGCGACTCAAATATAGCTAAAATCAGTTCCAAATCCTAGACACCAAAAAAACGTTTTGTTCTTGTAGGCCTGTGTAATTAGTAGAAACAAACTTGATCTTTCTAATCAACTTAAATGTATAAAAATCTTTGGCAATATATTGGGTGGTATGTAAATACTTACTTATATTTCAAACTAACAAAAATTTTTTTTTTATGACACGAATGTTTAGCCATATTGTCGTAAAATTTTTATGTACCGAGAAGGATGTAGTTCTTAATTTTATATTTTGTTTGTTAGTAAAATTTTGATTTATTTATTTTTGAAAAATTTAATTTAAATTTCTAAATTTTTGTGGTTCTCGCAAGGGAGTTGATGTGACTACAACTAGCGGAGAGTACGGGGCTTTATTGTGCCAACATGTCGGATAAGCCAAACATAAAAATTTATGAATTCATTAATACTAACTACAAAGTTTATTGTTCTTAATTACTATTTTTTCGAATATTAAATGTTCGAATTTTAGTGTTTAAATATGTAAATTCAAATTCTTGATATTTTAGGGGATTCCCTAATTAGCATAATATTTAAAAAAAAATTTACTGTGAAACTTTATATATTGTGGTGTAATATTGTGACACACTCGATTGTCGAATTTTTAATATTCTACAGCCGCTACGTTTGAAGGTAGAACATTTTGAAAGTTTGAAAGTTTATCAATTTGAAGTAGTTTTTTGGAAAAGTGATATTGGTTAAAAAAGTGCTGAACTAGGCGAGCGAAGGTCGTTCGATGGAGTCTTAATTTTGCGGTTTGATCCTGAGCTATTAAGTTTTTGTGAGTGCATTTTTCACAAGATTGTGAAAAGTGAGATATTTGGAGCGCAGTTTTCTTCGTACCAACGAGGAAAACCAAATAATTTGCGATAACAAGTTTATACCTGAAAATAAAATTTTGGAGATTAAAATTCGATACGACGTCATTTTGCAAGCCAAGATTTCGATATTACAAATCGAAATTACTTACCAATGCAGGAAAAATTAATTTGTGTAAATTATCACAACACGCTGGATTTTTTGTGTGGAAAACGAAAAGCGAAAATGGAAACAATTGGGAAGATAATAAATTTTTGGCCACTTTCAAATACATGTTCAACAAGGAAGCTGTGCGATTCAACTACTGTTTCTAACTGGACTATCGAGATTATCCAAAACCAGTGGCATATCTACAGCAGGTATTTGAGAGAAACCATTTAAATAAAATTCAAAGTAAATCTGATTTAATTGAACATTTTTATTTGTACAAATCTATATTAGACACATAAACACATAAAGAGAAATAAAATTGGATGCTAGCTAATACGCTTGACAATAGTAAATGTGCATCCAAATTTACAGGTTTACACGATACACCCCATTTGAAACTGCAAAAGGTGAGATTGTCACCGACAAAATTTTAATTTTCAAAATAAATAGTATTTAGTTTGCCTTAAAAAGAGCATTATTTCTTTTCATTCGACAAGAGACTTGTCATAGGAATTTACTCCTATAGTCTCATACTCTACCGAGAAAGAAAAAGCTAGCCGAAGTAAAACTTTTAAGATAGTAAAAGATTCTGCCTCTAATAAAGGAGAATATACCACTACAATATTAATATTATTTAAAAGAAATGAAATATAATTTTTTTAATAGTTGATTTGTGTTAACGACCTACCGATTTTGAATATTTAAAATACCGTAACATAGTGTAAATCACAAACACATTTGAACCTTTTCAATAAAACAATACTCAGTTTCACATTTAAACTCTCAAAATTGCGTAAATATGGTACACAGTTTAAACCTCATTTTTTTCTTAAAAAATTGTAAAATTTTAGATTGGTTTGTGAATATTTAGTTTTTCAGTTTTTAGTTTATTTAGTTTAGTAGTTAATTTGAAAAACACTAAAATAATATTAATTGTTCATTAAATACATTTAAAAAAAATATGTACACTTGTATTTGGCGAAATAAAGGTAGATGTCGAATTAAATTATGCTTAAAAAAGCTATATAAAAATATAATTTTTTTAAATGAACTAGGTTTATTTTTATTAAACTTTATTTAATTTAACTTTTACCTATATTTCGCTGAATACAAGTATATATTTTTAATTGCGCCAAATAAATTATTTTTTCAGTATAGGGATTTAACATTAACCAAACGCCACCATGCGACAACAAATGTAACTACTTGAAAGCATACAGCAAAGTGTATTTCATTGTATTTTAACAAGTGTTAATAGTGTTTGAGTTTGTTTTTCTGAGATTTTTTAATTCAGTGTAGTGTTTAATCTAAAAAACAATATAATAATAATAATTATTGTTAGTTACTTGCTGTGGTATGTAAACCTATTATGAATAAAATGTAACCTATTGTAATTATTAATATTTTAGCAGAAACTTTTACCTCGTGTCGAAATAATGGTCCAGATAAATGTTCGCTTTCATTTAAGAACCTTTTTGATTACTTAGAAGCAACACCAACTTCCAGATGTATTACGGAAGGAGAATCTGTTGCTAATGCCCAATCATGTGATAACTTGTGGGATTTTGGAGAAAAATATGAGTATGTTGAATATATTTGCTCTTTGTTTGCAAACAACTGCTTTAACACAGGAGCCGCATGAAATTCGAGGATTTCTGAAAGTCAGCTTACAAGGCGCCGAGGCATCAAAATTTTTGTGCACATGTAAAGCTGGCAAGTCAGGACGTTGTAAACATATAGCTGCGGTCCTAATTGTGTGTTCAAGGTAAAAACGTTTTGTGGATTTATTAACAGACTATACAGAGCTGATTTTCAGAAAAAATATATTTGATTTTCCAATGTTGTCATCGACTGAAATCAAGGGTTATTGGAATATTTTATGCTTGTTTGTTATTTTCTGTCTCATATAACTAGGTAAAAGAACAAAATGAAACAAGAAATTATATACAAACTATATTCAAAACAATTTTTTAGAAGATTTTTGAAATAGTAAAGATCAGTAAAGAAAATTTACACCCAAACATGCGTTTCAAAATTATAGAAATATCTTCTAATTAATTGAATTGTTTCTGTTTCAAATTAAATTTTCAAAATCATCAAATTTATACGTCCAGTCCGAATAATTTTATAACTTTATCTACCGCTAGTCGTCTTTAGATAAACCACCTTGCGGGAATCATAAAAATTACAAAAAAAATAAAATTTTCAAAATTAACTAAATTTCAATTTTTTAGATAAATAAACATTAGAAAATTATACAACATGCCGCTTCCCACATGTGTCAAAAAGACATGACAATAAGAACTGTAATCTAGAATCTCAAGAAAACGTTAAGAAAGCCAGCAGCAGTCATAACTTTACTTGAACTTGTAAATTTCGCTTCAATTAAGTTGTAAAATATTGTCGTGAAACAAAATATTTCGACCCACCCTGTGCTAAATTGTAATAATTTGTTAATTTTATTTTTAAACGTTTAAAATTGGAAAAGTACAGAGTGGGGAGAAAAGATAAAGATAGTGGCTTCTTTGGCCAACTATGGCCGACAGCGGGTGCGTGACTTTGTATGTCCGCTGAGTTTTGATAATTTTGATATTTGTGAGTAATATTTTATTTTGATTGATTTAAATAAAGTGATTTTATGCGAATGCATTATTGCGCCTTTTTAGATGATTGATTTTGATATTTGGATGATTTTATAAGTGACTACCGAACGGTAGTGAGTAGATTGTTTTGATTGATTGATAAAGAAAAACAGTATTTCGAAGTTATAAATTAATTTGGATTTGGACTGTAAAATTTGAAAATTAAAAGTTATATTTGTACGAGCGTGTGGCCACATGATAGATAAGCCGACGTTTTGGATAGGCATAAGGTCGAAAGTACGAGCCCATTTAAAGTTTAACAGTAAATTAAAATATTTGAAATTATTTACGATTTATTAATTTGAAGATTTGGAGTATTTTATATTTTTGTTTTGCATTGGAGAAGTTTTTTTTGATTAATTTTGAAAACGCAAGAACTCTCGACCCTTGAAAATTTACAATTGCTCCCGCTATCCTGAGTTACCCTGAGCAGATATAAGTGTGTGGAAATTTTCCATGAAAATATCAGTACATTATGTTAGAACACTTTGGCATAATTTGTGAATAACTCATCTTCTAACTTTACTAAACATCAATTTGACGCTTTAATAGCTTTAATGGAAACAAAAATTAGGCACTAAATCGTCATGGTTTTCTTTTCAGATTTTATTATTTTTTGATTTTCATATTTAAACTCGTAATTCTCTTGCTGGTGTTGTGATTGACTCCATTAAGCAGTGATCGTTGTAAAATTTCTAATATAAAATGTTTTTTTTAAAAGCAATTCGTAAATTTAACTGGTAGGTACTTATTTAAATACTACTATGCAAACGGGCGTTAATATAATAATATAGTTTTATTTCTAAGTTTGAAATTTATGTTAAAGTTCTAATGCTTTATTATATTATTGTGCTATTCGCAGTATAAACTGGTTTGAACTGGTTATAGAGAATGCAAAGTTTTATAATGTTGTGGTAATCAGGGAGTTTCCTAAGAATTTCCAAGTTGTTTCCATATTGTAGTTCCGTTATTAATAACTCATTGGTTAATATGCATAGTTCACTTGACTAATTGTAATAATATGTAAAAACCTATTTATACATTACACGCTTGCACCTTAAACATTGTACTTGGGTGTCACACATACAATAAAAGTTTCAATCAATGAAATTTCAACCCATGAATAAAATTTCATAGTACTTACGAATTGTTTATTGTCTTAATGAATTTGATGTTTATTATGTGTTTCGTAAAAGTCAATTTTCCGTATGCAAGGTCGCGAAATACCTATTAGACACAAACCATAAACAGCGGAGTATAAAATTTTACATACAGAAAAAAAAGTAAAAAACTGGAGTTTTTAAAAGCTATAAAAATTAATAAATTAAAATATCCATCTCTTTTACTAAACAGTCAATCTGATTTAAATAACTCACCTCTACTAAAAATTTTAATAAATAATATCCCCTCATATTTTAGCTTATTAACTAATAATTCCCCCCCTCTAACTTAATCTACTAGACTTCGACCTGCATTTGGTGTTTAATGTTCATTATACCCCTATCCCATTAAATTTTTTTGAATCTTGCAGATTGCTTGAATAGTATTTTGAGTTGCTTTTTAAAAATATTCCAGCTGTTGATTAAGAAGTACTACAAAAATAATCTACTAATTAATATATTATTCTAGGGAACTTCATGATTAACATAATCTTTTAAAATTGTAATATAAACTTAAAACCCGTTTTAAAATATTCTAATATATTTAAATGAAGGGAAATTCTTATTATCATTGTAAATTGATAAATTAGTTTTTTGCTAATTTTTAAGCAAAGGTTAAAATATACATGAACTTATATTTAAAAAGTTTCTTCTAATATACAATCAAATAATGTTAAGGCGCCAATTATAAATAGTAGAGCGAAAACCTAAACCTTACCTGTTTAATCCTGAAAACAGTTAACAATTACCAAGTCTATTGTAATAGTAGTTTATATTGTTTAATAAATTTATTTATTACAATATTTTACATAATTATGTTGAGATGAGAAGTGGGTGGATTTCTGACGTCAATTCCTTTAGGAATTTCTGTTAAAATTTTGAAAAGCTAAATTTATATAAATTTAAGGTATGTGCTTTTTGTGCTAGTTTGAATAATTAAATTAAACATTTAGGAGAGTATAATTTTGTTGCAAGAATTATTTGAAAACTATAAAATGAAAAAGTATAAAGATACTTTTAACCAAAATTATATTATATACTTAAATCAATTAAAAACAATTATGATTTATTCGCTTTTGTTGTCGAAGCACTTGATTCTTGTGTAGCTGTAATAAGAAAAAATTGGTTGACTGGATCACCAAAAAAATATTTTTAACCACTTCTAGTAAATGCTGAAATTTTTTTTTCAAAGAAAGTAATTGATTGTCCTGCAGTGAACAGAAAAGGCTGAAGATAATGGTAATGAATGAAAGAGTGAGAAACAACATACCTATTACTTTGCTTACTAGCTAAAATTATCACTTGGGTTTAACACAGGTATTACAAATGTTAATTATTAATAAAGCTTGACTGAGGTTAATATGGTTTGTAGGTATCGCTAACCTGAATAAGATATTTGGAGTTGGGCGTACAAAACACTGCGCAACGAGTAATAAAAATGACGGACTCATAGTATGGTAAATAAAATTTTCATCTTCAACAAAAGTTAATTTTTCAATTTAATCTCTAATATTTAAATACAAGTATCACGTAATTTTTGATAAACTATAGAAAACTTTCTTAGAGACAATATTTAATTCAAAAATAATTTATTAGGAAACAAAACGATATTGTGATATTGTCTCGACCCATTATTGTACTCATGTTGACCGATATCAGTGACTTTATCAACCAAAATCTAGTTATTGATGTATCGGGTGTTAAGCTAAATTTTATTGTTTTAAAATGAACTAAAGTAATAAGAATTATATTTTCTTTTCTATAGTATTAAGTTGTGCAGTGAGGGATGAAAAACCTTTAAAAAAACCTCACATTTAAGACTATCTCAAAAGCTTAAAATTAAGATAGGCAGATTATAATTTTCATTCTACGCTATAGTTTAGTGTCAAAATTAAAAAATTTGTTTTGCGTTTGCATAACCAGATGTTAATTTGGCATAATTTATTGATTATTTTAATTTATGTATAATTCTGAAATTCATTGCATAAAATGCGATTTAGTCGAGTATTGTTGTAGTAGTGTATTCGTCTACAGTAGTAGTCGACTATTAATTGTTACCATTAATAAATTTATAATTTTTTATGTTATTCAATTTGGGTTGTCAAATTTAATTTTTAATTAAATTATCTTTCTTTACAATTTAAATTTCTTCTAAAAAAAGTAAATAAAAAAAATGTACATACATAATTATTAAATAAAAAAATTATACTAATTAAAAGCAATACTAAATTATGACAATGAAAATTTTCATTGCCAAATTATAAAGAGATCTCCTAAAATACATTGACATAATTATTTTATTCGTTCCTTGCAAATAAATTAAAAAACCCAATGATTCGGTTAGATCATTCAACCTACTACATACATATACATACTATATTTGTTTTAATTACCTGTTAAACTTGCAAATATTAACAAACTTAATTTAATAGTGAAATCTATATAGGATTTTTTGTATTTGTCGCATAGTCACCTGCAACAACATCTAAAAAACCATTTTATGTGATTTACCGGAAGTAATTAAAATTGCGAGGAACTACCAGTGTATTATTTTAAATTTTTGGGAACTACGTTCCTAATTAACATAACATAAGATAATCTTTTTTAAATTTTTGATCTTTTTTGTTAATTTATACTTAAAACCAGTTTTATGCTCTAATATATAAAAGAACGGAGACTCTTACGATTCGGTTTATATTTTGAAATTAGCTGAAATCTACTGTTTCAGTAACAACTTAGACAAAAATTGAAGTGATAAGAGACATTTTAACCTGTGACAATGAATTCCGAAATATATGTGTTATTTTTTATAATTATTTTTTAAATTTCAAAATCATTCCGTAAGTATGAATAATTTTATATAGCAAACTATAATACTATATAATATACTACCTACCTGAAAATCTAAACTACTATGGTAAAAGCATTTAAATCTTTATATTTTTTTAGAATTGCAGATGTTTGAGTTTTGCATAACCCCTTATGGAAATAATGGAAATTGTGTAGAGATTGCAGAATGTCCATGATTATTACGTTTTATCAGGTCAAGTAACAATGCATTGGAGAATGAGCGAGTAATGCTTAAAAGGCATACGTGTGGATATATTCGAGAGCAAATGAAAGTGTGCTGTCCAGAAACTAATTATATTGGACAAAGTAGCATATTATCTTATTTTTCCCAAAGTCTGGTTTATAAAAACGTTCACCATTTAATGGATGAGGGATATTATATTCAACCAAGTGGCTCAAACTCTATGTCTGATAATGTTGAAGACAAAAACGTCCAACTTTCAATTTTGCCAAAAAGAAATAATATGCACAAAAATGTTCAACTTTTGCCACGAAATTGTGGAATAAATAGTAAAAAAAATAGTAAAGTTTTGAGAAAGCCTGGCAGTCACGAAGCATTGTTAAACGAATTTCCTTGGATGGTATTGTTATCCAATAATTATACAAGTAAGCCTAAATAATATGAAAAGTATTTAAATAAAATTTTTATTTTACTTTTTTTCAGACGAAAGACTTGTTTATAATTGCGTTGGTACCATCATCAACGAAAGATATATTTTAACTTCGGCTCATTGTATCAACAAACAATTGTAAGGGATCATCAATTATGTTTAGTCTATGCTTACTGAATATATTCTTTTATAGAGTTTCTGTACGTATTGGTGAACATAATCTGGAAACAACTGTTGATTGTGAAAAAAATAAAAATAATATATATATGGCATGTTCTCACCCCACTCAAGATATTATAATAGAAAAAACAATTGTACATGAAAAATTTGCGATATCCAATACTCGTAATGCCATAGCTTTAATTCGTTTATCATCACCATTAAATATTTATTCAGGTATAATATTAAAGTTAAATTTTGGCTATTATCTAATGTGCAGATTATAATGACCTAATACTCAAACAGAAATTTACACAATCAATGCTATTATATTATTTTATTATTTTAGAAATCGTCAAAGCGATATGTCTACCTCTTCAGAGTTCCTTAAGTACAATGAAATATTCCGAAACTCCTTTTGTACTAACGGGATGGGGAGTAAACAAAAACAGTAAGTTTTTTATTTAAACTAATTTTTATCACTTACTTTAGTTTAATTTTGTTTGGAAATTATAAATACAGTTCTATCGAAAGGAGAAGCTTCTTTAACAACCCAAGAAAAGTGCAGCAAGGCTTACTCAGTTAAAAATATTGACATTACTGATAAACAATTTTGCGTTAATGGTCAGTGGGATACCAAAAATGATCTATGTAATGATGATGTAGGAAGTCCTTTACAAAAGTTGCATGGCAATCGATATACTCAATATGGGATACTGCCCTTAAGTCGGAAAAAGTGCAGCTCTTATAATATTCCTATCTTAAATACAAGAGTAGACCAATACATCGATTGGATTTTAGATAACATTGAACCATAAAATTATTCATGTATAACTCGAGAAGGGATCGTAAGAGAACATCTTCTATTAGACCAATTTTGCTTATTTTTGTCATTGTTACGTCGAGAAAATTTTAAGTAATCTAACATGAAACTTTTATTTCGCATAGTCTAATTCCTGGATTTAAATTTATATTTTGTGTTTTAAAAATGTACCTGGAACTTATATATTATTTAGATTAAATAATGATACGGTGTAAAATTAGTAATATTTTATTTATTGTTACAAAAATATGTTGTAATTATTTAAAATTAATCTGTTTGTAAAAATTTGATTTTCAATATTATATACTCGTACGTAGCATATCTGTATAATATAACACAATGGTATTTTGAAAATTTACCAACATATGCTTCCCCCCTCTCCTCAAACGACTAGTTTAAAAGAAAATAATTAAAGTTTAAAAATTAGTAACATTTAAATTTGTCATCGTATTGAAAAAAACATTGAAATAATTGATAAAAAAGAATTTGGAAATCCGCAAAATTAGAAATAACATTAAATTTCTGGGTGCATCCTATAAATGTCTTGCTTGCAAAACCTAGCTACGGCACTCTAATAGCGCTCTAATATTGAGTCCACATTATACCAATATTGAATTTAAGTTTTATAGGAATATAATATAGGAATTACATTTAACAGCATATAGCACTAAAATACTAAGGCAACATTCTACTAATATTAATTAGTACGTATGGTTCCAATATACTCGTGCTTGATATCTTGGTGAGAAATTAAAAATATTGAACTAATTTTGAATATTGACTCTATAAGCATCAAACTTCTTTTAGAAGAATTCAAAGTAATTATTTGAATAAGTTAGTACTGAAAATAATAATTTACAAAAATCAACTAACTGAAATTCATAAAATAAATAAATGTTAACTGTAAGATTAAATGTAGGTATACAAATTATAAAATGTACGAAATATGACTTCGTTGGAAAAAAGAATTTTTTCCAACTTTTCCAACAAAATATTTTTTTTTTGAATTTTTTCTATTTAAGTTGCTACATTTTTAATATTCACTCAAGAAAAAATATTAAAATTTGGTTTAGGGTAATAGATTTTATAATTTGTATTAAAAATCAAGTCGATTCAAAATTTCAATGGGTTTTGAAAAGTAACATGCTATAATTATGTGCATGTCAAAATTAGAAAATATATATGTATTGTTTTGTTAAGAGTTAATGTTTTGACTGAGTTTGCAGAATTGACAATTATAGACAAACCATAAAAATTATGTTAGCTCGAAATAAAGCTTGTTATTGTTATGAAATCGAATCAAAACATTATTAAATTTAATAACTATTACCTTAACTTTAGCTCTTAGACACTAAAGTATTTTAGGATAAGATTAACTTTTTTAACATGTTAGAAAAAATTGAAATTAAAATTTAATTCATAATTCGTTTGACTTTTAAACAAGTATTTAATTTTATCGCTAAACTTTTCAATTTTTGCATAATTTTTCTAGGTTTGTCTGATGAGAATCGAAAATTCGAAACATACTGTTGACAAAATATATATTTTAATTTCAATTTCTTGTAACATAAAAAAATTAATCTTATCATAAAAATCTTAGAATAAACAAGTTAATTAAACGATTTTTAATAATATTTTTATGATTAAGCTTTCAACGTAGGTGAACGTTTTTATCAGAATATTTTTAATACAATGTTTATATGTTTATATGAAAACCAAATAATAACGTATTGTCATTTTTTGAACAATCTATGA
Organism: Cantharis rustica; assembly: GCA_911387805.1. NCBI lineage: Eukaryota > Metazoa > Arthropoda > Insecta > Coleoptera > Cantharidae > Cantharis > Cantharis rustica. The sequence continues at coordinate 26,997,312 of OU426877.1, read as the reverse complement.
TCTAAAATATGTGATTGTGTGATAAGGAACAACCTGCAGTGAGTTTCCTTCAAGATAGGAAAAACTTAACACCAATACGTGAGGGTAATTAGACGAGTAAAGATGTTAGATTTTTCCTACCTTGAAGGAAACTCACTGCAGGTTGTTCCTTATAATACAATCACATATTTTAGATCATAGATTGTTCGAATGACAATACGTTATTATTTGCTTTCCATATAATAGCTATTTATGTCATGAGTACATAATATAGGTCTTTATCGGACGAAGCCGAAGTTTATGGCAGAGCGAGCTTGCGAGCGAGGCCAATAAATAGGCTGAGTCCAAAAAGCCTAATTATGTGCAAATAACATACATAGCTTTATGTTCGACTGCACCGTAGAGGATTTTCTTTTCTTTTTTTTCTACTTTGACATTTAGGTAGTGAAAATTGCATAATTTCGAAGAGTGCTTTTTTTATTGCTCCTGGTTACAATAAGTTGTTTATTAATTTGTTTTAAATAGTTGATTTAAAATTGTGTGAAATTATTTAATAAGTTAAATAATGGAAGAAATTGTTGAAATAGCCCTAAAAGCTAAAGAATCGCTACTTCCGACAAAGTCAAAGCAATTATACGAAGAAACTTACGGCACATACAAAAAATGGTGTTTAGAAAAACAAGTTATGAAAACTACAGAGGATAGTATATTGGCATATTTTAATACTAATCTCGCGTCTTATAAAATATCTACCTTATGGACCAAATATTCCATGCTGCGGACTACAATTAATTTAAATGAAGCAATCGATATAAGCAAGTTTCCTAGTATTATCCCTTTTCTGAAAAGAAAGAGAGAAGGGTATGCAGCAAAAAAGTCATTCATTTTAACAAAAGAACATGTCAATTCTTTTTTATTTGACGCCAATGACGAACAGCATCTGTTAAACAAGGTACACATACTTAACTTATTTACTTTGACTTACGATGATGAATAATGAAAGTATATTTATAGGTTATTCTTATTTTTGGTGTCTGTGGAGCTTGCAGACGACAAGAATTAGTTTCACTATCAACCACAAATGTTGAAGATTATCAAAAACATATATTGGTCAAGTTGATCGACACAAAAACCAAAAAAGATAGGTCCTTTATCATACTACCGAGTGAAAATTTGAATTTATTGGATGTAATTAGAAAATATATTAACCTTAGACCAAAAATAATTGTACATAGCAGATTCTTCGTAAATTATGTTAAAGAAAAATGTACTGTCCAGCCTGTAGGAATCCACAAAATTGGTAGTGTACCTAGCATTGTAGCCAAATTTTTAAATTTACCGAACTCCAGCTCCTACACGGGCCATTGTTTTCGGAGAACGTCTGCAAGCCTTTTGGCAAATTCTGGGGGAAGTATGAGCGAAATCATGCGCCATGGAGGATGGCGCTCCGCTAGTGTTGCCGAAGGATACGTAGAAGAATCCGAAAGCAAAAAAATTAATGTTGCTACAAAAATTTTAGGGCAAGAAGGTATTTCTAGAGTCGAAAACGAAGAAATTCAGCAAATAAATAAAGCACCAGCATTACCGGTTTCAATTAGTAATAATGTGAATTGTGTTTTCAATATTAACAACTATTATAATCAAAGTAATAATAATTAATGTAATCGTTTATAAATTAAATTAAATAAAATATTAATTTTGACGTTTATTTCATTGACATTGACAGGCGGCCGTTTTACTTTATTAATAAAGTAAAACGGACTAGTTCCATAAAATGTTCTCTTATGGTCGCTAAGTGATATTGAAATCATGTTATTATAATACAGTCGGACATAAACATATAAACATTGCATTAAAAATATTCTTTTTTTAATTAACTTATTTATTTATTTATCCACGGCCACTATATTGGGAATGTTTAATACGTTCGTTTTCCGTAGATTAGAGGCCTTTTAATACACTAATGGATTAGAATTCATAATACACTAGTGGATTAGTTTTCAGCTCAAAATCAGTAGGTATTGGTCAAAATCAATTTGTCAAATCTGACGTTTCTCAAAACCAAAATTTTTACTTGTGGTTTTGGTTATGGTCGTGGATAAAACGTTGAATTACATTCGGGAATTAACAAGCCTATAATCCTCTCAAAAAAAGGTGACTCTCGGCTGCGCCTCGAGTGCCCATTTTTTCTCGTAGATTAGAGGCTTCGCTTAATCTCCTTATATAATTAATAACTATTATTATACTTATTTTATTTAGTTAATAATATTTAATTAACTTGTTCATTCTAAGATTATTTAATTATATATCACAAGTCAAAAAATTCATTTATTAAATATTATCATAAAAATATTATCACATGTTAATAATCTTAATCATATTAAAATATTTTCGTGCCGCGCGTCATCTTTTTGCGTTCAAAATATTAAGGTTCACAAAAAGTGACTTTTTGAAAGTAAATATTAAATAATATTTTAATATTGATATTTAAAAAATATGTCATTATTAATAATTAAAAATAATAAGAAATAAATAATAATATAAATAAATGAACTTTATTTGGTTTAAAACCATTATATCATTACATATAAATTACACACAAATACATAATATGAAAAAAATACCAAAATATACTCCTTAAGTAAAATTAACGCCAACATACTCCTTAATTTTTCTTTTAAAATTTAACAACATTGTTTCTTCCTTAATGTCTATAGGCAAACTGTTAAATAGCTTCAAGCCACTATAAAAGATCATATTCTGAGTCTTACTGTTCTTAAATAAATTTAGTCTGAAATCATGCCTATTCCTTACGGGGTACCCAGGCATATCTTCAACATATGCAACGTCTTTATACAAATAATCAGGTTGCATCTTATATTTTATCTTAAAAACAAATAACAAAACATTTACTACTATACGTTGGTACACACTATGCCACTGTAAAGTCTCCAGCAGCACTAATTTTGTAGCAAATCTATTAACTCTGAGGATTATCCTCATACCCCTATTCTGCAGTTTTTGCAGTCTACTCATCATGCTACCATTACCCATAAACAAAACTGTTGAACAATATTCCAGATGTGGTCTTATTATCACATTATATACTTTTATCGTAGTGGCTACAGAAAGATTCTTACGAATTTTTGATAAAAAATACAATTTCTTAGCTACCTTTTTACATACAAAATCAAAATGACACTTAAAATTTAATTTGTCATCAATAACATCAATAAATAAACAATTTATATATTATATAGAGATCAACTCATAAATAGATATTTCACACCTCATAGGATTTATGTACATACATACATATATTATTTCGTACACACATAAATCTTATATTATTATTCATATCGTTATTTGTAAAAGTATATTTTGATTAGAAGATAATATTTATAGTATATAATAATATATTTATGCAGAATAATTCAGTTAATTAACCTTGTAAATTAAACAGCAATTTAAAAAAAAAGAATTTTACTAATGCGCCAACATTTGAATTTCCCAAATTCTTATTTAAGTTGTTACTAAATTATTCTTAATACCTTTTTATTTCTACAACCTAAAAAAAGTTGTAATTATAATTATTTGGTTTTTCATATTTTTCATAATATACTTACATCTTTGTTACCTTACAAAATTATACGTGTCTTCAATAATTTTAGACAAAAAACGTTAATAACAACACCGAAGGAGACTGTGATAAAAAAAACTGTGTTCTAACTTAACGGTTTTCAAGCAAAAACAGCATTAAAATTAGTTTTATATTTAAGTAATTAATTACATTGAGCTTCGAGCTACCACGGTTTAGCATCATTTCTGTTTTATTAATTTATCATTTACTCTTGTTGACTTTTTAAAATACATTCTACAGATTTGTATTATCATTTTAAACAGCTTTCTTTGTAAATTTGTACATTATTTTCAATATATTTTTGTTCCCGAAATATAAAGTATAATTCCCGTTTGTGCCACCTGCACTGAGGTTTCAGCTTACTTTAAATCTTATTCTAACTAATAGGTAAGTACTTGTAATTAATTTTTAAAACGCTAACAGAGATCAAGAAGTAGAACAGTACATATTGACAATTTAATGTCTGTTTTGTCAAAAGCTTTTGTAGCAGTACTTAAATAGCATAAAGCTTCAATAATATAATTATTGTTGATTTAAATATGTTTTTTACTAATTTAATATACATTAAGTTTTATAGTAGTTTATGTTAAAAGAGAATATAATTATTGTAATAATTTGTGCAATGCTTTAGAAACAAATTATTGAAAATTTTATGAAATAAAGCTAAAGTATTTAAAATAAAAAGTTTTTAGTTTTATTTAAAATTCCATATAATTTGTTATTAAATTTTATATTTAAATAAGTTACTTCTTTAATAAAACAACGTTTTTGATTTGTTAATATTCACTAGCTTGCACTAAATTCAAATTCGAACAAAAATTAAAGTTACTTTAATAAATTATTTATAGCTTGCTCGAACATCAATTACAATATTTGAATATGATGAATTATAAGTAAGAATTTCAAAATTCTTAATATTAATTTCAACTCCATTATCTGTTATGTAAAGTCCATAATTTTCCGTTTTGCCTGTACTAACTTTTCCTACTGTTGTTTCTGAATTATAGAAAGCTCTTCCTATATACATGGTATATCCGGGCTCGTATCCTCCCACAATAATGTCATGATTAGTTAGAAGTTGAATTTGATCATTTTTAGTTGGAACCCATACAAAATTATCTGGAAATTGGGAGCACAAAATCTAAAACATTAAAACATTAATATTTGTTTGTTTAATCTTGAATTATTTCAAAAGGTTTTCGATAATTTTATACCTTATGATTTTCAGTTGCAGAATGTTCTTTGCCATCTAAACCGTAATATCCTTTTGGATCATTCTGGTATATCTTGGTAGTTAATATTTTGTTATTGTGTAAAATTTGTCCAATATAAATAGGATTTCCATTTCTATCTCTTCCACCAGCAAATGCGTCACTTGGTATTTCACCGCTGAAGTCTCTCCAGTGATAGCCTAAAATTGTAATTTAAAAAATTTCTTGAAAACACTAAAAACTTTTTGCAAGATGTTCTACCTTGTAGAAATGTACTAGCAGAACATTTTAAAAATAAGCACAGGTTTAGCACTGCGATAATTTTGAACAAGAAACCCATAGTCAATTTAGGTTAATTTGAAAACATGTCAGCTACTAATAAATGTATTGAAATTTGTATCCATATTATATGATAAATGTTGAAAGGTTACCAAAATGATAACCTATTTATTTTGTACGGTTTAAACTACTATATTTATAATAATATACAAGTTGTAGAAATTTTATTATTATTATTAAATTATTTGAGGAACGAACTATTAATTAATAAATTGAAAAGAAAACTTTATCCATACATTTTAATAGTTGTAAATTTAATTTTTATAGGAAATATTAACTAACAAAAATTGTTTTTGTAATGAAAAACAAATTTTGAGATTAACCAAAGTCAACTTATTATAGAAACATAATTTTAGAAAAAGTCGGATTATAATTAGAATTATTATATTATGTAAAAATTAAGAATTTTAATAAATATCCCAAGAAAAACTTTATAAAAATAATGTACTAGTTACTAAATTACAAAATTTAAGCTCAATGTGTTGCCAACATTAACTTGTCAACTCAACCTGTCAACTAATTCAACTAATTCTGTCGAACAACTTGGATTCCTACCGATCGATGATGTAGTAGACGGTTTCGAACAACTTACTGATGATGACGATCTTCCACAAAAAAAATTGTTTCATACTTTGAAATATGAATATATTGAATGCGAGAAAGGTCATAGGAGAAGAATGGAACCTATGTTTCCCATTTCTTTATGGAATATACTGTCATGAATTTTTATTTAACAATCCACAGAATTATTTTATTTTAATAAGAAAAAGTCTTCAGAGTGAAAGATTTACTTTTACGGGGACAAGAAAGAAAAATTTTAGTTAATAATTGAATGATATGTTCATTAATTATAAAAAAAACAGATTTTAGTTACAAAATTAATTCAAAATAAAAGTTTTACTTGCCTGGAAATTCCTTGAACTAACTACGTTTGATAAAAAAAGAAAGATATTTTTAGACTAAAGATTCCTCAAATGAGAGGACAATAAAAGTTAATGACTATAGCAAAGACTGAAAATGATAAATAAATTAGAAACTAAAAGCTTGAAAAAGTGTTTGAAAATCATAATAAAACAGAAACTGCGACGAACTACGTTAGATTGCTTTATCATTTGAACTTCACGCTGCGAAATCGTCTCTAGGAGGGGACAAACTTCGAAAATTTGCAGCAATACGGCGTAAAGGAGAATTGGTTAAAACATTGCGGTACGATTCAGCAAACGAGAAAGTCGTTTGATAATTTGTAGCTCCGATAAAATTCGAACATTGTGATAACAAAAATTAAAATTTGAAAATAAAAAATAAAACAGGCCGCAATCAATAAAAGTGAATATAATTTACATGGAATGGACAGTGAGTCAAAAGATGCTCCAGATTAATTACGAACAGTAGCAGAGATGATCCGTAAGGAAGACCAAATGCTAGTAACCAATAAACCACAACCAACAATTAACAACATTATGATGAGAAAACTATAGTGTACGTACGTCATTAAAACTTTAACAACGAACACCGTAAAGTTATAATTTTAAAATTTTAATAATGTCATTGAGTGATAATTTTCTAGAGTACGTTGAAATAATTATGAATTAAATATTAGAAAATTAAAACTAACGGCTCATTTGTAAACCATTAACTGATCTTATGCAAGAAAAAGTCTAAAAATATCGACTACATTTGAATTCAAAATATTGAATTGTGGTAAAACTTTATATTGAAAATTTATGATTGTGTTTTTAAGTATTAAATATTGAATAAATATCATTGAATTTTATTGAAATTAATTAAAATTACTTAAGAGTCACATCCTGAAATAAAATAATCTGTGTAACCCAGCAAATTTCACAGGAGAGTGAAAATTTATAAATTTGTAAAGTTAGGGGCATAGCAATACACACGCGAGCTTTGAATGGTATGCCACGTACTAACAACAATGTGGAAGGTTTCCACAATGCTATAAAAAGTTCAGTTACCAATGTTCATTTAAACTTGTAGTCTCTTATTATAACCACTTTAAAAAAAGAAGAGGGTTTAAGTAGCGCAAAAATTGCTCAACATAACCGCGGAGTTGTTGTCCCAAAGAAGAAGCAATACCGGGATATAGATCAACGCATCGAAACGTTCCTTGAAAATTCAGAAGATAAACTTCACTTTCTTCGTGGAATTGCTCATAATTTAAAACATTTTTAGTTATTTTACATAAGCTTTTTTTAATAAATTATTTTAATTGTTATTAATTTTTTATTAGTTTATTAGTTTATTATTTTATATTTTTATAGTATTAGGCTTTCACAAGGTAGCCCTAATACCGTTTATATGAAAAAACGATATTAATAGTAAAATATGCCTGATAATGATATGCTAAAAGTGGTAGCGAAATCAAGTAGCGAAATATTGCCGGGAGCGAAATGTCCGGGTGCGAAATGTCCGGTAGCGAAATGTCCGATCACCTATATAGATATTATTAATTAATTACATTATGTAATTTCTTTCGTTATGACCACTTTTAATGAATTGCCAAAAAAAAAAAGAAATAATCCAATTTATTGACGAAAAGATATCCTGGGTATCCTAGGTTGATTAATACTTTTCTAAACAAATTTAACAGGTACCTATTAAAAAGTCAGCTATTCTTCAGCTACTCTAAGCTAATAGGCAAGCAGAAAACAGGCAAGCACTTATGAAGACTTGTAAAATAAACGTTAAATTGGGTAGCTGTACAAAGGTACAGCTCTGAAATTTTTTCATTCGAGATTATATTAAAAAAAATTTAACTCTAAAGTAAACTTTAAAGTTGAAAAAAACCTGCCAGCAAATAAAACGTTTTTTTTCTTTTTAATTATGTTAAATATATATGATTATTAATTGTTAAATTTGCCAAATTTTGTGCAGTGTTAATGCTGTATAATAAATAGCACAGTGACACTTACAAATATTTAAGATTTCTGCATTCTCAAATCTCAGTCACGAAATACTTACTAAATTATTACTTATTTTTCACAATAATGACTAGTATAAAACATTAGACATTTTTATTATTATCTATTGTTAGAATAACATTATTACAGTTATTACATTATTATCAGCTTAATATCAAATTAAGACACGAAAATCTTTCTTGCATTAGTTTGTTTTAGATTTAGAATTTGTAACATATCCTTCTAAATGCGAACAATATACTAATGTATTATTTTGATCAGGACTGAAGATCTCTATTAAGACTCGCCAGTACCAACCTTCAACTTGAAAAAATATAAACGGTGCTAAATCGTAAGAAAAATTGTATGCGTGGTAGATACCCTAAAATATTTGACTAATTACAATCAGAAATTAACGTTTAAATTCATGTAATAATTAAATTTTACCTTGCTAAAGGGACACCATACTTTTGGTTCCAGAGGAAGTGCAAGTGAATTATGACCTGTCATAAGATTATTTGTATGAAGAATTCTGCAGAAATCCATGTTTGGCTGTTGAAGAAATTTTTCGCACGTATCTAAATTTTCTTTGGATTGACATCTATTAATTGTTATAGTAACCTGTAAGTAAATCAGTATAACTGTTATTAAAAATAAGCAATATTAACCCATTAAGTACCAATGTCCTCATTTGATGACAGTAACTTAATAATATAATATATATTTTTTAAGGCCTAAAAAATGATTGAAAAATATATGTTACTGTCATCAAATGAGGACATTGGTACTTAATGGGTTAATCATGGTCGAATTAAAATTCTGGCAGCTAATATGTTTATATATAGTTTTACAATACCCTGTAATAACATCTTGTAAAATAATTATCTTACCCTAAGTTTTTTTGGACCAGGTTTTTTTATAACTAAAGTATAGTTTTTTATGAAAACTATTGTAGCAGATACAGCTTTAATTCCGCGAATGAAGCCTTGAACTATCACATTTCTACCACGACACTCAGAATCAACTCTATCAATATGGAGTATTGTACCATCAAACTAAAAATTGATTTTTATTTTAAGATTGTTACAATAATATAATAATTATAATTTACTATAAAAATTATTAATTTTAATAACAAACTAAAATTTTAATAGAATAACTCGTCTTACAGGAGCAATGGTGATGTCAGCTACTTTTTTTTATGAGCGCGGAGGAGCTTTGTAAAGAAATAAAAAAAAAACTTATTTTATTTCGACAAAATGTTGAAACTTTCCACAAAATGTAAGAGATAAGCTCTTAATAATAAAATACATTATTTTTTACAATTAATTTAGTTGGTTAAAACTTTTTTTATACATTACTTAATTATCTTTAGTTTTGCATTCCATCCTTTTCGTCATAGCACGAGAATAAAACGAATTATAAAAACTAATAATAATTATAAAAAGTTAAGAAGAGCCATCAATCTCAAAGATATCACATTATTAATATATTTTTCAATAAGTATCACAATAAATTATTCATTGTTTATCAATATTTTAAAAATTAATTATGGTTTCAAAGATTTTAAAAATATAAAAAAGAATGAACGAATAAAATTTTGTTTAAAAATTAAAAACTTCTTGCACTAATTTTAGAATTATTTTGGGAATTTAGGTTACATTTTTAAATTTTAAGAATATTTTATCTATGGTGAGGATATCTTGCTTTCAATAATAATAAATAGTATTATTTTTTTTATAAAATAACAATGCTATAATATAAGTATTATGAAAATCTACTTTTTTGATATTTTTGTATGTTTTTTAATACATATAGTAATTTGACAAAAAATATACTTACCAGTTTATCTTGTATAAATCCACCAAGAATAATAATTATACATGAAGACAAACTGAAGGTAAAACTAACATATAACATTTTTTAGTTAGTGCTCTAACGACCTTTCCTTATTTCTAATAGTTTATAGTTTGATAGTTTTGATAATATAGTTTTGTTATTTTAAAGCTATTTTGTGGGAATTTTGATTTAAAATCGGAAAACTAGATAAACTGAAATAATTATATCGATAAACATCTGTTTATTCTCGGTTTACTGATTTTGAGTGACTTTCAAGGTTTCTTTCAAAAATTAAAATATTCTCCAAGTAAATAAAACTTTATGCTTTCTAAGTTTTTATGTATAGAATTTACTAATGTCGTAATTATAGGCAATACTTCAATAATTAATAAATGATACTTACAAATATCCGTGTTACTGCCTTCTCTCTAACCTACACATTAAGCCGGGGTAAGCGTAGAAAGATTACCCTTCCACGGATTTTATAGATTTTTTTTCAAAGGTGTTTTTTAAGTAATATTAAATTTCTCTAAATATTTGATTTGAATTGTTCATAGGTCTTGAGAAAAAAATTTCAAAATTTAGAAAACCGAAATTATTGATGCGGACTAAGCAGCATTGAAATAACATAAGATGTACCAAAAACCTACAGGTGGTAAAATTTTTGTAATTTATGGAAAAATACATTTTAAATATAAAAACAAATATCTTGTATCCAAGTGACCATAATAATTATTATATTATAATAAAATATATAAAATTAAAACGCTTATAAGAATTATATTTTCTAGAAAACTATTTCTGGAAAGTTTTAGAATTTATAAATAACATCTTAATATTTTAAATTTTTTTTCACAAAAATTATAAACAATTTGACTCTCATATTTGTAAAACTTCAATACTATAATAATAAAACGATATATTTGTTTTTGGTAAGAATAGAAGAGATATTATCTAAATTTTAATGATGAAAAGTACCAATTTAATCCGAATATCTAATTATTACTTTTATTTATTGAGAGAAAAAACAAATTCTTATTCAATTGTCACGACAAGCAGTTAATATTTTTATAGAAATGTTTAACTCGTTGGGGTAAATGAACAACAATAACAACTAATAACTCTGCCAGAATAATTTTATTATAGCTTGTCTTAATAAGTTATCATCAATTCAAACAATTAAGTCATGAAGGCACTTTTCTAATGTTTTTTAGATTTAGAATTTGTAACATATCCATCCATATGCGAACAATACACTAATGCATTATTGAAGTCGGGAGTGAAGATTTCCAATAAGGTTTTCCAGTACCAACCTTCCACTTTAAAAAACATAAACTGTACTAAATCGTAGGTGAAATTGTATGCGTGGTAGATACCCTAAAATATTTGTTAATTATAGTTTAAAAATTTATTTTTAAATTTTATCGTAACTATTTAACTTTACCTTCTTAAAAGGACATTTGGCTTTTGGCTCGAAAGGAAATGCCACTGCGGTATTTGATTCAATAATTTTGCAGAAGTCCAGGTTTGGCTGCTTAAGATATTCTTCGCACGTATCTAAGTTTTCTTTAGATCGACATCTATTAATTGTTACAGTAAGCTGAAAATAGGTAAACTGATATAAGCAAACTTAAATAATAAATAATACAATAATCAATAGATAAGTGGTTTAAGTAGTGTAACTCGATATTAATCATATCAAATTTTTAGCATAAACCAAAAAATGCACAAAACACTTTTTCGAAAACTAAAATGTTTAAGTTATCACAATATATAAAACACCTAATAGACACTAACCATAAACAAGGGAGATACAAAATTTTACACGTTGCACAAAAAAGTAAAAAACTGGAATTTTTGAAAGCTATGGAAATTAATAAATTAAAATATTCATCTTTATTACTTAATAGTTAATCTGATTTAAATAACTCACCCCTACTAAACATTTTTAATAAATAATACTTCCCCCCCCCTTCTAACTTACCTCACATCTACTTACATTCTCCCCCCCCTCCTTTTTTTTCCTTTTTTCTCTTTAAATTTACACCACCCTCTAGTAAATTCACACATAATTTCTTTTCTAAAAATTACCTCCTCCTCTTACCCTCTCCACTTTTCTCTTGCAATTTGTCGATAAATACGGATTTTTCTCCTTTCTCCTTCTAGTTCATCGCCTGATGATGCCATAGTATGGTGAAAACGTTTGCGATAATATACATACAGTGTATTTATATATTGTGATAACTTAAACATTTTAGTTTTCGAAAAAGTGTTTTGTGCATTTTTTGGTTTATGCTAAAAATTTGATATGATTAATAAATAATACCTTATGCATTATACTACATTGTAAATCAGAACGTAAGACATAATGGTTTAAATAAACGATTAATCTTAATATTGATAAAAACTTGATTCATATAATATTTAGTAAAATAAAACTTTAAAATCCACAGTTTTACTATTACAAAAAAATGTTGTGTTCATAAAATATTCAACTTTATGTTCCCTACTATAAAGTCAGAAATTTGTACTGTATGACAGTTTGAACACTAACCCCATCACACTAGCTTGACATGAACAATTCAATTTATATAATAAAATAAAATATTTATATAAAAATTTCAATTTTTTTATTTTCGTAACCTCTTCATTGCTTACTAAAAATCTATTTTAAAATGTATAATTTATTTTAAAAATATGGTTTTTAAATTTTATAGCGTAAGGTAACAATGTGTATTTTTATTGCCAAATTTTGGGTAATTTCTTGGCTAGTACCAACTTTTAGAAATAAATACTTTACCTTAAGATTGCTTACGGCATTACGTTTCACAACCAAGGTGTAGTTTCCTACGAAGACTTTTGTACTGGATATAGCTTTAACGCCTCGAAAAAAACCTTGAGCTTGAACATTTTTACCACGACATTCAGCTTCAGCCCTGTCAATATGCAGCTCTAAACCATTAAACTAAAAATAAAACTAATCGTAATTATTTTATTTGATCTACTTATATTACTAGAAAAAGCTCTATCTTGTGAGTTGGATAAAATTTTAAGAGTTTTACTATTACTTAATATTCAGAAGCAGCAAACTAATTTCTTTCTTTTAAATTCTGTATGCTGCTTTTCGGTTATATTAACAGATTTCATGAGTATGAATTAATATGAATATAAAGCATTGAAATTTTGACTCAATAATATCAAGAGCTAACATAATGTAAGATTTTGTTAACTGATCAATGCAATGGTATCCTTCCTATGCCACTCAAATGAATAAAATTAAAGTAAAATAGAGACAAAATAGATCAAATTGATTGATTGATTGAAGGAGGTTTCTTTCTATATATAATTACCAGGGCTCAGAAGTTCTACCAAATGCATATATTTTTTGGTAAGTCTTAGAATATTCAAAGAAAGATACAAATTTGTTTTACACTACCCTGATGTTGTATACAAAACTTTATAATGCTAATTTTTGAATATTTACGGTTTTTAGTGCTATTTTGCTATTTTAGAGTTTTAAGTACTATTTACAGGCATATTTTCATATAATAAATGAAATAAACAAACGAAACAAAATGTTAAAATAATAAATTTTAACTGTTTAGTAAAGAATACGTACTTAAATATATAGAAAAATAACACAACTCGACAAAAACAATTTTTTTCTTTGTCCTAAAATTTATTTTATAATTTTTCTAATCATTATGCTCCAAAATAAAGGAAAAGTGACCATATTCCATATAAAGTTTTCTTTTAAAGTAGTTATGATAATAATAAAATTTTTGAGTTATCATAGACATATTAAATAGTTCTGGTATATTGAAAAATACCCCGAAAAAATGAAGGGATCGTAACATTCACACAATGTCTACAGATGTCATTTAAGTGATAAACAACAATTGAATGTTTTCTAGAAGACTCATAGAGGTTAAAATGTCGTCAGAAAGGTGTAAATATGATGCTGATGCATTTTTTTATATATGTGGTGTATTTATTAAAGTGCGAGATACAAAATTTTATTTAAACGCATGTGAAAAGGTTTGTGAAGCTTATGAAGCCTATTTGAACTGCCCTGTTTGGAATCTAGACAAGTCCTGGGCTCCACATGTTGCTTGTAGTATTTATAAACGTTGAAAACGACCAAGAGTTAGTTGAAAATAGTTGACGGTCGTCAGCTAAAGCGGTTAAGTGTGTTGCTGGTAATGCTGAATGACTGCTTTAACTCCGGGCTCAGTAAAAACTTTATTTTGACCGTCTCCCATTGGAAGGCAATGGCAAACCACCGAGGTTTAATTTGCCTGGTACACCCTCTCTGGAGATGAAGTGTATACACTCCCGCGGTTCGAAGCCTGCTTTAAGCACTAGGTCTCCTATGTGCGTGATAATTAAAGCCCGGATTCTAAGCATTTTGCTTATTGCTCTAAATTATAAGCAGAAGATATTCCTTTTGGATCTTGACGTTTCTTAAAAATTGCAGTGATTTGACCCAATGTTAATAGTGCTTTTTTCGTTTTTTTCTCAAGATTTTGCTTAAAACGCATGTTAGTGCTTATTAGAGCTTTTTTTAATGACCGACAAAGTACATGATTAAAGTTGGAACAGAATTCAAAGTATTTTATAAAAATTCAATTTACTGTACATGTCTGGGCACATGGGTTATCTCGTGTTGCCGAAACAATTTGTTCTAAATTTTCTTTGGCTAATAATTTATTTAATTTTAAATGCAAAAAGAATTTTTGTAAAGGTACCTTTGAGAGTGCAAGCTTTTAAAGAACAATTTTCCGATTACATCTCTACTTCCTAAATCAATGCTTACGAGGTAAAGAACGTGGCTCAATGCTGTCATATATTATGAAACAAATTTTGACAATTTTCTAAGATTATTGTCAGAATTATCGTCGGCAGCAATAAATAAATGTCAAGAAATTTTTAAGAATACATTAATTCGAAAACAATTAAATTATACTATTAAAGCTAACTTTTCATACGTTCCATCATCCATCGAAAATTTTGAAAAAAAGTATTTGCCTTTAGTGGAATCGGTAAAAATTATAAATAATCTCAGAAAGAAAACTTTGGAGGTGCAAGTGAGTGTGGAACATCAAATCTATGTCGAGTTTTACGCGTCTCCTGAATTGCAAATTTTAAAATGCCGATTTTTCGAAAACTAATGCATAATCTTACAAAATTTTTATTGCAATATGCTTAGAAAACTGTCCTCTTTAAAATAGTGCATACGAAAAAGTTCAAATCGTGAGGTGAATTAACTGACAGTAACCAATGGGTTCCTATTACGTTGGTTGATGGCGAACAAAGTTTTTCAATTTATATACAGGTGTTAAACAACAGACGACAATTTTTCATTATGAAAAATTTGGAAAAATATATGACAATTTTTTTTTATAATTATTAAGCGAATTTCTAATTAATATTTAATAAAAATTAAATTTTGATGTTTACTTTTTAGTGCTTTTTTTCTATTTTATAGGAATTTTTTCTTTATTTTTTGAAACTTTTTAAAGCGCTTATTTTGAAATTATAAGCGCTTATAAATCCGGGCTCTAGTGATAATACTTCAAACGCACAACACAAACATAGGAGAGAGGTTGCCAACGTCCGGGAAACCGGATATGGCACATGAAGAAAAAGCTATAAAACATGTTAAAAAATTTGAAAACTATGGGTTGTAGAATGTCACTCAAAGTACATATATAAATTTTAAAACAATATGGGAACATACTCAGAAGATTGGAAAACAGTTCTCGTCCGATGTAAAGATTCTTCAAAAAAGGGGATATTGGGTTAGCGGACACCAAATAAAACTACAAAGTTACTTTGCCGACGTTTCGGCATCCAGTTACGGAGGTAGGATTGTTTTTTGTATTGCATATTATCGACTTTCCATGTTTGCTTTCTTCACAGTCCTGAAGATGAAGGCCTAATATACCTTCGAAACGTCGGCAAAGTAACTTTGTAGTTTTATTTGGTGTCCGCTAACCCAATATCCCCTTTTTTGAAGATACTCAGAAGAACAAGTAAAACATTTTCAACAAGATATAATGAACTTTGAACAACGTTATCAAGGCCAATACAACGAAAGTATGATGGGGAACAACATTGAGGGTTTAGTGAGAGAAAGTACTTATGAACATAAAAAAAAGAGTAATAAGGTTCACTTTTAAACTTTTTTTACTATTTTGTAATCTGATATGATCGTAAAAGTTAATAAAAATTACATACAATTACATTAGTTTCAATTTATCAATAAATAAAAATTTCAATTATGGATTTTCCAAAATACTGGTCAACCGCTCTCCTGTATACAAAAGCAAACTTTTTCAAGGCATATATTTTTTTTCGTCTAACTATCAATAGATTTATCAAAATTTCATACTCTCTTATCAAAGTCAAAAATCGTGTTGGTTGACCTGTGTAATATTTAAAAAACATTAAAAAATACATAAATCAACATTTAACAGGTTTGGACTTTTAATAAGCAACAAAAATTAAAAATAAAAATTGATAAATCTTTAAATAGTGACTAATAATTTTTTAAATAATAAATTACGCTATAAAAAATATGATAAAAATTTAAAATAAAAAATTTTGTAATACGATATAAAGGCCTTTATTTTACGATTATTTCCGATCATTATATAACAAAAGAAAAACATAAAAATAATGAGAAGCAAGAATGTATTATATAATACCAAACAAATTGAGAAATTAAATTAAACAACCAAGATACTAAAAAAAATGTTATGCGAAAAAAATAAATTTTGTACCAAATGGCCGCATACGAATAAGCGAACGAAAGCAAACATGTATTTTAATATCATTTTATTATTAAGATCAGGTTTCAAATAATAAGAATTTGATTATTTTTAAAATTATGTCAAACGCATCTCAAGCGTCTCAAGAATTAGCAGATTCGCAGTATTTAGTTCATTTATAAAATAAAAAATAAAAAAAATGGTTGACAATTATTTTATTTTGCATATTTTCAATTTTTTAGTGGTATAACTTACGAGCCCTGATAATTACTAATAAATTGTTGACAAATTAGCATAATATGCATACAAAAATAAAATGTAGTACTACAGAGAACAACTAAACCACCAACCATAAATATTTATTTTATAGAGCTTTTATTTTATAAATATGTATCTAGACGATTTTTGCCTATTAGATTCTATGTATTTTTGTAATCACTCACGAGCAATAGATAACTGACTTTCAATAATTGTATTTATTTTTAGCTTTACCATATTATTTTACACATAAGCATAGAAAAAATATTAATAATATAATAATATTATATTTGACAATTTGACGAAAAATATAATGATAATTATACATCCTTACCAGTTTGTCTTCGATAATTCCACCGCGAATAATAATTATATATGAAAACAAACTCAAGATAAGCCTAAAGTATAACATTTTTTAACTTGTGTTCTATCGTCTTACAACTGGAAAACTATAATATTTTATACGTTTAAATATTATTTTGTAATATGTTTCGATTTAAATCTGTAAACAAGATAAAATAGAATAATGATATCGATAAGCATCTTTTATTATTTATGGTTTACTGATTTTCAGCACTTTTTTGAAGGTCTCTTAATAACTAAATTATCTACCAAGCGACCAAGTTCATTAGGTATACACACATATCTAACCTAATTATTAACTTAATAATCCCCGTACTTATTATTGATACATTGCTTAATCGATACTCTTAAGTATTGACTTACGACATTAAATTTCTCCACTACATATTCTTTTTAAATTGCGCTATATTGTAATACCACCCTAATTTGTTTTATTTAATTATACTTTTTATATATTTACTACTATTACATTTATATTACTTTATTTTTGAGCAATGACAAAAATGAGCAATTATATTTGCGTATTATTTTCAATTTCTTCATTTTATTAGTATTCAATTTATAATTTGTAACTTTCGACCACAAAAATGACTATTAACCATCATGGATTTATTTGAGCCAATCGAAAATTTACTGATCACATCAAACTTACACTTCTTATTTTTGATTAAGTAACCAAAGATTTTTCTCAATCTTCTAGTGTATAGAATTGCATTTATTAGTTCTTATGAGTTTTTAGTTTTTCCTTCAACCATTAGCTATTTTAAATTTTAATTTAGTATTCGATATTTTAATAGTTTTAACGTAAAAGTAACTGGTTGTAATTATATTTATTTATGGAATGTAAACGAAATTTTTTCCCTTGCTTCTTCTTAATAAATTAGACGAATATTGGCCAGCTGTTAATTTGTTTGATTTGCTTCCCTTTTACACCCAATATTCGTCTAATTTAATCCGAATGTCTAATTATTACTTTTATTTATTAAGATTTGACATTAAGATTTAAATCTTTATCAAAACGAATGTGATTTCCATTTTGTCTTTCTAAAAAGAAGGTGTTAAGTAACGCGCTTAAGTAACAAACAATCTTGGAAACGAATTTTTATTCAATTATCACGACAAGCACTTAATATTCTTATAGAAGTGTCTAACTGGTTGGGGTATTTGAACAACAATAACAACTAATAACTCTGCCAGAATAATTTTATTATAGATTGTATTAATGAGCTATAATCAATTTAAACAATTAAGTCATGATTACACTTTTCTAGTTTTTTCTAGATTTAGAATTTACAACAAATCCATCCATATGCGAACAATACACTAATGCATTATTGTGGTCGGGACTGAAGATTTCCAATAAGATTCTCCAGTACCAACCTTCCACTTTAAAAATCATAAACTCTACTAAATCGTAGGTGAAATTGTATGCGTGGTAGTTACCCTAAAATATTTATTAATTATAGTTTAAAAATTTATTTTTATATTTCAATATAACTATTTAACTTTACCTTCTTGAAAGGACATTTGGCTTTAGGGTCGAAAGGAAATGCCACTGCGGTATTTGATTCAAGAATTTTGCAGAAATCCAGATTTGGCTGCTTATGATATTCTTCGCACGTATCTAAATTTTCTTTAGATCGACATCTATTAATTGTTACAGTAAGCTGAAAATAGGTAAACTGATATAAGCAAATTTAAATAATAAATAATACCTATATGTATTATACTACATTGTAAATCAGAACATAAGACATAATATATGCAGTAAGGATACACATTTTATTTTCCTTAATACGTTTTTGTCAAATGTTCGTATTGGTTTAAATAAACGATTAATCTTAATATTGTTAAAAACTTGGTTCACCTGTTTAGTAAAATAAAACTTTAAAATCCAGAATTGGTATTATAAAAAAATGTTGTATTCATAAAATATTTTTCTTTTCAAAAATTGGCGAGACTGTCGATACAAACTGTGTATGACAGTTTTGAACCCTGTAAACCCACCACACTAGCTTGAAATGAACTATTCAAATATTCATTATTTCAAAATTCAATTTTTTATTTTTGTAACCTCTTTATTGCTGACTAAAAATCTACTTTAAAATGTTTAATTTATTTTAAAAATATGCTTTTTAAATTTTATGGCGTAAGGTAAAAATGTGTATTTGTATTGCCAAATTTTGTGTAATTTTTTGGCTAGTACCAACTTTTAGAAATAAATACTTTACCATAAGATTGCTTACGGCATTTCGTTTCACAACCAAGGTGTAGTTTCCTACGAAGACTTTTGTACTGGATATAGCTTTAACGCCTCGAAAGAAACCTTGAGCTGGAACATTTTTACCACGACATTCAGCTTCAGCCCTATCAATATGCAGCTCTAAACCATTAAACTAAAAATAAAACTTATCATAATTACTTTATTTGATCAACTTATATTACTAGAAAAAGTACTATTTTGTCAGTTGGATAAAATTTTAAGGATTTTATTTTTACTTAATATTCAAAAGCAGCAAACTAATTTTTGCCTATTGGATTCTATATATTTTTGTAATCGATTACGAGCAATAGATAACTGACTTTCACTAATTGTATTTATTTTTAGCTTTTTAATTAATTAATTTTTTTAATTTAGAAATGGCTACCATATTATTTTACACATAAGCATAGAAAAAATATTAATAATATAATAATATTATATTTGACAATTTGACGAAAAACATATAATTATACATACTTACCAGTTTGTCTTCGATAATTCCACCGCGAATAATAATTATATATGAAAACAAACTCAAGATAAGCCTAAAGCATAACATTTTTTAACTTGTGTTCTATCGACTAACAACTGAAAAACTATAATATTTTATATGTTTAAATATTATTTTGTAATATGTTTCGATTTAAATCTGTAAACAAGATAAAATAGAATAATGATATCGATAAGCATCTCTTATTATTTATGGTTTACTGATTTTCAGTACTTTTTTGAAGGTTCGTTAATAACTAAATTATCTACCCAGCGACCAAGTTTATTAGGTATACACACATATCTAACCTAATTAATAACTTAAAAATCCCTGTACTTACTAGGTCTGCTTAAATAGAAAAATTATAAACAAACTCACATGATTTATTACTTTTGAATTTTGAGTTAAATTTTAACATAAAATGGAATATATTTATAACAACACTGAACGTAAAAAATGTTTAAATGTAAATTGTAATTTAATTTAATCTG
Organism: Cantharis rustica; assembly: GCA_911387805.1. NCBI lineage: Eukaryota > Metazoa > Arthropoda > Insecta > Coleoptera > Cantharidae > Cantharis > Cantharis rustica. The sequence goes on along the minus strand of OU426877.1, from coordinate 26,976,748 downwards.
TCATAGTATCTAATATCCAATTTAGGTATTTATCTATTTTTGTATATACTCCTGGAAGGTCTTTTGTACCACATGCTGGCCCAAAGGATACTATTCCTCCTTGAACATATCGGAGTTTATCGTTAATTGTTAAAGTTGTTTGAATAGGACTTCCACTATCTCCTTTGCAAGCATCTGCACCTTGTACACCTATAGCACAAATTTGATTTTCATTAATCGCGTACCCCTCTTTTTTGTATATTGGTTGGCATTCTTCCAGTGGAAAAGGTATAATATAAGCTTGCAATAATGTATCACTGGGTAAGCCTAAAAATTATAATACTATAGTACAGTGGAATTAATACTAAATAAACTATATAAAATATTATTTACCCATTTCTGTGATTCCCCATCCAGTAACTGTAAATTGAGGGCTTTCATTTAGTTTTGCGATCACTTCATCTTCGGTAGGGAGGCATATGGGAATTACTGATTCTAAAAATAATACAAAATTAATTTTTATCTTAAAACCGATAAAAATATAAATACTATTTTAGAAAACTGATTTATACTGCTAAATAATACTGACGCAGATACTACATAATGTACTACTAGATAATATGAATTTCATTTTATTTCATTTATCCGCTCTTGTAATTTACTTCCACTTTAATTAATTTTGAGAAGTTAGTACAACATGAGCTGCCGGAATACAAGAATTTTTTATGTTTTAAAATGAAAACTGCAAAAGTACAAAATAGTACATACTGGATATTTGAATTGGAATATTAACTCGTATTAAACCAATATCGTTTGCTGCACGATATGGTTGATTATAGTTTGGATGAATAATGGCTTCTTCAATGAAAAAATCTTGAACGGGTTCTGTACATTCTAATTGATCATCTAAATCTAATTCGCAGTCTGTTGTATTCTGTATAGAATATTCGCCCATTCGAACTCCTATTCTGAAAATATACAACTTCACTATTAAAAATGCAAAATCTGTTGGTTCTTACAAAGTAGATCCAATACAATGCGCAGCAGTTAAAATATATCTGGAGTTGATCATTGAACCACCACACTGAAACTTGAGACCATTGTCTGAAAATCATGTTGCAAAATATTATGTAAATTTGGTTTTTGCCTTCTTACCTGTTTGATATGACAATAATGCCATCCAGGGATATTCAAACAAATTAGTTTTGTTACCGCCGTGAATACGGTCACCAATCCCAGTTGGGCCACAAGCAGCTGGTAAAAGTCGTAGGTTTCTATGATCTATCACTTTTGCATTTTGCGGTGTTTCGACTTTAGGCATACTATCTAATTTTGACACTATAATTGCATTGTTTGGACAACAAACATATGGAGGATATTTAACGGAATTACATTGATATTTATTTAAAAATTCACGTTCCGTTAATGTGAAATTGTCTTCTTTGGACAATAGGAACCGCACCATGCAATCGCAATCTCTAATATTTATACAGAATCCATATTTGTTGTCTGGCGTAGTGCAAAGTTGGGTTTCAACTGCAATAATATGTGTAAAAGTTATAATTTGATAGCTTACTCTCACTAAGAAAAAACAGACGTTTATAGACATTAAATAATAAAATCTTTGTATTTTGAGTCTCTAATTGGAAAAGGTAAATATTTGAGCGTGTTTATTTGGATGCATAGATATAAACTAAATAAGTACAATATTATATTTATCTACTTACATAATATTACATAGACATACACTTTATGTCAATTGGGGTCAAACTTACATACATATACATATATTCACTTTTTTGTAAAAACAAATCTTTTAATACCAAAACGAGAGCAGACGACAGTAGAGTATTTTTAGTTTACTTTTAGTGCTGCCTACCATTACAAATAATAAAATTACATTATTAAAATATCAAAAATTGTGTGTTAAAATATATTAAATAAAGCAGCATCATTATACGATATTATATTACATTATCAGTAGCGGATTATCGCACAGGCGCATGAAACGCGCGCTTGGGGCTTTCAAATTTTGGAAGGCCTCAAAATTTAATTATTTAAAAAAAATCATATTTTGTGTACTAGAACTTGAAACTTAGAATTTTCTTAAAATTATACTTATTAAATATAAAAAATTTATAAATTGGCATTAGTCCAATCTTTTTTTATACTTGCTAAATAATCACTAAGATGGAATAAAATAGTACCAGTGAATCACTACAAAACTTGTATTTATTTGCTGTGTACTCACTAAAAATATGTCCCTAGACCGGCCTTACTCGCAAAGTGTGCTACTAGGAACAGGGTGGATCTCCCTAGATATCAACTCGATGCTGTGATATTAGAAATTTTATAATTAATTGCATAATCCTAAAGGTTTATTAACTTTGAATACATACTAGGCATTTATTACTGATATTATTAATGATAAAAACACAGACCAGAAACTTGCATGTTTCCAAAATGTATGTGACATTATTTTTTATGAATTTGATATTAAGTTTTTTTATTGTAAATATTTTAATGCATTAATATAACGACGGCATTATTATTTAAACATTTATTAAACTTCTTTAGGCGCGACTAGGGTAAATTTACGACAATGCAACGGATATGCGTTACGGCAATATGGCTGTATTTTTAAATTAATAACTAGTAACATAGGTGCAACAAAAGCTGTATTCTTTTTACCTATTTTATTTCCATCTCAGTTGCACAACTGAGATAAAGTGAGCTGAGACGAACTGAGATTAACTGAGCCAAAGTGAGAAAAAGATAAGGTAAAAATAACAACGAAAATTTACTACTAAGTGATTTTTGAATTTAATTATTTTGAAGTTTGGTAATGCTAACCAAATTGTTTTTTGTATTATTGTATAATGTCACTTCATTTCTTCAATGAACAACTTCAAAAAAACAAATTAAAAATTTAAGGTGCAGTAGATATTAAAATGATTGCAATAAGTGACAAGTTTAATTCAAATCAACCAATCTCAGCCATTTTCTAATTTGTCTCAGTTGTAACACTTCAAAACAGCAAAATCAGTTTGGGTATGGAAGGGGATAATTTTGTCACGTAAAACTCAGTTTGGCACGGCACAGTACTTATGTCAAAACGGTAAAAAAAAAACTTTTCAACTGAGTAACTGAGTATCTCAGTACAACCTCACTTAAAATAGGTAAAAAGAATACAGCTAATGACGAACTGAAATAAATTTGTCATAAGGGTGCGAATTAAATTAAAAAAACGGTACGTCGAAAATAATAATGATACCCAATGTATGCGTAAAAAAGATAGCTACATTAGCTCTTAACGTGCATAATAATTATAATAAATGTAGTTTCTACTGTAAATTTGTGTTTGTCTATCAAGTTTGACATAATATAATTTAAGGTTATATTCAGATTTCATTCGAGTTCATACTTTGGTTTGCTAGATTTTCTATTGAATAAAAGAGCTCTGATGATTATACTATTGACGGCCATTTGAATTTCCTGCTTTTATATTTTTAACTTAATCGGCATCTGTCATAATGCCAAAAAAATTTTACTTCAATTGCGTGTGACGGTTACACGCATTTTCAATTTTTAATTTAAAGAACAATAATTACTTATTTTATTTTTTGTTATATTGTGGAATTATAAATAAATATTTGAAACAAAAAGAAAATTAAGTGGCCTCAAGGCTTGCGCTTGTACGTCACCAATAACTTAATCCGCCACTGTACATTATATCAACAAACCATTGGCTTACCAATATGATTTTAGTTAATGACCTTGGTAAACAAGTTTTAAGTTAGTGATTTTCTTAGCAAGATGAGATTTGTATGTTTTAATGAAATACATCAGGTACTCAAGAATGCAAACTATGAAGGCTACTTTCAATATAAAAGTTTCATTTCATTCCTTCTATTAAGTAATATTTAATAAACGCGATCCTATGTAAATAATATGTTTTTACATAAATTAGTATTAATTTATTATTGTATGTATATGAAAAATTTTCGACAAAACTTACGAGCATGGTTTGACGTAATTCCAGTGAGCAGCACTAGCAAAAAAATCTTCATATTTAGGAAAATATATGTAGATACCTTAAAAATTTAATAAATTATTATTTTAATAAACTTGAACACTTTCTTGTTATATTGCTCAGAAACATTCTTAAGTTAACTGATACTTCTTTCTTCAACAAGGTACTAAATTATATAATAGTCAAACAACCTAATATATATGCAATTTGTGGGTTTTTACTACAAAACTTGTCGCGTAATTGATAAGACGTAGGTTATGTAATAATATTTTTTAAATTAAATTATTTTCTATTGCCATTTAGTAGTACCTTTATGCGGAATATCGGCATATTTAATATAATAATCTCGTCGGCTTTACTAACCCACGGTACTTAGCACGGATTGATATTTCGTTGGGTAGATGCTCAGATGTTATTTAGGCACAGGTAGATGTTCAACTCTGTAGTTTAATCTACACACTACACACTGAGTACGTTTTTATGTTTGAGATTAGAGACTATAGATTTGGAGTCGCTATGATAATCACCTGAAAAATAGTGGAGTTTCTACTAGACGTCAATCAACTAAGATATAACTCGAAAAGTAAGCTGCTAGAGTTTATTTAATCGACGAAAGAATAGAATTAAAGTTTGGACACACGTAATTTTTAAATTAACAATAGTTAACCAGTTCAATTAAAAATTATTGATTTTAACATATTTGACAAGTTAATTATTTATATATTAAATTAACAATAAATACACATTTTACAAACTTTCCCGATAAACTGGTTATTCAGTTTATCGCAAACAGATAACCTTAAGGATTTCCAAAAACCAAATTTATAGTAGCGGCGTGCTTTAAAGGGCACAAGGTCACGTGCCCTTCCATGCCAAAATCAAAAACAAAAATAAATCAAACATAATAAACTTTACAACAGTTAAAATTCATTGTTTTAATATTTTGTTTAGTTTGTTTATTTAATATATTATCGTTTTGGAAATATATTGTTTGACAACTTATCAACGATAAAAAAGTTTAAACGTTATCTATTAAATAATATAACGATCTGGGTATCTCCAGATACTCGTGTGTTCCTAGATTTCCAAATTAATCCACAATGGCCAAGTAATGCCATGTGATGTTGTGCTGACATCGCTTTGCATGCATGTGCTTGTATGACTGTGCTCGCCACACTTGTAATATCCGTGCATAAGACTTCTTGTTTGAATTCTATTGTAATTTTTGTATCATTTTAGTTAAGAATATGATAAATTATATGATTGATTGATGACTATATATGAGCTCCAGGGAAGAGATTTATATAATAAATATTAAAAGACTGTATGAAGCATTAAAAGAGTAAAACTGCGTTTTTGAGAAATGTAAGTTACCAAAATAACAATCCTAATATAAATGTGTTTCTGTTATTTTTCTCTTATCTTTTATTATATTCTTTTATTTTATTTTTGTTCTTATTTTCATCTTTTGTTAATAGTAACAACTGTTCCTAGCATTTAAGGGTTTAACATTTTTTAATAGTATTTTGTTATTTCTGAAAATAAGTTGGCATTTTTAAATGTTTTTATAAACGTACCATAATAATGAAATAAAAAAACTGTCAGTAGATCAAAAATTATTCCTGTTAAAAAACAAAGTCTTTGTTGGAAGCTCTTTATTACGCAGTATCAGCAATATTATACAAAATAACAATAATATTAATAATAATTTTAATTAGCTACAATTAATATCAATTCTAAAAAGTAACTATTACATTATATTACTAATATTTACAAATAACTAATTCTGATATATTGCCATAATGGTGACATGACCTCAAGTACAATTTTACAATTTTTAGTATTGTCAGGTAAGTTGTTATTATAAATATTTTTATCTCCCCAAAAACAGTAACTTTTTGGTTTGCTTTCGTTTATGGTCAGTATTACAAAATAATAGTAGTATCAAGCAAAAATAGTATGTAGAATTTAGTAAAAGAGGTAAACCCATAAACTTCCACTGGTTTTAATAACTGCCATTTACTGCTAAACACTGCCTTTTATTACCCGGTACTGCTACTTACTGCTAATACCACCACTCTTTTTATGCTTGGGTTTTACTGCTTGGTACTGCCGAATACTTTCACTTACTGCTGACACAACGTAATTACTACCATCGACTGTCTAACACTACGTATAACTACCACGTGATATGGGTGTAGCATGCAAAATGTTCTCACAAGGTTTTTAGAAATGCAATAAAAATTCTTGTAAAATATGAAAAATTACATTAAAATAAACCGAATAAATTATAAGCACACTGCAATTATAGAATAATTTAGGAAATCATCAATGTTCAAGTTTCGATTTTTCACGTAAAAGTTTGTGAATAGCTTATTATGTGAACGGTGCGTGTGCTCAAAGTAAATACTAGCACCACTTGCTTTTGTGGGCGGGGCTACTATCAGTTTATTTCCAGCAGTGCTACATACTACTAAACAACGTGTTGTAAATTTATTTATAATAGGATTTCGTTGATTATAGCCAAATTTAATTTAACAACAATGATCTGCGTCTTCTACATCTGTAATTATGTAATTTTTGGTGTTTGATAGTTCAAGTTCAAACAGTCCATGGGCAGCTAAACGTATGGTAACATCCAATACAGTAGCCTATTTTTTTACGGTTTTTAAGCCTTTTAAACCCGGATTTTTAAATTATCCATAAATTTTAATGTTTATATTTATAATTTGCGCCAAAATCTGCTATAATTTGATTAAACAATTTATACCTTGCGTGCTACTACCACCGGATACCACCAGATACCTAGCTGACATTATTAGGCAATGTTAGATTATAATACTTCAGCAGTAATATTATCGTCAGTAAGTGGCAGTGTTAGGCAGTAAACAGCAGTACATAGTAGTATTTTCTTAAATACTATCAAATATCAGTACAGTGTACATCTTCAAACCTAGTAATTTGATTTCCGGTTAATTCTTTTCCAGGTGAAAGATTTCATCGTATTTTTTTGTACGTAAAATTTTATCCAAGATTACAAATAAATCAAAACTTTTTTTTACTTTTGTAGTTATTAATTTTGACATAAAATTAAATGCATTAGTAATTTAACATTGAAGATCTATATTGAAATGTAAATTTCAACTCAATTTAATCGGTCATGTTATCTAATATCCAATTAATGTATTTGTCTACCCTTGTATATACTCCTGGAATATCTTTATTTGCGCAAGGATTTGGCCCAATGGATACTATTCCACTTTGTACATATCGAAGTTTACTGTTAATGGTTTCTATTGTTTGAATAGGACCTCCACTATCTCCGTTACACGAATCTGATCCATTGATGCTTTTAGCACAAACTTGAGTTTCTGTAATTGTGTACAACAATTTTTTATATCTTTCCTGACAATCTTCTAACGGAACAGGTGCAACATTAGCTTGCAATAAATCATCACTAGACTGGCCTAAAAATTACAGCAATGCAGTGTTGAAACTGAAAAAATATAATTACTATCTTACTATTTTCTGTGGCTCCCCATCCGGTAACGGTAAATTGTGACTTTTGATTAATATTTGCAACCACTTCTTCTTCGATAGGTAAGCATATCGGCGTTACCGATTCTAAAAGTTATATGAAACTAATTATATTGATACAATACAAAAACTCAAAAGCATACGTACTAGAAATACGAATAGGAAGAGTAACTCGTATTAAAGCAATATCGTTAGCTGCACGATGTGGTTGATTATAGTTTGAATGAATAATAGCTTCTTCAATAAAAAAATCTTGAACGGGTTCTGCACAGTACGTATAATCATCTTCATCTGTTTCGCAGTCTCTCAAGTTTATTATTGAATGTTCGCCCAATCGAATTCCTAATCTTAAAAATACCCGACATTACTATTACAAATAATGCAAAAACTTTTGACTCTTACAAATTGTTTTGAATGCAATGTGCAGCAGTTAAAATATATCTGTTACTAATCATAGTACCACCACACTTAAACGATGGACCAGAGTCTGAAAAATACTATGCATAATATTATATTAATTTAATTTTCATCTTCTTACGTGTTTGATATGATAATAATGCCATCCAGGGAAATTCGAATAAATTAGTTTTATTACCATTATGAATACGGTCACCAATCCCACTTGGTCCACAATCAGTTGGTAATAGTCGCAGGTTTATATGATCCTTGACTTTTGCCGTTTGATGTGTTTCTATTCTGGAACTACTATTTAAACTCGACACTGTAATTCCATTGTTCGGACAGCACACTTTTGGAGAACCTTTAGCATAACCACATTGATATTTACTTAAAAATTCACGTTCCATCGATGTGAAACTGTCTTTGGATAATAGGAACTGCACTACCGAAGTGCACTCTTTAATATTTATGCAATTTCCATATTTGTTGTCTGGAGTAATACAAATTTCTATTCCTTCTATAATAATAAATACAAAAGTTATAGTGCAACTAAATATTTAAACAATTTAAGCTAATTATAGTTTTTGGGATAAAAAAAGTCTTTCACGTTAGCATGAACTTTGAATTAAAGTAGCTACTAGAGTCTGTGTATAAGGTAAAAATATATATAGGCTATAGGTTAAATCAAAATTTAAAAAACCTGACACTTTGCCAATGAACTGACAAATTCACTTTTTTGTGAAGAGTTTAAAAGGTAAAAGTTAAAAAAAAAGAAACCATTAAAAGGCACCACTAAAAGTGCTTTAGTACGAACTAAACAAAATGTTAAAATAATGAATTTTAATTGTTAAGTAAAGAATACATACTTTCATAGAAAAATAATATTTAAAAAAACAATAAAAACAACAAATTAACATTTAACAGGTTTGGACTAAAAATATTTTAATATTTGTAGTATATTCTTAGAATATTCTTTTTTATTTAAAAAAAACAATAAAAACAACAAATTAACATTTAACATGTTAAATGTCCAAACCTGTTAAGTGTTAATTTGTTGTTTTTATTGTTTTTTTAAATATTATTTTTCCATGTAAGTATGTATTCTTTACTTAACAGTTAAAATTCATTATTTTAACATTTTGTTTAGTTTGTTTATTTAAAATTACATACTACTAACTACCACACTATAGACTTAAAAAATTCATTTTTTAGGTTAATTTTCTATACTTTAGTACGATTTATCAATTTTTAACTTTACTGTAGTACCGCCATCAGTTGCATTATAAAAATATAAGTACTTTTTAAAATAATACAATATACATATACCTACCATATGATATGATTTACGGATAAACCTTTTTATAATAATCATTACAGAAATTAATGAGAAATAAATTCACAGCAGTGTATTTGGCGCGATCAGGACTGGAACCGCGGTTTCCCGGTCACAAGACAGTCCTTGCATACATTACGCCACACTTGCCACTTGCTTTTTCAAATTTTCTGTGTTTTTATGTTTACATTAAAATGAAGTCTTTTTATTATTTTTTGAGTTATCAAATCTAAAAAAAGGTCGTTTTGCTGTTATCGAATTGTACGAAGCTGGAAATTCGGCAAACGGTAATTTGACCTTAACAACTATCGTAAAAATTCCAAAACTCCATCTTCTTACGGACAAAACAAAACTCTCACGACTTCAAAGATGCAAAGAGTAAACATTTTTTTACCGATGAGAAGCTATTCACAATTCAGCAATGCTACAATACTTAAAAAACTTCCCGGAGAAACTTGAATTGTTGCCTAAAACTAGAAACCTAAATTTGTTAGGTTAGATTTACTGTTGTGGAAAAGCTATCGCTTAAATTTTGCAATGATGGGGTCAAAGTGAACCAAAAAATTTATTGCCGTGAAATTTTCGAGAAAATAATTCTTCCCTAGATTTGTGAGCATTATCCAAATCCAGCTCATGGAGACTATTTTAAAAATTTTTTATTTTTCTATTAAATAAACGTGTTATTTACAAGTCCAGAAAATGTTCAAATGATTTGATTCAAATTCTTTAGAAATAATTCTAATTCAATCAGTCTTCATATTTCTACAGTTACTGCAGCGTAACTGATATAGCATAATTGTTATTTTTGTACATTTAGAAAAAGATAGTTTGTTTCATCTGGAGTAAAATGCACTTTTTGTACAAAAAAGTTACTTGCTTTTTTTAAAAACGGTGAAAAGTGCCGCATAAAGCCGCTTAGAAGTTATAGCAGCTTGCAGGTGTAGCTCAGCCACTTTTAGAAAGTAGCTTGTCTAACTCTCTCGGCAGGAATTTGACTAACTAAATAACGCTTTAATAACATTGAAGTTTTTCTTAAATTATTAATAACCTATAAGCAATTTAGAACAATATATAATAATTCTTTTAAATTAAGTATACTAATATCAAGAATTAGATGCTAAAATAATGAAGCAAGAAAAGAAATTTTATCAAATTAAAGAATCACCAAAACATTTAGTTACCTTAATTATTTTAGTTAATGTCCTTGGTAAACAAGTTTACGTTTGCAGTTTTCTTTAGCAAGATCAGATTTAAATAATATATTATTAATTTTAAATAACAAATTTTGTTTTTAAGTTTATCAAGTACTCAAAAAAATTTAAAAATTAAAAATACTTTCAATATTATAATATTTTTGGTTCATTTCGTTATACAAATAATGTTAAATAAATTAGTATCAATTTATTTTGCTAAAACTTACGTGCATGGTTTGATGTAATTCCAGTTAACAACACTAGTAAGATAATCTTCATATTAAGAAAAGTACTTTTAAAATTTGATGAACTATTACAATAAACTTGAACACTTAATTTTATTCAAAAACATTCTTAGGTTAATTTTATATATCTTCTCTGAACGAGGTCTTAAACTCTATAATGGTCAAACAACTTGGAATATACAATTTGTGCGGTTTTCCCTATTAAACTTGTCTCGTAATTAAATAAGGTGTAATACTTTTAAAATTTAAATTTTAGAGTGTTACCATTTAGTAGTAATGGGTAAATACGTAATATCAACAAATGATTTATCGAACATTCTGTAATAAACAATACAATATTACCGTTGATATATCCGTCTCAGTATACCAACTTTCTGTAATAGGACAATTCGGCGCAAACAGTTGTTTTCGTGGGCGCCCTATTCGGCTCAAACCGATTCAGTGCAAGCTATATCCGTGATTTTAAATTAAATTTTTTGGTTAAAGTTTGGTTTTGTATCGACCCACTTATTAACGTAAAAAAATACTAAAGAAAAATAATTATAAATAAATTACTTAAAATCTACTCAACAAATTTTGTTGTAAAAGTAAAACAATTAGTATCTGCTACCGAACGGTGGTAAATTGATTGGTTTCGTTGATTTGAAAAAAGAATAGTCCGAATTAAAATTTTGACTTGGTTTACATTTAAAATTGAAAAATTAAAATTACCTTCGTATGAACGAATGTGCAAAATTGATAACCAAGGCGATTTGAATAACGGTAAAATCAAAACTTTGATTCCTTGAGGAAATATTTAATTTGAATTAAAATTACATTGGATTTTGGATTATTTATAATTTTTGGAGAACTATTTTTTTTTAAACGAAGAATTTTTTTTTATTTTATTTTAAAAACGCTAGAATCCTTCGCCTTAAAATCATACCAACTATCCGCAATCCAGAGCTAATTCGAGACAGAAACAAGGCAAGAGAATTTTCTACGGAGATTCTACAGCAGTATATATTGAAATGCCCCCAGCATATCATTTTTTTAATTTTTATTTTCTTAGAATTTCAATTTTTGTTTGAATAAAATTAATGCAATGTAATTTTTATAGTTTCAAGCCCCACGTTTGGCGCCAATTAATGAAATAGTTCCAGCATATCATTTTTTAATTAATTTTCATTTTTTCAATTAAATATTCTCTTAAAATTTTAATTTTGTTTTACAATAAAATTTTCAAATGGCTGGTTAAAATTTTGTTCGATACCGGTATTGCAGTCCGGCTTATCACCAACAATTTATTGTTCCTTAAGTAAAATTTTTAATAATATAGAAAACTTTTTTACCAATTTTAATTATAATTTTTAAATTTTGTTCATTTTTATTACCATCTGTAATCATTCGACCATAGCTTCTGTTTTAATCTTACTTTCAAAATTATCCAAAATATCTTTCTTCAAAATCAATTTAATCCATTATAATAAATTCAATAAAACATTTTATGTTCAAAAAGTTATACTAGTATTCCAAAATTTATAAACTTATCAAAAATTACTCGGACATCAAAATTACACGTCCATCAACGTCGACCATTTTTGGCAAATGGCCTGGTGTGCGGGAGCAGTTGATAACTTTCAAGGTTCGAAAGGTTCTTGCGTTTTATAAAATTTAAAATAATTTTTCTTATCTAAAATTAATAAGCAGCGTTCCAAAAATTAACCAATCGAATTCAAAGTTAAATTCAAAAATTTATTGTAAAATATTATAGGCTCGTACTTTCAATTTTACGCTTATCCAAATCGACCGCTTATCGATATCGACATTCGTTCCTACGAATGTAAATTAATTTTTCTAATTTTACGTATCCAAACTTAATTGATAATTTCACCAGCTTTTTCCAATTCAATCACATCAATCAATCAATTACCGCTCGGTAGCAACTCATCAAAATTATCCAAATTATCAAAATATCAAAATAATCATCAAAAAAAAAGGCGCAATAATGCATTCGCATCAAATCACTTTATTTAATCAAAAATAATTACTCACAATTTCAAAAAAATATCAAAACTCAGCGAGCATACAAATCTCGCACCCGCTGTCGGCCATTGTTGGCACAAAAAGCCACGATAAAACTTCACTTCTACCAACTTTAATTTCCAAAGTTTTATCTCCCAAAATTCAAATTCAAATATTTCACAAACTTAACATCAAAATTAATGGCAAATTAACAGGGTAGGCAAAACTTTGGTTCGGAACATGACAATATATATCTTATATATTAAGATAACCCGCGCTATTCAAATTTATAAAATTTGCTTAATCCCAAAATTAATTTTTTTCGCTCGGTGTACATCCATTTTTTTAGCTATGAGCTCTTGTAGTTTTTAAAATCGTCAATTAAAATGCTAAAATTTGTTACTTTTTATGTGGTATTGGACTTTGGCTTCACGTGCGTGCTTGCTCCGCATGTGATATTTCAGCTGGTCTAACAAATTTGCTGCGACGTATTTCAACAAATAACCAAACATTATCACAAATTATTTCAATTTTTATGTTCTAAACACCCACTTTACCACAATTAAAACAAACAAAAACATAAACTCAACTTAAGTTATTTTATTAATTTTCAAACAATTAACAATTTAAATTTTTATTGCGGGAATGATGTTTGTCCGCTAGTCTACTCGACGCGAAGGCGTCAGCCCAAGTCTGTCTACTCAAACCCCACTCTTTTGTAGTTTTATTTTCCCGATCTTATTTACAGCTAACATTTAACTAACATTTTTATACACAATATGATAAATAAATAAATAATAAAACAAATTTAAACTTTAAAATTATTTACAAAATAAATGAATTTAATGTTGTTATGGTTTTCAAAACACGGCAATATACTGCTATAGTATAATTTTATCTTTTTTCTTAGCCTTTCTCTTAATCTTTATAAGACTTATCGAAAAATCTTTTTTTCTGTTGAGAATAGCTTTATCATTTAGACTCTACGGTTGCCGAAACCGGATTGAAAAATGCCGGTAACAATGTTTTTAATAGTTGATAATGGCAATCAAGAGACGGTCGTCAGGTAAAGCGGTTAAGTGCGTTGTTGCTAATGCTGAATGCCTGGTTCGCCTCCGGGCTCAGTAAAACTTTATTCTGACCGTCTCCCCTCGGAAGGCAATGGCAAACCACCGAGGTGAATTCTGTGTATACACTTCCCGCGGTTCGAAGCCCGCGTTAAGCAGTAGGTCCCCTATGTGTGTGATAATACTTCAAACGCACAACACAGACATAGGAGAGAAGTCGCCAACGTCCGAGGAACCGGATATGGCACACAAAGAAGAACGGCAATCACCAAATTAAAGCACGAAAACGGTCATATGAAAGTTTTAGACTCTCCTAGATTTCTACGGTTTACTAGGCATTAGCCTAAAGAGATAGTAATTAACTATCTCTGTATTATTATATATTATACATCATATTGTCGTGTAAGAACTTAAAAATTTAATAAATTTGTTTACTTTGTCTATTTAGTTAATTACTGCAAGTCGGAAAGTAAGAGTATCATCCAAGTAACTTTTGATAAAGCTTCGGAAATTCTTAATAATATTACATTACAATATAATATTATTATAAAAAGCTTCGTTTAGACCCGAAACCAGAATTTTGATTCTAAAGTTAAATCGGGAGACTTAATGTCTAAAATTAAAGAGCCCGTGATTCCACCAAAATCATTTCTTGTTCTATACAGGTGCTAGACATCCAACTTTGTAGAAGCCAATATGACTTACTAAAGATATTGAATTGTTCTTCACGCTAGTCGTGCTCTAAGTTTTAATAAATTTTTTTTGGTCTGAAGTAAAAGCCTGCTTTTACAATCTTATGTAGTATTTTAATAAAATTTCCATTCTTAATTTACTCAATAAGTAGAGAAAAATATATCATTCCTTCATAAATTGTATAAAAAAGTTTATTTAATTTCGTGTGAAAAAGCTGCATTGACAATATGCAATATTTGATCAATTCAAACAAAAATAGTTTAGTAAATATTTCAAATGAAAAAAAAAATAGGCTGCACGGCCAGTGTACTTGTCGAAATTTTTATAAGAAATAAGTATACATACAAAACATATAATGTAATATAAATGATTTTTTTATTTGAGATAGCACTGCTACGTCTCGAGGAATTCCGTTTGTGTTCCCTTAGGGATTCTCTCTCAGGTCGTGGATACCTTTGAGCTTTCCATGGTAAAATTCCAAAGATTTCAACCAAAATTTAGAAAAATGTTAAATGTTTTTTAAAAAAATGGTATATCGTGGTCGTAAAACTTTAAACTAAGAAAATGTAACAACTTAATTTTTTAAACAGGGATTAAACCTATTTTATTTGCAATTACCTTTAAAGCTGTTCTTTGACTTCCAAGACACTCTGCACATTTTAGCAGGATCGCGGAAGTTCCTGGCTCCTTAATACTCTCGCTTTGACTTGTATTTCACCGTAATATGTATAATTGGCTTGATAATACGTTAAAAATATGTCAAACATATTACAGAAGCTAGTAATAGGCAACAAAATATTTAAGAGGAAGGCTAAAATTAGCAGCTCGTGCTGTTTTAGTTAATTAATTTAAAAAAGTTTCTTTAATATTATACAGTTTTAATTATTTTATGTAGTAAGTAACAGATATATAATATGCATTTTAGCTAATTTCAGTATTTATATTTTATTTATTATTTTAGTATTTTTTATATTTATATTTTAGTTAGGCACGTGACATGTTTAGCTTTGGTTATTTGGTAAGCACACATTCATTTTAAAGTAAAATAAATTTCTTGATTTTTTAATTTTAATTTTTTCAGTTTTATTTGGTATATTTTCTATTGCTTCTCATTATTTTTAAGTTTTCTTATGTTAAATTCGACTGATGATCAATAATAACTGTGAAATAAGGGCCTTTATATCGTATTACAAAGTTTTTATTTTAAATTTTTATCATTTCTATAGTAACGTAATTTTTCAGAATTCTATTTCTTGTTTACTCAAACACTATTCTAAGTTCTAACTTGTTAAATGTGAATTATTGTCATTTTTTAGTGTTTTTTAAATATTATGTTTCTATGTAAGAATGTATTCTTTACTGAACAGTTAAAATTCATTATTTTAACATTTGTTTAGTTTTATTATTTAATAAAGAATCTTTTATAATATATTGTCGTATTTTGAAAATCATTTTATAAAGATTTCATGTTTAAATTTTAGATATTTGTTAAAGTAATAGGGTTGGCAATAGAGAATGGACAGTGTGAGCTTTTTGCCAAAGATGACCGACGGGTAATTTTGTGAGTCAGTTGAATTTATTTGAAACTTTTATTATTTGAGTATTAAAAGTAATTTTTTTGATCAGAAGAAGTTTGATTGAAATTTAAATTTAATAAGATATTTTAAAGATCTGTCCAAGAAACGACAAAATTGATTGATAAGCCGACAGCATACATGCCGGTATAGCATACATTTCAGGATTACCATTATGCAACTTCTATTGCAACAAAACTTTTAAAATTAACATTTGTTATAACGAAGATTTTGAAAATTAATTAATTAATTAAATTTTGTTTTACATTACAATATACAAATTGTTATTATAAAATGTCCATTTATTTTATGAGACACTGATAGTTTATTAATTAAAATGCTTACCAAATATATAGTTGCTTATTAAATTTGATTGAACATTACAAATAAATTTAAATAGTTTAGATTATTAAAAGATAAGTTTAACGTAGAACTGAAATGCAATAGTAATTTAATAATCAATATCTGACTTTTTAAAAAGATTTTAATTCAATTTAATCTGTCATATTATCTAATATCCAATTTACATATTTATCTACTCTTGTGTATACTCCTGGAATCACTTCATTGGCACAAGGTCTTGGTCCTAGCGATACTACTCCACTTTGGACATATCGAAATTTACCATTAACGTCTTGTATAGTTTGAAGTGGACCTCCACTATCTCCATTGCAAGAATCGGAACCGTTTATGCTTCTAGCACAAATCTGATTTTCAGTAATTGTGTACATTTGTTTCTTATAGTTTTCTTGGCATTCTTCTATTGGAACATTTGCAACTTTAGCTTGCAATAACTCATCACTTGATTCGCCTAAAAAATTATAACAATTCAATTAGTGGTGCTGATCTGAAATTTAAATATTACTCGTTTCTGTAGCTCCCCATCCGGTAACGGTAAATTGTGTCTGTTCAGAAATTCTTTCTGCTATTCCAACTTCAGTGGGAAGGCATATGGGTGTTACTGATTCTACAAATTATAAAAAAACGTTTGTTTTAAAAGTTTATATGCGAACATTATTGAGGTGTCATAAAGGTACAATAATGGTCAATTTCAATATCAATTTTGTCAATATCAATTTTTATAAGGTATACATATCTATGTAAAAGAAGCAAGGTTTTCAAACGAACAATTCATTATAAATCTAATGTATAGTATATGAAATTTAACAAAAGTACTGATATACTTAGTTATCCGGAATACAAAGTATATTTTAGATTTTAAAATAAATGGAAAACATTGAAAGTGATACCTACTTGAAGTAGCAATGTCCGAATTAACACGTACTAAAGCAATATCATTTACTCCATGATGTGGTTTATTATACTCTGAATGTATAATTGTTTCTTCGATAAAAAAATCTTGAACGGGGTCTGCACATAATTTTTCCCCATCAAGATCTGTTTCACATTCTAGTGGAATATCTATAGAATGTTCACCCACTCGAATTCCGAATCTAAAAGCATAAAACTTTATTATTCAAAACGATACATATACAAGATAATGTTGCTGTTCTTACAATCTTATATCTTGAACACAATGCGCAGCAGTTAAAATATATCTCTTACTAATTATTGTACCACCACACCTAAACGACGGACTGGAATCTGAAAATTACTATACATAATATTTTATTAATTATGTTAGATCTTATTACTTATTTGATATGATAATAATGCCATCCAGGGAAATTCAAATAATCCAGTTTTATTGCCATTGATAATACGGTCGCCAACATCAGTTGGGCCACAAATAGCTGGTAAAAGTCGCAGGTTTCTGTGATCTTTGACATTTGCCGTAGACGGCGTTTCAATTTTAGGACTATCATCTAAGCTTGAAACTATAATTCCATTATTTGGGCAACAGATTTTTAGAGTATCTTTATCATCACCACATTGATATTTATGTAGAAATTCACGTTCGGTCAATGTGAAATTGTCCTTGGCTAATAAAAATTGCACCATAGCATTACAGCTTTTAATATTCAAGCAAGTTCCAAATTTGTTGTCTGGCGTAAAGCATAGTTGTATTTCTTCTACAAACAATAAGTTCGAAAGTTACTTCATCAAAATTTTAATAGAGTTTTAATGTATTGCTTTAAAAATTTTTAAAACTTATAAATTATGTAGTAATAATCAAACCTAACAAAATGTTAAAATAATAAAATTTTAACTGCTAAGTAAAGAATACATACTAAAAAGAAAACATAATATTTAAAAAACACTAAAATTATTATTATTATTATTGTCATTTTAGTGTTTTATTAAATATTATGTTTTTTGTAGTATGTATTCTTTACTTAGCAGTTAAAATTTTACTACTTTAACATTTTGTTAGGTTTGATTATTTTAACATCACATACTACTAAATACCACAAAAATACTTAAAACTATTTTTAAGTCATTTCTAATTATGTAGTAACCGTAAAGTTTAAAAGCATTAAATCACATAGAAGCATTCACATAAAATTAATAGTTTGCAAGTCAAAAATATCAAAACTTTTACAATGCCACGATACACAAGAAAGAAATACACAAGAAGAAATTAAAAAGCCCATTCATTTATATTTCATATCTGCATTTTTTGTCACACAGACATTTAAATATTATTCACTTACAACGATGGGGTTGGTTGGATTCAATTCCAATAAATCATATTATAAAATCAGTCTTGATTATAATAACTAAATGTTAATTTTAATAAGTCAATGTTATGTAAAATAACATTTTCTGTATGATTCAAGTTTTCCACAAGTGGCGTACAACATTTGATCTAACTTGTGAAAATTATTATTAGAGCAATTTTCAACTTTCATGAAAATGA
The DNA here is from genome assembly GCA_911387805.1 of Cantharis rustica. Taxonomy (NCBI): domain Eukaryota; kingdom Metazoa; phylum Arthropoda; class Insecta; order Coleoptera; family Cantharidae; genus Cantharis; species Cantharis rustica. Next base: position 26,957,870 of record OU426877.1, on the reverse strand, counting down.
ATATCTATTCAAACCTGAATTATGAAAAACCTGAAAGATAAAAATAAGAAATTAGACCAAGCTGTTTTATTCGGTTTAAGTAATAAATCGAATTAATGTGGTTATCATTATTATTTCAGTTAATGTCCTTGGTAAACAAGTTTTAAGATTGCATTTTTCTTAGCAAGATCAGATTAAAAATTAAATAATTATTTCAAGGTTCAAGTAAAACATTGGTTTTACTTACAATTTAAGAAATCAGAAAGCTTTCAATATTAGCTATATTTTATTGTATATGTACATTCATTTGTGTATTAAACAATTAATCTAAATTCAATGTATGTAAATAATGTGTATTTCAATTAATTATCGCAAGAACTTACGTGCATGGTTTGATATAATTCCAGTTAGCAACACTAGTGAAATAATCTTCATGCTTAAGATAAACATTTTAAAAATTAAGTAAACTATTTTATCAAATTTGAACACTTTTTAGGCAAGTTATGCAGAACTTAAGTTAACTGATACATTTTCTCTTTTAAACACTACAATGGTCAAGCAACTTGGAATATATGTACAATTTGTGCGGTTTTCCCTACATAAAGCGTAGTTTACTTTTAAGCAAGATGTAATACTATCAAAATATGTATAAAGTTGTAGTATGGTAATTAAAGTAGTATTATTATGATATGTAATATCATAAAAAAAACTTATCATAAATTTTGATATAATAATTAATAATATTTTTGTTGTTAATTAGTCAGTCGTGTAAAGACATTTATATTTTTCTTATAGAAATATTTTCTTTAAAAATCACCGTAACATCAGTCAACTTGCGGTACATTAAAATAGCATTAATCAATATAATTTTCCCGTGTGTAAAACATTTGGTAAAACCTAAAACATTTCTTTTACTGATGACTTCATGCAAAATCCGAAGTTTTGCTAAATAAAATTCTTTAAGACAACACAATTCCTAGATTTTCAAAATTACCTCACCGTAATATTTTTACTAAAACTTGAACGACTTTAAATTTTCACTATAATTATTATTATATAATTTAATTGCTTTATAGTTTACTGAAAGTCTTCAAGGTAGCTTCCGTGTATAGGAAACCGAAATAATTGTCCTTTAAATTCATAATTACACGTTTGACCAGTTTTAAAATTTTTATTGTAAACTAGCCAAATGTCATTAACTTAAACTTGAAGACATCCAAGTTTATATATAAATTAAAGATAGCAACGTTGACCCTGCCGTACACCAGCTAAAGCTGATTTTTGCCGTATAATTTGCGTTACCTTACTTTTATTAAGGAATAAATCAATTAAAGAAATGTTTATGTAGGTAATATTATTTTTAATACACATACAATAATTTGTTGTGAATATATTGTGATGTAATAAATTATATTTTTAATTATCTCCAATTCTTTTTAATCAAAAACATCACACTCTTTTCAAAATTTTTATTTTTCACTCACTTTCAAATTTAAAACAAACCACTATCAAAAAACAAAGTCATTTATTATTCTTAAATTCAAAAGTTTTCACAAAAATTTAGCGGAACAAAATTTAAACCTCCGCTGCCGTGGCCATCTTTGACCAAAGGCCTCTTATCTTCCTTTTCTACTGCCAACCTCAATTTAAACAAACATTTTCAATTTTTAAACATAAATAAATAAATAAAATTAATTATAAAATAAATAAATTAATTTACATTCCAAATCTTAGCTTTTTTTTGAAAAATACATGACAATATAATTACCAATTTTTTAGGAAAATCCACGACAATATCGATGTGAAAATAGATATCATAATATGTGATATACATACGTAGATAAACTTTTAATTTGTTAAAATATGAAACTAAAAAATATAACACTACAAAAAGTTTCTTCATTCGGTTAAAAAGCGATAAACTTCGCTGAAAGCTTAATAAAAATACTAATAAAGATTACTTTTTAGTTAACTTATTCAGTTAAAAACTATTGAATTTAATATTATAACTTTTGCATAAACCACATTTAAATTTTTTTTGTATCTAGTAACATAAATAAGAGTTATTCACTGTTACCTCTTATCGTGAACACCCTGTATATATAAAAAATTTTTATGTGTTCTCATTTCTCAATACGCAATTGACCATGAGCAAAAAAGCTCTCCTCTAATAAATTGTAGCCTAATAATTTACAATGTGTTTTTCTCTGATTAGCTTAGTTCGACTTGGAAATTGTAATCCTAACTGGATTTATTATTAGAAGCATCCTTGAAATGTACGCATATTGACTTTCGTCATAACCTGCTTATTTTTGCGCTTTAATAACATGAGTATATAGTGCCTTTGTTTAGGGCCGTATTTAAGGGGGGGGTTAGAGGTTACAATCTCCCTCTTCCGAAATTATTTATCAAGTATAAAGTACTGGAAGTTTGACTGCAATCGTAAAAAATTAGAATGAACAAAAACAATCTTTACAACTATAATAAAAACATTAAACTTAGTGTTTAAATAAAAATTAAAACTAAGAAAATATTTATAATAAATTAAATTCAAAATTAAAAAATTGGAAATTCGTATTAATATCCGGAGATTGGCAACACAGGATTGAATATACCTACTACTAAATTGCAAAATATTGTTACGAAAGAATGTCTAATTATATTTGATGACTAATGTATGACGTCATGTATGATGAGTCATACATGATAACGGCATTAGTCATTCAAATATCGATGAATGTATGATCTAGAAAACGCGAAGAAGTGACTAGAAATTCCTGGAGGGTTATGGAATTTTCTGGAAAGCTGCATTTAAGTATAAATGCAGCGCGATTTCTAGTAACGAATCAATTCCAGTTTGAACGCGCGAGTTTTAACATAAAAGAATAGTGAACATAAATACAGTGAAGTGATAACGTTATACCGAGTGTTCAAATAAATGTAGACTTAGTGTTAAATATAAATTATAGTGTAAATAAATTGTAGTGTAATTAGTGTTAGTGTTAAACTTAGTTTAGTAATTGTTATTAACCGTATCTGTAAATATTTGTATTAGCCCTTTTAGAAATAAATAAACGTTTTAATTTTCGTTACAATATAAAAATTGACGATGAAGAATATAAAAAAGCCTTATACATTTACAGCACTGTGGAAAAGTCTGTGGCTACTTAACTAATTGTTAGTTATTACTCCTATTAATTAATTTTCGATTTTTTGAAAAATAATTATATTGAAATAACTGAAATACATAGGTATTTTATCTTAATTCTTACTATTATGGTAATAATTTTAAATTGCTATAAATTGTTTGAACCAAATTTTAAAGGGAACATAAATTTTATGACCATCATGGGCAGCATAGCTTAAAATAACACTTCCGCAATAAATTAGAGTGGGCAATGTAAATCCATAAATTGTTTTATATTTTGGTGTGAATTTTATGCATAAATGTACATTTGTTTAAGATTGTAAAATTTAGTTCGTCGTTTTGACAACATTATTTTACCATCGCCAACGGTAAAATAAGAATTTACTTTGTGATTTTTATTCAAATTTTAAAATTAAAAAATTTTATTTAAAGACGGTTTTTTACAAGAGAGTTTAAAATTAAAATATGAATTAACTTTTTAATGAAATAAAAACAATTTTTTTGAAAAAAAATTTTCTCTCACAAAATTTCAACTTTTTTTACGGTCACTTTTGACCAAAATACTTCCAAACAAAATTTTCCAATAACAATACTCAAAAATAAAATCTTAATTGCAAAAATTACTTAAAAAATCAGCGGAGTAAAATCTAGGACTCCATCGTTTCCGCCATCTTAGCAAAAAAACTCCCTCTATTGACTTTTCTTCAAACATTTCATTTCAAAAATTAATATAACAAAATTTAAATTTAAAAAAATTACCAAAGGTTTCAATTAAATCAAAAATTACAACTGAGGCGTTAAAATCCTCCTTTCGTAGCACGACAATATATAAGCTTCTACAAATACTGTGTACCCTGCCAGCGTTAACAACTACCCCAGGAAGAAGTTTCTTTTCTCTCAAAAGAATGAAAAGCTATTTAAGAAATTCATAAAACTATGCCAATTCCCGGTAACCTGGTTTTAGGATAAATTTTCATAATGCAAGACGATTTCAGTTGGTACTTTAATCTTTTTTAAATTGGATTTATTTTGCCGATTTTGACTGACGATTAAAGGTTTTATTTAGGTAGATATTTATTTATTTATCAAGTTTCTTCTATTTTTAATTTTATATTTTGTTAGTTTTGTATTATAGTTTTTTTTTATTTTTTAAATATGTTGTACTTTATACTTTTATTTTTTGTTTTGAATTTTAATTTCCTTTGTATTTTAATAAATTAGCTATTTATATTTCAATTTTTTAAACCCCCCCCCCTCCCACTCTGAAAATCTAGACTAAATATAGCCGTGTCTTTATTATTACTCTGGACATTGGACAGCTTAACTTGATCCAAATTTCGTAAAAGCTTATTAGTCCTGGAACATTAAGGTTCTGTTTTACTGTAGGGCTGGTAGTGTATTTTAGAAAATTTTACCCCTTCTAACGTAAAACAAAAAAAACAACTATAACTGGTAAAGTTTGATAAACCCATCTTCTGATGTACCCATCAGTTTTTTCTGATTTCTTAAAACTTGTAGATTTAGTTCAGGACTTTCAATCTTTTTTTATAAACCATCGTACATTCATTATACATAAGTTCAAATCTTTTAAGAATGTTTCTCATACCAAAATTATCGGTTGCTCATTATTGTCTTTAGTGGTTCTCAAATTCACAAAAGATCTTTGAAAAAGTAATATGTTGTCAAATTAATTTTGTTTCTTGCAACTTTCGGTAGACTCAAAAAAATCCCGATTTAAGCAGAGAAATTAAAAAATTTAAAAGTGCAGAAATAAAAATAACTTTAACCACGCATAAACGTTACAAAATTACTTCAGGGGTTTGCAGGAATCCCTCTTTGAAGTTACCGGCTCTATTTTTCTATATTAATAAATTACTAAACCAAAATAAATATTAAGGAATAAGTAAACTAAAACATAATGTACTATATTCTAAAGTTTTTATCAAGATTTTTGGCACAAACATTTTTGGACACAAGGCACATAACTTGAAAACAACTGTCAATGTTTATATAAACTTACAAAATTAAAATATAAAAATTTTAGCAGGACAAGTACAAGTTAAATATACTATATACAAAAAATAATGTTTAATAAATGCAGTTAGTTAAACTAATAAAACTAAAAAAGTTTGAAAACAGTTTACTCGCGTATGTTATCAAGAATCCAATCCATATAGTAATCTATTCTTGTATATACACCTGGATATCTGTCTTGTCCACAATTTAGAGAACCAAATGATACAATTCCAAACTGAAACATGTGTATTTCATTATCGATAGTTTCAACATTTTGGAGTGGGCCGCCACTATCACCGCCACATGAGTCTCTTCTATTTTTACCACCTGCACAAATTTGTTTATAACTGATTACAGCTGAAGTTTGGTTGTAAGCTGTTTTGCATTCAAGTTCTGATACAACAGAAATCTCAACCTTTAGCAAGTCGTCACTTCTTCTACTCTCTATAATATAAATATTGATTTAAATTTCGGGATTTAATATTACTGTACTAATTAAAATTACTTCTTCCGGTAGAACCCCAGCCAGTTACGGTTAATTTAGCATTTGTAAAATTCTTATTTCTCGAGACCTCATTTACAGGAAGACAAATAGGTTGTACACTTTCTGCAAACATATAATAGATATTTATAATTTACTTTGAGATACTTTTTCCTGCTTTAAAATTATTCTACTTTTGAGTTGAGCTGGTGATATTAAACGCAGTAATCCTATGTCATTAATATACGTGGTTGAGTTGTAATTTGGATGTGGAATCACTTCTTCCACAAAAATGTCTTGAACTGGTTCGGCACAAATAGTAGAAGTTTTGCTTACTTTTTCACAATCTTCTGCTGACGAAATATTATATTCTCCAAGTCGAATACCAAGTCTTGAAAGATATATCATTGCCTCCAAATGGTTTTGTATATTATTACGTTAAAATATACTTACAGTTTAAGATTACCAAGATTTGTAATGCAATGAGCAGCTGTTAAAATATATCAGTCATTAATGAGTGTTCCTCCACACCGAAAATCTGGTCCAGCACCTAAAATAAATAGGAATTTAATAAAAGCCTAAAATTAACAATATGTCTTGTGTTAGTATTACTGGTTTGATAAGATAAAAGAGTCATCCATGGAAATTCGTACAGAGAAGTTTTGTTTCCATTTATAATACGATCATTGGAGTCTACATGTCCGCATTCTGATGCAGAAGGTAAAAGATGAATATTTTTGTGATTACCAACGTTAGGTGGTAAAGGAGTTGATGCAGGTGTGGATTTTTCTGTAATTGGTTTATCGGAACAACACATTTTTACTGAATTTCCTTCAAAACCACAATAGTATTTTCTTAAAGTACTGACTATCTCTTCCGTAATTCTTTTATATTGGTCCAGATAATCTAGTATGCTCTTACATTCATTAATGGTGACACAATTTCCCTCCACTCCATCAGGCGTTCTACAGTTGTCCTCTTGGTATAGAAATTCTGGTGAACATAAGAAAAATGTAAATGATACTCTTTTGATAACTACAAAGATTCATTTCATTAATTCAGTTTTTTCAACTATTAAAAATGCGAATTTTTTGGTTATTTGCTCTACCTTGAACCCGAATTAGCATAACAATTGCTTATAAAGTTAATAAATAAGCGTATCTATAAAAATTAGGCACATTCGTTTCGTTTCTTAGTTGGAGAAATATACATATATTAATTATGTTTAAAAGAAACTTTATTGAAATATTATTTTACGTCTACGAATGAGTAGACATTTTTAGGAATTTTTTTACGTGTGGTTTTAAAGTTTAATTTTTTGGGAAATTGGCGGCTTAACACTTGATGACGATTCAAGCATAAATTATCAAAAACTCAAATTGCAATAGAATGAAGTACTGATGCATATATGTGCGTCGACTGATAAGCCGAGATCCTCGGTTCGATCCCAAGCGGAGTAAAAACTTTATTCTGATCGTCTTCTCTCGGCAAGCAATGGTAAACTACCGAGGCATCTGCCAAGAGAATCCTTCTAAAGAAGAAGTGATCACTATGCTCTTATGTAGGGCTAAGGACTGATACTGAAAATGGATGAATTTGAGTAATACGTAAGTTTGAAAACGTTATCAGATCTGATAACGACAATTTGTTATATTTTTTGACTTTGTATGTAATTTTTTATGCTTTATTATAGTTATTACTATACCTTTCGTTTTGATTATCATGCTTCTTTACTTTTAACTTAAGATCTCAATTATCAACGGCAAAAAGCGTGTAGTTTCTATATTTTTGCTTTGGAATATAAAAACGCCACGCTCTCAAAAGAATTTTAGGTCGCTTTGTATTTTTGTATATTTTAAAATACGTAACATTAAGATCTAGCCCGTGGTACTTACCGATGTAACATTTTTAGACACATTTCTACTCGATGACACTCGAGAGTCCCTACCCGACTGGCCGGTGACTACCGAGGTTACCAAAATCAGAGACGAAAGTTTTGTATGCAATTGGTTTTTTAAATAGTAGGAAATCATTAAGTTAAAGGTAAAAATACTATGAATTTTAAAAACCAGGGTTTGAAATCGAATTCTTAATATCTCAAAGAAAAAAATGTAGATTTGTTGAGATTTGTAGTAATTGCAACGAAAATATAAAAAAAGTTTTACCAATGCACAAATATGTGTAAAAGTGTATACCGATTTTTGTGATAAACTTTCCCATTTGCCAAGGACATTTAAAAAATGTTGTTAATATACAAAAAACAAGTTTTATAATTATTTAATGTGATATTAAGAAACCAATTATGCAAACATTTTTGTCAATTTTTGAAAATACTCAAGTATAAAGTAACTTACGTGCATTAGTTAATCCGAAGGTGCTAACAGTAAATAAAACAGTAAGAGTTATTAGTTTACATTTTTTTGCAGCCATACTAATTCAATAGCTCCTCAAAATGTTATTTAATTGAGTATCGGCGGTGTCTTATTTTTAAGATTCCGGCACTGCACGTTTATAATTTTCAGAGCGTCATTTGCAAAGTGGCAAACGGATAGTGGGAAGAGATAGACTGGTTTTACCTAGAGAATCACGCCGAAAAATGACTTATTATTATCATTTTTAACTTTAAGCTATGCATACTAATACCATTAATTATTTACGTAATTTTATTTCTGCTCATTATTTTTGAATTTATTAAATAAATACATTAATTATGAAAGCAAATAATTTCTTTTTTTGAATGCATTCCTTGCAGAACCCTAAGCCAGAATGTACCTCTACCGTTAGATTTTTTATTTTCATTTAAGATCTTTTACTGCAAAAAAGTTTTTGTTAAAATGTTGATATAATGTATTATTTCATAGTATTATTGATTAAAAGTTTGATTATAAGCAAAACAGACTAAAGATGATTTGGAAACGTAAAAATTTTGAACATCAAGACAATATTTTGTATCTCGACACCAGGTGGTGTCATTGTAATTTTTCTTAGAATCCACACATTACATCAGAGTTACCACTATTTTTAATTTTTTGCGTAATTACATTGAGCAGGGTTTTCAATAAGTAATGGTAATTTCAAAATCAAAGCATTATGTTAAAGTTATTAAAAAATTATTTTATTTTGATTTATGGAATGGATTACATGGGATAGACGTAAGGATAATTTAGATCTGTTTAAATATGGTGAATATACATCATTAAAATTTTTGTAAAGTTCTAAACATAATGTGATGAAATTTTGGTTAGAAGTGGCCCAGCTTCCTCATAACTTCTCTACTAGTTCACAGATTTTAATCTAATATTTAATCCATTATAATCCATACAATATTTTCTATTACACTACAAAATAAATATAAATAACAGGTCTGGGAGTAACTATAGCATACTAATGATATTCAGTTTTTTTGTATTAATAAAAATGTACATAGTTATACTTGATAATTTTTAACATTATATAATTTTTGAACTGAAAAAGAGTAATAATCTTAAATTCTTTTATTTTCTAAATTGTTTAGTAATTGTAATTAATCTATTACATATTAAGAAAAAATTTTGTTTATTGAACGTAATCACAGGTTTAATTTTTTAATATTATTCAATTGTTTTATCGGGGGAGGGGGTTAGCTCATCAAGGATCCCATAATCAAATATAATTCTATATCCACCCTGTCAGATAGAAGTTATAATTTTATTCAAAAATAAAATTAATAAAAAACAATTTATATTAAAATAAATTTATATTACAGAATAAAATTTAAATTAAGTTGCAAAATTAAGATCAAATAAGTTCGTCATAAAAAGCACTTGCACTAAACTTACAAAATACAGTTTAATCAAACTACCAAAGTACAATTTACGCGCGGATATTATCCAGAATCCAATCCATGTAGTAATCTATTCTTGTATATACACCTGGAAAGCCTTCCTGTCCACAATCTTGAGGACCAAAAGAAACAATTCCAAATTGAAAAAAGTGTAAATCACTATCAAAATTTTCTAGCGCTTGAAGTGGTCCGCCACTATCACCACCGCAGGAGTCTCTGTTATTTTTTCCACCAGCGCATAATTGTCTATAATTTATTACAGCTGGAGTTCGCTTATAAACTTTTTTGCATTCTTCTTCTGGTATAACAGGAATCTCTACCTTCAACAAGTCATCACTTCTCCTACTATCTGCAATATAATATACGTTAAAATTTGACGATTTAATATTATTGTTACCATTAAAATTACATCTTCCAGTAGAACCCCAGCCAGTTACTATTAATTTTTCATTTGTAAAATTCCTATTTCTCAGGTTTTCACCAGTAGGAAGACATATTGGTTGCACATTGTCTGTAAACATAAACAGAAGATATTCAATTTAATTTATAATACTTTTTTTTCAAATTATTGTACCCTTCAATTGAGCAGGTGAACTTAAACGTAGTAAACCAATATCATTGATGAAAGTGTTGAAATTGTAATCGGGATGCGGAATTAATTCTTCTACCAAGATATCTTGAACTGGTTCGGCACAAATTTTAGTCTTATTGCTTTGTTTTTCGCAATCTTGCACTGATGAAATATTATATTCCCCAAGTCGAACTCCAATCCTTAAAGATAATTAAATTAGTATTAACTGCTTTGATAACATTATAATAATTGTCAACATTTATTTATCCGCTCCTGTTTACATAAGAGAGCATTTTAGCAATTACCATTTTAAATACAGTAGTCATTTTTCTTAGGCAACTAAAATGTCTACGCTAACATACTTTATTATATCTGTATTTGCTATGCATGTCTTTTGAGACGTGCTGAATATTTAAAATTTTTGTATAAATTGATTAATTTTTCAGCAGCAAATAAAATAATATACGAGTACATAGTATGTACTGTTGTATCCACATCAAGCGATAAGAGGTGGGTTGCGTACTTTAAAAATTAAATGATTGACATTGCAACCTGAGAAATAATAAAACAGGACTTTATGTTTCATCCTCGTATGTCTAACTATAATGCGTGGCTAGTATTTGTGTTCGTTATGTTAAGATTTTTGTTAGTTTAAATTGTTACCATTTGTATTTGATTGTTAGTGTTTGAATTTGTGTTTGTAATTTTATTTTTATATTGTTTTGATATCGTATGACTCACCAACAAGCAAGGCAGCGAGTAACAAGGAGTAATGTGGATTTACAGATTTGATAAAAATATTACAAATCTAGATTAAATTAAAAAAAAAAGAAAAGATTGGAAAGATTGAAAGAAGTATGGAACGTTGGAGATAATGAATAATAAACAACGGTGATGAAGGCAGTTATATTTGAAGAGCGTTCGAGAGCAGTCGTGTTCGAGATATAATTCAATCGCGTTTGAGAGCAGTCGTGTTCGAGTCGTGTTCGAGAAGGATTGTGAAGAGTTGTTTTTGGTTGGAAAGTCAGCATAAATAAAGCAAGACTCTGGCGTTGATAAATAAGATATCGAAGATTAACGACAATTTCCATTGAGAGCAGCTTCAAGTGTTGAAGGAGAAGCCAATGATTTAGTGAAGAAGAATATATCTCGTGAAGAGGGAAATGTTATTGTGCTACAAAAACGTGCTGGTCTACGAGTTGCGTGAGTCCTGCTTTGATTTTATTATTGTGAACATCAGGTTGCAAATAAATATTTTTTTATATCGTCGATGTTTGATTGTTTTACATGTAGCCATTTTCTTTCGAGGACTCATTACGACCGTGAGATACTTAAATGCTCGAAGATATCTCACATATCATCACAGTACATATTACTAAAACGTAAACTATTTATTTTCACAATTCTTTTAATAGCACCAATGGAACATTATCCGTCTTTACTCCTGACAAAACTACATAATGTAGCAAATTACATACAATGTTATAAACAACCGCATAACTACTTCAAATACCCTTCGGGTCCAATATGTCTACAATACGCTTCTCTAATGTTGTCATATGAAAGGTTATCTATAATCAACTGCAGCACAAAGGAAATTTATTCGCAACGAAGCAATAAAAAATTACTCATTCAAATATCTGTAGGTTATTATAAAAAGGTGAAAGAGAGATGTAAAATAAACTTACAGTTGAAGCTTATCAAGGTTTGTAATGCAATGAGCAGCTGTTAAAATGTATCGCTCATTAATAAGAGTTCCTCCACATCGAAAATCCGGTCCACTTTCTACAAGAAAATTAGAATTAAATTAACGTTTAACTTAAATTATAACATGCATTGCTTACTGGTTTTATATGATAAAAGAGCCATCCATGGAAATTCAAAAAGAGCAGTTTTGTTACCATTTATAATCCGATCACCTATATATAAAGGACCACAATCCGAGGTAGGAGGTAAGAGATGAATATTTTTATGATTAGTAACATCGGGTGCAATGGAGGTAATTGGAGTAATGAGTGGTGTGGTTTCTCCTGCATTACCATTTTTATCAGCAATTTCTATTGTGATTGGTTTGTCGGGGCAACACACCTTTATAAGTTTTCCCTGAACACCACATTGATAGCTCCTTAAAATATTTGTTATTTCTTTGGTGATTGTCGTTGATTGTTGCAAAAAATCAATGATGGGTTTGCATTCTTTTATGAGAATACAATCTCCTACACCGCTGTCTGGTGTCCTACAACCCGTATCGTCGTACACCCATCCTAAAAACAAAATGGAGTATAAAAAATGATACATTAAAATTTAAAATTATGCCAAAGTTAAGCTCAAAAACATGTATGTAAAAAGAGTGAATACAGAACCACGAGTATCAATTATCAACAATGTACCATTTGTGATGGTGGCTCTTTTTATTAAATATAGTAAGAATCTACTACGTAAACCTCAAAAGTCTAAATTAACCAAAAATAATATCAAAGATATCAAATTAAAAATCTCAAAAGAAATATTTAAAGCATTCAGGAATTAAATTTTAGTAATAAATTTTTTTTATTAAACGCGAAATAAACATTCACATGCGGTCAGGCGAATTTTAATTCACAAAGTTATTTTTAAATTTTTACTTTTCAGAAAATAATTTTCACCGAAAATGAAAAAATTAAATTATTGAAATTATTATTTTAGCATTTTATTAAATTTTTGCTAGTTAATTATTATTAGTATAGTTTTTGAATAAATTTAATATAATTTTCCATTATAATTATAGTAAGTCAAATCTATTTGACCAAGTCTTATACCAATAACGAAAATTTAACCATAAATTTCATTATGATAATAAAAATAAAAGTTTATTTACCTGCATTGTATTATTTTTTAGTCAAATTTAATTAAAATTACTTACTTTTATTATGTGCATTAGTTAATCCCAATGTGCTGATGGTAAATAAAATCGTAAAAGTAATAAATATTAATTTGTTCGTAGCCATACTAAATCAATGTTTTCCAAAATTTTATTAAATTGTGTTCTGATGCTATTCGGTTTTAAAATCCCGGTACTATACTCTTCAGATCTTCTCTTGTACATAGTAACAAGCGAGCAGTGGGAAGAAAAACTTGTTTTAGTTGCATTGAAATAACTATATTTGTGCAACTAGTCATAATAATCGACAATTTCACGTACGTACACAGCGTTTTTTTTCTCGGTTAAAGCCTCTTGATTAAAAATCTCACACCTGGTACAGAAAATTTTAGCTTTTCATACGCGATTAACATAATAGTTTTTCTACTATTGTTTGAGTAAGAAGCAAACAAATTATTATTTAAACTCTTACAGAGTATTCATTTGCAAATTAATTTCGTCTTCAATAAGCAGTTAAATACATATGATGGTAGGTAACCGTATAAGCAAACAGGTAGGCGCCGACAATATTATTTTATTATTGCTTCTGGGGTTTTCCAAACTTTGCAGTCTTATAAAATTAGTCAAGGTTACAAAATAAAATTTAATTGGCAATAGCATTTTTATTTTCATTTGAACCATCGGCATTGTTCTATTCGGAATTATGTAATCACATTGTTTGTTACTTGAATACGTATGTGTCGAAAAGTAAAACGCACCCCATGAAAAATTTACTTTTCTGCACTAGAGCTGGAAAACTTTTATTTTACTTAAATGAATATCAAAACAGCAATGGAAAAAATTATATGTGATCTAACGTTTTAAAGTTTTCTACAGATAATTCTTTGGTTTTAACAAAAATTACGTCAGTAATCTAGGTTATATTTACCATTAAATTAGTGAAAATACAACAATTTGAAAAGAATATCTTTAAAGAAGGATATCTTATTAACATCTGGAAAATTTTTGTTTCCTTTAAGAACCTACTATTCTATGTGTCATTCTATTAATCATTGTTAACGATAACAAAACATTTTGGAGATTTTGAAATAAGACGTCACGGTACTTCAAAAACATAGCAATATTTATATTAACTTATATTAACTTGCTTTTTATTTATTGCAGTGATTTTCTTTAATAATTCTAATTCTATATAGGGTTTGCAAATATTTAACAAAATTCAATATTAAATTCTTTTAATGAATTTTCGTATAACGTCCGTTTTAACTTCAACCAATTTTTATCGTTTACAAAAAATTGAATTTTCAAATAGTTTTCACTAATTATAACTTTTAATCTTATCAAAAAATTTTTGATTATAACTTTTACTTTAAAATCTCAATAACCATCTTTATAACCACGGAGCAACAAGTTCGTCCTGTTAAAAGTTTTATAAAAACAAACTCAAAGATAAAAAATAAATAATTCATTCTAAATTTGAAATATTAATTAAATCTTCAAAATCTTAACTTACGTTTAGTGCTTTAAAACTTTCATGGTTTCTTTATTTTCTCTCTATGTTAAACAACAACAAAAATTATTATTATTTAAAGCTTTATTCACAAATCCGTTTAACAGGAAGGATTAGGCCTCATATGTACATTATATTTAGAAATTTCGGTATCTTTAATTATATTATAAGATTATAACCTATAATCAATAATTTGGGATGCCACGACACTTTACTCTTCATCCCTGTCTATCTCCACACTTCGTTCTCCAGTCTGTTACCTCTATCATTTCCAGGACGCTGGTTACCTGATCCTACCATCTCACTCTTAGCCTGCCTCTTGTTCTGTCTTCTGTGGGTCTACATAGTGTAATTCTCTTAACTGCAGGTCTCCATCACCTTGCATATATGTGACCCAACCATCTCACTCTTATTTCGTTGCTATAGTCTTTTTTTTAACTCCTTGAGTTGTCTCTTTTGATTTGCACTCCCAGGTAAATGAAGCTATCCACTTCTTCGTATATTTGGTTATCAATCTTTATGTCGTTTCTATTCCATGATTTATTTCTGTCATATTTAATGTATTTTGTCTTATCTCGTTGATAAAAATCTACATTTCCTTCGTCGTTTTAATTATTTTCTTAAACATTATTATCATTTTAGTACGCAACCTTGCCATGATTAACACGTCATCTGCATGAGCTATTGCTTGTTCTTCTCTTGTTGTTATCGATCCATCTTCATCTATCGTTCTTATTATTTTTTCTAGCACTATGTTAAACAACGTTGCCGATAACGCATCGCCCTATTTTACACCACAATTTATTTCCAAAAAGTCCGTTTCATCTTCTCTCATTCTACCACATACTGTTGTGCCCTCCAAGGTCATTTTGCTTTAAAACATTCATAATTTTAAATTTTCCCTTCTCGTTCAACTTGAACTATTAAAGTTTTAAACAACAACAAAAATTAACATTTCGAAAAATTAAAATTTAGAAGAAATTGGTATTTCCTATTTTTAAAGAACTTGATTTTTATTCTGTGTGGGTAGTATTTGAAATATGTGTTCAAATAATCAATTTTGTATTTCAATAACAAATTTGCAATGTATTTGGCAAAAATACATATATTTTAAAATTTTAAATAAAAATATATTCAAAAAAACAATTTTTTAACCAATGAGAATTTAAAAATTATTTAAAATTTATTTGATTTTCTTGGTTATAATTTAATTTCATTAAATTGTATTAATTAAAATACATCGTTTGTATGAAATGCCATTGAATACACTTTTTTTTCGATATGAATATAACCAATTTACTTGGACAAACGCTAAATTTAGATAAATTGATAGTAACGTCATAACTCATGACCAATACTCCATATTGTGTTTTTCAAATATTGTATTTTGAATTTTAAATACGTATTTCAAAAGTATTTTGTATTCTAATCTACTCTCTGAGTATATACTCTTATATTTTTTGTCATAATTCTTATAATTATAAAACTCACCATCATTGCAAAGTAACTTTATATTGTATCTACGGATATAGGCATTCATAATTATTTTTATCATTACTTTATCCAAAGAAGACCGCTGGGAAATTATGCATACAAGTTACATAAATTTAGTGTAAAGCCAGAGAAGCTCTAGAAAAACAGCCAGGAACTTTGACGAAAATTTTTGAAGACAAGGATAACCACTGGAAAATTACTTTGTTAACGTGACAAACTTCGAAAAATACGGCAGAACTCAATTCCAAAGAGAAACTTTTTGCACAATTTTTGTTCAGTGGTAATCGGCTCAGTGAAGTTAAAAAAATTGATTTACTTATTAATTTTAAAATTTCAATTTAAAATCGAATTTACAAGAATTTAAATCAATACAAGTCAAATCATGATTTTACCTAAGAGTTATTTATTTGCTTGACAATATATGTCCGAAAAGTTGCTTTAAAACAACTAAAACAAAACGTGCTAAATTGGGTTTGTTCCAAAAAGTACCTGTGCTGTGTAATTGTGGAAGATATAGTTATGGAAAATGAGTGGTTGAGGAAAATGTTAATTATAAACCAAATTAAAACTATTTTTAGAACATAAACTATTCTTGTATAAAGGTATCCTGAAACCAGTTTGAACAAAATACGTAGGTAATTCAGTTGTGGAAAGGTTTTAAAACTGTTATTCCCAATATAGATTCAAGTCAAACAACATTCAAAATAAATGTAAATAATGAATTTTATTATTAACAAATTATCTTTTGAGATATTATATTTTGACTATAAACAATCGATTGTTAGTGACGATTAGCAAAAGATTACGTCAATGGACAGATTTGTTTAACCCTTACTTACCACACTGTGGTATAGAATACCCCAATTGCTTTTAATAAAAAAAAAATTTATAATTTTTATTCGATATTTTAATTTTTTAATAGTATTTAGTTTTATTTTCTTGGTATGAAACCCATATTACTACAAAAAATTAGCTCTTGAGAAGTAATAAAAAAATTGGCAAGTTAAAATATTCAATAGATTATTTGAAATAACAAGTTTTATTCGTTCGAGTGCGATGCACCCCAGTGTGTCAAGTACGTCACTTCATAAAAGTGTGGCAAGTAAGGGTTAAAGCTGACATATCTGAGCAATTAACATTTAGGTATAACAAACAAAAAACCAGATATCTCTGTAAATACTGTAACTATAAAAAAATAGTGTCTTAATATTTTTAATATTTTACTTTATTTTTAGAGAAGTTTCTCAGTTTCTTATTTTTTTTCAAACTTACTCGGTTTTAGGCACATTAAAATATAAACATGCATAATATGTGACTATAATTTTAAGGTAAACAAGATTCGAAATTTAAAGAAATAATATGTGGTATGCGTAAAGTAACATACATGCATACATTTTTATTTTTTTTTTTTTTTAGTTTTTACTTGACGCCACTCAAGTATTCCTCAGTTTGTTTTAATATTTTGACGTCAAATTCAAACACTGATGATTATAAAGCAATACGGCTCGAGTGATGCGATTAAACATGGATGAACTTAAATTTCGATTAATTAAAAAAATATATACAAGAAACACCTTACTTAATCATAGTGGGCATGACTTCAATCCATTTATTCTATTAACTGTAAGAGTAACCTACCTAATAGTTATAAATCGCAATTTTTAAAAAACCGCAGTTGCGATATAGAATTGCAACAGTTAACACGGTATCATAATTTTATACTTAATTATGTTAAGTACCGTAAAGTGGGGCGACTTTGATATTATGAGGCGGCTTTGATAACTGCCCCCACTGCAAACTTCAACCGCGCTAGCGGCGCACTGGTACATTTTAAAATTACCGCTTTAATTGCATTAATTACGTCAACGCCTACAGATCTTAAAATTATTGTGAAAATAATTATTTTTTATAAAGTAACGTGCAATAAATTGATCAAAAACGCTGATCATCATCCTAAGAAAATTTTTTTAGTTGTTATAACTTCAAATGTGCAATGGTTGATAATATTTTATAGTATTTTTTAATTATAGATTTTTAATCAGGCATGTCTTAAGAACATATAACCTCAAATAAACATTACAAAAAAACTATCATGTGGTTAAAAATCTTGTTAAACCGTCTTCGGGTGACTTTGATCATAACTAAGGGGCGTCTTTGATTCTTATATTCAATAGTGTTTTGGTTATTTTGAGCTAATTTTGGCGATTTTTGACTTCAGATGGTCCGAGTCTATAAGAGGAAACCCGGAACTAGGAATTATAAGCATTACTTACAAAGCCAACTGGATGAAGCCATTCAGAGAATTTTATTTAAGTTTTTAATAAGTACGGCAAAATTATATTTAGATATAAACGTACAAGCACTTATTTTTTTTTGTTTTTTATACAAAAATATGTATTTTTTATGAAAATAAACAATATCTGTTATAACTCAAAAACTAGAACACCGATTTTAACGTGAAGCGAAAGTAATCACTCTAGACAGGTTCTCTGCATTTTAAACGTATTTCCAGGGGGGGGGGTTCAAAGTGGCCCCACTCGAGGTAAAAAGTTGATCAGCGAGTTTTTATTTTTTTGCTGCGCGTATTACAAAAAATTAATTTCTTTTTAGCATAAAATCGTCTCTGCATGCCATCACCAATCGTTTGGTATTTTTTAACTTTAAAGTTATAAACAATCAAATCTAATATATGCGAAATACAAATTAAATTAATCAAAGTCACCCCATTTTACGGTATATAGCTAAATTTTACTTTAAACCGAAATTTCTCCTCTTATAACCCTGTTGCATTTAAATCTCTGACGTTTTGATTATTTTGATAATTTTTTTATTTGATTATTTAGATGTAGTATTAGATGTAGGAATCTGACAAAATCCACGGAATCCTAAGTAAATCCGATGGATCCCAGAAATCCGAAAATATGCTATAAAATTTAGTAGAATGCTATTGATTTATTTAAAATATCTTGGTTTTGGCACAAAAGATATAACAACTTAAAAAGCAGTAAAAATACATAAAATTCAAAACAATACAAATTCCCTACTAAACATACATTTTGTTTAGTAAAGGAAATCCGTTCAAAACAATAAAATATAATCATTTACTCGCGTAGGTTATCGAGAATCCATTCTAAGTAATAATCGATTCTTGTATATACTCCTGGAAAATTTTCTAACCCACAATATCGCGGGCCAAAAGATACGATTCCGTACTGAACAAAATTTAAATCACCGTCAATAAGTTCTGGTGACTGGAGAGGTCCGCCACTATCACCGCCACACGAATCTTGGCTATTTTTACCACCTGCGCATAATTGCTTGTGATTTATTACAGCTAAAGTTCCAGTGTAAGCTGTTTGGCATTCTGCTTCTGGTACAACAGGAACTTCTACCTTTAACAGGTCGTCGCTTCTTCTAGAGTCTATAATTTAAATTATGGTTTAAATTACACCGTTTAATATTATTGTTACGATTAAATATACTTGTTTCGGTTGATCCCCATCCAGTTACGATTAATTTTTGATTTGTAAAATTCTTATTCCTCAGTGTTTCGTATGTAGGAAGACAAATTGGCTTTACACCTTCTGAAAACATTCGATGTAGTATTTTAAACACTTTTTCTTGTTTTACTAAATATCCTACCTTTAAGCGTGGCAGGTAAACTTAAGCGCAATAATCCAATGTCGTCACTGTAAGTGGTATAGTTGTAATTGGGATGTGGAATTATTTCTTCTATAAAAATATCTTGAACTGGATCAGCACAAATAACAGTATCTTTGGCTAACATTTCACAGTCTTGTTCTGACTGAATATTATATTCTCCAAGTCGAACTCCAACCCTTAAAAATAAAATAATGTTTCTTCCAAGATGATGTAATACTAAAATAAACTTACAGTTTAAGATTATCAAGATGTGTAATACAATGAGCAGCTGTTAAAACATATCTATTGTTAATCAGCGTTCCTCCACATCGAAAATCTTGTCCAGTTTCTAAAATATATCTGGAATTAAATTAACTCCCAAAATTAACTGCATAGATTGTAATTACTGGTTTGATATGATAAAAGAACCATCCATGGAAATTCGTAGAGAGCAGTTTTATTTCCATTAGTAATGCGAGACGCAGAGGGTAAAGGACCACAATCTAAGACGGAAGGTAAGAAGCGAATATTTCTATGATTAATTACGTCAGATAGTTTAGAAGTGATTGAAGTGCTTGGAGTGACCGGTATGAGCATTTCTTCGTTGTTTCTACTAGAAACTTTTATTGTAATTGGTTCTTCTGGACAACACACTTTTATAGATTTTCCCTGAGTACCACACTGATAACTTCTTAAAATATCATATACTTCTTTGTTAATTGTCGTGTTTTGATTCAAAAAATCTAACATGCTTTTGCATTCCGGGAGGATAACACAATCTCCTACCCCTCTATCAGGTGTCCTACAGCCTGTATCGTCATGTCCCCATTCTAGTAAAAAATATAATCAAAAGAAAAAATATTATTTATTTTGAAATTTTAGGAAATTAGTACTAAGTAGATACTTCTAACAAACTGTTAATTATAATCAGTTACTAATTATTAATGGTAATATGTTAACTAAATAATCGTACCGTATAAGTAATATTATATTGCATATACTTGTTTATTTTACTTTATTTGAAAATTTTTTTTGCAAATTAATAGTATGTAAGACAAACTTTATAGATATGATCGAAATTCTTGTATAATTTGATAGATGTTTTAAAATGAAGAAGGTAATCACATGATTAACTTAAAATTTTCTTTTCATTTCCGAAATTTGGTAAATTGCTCATTCTGTTTACGGTGTGTGTACTAAACGTAAATACTTGCAACTCTTGTTTTGTCCACAATTGACTAACCCTGCTATTTATTGCTTATTAATGCCAAATTTAACTTAAAAACAAAGATCTTCATCACTTCAGGGAGTTTTTAATTATAAGAACGGCTCAAATATTTATTACTTAAATTGATCCGCCATTTTTGAATAAAAGTTACGCTCTAAACTATTTGTATAAATTAAAAACAGACCATAATGTCATTAAAAAAACTTTATTTGTGGAGGCACTAATCGTCCTACTGCCAATTAATAAAAAATAAAATAAAACACTTAACTGTTCAAATAAATAATAAATAAACCGCCATTTTCAATTTCATCATTTTATTCATAATTTGGCACAACTTTAGTTTGCCATATCGGAACTGTTATTTTGAGCTATATGTACATTGACATTGAAATTAAATTTTTTAACTATTTAACTTTAACTTTTTTATCTAATTTAACTATTTTGAAAGTTGGTCTTATTTGGAAATATTTGGATGACCGAAAATTAAAATTTAAAAGACTAACGTGTGCATTGAAATATATCGCCATTGGCTGATAATTTAAAATCGAAGGTTCGATACTGGAAACGAAGTTTAATTTTTGAATTGGAAATAATTGCGATTGAAAATTTTTATAACGAAGAAAATTAAAGAAGAAAAAATGAAATTAAATAATATTTTATTTTTCAAAATTGGAGAATTGGTGGATTAGCATTATGCCGCGGTACTTTTTTTTTGAGAGAGGTAAAGATTTATATTTTCAATAATTTCTTACTTAATATATTATACAATATTATAACTAGCGGTTTATTGGAATATACGATAAATTATGTAGTCGTACGACTTCAATCTAAAGTTTCTATTAGTATACAGAAAGTAAATAATCAGTAATGTTAAAATTAACGAGGACGTGACTAAAACTAAGCTGCAAGATTAGTAGATATTATAATAAATATAAATTTAAATTTTTATGTATAGTGATTTTATTAACAATTTTTTAATATAAATAAATGGCTCAGTACCTTTCATTGTTTAAAGTCAAAGACTTGAGAATTGTAGATTAAATAGATTGATTATATTTTAATCATAGAATTAACTAAATTCCAAGTTCTATTTTTTAAAAATCTGTTGAAGCTAGATAAGGTACTTCTCTGATAGATTATATTTAAATCGTTAAGTGAGCTTATCGTAGAAGAAGCGCTGTCAACATAGAACATACTACAAGCAAATAGTCAAAAACATGGATCACTACGTCTTAATATATAACCGACAGTTTCGAAATTACTCAGGCGAGATTTGTCATCATAAAATACACATTGACCTCCGATAATCATACATCAAGTAAACTTCTGAATAAATATAATATATTTATGTATATGTATTGTAATGGTATTTTCGTAGAAAATTCCCACACACCTATTTTTGCTCAGGTAACCCTGGATTGCGGGAGCAATTGGTAATTTTCAAGGGTCGAGAGTTCTTACGTTTAAAAAAAAATAATTAAATAAAAAACTTCTTCTCGTTTTAAAAAATTAAATAGTAATTCAAAATTAAATGTAATTCCAATTCAAAAGTAGTATTCTTTGATGGAATCGTGGTTTTGATTCCGACCTTAACCAAATCGCCCGCTTATCAATCGCAACATTTGTTCCTGCGAATGCAAATTTTAAACTTTCCAATTTTAAATAATTCAGATTTAATTTTGTAATTTCAATTGCTCTTTTTCTAATTTATCCACCAAATCCAATCTACCGCTCAGTAGCCACTCAATATAAAAATTATCCAAAAATCCAAATATCAAAATTTCAAAAATAACGCAATAATGCGAAAGCATAGAATTCACTTTATTCAATCAAATCAAAAATATTACTCACAACTAATTGCAATAATTCGCCTCAAAATTCAAAACTCAACGGGCTTACAAAATTTTACACCCGCTGTCGGTCATAGTTGGCCAAAAAAGCCTCGTATCTTTATCTTTTCTCCCCACTCTGTACTTTTCCAATTTAAACATTCAAAAATTAAATTCACAAATTTTTACAATTTAGCACAGGGTGGGTCGAAATATTTTGTTTCACGACATCTTAATGCCCCCGTTGCGAATTGGAGTTATGGGCGCAGCCTAGAACGAAAGTTCGCAAATCCCATGTCGTGCTACAAAACAAAAATTATCAAAATTTAAAAAAAATAGTTATTTACAATTGAGAGCAATTCAAATTTATCTAAAATAAAACAAAATCAAAAATCAAAAAAAATCGCTTATTTCTTCCAAACTTTCATCCTGTATCCATTTTTATCCGAGCTCCTACTGTTTCCATCTATTTTTTCTTCTTTACCTTCCACAGAATTATTTTCTTGCCAGACGTCCAACTTTCCGGCATCTTCTGTCGTCCCCGACTCATCCAACACTTCCAAATCTTCTTCTTTTCTTTCTCAACATCATCCATTTGATTATATTTCCGCTTCACACCCTTGTGAATTTTTTTTAATGATTTCTCGTCCTCCTCTTCATCTCTTATTAATGGTTCTTCTGTGTCCATCGACTCATTTCTTTTTATTACTTCTTTTTTTACAAATGATTCTGTCTTATCTTGTGCCATCAGTTCATTTTCTTGCTCTTCTTTTTCAAACATTGCAAAAAACTCTATTTCGTCTTCATTGGACTCTTTTTCTTCCATAAATTTTTTTTTAATGAATTCATTATTTTCCATTAGTTTGCTCTCGAATTTGTTTTCTTGAAAATTTTGTCGGTTATTTAATTGTAGTTCTAATTGATTTTTCGTTATCACGCATTCCTTTAAATGAATCACCTCACTTTCTACCTTATCCACCCTTGTGTTAGTGGTTTCTAGATTTTTCTCTATGACCCGGAATTTTTGTTCAAAGATTTGTATGATTTCTTTTTTATTTTTCTCTATGGACTCCATCATTTCTTTTGTGTCCTTTTTTTTATCTTCTTTGTCTTGTTGCCTTTCTTTTCTTTGTTCCTCTTTGTCTTGTTGCCTTTCTCTTCTTCGTTCCTCTTTGTCTTTTTTGTTATTTTCCATGATAAGTTTTTGTAATTTTGCCATCCAATCCTCTGGTTCTAGCATTTCCATATTTTCAGTACCTCGCCTAGTGCTGGAGTACTTCGGAGAATCGATGGCTGCATCACTCACATATTGTTCTTCCTGTTTTCTATTGTTTTCTTCCATTTTATTTTTATTTAAAATTGATCATCAAAAAAAAAATAAATGCAACAGCAGAAATTACTAAAAAAAAAATTTTTAGATGTTTTTTTCGTTTCTCTGCGCTGTAGCGTCAATTTAGTTGTAATGGTTTTCCTTTAAATATTTGCGAACAAGTCCCTGCGCAGTGGTGCCAATTTAGTTGTAATGGTATTTTCGTAGAAAATTCCCACACACCTATTTTTGCTCAGGTAACCCTGGATTGCGGGAGCAATTGGTAATTTTCAAGAGTCGAGAGTTCTTATGTTTAAAAAAAAATAATTAAATAAAAAACTTCTTCTCGTTTTAAAAAATTAAATAGTAATCCAAAATTAAATGTAATTCCAATTCAAAAGTAGTATTCTTTGATGGAATCGTGGTTTTGATTCCGACCTTAACCAAATCGCCCGCTTATCAATCGCAACATTTGTTCCTACGAATGCAAATTTTAAACTTTCCAATTTTAAATAATTCAGATTTAATTTTGTAATTTCAATTGCTCTTTTTCTAATTTATCCACCAAATCCAATCTACCGCTCAGTAGCCACTCAATATAAAATTTATCCAAAAATCCAAATATCAAAATTTCAAAAATAACGCAATAATGCGAAAGCATAGAATTCACTTTATTCAATCAAATCAAAAATATTACTCACAACTAATTGCAATAATTCGCCTCAAAATTCAAAACTCAACGGGCTTACAAAATTTTACACCCGCTGTCGGCCATAGTTGGCCAAAAAAGCCTCGTATTTTTATCTTTTCTCCCCACTCTGTACTTTTCCAATTTAAACATTCAAAAATTAAATTCACAAATTTTTACAATTTAGCACAGGGTGGGTCGAAATATTTTGTTTCACGACAGTATATATTATGTACATTTGCTAGTAGAACCTTTAGATCCATTTTTGGCCTAGCAGCTAGCACAATCAATGATAGCACAATGCTAATGGTGAAGCGCTCGATTTGAATTCAGGATGAGACTGATTTTGTTATAACCATCTACTTGCTTTGTGATGATTATCACTAGTGTGGAATTATATGTAAATGTAAATAGTCGTAAAAAATTGTATCTATGCGTTTCTATAACTTTAGAGTTTACAACCAAAATTTGAGAGTGCATATTTCATATGTTTTTATTTTTACTGCATATTTCATATGTTTTTACTTTTAAGACATATAAGTGCATATTTTCATACTTTTACGAAAATAAAATTTAAAAAAGATAAACTTTGCAAAAATATCTTTGAAAATAACAGCTTCCCAGGCACGGCTTGCAAACGAATTTGTTTATATATTGTTGCATCCGCAATAAACATCATACATCAATATTGCCGTTTATTGTGCCGTCATAATGGAAATGCAGCTTATGATTATTTTATGAGTCATAATTAGAGCACGGAGTTTAATGAATTTGCATATTTCTTAAAATTGGTATGTGACCAAAATCCATATGGATAAAGCCGAATTAGGCAAATCAGAATTCAATACTTTTTAAAATACATATTTTGCATATTTTTAACATTAGGTGGATATTTTCGTAAGTACATTTTTGTACTTTTTTTATTCAACGGTTCCATTTTCAATATTTTAAAGGCGATTTTCTCGAAAATTTCTTATATCTGTCTCAACAGCTATGAGGAATTGTTATTCGAGGACTGACCTTCCTGCACAATAAGTAAAAAAGATCACCATTAGAATGGTGAAATAATTAAAATAAAATGGTTTACTTAAAATGTACTTTTTTGACTTAAGCCATTTTTGATCCCTACGAGCATACCTTCTGTTTTTTCTAAGCTCTTTAAGTTTTCAGTTCCATATAATTATTGGATACTAAATATTATTATTTCTATTTGCTATAGGGATTTTACATTACCGATGGTGGCGCTAGCGACAACTTCAATATGTCAATTTTTCAATTAAAAAATCCCAGAAAAACAAAGTCAAATAGTATTAACACACGTTAAAAGACAATTTGGCTTAGCAATTTGGTATACTGGTTCGAGTAGTTACAATTGCTGTCGTATGGTGGCATTTGATTAATGTTAAATCCGTATATGGTACATATTACCTATTGGTTACATATTAGTAAACTATATTTTGGAAAATAAAATTTATTATTGAATTTAAAATATTTTCGTTAAATAATCTTAGAATGAACAAGTTAATTAAACGATTTTTAATAATGTTTTTATTATTAAGCTTTCAACGTTGGTGAACGTCTTCAATTATATTTCACAAGTTAAAAAATTAATTTATTATAAAATATTTTCAGTGTAAAAGCATTTTTAAAATATATAATATTTCTTGTACAATAACCGGATTTTTTTTTAATCTCTAATTTGTTTTAAATTACTTTTGCCGCTACTTTTAGAAAAATAATTGATTAGCTTATAGAAATTGTTAAGTGTACTTTTCAAAAATTTATTAACAAATTGTATTACAAGTTTTGGTTCAAAATTTGGTATATTACTCGATGACATAGTGTGACGTAACATATTTGGTATTCTGTTTATGTTAAAATGTCAAACTCGGTTAAACTTAAATTTAACCGTATAAGCAAAACCTTGTCAAACTATATAAAATTACAAAATGAAATCTGAAATCTATTTCACAGTAAGAGTATTTACTAAACATTACAAATAACTGTTTAGTGGAGTCAGTTTATTCAAACTAATGAAGTACATTTTATGCGCGCATATTATCGAGAATCCAATCCATGTAATAATCTATTCTTGTATATACACCCGGAAGCCCTTCTTGACCACAACTTCGGGGACCAAAAGATACAATTCCATACTGAACAAAGTGTGTATCATCGTCTAAAAATTCTATCCACTGTAGTGGACCGCCACTGTCACCCCCACATGAGTCTCTTCTATTTTTCCCACCTGCGCACATTTGTCTATAAGTTATTACAGCTGGAGTTTGATTGTAAGCTGCTTTACATTCTGCTTCTGGTATAACAGGAATATCCACCTTCAACAAATCGTCACTTCTTCTACTCCCTATAATATAAATTATGGGTCAAATCGCAGAATTTAATATTAATATTATAATTAGATTTACTTGTTCCGGTGGAACCCCAGCCAGTTACTAGTAATGACATATTTGTATGATTTTTGTTTCTCGTGGTTTCGTCTATTGGAAGACAAATCGGTTGCACACTTTCTGCAAGCATAAATAAAAGAAGTTTAATTTACTTCAAGACAACTTTTCTTCTGTTTTCAAATTTTCCTACCCTTAAGTTGAGCAGGTGCACTTAAACGCAATAATCCAATGTCGTTACTATAAGTGGTGAAGTTGTAATTGGGATGTGGAATAACTTCTTCTATAAAAATATCTTGAACTGGGTCAGCACACGTAACAATACCCTTGCCTTCTTCTATACAATCTTGTGCTGATGTAATATTATATTCTCCAAGTCGAGCGCCAAGTCTTAAAGATATTACAATGTTACCATTAAAATGATACGTATTTTAATATATTGCTAATATGCCAAAATAAACTTACAATGTAAGATTATCAAGATGTGTAATACAATGGGCAGCAGTTAAAACATATCTATCACTAATCAGGGTTCCTCCGCAGCGAAAATCTGGTCCATGTCCTAAAATACAGTAGATTTAAATTAACCCCTAACATTAATGTATTGCAATTACCGGTTTTATATGATAAAAGTGCCATCCATGGAAATTCGAATAGAGAAGTTTTATTTCCATTTATAATTCGATTTCTGGTAGAAAGAGGACCACAATCTGAGACGGAAGGTAAAAGTCGAATATTTCTGTGATTAGTAACGTCTGGTGGTCTAGGAATAGTTGGAATGACTGGTATGGGTCTTCCTATATTATTTACGCCAAACAAGTTTGGTGTAAGTGGTTTATTGGGACAACACACTTTTACTAGTCTTTCTTGAAAACCACACTGATAGCTTCTTAAATAGCGGGTTATCTCTGGGGTTGGTGACGTTACTCGTCTCAAAAAATCCATCATGCTCTTGCATTCACCAATGATAACACAATTTCCCACACCTCTATCGGGTGTTCTACAGCCGTTGTCGTCAATTGCCCATTCTAGTAAAGAATATAATCAGAATGATAAATATTGTTTATTTGACAATTCGAAATAAATAAATAAGTAGATATACTATTAAGAAGCTTTTTTCATTAGTGGAATTTTAACAGCGATTGCAACTGAATATTTATTTCTTATTTAAGTTTCAACTAGCATGTTAGTGTGTTACAAATTTAATAGATATATTTGCAATATAATTTGTTATACTTTTGTCATTTTACTACTACATATCATTTTTCATATACTATTCTGGTAGTTTGAATAAAAACTTTTATGTGCTTTTAATAATATCAGTCATTTCATTATTAGCAAACTTGGCAAAATTTTTTCAATGAATGATTGGATAACCGTATGGTAACAGGTAACCAATCTGCACTGGCCAACTTCATAGGGTACAGCTAGAAACATTTCTGATGGTTGGTAAGATCTTAAGAAGATTTTATCTTTTTCTAATTAAAATTACTTAAAAAATTTTGTGTAGCTATATTTGGGCACGAAACAATTAGCTTACAAAACTGTCAAATTATATAAAATTACAAAACTAAATTAAAAACTATTTCGCAGTAACAGTGCGTACTAAACATACAAAATACTGATTAGTAAAGGCAGCCTTTTGATACAAACGAATTACAATAATTTACGCTCGCATATTATCCAGAATCCAATCCATATAATAATCTATTCTTGTGTATACACCCGGAAAACCTTCTTGTCCGCAATTTCGAGGACCAAAAGATACAATTCCATGCTGAACAAAGTGTATATCATCATCAACATTTTCTAGTACCTGCATAGGTCCACCACTATCACCTCCACAAGAGTCTCTTTTATTTTTACCACCTGCGCACAATTGTTTATAATTTATTACAGCTGGAGTTTGACTATAAGCTGTTTTGCATTCTGCTTCCGGTATAATAGGAATTTCCACCTTCAGTAAGTCGTCACTTCTTCTAGTCCCTATAATATAAATTATAGTTTAAATTGCTCAACTAATATTATTAATCAGAATTAAAATAAAAATTACTTGATCCAGTAGAACCCCAGCCAGTCACGACTAATTTAGCATTTGCAAAGTTCTTATTCCTCAAGGTTTCATCTACAGGAAGGCAAATCGGTTGCACATTTTCTGCAAACATATACATAAGAAAACTTCAATTTACTTTTTCTTGTTTTTCAAATTATCCTACCCTTGAACACCGCAGGTAATCTTAAACGCAATAATCCAATGTCGTCACTATAAGTTTGCAAATTATAATTGGGATGTGGAATTACTTCTTCAATTAAAATGTCTTGAACGGGGTCAGCACAAATAATAGTATTCTTGCCTTCCATTTCACAGTCTTGTACCGACGAAATATTATATTCTCCAAGTCGAACTCCAAGTCTTAAAGATATAATGTTTTCTCCAAAATGTTCTACTTTAATATATTAATAATACTTATGTATGTTTGACTAAACTTACAGTGTAAGATTATCAAGATGGGTAATGCAATGGGCAGCAGTTAAAACATATCTTTCACTAATAAGCGTTCCACCGCATCGAAAATCTATTCCGGATCCTAAAATAAACTAGAATTAAATGAACGCCTAAATTATCTGCAGTTATTGCTATTACTCGTTTGATATGATAAAAGAGCCATCCATGGAAATTCGTAGAGACCAGTTTTGTTTCCATTTATAATACGGTTTCTTGAAGGTAAAGGACCACAATCTGAGACGGAAGGTAAGAGTTGAATATTTCTGTGATTTGTAACGTCGGGTGTCCTAGGAATGGTTGGAATGACAGGTGGCTCCGGTATGACTGGTCGCTCCGGTATAATTGGTCGCTCCGATATGACTGATTTCTGGGTGGTGGTGGTAGTAGTAGTAGTTGTAGTGACTCGCGTAAGCGTTGTTCTATTATTTTCATTGGAAACTTTGTATGGAATTGGTTTAGCAGGACAACACACTTTTACAGATCTTCCTTCAAAGCCACACTGATAGGTTCTTAAAATACGAGATACCTCTTGGGTAATTGACGTTAATTGATCCAAAAAGTTTAACATACTCGGACAGTCTCGAATGGTAACACAATTTCCTACCCCTTTATCGGGTGTCCTACATCCGTCATCGTCAATTGCCCATTCTAATAAAGAACAAAGAACATAATCAAAAAGATAAATATTATTTATTTGATCATTTTCTGCCCTTTCATCTACTAGCGATCATTAAAGTTTTTAAACTTTAAGGTAGAATTAAAATTTGAACCGAGAGTTAAATTAAATTTGAAGATTTTCATTTATCTATTTTAACTTAATTCTATGCTATCGTAAATTTTTTATCAGATTGACCCTAAGTCTAAGTATAAATAATAATAACCTACTACTAAAAGACTCTTGAATTAATACATTTTTCTTGCGTGATAAAGTACTAATCTCTTTTTGACTATCGTGCATCCAAATTAGTATTGAGAGCTGTAGTATTTTATATTTCAAAAATAATGTCAGTTAGCCAATTTTAGTAAAACAATAGCTCTAGCTCCGTAGATTCTAGTTATTCGACTAATGGCACAAACACATTTTAACTGTAAAAAGACTGTTAATAAAAGTATTGACTGTAATTTCTATTATCTTAAATTCTGGACCTTTCATACTAAAAGTACATATATGTATAGGTATATGGTATTTAAGTTTTTTAATTAAGACGTATTTTATGTTAAGTAATTTTATGCTAAAAGTACAATAAATTTAAATTATGATACCGTTTTCTATTTATTCATAATATTCGAAAGTGCTAATAATTTCAAAGTCGTATACTTGACTACAGTCTTCGGGATTCCCTAGAGAAACTACCATTACAAAGTAATGTTATAAAAAGATTTTTTTCGTTTTTAAACCTGAAAACCTGCTAACATTCTGTACTACCTAGTAAACTACTTTAGTAGAATATCTAATTACGGTAGTTTTCCTTCTATTTATATTATATTTATATTTATAGTTTTCCTTATATTTTAATTATGTTGTTCTTAATTAACGAATTCGGTCAGTCAGGGCCGCTTGTACAGTGCTAGTTTAACAGTCGTTTAAACCAAATTTAACTTAAAACCAAGTTTAACTATTTTTTCACTTTGTTCACTCATAGTTTAATGATTAAACTAGGTTTGAACCAAGTTTAAGTTAAACCATTGAAGTTGATGGTTTAAGAGCAGTTTATAGTTAAAACATAACCTAGATATTCACAAGCATTATAATGTATTTTTAAAATAGACTTTTTGGGAGAATAAATGTGCAAGTTATATGCGATGCAAAATTAAAAATTAGAAATCTAGTTTGTAGATGGCCAGGTTCTAGTCATGATTCTACTATTTTCAATAACTCTAGAATTAGGGCTAAATTTGAAAATGGTTTGATGGGTGATAGCTTAATAGTAGGTGCAGAACGGTTGTACCATGATGGGTTACTATATCTTGTAATCTGCGAGTTTAATAATAAGTATTAATTATTGTGGAAAAAAACTACATAATTTTAATTTTACTTATATATTAATAATTAAACTTAATTTGATTTCGAGTTTCTAATATAGGATCTGCCAAAAAATAATTTTACTTCTATTTTGATAATAGTATTTATAAGAAACTTGGTAAAATTTAAATTTGTATCTACTAAATTTTCAAATTACACTACATTACGAGTATTAAACTATTGTAGTTTATTGTTTAACAATGTTGTTAAACAACATTTAAACAATTGAAAAAATCAAAATAAGACAGGCGCTTCGTACAATTTACAAATGTCAAAATATTCTCGTTAATAAATAATACCAAATTAGTTAAATATGAAACAAAATCCCTAGAAATTTGAATACCAACCATACAAATTACTGTTAAACTGTAAATTATTTAAACCCTTCTTAAACTTCATTTATACAACACCTACGTTTTTAAACGTCGTTTATAAATTAAACCAAGTTTTACAAAACTCGAAATTAAACTCACACTGTACAAGTGGACCTCAGTCAGACCTCATCAATAGAAAACTTATTTTTATAAAAATCATAAACTAAATTATTATAAATTCTATTTTCTGCATGATTTCTAAAAAATTTGGTTTGACAATGCCTAGTGATCGAGTATTTTCTGTTTTCTTACAGAAAACTTCTGTAATTCTTCTTGTGTTTATTTTCAGAATATTTCAATAATATTCTACTAAAGCAAATTTTATTTAAAAATTAAGGAAACTTTAACAAGTAGTATATTTAGAATCAAATTTTGTTCAATCTCCCTGCTATTGGTTAATCTCATCACAATATCTGCGGTGCTTTGCCATTGCCTTTTAATTGCAGAGGTTTGAAATATCATTGTTATATAGCTCAGAGTCAAACCAGGTTCACGAAGATAGTATTCACGCACGCTAACGGTAGGACTATCTCAGAATAGAATTAATTATATTATTAAATTTATTTTACTAAATATTAAAGAAATATTTTTTTGTCAATGTGATCTGTTGGTTATAATTATAAAAAAACTTTGTAAAAGAAATATTTTTAGGTCGTGAAACAATTAAAGATGGCTATTTTTGGGGAACTTTCAAACTTTTAATTTCAACTGGTATTCTACTAATTATAGCAATTAAATAATCTGTAATTTCCATTTATCCTTAAACCGTTGCTCTTTCAAGTATGAATAATTATTTTGATTTATCTATCAGATTATTTAAATCAAAAACTGGAAAAATAGTTGATACTGTGATTCCCAATGTTTAATTTTTATTTTCCGTGATATTCTAATGGGTAAAATTATTTTTTAGAGTTTCCGTAAACAGATGATGAAATGTGGTATACTTCTTAAGTGACAATAAAGCAACATAATTTATACTGTATGTTACACTTGGTATAGCCTTAACTAATATATGTACAGTTAAACCTGTATAACTCAAACCTCAGTAAAATGAAAAAAAATATCATTCCATTCCACTGAACCTTTAAATACACGGTATCCCGAAATATTTAGACATTGTAACTCGAACAAAATGTTATTTCCTTATGAAGTATTCGAACTCGAATTTCAAAAAGCAGACTCCGTAAATCTAAGTTATTAAAATATAATGACGTCTTGGAATTCCCGAACTCAGCAATAAAATCTTAGATTTTCTTCACTGGAATGTTTGGTGCTTTTGTACTAACGTGCAGTTGTATTCATTAAACTTTCTAATGCTTAAAAATTGTGCCTTTCTAAGTCGAAATTTTTAGCATTTTTCTTGAAATTCGACTTATCGAGATTCCACTGTCTTTTCATTTTCAACATAACTACGGTATATCAGTGCTCAACACTTTATAAAATTTTCGTTATGTTATTTAGGGTATCAGGAAGATAGTAACAATGATGATATTCTCCACGAGATCAATTAACTGGAAATCCCAATCAAGAAATGGGGATTTTTATAAAACAGAAATTTGTATAACAATTTTATTTCATGAATAACGATTACGTATTAAAATTAATGTTATGTTAAAGTACTTGAACTAATAAAAGATTTGCTTTTCTTAATTGTATACATTTTCTACCTAATGAGCACGAACTACATTTTTTTAATAGGTTATTTTTTGTTCGGTGATTTATAATATAAATTCTATAAAATTTTGCTGCTGTTGATTATATATTTGTTTTAAACATATCTACAAGTAACATGTAATTAATTTGATAACTGAGAATAAAAAACTTGTATAATAATATTGCTATTATCGTAATTGTTCCCATTTATTTATAAAATTGTTTTTAAGTAATCACAAAATTTAAAACAAATTTTTGTAAATTATTAACAAAATGGGTCATTGTTTTCCACTACTATTGTTCGTCATATAGTAAATTTAAATTAAAAGTACAATAGCTTCTGCAAAAATATTTGCAGACCTTGAAATTTGGTCTTCAATTTTTTTGAACTATCGGTAATATTGCAATGTTAAATTGTTATGGTTTGTATTAATAGAAATAAATATGTCAGAAAATTTCCTTAGAAGCATTTAGTTGTATAAGACCCTATATAGAAATTTTGATAAAACTTCCAATTATCATAATAATATGCCAAGGCTATTTTACAAAACGTTAAAATACAAAAACTAGTTTTAAACATAATGTGATAATAAATAATTAAATTAATACACTCACATTTTTATCAAATTTGAAAATACAAAATGAAAATCAAAAAATATAATATACAAAGTAACTTACGTGCATTAGTTAATCCTAACGTGCTAACAGTAATTAAAACAGTAAAAGTAATTAATTTAAATTTGTTCGTAGCCATATTAATGTAATTTCACTTTTAAGAACTTATTAAATACTGTATCGATGTTATTTGTTATTAAGAACTGCTGTTTATGATCTTTAAAGCGTCATTTACAACGTGACAAGCGAGCAGTGGGAAGAGATAGACTGGTTTTACCTAGGGTCACAGAGCGAAACGATTTATCACTAATTCGTAATAAACATTTATTTTTAGTTTCACCGTGCATACTAATAGTTACTAATAATTAATTTTTATTTATTAAATATAAGTACTTTAAGGTAGTTTGTGAATTTGCCCGGAACTCCGGTATTCACCGTCAGCATCAGGTAAGCAAGCGTCGCCACTGCATCGACGCTCATATACGTCATAATTCTGTTAAAAAAAATTTTAAATAGTTGGAATTTTTATTAACCAATCAGAAAATGTACATCTGCAGAATAATTAAGAACTAGCTGGATTTCCCGACTTCGTTTCTAAACTTTTATATTTTTTATTTTATAATTAATTTTATTTATTAAAATTTATTTATTTCTAATCCATTTGCAATTAATTTTTTTATTAGGTTTTCTTTTAATTGTTGGTATAAAGATTGTTTCAATATACTATAGGTTAGTATTATTAATATTTCAATATACACTTATTATTTTATTCTATTTTAATTTTTAGTTCTGAAAATGGTTGGGCAATTAAAAAATTGTTTAAATACACTTTTAACTAGACAAGTAATTTTTACAATAATTAATTGTTTTAGGTTTTATTTGAAATAATTTGAAGGCAGTTGTTTTGATAAAGGTAATTAATTTGGTAATTAATTATATTACTTTTAATTATACGAGTATTTTAAAGCCCATCTTGAAAGCCTATTGCCACTTTGAATCTCTTCTTCAAAAATTGCCATTATCCTTAAGGATACGCTGAGAAATAATTATTGTTACAGATTATAAGAAATATATTACTTTTTAATATAATTTAGCATAATTCACAGACAAACGTAAAGATATTAAGACTTAGAATAAGTGTATCTTAAATATTGCGTGTTAAATGATACCATACAATTTATTAATTAAACAATGCACATAATCTATTTCTATACTTTGTAATATATGGAAATATACGTAATTACTAACAGGTCAAATTGTTATCGGTTAATATAACATTTGATAATCAATTATCGCTTCTAGATATTTTAATAAAATATATTCTTGTTTTTAGAATAATCTATCACAAATCTTAAAAAATGAGTACAGCCAAAAAAAAGCATAAATTCAGATAGAATAAACAACTAAGGTATAAAAATTCTTTAAATTAACCGAGTTTTTATATTATGTTAAAGCGGTGTTTATGGCATCACAAATACTATAATTTAATCTGTCGGTATGGTTTATGTGTAAGAAGTTAAGTAGTATAGGGAGGCTTTGGTATTTTAAATTATGTAAAAAATAATTACCCTGGGCACAAATAATAATTAATTTCTTATATAATATTATTCATTAGAATAACCGCAAAAATACCAGTTTTATTGGTGTTAATAATATTATGAACTGAAATAACGATTTAATTACATAATATTATTTGACCATTGATTTAAAAATTAATTGCAAAAGGGACTCCACTAAAATTGTGGTGTTTTATTCTATGAAATCTTCCTTATTTAAGTGGCTTGCCAAAAATTATGACTTTAAACTATGACATTTTGCATTTTGCAAGCATTGCTTGCCCCTTTAATAAAATGTGCTTTAAAAATAAATAATATTATAATTAGTAATATATAAAATAAAATTGTACAATTTAATAGATTTTATCATAAAACTTTTAATATAAATTTTTATTAGAGAACAATCGAAATTATATTATGGTTTCATAATAACATAAAATTTCTCTGTTAAATCAGTCAAATAACATATTTTCCGAATTACAGGCTCTCATTCACCTATCTTGTTCCAGGCCCGAACTGGGACCTAAAACCGGCCCGGCCATTTTAGAGACTGTCGGCCCCTTACTTCTCGCAAAAACGTTGCATGTACTCTTAACATATTTACTTTTATAAAACGTGTAATGTCCAAAATTCATGAAAAAAACATAGTTATTTTGTTTGAATTTGTTTTTTATTTTTTTTAGTTCTAATAGTGAAAGACATTTTTTATTAGTATTATTTTTTGACTTTGCCATTTCAGAATACATCTATCAAAATAAAAACAAATGCACTCATAAAAATTCAGATCTGAATTGCATGCAAAATGAAAAGAATTACATACTAACATAAAAAAAAATTATAATGATATTACCACTTTGTATTTTGTCGACAATTGGGCGACTTTATTATCATTATGTAGATATACATTGCTTTATTTTAAACACGGGTGTCTTTATTTTATATTTTTTCCAGCACAAGCAGTGGCGCAGCCAGGATTTTGTTATAGGAGGGGGACAGCTAAAGAATGCGAGCGAAGCTAGCTGTGTCAAAAGTGCACGCCGCAGGCGAAAATCTTTCGGAAAAGGAGGCGTGGTCATCTTATTTTCGAGTATAATTATTGTGGTACCACTGTTACCTACCTTAAATTGAAGTG
Source organism: Cantharis rustica (assembly GCA_911387805.1). Taxonomy (NCBI): domain Eukaryota; kingdom Metazoa; phylum Arthropoda; class Insecta; order Coleoptera; family Cantharidae; genus Cantharis; species Cantharis rustica. The sequence continues at coordinate 26,921,028 of OU426877.1, read as the reverse complement.
AGAATAAAAAAAAATAGTGTTTGGGGAGGGGGGGCTATAACCCCCTCGTTGTAATGGTATGTTGTAATGGTATTTTCGTAGAAAATTTCTACACACTTATTCTTGCTCAGGTAACACTGGTGTGCGGGAGCAGTTGGGAATTTTTAAGGGTCAAAAAGTTCCAGCGTTATCAAAATAAAAAATTAAAATATAAAAATTTCAATTCCACTTTATAGGGAACGAAGTTTCGATTTCTACTTTTATCCCAATCGCCTTGTTATCAATCGCACCATTTGTTCGTACGAATATAATTTCAAATTTTTCAACTTTAAATATTTCACGTTTAATTTACAATTTTAACTTCTCCTTTTCCAAATCAATCAAAACCAATCAATCTGCTACCGCTCGATAGCGACTTATCAATAATATCCAAAATCCAAATATCAAATATTTGTCCAAAAACAACGCAATAATGCACACGCATAAAAATCACTTTATTAAATAATTCCAAAATATTACTCACAATTTCAAAATAGCAAAATCCCGTATCAAAATATAAACTCAGCGGGCATACAAAATTTTGCACCCGCTGTCGGCCATAGTTGGCCAAAGAAGCCCCTATCTCTATGCTTTCTCCCCACTCTGTACTTTTCCAGTTTAAACATTCAAAAATAAAATTAATAAATCTTTATAATTCAGCACAGGGTAGGTCGAAATATTTTGTTTCACGACAATATATTACGTTATCCAGTGTAATAATGTTCACGTTACCGAGTAGCTATAGAAAACCTCGGGAAAGATCTTCATAAATTCGAATGTTTACTTTATCGAGCTTCTACTATTAAAAACTTGTATTTGAACGGTTTTTGTGATTTATAAATTCATTGTGCTAAAATTTTAAGTTTTATTAACCATTTTGATACTTTATTATATTACCTATATAAAAAAACATAATTTTTTTTGCGATATAATCAGCCACTGGTTAGACGGCCCTTTGACTGCACCGGCCTATCGGGCATTTGCCCGATCTGCCCTATGGCCAGTCCAGGCCTGCCTTGTTCTCATAAATAGAATACATCTTCAATTCTAAATATTTAATTGCTTTATCTACTAATTTTTTAATTTCACGATAGATGATAATATGTTAGTAATGGAAAAGCCAAACTTACTTGATAGACAAATAAACACATAGGCCCAAAATAATAAAACCTAACAAAATGTTAAAATAATAAATTTTAACTGTTAAAAAACTTTTTTAAGTTATTTTCTATTACATAGGCCCAGTTTTTCAATCGTGGTTTAAACCAAATAAAAATATTTTACTACAAAATTTCTTAGTTAACAGTTTTCTCTAACCAATTACTTAAACCAGCACATAATATGGTGGTTTAGCTACATTATTTTAAAAACTGACATAATTAAGGTAAGAGCGGTAGACACATTGCCTGCTTTTTCGACCGTCTAGCCATCACACAATGTGTTTCTGACTCATTAGTCGTCATCAGTACCGCTTACTATTTTTAGTTTTTAAAACTTCAATGCACAATGAGTGCAATAATTTTACATTTACATTATTTTAGTTAACTATAATATAATAGCTATAATAATAATAAACTACTTATAATATTATGAAGTACATTAGGAATAAAAATTATTTTATATTCTAAATTTATTTTTTAGACCTACAGATAAAAATGCGGTAGTACTTGCCAAAAACTTGACTAGTGAAGAGTTACTTCTTCTGTGCTTTCAACCCTACCACTTTCTCTTTTAGTAGTTGTTTTCTTCTCAAAAGGGAAGAAAACCCTATTAGACAAGTGACGCAATACAAAAAAAGTAACTACAAAAAAGTACAGCAAGGCGAAAAAATTGGAGAAGGACCCAGAACAAAAATTGTGAACAAAACACCAGTAGATGCAATCGTCCATGATATTATTGGTGAAAGTGTGTTTGGCTGCGACTGCTTCTAGAAGAGCACAAATTTCGACTAAAACAATCTTATGCATTGATTAGAAATAAGATCATTTATTAAATTTACAAATTATAAAAATACATTAATAAATTTATTCTTGTTCTGTTATTATTTGCATTATTAGCAACAGAAACATTTGAAACAAGGTTAAATGCTGCTTGTTCGTCTTTGTTCAGCAATGGTGAATCTCATTTTTGGAAATTGCAAGCCATATTATGTGGTACAGCTGTGGCTACAATAAATTATCTATTGAACTTTATCGCTATTTACTGAAATTTCGTTGGAATGCTCTACAAAATCAATAATATTTTCATCATCAGATGAAATATTAAATAATAATAATTGATCTATTTTAAATTTTATGCACAACTAATCAAAAAATATAACTTTGTAATTTGTCATAAACATCGGAAATAAGCATACGTTGTATGTCCAATTGTGAAATTTTACTGCATTCCGATACCAACTTACCAAATATTTTGGTTAGCTAACTAAAATATTGAAAAGAGGAGTCTAATTACTGAAAAACTCATATTTTGCTTAAACTAGTTTAAGATTTTAGTTACATTTTAAACCAAATTAGCTAACCAAAAAGTTAAATCATGACTGAAAAACTGGACCATAGACAAATAGACAGATAGACACAAATAGACAAGCATTTTCAGCTATTACAACAAATCCAGCAACAATTTTGGAAGAAATAGTTACTGATCATTTAATCATGCAAAAAATTAGAAAAATTTTTAGTAGTGAAAACCTTTGGATTAGTAAATATGTGCTGATCAGAATCTAACATATTTATTTTGAAAAATCTATATCAATTTTAGATTTAGAATTGTAATTGGTGATAAGCTTTTGTTGTTTAAATACTTTATTTTTTACTATCAAATGGTAAAATAAAAAATCTTGTAAATAATATTAAAAAATATTTTACAGTATAAGTACCTACTAAACATTCAAATACTGTTTAGTAAACAATGTTTTAAAATTAACGAAGTACAATAAATTTATGTGCGCATATTATCGAGAATCCAATCCATGTAATAATCTACTCTTGTGTATACACCCGGAAAACCTTCTTGTCCGCAGTTTAGATTACCAAAAGATTCAACTCCAAACTGAATAAAGCGTATATCACCGTCAATAAATTGAAGTGACTGAAGAGGTCCCCCATTATTACCAATACAGAAGTTTCTTGAATTTCTACTACCTGCGCACAATTGTCTGTAATTTATTACAGCTGTAGTTTGACTGTAAGCTGTTTTGCATTCTGCTTCTGATATAATAGGAACTTCCACTTTCAATAAGTCTTTACTTTTTCTTACTATAATTTAAATTATCATTTAAATTGTTCAACTTATTATTATTATTGCTATAAATAATCTTACCTGTTTCGGTAGAACTCCAGCCAGTTACGACTAATTTAGCATCTGTAAAATTCTTATTCTTCAGGGTATCATATACAGGAAGACAAATTGGTTTCACGTTGTCTGCAAGTTCAATTTAAGTTCAATTTAACAAAAGTACAAAAGTTCAATTTAAGTCAAAAACACTTTATATTGTTTTGCAAATTTTCCTACCTTTGAGTTGAGCAGGGGAACTTAAACGCAGTAATCCTATATCATGACTATAAGTGGTGCAGTTATAATTCGGATGTGGTATCGCTTCCTCTATACGAATATCTTGAACTGGCTCAGAACAAATAATACCATACCTGCTTTCCCTTTCACAGTCTTGTTCCGACGAAATATTGTATTCTCCAAGTCGAACGCTTTTAAGCCTTAAAAGATATCATAGTTTGTCTAGAATGATATAATAGAGTAAATGTAAAATAATAACTCGTTTGTGTTTTTTAGTAAAACTCAAAGTTAATAGCATTTTAGGTTACTGTCACGTATCTGATCATAAGAATTGAACTTTTTCCTATTGAGCATTGGAAAGATGACAATTTTCTAAGTATATTAACACAAAAATTTTCTTGGATTATGCAATAGTTGTCGAAATAACGGCATTTTAAAATTAGGAAAAGCAGAGAGATATAATATGATACACCCGATTTTGTTGACGGTACGTGTGCTTTAATATACTCTTAATGTTGTTGTTAGTCGCGGTCGACACCCGGACCAGTCATTCTTCAGGGATATTTTTAAATTGCCTTACACAACAACGGCTAATCATACAGTCGTGTTAAAAGGTGTATCTAAAATACATGTAAATTTTACATTTTTCAAATTCGATTTTTTTGAGAACTAATTTATAATTCTTAGAAAAGTGTATTTTTACCAATAATCAATAGGGAAAAGTTAAAAGTGTGTGATAAAATACGCGACAGTTCCCGCATTTTAATTGATCTGTATATTTTATTTTATTAATAGTAACACAAATAGTAACACATTGGCTCACGGTAAATTTATACTAGATTATTAAAAAATAATGAATTAATTTATTTATTTATAGACCCTGTTAGACCCCTGGCAAATGCCTATTAATTAAGTATGCCAGGCCTGTTTATACAGGGATTTTCCAGGTACCTGTTTACACACTCTTTGCGGAACTCTGTGAAATGCTCGTGGTAGGGATTAGCCAGGTACCAGTTTACAGGTTTTTTGTAGAGCCCTGTGAAATGCCCATGGTAGAAATTTGTCAGGTACTCATTTACAGGTTATTTAGTAGGGCCTGTGCCAAATTTAACAACCAATAGAAAACGTTTGTTGATATTATTAGTAGATCAATAAAAATCATTCATTAATATAAAAATATAACAGTTGCGGTTTTTTTTATTTTAATGCTTTATTTCGGCCAACTATACTTAGTTAAATATTATTTTATCAATAATATATTTTATTTCTTAAACTATGGTTTCCCATTTTTCTTTCTACCTTTTATCAAATCATATTATTCTACAGCTACATCTACGAGCATCTATTTCGAGGGATTGTAACTTTAGGCTATTTCTCATTGAGACGTTCCACACCTTAGAATTATACAAAGCAATACTTTCAACTATTATTTGATATAGTATGTATTCTATGCTTTGTAGTATTCAGGATTATTTTACTCCACCATATACTATTTAGTCTTTGTATGGCTTTATTCTACTCTCAATGTTTTTCTCGCAGCTTGCAATTTTGGTAAAAACCGATCCAAAGTACTTAAACTCTTTACAGTCTCTTATTTCAACTAAGTTTATTTTAGATTCTTATTTTCTGCCCTCACAACTAGATATTCAGTCTTCTGCATATTTATCTGTAAACCCTAAGATTCATATTCTTCTCTTAGCTTGTGTATCATGTACGCTCCAGTTATGACTACCTGGAAACTAGAGTGTTTCAGGAGACACGAGTTTTTGATCAGTACTCCCATATTAACGCCATTCTTAGTCTATTGTCTCAGAGCATAAGTAGTATATTGCAATTGTTTTTTCTCAAAAAGCTATGTTCCCAAGCATTCCAAAGTGCTCCAAGCTTGCTCTTAAATGCGGGAGTAGAGACGGTCGTATCTCAAGGTGGGTTCTCAAATTGAATTAAATCACTCTTTTTCAAATAAACAAATCGCACTTTCAAAAATAAAGTTGATTCAAAATAAAATAAAATTTTTTCTAATCTAAAAAAATAAATTCATCTCTAAAAATTATGATTAAATCAAATCCAAACTAAAATAAATGTTAAATAAAATTTTAATTTTCTTTAAAGAAAACGAAGTTTCGATGTTAGCGTTATCCAAACTGCCTGCTTATCAATAGCACCATTCCTTCCTACAAATGTAATTTTATTTTTAATTTTTCCAATTTTCAACACAATCCAAATCTAATTTATAACTTGCAATTATTTTTTTTCTAAATCAATCAACCAAATCAATAACACTACCGTTCGGTAGCAACTCATCAAAAACTATCCAAAATAATTCCAAATTTCAAAAATACGCAGTAATGCAATCGCATAAAAACTCACTTTATTCAATCAAACAAAAATAATCACTCAAATTACCAATTATCAAAAATCTCACAAATTTTCAAAGAGCCAAAAATCAATTGACCAGCTTGGCCGCCGTCTTTGGCTAAAAAGCCTTGTCTCTCCGTCGATTCGCCCCCACCTCTCCAATTTACAATGTTACCATTTAAACTTCATAAAATCAAATTTTCTATCAAAATGTACCCGGTAGGTGCGAATCACTTTGAAACACGACAGTATATTTTAAAAATGGTAGGTGATATGCAGCATCCCTGTAGTAAGCTTTCTGTGGTTTGAAAACTTTCAGAAATTTTGTTGTTTAGTTTGACTGCAGATGTTGTGGTATATTCTATTTCAATCCTTGCTTTTAGTATGCTTTCGTATAGCCTTCCGATAGAACTGGTCACACTGATTCCTTTGTAGCCATTCTTAAAAATTGGAGTTAATATGTAGACGTGTTTCCATTCGTCTGGTACAACTCTTCCTCTTTTTATGCAGTCCATATAAATATCTTCCAGTAATTCTTTAGCTTAACTCGCGCTATACTTTAGCAATTTGAACAGAATGCCGCTAAAACACGGAGCTTTATCGTATTTTATGCTGCTTAGAGCTTTGTCAAATTTTCCACAGTAACCTCATTTCCTTTTTTTGTACCGTCTTCTAATGTTTTTGCTTCTTTTTTATATGCATCTCTTTTTTCTAGCAGCAATTTCGGGAAGTATTACTGCCATTCTACAATTCTTATGAGAGACAGAACTGTTCTTTTATTCGTGTTTTTTCTTGTATTTTATATTACCTTCCAATCCATTCTACTTTTGGTTTCTCCCATTATGCATATAATATGTAAGGTGCATATATTTTGCTTTAATTCTCTTGCATAATATCTATTTCTATCTTTGGAGTAATTTGTACTTAGCCACTTATGGTACGCTTCCTTCTTTTCTTCAATGATTCTTTCTAGGTCTACCGGGAGTCATCTTGATTTGTCTATTTTGCTTGTTTAAGTTTTTTCCCAGTGCTATATAAGCGGTTTTCTGAAGACAATTTTTTTAATATTTCATATTTATTGTCTGCTGTTAATACAATAGTCTCAGTCAATAATTTTTTTAAATATGTATATAATAGTTTTAGATAATTTGCAGTGCTATAATATACGGCTGCACCTGCTGTTTGTTGATTTCAAGCAAGCGTTTGACACGGTGAAAAGAAAACAATTATTTGAAACATTGAAAGAAATAAAGATCCCAGTAAAACTAAGAGAACTTATAAAAATGACTATGAAAAACTCAAGTACCACAGTTAAATGGGGAGAAAAAGAGACAGATAATTTCGAGATCATTGAAAGAGTCAGACAGGAGTGATGCGTTGTCGGCAACATTGTTCCTATTAGTACTGGAAAAAATAATCAGGATAGTCCGGTGCGAGGGCACTATTGTAACTAAGGAGTGTCAAATATTGGCATACGCTGACGATATAGTTATCATGGCTAGAACAAGGAAGAAAATGAGAGAAGTCTTACAAGAGTTAGGCAACCAGGCAGAAATAATAGGTCTGAAAATTAACCAAGGCAAAACAAAATATTTAAGACTAGATAAAGAAGAAAATCAGGAAGGTCAACGAAAAGAAATCCAAATAGGGCAATATATATTTGAGGAAATAAAGAGGTTTAAGTATCTGGGAGTACAGATAAAGAAAAAAAATGACAGAAGTGAAGAAATAGGAGAAAAGATACAGAAAGGATGGAGAGCTTACTACGGATACAGTAAAATACTAAAAAGCAAAAATGTTACCAGAAAAACGAAGATAAAGATATATAGAACACTTATAAGGCCAATAGTGACATATGCGGCGGAAGTAATGAGCTTGACAGAAAAGGAAAGTGAAGAATTGAGAGTTTTTGAGAGAAAAATCCTAAGAGCTATACTAGGTATGAACAAAATAAATGAGAATGAACATAGAATGAGAATGAACCATGAAATATTGAAAGACATAGGAGATGAAGATGTTGTGAAATTTGTAAAAGCGCAGCGAATACGTTGGATTGGTCATGTGATGAGAAGAAGCGAAGGAAGTGTGATAAGAGGAATAACAGAATGGAGACCGACGGAGAAGAGAAGTAGAGGAAGAACTAAATTGAGATGGATGGATGAAGTAACGGAAGACCTTAAGAAGATGAAGGTTATAAACTGGAAAAAGAAATGTGAGGATAGGAAAGCTTGGAGAAAGATCGTAGAGAGGGCTAAAACGCACTCGCAGTTGTGAGAAGAAACAGAGGCAAATAAGGAGTGATTCACCTTTGAAATGAATCGGAAGAGCTTCGGAAGAAGCTGGTATATTCCGCAAGGAATGGAAACCACATAATAATAATATAAGCGATTTTCTGAAGACAATTTTTTTAATATTTCATATTTATTGTCTGCTGTTCTTTCCCATGCAAACTTTATTATTTTTTATTTTATTTAAAAACGTAATTATCAGGCTGAAAATACAATAGTCTCAGTCAATAATTCTTTTAAATATGTATATAATAGTTTTAGATAATTTTGATGATTAGTAATAATCACCGTGCTTAAGAATAGCAAAAAATAAGCAATCTAAATAATTGTGCCAATATTTCCAGAGACAATTCTCTTCACACTCCTCTAATAGTATTTTTCAAATTTTTACTGTTTATTTGGTTAAAACTATTGAAATTTTGGTAAACTTGTCTTTAAATAATATCCTACAGGTTTTCTTTAAAGTTTAAATCAGAACTACTGACTCGTCATTTCATTAAGGCAACATTTTTTATCTAAACCATTCCTGAATAGTGAATAGAAAATATTAAAGTGTTGAAATAGCGAGACTTGGTTTAAACCGCCATAGAAAACCTGGAGTATATTATTTTATGGCAGGTTTCTCAAAATGGTAACAGTTGTAGTCAACTGAAAAGTTAAAAAAAAAATTCAGAAAAAATTATTCCGAAGATATTCCAAAACTTAGTCTAAATATTCAATACCTGGTCGCTTATTTGCTGTTATTTTTAAAAATTGTGTTTATTACTAATTGTTAAAATATGTATATTTATTATGTTATTATATATTTATTTGTGTATTTTATATTTTCAAAAAAATATTAAGTAAGATTATTTTAATTTCCGCCCGATAAGAGAGATTTGAAATAATATAAAATAAAAAAGTTTTAAATTAATTTAAAAATTTAATATTTTTGTTGCGCCTTCAGCAAAGATTATCGCTTTCTTTAGAATTTATTTATATAATATTTACATAAAAATATAATAAAATGTAAATGTTATTAATGCTTAATTAACTTTTGTATTACTGTTAATAAAATAAAATAGTACAGATCAATTTATTAAAATGATAATACTTTTGAGTTTTCTTAAAAGACATTAGTGAAACTGTTCCTATTTTTTCCACTGCACTTTAATATACCTACTAATAATACTATGTTAAAATAAACTTACCGTGTATGATTATTAAAATTAGTAATGCAATGGGCAGCAGTTAAAACATATCTCTCGTTAATAAGCGTCCCTTCACATAGAAATTCTTGTCCATTTCCTAAAATGAACTAAAATTAAATAAACACCTAAATTAACTGCATATATCACAATTACTCGTTTGATATGATAAAAGAGCCATCCATGGAAATTCAAAAAGAACAGTTTTGTATCCATTTAAAATACGCTTTCTGTTAATTATAATACCACAATCTGAGATGGAAGATAAGAGGTGAAAATTTGTATGATTAGTGACGTCGGGTGGTCTGGGAATGGTTGGCTTGACAAGTATAGATTTTTCTTCATTATTTTCATCAGTATTATTTATTGTAAGTAGTATATCAGAACCACGCACTTTTAGAGATTTTTCTTCAAGGTCACATTGATAACTTTTTAACATACGAACTACCGATTGGAGAAGTGACGTTATTTCTTCTATGAGATCTAGCATCCTCTTAGATTCCTGGATTTCACAATTTTCTATCAAATTATAATCAAAAAGATAAATACAATTTTATTAGGCCTTTTTTCTTTAAGAAAAAAATTTGAAGCTTTTGCATGTAGGTACACTTAAAAATTACTTGATAAATTATGTTTTTTAAATGAAGCGCTGTGAATTTTGCAATATGCTCAGAACGCATTTTGGTTTGCTCTCTGAAACCCACTTCCTCTTAGGATTTAATTTTGTAATGTTAGATATTTCCAAATCAAAGTGCAACCATTAAGTGGGATTTTGGTGCCAATATACATATCATTAATGACTAATTACAGCAAAAAAACAATATATCGTAAGCATGAAGTGAGTCACAGTATTCTGGTTTCTTGCAAAGTGCAATCACCATAATAAATTGATAAGCAAATATGAAATTTTGACTATGACATAACTTTATAAGACGCTCTTTACTTTGTGTTGTATAATAGAAACATCACGGTTGTTACTCAAATAGTCCTGTACAATAAATCTTTAAAAAATTTTTTAAAGATTTATTTATTTATGTAACCAGACATCTCCATAGAATAGAAGTATCTTACAAAATGTCATATGCAGATGGAATGGAATAGTATTCACGCTGTTGTAGAAAAAAAAATTAAGAATAAATTTATTTACATGCCTAGTGAATTTTTAAAGTTATGTTAACAATTCTTAAATTAAATCCGTAGGAAACTGTTAGATCACAGTTTTACAGCTTCTTTTTTGACTACATTATCTAAGTTAGACTACAGACTAAGAGTACATCATAAGAGTTGGTCATTTTATGACCTTACCTTATCAAAGTTAATTTGTATTACAAACTTTTTTACTTAAAAATTCCCCATACCAAGGCGTTGAAGCAAAAGAAAGCGATTTTTATAAATATTCAGACAATTAACCCTTTGGTTTGGAAGATCTTTTAGAGTACCTATTATTATTATAAAATACTTGCAATTTGTTTAAATTGAATTAAATTGAATAAGTTACGACTTATTGATTTGACACCATCGCAAAAAAAATATTTTAATCTACACCAAACGCGTAATCTAAGGTGCAGTTTGACAAAATGTCAATCCGCAAAATACATGTATTTTAAATTTAATGTGATAATTAAATGATTAAATTAATGTACCAACATGTATGTATATTAATTTTTGAAAATAATAAAATATAAATTAACTTACGTGCATCAATTAATCCTAACGTGCTAAGAGTAATTAAAACAGTAAAACTAATTAATTTAAATTTGTTCGTAGCCATACTAATCTACTTTTACTTTCAAATACGTTATTAAAATTTGTATCGATGCTACTTTATTATTAAGATACTGTCACAGCACATTTATGATCTTTAAAGCCTAATTTACAACTTGATAAGCAAGAAGTCGGAAGAAGTACTCCTATTTATTATGCTTAGAATGCGCATTACGGATGCGGTATACCGCAAAATTATAATTGGATAAAACAATCTATGACTAATTCTGTAAAAACTCGTTTTTATTGCAACTTTATTTACTTCTATTGTTATTTTAATTTTATTAGTCTATTTTATTATTATTATCATTATCATTATTACCGATATATTTTAAAAGTGCCGTTTATGTTATAAATTATTCAAAATTTCAGCTAAAAATTACCAAAAACTCATATGCGAATATTCGATTGGCTTATTTGATAGAATTAATCCCTCCCTCTCCATGACGTATTTTTATTTTATATAAGTATAAACTGCACTCAAAAACGGCAGATCTAGAAAAACGCAAAGCTCTGAGTAGCTCAAACAATTTAAAAAATCCCTGAAGCGCCTTCAACACAAAAATTACGGATCTAGAAAAGCACAAATCTCTGAATAACTTGAAATTTTTAGAAACCCTGAAGCAATTCCGACTCAAAGATCACGGATTTTGGCAAGACGCTGAACTTTATTTTTAAGGTAAATAAACGTATTTACAATATGTTGTTTTGCAGTAGCATGACTAACAGTGAACTAGTGGAGGCACCGCTCCTTAAAATAATAAGTGCTGCAACTCTCAAGTCCACAGAATGAGCTATTCACCGACTTTCATGTAAAAAATCTAAACGTTATAATCGATTCTTTCGAAATTATAGAAAAAATGTCGGTGCATCCATAGTTTATTTGATTCATTTTAATGTCATGTTTCAAATTCTACAAGAGTTTTGGTGATATCTATTAAAATCTGTGGATCCGGTTATCGTTACACCCTATCTCACCTTAATGAAAAGCAGGCAACTTAATTTTGTAAGATATGTTACTTCCAAATATAAAATTAAACATAAACTTAATAGAAACGTTGAAATAATAAATTTTAACTGTAAAGTAAAGAATACAAGATAGATAGAAAAATATAACTTAAAAACAATAAAAAACATTAATTTATTATATTTAACAGGTTAGGACTTAGAATATTTGAATAAACGAAAGAATAAAATTACGTTATAAAACTTGATAAAATTATTTAAATTTTCTAAATTTAGTTTTTTAAATTTCTTCAATCAACGATTGCATTAAAATTTAAGCGTAGAATAAAGTTTTAATTGATCTTAAATTTTTGGTTTTATTGGTCAATTTTACCTAAAAGAAAAACCTTAAATTTCTTTTGCTGACCACTCACACTACGGTCTACCGGAGATGTTACCTGTGCAGGTTTACCGGAATGGTGAATGGGGACGTTCGGTGTACCGGAGCGGTCTTGTTACTTGCTTGTAAGCTCAAACGAATCTCTATCGATTGGCACCAAAATGACTCAAAAATGTTGAAAAGTACAGAAAATAAAAAAACATGTCCACGCCCCCCCCCCCCAAAGATTTCGCAAATAACTCCGCGACCGTTGAAGCTCAAACGACGGGAACAGAAGCTCATTGAGGCTCTAACGAAGCTCAAACGTTTGACACCAATTTTAATAAAAAATTCGATTTGGGGGGGCCAGCGACATGTACCTCTTAAAATAATTTTTTTAATTGAAATTTCTGTCATTATTGATTTGCAAAAATATACCTGAAAAACGTACTATTTATTAAAGGGTTCAATTTAGGGGATAAATATATATTATAATTATCGAATTTGTAATTTTTATGTATATTATAGTTAGACAATTAAAAAATATAAGTATTAGTTATATGTTAATACAGCATCTCTAAAAAAAATACTAATAACTTAAATTTTTATGACCATGCGTTTCATATTGCCGCTACTGTACAATTATTGAAGTAATCTCTGCCGCTGTAGACTACTTAAGTAGGTTATAAGTCTTACTAATTAAGTAGTAGCTTAAGATTAGGTTTAATCCGTGAGGGTTAAAATATCTTAAGCGGCTTAGTTTACCTCCACCCGAATTTACCCTGTGGATTAACACTAATTTTAATCCGTGAGAATTAAAATGGCTTAAGCGGCCTAGTTTATCTGCCCTTTGAAATAACAATTAGAAAAATATATATTTGGTTTACCCTGTATGAATATTTTATTTTCAACAAAATTACTATAACCGTCAGATTATTTTATTTTAAAATTTAAACAAATAATATTTTGCTAATTTTAAAATTAACTATGTATAAGAAATGTTAAAAGTTATTTACAATATTATCACAACTGTGGCACATTTGATAATATGCTAAATAATAGCCAATCACATAGCAATACAATAAAATTTTGTTACCAAATTTATTTTCTAATTTTTTGATTTGAAACATAGGAGTGCCACCTATTGACGTGCGTATAATATATTTTCGTATTGTGCAGTATTCTATATATTGATCGACGTTAAACTTTATAATAGAACTAACTTGCGAAAGATGACTTTTACATCCATTTTCTTATGTAATAAGATAATGTACAAGAAAAGTTTTATGAAAAAAGAATGAGTAGAATCAGTATCGGCGCTAGGCACTAGGCCACTAGGCGACCGCCTAGAGCGCAAACCAGATCGAAGTCCAAAAATTAATTGCAGTGTTTAATGCAAAATGAAATATTAATACTAATAGTAAAAAAAATATTTGCTTCGAACATGTGCTTAAAATTTTTTTCTCGCAAAAAAATAACTCTCGGCATTGTAAGCGATTTCAATGTTTTAGTACACAGGGAAGGAGAAGTATGTGTCTGTGTGTGGAAATATTTGATGACGTGGCGCTTCGCGTCTAACAGACGCGCGAGTAGTAATTTTACACAACTCCTTCTGTATGAACAGGGCTCTATTTAGGGGGGGGGGGGGGGTTTGAAGTTTACAACTCTTTCCCAAATTATTTATCAATTAATAAAGTACTGGAAGTTCAACTGCAATCGTAAAAAAATCAGAAATAAATACAATTTGTACAACTATAACAAAAACATTAAACTTGAAGTGTTTAAATAAAAATTAAAACTAAAGAGATATTTCTAATAAATTAAATAATTATATTGAAATAAATGAAATAGGTATTTTATCTTAATTCTTACTATTAGGGTAAAAATTTTAAAGGGAACATAAATTCTATGACCATCATAGGCAGCATAGCTTAAAATAACACTTTCGCAATAAATTAGAGTGAGCATTGTAAACCTATAAATTGTTTTATATTTTGTACATTTGTACATAAGTGTACATTTGCTTAAGATTTGTGAAATTTTCTTTCAATCTAATTTAGTTCTTTGCTTTGACAACTTTACTAATCGCCATCGGTAAAAAAAGAATTTAATTTGTGATTTTTATTCAAATTTTAAAATTAAAAAATTTTATTTAAAAACGGTTTTTTTCAAAAGAGTTTAAAATTAAAATATGAATAAGTTCAAACTTATTAAAAATATCGTACTAAACAAAGCTTTTAAAATGGTACAAACAAAATTTTATCTGCGATAATGCCCTCTAGAAGTCAACCTGTAATCAAAATGTGTCGCTTCCTCAACAAATTATTTTCAACCATTAAATAAAGTTCACAAAAATTGAAAATTTCTCTGAATATCGAATTCAAATAAAGAAAAATCGTTCAAAAAAATAATTATTTTAATTTAATAAAAACAATCTTTTTACAAAATTTCAATTTTTTTGCGGTAACTTTCGAACAAAATACTTTCACACAAAATTTTCCAGTAACAATACTCAAAATTATTATAAATTATTATAAATTGAGTATAAATTATACTCAAAAAATCAGCGGAGCAAAATCTAGGCCTCCGTCGTTTCCGCCATCTTGGCAAAAACTCTTCCCTCCACTCACTTTTCTCCAAACATTACATTTCAAAAATTAATATAACAAAATTTAAATTTAAAAAAATTTCCTTTGTATTTTAATAAATTAGCTATTTATTTTGTAATTTTTTTACCCCCCCCCCCCCCCCCCGAGAATTTAGTTTAAATACGGCTCTGTGTATGAAAGCAACTTCAAAAATTACTAAAATCTTTAAATATTCTAGCACTTCAGCCCTCATTAATAAAACAATTTTTCAATTCCCAATTTTACTTTTAATACTCAAATCTATCAAATTTTTAAATAAAACTGTAACAAACGAAATCTAGGTCCGTTCCATCGGCCATTTTTGACCGAAGGCTTTTTTTTACTCCCCACGTTACCAACATTGTAACCAAAACAACAATTCGCAAAAAAAAGCCAGAAAAGTTAAAATTTGATTATTTTCTTAGTTTTATTTTTGTTCAAAAGGTATTTTTTTAAATAAAACTTCTTTAGGCGTGACTTAGAGGTAACTGAACGACAATGCAACGGAAATGCTTTATGGCAATATGGCGGTATTTTAAAATTAATAACTAGTAACAAAGACGAACTGAAATAAATTTGTCAAAAAGATCTGAATTTAAAAATACGTCCGTTGAAAATAATAATGATACCCAATGTATACGTTAAACAAAGATAGTTATATTAGCTCTTAGCGTGCATAATAATTATATAATGAAAGTAGTTTCTATTGTGAATTTGTGACTGTCTGTCAAGTTTATTCATAATTTAAGGTTATATTCAGATTTCATTCGAGTTCATACTTTGGTTTGTTAGATTTTTTATTGAATAAAAAGGCTCTATGGTTATTATTATATTGAAAACCATTTAAATTTTTATTTTTAACTTACTAGATATAAACGATATTATCAATCTAGTCAAAATATAAATGCAGCTTAAAAAATTTTTACTTTAATCGCGTGTGACGGTTACAAGCATTTTCATTTTTTTTTATAAAAATATGTAAATGCAAGTATTATTTTTTGAATATCGCTTATTTTTACCCCCCTCTCGCCCATTCAATACTGCTATATAAATGGGGGGGAGCACCAATAGGATTTTGGGTAGAGCTGTAAATATCTTAGCGCCAGCCCTGAGTAGAATAATAATAAAAATTTAAAGTAGGTAATCCCAATTTTACATTTACCAACTTAACAAAAAGCAACAAATTTTTGTATATAAGTATGTAGCTATTTAAAATATTTATGTACATTAGTATAGAATGTATGTCGGTTCAAATAATTTAAACATATATATTGAAAATATTCAACGATGAACAACGCGCAAGGAACAAAACGTAGCTTACCCGGAGTTGAGGATCTATCAAACATCGAATTTGAAACAGACGACGATGTTGAAGTTATCGATAACTTTAAAAGTATGTGTTTACACGAAGACCTACTAAGAGGAATTTATTCATACGGTTTTGAAACGCCGTCTGCGATCCAAAAAAGAGCAATTAAACCAATAATAAATGGAAAAGATGTTATTGCTCAAGCTCAATCTGGTACCGGAAAAACGACGACATTTGCGATCTCAATTTTACAGACTTTGGATTATTCCTTAAGAGAACCCCAAGTGCTTTGTTTGTCACCGACTAGAAAACTTGCAGTACAAATCCAAAAATTTATTTTGGTTCTTGGAAATTATATGAACGTTCAATGTCACTCTTGTATCGGTGGTACAAATGTTGAAGAAGACATCAGTAAGTTGGATTATGGACAACATGTGGTTAGTGGTACACCTGGACGAGTTTATGAAATGATTCGTCGTCGATCACTTCGTACTCGATCGGTAAAATTGTTAATTTTAGATGAAGCAGACGAAATTTTGAATCAAGGTTTCAAAGAGCAACTGTATAATATCTATCGGTTTTTGACTCCTTCAACACAAGTCGTGCTGGTTTCTGCAAACTTACCACACGACATACTAGAAATTACTATCAAGTTTATGAAAAATCCAGTTCGCATTTTGGTAAAACGTGATGAGTTAACTTTGGATGGTATGAAACAATATTTTGTTGCAATAGAAGAGGAAGAATGGAAGTTCGGCACTTTGTGCGATTTGTACGATACCTTAACTGTTACTCAAGGTGTTATATTTTGTAACACTAAAAGCAAAGTGGATTGGTTAGTCGAAAAGATGCGTGCAGCTAATTTTACTGTCAGTTCCATGCACGGGGATATGCCCCAAAAAGAAAGAAACGCTATAATGCAAGAGTTTCGTTTTGGACAAATTCGTGTTATTATAACAACCGATGTATGGGCAAGGGGCATTGACGTGCAAACTGGCAGTTTGGTAATAAACTACGATTTGCCCAACAGTCGCGAATTATACGTACATCGCATTGGTCGTTCGGGACGTTTTGGCCGTAAAGGAGTTGCCATTAATTTCGTAAAAAATGATGATATTAAAAATTTGCGAGATATCGAACAGTACTATTCTACCCAAATTGATGAGATGCCAACGAATGTTATCGATGTGATTTAAATATTCCCATTTCCTTTATATCGTTCATTATTTTGATAAGTAGATAAATTGTATGTAAAAGTGTATAACTTATGAATAATAAAACCTAATTTGAAACATAAAAACTTTTTTTTGCAATATATTCTAATAAAAAACTAATTTTTTAAATGACTAATTTATGGCGATTTGAATTATTGCTAATAGGAAATTGTGCGCTAAAATAGACCACTCAAAATTATAATTGGAAAAAATATTTCTTGAATTTCAAAAAAAGATCAAAGACGACATCTAATCATTAGAGGCGTCGGGACCATTTATCGTTTAAGTGTAAACAACTTTAGGTTAGATAAACAGCGCTTCTCTAAACAATCAAACAATCAAAGCTGTTCAAAAACGCCGCATCTCGAAATATCCTCTATAAACTTTATGTATTTTTTGAAAACACGACGTTCGTGTATGCTTAGAATCCACAAAATGTATAAATCCGAAATTTGGGGTAGGCACCAATTACAAAAGTATCTTAATGACAGTTATACTAACAATATTTACTATAAATTTGTAATTCATAAAATGCTTATGGTTATTAACATGTGATAATATTTTTTAATAAAATTAATTTTTACATGTGACATGAAATTGAAAAATAATTTAATTCATAACTTACATAAAATTGTTCAAAAACTATTTAAATGAATGATATAGCTTGCGACACCCTGTTATATAACCGATGTTTCGATTTTCGGAATCTCATCAGGCAAACCTGGAAAAATGAAATGATTTTTAATCAAGTTTGAATTTAATAGCATAACTTTTCAATCATTTCAATAATTTTTCGAGGTTTGCCTGATGAGATTCCGAAAATCAAAACATCGGTTATATAACAGGGTGTCGCAAGCTATATCATTCATTTAAATAGTTTTTGAATAATTTTATGTAAGTTATGAATTAAATTATTTTTCAATTTCATGTAACATGTAAAAATTAATTTTATTAAAAAATAAATTTGTAATTCAATATATTTTGCGATTAAATCATAAGATTAAACAATGGCTTTTAATAATAAGTTAATCGACACCGAATAAAAATTAAATACTTTGATTTGCTGTTTAATACCTACAATTTCCCACGACATCGAAAATATTAAATGATAAACTGCACCGTGCCAAAGTGGTCAACTTACATCGTGTAAAAACAATCATAGATACTGATGTCAAGTTTACTTATTTAAAATTTTACATTCTTCAGATTCTTAACTGCTCAAATGTTCTTTTTGTGGACACAAAAAATGTTGTATAGAATCTTAAGAAGTAATACAGATCATAAATTTTAAATGAACAGATCAAAAAATATAAATAAGCTCTTCAAACTCATAACTGTTAAATTCGTATATTTTAACATTGTTTTTAATATTATATAAATAAAGATTATAAATATACTAATTGATAACAGCTTACAATGTTTAAAAGTAATTAAACCTAAATACTTTAGAGTATTTAGAAAAGTGTAATCAAAAATATTTTATACTTTTTAAGACTTGAATATGGTATTGTTCTTCACAACATTTCCAATCTCTTCAGGTTAAGGTTCTAACCATACTCTATCATGCTGGTCAAAATGCGGGTTGGTAGGGACATACATATTAACCAAAAAATTTTTCAAAAAAGGTATTTAGAAAATTTTTAGGTCAAATAAAAGAAATAAATAGCAGTGCAGAAAGTAAAACAAAAAACTAAAGGTTTTAATATTTATAAATTTACTAGCTAGATTTTTAAAAATCCTTGGTAAAACTACAATAAAACGCTATTTAACTGCTTATATCTTTTGACTATTCCCTCGACTTATCTCTCGCGATATTCCCAAATTTCTGTTTGAAAGTTAAGGCAAATACTATAGATAGGATAATACGTACAGCTTCGACGAAAATTTGTAGCCCAGCACTTGAGCGCCTCTAACGAATTGAGTTGGAACTAAATCAGTTTGACAGTTAATTTTAAGTTTGTTTATGTTTGTAAATGTGATCTTGGTTATGTTTGCTTATGGTAGTATAAAAGTAAATCTTTTGTATTATTTATTTATAAATCAAGATATAATTCGAAATAGTGTCGTGAATTGAATATTTGAGTGAATTTTCATCAACATGTCCGGAATTGGTTCTAAATGTTCAATATTTTCATGCAGAAATTGCCACATGACGATTGCAGAAATGCCTTATGTGATTTAAATAATAATTTTGATATTTTAAATACTTTCTTAGAATTAAAAAAGTATACCTACAGAATTATCAAAATTATATTTTCCTAATGAAATTGCTAAAACAGCATCTAATTACATAAATCAGACTTTTAAAAGCATGTTTACTGTATTTTTAGAAGAAAATGCAAGTAATGTGAAAACAAAATTAAAAAATTTTGATTTTATTAAGAAAATTATTTGTAATATAGTATGCGATTCTTGTATAAATTTATTTTTAGATAAATATTTTAATGTTTTAATAAAAGCTTATGTTAATAAATTGAATGAAGACAATAAATCAAAATTGTTTAAAAGTGTAAAAAACAAAAAAAATAGTTCAAAAACTAAAAATAAATTTAAAAAAATATCTCACAATTAACATACGTAGTTTTATTTCATGTAACTACTTATATATTAATCAAAAATATAATTTAAAAAAATAACACATAGTATTTGATTACACCAAAGGTTCCAAGGTTCTAACTCAATCAGACAGGTGGCGCAAAAATTTCGGGCTACGAAAATTCTATTGTAATGGGCCTAAGCTGTACGTATTATCCTATCCATAGTATTTGGTTAAGGTCATTTTCTTTATACAGCGATTTCGTATTACCAACCGTAAAATTATGAGCTTAGGGAGATTTTAATTACCAGATGGTTCAAATATCGGTTTACTCCATTTATCAGGTCCGTACTTAGGTGATATCTTTTTCTATTAATTTGTTGATAGCAAATGCAAATACTATGAATAGGTTAATACGTACAGCTTCGATCGAAAGCGGTAAAGCAGCGCACTAGCGGCACCTAACGAGTAGAGTAGAGGTGACAAATTATGATACAATAAATTGAATTTTGTATTTATTTATGTGAACAAAATTAAGAAAAACCATAAAGAAAAGTTGGTTAAAGGAATAAAATGTAAAAATATCAAATTAAAAAAATGTCTCACAATTAAATTTTTAATTCAAATTTATTCTCAACAACTCCCATCCACAGATGGCGTTTAAACCAGCTTTACCTAATAATGCATTTAAAATGTCACGAGCTGTGCGTATTAACTTATCTAAAGTATTTGTTGATAATCAGTAGCGTCGTCTTGACTACTGAACAGGACCGGTCTAATATCTTTACAATTCTCTTATTATTACTACCAAATACTGTAAATAAGTTAATACGCACAGCTTGTAACATTTTCAATGCTCTATTAAAGTAAAGCTGGTTTCAACGCCATCTGTTGATGAGAGTTGTTTAGAATAAATTTGAAGTAAAAATCTAATTGTGAGAAATTTTTTTAATTTAATATTTTTACATTTTATTCTTTTAACCAATTTCTCTTAATTGTCTTTGTTAATTTTGTTTACATAAATAAATACAAAATTAAATTTATTGTATCATTCTTTGTTACCCTACTCAACTCTACTCGTTAGGTGCCGCTAGTGCGCTGCTTTACCATTTTTGATCAAAGCTGTACGTATTACGTATTAACCAATCAAAAGTGTTCATCAGTTTTTGGACATTATATGCATACATACATATACATACATACCTTCTGTTTTATAAAGATATATATATAAATAAATTTATATATAATACATACTAAGAGGTCATGCGGTCATATCACTTTTATTGGTATTCACTTCGATTTTGTATTAATATTTAGTTTTTTAGGTAGGTAAAAATAATTTGCCAATTAGAAGTGCGTATATAGGGTACGGACAAATAGATAAATAATTAATTATGGTTATTAAATATGTTAATTATATTTTAATCTGCTTACTAATTCTCGAAATCCGAGTTTTGATATTTTATATAATTTTACAGATTCTGGTGATAGTACTAAATTTTAATTAGCTCACAATATGATTAATTTTATTGCAACTTGCAAATTTCTATATTGTTTTTGTATCGCATTGTCTAATTCCTGTGTGTAAAAGCACACAGCTAAAATTTAAAAAAGTGATCTTAAAGAAAATAATTCTGCGAATTTCGATCTTAAAATATAAATTTTTCTTTTGTTTTTGTATTTCGCTTTAGTGAACATATAAAAAATCTGTAGGTTTCAGGTAAAAGGAGTTCAGCATTTAATAGGTTAAACGAAGGAAACTCCTTTAAAACCGACAGGAGCAAGTTATGGAAGAAATCAGTCTTACTGGGCCACTGAAAGACTACTATTATACGGCTCTGAAATTGCAGATTACTCGGTAGTCACTGAAATCATTAAATTTTCATTTATTTAATTTTAAGAAAAGATAAAAGAATGCGTTTTTTTTTGAAACTACATTTTTCAAATAGGTAAATAGGTATAAGTGATAACCCGATGATAACAATATTAATCAATAGATAAGTGGTTTAGGTAGTGTAACTCGATATTAATCATAAATATAAAATTTTTTAGAGAAACCAGAAAATGTACAAACACATTTTAGAACTGAAATGAACTAAAAACTTTTTAGTTTAAACTATTAAACTTTAGTTTAATACCATAAACTGGGAGAGGGGGGGGGGATACGAAATTTTACACATACACTTTAACAAAAAAGTAAAAAATTGGAATATTTGTCAGCTATAGAAATTAATAAATTAAAATATTCATCTTTACCACTAAATAGTCAATCTGATTTAAATAACTCATCCTACTAAACATTTTTGATAAATAATCCCCCCCCCCCCCCCTCTTCTAACTTATACTGTACATCCACTTACATTTTTTCTTATTTATATTAATTATATCCCTACTCTTTAGTAAATTCACACTAAAATATACCATTACTTCAAAAATATCCCCCTTCTACCCTCTTCTTTTTCTCTTGCAATTTGAACGATAAATACGGAATTTTCTCGTTTCTCTTTCTAGTTCATCGCCTGACGATGTATTGTGAAAACGTTTGCAATAATATAAATACATAGTACGGTATTTTGGTTCTACAAAATGTTTTTGGTTTTTCTAAAAAATTTGATATGATAACAATATTACTTTATACTTGACTGTTAATAATAATTTAAAATTACTCTGTTTAGAATGGTTTCAGAACCATTCAACAGAGGTTAAAGCTTAGCTGAATTCTGCATTTTCAGAAGATAATGCTATAACTTCACTATTTTTAATTATTTGTCAAAAAATTACCTTCTAATAGTTAAAGTAATAATAAATAATAGCCAAAGTTTTAAATATATTAAATAAACAATTCTTATTTAAAGAAAATCATTAAAATTGACTTCTATTCGTAAGTCTAAAGGTTTTCCTCTCTTAAATGGGTTTAGTTTTTCATTCGTAAATTAGGCAACATTAATATTATAAGGAAAATGAATAACCTTAAAACATATTTCGATACATCAGCAAACAGTTAAGATTTTGAACTTATCCACTTTTGCTTTCTATCCACAAAAGTAACATTGCAAGTTAAAAACTGAAGAAAAATCGACTCAGTTCCGTTTCCAAGCTCTAGTATATTATTATGAATTTTTATAATAAACAAAATAAAACAAAAATTTTATGCGGATTTTTTTACTTTATATTTCTGATTCCTTAATATACGAGTATTTCTAACAAGAATCAACATAGTATACATAAAAAATACTATTATACTTACTTTTTTCCGAGCGAAGTTAATTATAAAATATTAATAGCAATAGTATAATATTTTTCTAAAATTAGCAGTCCGTCTGACAGTAGAATTATACTCCTGCTTTTCTGTTACTACAAGAAAAGTGGTACTTTATTCTTTCGCAAAAAGGTAGCAAAACAGTCATTTGACTCATGAAAACAGAAAAAAAAAAATTTTAATTAACTAAAATACGCATTAACCTTAAATTAATTTTACTGTGATTTTAGAAAAAATATGTTTTAAAAATTAATTATTATTATTATTATAACAAAATAATGTAGTAAATCTTTATTTGAAAAGCTAATAGAATTTATAACATATTATACCAGGTAAAAAACTATTATTGCACTTAAACTATAGAAAAATTATATTGAATTTGACAAAAATGAACAATATATCAACGGAAAATTATTTTTCCTATCTAAATAAAATACACAATATTTGGTATTTTCTATTTAACTATTATTGTTAAAAATGCAAAAATAATGTAAGAACTTTTTAAAGAACATTAGCTGCCTAGGAAAAACAGTCTACTTACAAAAATTAAATGGACTTAGTTTCTTTTGTTAAATTAATTTGTAGGATAATATTATTTCTTCAAGACAAATTATATACTTGTATTTTATAAATAGTTTATTTTAGGCGTACATTTTTAACAAATATTTCAATCATATAAATCTTGAAATAAATTATTATTAGCATTTTTATTTTTATCCGTAACAATGGAAAGCAGGCATATTAAAAGTTGTACTGATCATTCATAAAATTACTTATTACTCTACTAGAAATTAAACCCATTTTTTGAATACTTTCCAATGTTATATAAATTGATTTCAGGAATTTCGTTAAATCCTTTACGGCCAATAATTAGAGTGCATGCCTTCTTCCTCGTGGGGTAGTTAATAATTTTAAAATAGCTCTAATAGATCCGGGATCACCTGAGTCAGGTGCTTTCAAAGACCGAAATACTCTAACTCCAGATAAGCGTATGTATGTATATTCTAATAAGATAAGTATACATAAACTTGATTTATTTATTTTGTTTATCCAAAATAAATAGAATTTACAAGTATAAACGTTTTAAATAAATTTAAATATTATTTATTTCAAATAAATATTAAATAGAATTATTGATTTCATCAACATACTATTAAAAGAATAATTTTTAAAAAATTATATATGGAATTTTCTAATAATTTAACTAAACTTTTCGAAACCTTAACCTTTGCGTTGGTTTAATTGATTTTTGATTAACCAAAAATTTGAAAAATGAAATTTTACATATAGAACAAAAAAGTAAAAAACTAGAATTTTTAAGGCAATAGAAATTAATAAATTAAAATATTGATTTTCTTTACCAAACAGTTAATTTGACATAAATACAAAAAACTTTTAATAAATAATACCCCCCTCTTTTTTTTTGGTATTAAAAAATACCCAACCCTCTTTCTATCTTAAGCTACTAGAGCTCTACTTGCATTTGTTCTTTAATATTCAATATACCTCTTATAGAAAATCACCCCAAAAATACACTTTTTCAAAAATATCTACCCCCCCCCCCCCACTGCCTTTCTCTTGCAATTCGGACGATAAAAACGGAATTTTTCTCGTTTCTCTCTGAAAACGTTTGCCATAATATATTTACTGTGTATTTGAATTATCATGAAATAATTTGACAAGAATATACCTTTCCATACAATTTATTATAGTAGAGTTTTCCAAATTGTGGGTCGGAAGTAGATTTTTGATAAGCCGCGACAAGATTTTGAATACTTTAAGATTCAGATAGTATTCATAGATATGGCAAAAGTGAAAACCTACAAGAAATAAATAAAAATACTTTTTTTAGCTTCTCACCTTTCTTTAAAGGGTGAAGTGGGTCGTTTAGAAGTGGGTAACAACGTATAACATTTTGAGAACCTCTGTATTATAAATAATATTATAATCTTGCATAAGGAGCTGATACATATATAATATAGGTAAATATTTATATTTTCCAGCTCAGATATAAAAAAAAAAAATTACAGGAAATATTAGCTACATTTATCTTTAACGTGCTTCTTGATTTTAATCAGTGGTTCTAAAAATTTTCTTTTGTATATAGATTTTCATAACTCTCCAAATTCATAATAAGTGATCTCGTAAACCCGTAGACAATTATTATTTCATGTCCAAGAACAAATTGGCAAAGAAAAGCAAACGCTAGTAATCAAGCCAGTTTTTGAAAGATGAAGAATTTTAGTATGCTGCTTCAATACCTGAAAGGCATTTAAATCAACTTACAGATTTTCAATATTTGATTGTGACTTATTGTCCTTGTAACTTATGCTCTTATTAGCACTCATAAAAATCCATGAACCGTCGATTTACGTTCTTGAAAGTTTTAGTATGTTGAGCAATATTTTAGGGTCAGTTGTACGAAGCTCAGGTGTTAGTTAACTTACAGTCAACTCACTGTTGGTTTTATCAGAGTAGGTAAAGCCAGAGTTAACCCTGGGAAATCTATGTGTTAACTTTGATCCGAAGATAATTTTGTGATATACAACTGGCCATTTTAGGCCAAAATTTTCAATCAAATCTAAATATAAATTGTAACATTAAATTTATTACTATCCATATATAATTTAAGACTAACACTTCTTAACAATCACCCTATAAGCACTAAACCATAAAATTCAGACTTATATTATAGAAAATTAACCCAAAAATGAATATTTAAGTCTATAGTGTGGTAGTACTTATATTACTGAATGACTTCAAATCTTGAAATGGTATAGATTAGGAGAGAGGAATAAATTATATTTATTTTAGAGTTTTTTCTTCTTATACGCATTTAAACATGAAAAAGTCAAGGTTGATTTTTATTATAGGTATACAGAGCTTTTTCTTCGACTAAATTACCACTAATTTTTGTGGTTTTTATAACTACAATTTTAGATATTTTGGAAATCTATGCAACCGTGTGATTAACTTTTAAATTATTAAATTTTTCTGGGTGAATTATAATCAAAAATGAGAGTTTGGTATTATCTAATTACGAATCTAGCCAATAACTAACCCTTTAAATATTTCATCGAATATTTAGTCATAAAATGAAATTTATAAAAGGGAATGTTCCGAATAATATACCACGATGAATGCAGAGTAACAACGTAAAATTTTTCACATTAATCTTGACCATTGTCTAATACTATTTTATGTGTAAACATTTTGAAAACAATTGCTAGGTAATGATTATGCTTAGACATTGCTTCCATAAGCTTTATATCAAGCTTTAAACTCTTTGAAGCTGCAAACAGAACAATAATTGTTTAATTTTTGACTTTAAAACTCCAATATCAAAACAATCAGTATAATAATATTAAATTTTAAAATAAAATACTCATTAGAGTTTAAACCAGACAGAACTACCTAAAAGAGTTCCAGCAACGTTTGAGCAGCACTTTTTTGACCTCTTTTGGACTTGTATTAACTATTGATGACAGTCGATGATAATCCACCCGCTAATTGTGCACGTGTATCCGGAAGTGAAAATTCAAACAGGCGGAGATTTTATTGCACTTTATCCAATAAGAGAAAGCAAGTGGTTTTGTGAACGCCCCCACTGTCGGCGCGAATACAGAACTCAGTTCTAAGTTAGATTTTGTTGAAGTAAGTGCAGTGTTATAACTGTGAATTGCGCGGCATGAAGCGTCGCGGCGCGGGACGTCTTGCTGCCGTCGCTTTATGGACGCTGCTGCTACTACAACTCACTCATGCCGATTGGTGGTGAGTAATCAGGTGGAATAAATTTCACTTTACTTTTTACGAAAAAGTTTGTTTTTATCCTAAATTTAGGAAACCTTTTTGCCGCATAATTGTGTATGTACATTCAATTTTGAATGCTACCTGTACGCAATTCTTAGAAAAATATTAAAAAATTATTCGATAGCTTTTGGTGTAGTATCAAAATATTGAAATAAGTCAAAATTTAAATTAGTATTTTAATTTAAAATTTCGAAGACCAATATCTATCATTTAATTAATATTTTATAAATTGTATCATTGTAACATATTATATTTATGTATATAATATTTATATTTGTTATATAACTAAGGAGGTCTCAATTTAAGAAACTTAAATTTTAATTAATAATTTAAATTATACTTCATAACAAAAAATTGAAAACAACATCTCGATGTTCCGAGAAGAAGTACCTATTAATTTTGCTAATTTTATATCTTTTTAATTGCACAAAATATTAATAGCTTCTATGAAATCTAAAATTACAATTACAAAAACCGATTTTATACTCACCGACAGCAATTACCATAATTTTCGTTAATATGTTGTACATTTTGTTCAATTAATTTCGTAAATGCAATTTTCATGACTAGCTCACATTATGAAACAAGTATTTTCTGATGTAAGCTCAGGTGGTGTTGAATGAATATTTAATTTTTGTGAAGTTCGTAAACATAAATAAAAATAAAGAAAAATTACGATAAGAAGTCAATAAATTTATTAGAGAAACCTGCACTTTTTTTAACAAAAGTAACAACTTTAGCACCTGGTGGTATTGCATATTAATAAGCATTAATGAGTACCTACCCAGTAATTTGAAATCATAATCAGCAAACCGACTTCGCTATAAAATTACTTTGTCAATTAATTTTCACAGTTTATTCAATAAATTTTTTTAAATACTATTTTAATTACCAAGCATTTCATGTAATGTACTGCGAATGTCATGCTGAAAACGCAATATAAAATAATTTGAAAAATCTTGATACTACATAATCAATATTTGCATATTATATATCACAAAAATGCTACACTTTACACTATATTATTTTCTTATATATTCAAGTGTGTTCCATTTAATATTAACTTACTGAAAAATAAACTCGAGAAAATTTATATTACTTTTAATTTTAAATTAAAATTAGAAAAGTAGTAAACGTAAACAAAAAATTGTAGTGTAATAAAACTGGGGTGTCACCTTACCAAAATTATGAAAGATATTTTTTTTTACTAATGAAATAATTTTGAATTTTATCACGTGTTAAATAGTAGAATTTTTAATTAAGCTTTAAAATGTAAAAACTATAATAAAAATTAAAAAAGTGATAACCACAAGAAACTTTCTAATAACATAATAAACTTTATTATAAGTCTCGTAAAAAAAGCTTAATATATCGTAAATGAAAATTAAATCGAACATTTTAGTACCAAAAATGAAACCGGTTGATCGTTTTGTCGTGCTATGTAATTATTTTTAATCGATTTCTTTTTATTAGTAAATTAAACAGAATGAGCCCAAAATTTTAATTAAAAAGTAAAACTTATAAATGAAAAATAATGAATTTCCACAGTACCTACTTCAAGTTTTGTAAAAATCATAAAATTGTAAACAGCAATGGAAAGTTCGGTGTTTTTATTAAAAGATCTCTCATCTCTAATTTAAAATTAGTGGGGAGAATGGCCATAAAAATTTTCAAAAATTGGCCAGTAGTTTTTCTAAATTTAACTTTAATTTTATTTTCTAATTTTAACTTGAACTTTATAGTTCCCACCGTTTGCTAATATCGCTCTCGTGCTTAATGAAGCATCAACCACGTGGTTATTTATGGCAAGTTACATTTTTTTGGAAGGAACCAGAAAGTGCCTACGTATAATATGTCAGTGTAACAATAATTATTATCTAGTGTCTTGAAAAAAAATACAATAAAAGAAATCTTACATAACGATTTTTAAATGTTCAGATTTCAGATGATTTTTTTTTTCAAAGAATTTAGACACATAATCAAAAAATAGGAATTTGGATACCTTTTTCTTTGTGGATATGAAAAATTGCGTTAAATATTTTTTTTTATGATCACAATATAGAAATGTATAAACAAATTAATAATTGGTTGCAAGTATAATTAGCAGTAGCTATTGATTGAAGTAAAATAAAATGATAATATAAGTATTTAAACTGAATAAGCTCGTTTACATAGCAATTATATAGGTATATATTATAAAATTACAATTGAACGATGAATATAATATAAAACAAAATTTTACTATTATAAATACATTTAGATGATGACATGATGAAAAAGCATCATAGCAATATATACAATTATACTCTCTTATATGTAATTACAATCAAGCAATGCAATGCAACTGCTAATCCAGTTTTCAGGTTTAAACCCGGATAGGATAAACTTTTTAATGATCGTCTCCTTGCGATATAGAGTTTCTATTAAAATTAACAAACTTTTTCTAGTTCTCCTCTATTCAGTCAAATTTCACAAATTTCTTTAATCTATCTGTTCACCTGGTTTATTGTAATCATCAAGTTATTCTTTTTTGGATTCTCTTGAAAACTATAAAAAATTAAGTTCAGAGAGCTGACCAGCTTTGGTCTCTTGCCAAATCTCACTACTAGCGCAAAAGCGTATGATTAAAAACTCTCTCTTAGAAGAAAAAGAAAAATATGTTCAGCAGTGGACGGAATTTAGTTGGATTGTTAACCAATACAATCAGACGCTTACACTAGCTGTTATTTAGGACCAATACATCGGTACCATAACTTAACATGCGTTGAAGGTGTTTTAGACAAAAAATTTTGGAAACTTCCTGCATTTTCTTAAATGCTTCCCATTTTTAATGGTCTACTAAAATGGCGATTTTTTACCAAGATAGAATAATAATAATACAAAAGCATTTATTCCATAAAATTTCAATAAAGAAAAAAATCAATCACCATCAAAAAATTACAGCATGTCTAAAATGGAAAACAATATACTAGCAAGCCGTTAAACGAAGTCACGAAAGAGGAATTTATTCTTGCCTGAAGGTCAAGTTGAAAATGTATACCAAGTTGTATTATGACTTGTTCGGATTTTTAGTTTATTTTTATACTTTCTAACAGCAATTATGTTCGGATGGCTTGTGAGTAAAAGAACCAAACAAGTCTTTTTTAATTCCAGCATATGAGATATCACAATCAACAAAGTAAAACGAAATGGAAACCTCATGTTGAAGATTTACGTTCCAACGTTATCAAAGCTTAGTTTTTCCCCATTTAAGATGGAAAAGCAACATACACCATATTAATGGGATTTTCTAAAGGGGAAATGCCACACCACATTTTTAGTAGGTACATCTAAATGAAGTTACAACTTAAAAATTATACATTAGTTATAATTATAACTCTTTCTCTTATCATTAAACAAATTTTAACAAACGACCCTAGGGTTAGCAGATGGTTTACAAAACTTTTTATTTATTTATAAAGTTTTGTTACAAGTGTAGAAACTTAAGAATTAAGAACATCAACTTAATACTGATTTTTGTTGAAAAACCAAAGAAACTTAAAGATTCAGAAGCCAATAATCGATGTGAAACCTGATAGAGTTCTAAGGAGCAATGTTCAGTCTAACTTGGTTCAGATGAATTTTCTTCTTTAATCTTGAAGAATTCCACCTTTTCAAGTATTAGATCTTTGGAGTTCATAACAACTGTGTTAGGCACATCATTCTCGCTTTCTACTATATTATTTATAGAAATATTGATTTTAGACCTACCTAACTGTCTGGAATGTTCATTCAATTCGTTTAAAATCTATTTAAATTTCTTTTATTTTCATGGCTATCAAATTTTCGTCATTAAATATTTTTGCCAAACTTGAATATGGTAAACACATCATGTATTCTAGTGCAAGTACAGCTGACAATGATAAGGTAGAAAAGGAAAATCGCCTTCCTAAAACAAACAATAAAATATTTTGTATGCTCTTTTGATGTTATAAGTTACCACTTTATTTTCTAAGTTTATGGTGTAAAGTAGACAATCGGTTACCAAGTTTAATTAATGTATCACAGACTCCCTAGTGAAATTAAGCTTTAAATTGTACGTTTCAAAACCTGAATGTTAGTGTATTTATCACGGTGGTAACAGTAATAGTTAATAATTTTAAATGTCAAGAAATTAATTTAGCAAAAAAGATATGAATGATAATTCAATTATACGAGGTTTATTGATATCCAATTATTGGAAGATTAGACGGTATTCCATACTCCCAAACCCCCCAGTCTTAAGAACCAATAATCTATGTGTACGTTTTGTGATTGCTTTTTTTAATTAGGATTGTTTGTTCCAGAACAAATATGTATGCTTATTATATGGACTATAGTACACACTAGGGGGTCTGAGACGTATAGAATATTGCAGTACTCTATTAATTAAATATTAATAGTTTTTAATAGTAATAGATTAATTTAATATAATATTTAAATTTATAAAGTAAATGTCATGATTAATCTGGGAGCGGAGAGGGGGGTTGCATTGTTATTGTTGCCTACTTTGAATAATATTTTTTAATACAGTATCTAAAATTACACTTTAACCCCATATTTCTAGTCGCTACAACTTCATTCTAATAAACTACGAACTGTTAGATCTGGAGACCTATTCTTGAAAATTTGTGTGTTAAAAACGTATGCGGTTTGTGATTTTCATTGTTTCAAACCACAAACCACCTACATTCTCAAAACACAAATTTTCAAGAATCGACCCTCTGGCACTGGGATTTTTTTATTTAGTAGGTTTTATAGGTGTTTTTTGATCTAATAATATCGAGACATGCATGTCTTTGTTGAAATTACTAGAATTAAATTTAAATTTGAATATAAGCCGCAGGCTAAAATCTTGTAATTTGGCAATTGAGTTTCTACAATACCAAAATTTTTGACTGTAGTTGGAATGTATAAATCTAAAAGCACAAGTTGTTATTGCTCTTCTTCCAATATATCTTCCAAATACCGTCATCTGTTTCAAAAAGAATAAGTTTTCCCGTCAACGAAACATTCAAAGTAATTGAATTAACCCAATAACACATTTCTTCAAGTTCTTCAAACTCGAAGTTTTGGCTATTGATAAATCTTTTAGTGATTTAGGTTTTCGTTTTGTACCTGAATTTAACAAATATTTATAATTCAAGTCGCGGCTCCGCTAAAGTGGAATGTCATGTCAGACATTTGTCTTGGTTTAAATATTTGAATTCGTTTTATTGTTCCAAAAAAGCACATCCGAAAACAAGTTTTCTTGGTTGTACGATTCGATTCATCTTCTTCCTTTTTATAGTGCTTTCTTTTACTTTCCTTTGTGCCAGATCGCAAGGTACACAAATAACAAATTGTTATTTTTCCAATAAAAAAAAATTGCAGTGAGTCACAAAATTTAATTCATTAGCTCAAATACAATATCGTGATTCTTATATCGTGACATATCGTACTACAAAAGCTACTTAAAGGAAAATGTAACTCATTATTGTTGTCTACCTGTACACCAACATCATAAACAGTAAAATGAATACCCACACAAATAAGAAATGATTATAAGAAGTCGGTTGACTGGACCCAAAAAGTAACTAAGCAGCTTTGTGTTGTCCACGCAGGAGGCTGTTTTCATGGCTTGTTATTAGTTTGTAGGGCTTCTTTAATGGATTCTTAAATATCTGCCGACAGCTGATGGGAAACTTACACCAAACTTAACTACCTACTAAACGTTTTTTACTTTTAAAATTTTTTGAACGCTTCGCCGGGTTCACCGTCTCAATTCATCTATTATCTTAACTATTATATAATAATTTTACTGTCGATAATTTTTATCTAACACGAAATACCAAGTGCAAATCAAAATTGATTCTTAAGTTTGAAAGGAGAGTTAGTGGTTCACCTTGTAAATAACAATGCTTTTAATAGTTGCTTGCTCACATAACTTATTGTTACCTATGCACAAACTCTATAAAATTATTTAATGTAATCGAATAACATTAAATTGTAACGACAGATTTAGTACAATTATTTGAAAAATGTTATGTGGCATTGTAAGGAAGTGCTAATACAGGCATGGTCAGCATTTCATTGTATACGATTTGCTTGTTCATATTATGTCGACAGTACTTTTCGCAGTTATTCAGTTCATTATGAAGGGCGAATCAAAATTTTGCCAATAATTGATATTCAGACAGTTTTTGGGAGAAATAGAAGAGAACGTCCCAGCCCACACAATTTGCACGTCAGTGTAATTTAATTTGCGTAATGACCGAACAATGTTATTTTCATTAGGGGTAATTGAGTTGGTAAGTTATAATGTTAACGATCCTGTATCATAATGCAGTCGCTTAGGTATACTAAGTAATTTTCAAAGGTATATCATTAGCACATAACTGAAATGAGCTTTGCGTGCGTAAAAATCATACATCGAAAATAATCGTCGTGTGGCTGTTGCAAACGACCTCTAAATAAAGAACATGAACATGAAAGCTGCAAGAAAATCGGAAAACTCAGTCTGGTCAACAATAGGTGAGCGTCTGAGAGGGTGAGATTTTAAGTAAAGAAAATGTTCAATAGTCACGACTTTACGATCTACATCACTTGGGGAATTTTTATGCCCCTGTAAAACTCCTTAATTTTGATGTAACGGTGGTATCACCTGTATTTCCACAGTGAGTCATAAGCTTAATAATGTATACTGCAATAATAATCAGTGCTCGAGTCAATGGGGATGATGTTAGAAGGTTTTCCTACATTGTATTAAATTTAATTAATGTAACGTGAAAAGTTACCTGGCGGTGTTGAACATCTTTAGATACGAGTTTTCTATTTCAAAAAAATACTTTACCTTAAAATAGGATAGAAGCGCCCTTAATTAAGAGTCGAGTTTTATACTAACTAAGACTACCTTTTTAGTCATATCGTGAGATTCAAACCCTAGGGCAACTACCCTCTTCACATAATTAACTGTTCGCAGCCGACCGCAGTCTACCAATATCTCATTAACCTCAGGGGTACACACCTCCTCGGATTTTTCATTGTCTGCTCGTTATCACGACACACAGTCCCTAATAATAAAACTTGAATTAAAAATAGTGAGTAAAAATTCTTTTCAAACAAAGTTTTCACAACATAAAAACACACTTTTAATCAAGTTTTGTGTTTTCATTCATCCATGTTCACTTTTACTAACCATTATAGATTTTTTGCGCACATGTCTGCAAACTTTCTTTGCCACTTACGAGTGTTACCTAAATTAAACTTTCGGCTAAACCGAACTATTATTTTTTAACAAACCATGGCACCGGTCAGCATCGGCAAAACCTTCGCATTCCAATACCCTGCTGGAGCAATTCGTCACAAGGTGTTAACAATGCCCTGTCCACGGTTGTTAATCTGTTCTTAGATGAGTTTGATACCCTCCTTACCTGCTTTAAGCTCTAACTCTCAGCTCATACCAATCTACTAATTTTATAAAACTTTGTTCTCTACTTGCTGATTAACGACGAATTTCAATTTACAATACCAAATTAATTACACGCGTGGTTCTTAAACACATAGGTGTATTTTACTTCTTCAGAAAAGTGTGTGTTCTCGGAGAGGCGTACTTCGTCCTCCCATCCTTTAGTTTTGACTATTTGATTAATAGTTTCTCAGAAACTAAACATTAATTATTAACAAAATTAATATCAAAATTTATTAACTTTTATTCTATATGGCTTTCACCTACCTTAAAACCCACAGGCCCAATGATATAAGAACCAATAGAATACTACTTTATATTTTTTTATCATCACGTAATAAGAAAAGGCTACTGATAGATGATATAATTTAAATGATTCAATTATACCGTCGAGTTTCAATTCAAGAGCTGCAGCAGATTTACCACCATTTTTCTTCTTATAAAAAAACTCTATAAAAAGTTTAAATTCCATCTGATTCTAACAAAGCTTAATTTTTAACTCTTTTGGTTCGATCTAACCCTGTGTATCTGTTTCAAAGCGAAATGCTGGTCTATTCTAGATTACCTTCGGATAGGAAGAAAAACTATTAAAAAAAAAAGAAAGTGGATTTTCTTGTTTTCCCAATTGTGTAACTAGGAAATAGCAAGTGTGATTTTAAACACTAATAAACCTTAAAATACTATGTGTAAATACTCTGCCGTTTTCAAGAAATTAAGGATGACAGTTTTAATTACTGCTCACATCTTTTAAACTTCAATATATTATGACAACAGTATACAGATTTGGTCTCTTGTCAATTCATGCTAATCGCCTGGAGATTCTTATGGTTTTGTGAGAAAAGCACGTGACAAACCGTGAAATACTCAGAAGGATGAGGACAAAATCGAAAGTAATCAACACTATTAAGAGTGGAAAGCTGTAATATCTTGAGCATATAATGCAAAGCGAGGGAAGATACCGACTACGGCAATGCATTCTAACTAAATATTTTTATTTATATTGCTGTGTATTTAGGTGCAAAACCAGTTTTAGAATTAATTTTAATTTGAATTTATTGGAAAATGCGGATTGTCGGAAGATAAAAGAGAGGTCGGATCAAGAAGATAATGCCGGTCGACAGTGATTTTGTTAACCCCAATGTAAAAACGAATTAAAAATTTGAAAAAAATATTTTTAGTAAAGATCTTTTTATTTAAATACTGAAAATATGAAGTTAATGGTGATAACTGCTGAAGATAAAGGAGGTAATTGGAAAAATGTGTGAGTGATTGATTTAAAAATTATAATTTAATATAAATTAGGAGAATTTATTTATCCTATTTCTCACATATTACATTTATAGTTTATTTTATATCACTAGTTTTTACCTTTTTGACTTCAATTTGTAATTTATAAAGTTTAATAATTATTATTAAACTTCTAATAATATCCAAATAATTATTATTTAGATATTTTTACAATTTGGAAAAACCATAAGATCAGAGGCGGATTTATACTTTTGCCGCCTATAGGCACTAATGTTTTTGTCGCCCCTATTTAAAAGAAAAAAAAGTTGGTGGATATAAAGTATCAAGTAAACAACCTTAGCAAAAATAATTATTGTGCATATTTTTATCTAATTATTTTATATACAGTCACTCACAAAAGTATTCGGACGCTCTTATGTTAGCAATGTAAATTGTACTTTTTGAAAACTCTTTTTGGCATATAAAAATTGCTTTTAGAAAAATACTTTTCAGACATTTTTTGTAGATAATTTTTTTCTTTTCAGTTTTGTTTATCTACACATTTATATTCGTCGTCTCGTTTTCGACCAAGAGTGATTTAAAGCAAAAAATTGCATGGGAATCCCCTGAGAAAACCATAAGATTCTCATAGTGCATTTTTAATTTTATTAAAAAGTTTTACCGAATCTGCTTTAAGTCACTCTCGGTCCTAAACGAGGCGACAAAATTTTGTCATTCTCTTTTCAAGATTTGTTCCACCTCTACAAACTGGATTGGGTTAGAATTTTTAAGATTTTCTGTCTTAATAACATGCGGCAGCATTTTGAAGGGTGCTTTAATAAATAAAGATGAGATTTTTACTGAGTGTTTATTACCGTAAACACTTTCATTTACGACTATATTTTAAAATTTTCAAAATTGTTATACCAACTGCATTACATAATATGTATTAAAAACGTGTATTTAAACCATTTTTGTTATTTATAGATTTATTGTGCTAAAATTTAAAGATTTATTTGTCAGTTTAGTAATTCCAGACTTCCGTGAGCTTCAGTGTACGTACTACATATTCTACAATTTCTTTTCGATTTTAAGTATAATTTTTTTTTTAAATTCCGCTCCTAAAATTCTGCCGCTCTAGGCACGTGCCTACTATGCCTTATGGGAAATCCACCACTGCATAAGATTACTTTCTGAATGTCACGGCAATATATTATAAAATATAAATTTATAAAAACTCAAGAATTTCAAAAATATTTACAAAAATTTCCACAAATTTAAA
This sequence comes from Cantharis rustica, assembly GCA_911387805.1. Taxonomy (NCBI): domain Eukaryota; kingdom Metazoa; phylum Arthropoda; class Insecta; order Coleoptera; family Cantharidae; genus Cantharis; species Cantharis rustica. Next base: position 26,883,847 of record OU426877.1, on the reverse strand, counting down.
TAAATGTTTCCAGATTCTGAAGTGTTTCTCATCTTTCCTTATTTCTTATACATCCGGACCTTTTTGTGGCATTTTCAAAGTTTTTAATTTCTAACCTTGTGTTGGATTTCTCTACTTTTTGATCGGTATGTATAGGTTTGGTTTTGGTTTTGTTTGATTTGAGCATTTACTACTAACATTCCAGAATTTACACATGTTGTGTACATTGACACATTTTTTCTTTAAGTACAGGGTGTACCTAAGTTTGATTTCTGATGAAACTTGTTTAGACTTATCACGAGGGAGAGAGATAGTACTACTAAATAAAAAAATGATTTCCTATTTTTAACCCAAGAAATATCGGGTCATAGTTATTTGTGTAGAGAGAAATTTAGGCTTTTGTATACAGGGTTTCCTAGAAGATTAAAAACCTTTTTTCTATACAGGATTTATATACAAGCTTACAGGAGATCTAGGCTTCAACTTCTATTAGCTCATTTCTATACAGATCGCTCTCAAGATTTCTGAGCATCGGTACAAGTTAAAGTATGAAAAAAGGAGTAATTCTTCCATACATTCCTGTGTCCCATCGCTGTTACTAGGTAACCTTTGTTCTGTCGTCTAGTAATCTTTATTGTGATGTTTCTGATGTTTCTGTACTAGGTTAGATTTGGCACTGGTTGACTTTTTTGGGTTTTCTTTGAAGTTTTATGTCTAAAACCGTCTTAATACATATAATAAATATAATATAATAAATAGCTTGAGCTCGGTGTGTTCTTGTGTTCTTCAACTCTATGCAGTTAGATCTTTCTTCCGTAAACGACTATGAGGACTATTGCCTTCTAGTGCATCTTTCGCATAGAGTTGAAGTGATCTATGTTGCAACGAACTTTGCCTTTTCATTGATGAGATCTTACTAAGGTTGTCGTTTTTTAATAAGATTTAATATGACCCGGAAAGAGAAGCGTTAGCTAAAGAACAATTTTATGACTAAAAAATCTTAGAACGTGGTGTTCCATAACATATACTGCAGTGATCTTTTCAAAAAAAAGGTTGTTTTTTCACATGCACTATAAGTGCTTCGGACTAACCTTCTTCTCGCGGGAGATGAGACAATCTTCTCTCAGGTTGGGTTCTATCGTTTTCAAAAATAAAAATAAAATTCTTCTAATGCAACTAAACAATAAATTTTCCAAAATAAATCTTCTTTAAAAATTAACAATTCAAATTTAAATAAACGTAAAATTTTAACTTTCTTCAAAGGGATCAAAGTTTTTCGTTCTCACGAATGCAATAATTTTTAATTTAGAATTTTTAATATCCAAATTTATAATTTTAACTGCTCTTTTTCCAAATTAATCAAATCAATCAACCGACATCCAGTCAGTAGCGAAATATAAAAAAACTCAAATCCAATTCAAACATCAAAAAAATACACAGTAATGCACACGCATAAAAATCACTTTAATAAATCAATCCAAATCTTACCTACAATTTTAAAAATATCACAAATTTTAAAAATATCTTAAGAGCCAAAATCCAGCGACCACTCGGTCGGCCATCTTGGCAAAAAGCCTTGTATTTTCGTCGATTCGCCCTCACTTTTTCAATTTTACAATCCTACCACTTCAAATTATTGAAACATAATTTTCTTACAAAATAGACAGGGTGGGTGCAAACCATTTTAAAACACCACAATACAGAACTCTTTTGCCTAGCAGTAAATAAGATCAGATAGCCAGAATAATAGCCAATATTTGGAACGAATTGGCACCTGGAAAAGAAGAAATCCAGAGCTCATAAGTTTCGAACGTTTATTATTTTTTGCTTTTATATGTACATTTTTAATTAAAGTAAATATCTGTTTTGCTAAACTAATGTTTCTAACCTTCTGCTCCAAGTTACCTGTCAAATATAAATTTTAGAACAGCATTAAAGGTTATGAATCGACGTGTAGCTGATACATAAATATAAACCTTATACATTGTTAATTAGTTAGTGGTATATGCAATTATCGTGCTTGATAATAACATATTAGTTCCTGCAAGTTATTTAAGAAAATAAGAAGAATTAAAGAGATCTGCAAGAATTCTCGGTAATTGCACAACTACATTAAACTTTAGAGATTGATCGATATTTCGTCAATCTCCTAATATTAGAAGAATTCCATTGGTAGAATTAAAAATTGTAATAAATCTACTCGTTCAGTAATCAGTCTGTTTTCAAGCTTTAAATGTAGAATACTATTAAATTTTAATAATTTGACTATAAAACATAATATATTAAAACAAAACTTCCAAAGTAGTTTTCAACAAGGTTAACCTATTGTAGTTAGTAATGTTTCCGCATTCTCATTCTTTAGTTTTGATAAATTGGCTTCTAAACTTGGCAATAATTTCTAAACTATTTCTACTGATTCCAAATACATCATCATGCACTTCCTCAAAACCAAATAACTTACTTATTTTAGTTTAAAAACAAAACTGATTTTCTATTTTTAGTTGAATCAATGTTGAAGTTAAGTTTATTATTCGAGGACTAAATTATAATGAATTATTTTTAAAAATTCTACAAAAAAAAATTATGTTTCTTATTTTCTTAGGAAAATATTGTTCTTCTTAAGTTTATTATAATGAGGTTACATTAGATTGCTTAATATAAAAAATTATGAAACACGTGTACTGAGTGCATTTGAATTGCTTTTAAAATTGTACTTGTAAACCACAATAATTCCGTTATAAATTGTTGGCTGACTATAACATAAAATTTTATTGTTAATTTTTTATCCCGATAACCAGATAATATTAGAAACTAGAAGAAAATTATAAAAATTGTAAAATCACCAACGAAACACTTAATATTAATAATTATCTTATCAAGTCGATATATTATTAGATAATATTTCTGTAAAACGGGTTTAATAAGGACAACAAAATTTAGACATCTAACAATAAATATTATTTATTTAATTGCCATCATATGAGTATTTTCAGTTGACTAACATTTAAATATTTGTTTTGTCCTATTTTACGGTAACTAATTAACCATTTCAAAATCGGCACTTGGAAACGGCAACTATAAAAATCCATCCTTGATGTGCAAAAGCAATTAAAATGAATTATTATTTTAATGCATTTTAAATGAATTTAAGTACTCGAGAACTGTAAAAAAATTACAGCCTTCGATAAATAATTGCATTAAACGTGCACCACAGCAAGAAAGCCACGAACAGGAGCTTTATCTTAAAACTCGTTTAAAAGCTCATGAACAAAAAGTTTATCATATATGAAAAATTTTGATTACCAATTTAATATAAATAAAATATTGCAGAACAGATTGCTTTTAATTAAAATGTTATAGATCTGTACCAATATTATCAATAGTATACACAGTAAAAAATAGTAAAAGAGAAAAGCACTCTCGTTATTTAATTTAAAATATGTTTATTAAAATTATTAAATAATATTAAGGTTAATTGATTTCTTATTATAATTTTCATTGATTTTAAAGATTAATATCTCGAAGGTTATAATAATCCGATACTGTGATCGATTGAAAGTGTTTGTAGTGATTGTTATGAACCTACACTACAATTTTTTAACATAATTATGCACTACCATGACCTTTGTGCTACAAACAAGAAACGTATAATTATTTCATCAACTAACATATTTACGTCGGATTCTTCAGAATTTCTTAATTATATTTTTCACATCGTCGATGTTATCCGTTACTTAAGCTCGTTAATAATTATACGTGTATATTTTAAGCTATAAACTACCACACTTTGCTAGCAATAATTATTACGAGTACCCATGTAAGTGATTGACTAACCTCGAACAACACATAAATTTAATCAAGCTGTTTTTAATTGTAATTTTAAGCTTTCTTCTGAAAGATTGATACCTTCTGAAATTTTTCTGTCGATACTAAATTTTTATAAGTGAGCATTTCCATTCTACTACATATTATATTCTTCTATAACCCTTCTGTTAGAGTTAATCTACGCACATATCTATTCATATCGAGCCCTTATATTCTTCTCGAGGGCTTTGTTTCAGTTGCTGAGCTTTCTATTTGAATAAAAATGCAATATGAAAATACAAATTTGATGCAATTCAATTAATTTTGATTAATTGGCTACCGCAAATTATTTTTATGAAAGAAAACCACCCGGATTTTATGTTTCCATAAAATATATACCATATAGAATAATAATTATTGCTTAAATTAAACTTTCCAACGTCTACTTTATGTGGTATAAATAAAATTGTTGCATGTTTTTAATAACTTGTCAAAATTTATTGAAATTGTGTAAAACCGGTCGTTACATTTTGAGTTTCGCCGGCCCGTGGCCCGTAAAAATAAATTTTAATTTTCAAAATTAATTCTTAGTTTTACTGATATATGCAAATTTTTCTTGTAACGTTTTGCCTAACGACTTTTTAATTATTTAGCTACACCTAAGCTCGACCATTTGTACCGTTTTATCTCAAAACTATTTAATTAACTCAAAATATTCTTAAGAAATAGGTGCTGGCTTTGCATTTTATTACACTAATTTTTTTTTATTAGAAAAATTTTAATTGACATAATAGTCAATTATACATAATACCGAATTAATAATATTCTGTAAATTATAGTATCCTGTAATATCCTAGACTTATGCACACATTGTGTCCTGTATTGGGCCGATCCTTGGCAGACTAACTGAAGTACTCCATTATTTCATTAGGAATTAAAAAAAAGACTTTCGACAAGCAAATTTTGCTAAATATACAAGAACTTACAACTTAAAAAAGTTATTCTTTTTCGTAGCCACCAAAAAAAATAAACTACAAAATTTTTATTTAATCTATCGAGCTGAGGTTTTTTGGGTTCTTAATAATAATAAAACTATAAGAAAATATTTATATATATTTATTTATGTATTTATTTGTATATTTCTTTGTAGCCCACTGTCGCTGCTACTTTCTAGCCGCATCTAAGGTTTAGCATAATCCCAAGTAGGTACCTTGAATTTAGGCATTTGGTTATCCTTTTTGTTATCAACAATCAATTGTCTGTAACTGTGTGTAAGATACAATAAAAAAACTAGGGCTGGGTAATCCTCCGACAAAGGACACTAGGAATTCTAGTGGCATACTTATTTAACAATAAATTTTCACTTATCTCAAGTTCGAAAGAAACATTCTTGTAGCGTTATGTTTAAAGCCATCCTTGCACAGAAAAATTTCAGTCTTGTAAGTTTCTGTCGTGTTTTGCAGGATTCCAAACTATCAAGACCCAATACAGGCAACTTTTTACATTAGTTCTTTAATATACTTATGTATCCAAATATTTTAATACTAAGGGTAACCTTCATCCTTCTAATCATATCAAATTATTTAGCATAAACCAAAAAATGCACAAACACTTTTTTGAAACTAAAATGTTTAAGTTATCACAATATATAAATACACCGTATGTATATTATCGCCAACGTATTCACCATACTATGGCATCATCAGGCGATGAACTAGGAACTTTGGTTTATGCTAAATAATTTGATATGATTAATATCGAGTTACACTACCTAAACCACTTATCTATTGATTATCATCCTTCTAGATAAGTAGCCAACAGAGGAAAACAGAGAAGCGTCTTCAATTTTGTAATAAAAATCGATCTCATTGCAGCCCTGCAAATATTTAAGCTTGAATGGTTTTTTCTTCAATGATGATTTATTTAAGCATGATAAAAAATACAAAATTATTGGAATAATCAAACTTAACAAAACGTTAAAATAATAAAAATTTTAACTGCTAAGTAAAGAATACATACTACAAAGAAAATATAATATTTAAAAAACACTAAAATAACAATAATTCACATTTAACAGGGTTGAACTTAGAATATTAGAGTAAACAAGAAAATAGAATTCTGAAAAAATTACGCTATAGAAATGACTTTACTTAATAATTTACTTAATTTTTACTTAAGACTTTACTTAATTTACTTAAAAATAAAAAAACAAAAAAACTATGTAACATAATATAAAAGCCCTTATTTCACAATTATTTTCGTCATAAGTCATGTATAACAGTAAAAAGAGAACAAATATACCAAACAAAATTTTAAAAAATTTTAAATTTTTAATAACCAAGAAATTAACCAAACTTTAAAAAATGTTGTGCTTACCAAATAACCAAACTAAATAAATTCACGTGTTTAAATGAAATTTTAAGTTAAGTAAATGAATATGAATCTTTTTTCCCCCTAAACTTTAGGAAATATGAAGTAGCGACATAAAATGCCATCTATCACTTCGAAAACTAAATTTGAAAAGATGTTTCCAATTTTACCACGTTTTTGTATCTAAAGGAACGTTTACTATAAATAGAAAATAACTTAAAAAAGTTTTAAGTATTTTTGTGGTATTTAGTAGTATGTGATGTTAGAATAATCAATTCGATTCAATTATTTTAACATTTTGTTAAGTTTGATTATTCTAACGTCACATACTACTAAATACCACAAAAATACTTAAAACTTTTCTAAGTTAACAAAATTATTGATTCTAAATTTTTAAAAGATAACAAAAAAGCAAAAGTTTGACTTGATTGAATAATTTTAAGCTAAAGTAGATATCAGAAATTCCATCAGGATACCATCAGGAATATTTATATTTTTTTTTAAATCGCAAAAACGCAGTATTTCTTTTATATAATTTCTAGGAAGATTTATCTTCCAAAGTTTTACTAAAATGCTGGAGTTCTTCCGTATATTGCTGAATCTTAATCGGATTTTAAATTAATGATTTTGATTTTCACTCATTTGAATAGCAATTATAATTTTAATTTATACGAGCAAAGACTGCAGGTATATTATTTCTAGAGTTCTAATATCAAATATTTTTCCATTCATCAGCAATTACGCAGCTGGATCAAGATTACAGAAATTTTATTGGCTATACCTTTTCTTACTCCAAACTTGGCTTTCCATCATTAAATGAATTTCTTCTTGAGATTCCAAATATTTTAAAAATATAGCAAAATCATGACGATTTATTTGTAAAAGCTATCTTTAACAGTAAGGTTTTTCATATCCACAACTTTATAATCAAACAAAAGGAACCTGCCAGAATAAATATTAAAATTTCACTATGGAATAAATTATACATTCCAATTATAGTCAAATCCAATTCAAAAATATATAAAAGACATTTTCAAAAAATGATGTCTATAATATTAATTATTCTTTCGACGTCCTAAAATTTGATGAAAGTAAAGATGAAACTTGAGGATGGGCATGCGTCATTGCAATATTGAAATACTACTTACTGAAATATATAATCCATTAAAGTTTTGGATAGCTTTACACGATCATTCACTTGATTTTAATAAATTACATTGCTACATGCAATTATGATATTCTCGATGTACCAATAATTTTAATATTGATGGATTATTCAAATTGGAAGCACATTGTGCTGTTTTATACAATGCTGTTCATAATGATTTTTTTATTGATTTTGGAACTATTTCGATTGTTGATTTTATAAAATTGTTGTTTATGCATAAAAATTTCTCACACTTACCTCGGCAGTTTAATTTGCTTAAACTCCCTGGTCTAATAATGCTTCCAGACTTCCTGTAAACAAAGATTGTTCTACAATGAGTTTTTTTCTGATTATTTCATTTACCTTCATCCCACTTTTGATTATATAAGACTAGATGTCATACCCATGACCCTAGAAGTTAGGGCAATAAATTTAGCATAGGTAATATAAATATCTATTACAAATTTTGGCTTATTGCCCACCCAATTAATAGCTGACAAACTGTATTTTGTGGGACCATTACCTGCAGATCGGAAACTTGTCAGTGGTTGGTGTAATTATTTCACGATATGCGTACCTACTGACACCATGTACCATAAATTAATTTCCGGATGAATTTAATACCCGTCGTATTTTATTTATTTAATTTAGCACAATAAATTAGTAGAACGATTGGAAATATATAACATGAACGGATTATTTATTACTCCATTTCACCTTCTGATTGTGGAAATGAAAAGATAATAACAAAGATGCCGATGCCCCTATAAACTAAGCCAATATCTGTCGCATATACAGAAGCTTGGGTCCAATTAACATTCTTAAGCTGTCGAGTGGATCTCAGCTATTGAAAAGTGCAGTAAAATCGTTTCTATAAAATTGAAACTGAAGTTATAAATATTTTTATTTGGACAACGCATCCTGATAATAACTTCTGCCTTCTCGTCAGTTATTGCCAATTGTAATTTTTTTGAGAATATATCTCATTTGAAATTAAAATAAATTTGCATATCTAATTAATTTATTTATTAAAAGTACTTCAATAAGCAGTTATCATTATTTAATGTAGGCATAAAAGCATTAATTATTTATTTTATTACACGCAATGTAACTTGATACATTCAATATTTAAATGAAAGTACATTGTCGCAAACAAACTTTTCCTGTAGAAGTGTGTTTAATTGCTATTTACAGTTTAAACAGGTTGAAAATCTCGACGGGATAATTTAAGGAGTTACGCGGTAGACAGTCAATTATTTAGCTACTTTTATGGTTATGTACTTTGCTCGATCCAATATTCAAGCAGACCAGCGTCAGTCAAATATTTCAAAATTTTCATCAAAATTATATTAAAGAAAATTTTGAGTGACTATTTGAACAAGTTTCAAATCGCATTGTTGAACAGTTGTCGCAAAATACAGCAGTGGATTGGTGTGATGGGTGGTTGAGTTACAGAGCGGAAATTCCGTTTTAGAATCTCGGACTAGTCAAAATTTCTTAGCTTAGCTTAACTCAAAATCACGTTCCAAATACTAGAACTTTTCAACTAATATTTGTTATTTGCTATATTAGACATATTTTCTATTTTCGTAATTTATTTCTAAATCCTAAGCGATTTCTAAACAATAATATAAAATAGCAAATAGATATACAACCTTATATGGGTATTTTTAAACAGTAAACCACAAGCAGATTACATTCTATTTTGGACTACCCGGACTTTCTCTATTAGCTATTTTTTTCACCAGTACTTTTTGATACCAATATTGATTTGTTTTTTTTATAAGTCAGCACTATAGGCTGTGCAAATTATTAAAAATTTATATTTGGGATAATTTTGGTTCCATACTAAAAATTGTAGGCTTGTTAAAGTTTCGGTAAATTAAAAATTAATCACCAACGAGAATTAACGTTAATGTCGCTAAGTTAAAATAAATAATGTAATAGCAATAATAATAATAAAACAATATACTTTACACCGCATAGTTTTGCTCTTTATGCCCGCGCCAAAAACTGTTGAATCTGTTACTTCAAATGTCACTCAACCTTGATAAAAAAACTTCCCCTATAAAATTTTTTTAATTAAAATACAATTAAGTTTAGTCTCGATGTGTTGTAACTTTAATTTATTAACGTGCATGAACAATAATTATTAGTAATTATATTAATAATATACTTAAGCACGACAATACTTAACAGTGGTTAGCGGTTCTTTTGGTTATTTTTTCCACTCGTAAACAATCAAGAACATCGACACCCTCCGCATTATTTTGATTTCATTTTTGATATCACAATCTATAATTATTACCCAAACATCAAAACGTAATTAGGAAATTCGTGTAGAATCGCATTTAAACTTTATACACTGACTCTGGCCGAGCTTAGCAAAATAAAACAATAAAATGCATTTCTATTAATATAAGTACTAAAACTAATTGGTTACATTAAGAAAAGTACAATAATAGTTCTGAGAAAATATAAATACGAAGCCTACCTTTTCTCGATACAAAAAAATTGTCGAGTTAATGAACGATTTGAAGGTTTCGATATCAAATTTTGATTTAATTAAAGCTCGATTATGCTACTCGTATGTGCAGCATACAAATAAGGGTACCAATACATTTTAACTCAAATTTCCAGTCTAAAGCGTAGCTCAGCTCCATTATCATTAATTGAAAAAACTCATTAGACAGCATACTATCGTTTACAAAACTTATCAGACATCGTAAAAAATTCTTAACGAAAACTTTTGATGGTTATTGGCCGATGAGTTTATTGGCGTTTTAAAATAATGAGTTCTGATTTGGAATTTATGGTTAACTTATTGTGGAGAGTAATAAAATTTACAGTTGAAATATTTTATCGTGATAGTGAATTGGTGTGAAGGAAGGTATAAAGTTTATAGAAGAAATCAATTAGCACATTGCATAGCCTTTTAATCTATTGTCCAGTGCTACCACACATTTATGACGAAACACCTTTAGAGTCTAGATGAAATCTAGTTTTTTTTTAATATTCTACTACTTAAAATTTAGAATTACCCCATATTTATCTGAACCCATAAAAATTTTGAAAAAGTTATGTAACAATTGCTTATCGTAATCTCTCAATATTGAAATCAAAAGATAAAAATTTAGGTTTATACCTTTTACTTGCTCAACTTATTTGAGGTTCTTTGTATTTGTAAAAGCTCAACAATCAATATTTTGTAAATTATCGCTTTGCTGTTAGAAAACGTGACTAACAAACTAATAAGGTAAATATTTATAAAAGATATTAGTAAAACAAATTAGGTATTTATAGTGAAAAAAAATGAACTACTTACTACTTTTAAAAAACAATCACACGAGATTTGATGTAACGCAATAGATTTTTAGAAATATCCACATTTTGAAAAGGAAACTTGACAAAATGCAAAACGAACTAAAAATTAATTATTTTTATAAATTATTTCAAAATTTTTGTCTCGCACATGATCTTCAAAAAATCGTGGTTTTCAGTAAATATTAAGAACGTTTTAAAATTTAATGCCTACTGAATATATAAATTGCTATGGTTTATCGTTAAAAATTGGGATAATCTCAAAATTGTATTTATTTTCAAAATATTCTAATTTATATTTTTATTATTAATCGTTTTTAATTAGGTAGCTATAACGTTAATGCATCTTTAACTGTCAACATTGCTCATCCACAGCTGGTTAACAAGCCAAACTATTTGACTTTATTTTTAAAATTTCGATTACAAATTTTTCTTTTTAATTGTAATTTAATTTATCTCTCGCTTGCTTTATTAAATTCTATCACTACTTTTTATAATAATAAATTTTCATTTATTATATCTATCGCATCAGCTGATGCTTCATTATAAATATCTCATATTTTAATATTATCTTCATAATCATACACTTAAATCACTAATTAATTCATTTATTTTCAATTTAAAACAATAAATCTTTTCTAATAAAATTTTCTATTTTTATTAATTAAGTATACTGCGATGCTTGCTCCCCTTGTATATTTTTTGTAAAAAATTTTAATTTACAAAATATTTTCAATTTATTAATTTTCTCTTGGGTTCGGGTGGAAGACATGCCAATATTTGTCAGCATAAGACTCCTTTTATTAAATTTGTAATAAATTTTCGTATTGTTTAAATTCTTGTTTAAATTTTATTTTATAATGTGGTCTTGCATTCAACCATTACTTTATGTGGTTTCGTTCTAGCTCGTCAAACCAAACCAAAAATCTTCTAATTTCTTCAAACTTTTTATTTTACACTTCAAATACTGAAACAACTCTTCAACTGAATTAAAATCAATTTAATCATCATTAAAATCAATTTAAAAATCATTAAAATTATTTAATTAAATTACAGCGAACATCAATTTGCGGCCGGCCAAAACAATAATTTATAACATTTTATGTACAGTACAATTTAAATTTTTTTCACCATTTAAATTAAAACAAAATAAGCTTCCAAATAATTTTCAACATAAATAAAAACAGAATTTTTCGTTTTAAAAACACGACAATATATTATACCTAATATGCACACAAAAGTAAATAAAATTGCATATATATTGCTGTGATATTTTATAGAAAATTATTATCACACACTTGTTTTTATTCGGGCAACCCTAGTGTGCGGGAGCAGTTGGGAATTTTCAAGAGTCAAAAGGTTCTTGCGTTTTAAAATTTAAAATATAAATTTTTCTTGTCAAAAAATTAATAAGTATTCCAAAAAATTATAACTAATTCAAAATCCAATGTAATTGCAATTCAAATTAAAAATTTCCTCAAGGGATCGAAGTTTTGGTTTTACCATTATCCAAATCGCCTGCTTATCAATAGCACCATTCGTTCGCTCAAATATAATTTTAATGTAATTTTATCTATCCAAATAATTAAATTAATAGTTTCCAAAATCCAGAATAACTCATAAAAAAATACAACTCACAAAAAAAATAATTCTTCTTTAATTATAAAACTCAAAAATATCCAATTTAATTCAATCTCAACAATAATACTTCCAAAATAGCGCAATAATGCATTCGCATCAAATCAAAATAAATATTACTCACAATTCTCAAAAATATCAAAACTCAGCGGGCATACAAAATTTCGCACCCGCTGTCGGCCATAGTTGGCCAAAAAAAGCTCTTATCTCTATCCTTTCTCCCCACTCTGAATTTTTACCAATTCAAACGTTTAAAAATGAAATTAACAAATTTTTACAATTTAGCACAGGGTGGGTCGAAATATTTTGTTTCACGACAATATAGTCGATCCAAGATATGAAAAATATAGATGGCGCGTCGTTTGCAAAGTTTAATTTACACCGAGAAACTTCAGATAATTTAAATAGTACTTCATCTTATAAATGTTACAATCAAATAACTGCGTCTATTCGATATTACATGTTACTCTGTCCACATCTATCTTATTTATGACTTTTTCTGGTTATTGTAATACCGTCTAACTTCAAAACAATTACATGGGCTTACATTTGGAGGTCGTTGCTTTAGTACAAATTCCAATATTTTTCTTAAAGAAAGCGGACTATAGATTTTCCAAAATTAATTCTTAAAGTTCACACTGTTTTAAGGTTGATCACAGTAGGGAAACCCTTGAAGTCATAGAAATCCTAAATATCATTATGATGTTTGATTTTTATAAAGGGTTGCATAAAACCTTTTCAGTAATCTTTTTTTCTTTCTTATTGAATATTGGTATTATTTTTACTCTTTGATTGGAAGAATTTACAATAGCTTTCAGTTTCATTTTCAAATTTAGTTTAGTTAGCATATTATTTAATTATTTTTCTCGTTGGATTCCATTTAAATTTTTTTTAATCCATTTAAATAGTTTTCTTTTCATTTCTAAATTTTTAATAATACGAAACTTACTTTTTCTACACCATGTGAAAATGTTCTGCAATTTTAAATATTTTTAGCATTAAAAATAAACCACTAAATAGTCAAAAACTGAAATTGTTCTATTTTTACATTTTATATTTTCTTTAAGTTTTTATAGAAACTTATTATTTTTATTCAAGTTCCCAAATTGATTTATTTTATTTTAAAAAATAAAAGTTTCTTTATTTTAAATTTACTATTATTAGGAATTATCTAATACATGTACTATATAGTATTTTTAGTCATATTAGAATTTGCATTTGCTTTACTAAAATCAACCCAAATTTGATTTAAAATCTCTTTCTTCAGTTTCACCAATTATTCAATGTTTAAATAGAAAATAACTTAAAAACGTTAGAATTTTTTAAGTATTTTTGTGGTATTTAGTAGTATGTGATGTTAAAATAATCAAACTTAACAAAATGTTAAAATAATAAAATTTTTAACTATTAAGTAAATAATACATACTACGAAGAAACATAATGTTTAACGAAACCGAAAAGACAATAATTCACATTTAACTGGGTTGAACTTAGAATATTTGAATAAACAAGAAAATAGAATTCTGAAAAAATTACGCTATAGAAATGGTAAAAATTACTTAAAAATAAAAAACAAAAAACAAAAAACTTGTAACATAATATAAAGGCTTCTATTTCACGATTATTATTGATCCTCAGTCATGTATAACAGTAAAAATAACAAGTGAGAGCAAATATACCAAACAAAATTGAAAAATATTTTACAAAATTAAAAGATCAAGAAATTAACCAAACTTCAAATGTTGCGCTTACCAAATAACCAAATTTCTTCGTAGTATGTATTATTTACTTAATAGTTAAAAATTTTATTATTTTAACATTTTGTTAAGTTTGATTATTTTATTCAATGTTTGTTTTTCAAAATCTTAACTTATACCTTTAAAAATATATATATTTATTTTCTATTATTTAAACCGAATTTAGAATAATTTGATTCTGTTTTTTTTTCCAAGAACTTCTGCTTTATTATTACTTTCAAATTCAGATGCTTTTTATTTACTTGTAGATTATCTTGATGCTTCCATGTCCTGTTCTTCACTTTTTTTGTAACGTTCTGGAATGAAGTTTGTATTTTCTTAATCATACCAATATTTGTTTCTTTAGTCATGCCAATATTCGTAATTTTAAATATTTGAAATTTATTTTGATTTCTTTTCTGATTAAATTTCACTAGATGACTCAAATTTAAAATTTTTAGATTTTTACTTTTAAAACAAGTCAAAATTTTCCATTTTCTCTTTTTAAGCAATAATTAGGTTCATAGCAAATGCTATGCTGTTTCTCTTAAATTTTTTATATTGATTCCTTAAATCAACTTCGAAATTTCAGTTAAATTAATTTTTAAAAAACTGACTTTTTCAACTGGGACACAAAGAATGGGTAACGTAAATGTTGGCCTTTCTTGGGCAATCTGGCCGATGTCAATAGGGTCTACACTCCCACTAATGAACATTAAAAGTCGGTCTTCCTACATAAATGATAAATCTATATTATTACGTAGTTAGATCCTGCATTGATCCGAATTAAAAGTATAATAGTTAATATTATTCTAATTAAAAAAATTTAAACGAAACATACTTTTTGAAGATTTTTAACTAAATATTATATTTTGACGTGATATGTGCAATATTTGCTAAGGTCTGCTATTTAAAATCGATTAAAAGATTAAATTATGAACACGTATACAAAGTTTTAATTAGACTTGGTTATAATCTCATGGGGGATTTCAGACGTAATACCTTATACGAATATAAAACCACCCTCAAAACTTACATTTATTTTTATTTAATACTGTGGTAAAGAGGAGGGCAAATAAATAACAAGGTCAGTAACTTATAAAATACATACGATCGTCCAAGATTATACAATTTTGAATATTTTATTATGACGCAAGAATGTTATACATGCAAATATGCTTTGATATTCGACGGCATTCAAAAAATTTTACATATTTTTATAGAGACTGCAGGATTGGCATTCGTACGTAATGTTCATTTTCGAAAAACTTTATGTATCTAATAATTTAATCTACAGAATAATATTATGATACAAGTAAATTTGTTGTGTATATGTTATTTTGAACAATTGATCCAGACCGACATATAATATTAACCGGAGTGGTCCACATCCTGATTGCATAAGTCGCGATCTCATATGAAATTTGAAATTTGTCAATATAGGAAGAGGACACATGTTTACGAGCGCGAACCCTCCGGTTTACGATGGTCGCCAGAATTTGATTGCTAATACCAGCATTTATTGCCTGCTGCATAAATCTTATGGCCCTACTACCATACAGTGGCGTCGCATTTGTAAATTGTTGCTACTACTAACTGTGGTTGTAACTAACGTTTAAATTGCGCTTTTTTAATCAGTAAAACGCTCGATTGTTTTTTATTATTTTTTTAACCGTAAATTTGTTAGGGTAGGCAAGAAAGGTCCAAACAAAGAGGAATTAATGTCATAAACTCCGAATACAAAATCTGACCATTTTGTTCCTTTTTAATTATTTTTATAAGAAAATAAAAGTTTTATTCGTTTTTAATGGTCGTACATCAAAACATCCACGCCCGTGGACTTTCACATACTTTTGCTCCTCCAAGATGTGCATGCATATTACACATCGAAAGCAATAGTAATTCTCAGCAGGAAGATATACTCTACCACATTGTACTACATTAGATTTCAATATATGATTTGTTCGAGAGCCATTGTCCAAGAGATGAATACCCAAACGTTTTGGTTGAATCGAACAACCGGATTATTTCCACTGCATTTTTATAGCTATCGTAAAATGTAACGATCTTTCAAGTTACACCCTCCATATAGTTTCGCTGCATCTGCACCTACCTATATATCTTTAATTGAAGCATTCCGACCATACATAAAAAGAATATAAATTTCTAAATTAAACCTAATATTGTTTGCCGAAAACATGAAATAATGAGATAAATTAACAATTACTTGTCCAAGTCAATAAATTAATGAAATGTGCATTGATATATTTAGGGGAAACTTTACACAAAAAGACACGTGCGCCAAGGGCGAGGGTCAGTAACATCAAATTAGGGATGTAGTTTGTGGTAAATGTGGCTTCTAAAAGTAAATCTGAATTTAGGTTATATACGAAAACAAAGTGAGATTTTCGAATTATGTTAAGCTTTTGTCTGCAACAAAAATTATTCATTTTTCGACACAAACTCCCAAACTTGTATTTGGGGATACTTTACACGGTTTCGTTCCTGTTCTTGCCAGGGGCAGATGTCGTCATATGGTCGAGCTAACAGCTTCTGAACTATTAAATCACAATTATTATATTATCCAACCTCTACACACGTAAATACGTTTAAAAAATAATAATAGTAATTACCTGGTCAGTAACACATATTTTGTTAAAAATAAACTAATTTTGACAATTTTTCTACATCCTTTTGGGGTCAACCGAATATTTCATATGTGGGTGCGAGTTTCTTGACGGTTATGATAAAACTATTTATTAAGAGGTTGAGTGGGTATTAAATTTGTTAAGTAGGGCTACTAAAACCAAATTTATAAAACCATAACCTAAACAAATTATAAAACTATTTTTAATTGACACCTAAAATACATTCCTTAAATCGAGCCGCAAAGTAATAATTTGTTGTATTTATTAGCAATAAATGTTTTTAATTATCCAATTTATTAATCTACTGCTTTATTCTGACATTGTAGAAATTTCATTCAAAAACATACATTTTTCTTAATTATAGCTACAAAAACAATTTTAAAAATTAAGTGTTTTTCTGTTGATGGCTGCTGCAAAATTGTGCTTTATTTCAATTAAGCAACTTTGCTTCTCTGCAGACTATCTCTTTTTATATAACCGATTAATTTGGAAACATTACTGGACGGTTTGAATTAGAAAATTTTTTTTTGGGTGGGAATCGAATCCATAACCTACTGTCCGAAGCCTCGAAGAAAGAACTCTATATTTAGAAAATGGATAGCTCTTGTATTATTGTTGGTCTGAACTTCTATTATAATGTATGCCAAAACATCTTAGTAAACTAATTACAATAGACATTTTTGTATTAATATTTTCGTGTGATTATAAAAAATGACCCAACAACCTATAATATAGTAGAAAATAAACTAATGAACCGAAAAAAATTAACATAAAATTGAGCTTCAACATCAACATCAAATTGACGTGTAGGTATTAAAAAACTGATTAATTTACGAGGCATTCGTAGACAACATAATAACATGATTGCAAAAAGTTAAATAGAAATTTTATACGGACAGTAGTTACAAGAACAAAAAATTTAAGAACTTCCGTTATGAGTACTTAATTTTTTTTTAAACTTATAATATTGATACCAATCTTATTTGACTTAATTCTCCTGTTTTATAATTATTTGTATTTTTAAAAACTGACATTTCACAAAGTGACTAAAATAGCATGAACCTACATAGAAGAATCAAATTCAAAGTAAAATCTTTTCGTAAAGCTTTGTCTACTACACGTAAAAAGATGATTGATATGTGTTTTAATTTAATCTAGTCTGATCTATAAATACAACATCAAAGAATTTCTAATACTAACAGTAACTTTTCCAAATTTATTTTAAAGGAAACTTAACTTTGGTTATCTTAATACAAATAAGTTTATTGTTACAAGTTCCGTATAGATACAGGTTGAAAATGAATTTCTCTAACTAGATCTTCAATAAATCGAGGCAAAAGTTCATCAATTCATCGTAAAGTTAAGTCTTATAAATAAGTTACATTATTAAGCCATAATGAAATTTTTTAAAATTCTGTTATGGAGATTCTGCGTAGAGATAACTCAGAAGTGAAATTATTTTTTCTTCAGCTCTTTACCACCACAAGGGCAAATTTGTCATAAAAAGTTCCATAAATCACAAAATCTTAAATTGGTCGTTTTCTGTACATCCTGTGTTCAAAAAGGGTTATATCCAAATTTTGCATAAAAGTATAAAAAATTTATGGTTTTATTGATTTGATCTAGTTTTCGTTTGATCAATTTTTTCCCAAAAAATTTAGTTTTCATGTGACCCAAAAGTGGTCTACATCAGATAAGTGAAACTATATTTAATTATTTGTAAATCTGTGCTTCAAAAAATACGTAACTCCGGCGATCTCTCTGAGTTGATGATTGCCACCATCATCTTAAAAACAGAGTGACATGCGTTTCCCAATCCGGCTTAAACAACCGTGGAGTCTAAATGCTGAAACCTTTCTTAACAGAAAAGAAGCCGATGATCCAGCAGTAGACTGAAATGCTGATAAAGAAGAATGAAGAAGAAGAATTTATTAATTTTCTTAGTTTACCGTGTTTTTTTTTAATTTTATATGTATATTGTAGACCCTGATTATATTACTATGTATATCTGTAAAATGGGACAGTTTGGTTGTTTGTCGTAGTGACATTTTAAAAAATACTGAGAAGTGAGCTTTTTGAAATTTTGGATATACTATTGCTCTTTTCTGTTAGACTATCAAATTATCAATTTTCGGTGTGTGACTCAACTTTGATATCTGCCTGTTAATAACACCTGCAAGACTTTCTATTCTGTTCTATAAATAAGCTCTCTATACTATCTACGAAAGTTGTTCTTTTCTTTCTCCCCCCCCCCCTGCTTCCTGGTCGTTATTGACCCTACTGTTAATTTGTTGTTTTACTACTCTAATTGAATTAGGAGATTATGGGACCGTGGCAGATTAGTGCGGCCTTCAGGTCGCACAACTTGAAGAACTCAGTTGCATATTAATTAAGGTCCACGCTATTCAAACACTACAAGATAATAGCAAGACAGACCGTCTGACCTTTTTGTTATATTTATAATTAATTAATATTCACTTTGTAGATTGGGACAGTAATTGTTTACGGAAAGAAGATGGTCAATGTGAGTTGTGCAGATAATATGGCAGCGGTAGCAAATGAAGATGAGTTCAGAAACTTATTTCTTAAAATTACATTAAGAAAAATTAGTTTCACTTAAAAAATTCCTAACAGAAGAAAAAGAAATTCGAAAAGAAATCCAAAAATGAAGAATATGTCTATCTTAATAGTTTCTCCTCTAAAAATATAATTTTAAGAAATGCATTCGGTACCACCCCTGCAAACATTACTCATAAAAAATTTATTAAAAGGGAAAAGCTTACTTAATATACCCATTTGTCTTAATTATTGTGTCAGTGACGCTGATCTAAATTTACCCGAATTAATTAATATTATTTTATTTCCTTATTATGAATTTGTTATTTTAATCTTTTTGTGTGAAATAAAACATTTTAAATTTATATTTACCTATGCATATATTGTCGTGTTTCAAAGTGATTCACACCCACCCTGTGCATTTTGATGAAAATTTTGTTTTAATAATTTTAAGTTGTAAGATTGTAAAATTTTAGAGGTAGGGGCGAATCAGAGGAAACTCAAGGCTTTTTGCCAAAGATGGTCACATGAGCGGTTGTGCGGACTTTTGGCTCATAAATTTTGGCTTTGTGAAATTTATTTTTGAAGTTGTGAGTAAAATTATTATTGAATAAAGTGAATTTGATGCGTTTCCATCATTGCGTTGTTTTTGAAGTTTTGAATTATTTTTGCATATTTTGTGAGTTGCTACCGAACGGTAGTGTATGATTTGATTTGATTAGAGCCTGGTTCAAAATCAGAATTAAGAATCAGTCGTGGCGTTGTCGATATCGCGTCAATTAATAATTGGAATTTATAGGTTTGAACCTCGAGCAAAAGACAAATTATTTGAATTTAAATTATGTTGCTATTTACAATTTGGATTTTAAGAAGCAATATTTTTTTGAGGTTTGGAATTTAATAAGAAATTTAATCACATCTATTTTTATGGCACTCAGAACGTGGAGCTGTTTTTAGGTTTGAAACCATTTTTTTTTAAACAACAATATTTTTTTTTCAAAATTAGTTGATTTTGTCGCTTGGAGCAGAAACATTAAAGCAAAAATTTTTACGAGATTTTATCAAATTAAATAATTTTTATATAGTGAAAATGATGGATGCTATTGAAGTGGAGTCGCTGAAGTACACGAGCGCGAGAGAAAATACGGAAGAAATACAGACAAATAGAGTAGAGTGGATGTTAAAGGAGATGACAAGGATGCTACAAGAAGAAAGAAAACAAGAAAAACAAAAAAAAACAAAAGTAAAAAAAAAGATTAGATAAGAAAAAACAAAGATTACAAGATAAACAAGAACAAAAACAAGACAGAGCAAAAGATAAACAAAAACTAAAAGAATCGATATTCAGAGAGATTACTCGACATTTAGAAAAACAAGAACAAGAACAAGAAAAAGAATTAGTTAAAAAAATGAAAATTGGTGAACAAACTGAAGAAAAAACAGAATTATTTAAAGAGAAAGAAGTAATGGTATCTGAAAACCTAGAAGCTGAAAGATTAGAATTTGAGATATTAGAATTTGAAAGATTAAAATTCGAAAAACAAGAAGCTGTAAGATTATAAGCGCTAAAATTGGAAATTATAAAACAAGAAGCTGAAAACTTAGAAGCAGAAAAACAAGTGACGATAATAATACAAAAAAAAATTTTAAAAATAGAAGAACTAGATAACGTAAAACAAGTATCCATAAGACAGAAAATTGTTGTGAAATTTTTTTTGAAGTTATGAGTAGAATTATTATTGAATAAAGTGAATTTGATGCGTTCGCATTATACGTATTATTTTGGAAATTATTTGAATTATTTTGATATTGGAATCTTTGGATATTTTTTTATGAGTGGCTGCTGAGCGGTAGTCGGTTGTTTGATTTGATTGATTTGGAAAGAGAGCTGTTGAAATTATAAAATTCGATTCAAAATTAAAATTGGAAAGTTGAAATTATATTTGTACGAGCAAATGGTGCTATAAATAACAAAGCGATTGGGATAAAGGTAAAAATCAAAACTTCGTTTCCATTTAAGAAGTAATAAAATTTTACAATTATTTTACATTGTATAATTTGGATTTGGATCATTAATTTTTTTGAAAACGAATTTATTTACATTTTTTTTTTTAAGAAACAATTATATTTATTTTGAGAAACCACCTTGAGATACGACAATCTCATCTCCCGCAGTTAAGAGGCTGGTTAGGAGCACTTTAAAGTGTATGTAAAAAATCAACGTTTTTGAAAGTATCACTGCAATATTTTAGTATAAGTTTAGCAATAACTTTTTATGTATTATATTGTGTGTTAAATCTTTGATGACTTAAGTCTTTCAAAGTACCAACTAATTTTTTGCTATATAAACAGTAATACTCTCGTTCTTTTAATACTTAAAAAAATATTACATATTAAATAGTGTAAAAACCAAAGTCGTTGTGAAGTTTTAGAAAGCATTACAACCGAATAAAAACTTTGAAGTAGTACTGATTAAAACAGTTTTATTTAAAATTCTTATTTCAGAAATAATAAACTTCTGTGCAATGTCTTTACAAGCAACTCTAAAAATACTATGTACTAATATCATAAAGATGCATAATATAATCTAATGCATGAATGACTTGTCTTTAATAAATTTAAGTGCACTTGAAGGATTAAAAAAATTATTGCTTTGCTAAAAGTTATGACTTATTTATTTACGCAAAGTTATACTGATTAAGCTTTTCGTGAGTAATAATAGGGGACGAAAGGGGCAGAAGTCGAAGGCTTTCTCAAACTCTGCTAAACCTAAACTTGAATTCAAAATTCAGCTGTCGATTTTCTGTTACAAAAGTAAGTTGGGGGTTTGTTTTTCAATTTGTTGTCTGTTACATGGTAACATCCTAATATCGAAAATCTTATTGAATAGCGAATAAAATAACAGTAACATTGGGTGCTGAGAGTAAAATATATTTCAAGTTAAATTTTTATGTTTATTTTACCTTATATATTTTTGGTTATATTGGTCGTTAAATCTATAAAAGCTTATTATATGTTCCGAAGCAAAAGCTTAGTGTTATCCATTTTGTGAGGTATAATAACCTCTCAGCTCTCAGTAGTAAACTAGTGTGTCGTTCAGTGGCAACAGATAAAATATTAAAAGGTCTGTCTAAAATTAATGGGATTCATTAAGGAGAATATGATACCACAGAAGTCGACTTATACGATTATTGTGCCCAACATCTCAAACTACTAACATTTTGTACTTATCACTTTATCTTTGTCCTTCTTACAATAAATTAATAGGAGACTTTCGATAAAGTCTAAATGTATGAGAACCCTTGCAATATCAAGCACTTTGTATCTTTAATACATGATACTTAATAGCACGTAAAATGAAGAATTACTTATAAATCTCCATTCTCCAGTAACGAACCACTATAAATGTATTAATAGCCTATTCAATATAAAACTCCTTTATATTTTTACCGGATATCCTGAACTTAAAATATCTCTATACCTACAAATATAAACCACTTGTAAAAAGTTTTACTACTGCAAACTTTTTAGTGTTATTTCTAGTTATGCATTTTTATGTGTACTTATACCTTTAATGAAAAGCAATAAGCCGAGCATATAATTTGAGTATTAAAAAATAATCCATCGTAAAACTTTTTATTTTTACCATTCCGGGCACCCTAGTAAAAAACGATAGGAACATGAATCGTGCTTTTGTCGTTGCTGAAAACCCCGATAAGATTTATTCATGCTATTGAGCGGTCTATCATGTGAAATCCCTAGTTAACTGGACAATATCGTTAATCGGTATGTTTTAACATACAAAAAATGGCGACTACTATACCTATAAACATGTTTTGATTTTACATTTCATTTCGCAATATAAGACATTTAATCCTTTTGCTGCGTCTTATAAAGTTTTTCCGTTAACTGATCCAATAGATCGTCCAAATTCCTTCGAATGTTTGTTTAAATGAATATACGAACGTTAACATTTTTTAAACTTGCTCTTGTAAACATTCTCTAGAACAAAATAATCAACAAATAATGATCTAAAACTGCAGGATTCTCGTGACAGATGATCTCTACAGTAATCATGTTTATAAAATTTATTCGTTATTCCCGCAATAAAAAGTTTAATTTTTGATTGTTAAAAATAAAAAGCAAATTAATTTAAAGTGAGGGTTGTTTTTGTTTTTATTGAAGTGCAAGTGAAAATAATTTTAAAATAATTATTGAAGAGATTGGATAAATTTTATAATAATTGTAAAATACATCGCAACAAATTTGTTAGACCGACGCGAGCAGATGTGGAGCCCACATGCGTTTACAATACCATAAGGAAACAAAATTTTATGCAAAACTATTACACCTTTAAAAATTAAAAATTGGAGATTATTAAAACGATACGAAAATTTATAATTTAAATTCAATTATAAAAACAATGAAGAAGACTCTTGTTAATTAATAATGAATGTATCCGAGCAAGGAGTGATTTTTTTGGATTGAGCGAAGTTTTATAAATTTGTATAGCTTGGGTCATCGCAATATATAGGGTGTCCCCGGATACACTTTAGATAACTTAGGTGGTGATAGAGGACACTTTTCTAAGAAACATATTTAACAACAATATTTTTCTAAATTTAAACCCTCAAAATTATGTCTTTTTAAAGCATTTTTTTTAAATTTCCACTTTCACATGGCCATAGCGCCGAAAATTTTGATTTTTTAGTAAAAATAGTTTAGTACTTTTTTAAAGAGAGTAAAATAATCACAAACTAGAATTAAAACCTATTTTATTGTCTAAAATCAATGGAGTTTGTGGTATGAATTCAAATAAGTAAAAAAATGTTGAAAAATTCGAGCTTCGCATGTATATATTTCAACAAATACATTAAAACTTCAACGTTGATTTGAGTGACATGTGCTTAGTAGCGCAGCCAGAATTTTGTTATGCGGGGGGGGGGCTACAGAATGCCCCCGAAGGCGATTCCCGACACCCCCGACACTCCCCGACCCCCCGACACCCCCGACACGCATTCCTTCGGGCGGAATGCGTGCCGAAGGCGCGCGTCGCAGGCAAAAAAATTTTGAAAAAAGGAGCGTGGTCATCTTATTTTCGAGTATAATTATTGTGTTACTACTGTTACCTACCTTAAATTGAAGTGAGAATTAAAAAACGGCATTTCCGAAATAATTAAGGGCGAAAGATTTATCACTGATTTTTGTTTCTTTATTATAAGATTATAATATACCTTCTCTTATTTTCCATAAATAGCAGTCATTGAGATTAAGAATTGAAATTGATTGCTAATTATCTATAGTGAAGTTATTTTGTATTTGAAATTTCAGTAAACACTAAAAATCCGTTGACCATGCGCCTACTTGCGCTCCCTCCTCTTGCGCTCCCTCCTCTTGCGCCGGACAACCCCTGTTAGCCCTTAAGTATAACAGTGGCGGCATCTCAAAGTAGTGCCCATAGGCGACAATTTAGTAAATCCGCCTCTGGGGGTCCGAGGATGCTAGACCTAAATTAACTGGCTTGGCTGATTAGCTACCAACAAGCAACAAGTACCTACACTAAAAACAGTATCTAACTACAATCTTATCGAACAGTCGAGCACAATAATTTTTTTGTTTCAAAAAATGTATCATTGTGCCGGTAAAAAAGAGACTATGGCCATTAAAAAAAAAGAAAAGCGTCTGGGGGTGAGGGAGGCTAGCCCCCTAGCCCTCCCCTTCTTGGCTACGCCACTGGTGCTTAGTACCGTAGCTATAGCCTTGTAGTGCAGGGGGTACCAAAACCTGTTGAGGACCATAAATTTAAAACTAAAATCAAAATCTACATCATTCACATAATAATTAAATATCTATAATAACACAATATTATAAAGCGCAGTGACGTTATTCACCAGGGGGGGAGGATAGTTACTGCCTTAACAATTAACAAGTATAATAAATTAAAAACCACAATTTTCAAAATTAAAACTAAAAATGAGACAGAGTTATTCAATGATTGGTTTTTACATGAACATAGTTATTACTAAATTATTTAAAAAAATTATTCAACTTTAGGGTTGTAACGTTATTCTCCTATTGGTCACAGTAACCCTTTTTGTCTCTACTGATGACGATAGTAGATAGGCTAGTCTTGGGTTTTTACCCACTGTCGAGGAAGCTGGGCAGCTTTACAGCTTCGTGAGTCCTTTAAAAGAATGGTGGATACGTAAAATAAAAGAAGAATGTGTTTGGGCGCCAGCTGAGGAATGAAACGACTTTACAAAATTCTTGTCGCTCTACTATCTCAACAAAAAAATAATAAATGATAAATAAAATAGAGTTCGCACAAGACTAGATTTCCAAAATGTAAAATAATTATTATTCAAAAGAAATATTTATCAGCAAGAAAAGAATTGTCGTGATACCGCTACAGGCCGGTTAACTAAAGAAAAATTACTCCTCCGTCCTGATCGGCATACGAAGCAAGCGGATGACTTAAATTACCTTAGTATTTCCTAAGGATAAGTATATAAAGGTAATCAAGTAAAATCCAAGCAACTCTGGTCACTTGCAAAAATGGTTTTAAAAGAAATCAAATTTTCTGTTATCAGAAAACACCACAATTATTCGTTCAAGGTAACTTGTGAACTTAATTTATATCATACAAAAATTGTCTGCTAGATGTAAATTAACAATCGACATTTGTAAATTTTTAACATTAACCAAAATCAAATATTTCTCATTTGAGAATTCCAAAAAGTAAATCAATAGTAGAATCAATTAAAATGTGACTCACCCAATTCACTAAATTTCACTTCAAAACTAAATATTATGTTTTCAAATCACCAATTACTGTTTTTGTGGTTTTATTGTCTGACGCTCTTAAACGACCATCTTTTCTCGTCGTCGATGACCTTCTCCGACAACCACACAAAACCGTAGCATTTGTAAAATTGAAAAGTTAGCAACGCCATCTTTTAAATTAAAATAAAACAATATTTACAGAAATCTAAATACTCATCAAACCAATATTAAACAAATACAAAAAAACAAAAAATGTAACAATTGGTTAGGTTAGGTAATGGTTAGGTTCTGACAGAAGCGGATTGCAGATTTTTTGCTAATGAATTTTGATTTGTAAATAGAACTTTTTTTTTTAAATCAGAAGTGATCTGAATCCCGCGCTATTATCAGAATCTACCTTAAAAATATAATTTAATATACATTTTACAAATTTATAAGTAATTTTTTTTTATTTAATTTTTTTTCTATATTATTAAAGCGATAGCTTGATTTTCTAACTTGCAGTAGCCGATACTTTCTATTACTAAAAACTTTGAAATTACTATTGCTTTTTTATTATCAGCTTAATGACAATAAATACTACTCTGCTGAATATTGAATAAATTAAAAAACTGGCTTTCGGGGTCCTTAAGTATTTCTTCTATTTTAAAAAAAATATTTTCATCTTCATTGAATATTTTCGAAACGATTCTAAAGCAATATCGTGATTCTAAACTCAATCTTCTTCTCGATTCTTTAACATGAATGTATGCGGTTTAGATGAAGACTTTTAAATACTCGAACTATAATAATTATTTCTTCAATGCGCGGTTACATATAGAAAAACAAAAACTAATTGATTAATTAAAGCGAACTTGCAGTAATTATTATTGGAATAAATGAAGTTGTTTTGCATTTCATTAATTTGTACTTTCTTAATTAACTGCCCATGCAAACTTAATTATAAATATTAATTTGTTATTCTACATAATGATTAGTGGCTACACAAAGTCTCAAAGGTATAACTGATTTTTAAAAATAAATAACTGGAAGCTATTTAAACATTTTTTGAAATGTTATACGCAGTTTTTTTTGTTCATTCTTCGAAGCTTTCTTCTTTATGACCTAAAATATTAATATCAAAAACCGGTAGTGAATCTTTGTTATTTGTACAATCAAATTGTTTATTGTACTGTCACGTCAAATATTAATTTACTTGTACAAAAGTTTTGATGTAATTATAAGTTGGGTATTGAAAATGCTATCATTTTTGACAGTTGAATGATCTAAAAGCTTTAAGCTTTTTTAAAAGAATGTCAGATGTACACGCATGGGTGGTGTAACAGTTCCCAAATCTGTCGGTTTGTTTGAATAACATCGAGAGCTGATTGATGTTTGCTGAGTGATGCGCATTTCCATAAACGTAAAAATACGTGGTAAACGTCCTAAGACTTATTTAATTTTTTTTTATATACTACATTGGAAGATGTATTTCATTTCATTCAATTTACGTAATATAATCTTGTGAATAATGAATATCGTGAACTGTTAATAATCTATGTAGTAGTAGTAACTAATTGATTTTATGAACCATGAATATTAGTTAATTTTGCAAATATAACTTAAGTTGAATTTAATAGCTTAGATTTTGTATTTATATACCTATCGCATTATTTTTACTTTAATTTTATGTTTCCAATAATAATTAAAATCAATCCAGGCTGTAAAATTTGTTGAAGTATTAAATTGGTTATTAAATATTTTTATAAAATAGCGAAAGTTTAATATATTATGCCATGTTGACAACTTTGTAGTAATTTTGCCACTTAATTTATTGGTAGTTAAGGTAAACTATTTCATTTAGTTAAAAGAAATTTTATCGATAAGTTACTCAAAAAGGTTAGGAGAAATCTGAAAAATCAATCAAAAAATAGGAAGAAGTTGAATTTAACTACATATTATCAATCAATCGTGCAACTGGACAATCCTTGTCTGACTTATTTGTTTATTATATTTAACTATTATACCAACAATAAATATTGCTGGGTATATTATTGGCAGATATGAAACGGTCTTAATTTTATTATAGAGCGAAGAAGTAATGCGTTTTTTGAGTGTTGAAGATTTTGATTTAAAATGGATAATCAATTTTAAAAGTTGTTTTAAAAGTTGGCTTTATTTAAGAGTAAAGAAGAGGTGATTTAATTTAACAAATTTTAATCGAGATTTACTAATTAGAAAAACAATAAAATTTTTATTTCGAAGTTACAATTTTACATTAACTAAATTTATTGGTAATAAGTTTGAAGGTAAAAAAATCAGATATATGAAAATTTATTTAACAATAACAATACCATTTAGAATAATATTTTTGGAAAATTCTATGGTTTCATGATGCACTCTTATAATAAAATAAAAAATTTATCACATTCAAAAAGCCAAACACGTCAATATATTGCTGATTTTTAAAACAGATTATTAAATCTAAGTTAGAAGTAACTAAAGTACCAAACATCTCTTTACAGAAAGTCGTGCCAAGACATTTCAGAAAGTCACTTCATTCGGCTATTGACATTATGGCAGTACCTAAAAGAAATAATTAAGATTATAATAAATTATCAATGAAGGATTTATATAATTACTCTGTAACTTTGCCACAATTTACAGTGACACAAATTACACCACAGCAAATAATGTGCTAAGAACGCATTTTCTTTGTAAAAAACTGGCTATGTAATGTGCAAATCTCAACTTGAGATAGCGTACATACTATATAACACGAAAGTTACATGAATTTCTTTATTTTAAAAGGAGTCTTATATAAAGTTCATCAACGTTCGGTTATTTTATTTTTTATGCTACTATGGTTACATGCTATAATTTATTATTTCGGCTAAGGTTCCACATCCCAATGAAAATGCTTGTTTGCTATTGTTAATATATTTACTTAAAAAACGTTTGTTTTTCCGAAAAGACTCTTCTGGTGTTCAATAAACGGTGCTTCCAGAAGAACCTTGCGAGAAGACAGAAGCCAGAAGAAAATATATCAGAACAATACATTTATTAATTTGAATAATAAATTTATTTCTACAAATTAATTTCTTTTGTTCTGATACTTATCCATCTTTGATTGTTGTATCCTTGTTTGCTATTATGTACGAGGTGTGTGTGCTAAATGTTATCATATCCTTGAGAACGAAGTTTCGTTTCATAAAACCTGTTTTTCTGTTAAACGTCTTTTTCTTTTTAAGGCATTAAATCTTTTTCATGTTTCATGCTTTACAGTCATAGTGTTTTATCTAATTAATGACGTGCACGAATGGATTAACTAGAATTATTTTTAATTTCCTTTCCGGTTCGTGAAAATTTTTATTTCAAATACTGATCATGATCATACTCATAAAAGTTTTATTACTTAACATGTGCTTCAAATTACAAAATTTTAGTAGGTTTCTTAGACTGATCACACCTTGTTGAGTCGAGCAGAAATAAACTCTACATTAGCAATTATAGAATTATTGTATATCTTGTTTAATCATTCAATTTCTAGTAATTATACGTAAGCTATAAGTTTACCTACGTTGACTGTGACAATATTAACTTAATATTAATTGATATTATTAGTAGGTTTCTGATTGTTTACAGCTGTTCTGATTGCTGTATTTGTGTATAAATTAGCCTTAATTTTGAAATGTTGGTAAAATTTATCAAATTTTATAATTTCCCATAGAGTTCTTCCATTCTTTCCTCTAATTTTGATTAAATCGGTCCAGAGAATGGTAAAATAATTTAGATTGCTTATCAATAAATTAATGTTAAAACAATGTAAGTATTTAAATATATTTTATAAATTTATAAAACAAAAGAACAATTGATGTTGTTTGTATGTAAATTATAATTTTATTAAAACATAAATTATTTTTACGCTTTCCTTTTTTTTCTTCCTAATTTTACAACAAAAAATGTTAGGAGAAAAAACTTTTCTTATTATAATATTTGATTTAATTTTTTCCAAATTTTTTAAGAAACTACATATTATTCTAATTTTTTTTATCGTTCATTATCTATTATATTTTCGCCAATATCTTTTACTTACAGTCTAAACTGAATCTGTAAAATACATAAATATTATTGTTTACGGATTTTTTAAAACTTACTATCTTTCTTATGCTCATAACCTGTTATTCGTCGAGTTCTATCCAATAGAAAATTAACCTAAAAAATGAATTTTTAAGTCTATAGTGTGGTATATAGTAGTATGTAATGTGAAATTAACCAACTAAAACATATTATTAAAATAACGAATTTTAACTATTTAATAAAGAATACATAATTACATAGAAAAATAATATTTAAAAAACAATAAAAACGACAATAATTCACATTTAACAGGTCAGGACTTAGAAATAAAACAAGAAAATGAATTATAAAGATTTTTGTTATAAAAACTAATAAAAATTTAAAATAAAAACTTTGTAATACGTTATAAAGGCCCCTATTTCACAATTATTATTGATCATCAGTCGTATTTAACATAAGAAGAACGTAATAATAAAAAAAAATCTATGCATGAAAATATTTTCTGCCACGCTCAGTTCATAAATATTTTGCTGTATCTCAAAAACTAATTAATATTTAATTAACAGAATTTTCTATTTGTGAATTTTAGTACATTTAGTACATTTCCGTTTCAAATATTTTGCTGATTTCTTAAAACAAAATTAGATAACTTTTAACATTTTAGATATTATTTGAGAAAACAATTTCTTAACGAAATTGTCAGACAAATTTTGCCTAAATTTTTAAATAGCGTTTAAAATATATTGTTATTAATATCGAAAAGTACGAAAAATAAAATTCGAACAGAGGTGAATTTGGATGTTGAAGTTTATTTTGTTTTACTAAATTGTGTTTTCTTTTAAATTTTTTATTTATTTAATTATAAACACTTTAATTTATGTTATTTAATTGTCAAACAATATTAAGATTTACTTTTTTGTTTAAGTAATTGCTTAATATTACTCCCAACGTCACTTTTTTAGTGGCGCTCTCCGATTTATTATTTAATATCGTTTTTAGCTGACAGTTGAACTCACACTCAGTGCATACTAAGTCGCATTGATTCTATAGTTTTTTTTTAATAATTAAAAATTATATTTAAAATTAAAGGAAAACGTATAAATTATACTGTTATAGACCGGGGGGTCTGGGAGTATCGAATACCAGTAACGGCCATAACTATCAGATGTAAAGTTAAATTTTTAAACCGTTTCAAGTGCTACAGACAGGGAGGTCTTGGATTCCCTCCTAAAATACACCCCAGCTCGACATAATCGATGTAGTATAGAATTATGTCTCAACTCAAATTTGTAGAACATTAGAACGGTAATCTTAGTTACGAATAATTTGTGATGGACAGTCAAATAATTCACATATCGAATCAATTGAATTAAAAAATCTAAATGAACTTATAATATGTTTCGTAATTTTTACTGAAAATCCATGAATTTTATTCAAATTCGCATTATAAAATTCTATTACAACTACATATTATATTGTGCTATTCTCATATTCACTGGCTAGTTATAATTTAAACTGGGTATACTCTCTCTAACTTTTCTCATTCTTTTAGATTTCTTTAAATAAATTAAAAAAAAATTTTTAAGTCTGGAAATATTTGATGAAGTCACAAAACTCAGTTATTATGTGAGGTTACTGCATTTCAAGTACGCGTTGTTCTTTTATGTAGCGTTTCATGACTACTACCTAATCGGAATAATCTACTAGAATGTCAATTGCTCGAAATTTACTTTAAAATTAATTAGTATATCTAATAAATTATTAATTAATTTTTAGAATGTAAATTTACAAACTAAAGCATACACCAACCCCGTAATAAAAATAAAACGTAAAAAATATTAAGATTTGTTTTACCCTGAATATTGTAGCCAAATATGGAAAATAAATTTTGAAAAGTTACAACCTAATTTACCTTGATTATATTGCAATATATAATAATAAAACATTTAATTAGTTCAATATTTATGATATTTAAAAAAATATTCTTAAGTATAAATTTAATCAAGATAATAATTTTCTTAAATCTTGAAGGTAATTTACTTTTGTAATATTTAATTTGATTACATATTTTGTTCTTTTTATTTTAATTATTATTGTAAATGTTTAATTTAAAAAAAGCTGTCTAACTATCCAACTATGTATTTTTAAAAAATAGTATATTATATTATTAAACATTATTTTAGCTTGTAATAAGTTTGAAAATTGTGATTTAAAATATAACATGAGTGAAAAAATCCTGGATAAAAGCCAAATCGTTCGTTATAAGGATATATAACCTCAAGTGCGCTTTTTTCAAATTATATTGCTTGTTGACATTTTATGTATTCGTCATTAGCCGTATGTTAGCTAAACGGAGAAAATGGAAAAACGACAATTCCTCGAATAACAATGAAATTTCAGGACTCTCTTAACTGTGTTCTTTTAAGCGGCGCGTTGTCTCATTAAAATCAACTTACTTAATCCGTGTTGCAAATCTTGAATACATAATTTGCTTCCGTTTAAAATGGATGGTAGAACAAAAATATTAATGCATTTACAAGTTTTTGTTATAAATGGAAGCACTTTTGTTTATTTTTACACTGATGTTAATTGGACCGATAATAGCTGTTTCAGCAACTTCTTGCTTGTTGAAACAAGCTGCAATTATACCAGTTTGCTTCGGGTAAATATTGGGAAATCAAAATTGGTGAATATTGAGGGTACTATCTATCTGCCTAAATTATTAGTAGTAGTTTTGTTTATTTAATTTAAAGTTAATTTACAACTCAATTTAAAGTTACCAACAAAACATTGTAGCGCTTGTGCTGATGTGGAAACTTTTAAAATGTATCTGCAATGTTTGATTTATTTTGGAATCGAATTGCGCCGCGACCCCAATAATTTCATCACAAGAAGAGTTTTTAAGTTATCGAGAAAACAACATATCAAATTACTCAAGAATACAAAGCCATGTACTAATTACTGCATCAAAAGTGGGGTTGGCCGTAGGCATCCAATAGGGCGCAATATTAAAGGGTTACTTCAGGCCCCATTGGTTTAGAACCAGTTTATTGTTGCTTGATTGTTAAGTAACAAAAGCCCTATTATAGAAATTTGCATTCACGTTAACTGTATTCAACAACTAATCAACATTACCATGTTTTTATAACGACCAATCATGCACACTCGTATATGTTAAGATGGCTGATTTTTAATAATTAGCACTCGAATCGAAATAAAATACAAAAAAAATGACGTTCCCCTTGTTTCGGCTATTCATTTCCCGCATGCTATTAGCTGACATGTCAAATAAAATTACGTCAGTAATACATTTCATTAGAGAACTTAACAAATTTGCAGTAAGGGATTCGTTACGTGCGCCTCTAAAATAAACACATCGACTTACAGACAATTCTCTTGACAATAAAATAACTTTTGGCACAAGCAGTGCGTATTTTTGACCATATAAAAGGGGACATAACAGGGTAAAAACAGATGAGGTAATTGTCTAGGGACAAGTTCAACGCGATCGTCCACCTGAGACCGGAGTCAGATGCCAATATCTTTAATACCGTCTACATAGCGTCTGCTGTTTAACTTGGTTTGTTTTCCAGACTAGCCGAGTGCATTCGATTAAAAAGAGATTGCTTTTGAAATACTAAACATTTTTAAAACTTTATTATTTCTAAAAGTGCACAAATTTGTTACAGGCAGCTGGGTATGCCAAACTCCTTGTCGAATTCGGTCGACCTGACACCTCTAACGCACAAGGAACAATGTCAAAAATTAGATTACCTAGGTGATCGTCAGAAGGAAATGTGTACGCAGAGCGACAGAATATTAAATGTGAGTTTATTATTAATTAACTTGAATTATCTGTCTTTAGCAGGTAGTTGTTACAGGTCGTTGGGAATGGAGCCAAATTGGCTATGGACGAATGCCAACACCAATTTCGTTACAGCAGATGGAATTGTTCAACATTTTTAGATAGTGATTCCGTTTTTGGAAACGTCGTATCAGTTAGTGAGTTGATTGCATTATAATTGAATGCGTTAATACTTGAGATTTTTGTTTTAGAAAGTCGGGAATCTGCATATATTTATGCAATATCGGCCGCCAGTGTGGCGTTCGCGGTTACGCGCGCCTGTTCGAAAGGCGAATTAACGGATTGCTCTTGCGATAATCGGGTGCGACAACGAAAGCACCGATCGTGGCAATGGGGAGGATGTTCCGAAGATATTCACTACGGAGAACGTTTCAGTAGGGATTTTTTAGATTCTCGAGAAGACGCGAATACGCCTAATGGACTTATGAATCTTCATAACAGTGAGGCCGGGAGACGGGTTGGTATTTTTGTAATTATTTTTGAATTACAGCCTCATTATTTAACGTTTGTGTTATTACAGAGTATAAGACAAAGAATGCAGCGTGTTTGCAAATGCCACGGTATGTCTGGTTCTTGTAGTATGCGGGTTTGTTGGAGAAGATTACCGCCGTTTCGCCAAGTCGGCGAAGCTCTGTTTCAACGCTACGAGGGGGCTTCGCACGTTAAATTCGTCGACAGAAGAAGAAAGAAATTGAAAGTTATAAGTCCGGACCTTAAGAAGCCCAACAAAACAGATTTGGTGTTTTTGGAAGACTCGCCGGATTACTGTGAAAAAAACGAAACGTAATAGTTTATGGCTTCTGTTTATTTTTTAACCTAATACAAATATTTATTATATTTTCAGACTAAATATTATGGGTACAAGGGGGCGAGTGTGTAATAGAACGAGTCATGGATTAGACGGTTGCCGTCTTTTATGTTGTGGAAGAGGTTATCAAACTCGCGTACGCGAAGTAGAAGAGAAATGTAAATGTCAATTTGTATGGTGCTGCAATGTTGTTTGTGAGCTTTGCAGATATAAAAAAGAAGAACATATTTGTAATTAAATTCAATAAAAAATACAAACGTGTAAGTAAGTTTTACCATTCCCCAATTTTAAGTGATGTTTTTTCTGTTGAAACTGAAAATGACTGATAATAGTTATTTATTAGATATAAAATTTTTATTTTTTAGTTTTATTTGTGTCGATAAGCTGTATATTTATTTATTTATAAAAATATTAATATAAGATTAGTACATATAAATTGGAACTTAAAATCTGATTTATGTGACCTAAATAATAATATAACATAATACAAATATTTATAGAGTTGTACATAAATTTTTAAAAAGTTACTCCTAATTTTAGGTATTTAATTACTTAATGTAAGATTTTTGTAAATAGTTGTGGTTTTTAATTTTAAGGTGTAACGTAATACTTTAAAAAATAAACTTGTACTTAATTAATTCGTCGACATCACTGTAAAAGTTCATCTCTTAACAATTCCATGTTATATAAATGTGCCATATATATCTTATAATTGTACTTAAATCGCCACCATATTTATTCATACCTAACCATCACTATACATATTTCTTTATGTAAAAAGTCAGTATTATATTATTATCAATAAAGTTTTTGTGTACGACCTTCTTTCTTTAATTTAAAATACCTTGCTTGTAATAATTACTTACATATCATAAAATACCCAGTATCCAGCAGTAAATCAGATATAATTTACATCCCGAAGACAATAATTATTATTCCATTTATTGGTATATATTTATATGAAAGTAACCTGCTTAGTGATTTATGTACTTATTTTTAATGTTAACGCAAGGTTCTTACCTTTTAAAGCACGCAAGCTTCCTTTTCAATTATAAAATTAATTAGAGCTTTCTTTAAAACAAACCAGAATTTCATTTTAATTAAGCCAATTTTTAACTTTTATTAAGTCTTGAACATTTTCTGGTAGCATTTGAAGTATCGTGATTAATTTTTTATTTAAAACGTGTCAAAATTTTGGTTTTGCATCTTTTTTTTCGAAGTAACTGCTATAAGCAGTAGTAGATGATTTTATAGTGGTAGACTGATCAATTCCAAATCATACAGGCTGTGTAGAAGCTCATGTTCCAGAAATCATTTTTTCTAAAATATGTTATTGTTTATAGAAAATGAGGAAAACTGTATTTTTTCTGATATTTAAAAAAGTTCTAACGCTCGATAGCGGCATTTTAAAATTTCTAAATAAATAATGTCATTCTAAAAAATTCGATGTAATAACGTAAAAAAAATTGTTACCACTTCGGTAATTTTTTAACTTTTGAATTAATTTTTTTTCTTTTACGTGAAATATCGTACTTTATTTTTAAAAATATAAAAATCAAGGAAAAATTTCAAAAAGATAAAAATATTACAATTCTTCTAAAAACTTGAAAGTATTTTCTAATACTCATATTTTTTTAATACTGCAAATTTAATATGGTTTGATGGGATTATGTCCTTATACCATGTCCTCCAAACTTTAATATCGATTTATTATTAGTTTTTAAAATATTAATTTTTGAAATTTTATAATAAACTATTTAGCTCATTGAATCCGTATCAAATCAGCAGAGCTGATGTTCCAGAATTCGTTTTTGCTGAAATATGTATGCTATTTATACATAAAAATTAAAAATTTTAAAAACCCTGACTGTAAAAAAATTCTAAAAATAAAAATTAATAATAAAACCACCTTACTTTAAAAACTACTGTTCCCTTTAAAAAGAAAAAAATAATGTTTTCATCTTCATTCAACAACAAATTCTCAGACAATTCTTTCCACCCCCTCTTCAAAATTTTAACATTAATTTTGAAGTCAGAGGAAACGGAGATTTGTTCCACTTACGAAACCTTTCTATACATTCCATATTAAACATTCTCCGTTTCCCCTGACTTCAAAATTAATGTTTAAATTTTGTAGCGGGGGGGGGGGAGAGGGTCTGAGAATTTGTTGTTGAATGAAGAAGAAAAAATAATTTTTTTCTTTTTGAAGGAAACAGTAGTTTTTAAAGTAAGGTGCTTTTATTATTAATTTTTATTTACAACTACCGAACGGTAGTTGATTTGATAGTTTGAATTGATTTAATTGATTGGGTAAAATTTGGAAAGAGCGGTTAAAAATTATAAAATTTGAAATTGGTGTATGATTGGAAAATTTAAAAGTTGCATTTGTACGAGCGTGTAGCCAGGTGGTGATAACAAGGCGATTTGGATACGCGTTAAAATTGAAAGTACGAGCCCAGTAAAGTTTTACATTTACTTTACATTGAATTATATTATTTGAATTGATTTACGATTTATTAATTTGGATGGTTTATTTTTGAAGAAGATTTATTTGGACAAGAATTTTTATTTTATTTTGGAAAACGAATTATCAATTACATCTAAAATTGCGCCCATTCGGTGGGGCAAAAATTTGATTTGATTACAGCTTATTTGGCACCACAACGCAAGAACCCTCGACCCTTGAAAATCCCCAATTGTTCCCGCAATCCTGAGTTACCCTGAGCAAATATAAGTGTGTGGTATTTTTCTACAAAAATATCATTACAATATGTTTTAAGCCACTTCGTGAGCCAGTCAGCCGATATGATAGCGCGAATAGTTAGTGAATGATATGAATTTAACAGCTATAATGTTGGTGAATTTTCAGTCAAACTGGTAGTAAATTTATATTAATATTATTATACCAGCAGTGTGGCGCAATGCTTAAATCATCATGCTAGGACGCGGTAAACCGCGGTTCGCTACTCGATCATGTCCACGCCGCACTGCTGTGATCTAAATAAGCCCAATATCGATCTATAGGCTATGAAAAGTCCACGGTAGTGGTTTGATACGATCGCTGGTTGAGTAACGAGCGGGAGTTCCGTGTTCGAATGGCGAACCCACGGAATATCTCAGCTCGGTCTTCCTGCGAGTATCAACACTCTGTGAAGGGGTGCACAATAAGTTTAAGCTTCAGTGCAGTGGGTTTAGTACCACAGCCCGTTACAATAATAATATATTAATATTAGTTATTAGTTATTTAATACAGAGGATTGTGCAGGTGCGAGTGCATAAATTTTGGGGTTTGGGGGAGGGGTGAAGAGATAGTTTTCTGAGATATATTTTCTTCTCATGGGTGAAAATTGTATTTCACCAGCCAGAAACACTTCCCTGGTCTTTACAAACATGCTGTCAAAAATGTACGTCGCTACCTGTAACCGTTCGGGAGATATGGTGACACAAACATCTTTATATATAAATAAATAAATAAAAAAATAAATAAATAAATAAAAAAATAAATAAATAAATAAAAAAATAAATAAATAAATAAATAAATAAATAAATAAATAAATAAATAAATAAATAAACACAGATTGTACATAGTAACTTCATGTACCCTGTGTTTTTGAAAAACAGTCAGGGGTAAAAATAAGAAAACTTGTATTTTTCTCTTACAATAAAGTAGGCCCTGACACCCGAAAGCGGCTTTTAAGATTTCAAAATAAATAATATTTTTCATAAAAATTAAATGTAAAATAAAAAATAAAAATAAAAATGAAATAAAAAAAATTAAAAAAAAAACAAAAATTTTACATTACTGAAAAAATTGAAAGTCGTAAAATTAGATGGTTGGTTTTTTTGAGAAAAACTACTTTTTTGAAAAAAATTTCAATATATTTGGTCTTTTTAGAAATATTTTGAATTTTTCCATTTTTAAAAATCAAGTACAATGTTCTACGTAAGTAAAAAAATTCAATCCAAACTACAAAATTACCGAATTGACATCGATTTTTCCTATAGGTATTATACACCGAATTTTTGAGAATAATATTACTTATTTCACAATTTATCGAGCATCAAGAATTTTTTTGAGATAAATAAAAATACGGACCTTTTTATTTTCTATAAACGACACATTTCGGCGAAAATTAATTCTAGAAAAAGAACTCCGCCGTTTTTATGTGGATTCAGTCAGCAAAATAATGTTATAAAATTTCGAAAATTTTAGTTTCAAAATCTTTGAAACTAATAATTAATCGTAAAGTAGCTCCCCAAAACATATTAAATTATTATCAGAAAAGAACAGTGAGTGTTTTGAGAAAAACGTCTTTCAATATTTTGAGAAAAATTATAATATTTTTGGTCCTATTGGAAATATTTTGAATTTTTCTATTTTTTGAAAATGAAGCACTATATTCCACGTAAGTAAAATAAAAGTCAATCCAAAAGCTACAAAATTTAGAACGTCAAGACTTTTGTAATTTTAATAATTAAAATTAATTTAAAATATGTTTTCGTAGCAATTTCGGGAGTTTTAGTAAATTTTGGATATTAAAAGATATCACTACTATAAAACTTAAAGATAATAACATCGCAGCTTGACAGGAAAAATATCGAATTTTTTCTTTACATAAGATTTAAAAAAAAAACTTAAAAAAATTAAATTTTTTAAGTGGATATTGTGGTAGTTAGTAGTATATAATGTTAAAATAAACTAAACAAAATAATTTTTAAAATAATTTTTAATAAAATTTTTTTATAAAATAATTTTTTCAAAAATTCTTACTCAGTATTATCTAAAGATTTTTTGTGATTTTTCATTTTTAAATTTATTCAAATATTCTAAGTCCAAATCTGTTAAATGTAAATTATTGTCGTTTTTATTGTTTTTGAAATATTATTTTTTTATGTAAGTATGTATTCTTTACTTAACAGTTAAAATTCATTATTTTAATATTTCATTAGATTCTTATTTTTGAAGAAAAATTTAAAATACGTAAAGTTTGTATCGGTGATTGTTTGAAACCAGTGGCGTAACTTTAAAATTTGGATCATCTAGAAAATATCTTCTGGACTCTTTAAAATTTCATATTTTGTAAAAAAAATAGCAGTTTAATATAATAGACATTTTTATATTATATTATAGGAGTAAAATGGTAAAAGTTATTAACATGTGATAATATTTATATTAAAATTGATTTTTACATGTTAGATGAAATTGAAAATAATTAAAATCCATAACTTACATAAAATAGTTTTTGCACAATTTTATGTAAGTTATGGATTTTAATTATTTTCAATTTCATCTAACATGTAAAAATCAATTTTAATATAAATATTATAGGAGTATCATAATTATACGAATACCTATATAATTTCACAAAAATCAACGTTGGTAAAAGATATAGGTATAATTTCATAATAAAAATTAATCTGGCAGTAAAATTTGAGCGGAAAACAAATTAAAATCGAAGGTTTATTGGCATTTTAATTTTTCAAATAAAATTATAATGTTGCCTTAAATTTCCCCTTTAAAGTTCTTAGATTTATTTTAATAGTTCTTTTTTTGCAGCATCGCTACAATGGAGCTATTTTATTTATTTTCCATTCTGATACTTTGAAATATGATTATCGCAGATTGATAAACTAATAGTTAACGTTTTTGCCAATTTGATAACTATGTAGTTTTTCATTTGTTTTGAGCAAGATTAACGTCGGAACTTCTTAATATTTATTTTGAGTATATTTTATACAGCAATAATTAATTATTGTATAAATTATATATCTACTATAAAAATAATGTTTGTGTGCAAATTATTTTTTATATAAATAACAATTTATTATTATTATTAATTAATTCTATTTTTGGCAATAATTTTTAATCACATAATTTTCTAATTATCTGCATTTGAATCAAAAAAATCTTCTCTATCGGCAGGTCTGTCTGTCGGTCAGTGGCGTAGCCAAGGGAAGGGCCTGGGGGGCTCGGGTTCTTTCTCCCCCCCCCCTAAAATTATTAATTCGTAATTTTACAATAACTTTAAACCATGTATAGATTTCTATATAAATGATTTTCAAAACACTAATGATACTATATTTGAAGGCAAATGGCTGATTTTGGATCAGAAATGAAAAGGAGAGCTTCCAAAATATACAATGGAAGCTCTTAATCAGTTCAATATTGATGTTTCCGAATATATGTATTATTTTAGGAACATTAGCGGTTACTACAGCCTCTGTAGAAAGAACAATTTCCATCTTAAAACGAATAAAGCCAAATTTGAGAAATAGTACGGGCAAGAATAGGTTAAGCTGTTTAGCTTTACTAGTAGATCACAGGAATGTGCCTATATTAATGTAGAAGAGGTTATAAATACTTTTGGAATAAAAAAAAACGCAATGATTTTACAATTATTATAAATTATATTAGAATAATAATAATTTCTATGACTTAACTTTTAGTGTTTATTTATTAGTTAGAAACTATTATTATTGTCGTTAACGTTAAAATGTCTAACAAAACCCTTTTTTAGGAGAAATTATTTTTTATTGTAATTTTTTAACTTTCTATTGAGCGCATGACCTTGAAAATTTGAAAAATTTTTGCCTGCGGCGCTATTAAAAACGGCTCGCTGCGCTCGCAGGCCCCCCCCGAATCAAATTCCTAGCTACCCCACTGCTGTTGGTATATTTTTACAAACCGCCAGAGTAAGTAATAAGCTTAACAATAAACTAGTTTACCTACTTGTACCTACCTACTTTTTAATGCTGCTAGACAGTTAAAGCAATAAATATATTTTCATTCAAAACTGAACAATCAGTGCCATAAAAACAGTTTCAAAATCTAATTTTAATGTAGAATGATAAAATCTGTTTCTCTTGTTTAAAAGATACAGAGTTTGGAAAAAATAAAAATACCTCAAATTTTTCAACATTTTTTTATTTTAATTTATAACTCGAAAGCCGTTAATTTTAGACAATAAAAGGTTCAAATCTAGTTTGCAGATTATTTCACGCTCTTCAAAAACTTTTATAGCCAAAAAGTCAATATTTTCTGTGCTATGGCCACATAAAAGTGGAAATTAAAAAAAATACTTTTAAGAGGCCTAACTCTCAAAGGCTTGAATTTATAAAAAAAGTGTTAAAAATGTTTCTTAGAAAAGTGTCTTCTATCAGCACCTAAGTTATGTAAAGTGTATCCCTGTATAAACAAAAAACAAATGTAATTTAAATATTTATTTTCCTAGCTTTTTTTTAACAAATTGATTAATATAATATTAATAAATAACACTTGTTAAATAAGTCACTCTCTATCGTAAATAATTTTTTATCTTTTTTAGGGCTAAAAAAGATTAAAGTAAAAATTGCCGCTCCCAAAAGGCTTGCGTCCTGGGGCTATAGCCCATTTAGCCCTGTGGATAAGGTGGCCTTGGGAATTCGTCAATCCTGTAGGAATAAATTTTGATGTGTGCTTACCAATTGTCTGTTGTTCTGATTGTTCTTTTTAACCAGTTTTTAATTCAGCTTCTCACTTTAGAAACAAAAGATTTAATTTACTAATTATTACAAATAGCAATTTTGGTAGACGATTTTTTGAAATTAGAGAAATATCAGTAGGTATAATTAGTGTAGATCTTTTTTTTTCTGGAGAGAAAATTATTATATTAAAATTTAAAACATTGTTTAAATTTTTCACGATACGCCTATGTTGAAATAAATTTGTAGTTATTATTTTTTCGGTTGGCAGATGTGTAGTTCTTCACCGATAATTTAACCTCAAATTTTGAATTGGTGCGAATATTCTGAAACACAATATTATTAATCATAATTAACATAAATTCTTATCAAAAATTATTTATTTCAATTAACATAATGGCGTTTTCATTTGGAGCTCAGAAAACTGTAACTGGTTTTACGTTACCAACAACGTCGACCCCAGGTTAGCTTCGGTATATTTTCTGAATAATTCACATGTAGTTAATTCTATAATTTTAGCTACTAGTACCAGTTTACAATTCAACGCTAGTGGTGCTTCGGGCGATTTGAATACTGCCTCACAACCTAAACCTCCAAATTTGATATCGTCTACTATCCCTAGCAGCACTGGAATATCCACAAGCACAGCAGCAGCCCCTGCTTTTAATATTGGTGGTTCGATACCTACCTCTGCTGGTAATTAAATTGTGTTATGTTATTGCATCATATTGCACTTAGTATATTACAGTTACTTCAGCATTACCTACTTTTAATACTGGTAGTACGTTAACATCAACGGCGTCAAATTTGCCATTATTTCCACTTACTGCACCTGCAAATAAACCAGCTACCGGGTTTAGTTTAGGTGCAACACCTGGACAAGAAAGTATTACTTCGACTCCTTCATTAACTTTTGGTGCTCCTGCTACGTCTACATCTTTGGGAGCCACACCTTCGTAAGTCGATGCTTTTATTTAAACATATTTGGTATCAATAACAATTTTTTAGAGTTAGCACAAGTGCAGCAACGTCAATTATACCTGCC
This sequence comes from Cantharis rustica, assembly GCA_911387805.1. Taxonomy (NCBI): domain Eukaryota; kingdom Metazoa; phylum Arthropoda; class Insecta; order Coleoptera; family Cantharidae; genus Cantharis; species Cantharis rustica. The sequence goes on along the minus strand of OU426877.1, from coordinate 26,840,627 downwards.
ACTGGTTCTATGACTTTTTCACAACTAGAAGATGCTATCAACAAATGGACTGTTGATTTAGATGAACAAGGAAAGCTTTTTGCCAATCAAGCTAAACATCTCAATGCTTGGGACAGGTTATTAATATCAAACGGTGAAAAAGTAAATTTATTACATATTTCATAACTTCATCTACTAAAATTTTATTTCTTTAGATTTTAAATGTGAGCAATGGAATTGACAAAATAAAGGATCAACAGCGGCAACTGGATCAGGAATTGGATTTTGTGCTGGCCCAACAAAAGGAATTGGAAGATTGTATTGTTCCATTAGAGAACGAATTGAAGGATGTTTCTATCACGGATTTAGATCGTGATCAAACTTACAAGTTGGCCGAAAATATTGATGCACATTTAAAACAAATGTCTGAAGATTTGAAAGAAATTATAGAACAAATAAATGAATCAAATAAGGCTCAAGAGTTGTCAGATCCTGTAAGACTTTGTAAATTTTATTTAGCTTTTATTACATTTTTTTTCAATTAGGTTGCCCAAATTGGACGTATATTGAATGCCCACATGAACTCTTTGCAGTGGATTGATAGAAACACATCTCAGATATCTTCTCATTTGGATGATATTGCTAAAATGCATGATGTCAATAAGAAACATCACGATCACTTGCACGATTAAGACGAAGACTTTGTACGGTACATTTTTAAAGCTTGTTTAATAAAATGTTCACAAGAATAATTTTGTTGGTTAGTGGTAATAAGATGTTCAGTATTTCTAAAGCTGAAAAACTTGTCATTATGTAATTTTTATTAAGCAGCATAACAAGTTAGCTCTGTAACAAAATAATATAGGTAATAAAATTATTTTCCGATTGAAGACTTCTACTTTTAAGTAAAGGGTAAATATTTATATGATAGTGCTGATAAAAATTTAGTTGTTTATTCAACAGTTTTAGAAACTATTAATTGATATCTAATAGTAGCACCGGGAATATGAATCACAGGATAGATTTTTAAGGTGTTTTTCTGTATGTAATAATAATAATTTATAATGTCCCCATGACCGTAGAGAACCTTTGAGGTAGTGATAAAGGACACTTTTCTAAGATAAATTTTTAAATAATAATAAGTCCAAACCTCTCTTTAAAGAGGTTGAATTTCTGATTTCAAATGGCCATAGCTCCGTTATTGATTTTTTAGATTTAATGGGTTAGACCGTTCTTAAAGATCATTTGCTTATCTACAAATTAGTTTATATCCCCTTATCGTCTAGAATAAACGGTTTTCGAGTTATAAATTAAATTAAGTGAAAAAATGTTAAAAAAATCTGATTTTATTTTTTTTTACTTTTCTTGTGAACCCCGTATCTTTTAAACGAAACGTCTTAAAAAAACGGCCCAAACCGGATAGGGAATTTAACGGGCTACAACTTTGGTCAAATATTTTTTTTGGGAAACCAACCGTTTTCACAGAAATTCAGAAAATAATAAAGAAGGTGTAGGTAAAATAGAAATAAATTTACAAAATTTCTAAAAATCTCATTTGTTTTAATGTCAAAATGTATTGTAGCGGTTGACGTTTGAGTGACATTGTTATAAACCGCATTAGTTTATCGTTATTACTTTATTAATTTATATTGTTTATTTATTATTGTTAATTAGTTCGTTATTTATTCTTTTTACCTACACTTTGTTCATTATTTTCAGAATTTCTGTGAAAACGATTAGTTTCCCAAAAAAATTTATTTGACCAATATTGTAGCCCGTTAAATTCCCTATCCGGTTTGGGCCGTTAGTTTTTTTCTAAAACGTTTTGTTTAATAGATACGGAGTTTGCAAGAAAAGTAAAAAAAATAAAATCAGTATTTTTTTAAATATTTTTTCTTTTAATTTATTTATAACTCAAAAACCGTTTATTTTAGACGATAAGGGGATATAAACTAATTTGTAGATAAGGAAATGATCTTTAAAAGGGGATTTTATAAGAGATTTTAAGGAATACCGAACAATTAGTAATATTAGTTTGATATTCTGTTGATTCTTTCTTTTATGGTTTAATTTAATTTATATACATTTGAATTATTTGTTTATTATGAAGTCACTTTTATGCTTTTATTTGAAATTTTACCCATATATCGAAACTACAACATAATTTTATCAACCTCCTATACATTATAGGTATATTATCTAATATCATTTCTCTCTGTCTGTTACACAGATCCTGCATGTCTTTATCTCTCTTTAGGGTGTCGTTAGTTGTTCGCAGTCAGCGCTGTCGCAGAGCGAGCAGACATATTCTGCAATTTTACTGATTTTTTTCCAACTTTTATTTTTACAAGATGCTTTCTAGAGCGACAGTTTTTTCAGGTAAATTGTAATTTAACAATTTTTAGTACATTAATATTCACGATAATTTAAATTCTGCTTGGCTTACTGCGAGTTTTGTAAAATTAAAAATCGATGGTTTATGTAATCACTTTGAGGTTATTTTTATTATTTTAGCTAAATTACAAAATCAGCAGTATAAAAGTTTGGTTTCCATACTCTCGAGATGTTCTTCGTCTACTCCAGCTACGCCCCCAACTGGATCGGGTTCATCTGAAGTTGGTTATCAACGTCCGGTAACAAGTTGTATCTACTCGATTTACCTGTTACTAATGGTTTTAAATTTTAGGTTCGTCAAGAACCAGGAAAGGTTCGTTTGGGATTTGTGCCCGAAGAATGGTTCCAATTCTTTTACAAAAAAACCGGTGTAACAGGACCTTACACATTCGGTGTAGGTCTAGCCACTTATTTGGTCAGCAAGGAAATTTATGTATTGGAACATGAATTCTACAACGGCTTGTCTTTGCTTATTTTGGTAATCGTGGCCGTGAAAAAATTGGGTCCGGGTATTAGCAAATGGCTTGACAAAGAAATCGATGATTACGAAGCATCATTTAACCAAGGTCGGGTTGACGAAAAAAATTTTCTTGAAAAGTCAATTGAAGCCGAAAAGAAAGATCAATGGAGTGCCGATGGTCAATTGCAGTTGGTAGAAGCAAAACGCGAAAATGTGCTTTTGCAAAGGGAAGCTGCCTATCGTGAGAGGCTGATGAATGTTTATGAAGAAATTAGAAAACGTTTAGATTACCAAGTGGAATTAGAAAACATCCAACGTCGTCTTGCTCAAAAGCAAATGGTTTCTTGGACTGTTAGGGAGGTGTTGAGTGCTATTACACCTGATCAACAAAAGCAAAACCTCAAGAAATGCATTGAAGATCTTGCATTGCTGGCTAAAGCTAAAGCTTAAGTAAAAATTTAGAGTAATTTAAATTATCAGTAGAGCCATTAAAAATAAAAATTAATATAAACTTATATTTTCATTTACAGGCCCTATATCCAACTTTTTCTTTACATTATGTATTGTAAATAAAGTTTTTATTGTATTCCTTTTTATTTATTTTTTCAAAATTAACATTCATTTTAAAATTATTCCCATGTATGCTCCTGGGTTTTTCTTTTCTACTTGGTCTTATTTATTAAAATTATTTTAGTTAAGTAAAAATCACTTTAAGGAAGAATTAATAGATTGTTCTAAATTACAGCAGTGGTTGAAGGTAGATATCTGGCAGTCTGCCAGGGCTGATCCTAGGAGTCTACTGCCTTTGTGCCAGCATCTAAAGTGCCAAGTAAATAAAACTGATTTTTGCATAACTTTTTTTTATTTTATTAAATACAAAATAGTAATATGATATGGATTAGATAATAAAAAGTTGCTTTTTTAATAGGGCTCGTGGGAATCACCTGGGTCTAAATAACTTATAAAAATATTATTTACAACAATTTATTTTAAATCAAAAAAACTTGAGTACATGTGGATTAGACACTAAAAAAACTTGCATACCAATAAATTAATAATGAGGAAAACCCCTCTAGTATAACTCTTCAATCGGGATTAGCTTTGGTTGGTTGAAAGAGTGCTGAAGACTTAAGCGAATATTTGTTTTTTTACAGTGCTATGAGCTATCGTTTTTGAGAAAATAGCGTTTCAAAATATTTAATTGCAATACTTCAGTTAGTTTATGTAACGAAGATCAAACGTCTTTTAGCTGATGAATTAGAATGTTTTGGGATCGATTCCCCACAGCAATGTTTTTTTTCTCAGATATTTTTATATTTTTCCCAATACAATACAGAACACGCTATATTTTAGAGAAGAATGCGGGATGGGAAATATCCTGTCTCGTCTCGCGCGGGACAGGATGCCAATTTAGTCCCGCACGACCAGAATGCCAATTACATAATAATTACAAATAATACATCATATTGTCATGTTTCAAAAGTGATTCGGACCCACCCTATACATTTTGGTGAAAATTTATTTTCTATTTAAATTATGTTTAAATTTATTGAATTGGTGAGATTGAGAAATTTGTTAGGTGGGGGCCGATCACGAGGAATTGGGGGTCTTTCGCCGTTAGCGATTGCACGAGCCTGGTGTGCGATTTTGGCTCGAGGCGATAATTTTGAGTTTTGATATAAATTTGAATTTGTGAGTAATATTTTTAATTTGATTTGAATAAAGTGATTGTATGCGAATGCATTATTGCGCTTTTTTTGGATGATTTTTTGGATATTTTGGAGTTGTTTTGAATATTTTTGATATTGAGTGGCTACTGAGCGGTAACAAATTGATTGATTTCGCTGATTTAGAAGAAGAATAATTACAAATTAAAATTTTAACTTGGATTATTTTGTATTGGAAATTAAAATTGCATTCGTAGGAGAGAGTGTGCAATTGATAAGCCGGACTGCGATATGGGTATCGTATGAAATTTGCGTTGCCATTTTTATAATTTTATTGAAATTAAAATTTAACTAATATTTAATTGGAAGAATTTGAAAAACAAATTTGATTTAATTAAATAATAAGTAAAAAAAATACAGCCTGGGTGAATTATACGTCAACTGGCATCCCTTAACGTGGGGCTCGAAATTTAATATTTGAACTTACTTGTAGACCCTGAGATAACAAAAAATATTAGAAAAACTTTTAACAAACCGTACTATGGCGCAAATACAGTCAAGTTGGGACGATGTCCTTAAAGCATTGGAAAAAATGGAGGTAAATATGGACAGAAAAATGGAAAGAATGGAGGCAAATATGAACACAAATATGGACAGAAAATTAGAAAAAATGGAGGGGAATATAAAAAAAGATATAAACGATATAAATACAAAGTGTGACAAAATAAATAACAAAATTGATAATATGGAGGATACATGGAAAAAGTCAGATTCAGAGATGGTAAGTGAAGAAAGCACAAATGATGAAAAAGTTTAAAAAAAAAAGAATAGGGCTAATAAGGTGAAAATTAATAAAGTAATGGTTAAGGAAGAAAAGTTTAAAATTATTAGGTTGTTTGCTCCAGTAAAATTGATGAAAATGGTGAAGAATTTTAAACGCTACATTAGCAATAACGGAAATAAGATTAGGAAAATAAAAGGAAAAATTTGGCTTTTAAAGGTTGGGAAATTAACGCTTACAACTAAAAAAGTAAATCTTTATGTCAAAAAAAACGAAAAATTTAAAATTAGACATCTGAAAATTATAAAAATGGAATTACCAAACGAAACGAAAATTTCAACACCAAGGAAGAAAAAATTTAATGGATCGGAGAGAAATTTGAAGACTTGGAAAAGTAGGGGGTGGACAAGAGTGAAGCCGGACATGTTGTTACCAAGGAAGAGATTCATGCTGTGGAAATACCGGAGAAGGAAGCAAAAAGGAAAAATTCGGAAAATTTGGTATTATTAAAAATTTAATGATTTGTTTATTTATAAAAATTTTATTGAATTTATTTATTTACGTGAAAATTTGATTTAATTATGATTTTGATTTCCTATGATTTGAGGAATATTACTTCAACAATTTGTTTGTAAATAATTTGGATATTTTGATAATTTGATTTTGATTTATTTGTTTATTGTTTGTTTTTGTTGTAAATATTGTAGATATTCTGATATTTGGTAGATTTCATTTTGACTTTATTGATTCGTAACAAGACATCAGTTTATTTTGTTTTAAAAATTTTCAATTTTAAATTTTCAAATTTTGAAAAAAAATAAGAGGGCAATATAATGTCATGTTTCGAACCAAAGTTGTGCCTACCCTGTTGATTTGTCATTAATTTTGATATTAAGTTTAAGAAATATTTGAATTTAAATTTTGGGAGGTAAAACTTTGGAAATTAATGTTGGTAGAAGTGAAGTTTTATCGTGGCTTTTTAGCCAAGATGGCCGACCAAGCTGGTCGCTAGTTTTTGGTATTGCAAGATATTTTGAGATTTATGATTTTTCTAAAATTGTGAGTAAATAAATGATTGGATGCGAATGCATTATTGCGCCTTTTTTTTGGATGATATAATTTTTGAAATTTGGAGTTTGGATAAATTTTTATTGAGTGGCTGCTGAGCGATAATAGTTTCGATCTGGTTGATTGATTTGCAGAACAAGTATTTCGAGTAAGACATTCGATTTGTGTTTAAAATTGGAAAGTAAAATTATTTGTAACTGCGAGCGTGTGGCCAGATAGATAAGCAGGCGATTTGGATAACGGTAAAACCAAAACTTCGATCCCTTGAAGAAATTTTTGATTTGAAATTAAAATGGGATTTGATTTTAATAATTTTGAAAAACAAATTTAATTTGAAATAAGTAAAAAAAAAACAACCAGGGTGAATTACACGTCAATATATACTGAGATGACCCTAGTTATATAAATTTTTAAATTTTTGCTTAATCTCAAAATCATTCTTCGCCAGGGTGTTTATTTATTATTTAACATGAGACTCTCGTAAGTATTGCAATATTCTTAATTTTATTTATTTTAAATATTTAGTTTTAAAATTGTAATTAAAATGTTCAACTTTTACCTTGATATGTGGTATTGGACTTGTAACGTGCACGTCCACATCTGCCGTCAGCTCGTCGGTCTAACAAATTTGTTTGTGCATTTCATGCACGGACAAAATCCTCACAAAATCTTTAAATTCCAAATTTTTTTTATTTTGCATTTCACCACAATTTAAACAACTTTAATTAAAATTAAAAACCACTTTTATTATTAAAATCAAATAAATTAAAATTATAATTTTCATTGCGGGAATAACGATCATCCGCTGGTCAAGTCGACGCAAAAAGCCGTTTCTACCTATAAGTATCTATCCAAGCCCCTCTCTTTTTACCCTTGACTGTTTATTCAAAAACACAGGGTATATGAAGTTACTATGTACAATCTGTGTTTATTTATATATATTGTAATGATATTTTTTGTGTGCGTGGCAAACGGCAAAATAATCACCAATCTCTACGGCCTCCAAGTCGGTTCGCTAAGACTTCTCAGGGGTGGGTTCAAATTGACGATACCGTCTTCTGTTTTCAACATAAAACAGTCTGGGCTTCAATTTAGTTGTACTCTTTTCAAAAATTAAAAATTAAAAATAAAATATCTCCAATGCAAGTAAATAATAAATTCTTCAAATTAAATCTTCTTCAATAATTAATTAATAAATCGTAAATCCAATGTAAAAATTTTAATTTTAATGTGAAACTTTAAATGGGTTCGCACTTTTAAATTTGTGCTTATCCAAAACGTCGGCTTATCTATCAGCTGGCTACACGCTCGTACAAATGCAATTTTAATTCTTCGAATTTCAAACCAATATTTAATTTAATTTTAATTTCAATCGCTTTCTTTAAATTTTATCAAATCAATCAAATCTTTCCAAATTACTAATTCAAATCAACTACCGCTCGGTAGCAACGCATCAAAAATATCCAATTCCAATTATCAAAAATTATCATCCAAAAATTACGCAATTAATGCATTCGCATCGAAATTCATTTATTCAAATCAAAAATTTAGTACTCACAAATTTAATTCACAATTTAAACTTATATCAAAAATCTCAAAAATTGCCTCGAGCAAACATGGCACAAGATGCTTGAGGTGGCCGCTTTCGGCGAAAGGCTAATCTCAATAATAAGACAAAATCTCGAAAATAACTCACTCGAGTCAAAAATTAACGAGCCAACAGTCGACGCTGTCTTTCTCTCGCGGCGACCCGCCGGCAAAAGACTAATATCCTCGTCGGTTCGCCCCCACCTGTCTAACTTCTACAGTCTTACAACTTAAAATTATTTAAACCAAAATTTTCATTTAAAATGTACAGGGTAGGTGCAAATCCTCTTTTTCACCGCAATATATATGTTTGTGTCACCATATCTCCCGAACGGTTACAGGTAGCGACGTACATTTTTGACAGCATGTTTGTAAAGACCAGGGGAGTGTTTCTGGCGGGTCAAATACAACTTTCACCCATGAGAAAAAATTCTATCTCAGAAAACTATCTCTACCCCCCCCCCAAACCCCAAAATTTATGCACTCGCCCTTGCACAATCCTCTGTATTAAATAACTAATAACTAATATTAATATAAATTTATTACCATTTTGGCTGAAAATTCACCACCATTATGGCTGTTAAATTCATATCATTCGCTATCAATAACTATTTGCGCTACCATATCGGCTAACTGGATCACAAAGCGGTTTAAAACATATATCACTTTCTCTATACATTTTCACCAAATATACTCCAAAAAGAGTGAAATCAAATAAAAATTAAAAATTTTAAAATCCCCTGACTGTCAAAAAATTCTAAAAATAAAAATTAATAATAAAAGCACCTTTAAAAACTACTGTTCCCTTTAAAAAGAAAAAATAATTTTTTCTTCTTCATTCAACAACAAATTCTTAGACCCCCCCCTCTCCGCTACAAAATTTAAACATTAATTTTGAAGTCAGGGGAAACGGGGATTTGTTCCACTTACGAAACCTGTTTATACATTCTATATTAAACATTCTCCGTTTCCTCTGACTTCAAAATTAATGTTTAAATTTTGTAGCGGGGAGGGGGGTTTGAGAATTTGTTGTTGAATGAAGAAGAAAAAATTATTTTTTTCTTTTTAAAGGGAACAGTAGTTTTTAAAGGTGCTTTTATTATTAATTTTTATTTTTAGAATTTTTTTATCCTTTCACACGAATACTAACTCAAAATTTTCAAACTTAAAATCTCTGTACAGAGTACTTACAAATTTACAGATTAATAATTTACAATAATAAAAATAAAACTTCAACATAATTTTACAAATAAATAATTTTAACGTTTGTAGTGTTTCAAAACACGACAATACATTTTAACGCTCCAGTACTAACAATTGGTCTCACAGACTGATGACTTCTACTTTTAAATGTAAATTTAAATAAACGATAAAATAAAACAGTACAGTTTTGTAAATAAAAATGAAAATAAAAATTTTCTACTAAAATTTACATTATAATAAAGAAAAATACCTAGACATTTGATATTATTCGTTTTTTAGTAAAAAAATATGTAAACACTAAGTCAAAAAAATTAAAAACGAGAATCGGTCTCACAGACCGACGTTAGTAGTCGTGTTATAAAAAACCAGGTTTGTACTAAAAGGTTAAATAAATTATTTAACTTTTTGGGAGCCAGTTGGGTACGACGATCAGCTACATTTAAACCAGACCCGTAGCTAGGGTTTCATTTCTAAGGGGGCACTTGTAAAAAGTAAAACGTTCGGGGGTTTCTCTCCTAGAATTTTTATTATTACAAACAAATTTTTCTAAATTTATTTAACATTTTTTTGTAAAATTAACTTATTATTTATTTATTATTTAATTTATTTTTATTTAAAACAAACATTACATAGAAAGTTTCTTTTTTATTCGCAAAATTATTTATTTTAATAACGAAATCAAAATTAATATTTCTATGAATATTCATCAGCGCTAGACCGTTGACATTTTATTTTTATTCAAGAATTGCTGGGTATACATCCTCTTTAAAATATACCTATTTTATTTTCGAATTTCAAATTTTTTAATTTCAAAGAATTTCTTCTTTTGAACATTTCGGGGAGGGGGGGGGAGCACGTGCTTCTAGGTATTCCCCCCTCCCTGGCTACAGGCCTGCTTTAAACCAGCGTAGCTAAAATTGCGTTCATTTGGTATGCTAGTTGCTGGTGTTGCTAGTATCCACAATGCCAACCAAATTGGTATTGCATTTTATTGGTGTTGTGTACCAACCAAATGATTATAATAACCGATATATATGTATTTCATTTCAAACAAACAACAAACAAATATACCATGGAAAGGTTTGTTATTCTTTATCCAGAAAACGTACTGCAATTTCATTGAAAAGAAAAGAATCGTTGAAAGAAAAGAACCAATCACGAACTTAAAAGCGTTGCGTGCGGGACTTGCAGAAACGTACAGACGACGCGGCATTGCGGGATGGGACGGGACAAGAAAAATAGTCCCGCATTCTTTTCTACATGTGTTCTGCTACTCTTATGACATGGCGTACTAAAAGAAAACACTATTTACTGCGGGGAAAGCGAACAGGTCATATAATGCCTGACCTATAGGGGTTTGAATATTTTTTTTAAATAATGTTTTATAACCCACAAAGATTTTTTAAATAACCCACACGTTGGTTTTTATAAACTTACTTTTTATAACATAAAAGAAACGACAGATAAACGTTAATATTTAATGGTGAATTTATAAAATAAAAATTTCCAAGTGTACTTAGTGACCGACGGCGACGGGCTAATATTACAAAAAATAATGAACAAAATTCGATCCACTTCTCTAAAAGGTTCGCTATCAGTGGTATATATCTTTGATTTACCATTGGCTGGAAAATACAAATCTTTGACTTATCAACTGACGGGAAAATATATTTGAATCTCGAATTAGAGATACAAAAATTATTTTTTTTTAAAATTGATGAAAATTACGTCTACTGAAATTCATCTGTAAAACATGTTTTTGTCAAGTTAGCATAAGTATCAAGCTACAGATTATGTACTTAAAAAGTAAGTATTTTAGTCGCTTTTGAAAATAATTCGTGAAAGTTTTGAATGATATAACTCGGATTCTATTGAAAATAAAAGTTATATTTTTATTTAAAACTTTTTGAAATTCAGTAAATTTACATTTTATTCTAGGACACATACTATAAAATTTAATGGAAAGCTGCAATTCACAAAAACTAGAGTTTTGAGAAATTTTTCTAAAATATCTCTAGAACGCGTAGTATTCTATTCTAGTAAAATTAAAAATAGATTAAACAAAAAATATTAAAAATCTTCAGGTTTTTTAAAAAACTAACAATTTGTTATTTGACTGATGAGCAAAAATAATTGTGAAATGAAGGCCTTTCTATCGTATTACAAAGTTTTTATTTTTAAAGTAATTTTTATCATTTCTATAGCGTAATTTTTTTAGAATTCAATTTCTTGTTTATTCAAATATTCTAAGTTCAACCCTGTTAAATGTAAATTATTGTCATTTTAGTGTTTTTTAAATATTATGTTTCTGTGTAGTATGTATTCTTTACTTAACAGTTAAAATTTATTATTTTAACTTTTGTTAGGTTTGATTATTTTAACATCACATACTTCTAAATACCACAAATTACTTAAAAATTCATGTTTAAGTTATTTTCTATTTATAACAATTTAATTAATATTTATTTTATTGAACGATTAGGGCTATGTTTGCCTTGGCTGTCTGTCAGCCCCTCTTCCGTTTTTGTCTTTAATGTATTTTTGTATTAATAAAGATCGTCAACTTTTGAAAATCTCAAAGTAGGACATTACGGATTTCACCTGCTAACAATCTACCACTGACGCTCATGAATGAATTAACGGGATTCTATGCTATTAAAAATTTTAATGTATGTTATCTATTTAGCTTAGATTTTACTTATTTAATATAATAAATAGAGTTATTATAGTCGCCTGCAAATTTAATTATCGTGGTGTATTACATAACTGTAACTTCTAATACAAGCAATTCTAATTATTCCACAGATATTAACTTATTCCATTTAGGAATAGGTATAGCGCAGAACAAATTTATTTACCAATATAAAGCAATAATTTTTACAGAGCCAATAAAAGGTTTATGCAAAATAAAATTGAAAAATTAAAATTTTAAATTAAAAAAAAAGTAAATCCTCGTTTATCGAAGTTCTAGTTTTTTAATATTTAATTTAATTGATAAATTTCAGGATCGATTAAACGTGAATTTTTGAGAGAGTAGAAAGTTAATTGCTTTTCAGATATTTTCTAGGTTTTTTTATAAGGGCGTAATTAAGCTTGAACATTCAGTGTTGATATGTACGCGTTTTGCACGTTAAGTATGTACAAATTGCTTTCTCGATTTCTTCAATTATTGCTAAAAGCACCTCGGCCGATGAAAATAAGTAATTTCAATATTAGAATATTACCCTTTCATGAAAAAGTTCGGCGATTACCATGGGATTAAAAACTTTATCGAACTTTCATTTCCTCACAATAAATTTCAGTTAGAGCAACTTCATTTTATTATAATACTTGACGTAATCGTAAGCTGACACCAGCACGTTCTCCACTAATACGTGTTTTTGAAATCACAGATTGCATGCTATTTGTTTTTCCATTGTTGAGACTCCATTTATTTATATTATAGAGTTCGTGCGCATTAGTATCAATGCCACAAGTGAGGCAATTTTTAGATAGAATAATAAATTTGGTCAATACATGTATTTTGAATTTATTTATCGAATATAATGGAATTTTAATTTGATATTAATAATTGAATGTTTATTTAAATTTCTGTGTGGTATTTTAAGAGAAGATCATAGTAATATATAGAGTGTGGAATTATATGTAAATGCATATTTTTGTTGCTTGTTCCTAGAGTCGTAAAAATTGTATCTATGCGTTTCTAACTTTAGAGTTTACAACGAAAATTTGAGAGTGCATATTTCATATGTTTCTATTTTTAAAACATCCAAGTGCATATTTTCATACTTTTAAGAAAATAAAATTTAAAAAAGATAACCTTTGCAAAAATATCTTTGAAAATAACAGCTTCCCAGGCACGGCTTGAAAACGAATTTGTTTATATATTATTGCATCCGCAATAAACATCATACATCAAAAAATTTGTTAATTTCATTTTTAAACGTTTAAATTGGAAAAGTACAGAGTGGGGAGAAAAGATAGAGATATAGGCTTCTTGTGCCAACTCTGGTCGACAGCGGGTGCGAGATTTTGTATGCCCGCTGAGTTTTAATAATTTTGAGATTTGTAAGTAATATTTTGATTTGATTTGAATAAAGTGGATTTTATGCGTATGCATTATTGCGTTGTTTTTGGATAATTATTTTTGATATTTTGGATAATTTGGATATTTTTTGAAGAGTGGCTACTGAACTATAATTAATTATTTGATTTGATTGATTTGGAAAAGAAGAAATTCAAATTGTAAATTTGAATTTGCATTATAAAATTGGAAATTAAAATTATTTGTAAGTGCGAGCGTGTGGCCAGATAGATAAGCCGACGTTTTGGATAAGGATAAATTTAAAAGTACCAGCCCAATAAAATTTTACATTGGATATAATTTGAGTTTAGATAAATTATTTTTGAAGAAGAATTATTTATTTTATTTATTTATGAAAAAGTTGGAAAATTGAGAGGTGCGGACGATAGGTAACGCACTAAAGCATAGAACCGGCTCCTGCGATTAAAGAGGTTGTTTCTGATATTAACTAGACCGTGGTAAGTTGCAGATAAATTTAAAAAAATAAATATAAAATTCCATTGCAATATGTAGATGCTACATGGACAAATCAGAATTTATTCACAAGATTAAATAAAAGTTTTTTTCCACATCAGTCTTGAGGTAAAATGGTAATTTATATTTTTGTCTATAAATCGAATAGATAATTAGAAAAATTAAAATGTTAATGAAAGATACAACTTATCAAAGTTGTATAAAGATCAATATCATCAATTTGAGATAATAGTTGAATTGTTCATACCATATCTTGCAACAAAAGGCGTTTTATAATTATAAAATAAAACAATAAAGTTATTAGTTAATGATTTGTGAACTGAAACACATAATATTAAAAATGAAATTAATAAATTATTATAATTAAAAATACTCTATTAAAAATATTTAAGCTTACATGTAATTAAATTTAAATTTGTCGTTGACCTGGGGGCGATATTGAACTTTTCTTAATGTTGAGGTTGAAAAATGCAGCAAAGTCAAACCATAAGGATTTGATAAATTGGATACCAGCAAGTTTTAAATATTTAGAAGTTCGTATTTTACTTACGTGAATTTAAAGGATTTTAATAGATAAGTAAGATTTTCAAACATTTGCAGCGCCAACACATTGGTGAGATTAACTTAACAATATTGTAGTGTTACGAAAGGATTTGACCGCTGCTAATGCTTTATTAAATTTTTTTTATTTTGAATTTTAGTGTAAAAGGTGGTAAAACTTTGAACATGTAAGGTTGCCGGAAACGGAAGAGGCCTAGATTTTTGCTTCGTTGATTTTGAGTTTTTATTGTGCAAAAGGTTTCTGCAATTGTTCATTTTTTTGAATATTATTAAAGAGAAAATTGCTTGAAAGTATTTTTGGTCGAAAGCGCACGCAGCCAAGATTTTTGATTTTTGTGAGTTGAAAACATTTTTTCTTGATTAAAAAAGTTTTTTTTTTTTTGATAAAAGATGTTTTTTCTGAATTGAAATTATTTGGTTAGAATTAATAAAAATTGATTTGATATTTTGAATAATTTGTCGAGGGTCGATATTTTTGAAAAAAACTTAAGATTTTTTAAGTTAATTTTAATTGGATAAATTTTTAAATCATTAAAGAGCAACGTGTGGATTAGTGGATACCACATAGAATTATAAATTTGAAATTATAAGTTCGATCGTATAGAAAGTATAAAAATTTTAAAGTTATAAAATTAAAATTAGATCGAATAATTTTATTGGAAAAAGAAGATTTTGGTAAACTTGCCGACAAGGCAAAGAACCAAAATTTTGAATCTGCTCTCTGCATAACACGGTCTCAGCTTCCGCTGAAGAAAGAGTTAGGCCGTGGCGGTAATTTATTTTTTTTAATTTAATATAATATACACTGTCGTGAAACAAAATATTTCGACCCACCCTGTGCTAAATGGTAAAAATTTGTTAATTTCATTTTTGAATGTTTAAAAATTGTAAAAGTGCAGAGTGGGGAGAGAAAGACAGAAAGGTAAAGAGATGCTTTTTGTGCCAGCCATGGCGGACAGCGGGTGAAATTTTTGTATGCCCGCTGAGTTTGAGTTTGAAATGAGATTTTGTTATTTGAAATTGTGAGTAATATTTTGATTTTGATTGATTAAATAAAGTGATTTGATGCGTTTGCATTATTGCGCCTTTTTTGGATATAATTTTGAGAATTGGAATTGGATTTTTTGATGCGTTGCTACCGAGCGGTAGTGGATTTAATTGATTTGATAAATTTGATTGATTTGATGAATTTGAAAAGAGCGTTTGAAGTTAAAAGTTTAAAATTGGTTTAAAATTCAAAGTAAAATTTGCATTTGTACGAGTGTACAGCTGGCGATAACAAGGCGTTTTGAACACGCGTTAAAAATTAAAAGTGCGAGCCCATTTACAATTTCACATGAAATTGAATTTGAAATTAAATTTACGATTAATAAATTTAGATAATTAATGTTAGAAGAAGAATTATTTTGGAATATCGTCACAGGAATTCACTCCTGAGGTTGAATTGCTCCACCGCAAAAAAGAGCTAGTCGAGGTATTTTTTTTAGTATGGTAAAGGATTTGATTGTTTCAAAAACAAATCAAATACCACCGCAGCACATTAATAAAAATCAAAATTAAAGTAGGAATAAAAAATAAAAATAAAAATAGAAATAAAATATTAAAAACTTTCAATAGAATACTAAACTGTTCAAGAGAAAAAAGAGATGGAAAACTACCATATTTTAAGAGATCACTAGAATGTTTACATTAAGCTAATTTGGTTAAAAAGTTAAATACAGGTTAAATTTTCCTACTAACCCTAAATTCCTTTACGAGCCCTAAGTTCCGCTGTATTTACTCGCTAGAAGATCAGGACAGCCGACAAAGTCTCCCGATTTGCTGGTTTTGTTACAATATATTATTTGCAGTCTTAAAATGAAAAATTAATTTCTAACACATAGGATAAATCAGAAGTACCTTAATTTAACTTGATTGTCACGAGTTAAGCGACAACCTAGTTTTTTCTCTAAGAAAATAAATAAAATAAAATAATTTTTTCTTAGCACAAAAATTTGTTTTATAAGGTAGCTTAAATAATACCTAAATAATAATTATAATTAGTTTAACTCAAAGCCAATAAATTGAAAATAAATTGATTGATTAATAATGTGGCGAAAGTAATAATACCTCGCAAAGCATTACAACAAAAAAATAATACCTATACAATTTGTTTCACCGATAGAGAAAAAAGGCCGATATACCTTATTATCATAGAAATTGAAAATGAAGTTAAAAATTTTAAATAAATTTTTCATTATATTAATTTTAATTAGTATGTAAAATTTTCAAACTCTTGAAAAATTAAATTATGTTTTAAAAAGTTTTTCATAGAATGAATTTGCAAAAATTAGTAAAGATTTCTATGAAATGATTAATATATACTATAGTTTCAAAAACAAACTAATAAATTAACAGATCGCTTAATAAATGGAAAGTAATTTAGTTAACGCTGTGTTTACAATTCCATTCCGTTAGTGGCCTCATCGATCAATTTCTACACACGAAGGTAGAAAAATAAAACACAATTTACAGTAATTAAAATTATACCACCCGAAAATTAAATTAAAATTTTAATTTACATGAAGCATTTTTAAAATACAATAAACCAACTAAAATATTTATTTTACGATGCTGTTGCCAACGAACAAACAGGTAAGCAGCCCCTACGGTGAAAGTGGATTTACAAAAAAAATACAAATTGAAGATGTTACATTTTTGTAATAGAAATACTAAATTATACTTCAACTTTTTGTAAAACGTTTAAGGACCCTTCCATTTTTTAAGAGGTATTTCCGTATAGAACTTTTTGACTCATCTTGAGTAGGGAGTAACTTATAATAAAGAGTGGTTTTTCATAAAATAATTTATGCTGTGTTTTAATTAAAGAAATATTTTATGATGCTTCTTAGTCCTTCCTTAATAATGCGTAGCATAACTCAGCGAATGTTGTAAAACTATCCTGCGATTAATTTGTTTTCTAGTATAAAATTACAAATAAACATTAACCATTAAAAAAAATTAATTAATAACAATAGGGCGTACAATAATTATTATTATTGCTGGAAGTATTTATGAAATGAATATTACATAGAGCTTGCATATAGTACACAAAAATTTGAATGAGATTTGTTTTGAATAAAAAAAATAAACAACGATTATTTAGTCCTAATTTAAATACTTCCGATTTTACTGTCCTTTTATCTCTAACTCTTTAGTAAAACATTGAAAATACCCCTCTCTCCGGTTTAAATTTCAAATTTAATAATATTCTTAAGATTGCCTAAAACTCTCAGTTTAAACCAGTAGTTCCATATCGATGACGACGACCTGCAAAGGGTCCATGTCAGCAAATTAGAAACTGGAAGTCCATGAGATGTGAATGGGGGTTAACGATAGTAGATCTCATTTAGTAGTAGTTACTTAACTGGCGGTTAAGTACTATTGCAAAAACTATTACAGCTCCTGATATGCCACTGGATTAAATTTAAACTTACCTCATTTCCTCATACCTAGTCGAATGGGATTTCGGGGCGGTTACCAACCTCCTAACATCAATAAAAACAGACTGGACGTCATTAACCGATGAGATTTGAGATTAAACCAAACTAAATTGATGCCAAATATTGAAAATTTGTTAATAAAGCATCAGGTTCATCCCAGACAAGTAGAGAGTCTACACAAAACCGAAAAGCATAGTAAGTGGTTTTCGAGACAAAAAAGTTTGGAAAGTGGTTTTCGAGACAAAAAAGTTTGGAAACCACTGGTTTAAACTCTTGCGACAGATTTAAACCGTTTTGATTCAGGTCAAAATTCCTTGATAGTAAATAAATATTAAGTACATTGTTTAGTTATTAGTAATACATCCATCTAAAAATATAATAAATGTTGCTGAGTTTATTAGGGAAACCAAAATTCAGTAGTTAGCCGATACTTACTAGTAAATAATTTCTTAATTAACTTCATTAGTGAAATACATTCAATCGTTAAGACAACATAAATTCAGGATTTAGCAATTAATTTCTGATTAGGGCTAATTGGTAATTATTTCTAACAAATCATGTCCGAAAACAAGAGAAACCATTTAAGTATACAATAATTTAAAAAAGTACATAGAGCAGTACCGTACTCAAGGATACGAAAGTTAAATATTAGGCACAGGAGCAGTTATTAATTAAATGTAAATATGATAATTTATTATTATTTAAATAAAATTATACCTAGTTTATATTGATTGTACATTAATAGTAATTAAATATTCTGTTATAAGAAGAGCGAATAGCACCATGAAAATAGTTTGTCCCCCCCTCCCCCCACCACTCCCAAACATTGATTTTTTAAGCTATATTATTAGAAATCTAATCCAGTGGTTTGGTCATGCAATGAGAAGAAAAAGCTATCACGATGACCAAACTGATGACTGATTAGAAGCTAACGGAAGAAAGAAGGAAACTAAGGCCAAGATTAAGAAGGTTAGATGGATTGCTACAAGAAATAAGAAAGAAGAAAATATAAAACTGAAAAAGAATATGCGAAAAGAGAACTGAAAGAGCAAAGAAGCAAAAAAGCAAAGAGATAAATCCACCTCGTTGACTAGATTTTAAAAATTCATACGAATTCCTTACCATAAAAATGGTAATTATGTTCTAGAAAGAATGGACGTCATGATTGATTGATTGATTGATTGATATAATATTTGATTACTTCTTAAAACTGTTTTCTATCTAATTTGGTTTCGAGTATATCTTTTTAAAATTTCAAGTAAAAAAAAACATGTGTATTTCAAAACAAAAATTAATGTTGATAAAACTAAAAGCTAATAAGCTATAACTAGGTTGACATATTGCAAATTACATTCATTAATCATTTTTCAACAACGCAATATGCATGTATTGTCAAATTTTAAACATTTGTAATTTATAGCTAAAAAATGTATTGTTCAGTAAAAATGGCAAAAAAAATTAGTGCTGCTAAAAAATTCCCTTTATAAATGTTTCTTTATTGTCAGATAAAGTTAGCGTCCCGTTCCTAAAGCAATTGAAAAGTTCCTCAAAACTCACACATGTCAAATTTCTGTAACAAAGTAAACACAAAATAACTAAGCTTACTGAAAATCCAACGAGTGTCCACGGTGCGTGACTTTCATTCGAAAATTTGGTGGGTGTGATGTATAAGAAACATTTTCCCTTTAAAACCTGAAAATCTTCTGATACTTAGCTTTAACACAAGTATCGCGAAGTAGAAAAAGCTAGTGTTCGGTGTTTTCCCCCTATATCTACAAAACGTGACAAATAACGGTATTCGAAAGGTTATTACGTGGTATGTACAATAGTAACCTCTCGAGGAAGTAAATATTTTTCACCATGCACAACAATTTTTCAGACGTAAAATACAGCTCAAATTAACTCTAAATATAATTTTAATACCAGAAAAGTATTTTATTGCTATATTTATAAATTCATATTTTTTTATCATTACAAAACTGTGTTACATCAAAATCCACTTGGTTGGTTTTCAGCATCTTACGAAGCAGGTATTTGTATGAGTTATAATATTATGTTTCTAAAAATGAAAATATTGTTTTTAGGATAACAATGTACAAATACCCTTAGGAATTTTCGTGTTGCATATTAGATACTCATAATAATCTTGTTAATTTCTTAAAAAGAACAAACTTTACAACAATTTTGCATTTTAACTTTTAACTAATAATAAATTGTAGATTGTTTGTGTTAAGTTTCATTAAGATTAGTTAACAAATGCGAACCATCCAGCTAACAAAACAGAAGAAGCATAGAAGAACTTCTATAAATGATTTCTTTATTGTATATCCTAATATCCGCCATCTACTAAGGTTCGAATCAACTCTGTGGTATTGAATTCATACCTTAAATGAAACTAATAGAATACGAAGTCGATACTTACGATGTTGACTGATTACCGATTAAACTTCTAAGTGCTGATGATATAGGTATTATGTACATATGTACGCTAAAAACTTTTTTTTGGTTGATCTGTTTAGATTCTTTTAAAAAAATCATTACTGTTTTTAATGTTGGTTAAGATCAACACATAATATATTAAATTAAACAAATGTTAAAATAATAAATTTTAACTGTTCAGTAAAGAATACATACTTACATAGAAACATAATATTTAAAAAGCACTAAGAAATGACAATAATTCACATTTAACAGGTTAGAACTTAGAATATTTGAATAAACAAGAAAAAATAGAATTCTGAAAAATTACGTTACTATAGAAATGATAAAAATTTAAAATAAAAAGTTTGTAATACGATATAAAGGCCCTTATTTCACAATTATTATTAATCATCAGTCGTATTTAACATAAAAAAAACGTAAAAATAATGAGAAACAAGAAAAAATATACCAAACAAAATTGAAAAAGTTAAAAAATCAAGAAATTTATTTTACTTTAAAATGAATGTGGGTGCTTACCAAATAACCAAAAACTAAACATGTATTTATTTAAATATTCTAAGTTCTAACCTGGTAAATGTGAATTATTGTCATTTTTTAGGGTTTTTTAAATTTTATGTTTATGTAAGTATGTATTCTTTACTGAACAGTTAAAATTCATAATTTCAACATTTGTTTAGTTTGATTATTTATACATTGCGTACTACTAAAATATATCTCAATAAATACTTAAAAATTTTATTTTTTAAGTTATTTTTGTATACATAATATATTGCTATGAACTACCTGTTAAATGTTAAAGTTATAATAATAATTATTATACGAGAAAATTCCAACTAAAATAATAAACTTTTGTAATTTATATTTCATTAAAAAACAAAATGTAATTATTCTCTATGTTATTATTAATTTATTATTTAATAGTAATACTAAAATATAAAATTATTTTAATGGGCAATTAAAGTTTTCTTTTAATTATGCCTCGGTCAACAATCTGCCGGTGTTAATTGTTACAATAACTTCTTGCTTACTTATATTTATTAATTTTTTTTACAAAACGCCAATAACAGTCTGTATATAATTCCGTTTTCAATAAAAGTTAACATTTGTTTAAGTGGGTTGTTTTTGAACTCGGTTTCTTCTAAACATTTGACTTAAGTTTGAGACGAGCTTTACATATTAAAGCTTTTAAAATATTAATACAATTGACTTAACCTAAACATGATGATATAAATGTATTAATGAATATTGCTAGTGGTCTTAAGAGGTTCGTTAGACATAACTATATGTACACCCAGTGGCGGATTAAGCTGTCGGTGACCTACAAGCGGAAGCCTCATTGAGGCTTCCTTGAACTTTTTTTTTGTTTAAAAAATATATTTATAATCACAGATACCTAATAATTATTATTGTTAAAAAAAAATAACTGATAAATTTTCTTTAAATCAGATAAATGTTTAAATCATAATGCCGTCATTATATTAATGCATTAAAATATTTCCATAACTTGAAATTATAGTGCAACAAAAAAACTTAAGACCAAATTCATAGAACATAAAATGACATACATTTTGGCATTAAAATTACATAACATCTGTACTTAGTTATGACAAGTAATTTTTTGATTAGTGTTTTTATCATTAAATGATCAGTATTTTTTAAAAAGTGAGTACATTATAATAATATTTTGGTTAGTATAAATAATAAAGATACAGTGAGCTTCCCTAAATTGGGCACTAATAGTGCCTGTACTTTAAGTTATTAATGTAATTTATTTAAAATTAAGTTAACAATCGTTTAAGAATTATAGCGTGTAATTAATTATAAAATCACAAATATCACAGAGTTGAGTGCACATTGAGGGAGATCTAGTAGCATACTTTGCCGAGTAGAACCGGTCTATGGGGATATTTTTAATGAGTACAGCGTTTGTCAAAACGAGCCATAAGGGAGAGTTTGGGGGGTTGGTTTTGACAAACGCAACAACGGTAAATCTCAAATCCATTCTCAAATCTGGCTCCCGGGTAATTAATTGTACGAATCAATAAGAGATACTTTACTGACTGACTGAATAATCTCCTAATAGCGTAATCCGTTCCTTAACGCCGAATTTTAATAATTCTCTTATACTATAATTCGTTTGTCAGTGCCAAATTTATACAGGTCCGTTTAAAATGCTGACTATTTATTTAAGATACCAAACACGCAGTGGCGGCTTGTCTTAAAGGGCACAGGAGCACGTGCTCTCCCATCTCAAAACCAAAAACAAGGCTTAGCTTAAAATAATTTATTTATTTTTTAATTAATTTTTATTTATTTTCTAATTAATTTTTAATTAATTATTAATTATTTAAAAAATAAATTTTATATTACGTTATTTTGTAGTTTATGCCAACAAACATTATAAGAGGGTCACGCAAATCGCCACCCAAACGCCAGCTAACGATAGTAAGCGACAGTCAAGCTTGTATATACTAAAAATACATTTTTCAAGTCGACCGACAGGTTGAAAACGGGCCACACTCTAAGAAACCCTTATCGGTTAACAATTGAGTTCATAACACCAGTAGTGTATAACATGTTTTTGTTTTGTGCTTAGTTTACAAGTTGTGTTATGTTTTTAAGTTTAAAGTGTATCAAGTATTTAATATAATACATATTGATCAATACATAATATTATACATATTACTAATAAACTATTTTGTTTCTATTGTTAGTTGTTAAAAAAAGAAAAATTTCCGTGGGTTACTAGGGGTGAAGTTATTTAATCATATAAATGCAGAAATTGTTTATAATGTGTTAGTGATTATCGATATTCGATTATATTGTATATTATCGATTATCGTATTTAAATATTTGGGTTTAATCGATTTTGCTGATGAATTCAATCTCGTTCTTGTCGTACATAATATAAAAGAAGCAAAATTATTTAAAAGAACTTTAAAAACGATACAAAACGAACTGCTAGTCGCAATATTTGCAAGTGAAGTCATCACGCAAATCAACTCAGCAAATTTTTTAGCTAACTGTAACATGTAAAAATTGATTTTATAAAAAAAAAGGTTATTCAAATCAACAAAGGTTAGTTGTAATATTTCGTCGCGTGTATGAAGAACAAATTTGTAAACGATTCTAGTCTTTTATTAAGAGGGTTGTACACCTAACTTTTAACGAATATTCATGTAGCTTTTTTACTAATGCATGGAATTTAATGCCGTTTAAAGTAAATGATTCGAAAAAAAATCTAGTTTCATAGAAAGTCATTAACAACTTTTTAAAAAAAGATTTCCATTTTTATTTTTTTAATGTAACATTCAAATAACTTGCAAATGACTTTCCATGTATATACAAACTATAAAAATTAAAAGTTTTTAAAAATATCTTTATATTAAGAAATAAGCATTATATATCTGCATAATAAGAAAGCGAATTAAAATCTTTATACGGTAGTGCCCTCTCGCACCACGAACGCTATTTGATAAAGATGCATATTTATTGCATTATTCAATTAGTTAACACTGATTGCACTGACGGAAATAGTGACAATCGGTAAAATTTCTTCAAAAATGATACAGCTGTCTTAAACCATTAGGTTATACAACGCAAATTTTATCTACATTTTTAAATAGATCTCGATAGATAGAACTCGTCTGATGACGAGTGCCTTGCATTTTGTGGTACAAGGTCGTTGGCTCACAGAAGATTAACTTCCGACCTGTGTTTTGTGTATAGCTTACTTAACAATAAAGTTGATTGCAGGTATTTGCTTGCTTATTTCATCCCTTGGAAGCCGAACAGGTTTACAAGGTAAAAGAGGACATTCGAGGAGAGGCGACATACTACCAATTACGGTTTACACAGTCCTATTTCAAGGATGATTCGGCTGACAAGTGTGTTTAATGTGGAGGAGTCTTTCGACTTGGCCAGTGTGCCGCTAGTAGCATTAAGAGGGGTCTGGAGAGCATTGTCTTTGCTGCGCTGGGGTTTTGATCACCAGGGGGGTTGTCTGATTGTATAGATTATGTAGTTTTTTTTCTTGTTCTGTTAATGAATTGCTGTTCTTTTTGTACAAAATTTTTGTTGTAAAATGGTTTATCCGTAAAATAAATATTATTATTATTATAATTATAAATAAAATTAAATTTTATCTAGTGTGACAGAATTACAAACCAAATTAAATATTGCACCCGATAAATTGATTTCTCAAAGCTATTAAATTAAATGCATATTAAATGCTCTGGCAGTGCTGTTTATTGAAAAAACTTTGTTCGAGGAATACCAGATTATGATGATAAAGTAATTGAACATTTTTCTAACAATAAGGATAGAAGGATAAAGATTTTCATTATAAATAGTTATTTTAAAAAATATTTTTTTTTAATTTTGTGCTCTCCCACTGGAAAATATCACGAGCCGCCACTGCGAACCACGTTATTTAAACCATTAACCATTTATTTAAAATACTCACCATATTATTCAAAATACTGACCATAAATATTTTAAAATACTGACTAAATAATACAAGCTTTTATATAATTCCAATTATCGGTTAATAATTTAGCTTCTTTTTCAATACAATCAAACGAATTTCGCATGTTCATTACAAATTCGGCAAGAGACTTTAAAAGAGTTGATCCTTGTTATAAATTGAAATCAACATTTTGTAACGATTTACTGATTCTATTTATTCGCTCTTACCGATTTTAGCAATTATAGAAAAGATTGAACTAATGCCAATTTAAATGTTTTATATTTAATTGGTACAATTTTTGTAAAAAATTTTAAATTTAAAGTTCTAATATACTGCGATGGCCCCAGTCTCTCCAAAATTTAAAAATAATTATTAATTCCAATTTAATTCAATGCAAAATAAAATAATTTCTTAATTTTATTCGAAAGGAACAAAGTTTGATTTGGCTTATCCAAAGCGTCGAGTTATCAGTCACTGGCCATATTTGTTGTAAAATGGTTTATTCGTAAAATAAATATTATTATTATTATAAATAAAATTAAATTTTATCTAGTGTGACAGAATTATAAACCAAATTAAATATTGCACCCGATAAATTGATTTCTCAAAGCTATTAAATTAAATGCATATTAAATGCTGTGGCATTGCATTTACAAATGCAATTTTAATTTTAAACCAATTTCAGTTTTAAATAATTTCAAATTTTATAATCTTAACTGATCTTGTTAAATTAACCAAATCATTAAATCTTTCCAAATTACTAATTCAACTACCGCTCGGTAGCAACTTATCAAAAAATATCTAATTCCAATTATCAAAATAATCCAAAAATTACGCAATAATGCATTTGCATCAAAATTCACTTTATTCAATCAAAATAAATACTCACAATCTCAAAAATAAGACAAATCTCAAAAATAACTCACTCGAGTCAAAAATTAACGAACCAAAAGTCGGACCTCTGTCTTTCTCTCGCGGCGACCCGCCGGCAAAAAGCGTATATCCTCGTCGATTCGCCCCCACCTGTCCAATTATACAATCTTACAACTCAAAACTATTAAAATAAAATCTTCATCAAAATGTACAGGGTAGGTGCGAATCCCTTTGAAACAGCACAATACAAATGAACACATTTTGAGGTCCCCCAAAATTTGCAAGTACCAAGCGCGCGCTTCATGAGCCTGTGCGATAATCCGCCACTGTATACACCAAATTTTAGTAGCATTAAAGAATCTAAACTACCATCTAATCTGGTAAAGTTATTTATTATTGTTTACAAACTGTACTTATAGATGTATTTACGCTTTTACGCATTTTAAATATAACGAAATTGATGTTAAGTATCCGTATTGTAAGGAAAGTTAATTCTGACTTTGTTTCATAAACTTAAATAGAAAAACTTTTTAACATCTTATCAAGTCTTTTATCTCTTGAAATATTTCACGAGCTTGTTGAAGGAAAAGTAATTCTTAAAAAATAACGCCCGGTAGGTATTATTAAGTATCTTACCAACTAGGTTTATTGAAATTATTTCGTCGTAGAATTAATTATAAATTAGTTGCACGTTAAGTTAAGTAATTTAGCAAACTATAAGTGCCACAACGTATACAGAAGAAGAATTAAGTTTTATTGTGTGGAAAACCCAGCAGAATCAGCAAAGAAACGAGAGTATAAAGAACTGAAAAGACAGTCAACAAATGGAGTAGAAAAGGTTGGACGAAAAAACGGAAATGAAATGACTGCACCATCAATTTTTTTACATCTGTCTGAACAAGGAGATACGATCTTATAAACCCCCGTTTTCTTATTGAAGTGAAGTACTGTGTACGATAATTTTCTTATACTATTAATATACGCTTCGATTGATTCTACTGCTTATGACAGGACTTAAAATTTTTCTTTAGAAATCGATTTTTCACGTAAATTTACAACCAAAAATAAAAGCATATTTTAAGCTCTTATTATAGGTTATCCTTATATTTTTGTCAAAAATTAATTGGACGATTAAAACATAAATTTATATTTCCGCCAATTCGTATCGTACTTTTAGGCTTTACTGCACAAACGCTTTTGCGTTTATTCATTTTCTTTTGGATTATGGTAATATTATTTCATTTAATAATTGTAATGCGCATAATTTATGTTTGTTGGGTATCATATCGTGCTAGCCTACCATATCATACACCCCAAAGACTAATTATCAATTTGAGCGTAGCATAGCTTTCCGAATTATAGCGTATTTTAAGATCTGCTACTACATACATAATTTTTTAATAAAGTAAAATGGTCACAAAATATGCTCCAACGGTTTTTCTTTTAATTAAAAGTGGACTACTTATTAACGTTTTTTTTTAGTATTTTGTAATGTTTCCTTTCGTCCTTTCATTCCAGGACTTCTAACTTTTAAATGTAACTTCTTACGACCCTTTTGGCTGGGCATAAATGTTACAACGTAAATATCAACAATTTATAGCTTATAAATTATTACAAAGTTGCCAATATGTAATTGATATAGGTATCATCAAAATACAAAAAAAATAATAAATTTTTAAATTTAATTTAACGAGAAAAACTCGATAATTTATTTAGAACTTTTGATGCATAAAACAACTAAAAGATTCGGTTTCAACAAAACGACTGCTTTAAGCATTATTTACAACACAGTTTTCTAAATCGTCGGATTGACAGAGGTGGTACCATAAACTGGTCAGCCAGATCTCTTAATTTAGTACTTTGTAACTTTTTTTGTAAAGTCATTCTAGATATAAAATTATCACGCTATCCAAATATTTAATAAAAATAAGCAATTGTTACAATTCTTAAACAGAGTTTATTTCAGAATAACTCCAATGGATACTATTTTCTAACAAGTTTAATTTAAAGTTTTGTCATGAGTTGGATGAAAACTTAAAAACTCGATAATTGCATAATCTTACTACCAACTCCCATATTTGGTTTTTTAATTTTATTTTCTAAAATTAAAATCTGTTCTAGTTCAGAAAATATTTAGAGTGCATCGTTAGTAAATAAACACAGTGCATATATATTTTGCCAGTAAGTACACACTACAAACTTTTAGCATATTCCAAATGTAAAATCATTTATCCGTAAACTAAATCGTTAACAACTCCTGCATATTTATTGGTAAAAAAGTGAAGTACAGGACGACGGAGAACAATTACGACAAACTTTTTCGATTACCAAGCTACATTTTTCTCTTTAATTGCAGCTACGATCGTCACTTTTACTTTGTTTCACATGGTAAACTAATATTTGCATTGAAAAGCGTACTATCCTTCTAATTGGCTTATTTAAAATTACGGTTATTGGATCATATGATAGCATGAGTTCACTTATGATGCCATGCATAAATTGAAAAAAAAAACACTAACTAATAATATTTTACTTTACTCTTCCACAATAGTAAAGCATAGTGTGTATTTTTAAATTCCAGAATATAAGACAACACTCGAACGATTATCAATTGACATATTACACTCAATAGCGTTACAACCCAGGGTGAGATTTGGTTGACCACTTCATTTTATAATCGGTTTTCAAGGCAGATTATCTAGGTAGTTTGCCATTGTATGTCAAGGAAAGACGGTTAGAATAAAGTTTTTACTCCACACGGTTTCAAATCAGCCACACATCAGACTAATCGTCCGTTTATTTAACAATAAATCACTTAAAATAGAAATTAAAACATTTTAGTAAAATTTTTGTATTGCGAGTTAAGTTGTAACTTTGTAGAATTGGCTAAGTGAGAACCAATCACAGAAAATTCGAGGCTTTTTGCCAAAAAATAGCCGTACGACTCAGTTGTGCGTAACTTGGCTGTGATTTTTGATAAAAATTTTTGTGAAAGATTTTTATACTAGTATTTTGCAACCGTTAGATTTAGAACATTTGATTTGGATTTTTGAGTATTTTGCAATTTTTGATTGAATTCTACCGTATTTGAGATCGTTTTTGGATTGTGATTTTTTGAATTTTGTTTTTATTAATAAAGAAGTTATAGTTTTGATGAGCAAATATCTTTTGAAATTGGTTTTGATTTGGATTTTTGAAAATTGGTTAATTGAATTGGGAGCATTATCAGCTTATTCAGTCCACTGCTGGACTATCAGCCTCTTTCTCTATCGAGAAAGGTTACAGCATTTAGACCCCACGGCTGATTAGCCCGATTGGAGAATGCCTGTAACCTTGTTTTTTAATAGTTAATGGTGGCAATCATCAACTCAGGGGGACTGCCGACTTTACATTCCCTCCGAAGCACGGAGACAATCATAAGAAAGTTTGAACACTTTCCGGATTCGAACCGGGTACCTTAATGTCAGCAGTTATTCAGCTAATAAACTAGGTTAATGACCGTCTCTTTTGGGATATTGGAATAAAATTTATAAGAGCGATCGTGTGACGTGATAGGTAAACCGTCGATTTGGATAAGTGAAAATCGCAAGTTCGAACCTTGAAAAAAACAATTTTTATTTAAAGTTTGCAAAGTGGAATTTAAATTTTGCACGTAATAAACTTTGCATTAACAATAAATAAATTTAAGAAGAGATTTTCTTCTCAGCGGTAATTGAAGACTACCACGGGCATCTACTTATGAAAAGAGCTCATATTCTCCAACAATTAAAATAAGCCGAGGTAAGCTTTTGAGATAGTAAAGGGTTCTCATTTAATAAAGAGAATACTACTACAGTATATTTAATTAATAATTAACTTATTGTCTACACTAACTATGGTGTTATCCGGGAAGACCTGGGAGGAGGGGGGATTAGGTATGAACAACTTTTTAAATTTGATGATATTTTTAAAGCACCAAGTTTTGTGTTTTTTAGTATTTTTGACACTGTCACAGAGAATCAAAAATTTTCTCAAATAATTTTTCAATATGTAATTGTTTATAATTGACATTATTTTTTTTATGTTTGCCAATTCTACAAACTTTCCACAAAAATTTAAACATTTGTTCCTATGCTGCGAAATAATATAATGTTAATACAATACAATACAATATGTAGCTCTACATTCCCGAAGGAATATGACTGTTCATTTTGGACTTAATATATCCGTTTATTGAGGTAGATATTAATCACCATTATCTTAACATTTCATAAACGCGTATTTGAAGATTTACACTTTTTTTTGCATCTGCTGTCATTGCTTTCCAAAACTATGTCCTTCACATTCACTCTCCAGTTCACGACTCTCGTACTCTGTAGATCTTCATTCACCTGGTTATACCATCTTAAGTCTGGTCTTCCTCTCCCGCGGTTCTCCATCGGTTTATAGTAAGTAATTCGCCTTACCACATCATCTTCGTTCTTCTTTATGATGTGAGCAAACCATTGTAATCTTAGCGATTTGATTACTTTAACTAATATATTGCAGTGATCCTTTTAAAAAGGTAGTTTCTTCACATTCACTATAAGTGCTCCAAGCTTGCTCCTAGATGCGGGAGATGAGATTGTCGTATTTCAGAGTGGGTTCTCAAAATAAAATTCTAAATAAATTTCTGGGTACCAATTAAAAGATGTTATGATAATATAACGTTTTTCAAAATTCCAAAAAATGTCTTTCAAAATAAAATAAAATTTCTTCTAATCCAAAAAAATAATAAATTCTCCAAAAATAATTATTAAATCCAATCCAAATTAAAATAAATGTAAAATTTTATAACGTCTTAAATGGGAACGAAGTTTCAATTTTCGTTATCCAAATCGTCCGCTTATCAATGGCACCATTCGTTCCTACGAATGTAATTTAAACTTTCCAATTTTAAATAATTAAAATTTTATTTTTAGTTTCTATTGCTTTTCTTTCAATTTATCAACCAAACTAATTTGCTAACGCTCAATAGCCACTTATAAAAAAAAAAGATTTAAAATCCAAACATCAAAATTCCAAATAATACGCAATCATGCGAATGCACAAAATTCACTTTATTAAATCAAAAATTATAACTTACAACTTCAAAATAACAAAATCTCAAAAATAAATTTTTGAGAACCAAAAATGACGAGTCAAAAGTCGCACCGCTTATTCTTGCGGCGACCCGTGGCAAAAAACCCTCTACTTTGTGTCATTCGCCCTCACCTTTCTAATTTTTCAATCTTACAACCTAAAATTACTAAAACAAAATTTTCTTTAAAATGCACAGGGTGGGTGCGAATCTCTTTGAAACACAACAATATCTTCGTTTTCAGTTTTTCTCAATGTTTTATAATTCATCATAGGTCTGCTTTTTTCCTTACTAATATTCACTGGTTCCAATACTCTACACATTACTTTTCTCTCAAATACTTTCATATGTTTTTCATCTCTTTTACCAAGGCACATTGCTTCTGTCGCCTACGTAGCTACCGGTCTAATTATCGTTCAACAAGTATTTGTTAGCGTAAAATACTCTATTAACTGGTCGCAATCTTCTTCCAATTTTTTGTTCTTTTTTGTTTCTATTATTTTTCTGCGTTTCTAGGTATATGAAGTCATTCACCTCTTCGTATGCTTGGTCTTCGACTTTCTGCTCACCTCGGTCTGGTATTTCTTCTCGTTGACATTTATATACTTCTTTTTTCCTTCGTTTATCTCCAAGCCTATCTGTTTTGCTGTCTGTACTATTTCTTGAATTTTACCTAAATATCAGGCTTCTTCTCAATCTTGACACAACAACCACATTGTCCGCATATGCTACCACCAGTGTTTCACCATTCACCTTTATCTTTTTCATAATTTTCTCTAGCAGTATATTAAATAGGGTTGCCGACATAGCATTTCTTTGCTTCACTCCTATTTGCATTGCCTTGCTTGAAAACTATTAAAGATGATTATTAAAAAATGCTGGTAGCAACAAAAATAAAGTAAAAATCGCTGTACTAATCACATTCTTATAAGATCCGGAAATGTCGTATCAAGTGTATTGATAATTAATATTATATAATAAAATCTAATTTATAGTAGCCTTCCAAAATAAATACAATTATAGACCCAATATAACCACCAAAGAAAACATCAATTAAATGCTATAATTTCGTCAATTTTTAAATAGCAAAATCTTACTTGGCGTATCATTGAAGTATGTATGGTAATCTCAAAGTAATTGCTCTCAAAATGCTTTCTAATTCAAAATAAAAAATTTATCACATTTTTTTTAAATTTGAGAACTCTATGCTAAGTTTTTCTATTTCATAATAGCGCTGATATAAAAATACAAGTAAAGTATTTCCTCTATTTCAAAGTGACTGAAAGAATTTGAATTTGAATTGTGCATTGACAATAATTATATTGATTAAATCGCTTCTCTCAATATAATGTTTATCTCAAAGATTTTTGCGTATTGTTGTTGTTGAAAGTTGACAGGATCGTTTACTATTTGTTTTCGTACTTTCGCGACTTACCATAAATCGCCAGAAACATTTAAAACCCCAAATTTCCCCACAATCTCCGATGGCGTATTTTGTATATAATATTGTTGAGGGCGGTCGAAAAGCTATTTTTATTTTTGTGCTTATTAAATTTTGTTATTAGAGAAGCATTTTTTTGATTTAGGCAACCGTTCTAATACAATTTCTCACCCTAATTGTTCTCTTATTAATTTTTTATTAGCGTTAACATTTTCGAAATTAATAAAGGGATATAAAAAGTTTCTTTATACTTAGATCTCCAAGTTATCAAGCCTCAGACTAAAGAAAACCCTTTAAATAATTACGTCATTACTGTTATTATTAGCATCAATTTAGAAAAACTTTATTTCCAGTTATTATTTCGTAAATTTTCTTGATGAAACCGAGTAATCCAAAAAAATACTTGGACCATTGAAAGTTACGCTTCAGTACGTCAGATCATAATTTTTAATGAAATAAGTTGATCTCGCATATCACCAAGTTATTTTTATTATTGACTACAAATGGTTGAATCCTTAGAATACTCAATATATTTGATTAAGTTTTAATGATATCACGGAATATTATGACCTTTTTATTACTGATGAAAATTTCAGTGACAGCAGACGAGAGGGAACGGCAAACTAAAGCAGACCCGTCATCTTCCTTCCTTTACGTGCTAATACGATAAGCTTAGGTCGCGTCAATTACAGCCTCGCCAATCAATATGTACATGTTTCCCATACCTGCACCACAATTTTTAGGAGTTTGGTAAATCGTTTGAATGCTTCCAGGAATATTCTAAATTAATTTTTAATTTTATTCCGATGATAACCTGGAAAACATATTTTCGATAAAGAGTGTTTTCAGGATTCGGTTTCCCGAATTGCATTTCCGGTGTTCCAATGAAATTTTTCCATTTTATCCCGTTTAATTAAAAAACTTTAGAATTTAGTGAGTAAACTAAAACTTTTTATTGCATTTTTAGACAATTTAAATCTTTATTAAGGCTCACTTTCAGAGCAAGTAGAACTTAAAAGCCGATAACTAAAGTTTACATCATTCTACAATGATCGATTACAATTTTTAAAACTCAATTAGAACTGCAAATTTGGTTTCATTTTACATAATCGCATCTTACTAAAATTTAGTTCAAGTAAAACTTGGTTAATTGAAAATATTAAAATACAACAACTCGGCAACTTTTATTATTTGTCACCTGTCCTTTATATTTACCATTAGCTCGTTCTACAGTAAATTCAAATTATTCATTCGCGAAAATCAATTTTGCGCTAATAATGCATTTGACCTACTTCGAAAAGTTTTCGTATGGCTTGGAACTTGGGGATTTAATGACTGAACTTTAAGTACACATTATTCGTATTTAAGAAAAACATAATCGTTACCCATTTAGACGAAAAAGAGAAAAGTCATCGTTTTTTCGACTTTTACGTTGTTTTTAATGCAAACTATAAATGGCTGATTCCACAAAGATATGTTAATATGTAGCGGAGAAAAGAAATTTCGTTTGTTCGGATGAACCGAATGTATTTATACTAGTAATAGTAAAAAATTCAAATAAAAATTTTGAGTACTTCTTTTCTGAATTTTTAGGGCAGTAGTGAAATATAATAAACAGAACGAGCTTAGAATAATAAAAATTTTATCATACGTAAACATTGCATTTTTTTTAAATATGAATTTTATAAATTTTTTTTTCAGTTTTAAAAAATTTTGTTATAATGTTCAAAATATCCTAAAGTCTTTTTTTTTGTATTTAATAAGTTATAATTAGCAACACCAGCTTAGCATAATAATAATTTGAAATGTAAAATTATGTAGGTAGATATAATATTTTTAATAAAATTAATTTTTACATGTTACATAAAATTAATTAAAAATATTATCACATGATAACCTTAACTATTTTGGTAGATATAATAAACTATTTATTGCTTTCTTTTAATAAAATTTGTAATTATATATTATATTGTACATACATATCTCTTAATTTTCATATCATTTCAGTTTGGTGTACAAATTGGAAGCATCTGAGTGTGAGATAAAAATCAATCTCAAATAGTCGCACCCTCTTTTCCCCTTTTGTTGTCACGTTCATCAAAGATTAATTTGAAGTAAACCTTCGTTTAACTCTGAAACTCAATGTTAAACTGGATATAACCACAGAAAATGTAAATCCAAAGTAAGATAACAAACTTCATGGATTATTTAAGTAGTCAGTCACAGATAAGGAAGAAAACCTATTTATAATATTATGTTGAGAAACCGAAATGCGGTCATAATGCTAAAGTCAATTTATGCTTATTTTTAAGCATCATACAGTGATACATGCAAATTTATGAAAAAATTACGGTTAGACACTTCAAAATGTAAAAATGTAAGTAGAAGTGGAGGTGGAAAATTAATAAAATTTGAAAAACAAATAAAGTAACAGTGAAAATAAACTAAGAAATCCTTAGGATGCTAATAATAACTAATAAGTAAAGAAGTGAAATATTAGTAGTGTATTAAGATGACCCGAGCTATTCAAATTTATACATTTTTTTTATTTTCAAAATTAATCTTCTTCGCTCAGTGTACATCCATTATTTGTAGCTATGAGCTCTTGTAGTTTTTAAAATCGTCAATTAAAAATTAAAAATGCTCAACTTTTCTTTGTAATCTGTGGCCTTGCAAGCGCACATGGGTTTCACATCTGTCAACGCCTGGACAAACAAATTTGCTGCGACGTAATTTTTACGCATCTACCAAATTATCACAAATTCTTCAACTTTTCTTTGTTTATTTAACAATTTGCACTTAACCACAATTAAATTAAACAAAAACATCAACTCAACAATTAACAATTTAAATTTTTATTGCTAGAATGATGTTCGTCCGCTAGTCTACTCGACGTGAAGGCGTCCGCCCAAGTGTTTCTATTCAAGCCCCTCTCTTTTCTAGTTTTATTTTCCCCACCTTATTTATACAGCAAATAATTTAACTAACATTTTTATATACAATATTATAAATAAATAAATACTAAAACAAATTTAAATTTTAAAATAATTTACAAAATAAATGAATTAATGTTGTTATGGTTTTCAAAACACGACATTTTACCCCCTTAATTTTTGTTGTAAATGCAAAGTGTTTGCAATTAAAAATTATTAAGTTGTCGTGCTTCAACAAATAAAATTTTTAAATACTGTTTAAAATAAATAATAATTACATAAATAAAATCAAAATTTCTTATAATACAATAGTTAATCAAAAACAAAAAATAAAATCTCTCCCGTCGTTAAATAAATGTTTTCAAAATTAAATCAAATCAAACTTTTCATTTACATTAAAATAATGTTCAAATAATCTCTTACAAATAAAATTCATCAAATCAAAATTTTCAATTAAATAAAATAATCATCAAATTTTTTTAAATCAAAAGCAACTTAAATAAAAATTTTAAATTAAATTGGTTAATTATTTCTCAAATCATAATCATATCAAATCAAAATCATAATTATCAAATCAAATTTTCACATAAATAATTCACTTCAATAAAAATTTTTATAAGTAACAAATCATTATAATTTTATACAAAATTTTCCGAATTTTTGTTCTCTCTCATTCTTTCTTCTCCTGTACTTCCATAAATAGATGCTCTTCTTTAGTATCCACATGTCCGGCATTACTTTCGTCCACCCCCTACTTTTCCACATCTTCAAACTCCTCTCTGATCTATTGAATTTCATCTTTTTTGTTCTTGTTGAATTTTTATTTTAGTTTGGTTCTTTAATTTTTGTATTTTCTTTTATTTCAACATTTTCATTTGTTTCTTGTTTAATTCCAAAATTTTGATTTCTTCAGCCAATTCTGTTTTTCTAGTTGTAACCGTCAGTTTTTCATTTTTTAATATCCATACTTTTCCATTTATTTTCGTTATCTGATTTCCGTTATTAATGCAGCGTTTTAAAATTTTCCTCATCTTCATTAACTTTTGTAGAGCAAACAAGCTAATAATTTTAAATTTTTCTTCTTTAACCATTACCTTATTCATGATTTTATTAATTTTCATTTTATTAACCCTATTCTTCTTTTTTAAAACTTTTTTATCCATTGCGCTTTCTCCACTTTCCATTATTGACTTTGATTTTATTATTTTTTCACTAACCACATTAAGTTCCGATTCTACTTTTTCATCTATTCTACTCATTTTTTTGTTATTTTCTATTATTGTTTCTATTTTGTTTGCTAATTTTTCATAGTTTTTGTGTATTTTTTGTTCTATTCCATTGATGGTTTTGTTCATTTCATTCGTGTTTTTATTAATTTTTTCTTTTAATTGTTGGTTATCTTGTTTTATCTCATTTATGCCTTTGTTCGTATCTTGTTTCATTTCATATAACAGTTGCATCATTTTATCCGTGCTCGTCATTTTAATTTTTCCTGCCATTTTTATTGTTTTTATTTTTATTTTCTTTTGCGAATTTTATTTTAATATCTCAGGGTCTAACTTGCCGGTTCAAACTTCGAGATTTCACGTTGTCAGCGTCATTAAATGCAATAAACTTCAAAATTTTTTAAGCCCCACGTCTGGTCGCCATTTAATGAGATGTCCCGAGCTATTCAAATTTATAAAATTTGCTTAATTCTAAAATTAATCTTCTTCGCTCGGTGTACATCCATTATTTGTAGCTATGAGCTCTTGTAGTTTTTAAAATCGTCAATTAAAAATTAAAAATGCTCAACTTTTATTTGTAATCTGTAGCTTTGTAAGCGCACATGGGTTTTACATCTGCCAACGCCTAGACAAACAAATTTTTATGCATCGACCAAATTATCACAAATTCTTCAACTTTTTCTTGCTTATTTAACAATTTGCACTTAACGACAATTAAATTAAACAAAAACATCAACTCAACTTAAGTTATTTTATTAATTTTCAAACAATTAACAATTTAAATTTTTATTGCTGGAATGATGTTCGTCCGCTAGTCTACTCGGCGTGAAGGCGTCCGCCCAAGTGTCTCTATTCAAGCCCCTCTCTTTTCTAGTTTTATTTGATTAAGGAAAGGAACAGTTAAAATTATAAATTAGATTTGAGTATTATTTAAAATTGAAAAATTAAAATTATATTAATAAGAGCGAACGTGTGGTAAAATTGATAAAGCGACGATTTGGATAACAAAAATCTATACTTCAATCCCTTTTAAGAAGTATTGAAATTATACATTGGATTTTGAATTATTAGTTCATTTTTGGAAAACGAATTTATTCTTTTGACAAGAAAATTTTTTATTTTATTTTGAAAACGCTAGAACCCTTCGCTCTAAATTTGTACCAACTATCCGCAATCCAGGGTTAACCCAAGGCAAAACAAGTGATAGAAAATTCTTTACGAAAAATATCATTTCAATATATTGTCGTGTTCTGAAACGCTAAAAACGTTAATTATTTATTTTGTAAAATAATTTTGAAGTTTTGTTTTAATTTACAACACTGCGAATAAGAGTATTAGCTGTAAATAAGGTGCGGACGATAGGTAACACACTAAAGAATAGGACTGCTATAATGAAGTCGAAGGTTTGAACCTCGACAAGGTATAAAAATTTACAAAGAGGGGCTTCAGGCTAAGATGGCCAGCGCAATGGACGTGAATTTTGTTCGTTGTGATTGTAATTTTGTTTTTTTTTTTTGATAATTTAATGATTAAAGTGAATTTATTTTGATGGAAAGTTGTTTAATTTGAGTAGGGTGATTTAACATTACGAATATTTTAAAAATTTGTGAAAGTTTAAAATTGTTCTCGAATGCGGAAGCTAAAGATTAATAAATTGAAAATTGGAATGATAAGCGATACAAAAATAATAGAATTAATTAAATTGAAAGAAAAATTAAATTCTAAATTGGAATTACAAAATTGTAAAAATAAAAATTAAGAAAGTATTTGCAAACATTTGTAAAACACCAACGGAGTTTTGTTGAATAAGTTCGACAGCTGTGCAGCGTATGCACTAAAAATTGGTTACCATAAGGCTATTAAAATAAAAAATTGTTAAAAATTTAAAACCAAAGAGTCTCAATGTTATTTTCTAAATAATGAATGAATCCCAGCAAAAGTAATTTTAAAATGATAAAATATTTATAAATTTGTATGGCGCGGGTTAATGCAATATATCGTTGACCGTTCATATTAATTAGTAAAATATAGTTTAGTTAGGGGTCAGTATTAAAACAATAAAATTGTAAAATTGTCCGACGTTTTGCTAATGTGCAAAATGTGCAAAATCTGAAAATTAAAAACGAAAATTTTTTTTTAGAATATGGTGGTTTTCTTACCTCCATTTATCTCTCATAAAGGTTAGTATATATTTTTATAAATGTAAAAATATTGCACTCATCGTGCAATATAAGTTTTAAAAACTTATTTTTATTTTTTATATCTTATTTTTTATGTCTATTAAACTAAAATTTGTAACTTTTTAATTCTGTATTTCTACATCCTTTGATATTTTTATTATTTTTCAATTTTGTAATTTATTTAAGTTTTTAATTATTTGTATTTATGTGTAGCCTTGATAATGAGTCAATAAAGACCTGAAACGTCGGACAATTTTACAATTTTATTGTTTTAATACTGGCCCTTAATTCAACTATATTTTACTAATTGAAATGAAATATAGTTGAAGAAATAATTAAAAATATTACTAAATAACAAATATTTACAAACCAAGAAATTAAAAAACATTGCTTTCTAATGTGCAAAATTTGCCTCTTGTGCAGGTTTGTAGGATTTACGAACGAATCGAACAAAACTGAAAATTAAAAACGAGACGAGTATCACAAAAAAGTAAAACTTTATGTTGAAATTAATTTAACTAGATTTTAATAACAATGTTTAAAAAAAATTTTGTCAAGCCAAGGGCTATCTTAAAAAACCCATGACACGAGAATATTTTATACATACGTGTATTAGAGAATTTATTTTATAAATGTAGAGTACATATATAAAAAAATTTCAGTGAAAAACTCAGAATATAATGAATAATTTAAAAAATTATACAAAATTATCCTGATTTTTAAAATTAAAAAAAAAAGAATTGACAAAATTTTTTACTAAAATACAATATGCAAAACTTACAACGTAGCTAATTATATTTCGTGTTTAATTTAAAAAACTCTTTTATATGATTGATTTTATATTAATAATATAAATTTATTCGTTCGTCCAAAGACCTAATGTTGACGTACTTTAAAATACGTGCTTAATCAGATTATTTAAAAAAAGCAAAAAATTACTTATTTTTCTGCGAGAATAGCACAGTTTTGTTAAATTTAATTAATTAAAGTTATCTCACAAAATTTTCTATAAAATAAACTTAATCGAATATTGAATAATTATTTTGTTCTGCTCCCTCGTGTATTTTAATATTAAATTAAATTGCTTTACATTGTCCTATTAATTTTTAACACTTTCTGAAATCGTTTTCAGAAACTATTGACCTACAAAACATTCAACTTGTTTTCAGAGAATTTACAAAGAATTTCAGGGATTTCCAGAATTTCCAAAGAGGAAAATGGTGAAATGGTTTATTTATAAGAATAGAGAATCTCTACTCTAAAAAGTTCTTTTTATTTAGAATTGAACAAGAATGGCAATACAATAAGGCAGTATCAATAAATGCATATCAAGAAGTTGCATTTTCGCTTATTTTACACTTCTCTGAGCATAGTCATTTCTACATTCGACTAGACTGCCTTCAGATGTGCCTGTAACTCTATTTTATTGGTAAATATGGAAAAACATCAACCCAAAAAGGACTGACTACGTCTTCAAAATTAAATTTGTTACGTTGTTATAGAATATTGTAGGATATATTATTGACAAGTCAAACAACCACAAAAATACAACATCAAATTTAAATTACTAATAAAAGAGTTTATTTTTTTGTTAACGGAAATACTTCTATAGAAATCAAATTAATAAAATGTTTTTTGAAGGCGACGTTAAGAACTCACATAATTATCTTAATTGGATTTCAATGAACAGTAAATCAACTGAAAATGCTTACAATAGGTTATTTAGATAAACTGAACCCCTAATTAATTAAATTGCTTAAAAAATTTTCCAGTTACATTTCCTCAGAATTAAAGCACTATTAATTAAAATTCTTAAGAATTTTTTAAATTGGTTTTCTTTAAGAAATGTACTATGCAAATGAACAAAAAAATTTTGAAGCAGCATTCCATAAAATTTTTGTTCTAATTAAAAAGCCAAAAATTTTTAATTTAAACAGCTAATTTATATTTTCGTAATAAATATTATATAATTTTTTGCTGAATTTGTAGGATAATTTTAGTTAATAATAAAAAGTTTGTAATAAATGCTGATACAAAAAAAATTATATTATACGGTGTGCGGCCGAAAAATCTATATCAATTTTGTATGGAAAAATTATACAAAGAATATAGTGTTATAATATAAGTTACTTTGTATAACATAAACAATTGGAATAAAACTTTTTGTGAATAATAATCAGAAAATATTACTGTTTGAATTTTAATAAACTTGAGCTTACGAACAAGAAGTTGCTGTAATTGGTTACTCTCGCTTATATCTTTTGAGTGTGTACTTGTAGTTTGTCAAATAATTTTGGATTTTCCCTAAAAATTTGCATATTTTCTTACAGTTTTAAGGTAGGAAAGTAATAGTACCCCGGAGTATACTTGTAGCTTGTATCTTAATTTATTTTAACGATAAAAAGTGCTCTGTTATCTTTATTGCTATTTTTATATTGTAAAAGAGGATCAATGGAAATATTAATCAAGTGGTAGTAGTGGTAAGTAATATTATTAATCTTAACGAACTTAATTCAAATTTTCTCACGCGAAGTTCCCAATTAGGTCAGCTGCTTGCAAAGTCGACAGTTTTCCCACAAGACTTCTCTGATCGGTATTTTAAATATAGTTGCGGTAATTATTTTTGTTAACTTAGCATTTATTTCTTTAATAAAGAACTTAAACTCGAAACTTTTGGAGAAAATAATTTCATACCCGAATTAATTATTACTCTTGCAAATTTTTTTTAAAAAGCTACACTAAAGCATTAATATTTGTATATCGTATCTCAGAATTACATAAATTCTGAACAATTGTCATTCTTGTGTAACAGATATGAATTCTGAAGAGATATATGTTTGAATAATTCATGAAAGTTGTGAATCCAATTCGGGGTATACGCAATGGCAAACGATTAAAATTATTGTGCGCATGCCAAAATTTTATGACACACGACACAGTCCATTAGTCTTCCAAATAAGGACTTTCAATTTTTCTAAGTTAAATTAGATTACTACAGAAATAGCATCATCAACTTTTGCAGATGCAGATAAATCTTTATAGACATGAGAATATAATCGAATCGATATTTGCTTTGCAGACGCGAAAGTATGAAATTTAATTCAACCACAGACGATGAAAAAATTAAATTAATATTGATTGCATTTTTAAACGAATTTACTTTAACTTCCAAGAAAATGTAATGGATTTTGGAGGATTATTGTAACAAGCAGAATACTAATTTTAGAGAGTTTAACTTCATTATCAACACCATGATGTGCCAAAACTGATGATAAATTAATGAGTTTAAATGCACAAAGAAAATGCAAATTTACTAAAAGCCCTCTTTTCTTTTCTTAACGTTAAATTGCAAACGTTGCAGCAAAATTGAATTTTACTGTAAAACGAAATTGACAATACGAGACGTTGTATAGGTCCTATTTTTCATCGCTATTCTTAATTGATAAGTTGAAAAAGGACACGCGACATTTTATTATAAGTGCATGTCCACATTGAGCCGTCCAATATTTATTACATAATTTATTCGACGTACTTTAATAATTTTCAGAAAGGAAAATTTACAACTTCTTAAACTTACTTTATCCAATTTACAGTAACTAAGAGTTCTTCAAAGCTACGTGAACATTTCAAAGTTGTTAAGATAGTGCTCGCAGAAAATCTGTGTTATAAACTCAATTTTATTTAAAATGTCAAATTAAAGGCAAGGGTTGTCGCCGAAAAAAAGTCTGTGAGTAAATTCATATTCAATTTATACGAAATCAGGTGAATTCAAGTTGAGCTTTCGTTGAGTTAATAATAAGCCTGAGCTCTCTAACGCTCTCTCGTCTTAATAAATCGTAATGTCTATTCTTTGGTTAACAATTAATTCATAACTGGTACCACAACAAAAAATTTGCTTACAGTTATTTACGCTAACGCCAATTAAGTATTTAAATTAGAAATTAAATATCAAAAACCATTTATTCTGCAAATTTGCAACATCACCATGATTTAGCTTATTTTTATATGGGCATTTAGATTATACGAAAAATGTTGATCATTCTAAAAGAATACTTTAAAAGGAGAAAATTTGACGTAGGCTACAAATTTCTAGGTTGTAAAGTAATCAAACTTGCACCGCAATGGATCAACCAAGACATAATTTATTAAAATGCCCATTACCGAAAAAGAACTGCAACAAGTTTAAGCCAACTTTTATAAAATAATAAACTTTCTAAATGGAGATAAAATAATAAGAGTAAAAATAGTTATTTACGCTATTAGGAATATAGGGAAGTTATAAACATGCAATGAAGATTGGTATAAACTATAAATGCTTGCTATAGTTTTCCACTTCTTTGGTGTATTAATTTTTTGTAATAATTTAAATAAGTGTAATAATTTTGTTTTGTTGCTTTAAAAATAAACAAGCAATTTGTAATATATTGCAATGACTCGTATTGCAATGAGCTGTTTAAGTTTATAACAATTTTGCTCAATTTAAAAATTATTGCTGCTCGAATACATCTATTATTTTAGCAAGAGACTCTTTATTGTACTCAATTGTATTCAAATTTTAAATTTTAATCGCTGGCTTGTATTCAATTTTATTACCTTGCAATGGTGGTTTTGCATGTGTCTTACAGTTTAACAAATTCGTTGCGACGCACCTCAACAATTAACCAAAAATATCTAAATTTCTAAATTTTCAATTCATATCACTTGCACTAATTAATAAAACAGCAACTTTAATACAAATTTAGGTTACTGTCAAAATTTCCTCATCACGAGCTTTTCAACTGCACTATAGGAAAGAGGACAATTTTCTGTGTATAATGCAACAAAATTTTTTTTGGATTATCCACTAGTTTTCGAAAAAACGGCATTTTAAAGTTATTAAAAGCAGGCAGTTCTAACCCGATACACCCCGTTGCAACGTGTCGAGTCACGGTCAACTCGCAGGTTCCGTTCCTATTCTTCATTTTGTTGAAGAATTTCATTTTTGTACGCGTGCTATGATATACTCTTAATCTTATTGTCAGTCGCGGTCGACACCTGGACGAGTTCTACGGCTTCGAGTTCCACCCTTGGCGAGTTCTGTCATTTTTCAGGGATATTTTTAAATTGTTTTGCCTTACACAAAAGTGGCTAATCATGCAGCCGTGTTAAAAGGTGTATCTAAAATACATGTAAATTTAAATTTTTCCAATTCGATTTTTTCGAGAACTAATTTATAATCCAACAAAATTTTTGTTTTAGTATGCTTAGAAAAGTGTTCTCTTTCCTATAGTGTAGTTGAAATTTTGAAATTCGTGATGAGGTTTTTCTGACAGTTCCCCAAATTTAATCACTTTTAATAATTAATAATCAAAATTTAAATTATCATTGCGGGAATAATGATCATCCGCTGGTCTTATTGACACCACCGCGTCTCTTGGACCTCCACGACCTAAGTGTTCTTGGACAACCTTCAAGCTCTTTCTACTTTCACGCTCCCCACCTTCTTTTATTAAAATTCATACTTACAGTGTTTATAAATAAATAATCTACAATAATAAAATCAAAACTTTAAAATAATTTACAAAATAATCAAATTAACGTTTCTAGCGTTTCAGAACACGACATTTTACCCCCTTAATTTTTATGATTAAACCAAGGTGTTTAAGATTAAAAATTAACAAGTTGTCGTGCTTTGACAAATAACACTTTTAAATACATTCTAAAAGAAATAATAATGACACAAAAAAATCAAATTTTCTTCATAATACAATCATTAGTCAAACTCAAAATAAAATCTTTTCTTTCCTTCCTTAAATAAATGTTTTAAAATTCAAATATCAAATCAAACTTTCTACTTAAATAAAATAATTCATAATTAATCCTTCACAAATCAAAATTATCAACTCATAATTTTCAATTAAATCAAATTAATCATCAAATCTTTTATATCAAAATCAAGTTAAATAAAATTTTTAAATTAAATTGTTCAGGTATTCAAATCATGTCAAATCAAATTTTTATGTGTACATAAATAATAAACTCAATAAATTTTTGTAAATAAATGAAACATTATAATTTT
Source organism: Cantharis rustica (assembly GCA_911387805.1). Taxonomy (NCBI): domain Eukaryota; kingdom Metazoa; phylum Arthropoda; class Insecta; order Coleoptera; family Cantharidae; genus Cantharis; species Cantharis rustica. The sequence goes on along the minus strand of OU426877.1, from coordinate 26,796,168 downwards.
AATACTATTTTTCCGAATTTTTGTTGTTTTTGTTTTGTTTCCTTCTCCGGTATTTCCGGAGATAAATAAATCTTCTTCTTTAGAATCCACATGTCCAGCATCACTCTTGGCCACCCCCTACTTTTCCACATCTTCATATTCCTTAAATTAAATTTTAATAAAATGTAAAAATGAATCTCAATTTATTTATACAGGTAGAGTATTGCAATATAGCAGATAAATATCTATTTAAGTTCGGGTGTTAATTTTAATATTTTTGATAAATTGATTTGTAATTACATTAAATGTGACATCAATTTGAAATTTTTATTCCTGTGTATGTACTTATTTTTATTTAAACGGTTATTTAAGAAATATTAACAATTATTATTTAGAAAACCATAATTTTGGTCAATATGAATGTTCTTTCCTTTAAATTTTCAATTTTGTTATAAAAAGAAAATGTTCAATTTTTTGTTACTCTCCGGTCTTCGTCTCAATATTTCACTTTTTAAAAATGATTTTTTTATATTATTTCAGAAAACAACTTTTGAGTATTTCTCTCATTTCTCTTTACTTCGATTTAAACATTTAAAATTTTATATTATTATATATTCCAATTTCAATATTTATATTAGATACATAATTTTTTATTTATTTATTATTATATTAAATGTATTAATTTATATAAAAAATTTCACAAATATTAAACTGCAACCCAAAGAGTGCAGTAGTAGTTTACTACTACTTTAAGAAGTCAAATAGTTTAAAAAGTTTTTGTGAGAAATACGTTTCGATTTCGTTTACTATAAATTAAACAATATACTATTTTTTAACTTTTAAAATAAAGTATGTTTGACAGCATAGAAAACATGACGACGTTGATGGCATTTTGTAATTTTTGCCAGTCACCAATAATTAATATTAGATATTGATTTAAATTCTCTTTCAATTTTTCAAGTAGTTCTTAGTTAAAAAAAATTAACAAATAATAAAATGATCATTGGCGATGGGTATTAAAAGTGGCTACCTATTTCACCAGAAGATTTTATACACCTACATTCTGCACAAATTAACATTTTACGAAATCAAGCAAACATGTATAAGGAAAATCGACATCGTGGAATAAAATTTCTAACAAGCTGTTAATGTAGCTGGTAAGTACACTTAAATAGTTACAGCTGCACTAGTTAACTTCAAAAGTTTGACTGCGAAGTCCTGTGAGTGCATGCAACCATTTACTTTAAGGAATAAGATCTATCAAAGTTATCCTATTAGTTGTTTTTTTGCTTGCTGAATTGTTTCTAAAAATACTGTTAAATTTAACTTGTATTTGTGGCTTCGTAGATCCACGTCTTTAACTTGGGCGCCAGTTTGTTTTTGATGACATCAAAACGATTATGGGGCCCATCGTTAGCTTGAACTGCGATTATCGTCCCAGTAAAGATTTATTTTTATTTATTTATTTCAATTTATTTTTATTTAAGCAAATAATGAACAAAAACGGGGTTTTCCTGACGGTGATGTAATTTACCCGAACACAAATTAACAATTGCAACATTTAAAAGTTTAAACGTCTAATTCTGTTATAAAACAAATCGTATTGCGCTATTTAAGGATAGAATCAAGGCAGACGGTTCAAAAGTCGATGGTCGCTTTTAGTTTATATTTTCTTTTCACTTATCTTATTTTCACCCCAAAAAAGTGCGTAGTAGATTAATAAATTCTAGAATCACCGCTATAGCAGTTCATTTGAGAATATCTTCAAGTTTACTATACGAGGTTAAAGCTACATTAAGTAATTAGCTGACTAGGAACTTGTTTACTAGAAAGTTTACCGTACAACTTCAACTGACTGTTTGTTCCCATATCCAAAAGACCATAAATTAAATAAAGTTTACTCCAGACTTTTGGTGCCTTATATCTAAATCATATTAAATGCTATTTTTTATTCAACTTTCTAAAAATAACAAAAGTGTTTAATAATTTTCAGCACATTACCCAAACATTTTTCATCTCACTGAAATCTATCTTCGGCAATAATGCAAATTGCAAATAAAAGTTGTTACACGGTTTAGCTTCAAGTTAATATTAACAATGGGTCAATGACGTCAAGTAGAGCCTACGGTTACTATGGTAGCCAAAACCCAAAACGTAGTACTCCAGCTCTCATTCAAAAGAAAGTGAGTGCGCAGAGCTGATGCCGCCATAAGGGTAGGCTTGTTCATCGATTATTCCATCTCTTCCACTTGCATAATGTGTTCATCTAAAAAAAAAAGTATTTAAAATTTGTAATTTAACTTTTTAAAACCGGTAATATAAAAGAAAAAATGTTTCTTATCTTAAAACCAGCGGATAAATTTAGTCAACTGTACCTAATTCCCAACTTTATTTCAGATTTATGCTTGTCAATCACAATAAAAGTTTGATATCCACTCAATATTATCAAAATTACCAAAATATATATAAAACATTTTGTATTGCCGAAATTTATTTTTTTAAAGTATTGGAAAACAAACCTGTATAGTTTTCTTTAATCATTGCGATGAAACTTAATTAACTTAAATTTTTTACATTGCAAATTGGATTAAAAGATACTGAAAGAGTTGAAATGCAGATAACAAAAAATGAAAAAAAATAATACACATTTTATACTTTTTTTATAATGTGACAGATATGAAGGTAATTACAATACAACAAAGCGTATATTATAAGCTGAATTTTTTTTTATATAAAGCTGTATAATGATGATGGAGTTTTGTAATTTTAAACTTTGTGAAAGAAATTTGTTTTTACGATACCGTTAAGGGAGTTGAAAACTAACACGGAAATGAAGTACTTTGTTGCAGTTCGTAATGAGCTTGAAGCATTTCTATTAATACTATACATGTTTTTTAAAAGTTTGTAGATAACTTCAGATTTCAGATTAAAATGCACACCACTGAAAGCATCCAATGAAATCTCCACCATGAGAAAAAAAATAATTTGATTCCAGCTTTGGAATAACCAAAGAAAACAAAAGTAGACTGAGAAAACTAGATAAGACTTTGCTGAAGGATGAGAAATGATTGCAGTGAAAATTAAATTATGTTATTCTAAAAATAATGTACTTCATTGCAAAACTTTACATTGACTTTATAATTCATATTGCACATACAAATTTATTTTAACTAGCGGCTATTTATAGATAAAAGATATATAGCAAAGAATTTTATGCTTTCTTAACGTGAAATTAAAATTAAAAATAATATTATCAAAGCAATAAAATAATAACAGTAAAGATTTTTATACTATTGTGCATATTTAACGTGAAGCTAGATAATATGTTTCGACGAATTGTTAATTATCATATAAAAATAGTCGATTTGGATTTTCACTGATTTTCCGTAGGAATGAGAGCACAGCGCTAGATTAGAATTAACTGATATGGGTTATAATTATGCAGAATATTGCATTTAATACTTCGTGACATTAAATGACATAAATTCATACCATGTCATAAGATTAGTTAACAAAATTTTCAAACATCATTTGGGCTCTTGAATACCCAAATAATTAGTATGCACTTAGATTTAGAAACCTTAAATTAGTTATTTAATCTCTGGGCCTGTTACGATTCTCATTGTCCTCTTACTATTATACTAGGTTCTAAAATTTTCAACTAATATCAATAACGTATTAGTTCTAAGATTACTAATGATTTATTTTAGTAGAATGCAAATTTGCCTAGAAAACACGAAGCTTACTAATTTTTAATTTTTGTTAATATCGATAACAAAAAACTGCTATTAATTGTTTAAAATAAAAAATTAACCTAACCTAACCTTAACCAAATAAATCTAACCTAACATAAAAAAATCATCGGTAATATGATCATTTTCTTAGTGTTTAGTAACTGTCACGCACAGTTTTGTCGTTCCAGAAGGAGTTAATAATTTTAAACGATTGAAAAATGTTGGTTTAATCAATATAATTTTTTTTAGTTTGGTCGTTTTTTAATGTATCGTCAGTCTTCTAACTCTAAGACTTCGCACATTATTCATTGAAGAAAACTTTCAATTAGGTTTTGAAGTTATTTTTCTACAGTTTAACTCTTTTGATCAATTTTATTCTTTGCTAATAATTCAAATTGGCATCTCCCAGAGCACTACTTGTTGTACACTATTGTCCTTTTCCTCCTTTCTTGTCGTCGTTTCTTCTTTTCTTGTTTTTTTTTGACTTTTAGTCTTTCGGGCGTTCTTAAAACCAATGCGTAGTTTGGGAGTATTTAACACAAACCTCACATTAATTCGTCCATTACCATCAACTCTACGACCTCTGCAAGACATCTTTTTATTTCTACTTAGCCTGCACCAGCGTCGATGTCACTGATGTGGACTACTGACTACTGTCTTTGTACTAATTAGTTGGGCTTTCAGAAGCTTTATGCTTCAGAATCCAACCTAGCCTTTCAGATCTTTTTTTGTCTTAAAGTTTGCTATTTACAATATTACCTCCCAAATCTTATTATTTTTACCTTTTTGCTGCATTTTTAAAACTATTTCTTCTTATTTCCCAATTTCTAATCTTCTTCTGGGTATTCTTTAACTTTGCTATTCTGAAAATAGCCAAGTTTATCATTCCTTCCGTAACGCATCTTCGATTAGTAAATTTTTGTTGCCAACCCAAAAAATTCAGAAAATAATCTCCCGAATTATAGTGCGTCATGACGGTGCGGCTTTAAGTATATAAACAGCCATGTCTTTCTGTTCTTACACTAAAAGCTATGGTTCATCATATTAATCTAAAATCATTAAATTTATGAGTTTATTCAATATTGAAAATAATGTTTTATCAATACGATGAATCCATTTTTATTAGTGTTGGTAAATGCGATTGGTTTATTTTAAATTACCAATCTAAAAAATTAAAAGGTTACGAGAAAGTGACGTGCCGGTGCGGCCCTCAGGTCGCACGATTTAGGAAATCTAGTGATTTATTAATTGATTTCTTGTTACGAAACATTGCATCGTTGAAAGCTGAAATAGAAGAGTTAATTAAAATGAACACAAAATGAAAACAAAGATGACTTCTCTAGTTTCTTTTAGTCCAGCTGTAGGTTATCAGGATTATTTTAAGTTATCAAGGTTACCTTCATTGGAATATACTGCGATGACCCCAGCTATACAATAAACTTTTAGCTGGGTTTCATCCATTAATTTTAACAATGAGACTCCTTTAATTGCTTAAAAATTGTAAGTTAAATTAAAAATGCTCACTTTTGTTACTTTTAATGTGGTTTTGAAGCGCACATGGTATCCTGCAGCTGGCCTAACAAATTTGTTGCTATGCAATTTTGCATCGACTAAAATTTCATATCTTCTTCACTTTTATTATTTTATTTTCACTTCACTTTAATCAATTTTAATTTCAATTAGAATTGCGGGTATGGTGTTTTATCCGCTTGACTATTCGACGTCAAGGCCGTAGCCTAACTGTTCTACAACCTACCAGCCGTACTCTTTCTACGCTCCCCACTTTTTTTTATACAGCAAAACTTAACAAACTTTATACAATGTGATTATAAATAAACAAAACAAAATCCAAACTTTAAAATTACTTTACAAAATAAATAAATTATGGTTTCAAAACACGAAATTTTCTATTGATGTGTTTAATAGGATTAGTTTGTCTTGAGCTAAGCAAAAATTTTTAATATAAAAAATTATGATATTCACACTTGCCCGAGAGCAATTAAAATGACAAATCCTGTTTTAAATTATATAGCTTTAGAATTTTTGTATAATTTTTATAAATGATATAAATTTAAATAAAGTGTTTTATGAAGATAAGATTAAAGTTTTTAATTAAGTTAAACAAAAAGTTTCACGATTTGAAACTTTTAATTATTAAGAATCTTAAATAATTATTATTAATTTTAGTCTTAAGAAAAATTAAGGTAATTAGAAATACTTATTAGTTTATCTGCACCGGCTATTACCTATTACTGAACTGGCAATCTGAATTTAAGATTTTAAGTGTGCCGGCCACAAATTATTCAGACCGAATCTATAGTTTTTATACCTGACAGATCACAAACTGCATTTGGTCAATCTTCTTAATTTTCTTTTAGTCTGAAATATTTTCATGTTTTAGCATTAGGGGTCTGCAGAGAAACTGATAGGTGAATGAATACCATGAGCATCAGTATAATACATAATACCGGGAGAGCTGAGAGCAGTTTGGGTTCCCTAAAGGTAATACACTTTACAGTGGCAAGAAACCAACCAAATAAAGGATTACTTTCAAAGGCAGAAAGAGGATATCTTATGAATAACGTTTTGAAGAAACCCTTTAAGAAAATTTTGTAAATTGTGATTTTGATGTGGTAGTTTTGAAAAGAGTGCAAAGAGTGAAAAAAAGGAGCCAAGAAGAGGAGATACGAGCTTTTGCCAAAAATTGGCCGCCCGAGCCGGTTGTGCGTGTTATGGCTATGTAAACTTTTATTAAGATTTTGTTAGATTTTGTGCAAATATTTTGCAATCAAGTTTTGTTCCGAGTTATTTTGGAGTGATTAATTTTATTTGAATATTGATAGATAGATGTTGGTAGATATTTTTTGATTAAAGGTGATTATTTTTATGAATGTTCTTTTTGGCTTGATTAAAGATTTAGATTTGGCAAGGATAATTAAAATAATTTTGAATTGGATATTGAAAAGTAAAATTATATTTGAAAGAGCTGCACAGTGTGGCGTGATTGATAAGCTACGAGTTGATAGTAGGAAATCGCGAGTTCGATTCTTTGAAGAAGTAGTAGTAAAATTTTACATTGACTTTGAATTATTTGCGATTGATTATTTTTTTAAGATGATTTATTTAATTTTATGCTGAAATTAAATTTTATTGTGAAGTTAAGAACCCTCGCGCTTAAAAATTTCCATCTGCTCCCGCACACCAGAGTTACTTCAGACAAACAAGTGTTGTAATAAAAATTTCTACGAAATTTCACAGCAATACATAGACGCGAATTAGACAGCGTAAATAGTATAGCAAAAGAAGAAGAACCGAAGCAACAGAAGAATTAATCTAACAGAAGTAGAAAAGGGTTATAAAGCAGAAAATGAAATGGCGAAATTAGAAGAGAAAAAAACAAAATACAAAAAAGAGAGAAGAAAGGACAATATAATCATTAAAGGAGCATTCCGGAAAAAAATTGAAGACTTTTTGCAGAAGAAACTCTCAATGCAAGTCATTATTATTATTGTAATGGGCTGTAGTATTAACCCCACTGCACTGAAGCTTAAGCTTATTGTGCACTTCTGCACAGAGTGTTAATACTCGCAAGAAGGCCGAGCTGAAATATTTCGTGGATTTTCCATTTGAACACGGAACTCTCGCCCGTTACTTACATATCGCACCACTACTGTAGACTTTCTATAGCCTATAGATTAATATTGGGCTTTTTTAGATCGTAGCAGTGTAGCGTGGCCATGGTAGAGTAGAGAACCGCAGTCTACCGCGTCCTAGCATGTAGATTTAAGCATTGCACCACACTGCTGGTTAATACAAGCCATAGATGATCTCTCCCTTGTAGAAATAAGCAGCTTTAATTACCTGGGAATCCTTATAGATAAGAGAAAGAGAAGAAGAAAACGATTACGAGCTAAGAACAAAGCATACTACCTGAATAATGCACTCTTCAGAGATAAAAAAAATTAAGCGGGGAAACCAAAATGAAGATCTATTATACCTTGATCAGAAGTTTGTTTGTTTTTTTAAAGCAAATATTACGGAAGAGCGAAATACACAGCAAGGATATAATGAATCATATTAAATTATAAAATCTCTAAGAATTAAAGAGATGGAACACATCATGAGAAAAAGTGACAACAATTATATTGAAAAGATAACGTTATGAAAACCAGCGAAGGACAAAATATGGCAAAGACCGAAGAGCAGATGGTGGGAAAAAGCGATCTATTGGTGATATAAGTAAAGCAATGGAAGAGAAAGGTACCAAAAAAGCAGAAATGAAGGTCCGCTGCAGCACATATAAAAATGTGAACAAGAACATAGGAAACGTTATGAAAACCAGCGAAGGACAAAATATGGCGAAGACCGAAAAGCAGATGGTGGGAAAAAGCGATAAACGACTTATCGGTGATATAAGTAAAGCAATGGAAGAGAAAGGTACCGAAAAAGCAGAAATGAAGGTCCGCTGCAGCACATATCAAAATGTGAACAAGAACATGGGAACAAAATTTACTGATATAAACAGAAACATGTTATGATGAGGACTGAATTTGTAAATCATGTAATAGGTTAGCAATATTCGTCTGGATCATCTAGAGCTTTAAATAAATAATAAAAATAATAACCTGAAATAATAATTGGAATAAATAATCAGTGTTATAAAGAGTTAATTAAAGTAGTTGAACTATTTGAGTTTTGTTGTTTGGTAATTTTTTCAAAATGATTTCAAATTTTGTTTAAGGTTTATTTAAAGTGAGGCAGAACCTTCAGTTATTGTCACCAATTTAGCTTAAATATAATATGTAGTATGTTACTCTTCTACTATGTAATTTGCAAATAACGTGCACACTCACTTATTTTTAAAATTTATAATTAGTTTTAATTTACAGTTAATCATACGCCCGAGCAAAAAAAACTACGACATCCTTGCTTTGTGAATTGCTTAAAGGCTAGTCGCCTTTTAGATCAAAGGACTCCGGGGGAAGTTTACTCTTGGGCAGAGGTTGAGTACCGAATACTATGTTAATATTTACATTTACAGTTCCAATAGTCTGTTAGTTAATTATTGCATTTTTAACAGTGATAATCAAATGTAGTATAATATGTTAACACTTCTAGTTAATTTAAAATTAACGTTACAATTGTTAAATTAGGCCTAATCACGTTAAACTTGTGTAAACGTCGACGGGCAATAAATAATGTGCTATGTATAATAATTAAAAATTTAACGTAAAAATGAACACTGTAAAGCATCATAATATAGAAATTAAGAGCAAAAGTATTGTGAGCATGATGAAGTGGTTAAATATTCACAAACATATTTACATAACTTTCGCTTAATTTAAAATTATCACATCACCAAAAAAGCAGAATTAAAGTATGACAAATTTAGACAAGCATAATATCTTAATTAATCGTAACAGTATTTAATAAAATTAAAATGTATAGGTAACAATAAATTAATCATTATCGTATAATATACTACATATTAGAACTACTACTAACCTTGGATAACTTACTTCTGTGTAAGTTTTAGTTAGTCTATTGGTAGAAACGTTAATATAAGGAAATTCACTTGTGAAATCACGTTTCACACTTGTAGAAAGGTTAATATACGTACGTGACTATTTAAACCAATTTGAGACAAGAGACTAAAATTAAATGAGTAAAACATGAAGTTGTGGAAACTAAAATTCTGTTGTTGTTTTTCACCGCCAATAACTTTCTGAATCCGAAATCAATCCCAAGTGCTAAAATTATTTTGTTTATTTACTTCGTCTATAAACTAGCTAGGATATATCGGAAACAAATACACCATTTCTACTTTACGGTTCTCTTATTGAAAATTTCAACTAAACTCTTCTGTAAAAGACTCAACAAGTGGAGTTTTCAGTTTAAATCATGTAAGTTAAATCGTATAAACGAAACTGAACTTGCAATAACTTCTACAAAACGTTAATAATATTATTGGCAGCTTATAGTATTGTCTTTGAATTGAATGATTATAATATGAACCTGAACATCGAGGCATGTATTGTCGTGTTTCGAAAACATAAAAAAAACATAATTCATTTATTTTATAAATTATTTTAAAGTTGAAATATGTTTTATTATTTGTTTATTTATCATATTGTGTATAAAAATGTTTGTTAAATTATAATGCTATGTAAATAAGGTGGGGAACGAAAAAGTAAAAAAAGAGAGAGGCAAAAAATAGAGACACTTGGGCTGACGCCTTCGCGTCGAATAGACGACCCGCAACTGATGATATTAATTTTGATGTTTGTTAAAAAAATAAAAGTACATTTTAATTTATTTAAAGAAAGTTGTTTTATTGAAGTGCAAGTGAAGAATAAATTGAATATTTGGTTATTTGTTAAAATAAATTGGCAACGAATTTGTTAGACGAACTGACTCCAGCTGCAATACCATATGCGAAGCCAACGACCATACCACATTGCAAGGTAACAAATTTTACAACAAAAATAGACAATTTAATATCAACTACGAGAGTCTCATGTAAAATTAAAGTAATGGATGTACACCGAGCAAAGAAGAGTAATTTTGGATTGAGCAAAATTTTATAAATTTGTATAGTTCGGGTCATTGCATTAAATGTCACCCAGACGTGGGGCTTGAAAAATTTTGAAGTTCATTGCATTTAATGACGCTGACAACGTGGAGCTCGAAATTTGAACCTGAGGACCCTGAGATATTAAAATAAAATTTGTAAAGAAAATTTTAACAAAACCGTAAAAATGGAACAAAAAACTAAAATGTCAAGGACCGAAGAAATGATTAAACAAATTATGGACATGCAAGACAAATGGTATGAACGAATGGAAGAAAAATTAGACGAAAGTGCAAAGCAAATAAAAGAAAACATGAACAAATGGAGAAATTCAATAAAAGAAACCATGAGTGATATGGACAAAAACACGACTCGAATAATACAAAAAATAGATCAAAAAAACGAAAACTTAATAAAATAGACACAATAATAGAAAACATGAACAAGAGAAGGAGTGGAATAAATGAAAAAGTAGAACCGAAGCTTAGTGCGGGTAGTGAAAAAATAAAATTGGATTCAAAGATGGACAGTGGAGACAACACAAATAATGAAAAAGTGATGAAAAAGAAGAATAAGGTGATAAAAAAAAATGAATCAATTAATAGTTAAGAACGAAAAGTTTGGAATATTAGATTGTTTGCTCCACAAAAATTATTGAAGATGAGGAAAATTTTAAAACGCTGCATTAAGAACGGAAATGAGATTAAGAAAATGAAAAGAAAAATTTGGAAATTAAAAGTTGAAAAATTAACGGTTACAACAGGAAAAACAAAACTTGGACAGAAAAATGAAAATTTTGCAATTAAACAAGAAGAAAAAAATTAAAATGTTGAAATTGGACAAATCAAAGTTACAAAAATTGAAGAAAAGAATACAAAGAAACATATATTCAACAACGACAAGGAGGACAAGATTTAATGAATCGGAGAGGAGTTTGAAGATGTGGAAAAGTAGGGGGTGGACGAGAGTGATGTCGGACATGTTGATTCCAAAGAAAAAATTTATGTTGTGGAAATACCGGAGAAGAAAGCAAAAAGAAGAAAAATTCAGAAAATTTGGTATAAAATCATAATGATTTGTTTATTTATAAAAAATTTTATTGAAATGAATTATTTACGTGGAAATTTGATTTGATAATTAATTATGATTTTTAATTGGATTTTATATGATGATTTAAATTTGAAACAATTTATTTTGAAAATTTTATTTAACTTGATTTGAACTTAATAAATTATTTTAATTAATTTAAAAAGTTTGTTTGAGTTTTAATTAGAAAACATTTATTTAACGACAGAAGAGATTTTATTTTTGGTTTTAATTATCTAGTGTATTATAAGAGATTTTGATTTTATTTATGTAATTATTTATTTTAGGATGTATTTAAATTTTTATTTGTTGAAGTACGAGAACTTGGTAATTTTTAATTGCAAACACTTTGCGTTTACAAGATAAAATTAAGGGGGTTAAATGTCGTGTTTCGAAACCATAATTTATTTATTTTGTAATATAATTTTGAAGTTTTGATTTTATTTATTGAAATTAATTATTTATAAAAATGTTGTAAATAAGGATTTTAATTGTAAAGAAGGAGAGGAGCGTAAAAAAATAGTAGGGCTGGAACGTTGTCGAGAACACGACAACGACTGTTATTTCCCGTCTAAGTTGATTTTGATTTTAAAAATTGAAGGGGCAAGTGGATAAAGGGGCTGTGTGACATTTTTTAATGACCTGATATTTGATGATATTTTGTCCTGAATGAGAGGGCTATGTGTAAAAGCAACTCATACACTTTTTTACCATGTGAAATGTGCATTGTTTATCGATATTTTAACTTGAAAAAGGGGTTATGTGCAACAGGAAAAAAAACTAAATAGCTCTTTACTCAATAAACAGTTTTTGTCACATAGCCTCTTTATCCTCTGGCCCCTTTAATTGTTTTAAGAATAAAAGTAAACTATAATTTATTTAGAGTGGTTTTAATTAAAATGATGTGCTGATTGATGATAAATTTGTAATTTTTTGATGATTTGGTTGTTGTGTGAAATAAATTTGCAGCAAATTAGTTAGATCGACGCCGGCAGATGTGAAATCCATGTGCACTTGCAAGGCCACACATTACAAGGTAAAAGTTGAGCATTTTTAATTTACAATTGAATAGAATATTAAAATAATTGAAGAAGAGCTCATAGCTATAAAAAATGGATGAATCCGAGCAAAGAAGTAATTTGGAATTGAGTAAATTTTTATAGATTTGCATAGCTTGGGTCATCTCAGTATACTATTTTATAATTAAATTAAGTTTTACATGTTAGATGAAATTGAAAAATAATTTAATGCATAACTTCCAGGTTTGCCTGATGAGATTCTGAAAATCGAAACATCAGTTATAACAGGGTGTCGCATAAGTTATAAATTAAATTATTTTTCAATTTCATCTAAGTTGTAAAACTTAATTTTATTATAAAATATTATCACATGTTAATAACATTTACCATTGTATACTATTTTATTCACAATCAGTAAATGACAAATTAATAATTTTATTAAACTTATTTTTATGTTATTAAAAAGAATACTTTCTGGCGGGTTCAAAAGTGATAGTAAATAATAAACTATAACACATATTTTTTCCCAACTTATTAAAAATTTAGAAATGGGTTGATTTATTATTGACTCATTGTGAATAAACTAAATTTATTTTCTAGTATCACTCACAATATAAGGGACATTCTATGTATAAACCATTAATACTTAATAGTCTTTTCATGTTACATTCGTAACGAGCAACATTTAAAAAGGTTATATTTAAACAAATTAAACTAAAATAAATAGTTTTCAAACATTAAATAATAATTAGTCAAGTCTGTTGCTTACAACTTATTTAAAATTCTGCATTTCTATGTATAGAAACCGAAATTGCTAGTGTAGATAATTTATAACAATCTCAAACAAAATTAAGCTCAGGATATTTTGCGATACCTTGTACGTAGAAACCAAAAAAAAAAAAAACATTCAAAAAGCAATAGAAAAACGCGATTAAAATGATATACAAAATTATATTTTCACTAAATGAGAAAATTTAATTAAATAATACCGAGAATTGTTTACTTTACTCTTAAAGTATAAATACTGAGAAAACCAATATTCTTTAAAATGAATAATGCAAAAGTTTCTTTAAAGCAGCTATTAAAATTTATACCAGAAACAATTTCATAATAATACCTCTAAAATTGGCGTAAAATTTGCTCCCAAGTCTACAGTTACTTTTAAACACTTAACGTTCCGCAACTTCAAAACTGAAAACTTCTAGCAACTAAATAAATTGAGAAATTTCTTAACCGCTTAGGCCGAAATTTGATATAAATATACAATTTTAAAAATGACAGCTCTTTATAAATGTGGCAATCTATCATTTTTTTGGCATTTTCTAAACCATGTAGAAACATTTGAATAAGGGTGGTGTGCAAATCAACCCCATTCACCTTGAGAGCAGATAATTGAAAATGTATGTTACATTTAACTCTAAATTATGCATAAATGTCAACACATACTTAACTTATAAATTTGTGTTGGGGTAAAATTTTACAACGCGTAAAACTTTAAAATGTTGAAAAGTTTTCTTTCGCCTAAGAAAATTGTTTTTCGATGAAAGGATAGTACAAAAGAAGTTGGTTCGGGAAATTTCTGCTTTATATGGTTGAGATGCACATATACATAATTAAAAATGTCGCTATTGCGAATTTATTAAATTAGATAAGATAATGCTTTGCGTAAATACCCAAAACATGAAAGTTAAATAGAACATCATTATGGTTGAGCGTCTACATTGGAAAACTATAGAACAAAGGACGCGCGTTCATTTGCCACCCTGACCAGACTGTCTGCTGTGGTCACGATAGAAAGAGCGATTTATCGGATATCTTAATTAATTCCTAGCGTATATACTATTTTATAATAATTTATTGCAATTTAAAAAGTTTTTTTACAAATTCGATATTTACGCTATCTAAAATTAAAAATCACTAAAGCAACTTTTTGATAAATTATTAAACAGCATTTATCAATTATTCAAAACGCTTTTGTACTGTTGAATTATTAGTCTAATTGTTCATTTGACTTTTGTATAACTCTAATACCTGAAATTAGAAGAAAACCCTTGAATCGTATTATTCATTGTATTAATATGTTCTTCAAATTGAATATTTTGTGCAATAAATTGTAGCGATTAAAACGGATTTATACAAATTTATCTAAACTATAGTGATTATTGAAGCAATTATTTATTTTGTAAATAATATTTACCTATTATTGATTCTATAAAATTAATATGGATCTTACAGTTTGTCTCAGCATTATATTCTATTCTACCTACATGCTACAGGTAGCAATAAAATTAATAACATATAGCCAGTTCAGTAGTATAGAATCTACATGTATGCGATAGGAAAAAAGGTCTACAATATCAATACAACTTTTTGGTGTATCGACATATTATAGCCTAAAAATTAGGTCTAAAGTATTCTAAACATCCATGTTTACACAACATGCACTCAAAATTTTGCGTAAACCTAAATGAATAACTGCGATGCGATGGTAAAAAAATTTTGATTAGATTATAAAATCATTGTTTTGATTTGTCGTGATGAATTATTCCACCTGTTGACATAATTCATCGCGTTTTTACTTTTGCTTCTATTTATTTTTATTATTTTTAAACTTTAAAAAAATGATAAAATAACTCCAACTTCGCTGTCCTGAAAATAATCGGATCATATTACCGTCCTGTTATTATTTAATAATAACATCAAATATTTATAGAGGAGTGTACCTTCACCCTCACCTTAGGAGGATAACCTTCACCCGGATTTTAAAAATTCTGTAATGAAATTCTGGTAGTTGAGGGTATAAATTACTAATACGTATAAAGATAAATTTTGTGAATCATTCCAAAATTTGAACAAAAAGAGCCAACAACCGTAAACTTAGAATGCATAATACTGAAATGACTGTTTTCATAAGGTAAGCATTGTCCATTGATTTGCTTTAAGTTTTATGAGTGGTTTTTGACACAATTTGGTAGTTTGTAATGTTACTACCTCAGCTGTTACGATCAAAAAACATATTAAATTTATATATTTTATTATTTTTAGTGAAAACATTTCCTCTAAACGACAGATTTAAGAAACTAACTAAAGTTAAGACGAATGAGTCAGCGGACCCATATTTTCAGTAAAAACATTCTTGCCAAAACTCGAAAATTATAGAGCTAATTAAACATTTCTGAAGCAGCCCGAACTCAAAAATCACGACTATAGAATAGCTGGAATTTGCTTTTACGTAAAAATTTGAGTACAATTAACAAATTTTTTTGTTAATTTAATTAGAAGGCAACTGTGACCGACTATAAAAATACCTAACAATATTTACGTCGGTGTATGTTAGAATACACTAGCAACTGAATATTTGTTATCTAAAAAACCATAATATTAATTTATTTATTTGAAATAACCGATTATTATATATACTGTAATGATATTTTTGAATGCGTAGCAAACAACAAACAATGACCAATCTCTACGGCTTTATAAGTCGGAGAGCTAATAAGACTTCTCAGGGAGGTTTCAAGGTGGCTTACTTGAACAATTTTGGGATGCAGGTTATACACAAATAAAATACCCCAATTCCACAGAGTAAATGGATGTATGAATGGATGTTTGTCCGGTGAGCTTGCCATAACCAGTGGCGTGCCGCAGGGTAGCATTCTGGGTCCGCTTCTCTTTGCCATTTTTACTGCTGATCTTCCCAGCGTTCTTTCTTCCGACTGCGGTGTACACTTGTATGCTGATGACTCTCGAGTATATCTCTCTAACAAACCAACCTTAGTTGACACTGTTGTTCAATCTTTGAATAATAACTTAACTTCTATTAAGCTCTGGTCTGGCGACAATGGGTTAATCCTTAACCCCAATATACCCCAATAACTCCATAAATGGAGTTGATGGTGAAAAGATCTGAACGCCATCAACTTGATCTTCGTTATAGCGGGAACTTGTCTATCCCGTCTCACAAGACAACTAAGTTTCAGGGCTCCTTCGAGTACCGAGCGGCGGAGATCTACAATAGGTATCTGGACGTGTTCTTGACCGGCGGAACCAGGCGTTCCTTTAGAAGCGTGATCAAGAAGATTCTGATGCTTGCGCAAAATGCGTGCTAGGGTAGAACTGAAAAGCAGCTTTGCTGATTGTTTTGCCCCTTCATCGACTCTGCTTTATGAAATGTATTTATTTTTTCTTATGAAATGTATTTATTTTTTCTTTTTATTGTAAGTAAAAGTTGATGAATAAAACTATTATTATTATTATTATTATTATTATAAGTTTATAAAATTTTTGATTATCGATACTTGATTTGAGAACAATAATTCTCCAATAAGGCTTTTTGTGTGAAATGTGTTGCAGTAATTATCAATCAAATTATATTTAATGAAACTAAAAATTATGACCTGAATTTGATTAGCAATTACGCAGTGTGTAAACATGTACAAAATAATGAAATTTATATCTTAAGCAAATGTCACAAATAAAGTTTATTAAACAAAAAATTTTTGTATTTACCAAAATTAATAAGAGTTAGTACGCCACAGAAGTAAATTTCGTTCGCTAATTGTCGAGATCTTGATAACAGTCGAACAGATGGCTAACGGTAGCAGACAGACTTCGTCATTCCATTCGCACATGAGCCGTTGAATTGGTAACAAAATATTGGTATTCAATTGCATCAATTAGTGGTTCCAGTATTCCACATCTAATTGAATCTACTCTTGATAAGTAGTTTCTTCAACAGGTAAGTGTAAATTTTTTATTTTCCATGCGGTCGTTTCTAATCCTTCATCTGCTAACATCGATCATCCATGCATTCAAACTACAAATCGCTTTTATGATTCACCTATTTCAGGTACTTCCAAATCCCAACTTCTCGATAGTTCTTCAATAATCCTGAAGATTAACGCAATATTCGCAGACATCAAAATTTTTCTACGGCATTCGAAAACTAAGCCACCATGCCGCTCTAATACCAACCTTCGCCGCTCAAGTCCCGTCGTCTCCACTTATACTTCTACACCTTCTACGTTTTTATACACAATGCACCACAAAATTCAGGCACTCTTAAAATTTCACATTGTGTTGCAAGCAGTTTTTATTGTTACATATGCCTTTTGTAAGTACCGATAACTCAAATCATAATAAAAAATAAATGAAAGAACACTCACACAGAAATAGTGCATTGCGTATAAAATAATACAACAATACTTGAAATTTATCCTCATCTCAATCTTTCATTTTAATGTTATCTATCAGATGCCTTGGTATTTTTGTAAGTATCTGTAATATCTTCGAATAATGGCTAACATACTTACAGCCACTTATAAGTCTAAAGCAAGCTAATGACTCTACATCTCATTGTTAAAAACTTTTATGAAGGTAATATTACCACTTAAAATTACGTCAAGCCAGCCGTAAGTAATAAGACGCAGCAGAAAATTTCATTTTTAATGAATTATCTTTATAATTAAAACACGGACGCTAACCCGGTAAAATTTTCAATAATCGAACTAATTAATGGTTATTTAAAAATTTCAATTAGAGAGATTAATACATACCAATGTATATACATGGGATTTCATTACAGTCCGAAAAGAGTTTTTTCTACTTTAATCCTACGCACAGACCGAAGAAAATTATTTGCAGCCTGCGCGAATATCATGTTTAACAATCAATACTTATTTTTATCAAAGCAAATACTATTTAACATTGTTATAGATATTATAATATTTAATATGATATGATTTATTAATTTATTATACTTAAAATAATTATTAAAATTCAAAAACTTTCAATATTTTTATATTAGTTGAGGTTATTGTAATTTATTAAGTAGACACAGCACAATAACAAACCTGACAGCAGTGTTTTAAGGCATTACAATAAATTAAGTCTCAGAAGGAATCAACAATCTTCTTTTTTCTTGTCTTGGATCTTTTTTATCCCAGAAGTAAGTGTCAATTCACACGAAATACCCGAATAACTAACTACAGCGGACTATTACTGTTTTATCTGGCTATATTAGCATATCTGGGTACCAAACAAATTTTTATAATTTTATCATCGTGATAAATAAAAAAGTATAATTTCATATCTGGGGTCCGCTTCTAATAATTGTTTTGCAACTGTAGATTAGCCTAGAGATCCCGTGTGTTTATTGTATTAAATTTGAAAGGATCTACTATCTGTGTTTCCAGTATATTATTTATAATATGTAAACTCATAAACCCCGGATTTTGTTAAAATGTCAAAATTTGATTTAGCTTTATTAATGTATTCGTTAAGTTTGTTGTCTGTTTTATTTAGATATTTTTAACTCAATAAGGTCCGGTCTTTTTACTTCCAGTTACACTAACTAAAAAGCAAACAAGTTTTAGGTTGCGTAGTAACGTTAGCAATTATTTATTTAATGTTATAAAAATAAATTAAACTAACGTTAAATTTAATATTAAAAAGTTATAATTATTTATTACAAGCAAAAAATGAGAAAATCACTAACCTTACTACATATCTAAAAGTTGGTCAGTTTTTATTAGTTAGTTTAACTACTGGAAGTGAAAAGACGGAGCCTAAGTTATGTAGGGTGTAGTAAGCCAACTGGAGGTACAAATCTGATAGATAACAAAACTCTTGTAGAATTTAAAAGATGACATTAAAATGAAGTGATTAAAAAAAGAATCAACATCAATTTTTCCTTTAAGCTTCGAAATAATCAAATTTAAAGTATGGATTATTTACATAAAAGTCTGTTAATAGCTTAAGCTGTTGACGATGTGTATGTTTGAGGAAAATAGGTGCTGCACTTGTTTTAATGAGCAGAGCTACTCACAGTCGAGTTCTAGCCGTTGTGCTGCTAACAGCATTATTATAAATTTATTTAAAATAGGATTTCATTAATTGGGAAGCAGCACAGACGAGTAGCTTAGCCGGGAGCGTTCTGATTTATGAACGAAAATTTTTTATGCATGAATGCGCAAGTTTTGCCAACTGATTATAGTCGTTAATTTCCGATAATTATAAATATAGTTGTGTTCTAAAATGCAAGAATCATATTTTGATTATTTTGTAAATTAATTTTGAAGTTTTGATTGAATTATTGTATATTATTTTACACTGTAAGTATGAATTTTAATTGTAAAGAAGGTCCGGAGCGTGAAATTAGAGTAGAGCTTGCAGGTTGTCTAGAACACTTAGGTAGAGACGAGCTTTTGCGTCGACTTGACCAGCGGATGATTATTATTCCCGCAATGCTAAGTAAAAAAATTTTTAAATTTTAATTGTGTTAAAATAAAAGTATTTTAAATTAATTAAAGTTGTTTTAATTAATTAGGTGAAGTGCTAATAAAAGAGAAAAATTATAATATTTTAGATATATTTAATTATTTGTTATAAAATAAATGCACAAACAAGTTTATTAGACCGATGGGCTGACGCCAGCTGCAAGACCACATGCAATTGCAATACCATAAGGTAAAAATTTTAACAAAGCAATGATTTTATTGTAATTAAGAAAATAAATACAAAAGAGTTTCATCGTCTCAAAATAATCTGTGTGCCCCATCTAATTTAATACAGAAGGCTGAGAATTACTGAATTTATAAAGTTGAGGGCATGGCAATATATTTCGTTAATATTGATCGAATAATTTAACTTAAAAGCAAAGATCCGATTTTTCTAGATCCGTAATTCTCTAGTTGGAACTGTTTTAAGAATACAATTATTTGAACTACTCAAAGATCCAGTCTTTGCAAAAGTGGCTCAGAAATTCACTGTCTAATTAAATCTGCTATTTTTGAATATAATAATTTATGTCAAAAATATTAGTATAAAATAAAAGCACAGCATGGACGGAGCTTTTATTGTGGAATCAGTCAATCAAACAAACACATTCAGTTATTGGTATTTTTATTTTTTATAAATTTTTGAATGATGACTGAATATTTGTAATTTTTACTCTTAACTACCATGCTGTCTTTAGAAAATTTTAAATTCGTTACCCTAGTTAGCATGGTACTCCCATTAACTTTACTTAGGAAAATTCTATATATTTACTAAAATTTACTATATATTAATGTATTCCGATATTTTAATTAACCTAATAATTCGAAACCCATCGAAAACGCAATTAAAATTACGAATTTTAAAGCTTAAATCTTAACATTTCAATTTGCATGCTGAGTGGGTGGCCTAACTCTAGACAACGCGTAAGAAACAGCAGAACTGGGTATATCAAGTTACACGCCCCTGCTAATTCGCATTTTTAAAATGCCGTAATTTCGACAACTATTGCATAATCCAAGAAAATTTTTTTGTTAATATACTCAGAAAATTGTCCTCTTTCCAATGCTCAATAGGAAAAAGTTCAATTCTTGTGATCACATACGTGACAGTAAACAAAAATTCTAATTAAACGATTGAGAAAAGCGCGAAGAAAAGCTGTTTCATGAGCAAAAGGATGTTCAGATCTGTTATTAATTTCTAGCCCAACTTCGGTTGATTTATAAAAAATATTAAATGAGTGACTTATTGTCTTTAAAAATGATGAGTTAGAGATAATAATTATTTCTTTTATTAATATTAATTTTTTTTATAAATTTAATATTTGCGTGTTGTGCAGTAATAAAGTTGAAAAGGTGATCTAATTGCCTAATAGAACCTTTAAAACAAACAATAATATTATACACAAATCTATTTATATCAATATATTACAATAAATTACATAAAAAAAATTGCAATGGAAATTAAGAATATTTGAAGATAAAATTTATCATTGAATTCGAAATATTTTCTTGAATTCTAACGAATTTTTCACTGTATGTTAAAGTTTAGGTTTTTCTATTGTTAACAAATCCAATTACGAAAGTTAAAAAAATTATATTTGACATTAAAATCGATAATAGCTCGGCTAAGGGCGCTGTACTTGGTTATATGCATTTGATTTTGTATCGCAGAATATTATTTAGTACGTATTACATTGGTTGGATACTTTCCTACTATGTCATTTACTTACCAATAAAAGCAAAGTGTCCAAGTAAATTTGTTATTTCCACCTATTAAATACTAATTACACCAAGTCATACTCTAAATGCTTCTTTATCAACCCTAAAGAACGACTTGTCTTAGTCGTTATTAATTCGTTAAGGTTTTAATTTTTTAGCAATCGAAGACGGTATCGTTTCCTTTAAAGTGGATCAATTTCAATCAATAATAAATTCTTTAGTCGGAATATAAAATAAACAACAGCATTACATGCAGCTAAAGCTGCATTATATATTTGCTATTTTATACATAATAAAAGAATTTAACAAGCGAAACCCTAACAGACATTTTGTCTCACATTGGGTTAATGGATACTTCAATTAGGAAGAAAGTTAAGTCGGAAATCTTTTCAAATAACCTACAACAATTTATACAAAAACAATCTAGTTTTATTTTGAATTTCCTATAAAATTAATGATTTCTGCATTGTACAAAAGCTTACAATGACTAAATTGGACTTTTTGTTGCTCATAAAGATAACCGCTTAATGCTACATTGAACACCTGTCTAAAGTTTCTAACACAATAAGTTATATCATTTATATTCTAAGGTTGATCCCTTATAATGTTAAATGTAGTTTTTATCATTCAATTACTGAAGTGTGATAATATAACATGCTTGGAAACAAAATTATGTTACAAAACACGATTATTGCAAAAAAAGTTTTCCACTTTTACTTTTTTGCAATCCGAAGATTTTAAATCGACTTTTCTTTCGTCAAGAAAGAAACACATTTTCGATTATTTATACGATGCTGAAATAATTTGGAAACTACGTTCTCTGATTAACAGCAGACATATTTCAAACTGGTTATTATATTAGTTGAATTCTTAACTCTAATTACAAGCGGCGCCTCGTGAGCCTGAATTTGGTGAAATAGACTTCACTAAATTTGAGTATTTAAAAGTAATTTTTCAAAAAAAAACTCAAGAGGAATATTCATGGACTATTTTTTAGAATAATAAAACCTAACAAAATGTTAAAATAATAAATTTTAACTGTTAAGTAAATAATACATACGGCAAAGAAACATAATATTTAAAGAAACTAAAATAACAATAATTCACATTTAACAGGGTTGAACTTAGAATATTTGAATCAACAAGAAAGTATAAATCTGAAAAAATTACGCTATAGAAATGATAAAAATTACTTAAAATTAAAAAACTCTGTAACATAATATAAAGGCCCTTATTTCACGATTATTTTCAATCATCAGTCATGTATAACAGTAAAAATAACAAGAAGTGAGAGCAAAATTTACCAAACAAAATTGAAAAATTAAAAAATTAAAAAATCAAGAAATGGTTATTTGGTAAGAGCAACATTTAAAGTTTGGTTAATTTGGTTAAGTTATTTTCTATTTTATTTTTTACAAGCTGTCGTGCCTTTCTTTCTGATTTTGTTAATCATTAACATAAAAATAAAAATTTTGTTACACGATAAAAAAAATAGACGAAATTGATGAAAAAATAAATGATTTGAAAGACTTTGTTATAGCGGCTACTTTAAATCTGTTACCGTCAAAGTCGTAAAAATTGTTTGAAAAAGAAATACTAGAATGTACAAGGCACCAAACTACCTTTCCGCCCTAGAGCGCAAAAATACTTTATCGCCATAGAAATATCGACTTTTTCATCGATGAAAAGCAATGCAGCAGTTCTATGATAAACTATTTTGGATTTAGTTTTGTGACGATCCATCACACAAAAATTTAAAATTTTTGTGGTTTTTCATTTGATGAAAAAAATAATTGCTTCGTGTATTTGAATTTGTTTGTTTGTCATTTAAATATACTGTTTTTGTTCAACTCAAAGTTCATTTTGTTAAAGCTTGTAGTAATTATCGAAAATAATTGAATTTATGAAATTTATAAGACATCGATTTTACAGCAATTATTACACCTAAGTCATTTATCTGTTAAATGTTCCTTAGAAACTGTCAAACTATAGCAATTGTTTTCCAACAATGACATAGGAGTACCAAGCCAAGTAGATAAATTGTTTAGTGAATTAAAACTTTAAAATTTTATAAGAAATTGGAAAAATGAAATAGTTGTCATTTTGTCTGAAAGTTCTAATAAAGCAAACAAAAAATAAAAAAATATAGTTAGTGAAGGAAATTTTATAGAATTAAAAACAAAAAAATTCAATTCAAAGTAAAAAGAGATAAATACAGGTGAATAATTATTAATAAATAGCATGGAAAACTATCTGAAATAATATTGAATTGGAACATTTTTGAACGATAGTTTCAGCATGACTAAACTCAAATAGTAAATTGTATAGTAAGTGCTAAAAGTGATTCCTTTGTGCTCGAAGAAGATATTGCTCAAATATTAACTTTTAATATCGAATACTTCGAAAGTCTCCATTTTAATATTTTCGTAGCTGCATTGAATACCGGTTTTAATAAAATAGTTATAAGTTTAAAAATAAATAACGTAATAATATAATAAAATAAATTCGCAAATTTTAATATAAAAAAATATGTAAGATGAAATCTTGCATAAAATTACAATTTCGGAATTTACATGAAATGTTATCGTGTGCTAACTAATTTTCAAAGTAAAAGTCATAAAACAAGCATTAAATCTTGCATAGAGGTTCATAAACCAACGAAGAAGCTAATCATCGATTGAAAATTAATATTGAAACTGCGTTTCAATGCGGGAGATTACTTTAATAAATCCAAATTAGTAACTACTAAAGCTCTAAGCGACAGATATTCTCTGTAAATCGCCCCTGAAAAGCCGGTTATCTAAACTCAGATAATACTGAAAATAAGTGGGAATCAAAAACTAAAAAATTATTTTTAATTAAAATTACAAAACCCAATCAAAATTTAAATGGTTTCATCAACATAGCACTGCGTGGTGCTAAGAAAAGTTTCACGTACTGCGATGATAATAATTTTTAGTGTACATGTACCTTTATATTTTTTATTCTTCAAGTTTTCCCTTAGTAATAAATTCCATGATAATAATCACTGAACATTACGTACTTACCTATTTAAAAATTTATTTAAAACAATTCGTTCTTGGAATAAACGATGTGATCTTTAATGAAACTCGTTTTCATGACTGTAATTTAAAAGGCTAATTATATTTCTGGATGAATACGAGTATATTTGAAAATTCATTATTTTACAACAATAACTTTTGTTTAAATTTTTAGTCAAGCGATTAACTGGAGATCATATCACAAGTTAGTGAAGATGTTCGCCAAAATAGATCTTAGTAGATTTATCAATTACTAGACTACATTAAGCATCAAATTGAAGTCGTGGACTCAATGTCGTGGAAGAAGCTTGACCTGTGTCATCAAGAAAATATCTGTTCCATAAATTGTCTTGTAGTATCTTTTTTCCTGTATTCTGATATTTAGAACGAATCACCGTTTAAATATAAAGAGGACATAAAATTAGAATAGTTCACCTGCTGTACGTGAGAGAGGAAAATAAATAAGGTACCTGCACAAAATACGATTCTTATAACGTTATTGAAATTCTTTCATTTTTATGCTCAATTATTTATCGGGTAATTAATCAATAAAGTTGTAATTATAAAATATTTTTAAAAAAATTGTACAGTTTTGTCGGGTACGTAAAAATAGATTATCATTTAATAATTGAAACAAATTAATGTGGCAGAAAAATGACAGAATTCAATATTGCTTGGAAGATATTTTAGTGGAAATTGGTGTAGAAGTTTTTTTATGAAATTTGTTAGACAGGTAGTATATTTTATATCGTAGGTTGGTGAAATGTAAGTGTCAGTAGATATTGGGATTGACACGACCACTTAGCACAAAATATTAAATATGCAAATAAGAAGTATTGTTAATTAATAAATTAAATATTACGTATTTCAACGTTTTGTTTATGTTCACTTTTTGTTACTTTTGATGTATTTTTTATACGAATTTTGTTATTGCCACAATTATAATATATACAAAATTTAATTACCACTTTATATTTAAATGAAATTTTCAGTTTGATATTTAAGTGCTTGACTGTCAATTTTCTAAAAGAATCAAGTTTTTTAATCATTCATCATAAAAAAAAAAAAATCGAACGTGGCAAGTAATATCCACAAATTCAATTAAAGAAGTGTATGATAAAGAAGCATTTGAATAAACATTACTAAACTTGGTAATTATTACCCTTACCATAAAAGACAAATCAATGGCTTATAAAGTTTTATTTCAATAAAATTTTTACATAACTAACTACTTTCAGTTCAAGATTAGTTTTCGCACTAAAGTGAAAAGATGCTTCGAAGAAAATTATTTCAAAACTACAATAACAATTAAAAAGTTGTTACATTAAAAAATCGAAAAACAAACGATACTATCGGGAAATCAAACCTGAAACACACCAATACATTTGCAGAATTAAACATTAATGTTATTGGTGCCCGGATCAGTCATATTGGCTAATCGAACTGACGGTTTTTAAATATACCTAAATTTATATTATTAAAATACATTTCCCCCCATAATGTCACGTTTTTATCGAAAAAATTTAGAGTAGCGCAAATTCAAAGGATAATCTGATATATTTTCAGGGTAGTTATAGGGGTCTAACGAAGATTTTGTCATTTTTATAAAATATAATATCAACAATTTATTTTTATTTAAAAAACGACGTTTAATAATCCGTTCAGCTGGGCCACCACGTGACCAATACAATATTTGTGTTTATCAAAATGAAAAATTTAAAATAAAGATAATAATCAATTTAAAACATTTGTTAATTAATTATTCTTTCAAACAAAACAAAATATTTAAGTTTTTCTCAAAAACATTTCAAAACAAGATGACAATGTAATTATTGTAACAAAACGGTACGATTAAACCTGCACCTAACTGGTACCAGTTTCAATAAATATTCGATACATTTTCGGGGTTAATTATAGCGACGGTCGATTGGGTATTTTTAATTTTTATAAAATATATTAACAATTTATTTTAATTTAAACAACGTTTAATAATCTGTTTTCTTCTGATTGAAACAATATAGAGCAATATCGCCTTAGTTACAATATGTCATAACACACTAATATTTCCCAAGGGAAATATGAAACGTCATCTCATATTGTCCCTAGGGAAATATGAAACGTCATTTTAAAGTATACTTTGCGCACGGTGATTGGACAATCAAACATGCAAAACAAAATACTAAAGCCATCCCTGTTAAAAAGTGACATTTAAGTGACGTTTAAAATAAAAAATGTGCCTACTTATTTTTATATTTTAAAAACCAACCTAACTTTTTCTGAATTATTTTGCGCGCATTCTGCGCGCTATTGATCTAGAATTTTGCATAAGGCTTTCTTCGACAAATTGCTAAGGGGGTTGAGAACGAGCAAAGGGGGGTAAAGTTTTTGCTCAGTTTTTCGATATCTACGTTTTCGAGTTATTGCAAATTCAAAATCTCAAATTTTATTATTGATGAAATATTGATATATTTAATAATATATTTTTCAATCAGAAGAAAACTATTGATTACAACACGGGAAATATGAATACATTTCCCTTGGTTGTCTATACATCTCTCGGGCTTTGCCCTCGAGATATAACTAGCCAACCTCGGGAAATATACTATTCATATTACCCTAGTTGTAATAATAGCTATTAGCTGGGCTACCAAGTAACAAATAAAATACTTATTTTTATTAAAATGAAAATTTTTAATTATATAAAAATAATAATTAATTTAAAACAGTTATAAATTATTTATTCCTTTAAACACGAAAACAAAACAAAACATTATGTTAAGTAATGGTATCAAAATAGTTATGTTAAAATCATAACTATTTAAACTGCACTTAATAGATATCAAACCGGCAATGTAAAAATCGTAATTATTAATTCATAATATAGCTGTACATATTAGCTACTAAGTTTAAAACTGCATCTAAACGGTATTAGTATATGTTCAAATATATTTTAGTTACTAAAATTTCAATACATATCTGATACATCATTTGACTTTACAATAACGGTATGAAATTATAAGCATTGAAACTATACTGCAAGGGTACAGTGCAAATATGAATGAAAACTTATGTGTCGCTTAAGTACGTTTTTGATACTTAATGTTCAAGTACGAAAATATATGTACCTATTCGTTATACTTCAATGCTATACAGATACAAAACCGACGTTGGTGTTGCTTAGAATTTTCTCAGAATCAGTTGCTTATGGTACTTAAACAAAAATTGCTTTATTTTACTGCTCTTTTAACCTACTAATGTTTTTTCCGATCCGTAAGTTACACTTATTATATACATGGACATATTATGAAGTGTCCATCGTTCGATAAGCGGTGACTATCCTGTTCAGTGCATAGCAAGTGACATTATTATGCCAATGTTATAATATATTAACCGTAAACTCAAAACTAAGTGCACTAAAATTAGCAATGCGCTTATGACAGTGATATATCCTTATTTTACGTAGTTATCTTAGTAAATAATATCATAACCTCAGGTGTGTCTTCTGCAAATTTTAGTTTTTAAATGAAAAACCCAATATTGCTTTTAACTCTGTTAAACAAGAATAATATAATGTTTGTTTACAATCTTAAACTGGCAATTAAAACGTGAGGTTTTGTTATATTGCTGAAGATAATATTAATACCGTAACAAATACAGTACTCAAATTTTGTAATTATTTCTATTTCAACACTTTCTATGTTATAAATATGAATATGTAATGTTTAATTTAAAAGATGCTACCTTGCTGAAACCACCTAACGCGCGAAACATTTATTTAATATCTATGTTTACCTTCTGCGATGTTAATATAATTTGAATGATACAATATAAATAAATTATATGCGTAATAAAATATATATTGCTATGTTTGGTACTTTTCAATTTTAAATCAAACATAAGACACAAAAAGCTTTTTAATTTAAAAATATCGAATATACTATTATAAAAAGAGTTATGATCGGTTTCGTAAAACTTTTAACAAGCTGTTAAAGTTAACAGATGATTTCTATAGGCTTGTTAGTACCAAGAAATCATTTCCATTGGTTAGTTAAATGAAACCTATAAATCTAACATTAGTGTTTCACAGCTAATTTTTATGTAGCTTAACCATTTCAGACACGAAATATGAAGGGGTTGTAAGAAAATTTTTCAACTCAGCATGTGAACTTGTTTGATTTTTTGAAGCCTCTGCATAGGACGCTGTGTGTGAAAGGGTTAAGGTTTAAAAACTCTAAAAAATTTGTTTATTTTGATTATTTTTTTGAAACTTTTAAAATATTTAGACTGTTCAGTTTGACGGAAGAATTTGTTTAACCCTTTAAAACACGAAATATAAAAGGAGTTGTAGAAAATTTTTCTTGTTAACTTGTTTGATTTTTTGAAGTTCTTTCTACAGAACGCTGTGTCTGAAAGGGTTAAATGATTAATTTTTTTATCAGGCTATGAACTAAAATTTGTGTTACTAAGAATAATCTAATAATAATAAAATTAGTGGAAATTTCATGTCAGTTCATCTTTGTTCTCAAGTTGGTTAATGAAGAGCTCAATGAAGTCCACGCCAACAAATACAAATCAATGTACAAATGTACACACAACCACGGTCGTGTCAGGTCAACTAGAAGTTACTATTAGAAAAAAGCTCGTTGTTGATGTAATAATTTAACTGCACATAGGTTCTGAAAGGAAATTCAAATAATGTTACATTTTCCAAAATTGTACAATAAATGTAAAAATGCTTTATCGAATTCAAAATTTAACCAAAGATGTCCTTTTAACAAATACTATTAATTTATGAGATGGTTAAGAAGTTTGAAGGTTGCAATTTCGCTGCTAACTCCCCAGGGCAAATAATTAAAGAGTAGAACTACTATTAAATGATAATTCCGGCACACTAGTTGACAGTTTACATGTATTCGTGCTGTAATAATGCTTTTGCTGCTCAACTGTTTTAACTACAGCAGGATCAAAAGTATTTCGGAAGAAAAAGATGAATTGTATCTTTTTATTGAACCCAGTTCTGGGTGAAAATGATCAACAAACCTGGGTTAGAATTCGTAAAAAACCGTATATCAGGGTTGGCAAAATATAATCCTTGTTTTATTTCCACGCACCACTGCAATGTACAAAACGATCTGTTAAAGGTGTTTAAACAAAATAAATGATGGTCTACCACTTGTTAATGCGTTTTGCAATTACGTGAACATCGTTAAATTATTCTTTTGAACAATTTAAGGACCCCACTATCAAAATATTAGATTTGATTTTAAGCTGATTCGGTGCTGTCTATCAGAAAATGTATGCATATATGCAATGAAATTTTCATATAAAATTATCGTAAAAATAATTTAAAATTTCTCATAGGTATTTGCTTTCAAATTTTATGATAGCGTTAGTTCTCAAAGAATGCACTTTATTACCTACGCCTAAACTATCAATTTACTGCGACCGTTTTTCACAAACAAAAATTCAATAACTTGCATACAAATTGTTCGCTCTCTTTGTTATCGTGTATGTGGAGCCCGTATGGATGGATAATCTATGAAATGCATATCATCTCCAAAATGTTTGTACATTTTAGTGCAACATACTCATTAGACCGTAAAATTATCCTATACGATTATATGAGCTCTCTGTAAGCAAGTTCTACCCTAGCTATCAACCCTTGATCACTCTAGAGCGCAAAGTGCGATAGCAGTAGGACATCGCGCGCATCCTGCTCGCATGGCACAAGCATTTACAGGAGTAGTCGATGTGCGTTTGCCGACCGGGATTTATCCCTATAGTGCGATGGTGTTTTTTTAGCATGGGTTAGCTATGAGCAGTGCACCGCTCTTATGGTGCTGGTTAGCGCTGATTCTTAATTCAGGTAGGATTTTTCAAAACAACTATTAATTCTAAAAAAATTCAGGATAACGCATAGAAAATTTTTTCGTTTTAAACAACTCAATATTCGGTTAAATTTGCAACGAGGAAGTAAATTTAAATTGTCAGTTGGAATTAGAGCATTCAAATTTATAATGCATCGTCGTGTCTATTCTACAACCAAGAGGATTTAAATGTTTGTCATAAGCTAAGAAAATCTGTTGTATTTTAGTATTACAGCATGTAAGAGGACTTACTAATACTGTTTAACTTCTGTTACAAATATGTTGTATAAATTAATAATTAATTACCTTCGATTTAAACAAAAATTTTTTGGTCCAATTAAAAATGATACAGTTTAATTTAAGATTTTCCTTTATTTCCAGCTTCCGGTGGATTACTCTCATAAAAATATACAAAACAAATTTTTAATTTAAAAATTAATACAAAAACTTTTTTGGAAATTAAATGTGCTTGCTAAAGTATTTCCTTAAAAGAGCAATATAAAATTAATGCGATTATAAATTTAATTAAATTGCACTGTAATTACTGTACATTTTATTCTTCGCCCTTCGTCTTATGGTAACAATAATTAGTCCGCGTTTTGAAATTAGCATTTTAATTTCTTCGTTAATTGCACGCATCGTTCAGAATATTAGTGCAAAAAGTTATGGAAATAATTAGGAAACCCAAGAGGTGTGAATTTTTAATAGCTTTTTGTTTAACGTAATTTAATTGTTCCAATTAATAATTACTTTACCTATAGATTGCTATAATCGTGCATAAGTAATCAACTAATTTTATTAGCAAAGCAAATATAATTTCAGCAGACTACTAAATAAGTTAATTATATATAAGGTAAAGTACAGGTGTCTAACCTTTATGTTTTGTAGGTGATACACTTTAGCTAATAATGTGGAAACCCCTAACAGCAATTTTACCTCCGCAATAATTATTTTATTTTTAATATTTTTTGCTATTCAATCTTATAAAGTTAAATAAAGTCTTAAATTATTATATTTCACTAGATAAATTAATAGACTTATGATTAGGAACAAGCACGAAAGAAACCTTATCAATTAAAAAGGGGGTTCCCATGGGTTGCAGCATAGTAGTGCAGTATCACCTCTTGTAAACACTCAGCTTCTCAGATCCAATCGAATTTAGAAATATCGGTTCAAACTTCAGATTAATTAAGAAACATGATGATGACGTTTTACTCGTGGGTAGTAGCTAAGAACAAAATCTATACAACTACACAATTAAAGAACTACCTACTGTTTGTGTATCCTGTTTTCTCGATTCGTGTGTTCAATAGATTTGTGTGAAGGTATATATTTCTATGCAATTTATGCTAATTATGTTTAATCATAGTATGTAAAGGTATTTAATATGGCTTTGCCGAATTATTATTCCATCGATTGATATTCTATCAGATTTTACCATTCTAATCCTGTTTACGTCGTTCAGATACATACTGATTTACTGTATTGTATAGATTCTGAGGTATATGAAAAATTCCAATTCAAATAAACTTTGTTTTCAAGTTACTTTTGACATAATACGTGGGTTTTGATCTATTACATTTCCAAGCTGGTACTCGATCCATTTCGTTGTAAAGAATATTCTATTAAACCAACTATAGTTTATCATTTTTAGCAATATTAATATTATTTTAGTAACAGTAATGCAATTTTTTTTCTAAAAAATAGATAGTTTATATTATAGCATTTTATATAGTAATATACTAGGTTATAATAGCGAATTTATCGATAGTAAATCGTATCCTATCTCTATATTCCGTATTATAGGTACCTGCAGTGGATGTACCTATACTTTAACAAAAAGCTATTTTAGCTGAATATAGATTTTTATATTAAATTAACATCAATAGTATCTATGCATGATATATCTATCTATGATATGTATGTAAAAAGTAGATTGAGTTTAGAATATCTATCTTCTTATCTTTTTGAAATTTATAATCAATGGTAATAACAATTAATATTATTTTAAAATTAAATAAAATAAGGTTTGAAATTATATTTGATAGTTTAAATATCAATAAAACAAAAGAAACGCCGGTTGATGTAAAAAAATATTGCAAATACAAAATTCAATATTATGAAAAACTCTTCAAAAACAAAAATGCATTAAGAAACGATTACTTCAGAAAATATTAAATATGTTGGAATTGATATCTATTATAATATTATACCAGCTTTTATATTAAAAAGTAAGAAATTCGAAATAGTAAATTGAATGTAATATATTGATAATAATATTTATACAATAACCAATTAAGATATTGAAAATTTATCATAAAACGGAATTTATAAAATTATACAATTTTAGAAAAGCTTACAGTTTCCAATAGAAATAAATGATAAAAGTAGAAATACAAAACGATTAGCTTAAAAAATATTAAACAAAATATAATTGGCAGTTTCAAAGTTAGAATGGAAGCGGATAAAATTGGCTTTTCAGTATCATCAAGTTCTAACTGTGAGATAAAAACTGATATAAAAGTTTCATCATTGAAATATATAAAATATATCCGGAGGCCATAAAGTAAATTTTTTTTCTTATTGTAATAAATTATTAATCTGCACTTACAATATGTATTATAATTATAATTTAGGTACAATATTTACTTGAAACTTCTCCAAATACTTAGTAAAAATAATCATTAGCTATGTTGATCTTTTGTTTCCATTCAAATAATGCCATTATTAATGAATACTTGACAAATTGTCAATTTCAATTGATTATTTTAGTAGGGTGTTATGAAGCTCATTAATTGCGAATTAGATAGTACGTCATGAGGCGATTTGCCGAGTAACTTAAAGCGTTTGCAATTGTATATTATTTTTATATGTGGTATGTCTCATACATGGAGGGGGTATCAAAGTACAATTGGAAACGCTTTAAAATAAACTATTTTAGTTTTTACTAATATTTTCATATATTGTATAGTATAAAATAAAATATTACTATAATATACTATATTATTTAATATATTATAAAAATGCTCTAATTTTTAACTACATTCGGATTATGAATATATGCCATATATATAAGTTTTAATATTATACAAATTTTATGTGAATAAATAATTCTCATCCATTCATGATAAATGAAAAGAATGTTCTTGAGTTGCCAGGATGGTAAAATCAAACAAATAATTCGTTAAGCCAACGTTTCGAGGGATTTATTCTTCCATCATCAGGGCTGAAATGGAGGGAAACAAATGGTAACATTAGCAAATCTTTATAAACAATCAAGTTGCACTCACCAAAACGAAAAATCGTGTTGACACCGTTAGAGGGCGCATATTTATTATTTTATTTTTATGCGTGGCGGCATGTTTGAATGTTTTGTTAATTTTATATTTATCAGGTGGCACGGCATTGCCATATGCCAATCTTACACCCAGGGCCGTATATAAGGGGGGGGGGGGGGGTTCAAACCCCTTCATGAGTTTAGTAATTCTAAATAATTACTACATTTAAGAAATGTTACCAATGTGCACGTGAAAGCAAAATAAATAAACAGTAATTAATACGACAGATAAATTCATCTCTAAACTTTCAACTGCACAAAATGTACAAAGAAAGTAATAAAAGTGGCAGGTCATTTTTGTAACCAACTGCAAAGAGTGTTTAAAGGTTAACGCTCCATGGTTTTATAACTTTCACATGCACTTTTTTTAAACTTTAACATTTGTAGTAATATAGTTTTTTAAGTAAAGTTAGAAGCCCAACAAAACTTTACAATACGTAATTCATCCCTTAACTGTAAACTGGAAAAGTGCAAGTACAAAGTAAAAAAATTAACAAACATAAAAAAAATACAACCGAATTGATAACCTCCTCCTTTTTTGAAGTCGGTTAAAAATAGTAAAATGGTTTTGTAATTTTAAATTATTTCTTTTTTTAATGTATTATTTTATATTTATATTTTATTATTTTATTATGTAGGTACTTATTATTAATATTATTTTATTTGTAATTTTTGCTTGGTATTTTCTGATTACAAAACTTAATTTAAAACACAAGCATATGCCAACCTTTTCTTTTAATTTTTAAAACCCCCCCCATGGCAAATGTCTAACTACGGCCCTGCTTACATCTTGTTATATCGATTAATTTTTGGATATAATTCACATTTTATTGTTAGTCTGTTCAAATTTTACTATTTATTTTTAAGTTTTTATATTTTATGACATAGTTTATTTACTCAGATTCTACATTTTACAACTCACGTTTATACTTTGTGTTTTTAAAATTATTGTTTGTACTTCGTTGAATGTACCGTTGGCCACTGTTTATTTGCTATCCTCTGAAATCATCTTACATGCAACCAAACATTTTACATATTTTGTTTTGGTGAGTGCAACTTGATTGTAAAGATTTGACAATGTTACCAGTTGTTTCCTTTAATATCAGTCCTGATAATGGGGAAATAAATCCCTCAAAACGTTATCTTATCAAATTATTTGTTTGATTTTACCATCCTGGCAACCCGAGAGCATCTCTTTCATTCAAATTTTATGTTTTAATCTCAACACCCCCTCAGAAGTAATTTTTATGTACGTTATACACTCCTGTTCATAGAGGCTTCGATCTCACAGAGTGAAGATTTTTAATACGATGCCTTGCTCAGGAAGTTTGCGGTCATACATTAATACTAAATTTGTTCAATCAGGAAGTACAGGTGGTTTAGTGCAAGTGGTAAAATGGTGAACTTTGAATCATTGTCAAAATACCAGTGAAAATCTTTTACTATACTGGATTCAGATTATGTCTTTATTTGATCGTGCTGATGAAATGTGATAGGTTAGCAAGAACCTGTTTTCACAAAATGTAAATACAGTCTTTGTTACAGCTCGGAAGTCAATTATGCAAATTGCGCTAAATAAGTGAAGCTGTTACGTAAACTGTGCTTTCTGTTATTTTGCTTTTATTTATTTTATTTTGATAGTCACCGTCGCGTCGGTTGTCACCATTAATTCAATCTATTAATTATCTTTCTAATCTTGTCATGTGCAAGAAAAGTTTAGCAGCATCTACCCCACCTCTACCTTTGGATTTCCGTGGTATTTTTAATACACTCTACCACTCCATCTCCATTGAGCTGGTCATTGAATAATTCATTGGAAGAGTTTGTTTATGGATCCTCATGATCAATTTTTTTACCAAGCAGATATACTGAGATGACCCGAGCTATGCAAATCTATTAAATTTGCTTAATCCCAAAATTACTCTTAGCTGGGCATCCATTATTTGTAGCTATGAGACTCCTCAAATTGTTTTTTTTTGTCAATTAAAATTAAAATGCTCACCTTTTGTTACCTTGAATGTGGTCTGGTTATTGGCTTCACGTGCGCGCTCCACATGTGATGCTATGCAGCTGGCTTCAGTACGCCTGGCTACACAAATTTGTTGCGATGTAATTTTAACAAATAACCAAAATTTATCACAAATTCTTCACTTTTCAATTTTTTTTCCACTTCACTTTATTAATTAAATTAAGCAAAGAAATCAACTCAACTTAATTTATTTTATTCTTTATTAACAATCAAAATTAATTTATTATTGCGGGAATGATTTTTCGTCCTCTTGACTCGACGTCAAGGCATCGGCCTAAGTCCTCTTACAACGTACTCCTAACTTTCAAGTCCCACTCTTTCTAGTCTTACTTCTCCCACCTTTATTTACATCTAACATTTAACTAACAATTTTATGTACAATGTGATACAAATAAATAAATACTAACAAATTCAAACTTTAAAATTATTTTACAAAATAAAAGAATTAATGGTTCTGGTTTTCGAAACACGGCAATACATATGTACTACATATGTATAATGTCGTGCCTTATGGTATTTTATATTTATAATTTGTAAATATTTGATTATAATGGAAAAAAAGAATATCGGGCTATTGGAGCGCCAATAAAAGCAAATTAATTGTTGGTCGACTTTTCGGCATTTTATTTTACCATCATCAGAACTAAAATCATAAAGAAGAGACATGAAACCAGTATACAAAGATAAGCGTTCAACACTCATTCCGCAATTATAGATGATGTGTGTTTTAAACGCTAACATTTAAAAAAGAGGATTGATTTTGGATTGGTGAATTTTGAATTGCCTTTCTTGATGTTGTATGTTGATGACATACTGACTGTGTACCTCGTGATGAGATCTCTAATTGCCTTGCTATACTTAACTCTTTTGATGTGCGTCTAAACTTTACTTACAAACTGGAATCTAACTTTACGATTCCCTTCCTGGACCTCTTGTTGACAAGACATCCGGATAGCAGCCTCACTACAGATGTTTATCGAAAACCGTCATCTACCGACCGACTACTGCATTTTGACTCTGTGCATCCCCTTCAACAAAAAATTAACTTAATCGCTACCTTAAAGAACAGAATTATCTTCTGTGTACCTCAAGACAATATAGGTATAAAACTTCACGAACTGAAATCTCAGTTGTTGAGGAACGGCTTCCCAGGGAAATTAATAGACAGTGCTCTTTTCAAAAAGAAAATACAGAATATAGTTGAAATGAATCCCCTGGTGCAAAAACCACCAATTGGTGGTTTTTGCAGGATTTCATATCATCTATATGGTTGGCTAAAAGAATCAACAGTATCTTTATATAAGCACTTACTAACAATAAATTTATAATTTTAGTCCTGAGGATGGTTAAATAAATTGCCGGAACGTCGACCAACAATTAATTTGTTTTTATTAGCCAGATATTCCTTTTTTCTATTATTGTCATCGTGGAAGAGATAATTGTCGCATCATATTTGATTATATTTACTATTTATTTGTAACTGATATTTTTGTAAACAAAAATATTAGTAATAATAACAAGAAAAGTTTCAAAAACTTTCACTTTTGCCACATTTCGTCTCAGGATATTAGTCTTAAAAATATCACTTAAATAAATTAATTTGTGTTTAATGCAGATATACTATAAATTTGTAGTGTTAAACAATCCAATTGAAAATATTATATTGCAAAGAAGTTAAGTAAGTAATTATTATGTATTTTTTTTTTTTCAATTACAAAACTTATTTCTCTATATCTACATAACATGAAGATACCACAACATTTTTTCTCATTTCTTTGTTGATATTTACCGTTATTTGAAACTGTTTATCTTACATACGCATCCTTTAAACTTCAAACGAAAACAATTTATTTTTTGCCTACTCGAGAATATTCACAGATTGAAATCCAAATTTATTTATTAGCTTCTTGTGACTATTTATTTTCTTATTTAAACTACTGCAGGCTACCAATAGATAACTTGAGAAGTTACTCCCGGGTTTTTGCTCAAATTAAATTTAAGACTTATCTAATTTAACGTCCAGTACAAAATAAAAATGTTGTTAGATAATGTTTATGACTTTTTCTAGAGGTAATTTGTACAAATTGTTCTCTGTCTAGTGTTTTCGGACGTTAAGAATCTTTTATGTAGTCCATTAAACATTAAAATGGTTTTCTAAAAATATCTTAATAATCGTATAATATGAAGTTTCATTCGTTGGATTCGATAATAAAAAATTAACATTTTATATATTATGAAACTAAAAACCGAAATACGTTTCTTTTTAAATTAACCACCCGAAATAAAATTCATTTTAGATTTTTCTTGAGTCGAACACCTTTAAACATTTTAGATCATTAACAGGCGACATCATCCACTTTGTAAATTTATTGCTTGGTTATGCGTACATTTACTTAATTTAAACTGCTTAAGATCCTTAATACAATAATTGTATTTTCCCAATTCTATTTATGAGATGAAGCAAAAATGTAAGTATCGCAATTTAAGATTAAGATTTAAGATGAAGATTAATCGCATCAAGGACGATTTTTAAAACATTTTTACACAAATTTTGAAATGGAACATTTTTTTATCAAACAAAATGAAATGCAAATAACTGCGGTATATTCGAATTTATGTGTCAGTTTTTATTTTTGTACATAAATACTAAATACCTACATACTTTTGTAAATGACTATTTATTGGATTGGTTTATGCTTCCGCAATGCAGTTAATAAATGACGCGATTATGAACAGAGAAATATAAGCAAATTATTAAAATTCAAAACAAACTATTGAAATATACCTTGCGTATTTTAGTTGATTTAATCAATAATTCGTCTATATTACTTTTAAGTAAACTAGCGTTAATTTTATTGACGTAAATATTATTAACACAATTCAAACTGTTTATCTTTCTGCATTAATCGGTAATCACACTTCGAACTGTGCACAATCAAGAATATAACTCCCATTCGGTCATCCTAAAATATAAATTCTGAAACTGTATAATCTAAGGTAGGCACAGCACTATTTTTTACTATTAAGAAATCTACGATTTATTTGAAAAATAAAATAAATTAAATAAACAAAACCCGGTGATGATATTGCAAATATTGCTATTTTGTAGTGATTAATCATTACTAATCGCCAGTTGTAATTGATCAAAAAACTTAGAAATTTTTGCTAAAGGTAATAAAACAATAATTAGAATCAAAACAAACTTAAGATCAAATAGATTACTAAGAAAGTGTATTACAGAAAACAGGAAAGTCTACAAGAAGTAAAAAAGTTGATAATAACTAAAAGGAATTGAGAAAGCCGGAGAAAAGAAAAGGACGATCGATTATAATGATAATGGATTCTCACCATTATTTTCTTAATTATGTATTATTTAGAAAATATTTGTTTTGGTCTTTTGGACCCTTAAGCATAAAAGCACTTATTAACAAAATGTACTTGTAGTTGTTATTGTTACGATAATTCATAGTAATTTATCAATGTAATCGGTGTATTTTTTGTGAGATTATAAAAAATTTCTTGGTGCACTTTTCCTAATACAAGATTTATAGTAAAAAAAAAATTACAACAATGAAGTTTTCATTAACGAAAAAATATAATTTAAATAGTAATAATTCTTCATTTCCGATTGTATATAGTAAATCAGTCCATATTATATTGGTTATTTTTCGTTATTACAGACGTAAATAAATATTAAAAATAAAAAGCTAACAAAATAAAGAAATGGAATTAATAGGCTCCAACATTCGACCATCCCGAAGGACAATAGGAAACAAAACAAATAAAA
This sequence comes from Cantharis rustica, assembly GCA_911387805.1. Classification (NCBI taxonomy): domain Eukaryota; kingdom Metazoa; phylum Arthropoda; class Insecta; order Coleoptera; family Cantharidae; genus Cantharis; species Cantharis rustica. The sequence goes on along the minus strand of OU426877.1, from coordinate 26,756,722 downwards.
GGTATTCACGACATCAATTTGGAGTATTTGTAACCCTGTTTGACTTGATTTTACTAAAATTCCGTAGTAAATAAGAAATAAAATATAACAATTATACGAAAAAAATACTTATATAAATTTGGTACAAGTTAGTAAATTATACAAAAAGCAATTAATTAAACAGTGAGCTTAAATTTGATTTGTAGGTACTCCAAAAGTTTCGATAGATTAGTTAAATATTGGAATGCTAAAATTAGATTTATTTAGAAATTTAATAAATAACTATAATTAAAATTATTTAAAATCTCAAAAATTGGTACACCTAATAATAATAATTTAAAAAAAAATTACTTAAGTCAATATTTATATTTCTTGTGGGTATTAAAGATCAGTAAGTCAAGCACAAAATTCTATTTTTGATTTTATTTCCTTTTTCGTGTTGCGTAGAAGTCGGTATAGTAAATAATAAGGCACTTTTCCTACAAGAAACTCTATTTTCTTTAAAGTAAATCCGAGGTTCTATTTATAAAAATTATAAATTGTAATTCAGTTTTTACATTGTTGGTATAAAAGATTCGTACAGTATACAAAGTTTAATGAATAATAAATTAATTAGTGACACACATGACAAAATTGCTGTTGTTTTTAAAGAAAAACTTGCGTAGGTGTGATGCAGCTTAAACCGGCCCTTAACATTTGCTTCTTTGCCCGCCGGGCTGGAATTCCTAGCTTTAACATGGATTTTGAATCAGGACAATAAGCAATAAGTATAAAGCAGATATTAGAAAGTAAAAACAGGATAAGCAACATTTGGCAATCCAGATAGGAAGAATGAGAAAATGAACGAATTACATAGCAGTTTACGTAGCTCCTGGATATTTCTGTATAAATAATCAAACTAAACAAATGTTAAAATAATGAATATTAACTGTTCAGTAATGAATGAATGCATACTTACATAGTAACATAATATTTAAAAAAAACACTAAAAAATGACAATAATTTAAAATAAAAAGTTTGTAATACGATATAAAGGCCCTTATTTCACAATTATAATTAATCATCAGTCGTATTTAACATAAAAAAAACGTAAAAATAATGAGAAACAAGAGAAAATATACCAAACAAAATTGAAAAAATAAAAAATTCAAAAATCAAGAAATTTATTTTACTTTAAAATGAATGTGTGTGCTTACCAAATAACCAAAAACTAAACATGTCACGTGTTTGACTGAAATTTTTAGGTTAAATAAATGAAAATGAATCTTAACCTATATACTATAGGATGTGAAGTGGAGACGCACTGCGCCATCTAGTCACTTCGAAAACTAAATTTGAAAATAATACCACAATAAATACTTAAAAATTTCATTTTTTAAGTTATTTTTCTATTTATTTCTGTATAGTTTAGGAGTTTAAAACTTTAAAATTTTAAGCGATGAGAGAAGTCACATGAATCAGAATAGGATTCTAGAGTGCAATTTATACAAGGAAGACCGAAAAGATAAAAAGTGAAAAATTTCTTAGAAGATAATTTCCTTTTAAACTTAGGTGAGCTGTACCAGCGAACGTTCCCGGACCCATTGAAAGGTTTTCTCTAAATGAAAAATACACATATGAACAAAATGACGAATTATTAGACGACGAGACGGTCGTCAGCTAAAGCGGTTAAGTGCTTTGCTGAAAATGCTAAATGCCTGGTTCGACTCCGGGCTCAGTAAAAACTTTATTTTGACCGTCTCCCCTCGGAAGGCAATGGCAAATCTCTCTCTGGAGATGAAGTGTATATACTTCCCTCGGTTCGGATCCCGCGTTAAGCAGTAAGTCCCCTATGTGTGTAATAATACTTCAAATCCACAACACAAATATAGGAGGGAGGTCGCCAATGTCCGGAATCCGGATATAGCACATGAAGAAGAAAACGAATTATTTTAGAATATTTTTAAATAATCTCTTACACTTCAACTCTAAACGTGCTACATTTTCTTTTCACTTCATTTGAGCATTTTTTCCCGTCTATCTTCATTCTACTTTTTGCACTGTATTTATAGACAGTTGCACTCTAACACCAACTTCAACTCTAACATTAACTAACACAGACGTTAAGCCGAAAGGCAAAAAAATGAAAAACCTCAGTCTAAGTGACAAGAAAAAATTAAATTAAAACCACAAGACGGTAACTTAGCAGCAATGAAGCTAAGAAAAAGCCGGTTCAGCAAAACAAAGAAGCACAGAAACCAAAGAAACCTATGTAAACGATATTAAATTTTATTCTCCTTTAATGAAACTTAAACTGTAAATGATATACCACAGCAGTCAAATTAATAAATTTTGGCACAAGAGGATAATATGTTAATCGCTCGACTAATGTTTTTAACTTTATCACTGTTATTTTGTTTGTTATGAAGCTAAATAAATATTTATTGACTTGCTTATAGTAGTCGGATAAAAATAAATTTACTGCCGACGGTTAGCTAAGACACAAAATAAAATATTAAAGAAAAAAGTACTTTGAAAAATCTTATTTTAGTTACTCATGTATAAAAATCTACGAATTCACAAGTTTAGACTATGTTTCAGATTTTAAAATGCTTCCGGCTTCACATTAATTCAAAACTCGAAATATCATCATTTGTAAACATTTTGTGAAGCTTTTTATCTAACTGCGCACAATTATATCTTTAGAAGTTATCTTTCCAGTCTCGAAGTCAAATATTTTAAAATATTAATATGTAATAAAATGAGTCAACAATATTGGCTTACATAATGGAAATTGGGGTTTGAATATCTTAGCTTGACCCACTTGATTTAAATTGTAAAATGAAAAAAAAATAAGAAAGGATTGATCCATTGTGAAGATTTGACCTGGAAGAAAAGAATCTAACTTAATTGAAAGAAAATATGTTTATCTACCCCGCGATGAGAGGGTGGAAAATATCTTACTTACACACAAAGTATATAGCCCTTGATGTTCAGACAGCCTAGCTATATGCTGGTAGAGGTGCGAGGGTGTAAATCATCTTATCGAGAAATAAAATAGCTGAATATACCAAAATTTAATGTAATAAAAAATCTCAATTTGAACAATCATACGCATACTAAATTATATCTCTAACAGTTCGTAATCTTAAATTAAATAACGCAATACACCAATCAAACTGAAAATAATTTTGAATAATAACAAAATTGAATTCAATTAACGGTAAAATATTTTAATTGAATTTAGTCAAGTTTCCGGAATTCTTTCCGTATCCGAATCTTTCAGTACCCCTGTAGTAAATCTGGTTTAAAATGTACATATTTACACAAAGCATTTACGTTCCAAAACTGTACATTTACAACGCGACGCTTACTGACAGTAGAGTTTCACGTTAATTTGTCAACTTCCTGTGCAATCGAGTTAATATTCAAGTAAAAAAATTATATATTCTAAATAATTATTTTCTTTTTTAATTTAAGAAAGCACGTTGGTTCGACAACAAGGCCCGCACCTTATTTAATTACATCAAAAAAATTTGTAAAACAAATTTACTTTTAATTAAAACACAGGCAATTAAATTTTAAGTATGTTGACATAAGGAATTTACATAGACTTTTGGAAGTGTGAGAAGAAAAGAGTCGAAAATTGACATAAACGTTAAAATAACTTGACTGCTTAATTAAAAGTAACGAGTATTTCACTTCTTAATTTTTAAACTGCTCAGACTTAAAAATACAATTTAGAAGTAACATTTATTTATAATGCAACTTTCTCTTCTGACACTTTTTTACTACTTCTGGAAAATTTCTATAATACCGTTTCAGCCGACGTTAATATCATTTAATATTAAAAAAGTTATTATTGCGCGCACGAGAGGACTTGCTTCGTTTGGTTAATAAAAATTTATTGCGGTATCGGATAATTAAGAATTTTCGCCAACCTTACTATGTCGAAAGCAAATTAAATTACAGTTAATTAAAAATTTGACAAGTTACTGAGTTGTTACAACTATAAATTTTAACATTTATTTTCTTGCAATCGTTTTTCAAGCTTCAGAAGTTACTCCACCGAAGTAAGATAGGATTTATGTCATTTCGGTACCTGTCAAATCGAATAATGTATTTTGTAAAAGTGTTAGTTCCTTATATTAAAAACGTCAGCTTCAGACATATAAAATGTAAAGTGAACAAATAGTAAATTGTTTTGTTTAAATCCAGTGATGCTTGTAAGTGTACACATGGAAAGTGTTATTGTATAGGGGACTTCCATTTAATAAACTTTTAGAGTAGCCTATTTTGTTTCATTATATTTGTGAACAAAATTTTCTACTCGTATTCATCATATCATTCAAAAATCACAGTGTTTGGATATTCGCTGAAATGTGAGAAGTATTGTAGTTTTCATTTGTCTTTTTATCGCAATATTATGACTTTTTCAAGACTGCTTCTTTTCTATACGATCCAATCGATAGCGACGCTGCAGATGTATCTCTTTAAATGTCACAGAATACTATTTCGGCAAGAAACTTAAAACCTCAAGATGTTAAAATTGACGTATTAAAATTATCTATTCATAAAATTGCGAAAAACTTTTGCAGCCGTTGGAATAACAATGCTACTTTTTGATAATATTCTAAGATTATTTTGATACATTGCACGAATTTAATAAGTAATGTGTATATTTTCGTAAAATATTCTATATATTTTATAAAAAGAAATGTCAAACCGTCTTCAATTGTTTTTTTAACTATTTACGATGGGTCGCACCTAAAATGCGAAGGAGAATCTAATAAAAAAAATTATACATGAGCATTTGATGGTCAACACAGCAGCAAAGATATTTTTGCGTTTTTGTTTCGGTATGTTAAATTACATATATTATAATATTTTGTTAATTCTATTGGTATGTACCTAATACGTAATATAATAATAATTTGTTAAATTTCAAACTGTTCGTTACAGTGTTTAATGAAATATAAGTAATTATGTATCGTGAATTATCCGCTATTATATCTATTTAGGATTAAATTAAATTTATTCATTAATTATGTTCGCAAAGTTTGTTTTACAATCATCCAAATAAAGAACAAAATATTTAATCTCAATATGAAAGTTTAGTGTGTTTAGTTTGCTGCACTAGTGTGCACCAGTCCACCATTTATTTTAAATCTACTTTTTTTCTCTAACAAAATCTGAATGCAAAAAAGATTACACTATTGACCACTATTAAGAAAAAAACAAAGAAGTGGAAGTGGAAATCTCAAAGTTGAGATTTGCAAAAAAAAATCTTATTAAAGTTTCTAGAAATTTTGATGAGCATAAATTAACAGAAAATGTCAAAGAACTTGCTACTACTTTGCCTTCATCTAAATTTGAAAATATGACGTTATTTATAAAACCACTTACTATTGATTATAAACAAAAGCTTGACAAACTAATTATAAAATTTAAAACATTTTTTTAGAAATACCTAGATACTACTTGAAAAGATTTTATTTTAATATTTATTTTTTGAACTAGAAATTTGCAGCTATTACGTTGTTTTTAATGCACTTACGGAATCTCTACTAAGCTTCTTAATTCCTAACGTTAATGAAGCTCTTCATTCTTTTGAGTACTCACTAAAGTATTTTCTACGTTTTACATTTTTGAAATAAAATATTTTACATGAACGTACTTTATAAAAAAAATTTCAAAGCTTTTCACTTAATCAGCAATAGGTTTATAAAACTATGATTTCAGATAGAAATTATTAGTATATTGATGAATTTCTAAAATTAGTTCTTCTGAAAGCGTCCATCGCTGTATTTTTATTGCATCCGCTCGATATTGCAATACTTCCATATTTTTCTATTGTTTTTCATTTTAAAGCTATTTTCCAGTTGTACATTATTTTTACTAACAAAATAATAGTATTAGAGATAAATGTTAAATTAAAATAATAAAACCGGTTACTGTCGGAATTCCTATTACAAGAATTTAACTTTTTCCTATTGACCATTAGAAAGAGGACAATTTTCTGAGTATATTAACATAAAATTTTTTTAGGATTATGCAATAGTTGTCCAAATAACGGCATTTTAAAACTACGAAAGGCAGGGAGATGTAATATGATATACCTCGATGCGTGACGGTCGGTCTCACGTTGAGGTACGGTCTCGTCGGTGACGGTCTCATTTTGTTGACGGTACGTGTGCTTTGATATACTCTTAATGTTGTTGTCAGTCGCGGTCGACACCCGGACGAGTTCTATGGCTTCGAGTTCCACTCTTGGCGAGTTCTGTCATTCTTCAGGGATTTTGTTTAATTATTTTTTTGCCTTACACAAAAATGTTTAATCATGCAGCCGTGTTAAAAGGTGTATCTAAAATACATGTAAATTTTACATTTTTAAAATCAATTTTTTTCGAAAACTTTTGCATAATCTTACAAAATTTTTGTTCTAGTATGCTTAGAAAAGTGTCCTTTTACCAATATTCAATAGGAAAAAGTTAAAATCGTGTGATAGGAATTCCGACAGATCTCATAAAACCTAACAAAATGTTAAAATAATATATTTAACTGTTAAGTAAATAATTATATACTACAATTGTATGTCTCTGCTTCAACCCCTCCTTTGTAAGGAGATTTCAGATCCATTTTCATTTAACTAACCTAAAGTTTCATTTAAACACATGGCGTGGTTCAGTTTGGTTATTTGGTAAGCGCATCATTTAAATTTTGTTTAATTTATTAATTTTAAAATTTTTTTAAATTTTGTTTGGTATATTTGCTCTTACTTCTTTTTATTTTTACTGTCATACATAACTGATCGGAAATAATCGTGAAATAAAAGCTTTTATATTATGTTACAGGTTTTTCCAATTTTTAGTAATTTTTATCATTTCTATAACGTAATTTTTTCAGATTTCTAATTTCTTGTTTATTCAAATATTCTAAGTTCAACCCTGTTCAATGTGAATTATTGTCATTTTGGTTTCTTTAAATATTATGTTTCTTTGTAGTATGTAATTATTTACTTAACAGTTCAAATTTATTATTTTAACATTTTGTTAGGTTTTATTATTTTAACATCACATACTACTAAATACCACATAAATACTTAAAAAATTCTAAAAACTTTTTTAAGTTATTTTCTATTAAATGTTAAATTGCATAAAAAAATTGAAATTTAATAATTATGGCAAATAAAGATATAAATTAAAACTTATTTTAATTATCAGGTAATCGGTCACGTGATATATTTGACAAATAACTGTTTTGTTTAAAATAATAAAATAATTAAAATTTTGAAAATAATTGAAATTCAAAACACATCATTCACAACACATATCCAAAGCTGGGCACGAAAATGAACGGGGCATTAATGTAGCAGTACAAACAGAAATTACAGAAATGAACACCTGCAGCGGCGTAGCCAAGGAGGAAAGCCAGCCCCCCCACCTCCCCGAAATTATTTATTTGTAATTTTACAATGACTTCAAACCATAGATTTCTATATAAATGATTTTCAAGACAGTAATGATACTATATTTGAAGGCAAATGGCTGATTTCGCATCAGAAATGAAAAAACCATAAAGGAGAGCTTCCAAAATATACAACGGAAGCTCTTAATCAGTTCAATATTGATGTTTCCGAATATATATTGTCGTGTTTCGAAACCATAAAAATCATAATTCATTTATTTCGTAAGTTTAAATTTGTTTTAGTATTTATTTATTTATCATATTGTGTAAAATGTTTGTTAAATTATTTGATATGTAAATAAGGTGGGAAGAACGAAAAAGTAAAAAAAAGAAGGGCAAAAATAAAGACTTGGGCTGACGCCTTCGCGTCGAATAGACGACCAGCAATAATAATTCTTAATTTTGATTGTTAATAAAATAAAAGTAAGTTGATTTGAAGTGAGGGTGTTTTTTTTTGTTTTATTTTAATAAGTGCAATTGATCATCGATATAAGAATTTTTAAAAAGTGCGAAAAGTTGAAGAATTTGTGATAATTTTTGGTCAATGTGTAAAATTACGTCGCAGTAAATTTATTAGACCAGCTGCAATACCACATGCGGAGCGTGCACGTACGCGTGTAAGGCCATACATTACAAGGTAACAGAATTTATTAATTAAAAATCTACAATTTAACTTTAACGATGAGAGTCTCATGTTAAATAACGGATGTACACTGAGCAAATTGTAATAGATTTGTATAGCTCGGGTCATAGCAAGATATTATTTTAGGAACATTAGCGGTTACTACAGCCTCCGTAGAAAGAACATTTTCCAGCTTAAAACGAATAAAGCCAAATTTGAGAAATAGTACGGGCGAGAATAGGTTAAGCGGTTTAGCTTTACTAGCAGTTCACAGGAATGTGCCTATATTAATGTAGAAGAGGTTATAAATACTTTTAGAATAAAAAAAGACGCAATGATTTTACAATTATTATAATTATATTATAATAATAATAATTTATATGACTTAATTTTTAGTGTTTATTTATGTAGTTGGAAACTATTATTATTGTCGTTAACGTAAAAAATGTCTGACAAAACCCTTTTTTTGGAGAAATTAATTTTTATTGTAATTTTTTAACTTTTTATTGAGCTCATTGAAAAATTTTTGCCTGCGGTGCTATTAAACAACGACTCGCTGCGCTCGCAGGCCCCTCTTCAAACCAAATTCCTAGCTACCCCACTGGACACCTGCAACCTACAATCTGTAATCGTCTCTAAACAACTCCCGACCGATAGATTACCCGATGAAAAAGGGGTAGTCCCATGTTTAAACATATTTATATAACAACCAAAACATAACTTTACAAATAAATCAACTTAATAAATAACTTAATAGCCAATGGCGTATCGTGAATTGAATAAAAATAAAACAAAGTTAAATACAATGTTACAACCCATGGCTCATACTGAATTACTAATATTTACTTTGAGTGTAAAAGTCTACCACCTCGCAGAAGTATGGGAAATCTATTTTAGATATATCATAAATCCGAAATTTATTGGTGGTAGGTGTCTCGGTGGTTCGTTACTGTTAATGTTCACAAGATAAGGATAATTTATATATTTTTTGTATAAGAAAACATTTCAGTGTCCGTAAGCTTGTGAAAAAGTCGAGCCATAAAAACGAACCGTGTGACCTCTCAACTTTTTAGCTAAGGGATGTTTAATTATTAAAGACGATAACGCTTATTAAAGACGAAAGTTCTGATATAACAAACATTTTTCAATTATTAGGGTTGCTCTTGCACATAATTAGCCTTTATCGCAACATTAGCTTTAAAAATAAAGGTAAGCACTTAACGTACAATTTTACTTACAATGTTTGGGTGTGTTTGAATATTTATAATTTGAAGTAGATTAAACCTCGGAAAATCCGACCACGGTTTGTTCATCCTACATAATATTACAATTCCATATGCTTAGTTAGATTGCGACATGGAGTTTATGATATAACTTCTATAATATAACGCTAGCTACCTTAAGATATAATTCTCTTTAAATTCTGTCATTGATTGATCATCTTTGCTTTATCTGTGACATTTTTACACTTGAATAGTTGGGATATAAATTTGAGAAAGAAAATTTATTTGATATTTAAGACATTTTTGCTATACATTATTTTGAATTTTAAATAGCAACGTTCGTGCAGAATAAGCAATCTCGGCAGCCACTTACAAAAAATAATAATACAGTCTTCTGTGTCATGCAATCTGAGATTAAAATCAGCCCTCATCAAGTTTTGTTCAGAAGAAAAGAGGTACGAGAGCGTCAGTCTGGAATACAGCATCCTCATTAGCGGTCCTAATAGCCGCCAGCAGCGCAATCATTGCATTGATGAATCTCGAGAATAATGCACGGACACGTGCTATAATTATACCTATAACCCTAATATTAACAGCCTGCGCTTATTTACATTCACCCTATACTACCTACAGCTATTGTAATCCATATTATTACAACAATTTCTATTAACACCATATTGCATAAATTATTAACTAATGTTCTGTGTACTTGGGATAATATTAAACTTAAGCGTAATATAAATTTCATTTCGCCGTGCTGGAAAAGTAATGCCAGTTTTCATTCTCAATTTATTATTATTTCCCAATATGTTTGAGCTTCCTTCGCATACAAAAGATAACTTATGGATTTGAGTGTTTTTAACCGTTTAAACTCCTGTACGTGTCGCCCCTATATTGTAACGCATTATTGAGTTTCTAAATTTAAGTGTCATCCGCTGTCCCAATTTTTTGCAATACTTCCTACTATATACTGCAAAATATCTCAAGCATATGCAAATAGTCTATGTGGATTATTTGATTTTGGTTTAGCCTAAACTATTTTCCAACAACGCGAATGGGAATTTTCCAGACTGTTATATAGAAGCAGTCTAAAGAAGTATTAAAAGTCGGTCGTAAAATTAAGCATAAATTTCGTCCGGGAATAATACGCCTGCAGAAATAATAACAATGACTTCTTCAGAGTGATATATTAAAATATTAATATATTATTTAAAATTGCTTCAAATAAATTCTTGTTAAGGTTAAAATTAAATTATTTTATTATGTGCTCAGTTAAATTTCTTAATGAAACCTTAGATAACTGGATCACAATGTTCATTCATACTAAAAGAGACATAAAATTTCTAAATTTTCACTTAGGAAAACTTTATTATCTTATTGCTTTGTTGAATATTAAATGATTTAGTTTTAAAACGATGAAGAAATTTTGAGACAGTTTAAACAAAGCTCTAAGGTAAAATGCTAAAATGATACCCTTTAAGATTTGCATTATTTATACAAAGTTCCAAACCGCATTATAATTTGTTGCAAATCTGAATAATGTATGGAAAATTGCAAATTTCAATGTTTTGCTCTAAATTACTATTTATGACAATAATTAAAACTTTTTATTTTAATTTTGAACAGATACTTGTGATGTTACTCAAACCATCAGTTCTTGTAAAGTCGAGAAACAAGAAATGTAATTAACGTAAACTTTTAACTACCTAAAATAATTATTACCTGCAAGTTTTTCAGAAAAAGTTCTTGGTTTTTAGAGAGGTACGTCTCGATTTCGTACCATGTTCTACTAAATAGCTTTTTGCCACCCTTAGGATTCATTTTGATTAACAAACCTTTGTTATAATATTCAGCGAAGCAGTAAAATTTCTGAAAATTTCTGTTTTTTGTTGACGTTGCTATGAATAAGAGAAAGCAACTAAGCAAGAAAAAATTCACATTGAATATTACAAGGAATATTTTACACAATCATGTAGGATTTTTTCATCTCTAATTTATAATCAAAGAACCTTAATTAAGGGCTTGATTTAATTTTATCATGTAATTACGCCGACAGATAATTATGCTGACGGCATAATTATGTTAACACTAAAACAACGGGAATAAGAAAGAGAATAGTTTTGGGGCTTCAAGAAGCCTTTATTGGGCTTGGAAACCAAAAGGCCAAATGTTCAGAAAAACTAAAGAGTCAAGATAGAAACACTTTCATCTGGGAATGCTGCGTTCTTAAGTCAACAGGCATAAGGTGGAGAACATCATTGTGGCTTCATTGATCAAAAAACCGTTTTTTTAAATAAAAAGTTATATTTACAAATTAAAATCACGACGTAGATATAAACGGTTTTTTTATTAAAATATTTAGCATAAATTGAGAAATCTACTATAAAATAGAAAATAACTTAAAAAAGTTTTAGAATTTTTTAAGTATTTTTGTGGTATTTAATAGTATAGGATGTTAAAATAATCAGCCCTAACAAAATGTTAAAAAAATAAAATTTTTAACTGTTAAGTAAATAATATACACTACAAAGTGATATAAAGCAAAGTGATAAATGGCATTGTATGTCTCTGCTTCAACCCCATTGTATGGGATTTAGAATTCATATTCATTTACTTAACCTAAAATTTCATTTAGACACATGACGTTGTTTAGTTTGGTTATTTGGTAAGCGCAACATTTAAAGTTTGGTTAATTTCTTGATTTTTTAATTTTAAAATTTTTTTTCAATTTCTTGGTATAGTTGCTCTCACTTGTTATTTTTACTGTTATACATGACTGATGATCAAAAATAATTGTGAAATAAGAGCCTTTATATTATATTACAAAGTTTTTTGTTTTTTAATTTTATTTTTAAGTAATTCTATTTTCTTGTTTATTCGAATATTCTAAGTTCAACCTTGTTAAATGTGAATTATTGTCACTTTAGTTTTTTTAAATATTATGTTTCTTTGTAGTATATATATTATTTACTTAACTGTTATAAATTTTATTTTTTTAACATTTTGTTAGGTTTGATTATTTTAGAAATCTATTAGTTATATATCTTAATTAGGTTATAAGTTATAAAACTATTTTATGTGAAGATCTAGATTTATGAAGATGATCTGAAGATCATCTAAAGGCTTGATTAAAATAGTATAAAATTTTGAGATTAACTATGAGTATTAATAAATTATAGTAAGAGAGTTGCAACCAAAAGGAAACTAATGTTGGAATGTAATTAATACAAATTGTAATTAAAGCTTCCAACCAAGCGAAAAAATAATAATGCCCCAATAACGATAACTTTTAGGAGATCAAAAAAGATCTGAAACGAAAGTAGAAATTCAGGTTTAAAATCAGACTGAAATACTTGCTCTAAGGGTTTCCCTATATCACTTATTCACAGCAAAATCCATTTATGGATAGCGCCAGTACGATTGAAAGGTGTGGAATACATGTTAAAAAATACTTTAACAATAAGATGATTGCATACGATTTTAATTTGCATTACAACGTTTTATTATTTAAAAAATAAATTTTCTTTACTTTATTTTATTTTATCACTCTCGAACGCATTTTTATTGGTTAGGCATCACAGGTTAGGCTGTATAATTTACTGTAGTGTAATATAATATTTTATGGTAAGATTCATTTTTCATTATAAACACTCGTTCTGCGATTTTTCAGTCTTCTATTGGTTTTTCACTGTAATTCTGTTCACTGTAATAAAATAAATTTTAAAACAAAATAATTTATTAATAATATGTATGGGTTGTTAAGTAATTTGCGTTATTTTTAATAAACTATAGAAATAAAATTAAAAGTGGCACACAAATTGATTATTATAATAATAATAATTAAATAAATATTTACTGTTATCAAAATGAATAAATGTTTTTTTATTTAAAAACAAGAGTGTATGATTGCTTAAAAACTACAAACTATGATGTGCATTATATACATATATGTATTTCATTAAATCAAAAAACCGAATATGTTTATTTGAAAGTTGAATGGATTGAAAGAGGATTAGTTGTGTTTTTCACCCTTTACTATCTAAGAGACAAAGTATCACATTCTCCGTGGCGTTGATGAATTACCTGCCGTTTCTTTAAAAAAAAAGACATAACTCGAAAACGAAGAGTTCGTGGACACACGTACTATATATAGTATATTTTCTGAATTCTCTTGGGTCTGTAACAGTGCAGGGCATCACGGATACTGGAATATTTTGTAAGTTATGCCGGACACGTTCTGGTTTAATAGACGTAGTATGAATTAATTGAAATATTTTAAAAAAGTTGTTGGCGAAACAAAATTTTAAATTCAGCTTAATAGACGTGAAATATTGTAACAATATTTTTTCGAAACAATAGCCGCTGGCAAGTGGTTTGAATCTCATCAACACGCGGTATAATTATAATTTTATACGAACGCTTTGAATGTGTGAAAATAAAAAATCTTTTAGGTTGTGCGATATAAAAGTTCATTGATATAAAAAAGAAAAAAAATAACACCGAAACAAATAAAAGGTTTCAACAAAATGAAATACGCCAAGAAATATTTCAAAAGTGAACTTTCGACATTGCATTACATAAATTTTCTTTAGTAAATAAATGTGTAAATATATATCGAAACAGCTTAAATAATTCAATTACTTTAAAAGGATTGTAAAAGATAATTCCTTAATTTAAAGGATACCTGTCTACAATGCCGTTATTAAAATTTGTTGATGGTTTACGCTGCGAAGCCGTAGGTATTATAATTGAAACCATTAATAATAATGAAATGATTACAGACTAAGTACAGGTGTAGAAAAGGGGTGTGTTGAATGTTAGGTAATTTCAAAAACGATAGTATATCCATCTTACTTCAGCGTATGTAAATTTATAAGCAGGAAGTGGTGCGCAAAATTTACAGCATAATTTTTCTTATGGATGAGAAAAATGCGTATATGGAAAGGCGCGGTAAGCAATAAAATATCTAATTTATTCTTCTTTAGACACCTAAAATGTATTTTAGATACTTTTAGTTCGCCACTTTCATTAAAAAAGTTTGATTAAAATGCTTTATTTGAATACTGCACTGCAATCACCATTAAATAATCACACCCTTAAAGCTTAAACGATTAGTAATTTAAGAAAACAATCAAACGGGTTTAAAAGATGAAAATTAAAATTTTTGTAATTAAATTAGCATTCTTCCATCGTAAAAGATTACTTGAAATAATAAAAAATAAGTTTATTTTTAATTAATAAAAAAACTAAAGGAAAATCTCAAATGATTTCTTTGAAGCTGTTAAGAAGTGATAAACAATAAAAAATTACTAAAATAAATCTCTCCAAGTTAAATATGAAGAAAGTTTTGTGATAAAATGTAAATTATGGTCGGTAAATAGAGTCTTGGGAAAAAGTCGAAAAGTAGTTAGATCTACTGGATGTTTGGTTTTCTAATCGATACACTAACATAAAAGTTACTATCCGGAAACTCAATATGTTTCATGGGTTAAATAGTAAAATTTATTATCTACGGTTTGGAAACGGAAAAGTTCGTGCACATCAGTTGCGCTTATCAAAATATATATACATAATTATGCAAAAACTGAATGGTAAACGGGAAAAGTATAGATATTGTGTGTACATTCTGTGTGATATTTTAAAATTGAAAAAAAAAATGTTGATGCTACTAAACTAGCTTTCTGTTTTGTAAATTTATTTTTCATATAGGAACAGTTTTACAGAGATCACATTTCCTTATAAATTCAAAACTTGTCGAGTTGTGTAAGTACCTATTTTCGAAACATTTACTACTTTTGTAAACTAAACTTTTCAGTCTTAGAGACTTTTGTGATATATATTTCATCTAACTAGTTTATAATTAATGGTCGCATCATTTGAATTTAGTGTTACAATTTATCAGTTGTTAATGATTAATTACAAAAGTTAACTTAAGTTTCATCAAGAAAGTTTAAAATATTTGGGAAACCGCTAAATTCTGATGTCATCTTACTCAACATTTTAATTATGTTTTTACTAAGTAACTAAATAATTTTATTTAGAATTAATTCTGTAAAGCAAGAATTTCAAATTTTATGAGCCTACCATGTTATACAGCACACACTTAGTTACTTGTTTCGTAAAAACCTTTACTTGAGCAATTTCTCGACAAATTTTTACTTAGTTAGTCTTAATGTGGTTAGGGGTTGACCAGGGTTCTCTAAGAAAGACAAACTTTGATTGCCTATTTCAGGGAAAGTTCAACTAACTGTTGACTTTAGACTTTAAATTAATTTTCATTTTATTCCTTTAATTATGATTAATTTTAAAATTTTTAATTGTATTATAATTTATAAAGTATATTTAACTTCAACTTAAATTTTTCAAATGTAATATTAAAGCTGAATTACAGTAACGAAGATAGAAATCAGTTTGACTCGTTGACTTTATAATTAGTGCTGCATATACAAATACAAATTTTTTAATCAAAGTAAATTATTAAAGGTAAAAAAAAATTTGTTGGATCATAAAGTCAAGGTATAACTTCCAAAGAGCCACTTCAGCTGCTTATACGTTCTAAAAAGAATCGCATTCTGTGCTCAGCTCACTCGCTACTTAGAAATTATACACATTAACATAAAACTATGCACCTTCTACCCTTCCGGTAGCGCTTCCTTGTGCAATATATTCAAATTGCTATTTTGCTTTGTTTTAGTCATAGAAAATTTGGCATTGTCACATCAGTCACCCAGGACGATGATAATTTCACACATGAAAGCTTACAGATTTTGAAACCTTGCGAAGGTACAAGGTTGACCAGCACTAGATTGAAAAAACTTATAAGTATTACTTACTTATAAGTAAACTCCATTAAGTTTCGATTTCTTCTTATTTGCTAGAAATAAGAATAATTCATAATTCAATTTAAACATCTCCGTTTTCATCGATTTTAAAAGTTAAACTACCTGAGTTTTCTAGCAAAAAGTAGTTTCTTTTCTTTTATACAGTCTAAATCTGCTAAAAAATAAAACGTTGCTATTTAAAAAGCCAAAGCTAAGCTTGAAAAGATCACTAATTATAAAATAAATTACATCATAATTTTTTTTTTAGTGAAAATGTGAATAAGCAAAAGAGCTCATCTAATGCATAAAATTTCAAAATTTCC
The DNA here is from genome assembly GCA_911387805.1 of Cantharis rustica. NCBI lineage: Eukaryota > Metazoa > Arthropoda > Insecta > Coleoptera > Cantharidae > Cantharis > Cantharis rustica. Next base: position 26,740,308 of record OU426877.1, on the reverse strand, counting down.
TTAGGTTTGTAAAAATTTTGTAAGATTTCTTACAATTTGCTTGAATTTCCTTCAATCTCTTAATGGATTTCCCATACAATTACCAACCTTACAACAGTGTGAACTTTGAGAATTAATTTTCGGATATTTATTAATATAAATTTTTATAAATGTGATGTTACAAAATGGTTCGCACCCACCCTGTACATTTTTGTAGAAAAATTTCATTTTGTAAGTTTGAATTTGGTAAGATTGTAAAATTAGACAGGTGGGGGCGAATCAACGGAAATGCAAAGGCTTTTTGCCGATAGCAATCGCCTGAGCCTGTTGTGCGATTTTGGCTTGAGGCAAATTTTGAGATTTTTTTTATTTAAAGTTTGAATTTATGCGAATGCATTATTGCACCTTTTTTAAAATTCTGAGTAAGATTTTGATTTGATTTAATAAATTGAATTTTGTGCGTTCGCATGATTGCGTATTGTTTGGAATTTTAATATTTGGATTTTGATGATTTTTATAAGTTGCTACCGAGCGGTAGTGGATTGATTTGGTTGATTGATGATGAAAAAGAAGCATTGAAGTTATAAATTCGATTTGCATTTAAAATTGGAAAAATTAAAAGTTAAATTTGTAGGAACAAATGGTGCGATAGATAAGCCGACGTTTTCGATAAAGTTAAATTAAAGAGGGCCATGCACGGCGAAATTTAACAATCTAAATTTCATAATTTTTGGAAACGAATCTGTGACATTTTTTTTGAAAATTATATCATTACAATAAATACAGGGTGATCTGAGATCAGATACAGATCTTTTGAGGTGGTGATAAGGGATACTTTTCTAAGACAAATTTTTTTGTCACAAAAAAAATCAGATTTTTTTTTACTTTTTTTGCAAACCCCGTATCTTTTAAACGAAACGTCTTAGAAAAAACTGATGGTCTAAACCGAAACAAACCAACTGTTTACACAGAAAGTCTGAAAATAATGACCAAGGTATAGGAAAAAAACATAAATTTACAAAATTTATTTTAATAAATTTTCAAAATAGCCTTTCTTTGTTCTGTGACATCTATCTGTATTTTTTCCATTAATTCATCTCTGGTTTCGGGCTTTCTTCTATCGCTGTAAACTATAGCTTTAAGGGCATTCTATAAAAAATAATCGAAAGGTGTTAAATCGGGCGATTAAGCCTAAAAAATCAATAATATCGGAACTATGGCCGTTTAAAATCATAAATTCAAAAATTGGATTAAACTTGGACAAAAATATTATTTGAAAATTTGTCTTAGAAAAGCGTCCTTTATCACCAACTTAAAAGTTCCCCACGGTCACGGGGTCACCATGTATAAAGTTTTATTTAAAAGAATTTATTTTTATAGTAGCCAGCCAACTTCGTATACACGATTTCTCAGATTACAATCGATATATTGACTTGAAATTGGAAACACATATTTGGAAAGCAATAGTTTTCTTGAGAGAGAAAATTTACGAAAATACGAGAGAAAAGACTTACGAGAATAAATACACAAAAATAAATAATATCGGATGTATAGTTTTTCTGAATTTAATTCTTAAAGTTCTCGAATTTTTCGATTTTCTCGAATTTATAGTGTATCGAATTTCTCAAATTTCCTCAGATTTCCAAAAATATTCTAGGTTTTTCAAAGTTTTCCTTTCATTGTTACATTAGATTTCCCCAGCGATTCCCATCTCGGTGTTATACTATTTACTTTACAAACCTACTGAATATTGCAAGGAATATAATAAATAAACGATATCTAAAAAAAATTAAAAATGTTGATGTTTACAATTGTTTAGACTGTGACTCTTATAATCATAACGAGATGTTGTAATCGTCTTAAAATAAAAGGAGGACTATACAAATTTCTGTACAATACAAAATAATAAGTCCGACTAAGGCTGAAAAATTATGAAAAAATTTACAAACCCGTTTTTCATTGTTTAAAAACTTAATGATGTTTTACATAATTCTCTGTCGAGCAGAAAAAAGGTTATGAATTTTTTAATTATTGTGTGCACTAATTAAATATGAGAAGCAAAATTATCGAAATTCCCACATCTCTTCAAGCTGTCAAGCGAGTGCACAAGGTCTACAAGTTCAATAACTTTTTTTTAGGTTTGTACAACGTTTTATCTAATAATCAATAGATAAGTGGTTTAGGTAGTGTAACTCGATATTAATCATATCAAATTTTTTAGAATAAACCAAAAAATCAACAAACACTTTTTAGAAACTAAACTGTTTAAGTTATCACAATAATATATAAATACACCGTATGTATATTATCGCAAACGTTTTCACCATACTATAGCATCATCAGGCGATGAACTAGAAAGAGAAACGAGAAAATTCCGTATTTATCGACAAAATTGCAAGAGAAAAAGGAGAGGGTAAGAGGGGGGTAATTTTAAAAATTGTATAATTTTGTGTGAATTTACTAGAGGGTAGGGATAAATTTAATACAAAAGAGAAATAATGTGGATGTGAGGTAAGTTAGAAGGGGGGGGAAGTATTGTTTATTAAAAATGTTTAGTAGGGGTGAGTTATTTAAATCAGATTGACTATTTAGTAATGAAGATGAATATTTTAATTTATTAATTTCCATATAGCTTCCAAAAATTGCGATAATATACTGAGCAAATGACCCGAGCTATTCAAATTTATTAAAAATTTGCTCAGATTCAAAAATTTACTTCTTTGCTCGGTGTACATCCACTATTTGATATACAAGAGACTCTTATATGGTTGAAGGGAAATTTTCTATTTTTGTTATTAAATTCTGTTACTTTGCAATGTGGTATGGTCATTGGTTTCACGTGCGCGCTCCGCATATAGTATTGCAGCTGGCCACGCCGGTTTTGTAAATTTGTTTGTTCAGTTATTTTACAAATAACCAAAATTATCACAATTTTCAATTTATTCTTCACTCGCACTGCAATAAAACAACTTTCTATTTATTTTTAACTCACTTTTATTTTTTTTTCTTATTCGTAATTATTAAAATCAAAATTATCATTTTAGCGCAGTAGGAAAATAATGCACCCATCGGCTTGCAAGCCGCAAGGCCGTCTCTACCTAAGTGTTTTCAACAACCTTCAAGCCCCGCACTCTCTTTACTTTATTTTTCGTTTTCGCCACCTTATTTACATAGTAAATAATTTAACAAACATTTTTATACACAATATGATAAATAAATAAACAAATAATAAAACAAATTTACAAATTAAATGAATTTAACGTTTTTATGTTTTTTGAAACACGACAATACATATGTATGGTGTATTTATATTATATTGTGATAACTTAAACATTTTAGTTTCTAAAAAGTGTTTGTGCATTTTTTGGTTTATTTTAAAAAACTTGATATGTTCTATCTAATCTCTTCTGAGAAAGTTGTTATTAGAATAATTAAAAATGGATTCAAAAATATTATTATATAATATCGACTATTATCCATTCAATGATTTTCATGAAACCGGTGTTTTTAATTGTTTTTAAATTTTAAACTAAAACCTTAACATTATACAAAAGCACCCAACAAGCTTTTGAATAGATCAGAGACATCCGAAACCATCGACATTTTTTATAATATCTAAATCATACCAGCAATTTCTGAAGCTGCAAAAATTCTATTTACAGATAATTTCACATTTAGATTTCATTACAATGAAGCAAATCGGAAGGTTCAATTGCGTAGGTTGTAGTAATTAAAGATATAATTTGTGTTTTTATCTCCAACGCGGCCTGTGTATGTTTGATAAGAAATAAAATGGCAACGGAGGAAATATAACTATGTAATTACTAAAGAGTTTAATTTATTTGTCCTCAAATTAATTCAAAAATTATAAGACAAGGCATTATGGTAGTGAATGCTACATAAATAATGTTAATGGTGGTGTAAAAAAATTTTGACAACCATTACTTAACGATAGTATATTTTTCATTTTGATGTAATCATCCAACTTATAATAGAGAATTATTAGTGATATCGAAAAAGTATGTTTTGTTCCAGTAGACCAACGTTATATTTATATTTCGGGTTAGACGAAAAAAATGATTACCTGTTGGATATTAAAGTTTATAGTAGTGCTAACAACAATATATATAGCTAGGCACATACATAATTATATTTTTTCTTTATTTGAGCATTCCCCAGCTTGCCGGAAAAAAATTCTCGCCAAACTTCTAATCAACCTTTTTTGGGTTTTGACTGCCCACTGGTGATGAAAATGCTTCGTGACTGAGAATAATTTTCTAACAAAGTTTTTGTTGAGAATTTTCATGACATCTCTTATTGAAAAATCTATTATTTAGACTATAAATTGCACTAATATTACATTTTTCCAAGCTTTTACCAAGAAAATTACATAGAAGTACATAACTAATGATTACAATAATATGTAGCTACGTGCTCTTAGAATATAAGAATTGAAAAACTTGATTTAAAAATATATTCAACGTGCATATTATACCATAAATATCTATATACGTAGAAGCTATAAAAGAACTCATTCATTCAGACTAATATTTTTAATAATAACTGTTCAAAAAAAAAAACTAGATCTAATTTGAGGTTTCATTTCATTTGAATAAGAATATTCAAGAAGAAAATTAAATCCATGAAATGCGTCATCCCGTTGTGTTATTTGCGTTGTCATTGCATTTGGAATAGGATGTAAAACTATTTCAAAGATTTACTTTACGTTTATCCCTGGCTTTATATTGATATACATACATACGCTATAAATATAATTTAAGATGGACTTTTCTTATCACAATAAAAATGACACCACATGTTATTGATGCTGCTTTTTTAAGGTGTAAAAGAAACGCATAATTTACAACTACCTAACACGCAACTTTTCTAAATTTTCACAATTTTTATAACAATACTTTTTTTTGTACCTACATCAAATTATTTTTACTATTGATTATACATAAGTGTACATGAAAGATATGTAATCCAATGAAAAATTTGGTGGTCATTAAGCTTTTAGCTTTGGTATTTTTCGGTGTATTCATTAATTTAATTTTATTTTAAAATTTATAAACGGTTATTGAAGTATGATTAATTTTTTTTACAAACTGTAAAATAATTTTTTGCACAAAAGCACTTTGAAATTTATTTTATGTTGTATTTCATAAGTATTTGTAAGTAATAATATAATCACCGAGGGGATCTATAAATTTAAATTTACATTATTAAAAAATTATGTATGCAGCTGAATTTTCTCTGTATTCCTACAACTTAAAAAAATTATAGCAAACCGCCTCTGGTTAAAACTAAAATAATTTTACTTGCATATATCGATAATTGTAAGAGTAAAACAGAAAAGTTACTTATTAAGATAACAGAGTTGTGAAAAGTGAAAATCCCTGAATCGTGGATGAAAATGGGCCACCGAGCAGACCCTCCCAAGAGATAAAGGGACAGCTGGACCTCGACATCCCTGGAAAAGTCAGAATTAAACAGATCTTTGACCTAAAATACGTTAAGGAAGAGAATACGATTAGCATGTTAATCCAGTAATTCTGTTAAGAATCTATATTATATTACCCTTTTGTTGCGTAAAATTCGTATACTGTTGATAAGTTTTTGGGTAATAAAAATAAATTTTTATTAAAACTTAATTGAAATGTTAAATTACCTTAAAAGTATTTAAATGTAAATTTAAATAATGTAAATAGGGTGTAGCTGTTGAACAAGAATTTAAACTGAGAACTGGATTTATGAACACCTCGAACCTAAACCCATAAATTTACCGCCTCGGTCGAATTTTATGCTTTCATTATATTAAAAAATCATAGTTTACCTAACAGCCCTTGTATAAAATTTATAGTTGGAAAATATTGATTTTATTTTAATCTGGCTATAAAGCTTCGGCATCAAATTTTTATTTGTATGCTAAAATTCAAATTCGTGTCACACCACGAATAACTAATCTTGGATACGTTAGTAGTAATTAAACAGTGGCGAACCTAAAGGGCGGAAAGTTAGCAATTTAAAGTTGTTACAGTTAGAAAGTTTATCTTCAAACGTATTTTGAAAGGGTCAAGGTATTCAATCGTAAAGCTAACTCGACCATTAGAACCTTTTGAGAAAGAACGTCAAGGCGTATAAATATCTACTACCCTAACATGGACTCAAAGTGTGTATCAACTATATTTTGCGGTTCATAACTTAACTTTCGCGATAACAACGTAAAAACTAACTCCAAATTTCCAACATCATGAAGGTGTATATTTCACAAAGTTTTTTGATTGATTGATCAACTAATGAAAGCTTTTCTCAAGTTACCATTATTTCATGTTTTATGTATCAAAAAAGTTATACATACTCTACGAGAAGCATTGGATTACATAAATTAAAATGGTAATTTAAGCTCAAAATGTTAAAACATGCACACATCGACGGATAATATTGAATTGGAAAGCAATTAAGTAGCGACGAATAATATAAAAATTGAATTAAATTTGCGGTATGTAATCGTAAGAAATTTTTGATATCTTATTGTATTTTTCACTATTGCTCTTCCCCGGAGAAAATATAATGATCTGTTTTCTCTTAAAAATACAGACCATTTCTTTCGCTAAATCTCCCAAGGTTTGCTTTAGGTTGTCAACTTATATATTCAAGTTTTATGAATGACATAGATACGAATCATCACTTTGATAGGCAATTTACAAAGCGACATTTGAATTTATCATGTAATAGACAATTTTAAATTATTTGTTTTATTCCATCTTCGTGTTTGGTTTGTATTACGTTGCAAAAACTCAAAAGCAAACTTTGTTTATTTTATAGAATGCATTTCTAAAGAAAATTAAATTTACATTTGAATATATTTTTGAAATTTACATTTTTACTGTAGTTTGAATGTTATGGAGTAATGAATTTTGAATTATTTTATTCATTTAATTTTCCCTATTCATTTGCAATAATAAATTTCTGGCGTGAGAAGGGTAATTTTAAAGAATGGTCATCGTCCCTGTAAATATTTAAAAGCAGAAAGAAAGGAATTGCCTAATTTATATTTTAGAGTGGTCACAGTAAAGCGTTTTTAATAATTTCGTAAGCATTATTAAATCAAGATCATGGGATTTTATTAATAGAGCAGTTTTCGCTATTCTCTTGCTTATAAGATTTTCACGATATGACATGAATAAGAAATAGTTGGGAGATATGCTTCCCATTGAAAATTTTTTGTTTTATATTTACTTTATTAAATGTTGCAAAAAAACGTTTAATAACTAAAATATCGTCAGCTTCATTGCAAATGCTTTGCATACTAAAATTTTGTATTCGATTTTCAATAAAATTGAATTTTTAATCGAATTTATCAAGTTTATTGTAAATCCTATTTTTTTTAATTCTTCTGTATTTTTTAAGAATTGTGAATGTTAAAACATGTATCCCATTGTAATTTGTAATTGATTTCTTGATATTGTAAATACCAATTTTTAAAACTTGTGCGTAATAATTAAGTTAAAAAGAAGAACACTTTTTCACTACTAATTTGAATTATTGCCATTTTGTAATTTTTTTAACGTATTTTAATTTATTGTATAAAATACTATTAGGACAGCCGGAATACATCATCGACGTTTATCCCAAGCAACGAAGCTAAGTAAGTAGACGAAAATAAATAGAAAAGTTTTCAAATTTGGTAAAAACGTTTGTTTAAACCTACTGTTGAACTTGTAAAAATTCCTGAAAAATGCAAGAATGGGAAACTTCGCATCTTGGAAAAAAGGTACACTATAATGGTTTTTTGAATATAACTTTATAGAATAAATAATGGTTTTAAAATTTAAAGAGCATTAAATTTTCTACAAAAAAGATATAATTCATTTTTTTTTGTAAAACTAACACTTCAGGAGAAAATGAATGGCGAATATAAAGCAGATCGATTAATTCTCCCAAAAAACCTTTCTACGTGCTTACATAATTTATTGTTATTTGCTAATTTTGTTGTTATGGTTACAGTTATTAAAGTTATCATTGTAACAAAGTAGCTCAGAAATTTTGAAAAAATTTTACAGTATGCTGAGTATGTCAAACTGCAAACAGATCGATATAGAAATAGCTTCTAGGATGGAGATTACTTTACTTTATATTGTGCTGTTTCAAAGTGATTCGTACCCACCCTATACATTTTGATGAAAAATTTTATTTTTATAAGTTAACTGGTAACATTGTAAATTTGAGAGATGGGTGCGAATCAGAGGAAATTCAAGGCTTTTTGCCACGAGTCGCCGCAAGAGTAAGCGGTGCGGTGCAACTTTTGGCTCGTAAATTTTGGCTCTGTGAAATTTATTTTTGAGATTGTGAGCAATAATTTTGATTTGAATAAAGTGATTTTTATGCGTATGCATTATTGCGTAATTATTTTAATATTTTGGATTAATTTGGATAGGTTGCTACCGAGCGGTAGTTTGTTGATTGGTTTGATTGATTTGAAAAAGCAATAGTTAAAAGTTGATTTGGATGGCTTTTAAAATTGAAAAAATTAAAATTATATTCGTAGGAACGAATGTGCAAAATTGATAAGCTGACGAATTGATAGTTAAAAATCGAAACTTCGATCCTTTTTAAGAAACATTAAACTTTTACTTTGGATTTGAATTACAAACGATTAATTAATTAATTTTGAACAACATTTTTTTTTTGGATTAGAATGTTTTTATTTTATTTTGAGAACGCTGGAACCCTCGCTCTAAAATAATACCAACTATCCGCAATCAAAAGGGCTACCCGAAGCAAACAAAAGTGATTAAAAGAATTTTTTACGGAAATTCCACAGCAATATGTAAATGGGACTCTATGTGGAGTATTATTATAGAGCTTTGCTAATTTTGCACAACAATTTTTATGTGTTCACTTTTTATGTCTTACTTTTTCAATTCTTATTTAGCCCAAGCATTGAAACGCAAATAAACGTAAATAAATCGGAAAGCTTTGAAATTTGGTATGGACGGTTGTCTAAACTTACCGTTGAACCTGTAGAAAGTCCTAGAAAATTTAAAGTCAGAAAGAAAGGTGTACCCAATTTCTAAAATTTCGGAATATTGTGAATTTGAATTATTTTCGGACTTGGCAGGTTAAACAATGAACATCAGTATAAGAAATATATAAGATGTAAAAAATACAAATAAAAGTTTAATCGAGAATTGAATAATGCTGAAGTCGTTCTGATATTCGCAAAAAGCCATTCCACATTCTACATCATGCAGCTTAACATTTCAACATTATTCGCATTTATATTTAAATATTACTCTACAAAGTAGCTTGGATGGACTATTTTCGATTTTTAATTCTGAATGAGTTGCTTCAAAAGCTAACAATATGAGCCATTCATTGATCTGTCTGTTAAAACCAAAATTTAAATAACTACAACAAAGTTAACAAATAACAATGAATTATGTAAGCATATAGAAAGGTTTTTGGGAAAATTAATCGATCTAATTGATATCCGTTATTTATTTTCTCATAAAATGTAAGTTTTACAAACAAATGAATTACATCTTTCTTATAAGGAATTAAATGCTCTTTAATTTTTATGTATAATTACTGTTTTTTCGATAATCAATAAATAAAAAATTATACGCAAAAAACCTTTAAAGTGCACTTTTTTCCAAAATGATAAAAATGGTGATAATTACTATTTAACATAAATAAACACAAAAAATTTGTGGTATCAAAAATTGATATATTACATAGAAATTTTGTTAATGTTTTATTTAGTTTAAATTTTAAAGCACATTTGTAAAACCCACACAAGTGAGAATAATATAATTACTTTAATTGATCTTATATAATAAATCTATGTCTGATCTTGATTATTGTTCTAATGAACAGCAGTTATTCTATTGAATTACCTACCCTGAGTCTATTTACCTGAAAAATAATTTTATTCAGTTAAAATTCAATCATTACCTGAACAAATTTACTGATATAATATTTGTGATTGCTCAATAATTCAAATTTAACCCAACTTAATACTAACCTAACCCAACTTAAATTTTATTTATGTAGTGGGAGTGAAACATCTTCAAAAGACACCGCCAGCTCGCACTAGATAGAAGTAGTATTTTTGCCATCTTAAATCACTATAGCAGTGGTTCCCAAACTTTTTTGTCTCGTAGACCTTTTGCCATGTTTTTCGGTTTTGGGCAGACCCCCTACTTATATGGTATTAAAAATTAAAACATACCAAATTAAAATTTATTATCTGTTATCTGTTAGCAAAAAATTAATGTTTTTAGTGGGAGGAATGAACCTGATACTTTGTTAATAATTTTTAATATTTGGCATCAATTTAGTTAGGTTCAATCTCAAACCTAAAGAGATAGAATAGGAGATTGGCAACCTCGCTGAAACCCCTTTCCACTAGGCATAAGGAAAAGAGTTTTATCTAAATTTAACCCAGGGGCGTATCAGGTACTATAATGGTTTCTGCAATAGTGCCTAACTTCCAATTAAGTAACTACTACTAAGGCTCAGTTGTTCAGTTGTAAGTTAAACCAGAAAATTTGGATTAACTAATTAAATACACGTTGAAAAGCTGTTTTTTTAAATAATATTAATGGTTAATCTAAATTTTTTGGTTTAACCTGCAAATGAACAACTGGACCTAAATGAGATCAACTATTGTTGTTTACATCTCATGGACCCCCAATATTGTTTTTTGCTGACATAGACCCCTTGCAGGTCTTCGTCGACCCCTGGGGATCGAAATAGACCACTTTGGGAACCACTGTTCTATAGGGTACACTACATGGTACTACTTCACGAGCCTTTAAATTTGGTCTTTTCTGCAGTTTTGGCGTTAGGAAGTATGTCTTAATTTTTCTACCAATGTTGTAATTGACGCCAAGTTGTAACCTTGTTTACTTTTCTTCTTTAGTTGGAAGCTAGACAGTTGTTTGACATTCTCAGATCTACCATACGTGATTGACTTACTAGTCCTACTACAGAATCTCGACTATGTTGCTGCTTCCGAAGCTTGTGGCTACTTACCATTCGTGATATGCTCTCTCATTTATTAGAAAGTAAAAATTTGCTGTCTGCATTAGCATAAGAAAAAATCTAATTAATATAAACCACGTAATACATTATTTATTCTACAATATTAAGTATCTTACAATATCAAGAATAATGCCGTGTCACGGTGAACGGACGTTTTAGAATTTGATTTATAAGATAAATATGAAAACCTTTATCCATTGAACAAAAAAAGGCAGCTGTTAACAAAAAGTTAGATAGATACTGAAACTAAGGGCTTGCGAAAATAGATCCCTAACTAACATTTGCCAATGAATAATTCCTTATATTTGAAGTTATGATATGCATAACATATAATGTCATAACAATATTTTGTAAGACTAAAATTATGTATGTAGTGTGTAGAATGATACAATATAATTATTTACCTTTACCAGGATTTTTTGATTTTCAAGATTTCTTTCTGAAGGTGGTTCAAATAATAACAAAAATCTGACATTGATATAAAGAAAATATCAATGATAATATATGTACATATTTTTCCTAATCTCTTTATGATGCAAATGCAAATGATGTAAATGTGCATCTTTGTGAAGCAAAAGTGATTTATCAACAAAAAATATCCTATTAATTACAAACAAACTACTGTGAGTAAATAATAAAATAAATTAATAAAATTAAAAATACTATATTTAAGGAACGAGACAAGTTTTATTGAAATAAAATTAAACAAATTTGAGCAATTATTTAAAAATTATCGAATTTAAAAAGTACAAGGTGAACATAATATTATCTATCATTTTCCTAACAAATCGAAATCAAATTTTGCTTATTTTATTAATTTCTAATTGTCTTCTTGACGAGAGTATTTAGCTTTCTAAATTTATTATTATATAAAGTTAATTTTACATTTTATCTCAAAAATCACTTGCGTATTGTTTACTGTATATTATTTTAATTTTTTTACAGATTGTGTTCTCCAGATAATAAAACTGGTACATTGTGTGGTGAAACTGCGACCCTAAATAAATGAAGGAACCTTCTCGTGCAATTCGCCAAAAAGCAGATTGCGTGATTCTTAACAATAAAAAATGCTAAGACGAGCCGGTTATTGTTTGACTTAATTAGAACACTGATTACTAAAATTAAGTTGGAATTTTTTATTGTAATTGTTACAAACTCACAATATCAAACAAAGTTCTCTTTAAAATAAAGATGCTAAGAGTATCTCTATAACAATGAATTTTTGGAAATTTCAATTTTGAAGAAATAAATTGTTCATTTACAGATTATCAAGTTTAATTATAAAAATTGCCTCTAAAGATTCTTAAACACGAACAGAAGCGTGTTCATAACACTTGATAGCTTTTCCTAATTAACTTTTTGTCAATTAGATATTGAATAATTGTGCTTTATCATGAGATAAAATATTTAACTTGGAAGTGAAATCTATAAACATTCACCTTTCGTAGTTATAAGTAATCGGTTAAACTCAAAATTTTAATAGTAATTCGAAAAGACTACATTCTTCCTAACCGTTGCAGTTAAATTTCAATGTCACACAAAAAGTGTTTATAAGCATAATTTCTGTGGATGTCACATCACAAGCTCCATCAAAAAATGTCACAAAATGCTAAAGAATTTTTGTTTAAATTTAAAGCTATGAGCATTCAAATCACGTATGACCATTCTTCTTGTACAGTAATAAGACAAAAATTTATATACTTGTGATCTTTAACATGCACAATAATTTAAAACTCTAATTTTTTCATTATTTCAAAAGAATTGATCTTGATGGATAAAAAGTTCATATTTGCTTTTTATTCCTTTTAATTAAATATTTGATTAAAATTTTTCTTAATTGAATGAACTGTTTTATTCATTGTTCGCATTCCCATTTAATATAATTTGTAATTTATTGCTATTGAAAATTTTATTACAAATCGAATTCTCTGTTGTCTGTGTATGGTTTATAATAACATCCAATTTAATTTTATCAAACATAGTTGTTTTTATTTCTCATAACGAAAAGATAAAAACAGGAAAGAGCGGAGGGTTATTTAAATAATTTAATTATTGTAATTTTTAGCATTTAGATTAGCGTATTATACTATTTTTTGTATATTTTGATCTCTTAGTGCACAATATACTATTTTCTGTGCTTAATCTTTTTAATGTTCTTAATTTAGTTTATAGCACTATTAAAAGAAGTATGATTTAAAATCTAAACCAATAAAACAATTACGTTCATATATTTTCTTATAACTAAAAGTATTTTGTGGTCACTAAATTGAATTCTGTTATTATTTTACATTTTCGTTTTCTTTTATGAAAGCATAAATTCTATTATAGTGTTGTATACGGATACCAATGTAGTTCAATTTATTTGACGTTATTATTTTGGGATCTTATAATTTATTGCAAGTAACGTAAGAAATACCAATTTATTAGATTTATTAATTTATTGCTTAATCAAGGTAAAAAACTGCAGTAAAATTTATTATAAAACTTGAGCAGTGTTTTTAATCGAATGGATAAATTAAAATATTATTCTAAAATAATTTAATGGCTCAGTGACGGCGCTAAGCGAGGGCTGCAGTGGGTGGCGGAAACAAAATATTAAAACTTGAGTTATGAATAATTTTATTAAATTTTTATTGACTTTTGTATTGCATAACTCGACGCAATCACATTAAATAATAATAATATATAATATTTAAAAATGTAAATGCGATTACAGAGTAAAAATTCATAAGGCCAAAGATGTAGATTCTTAGATAACAACAACATTATACAATGTGTCTAAAAAACGTCTGGAAACGTTGTAATACAAATAAATTATAAACAAATAAAATTTGCTGAACTTTTTTTACAAGCTTTCTTCAAAGTTAATGCGGTGTAGTGTTGTATGTTTACTTAAATACTACCACATATAGAAATGTCTTTTGAAAAAAAATTTAACATATAAAAATAAAAAGAAAGTTCTCACAAACTTTCTGTATTATCATTGTTGTTAGACGATGCCACAAACTATGCTGCACCCGCGAACTCAACTTCCTTCCTTCTTCACTTGTGTGTCAACAGGTACCACTTGACTGTACAACTGCGCTGCAACAATCGACTTGCACTTCGGAATCTCACTTTGTAACAAGTTTTTCAAATAAATGAAATTGATTTTGAATTTCAGGAGCTTGTTATTTTGTGATCTCTCGGTTCTAGTCTTGAAATCAAACTGAATTTATTAAATCTTTATTTTGACTTGCTGAAATAAATTCAACATTTCTGATTTTATGAAATTCTTTTCTCTTATTGGCTAATGAGACTTGACTTTTCGTTTTTATTACGTGCACATCGTTAACTTCAAAAAAATACAAGTTTCTAAAATTTGGTTTTTGTGTTGGTAAACGTTAATTCGTGAATTATATTTCTTAGTATTAATTGATTTTTTTTGAAATGCAAATTTTTCAAATAATTTAAAAGGCGGACTCTGAAATTTTAAAATTACACACATAAATAAGTTAACAAAATGTTACTGTCTTCTATGATTCTCCGTACAAATTCCGGACCGCAGAAGTTTCTTTTTTTCTATTATTCTTCTTTGTCTCAAATTTTTCTGTCATTTATTGAATTAAAATAATATTATTATTATTACAATAATACAGTTTGTGAACATATTGCAGTGATCTTTTCAAAACGGGTTGATTTTTCACATGCACTATAAGTGCTCCAAGCTTGCTCCTGAAGGCGGGAGTAGAGACGGTTGTATCTCAAGTTGGGTTCTAATACGTTGAAACAAGTGACGTCCTAAATTTTCTAGTCTCACGTTCAAGCGTCAAAAGAATAGAAAGTTGAAATGATATAACGTTTTCAAAATAAAAAAAGTTCTTCTAATGCAAAGAAATAATTAGTCTTCTAAAAATTATAAAATCAGATTCAATACAAACTCAATGTAAAATGTTTAATAATTTTAAAGGGGAACTAAGTTTGATTTTTCTTATCCAAAACGTCGGCTTATCAATTACACACTCTTTCCTTTAAATTTAATTTTATTTGCCAATTTCACCTCTATTATTCAAATCGAAACTAATAATTCTTCCTTCCAATGAATCATCCAAATCAGTCAATCTACTTCTATTCAGTAGCTACTCACAAAAAAATATCCAAACTCCAAAATATCAAATAAATTCCAAAAAAATACGCAATAATGCGTTTGCATAAACTCACTTTATTCAATATCAGAATATAACTCACAAATTTAAACTTATATAAAAAAATTTCATTAATTGCCTCAAGCCAAAATCGCACAATAGGCTCGGGCGGTTGCTATCGGCAAAAAGCCTGGTATCTCTTTTGATTCGCCCCCACCTGTCAATTTTACAATTCTACAACTTCAAATTATTAAAATATAATTTTCTAACAAAATGTATAGGGTGCGTGCGAACCATTTTGAAACACCAAAATATATTTTGCAATTGATTGTTTGATAGCAGTACGCATGATTATGGAGTGTGACTATATTGCAGCGTTGTCTGAGTAAAAGACTTGTTTGTATTTAATTATGCGGAATGAACAAGCATTTATTTTTGCTATTAAAATAGAAGTAAAGATTTGAACACACAAATATTCCTTTTATTTATTTTACCATAATTATATTAAATTACTTTTTGAGCAATAATTTATGTAGATGATTTGTACCTCTACTCTATATTATTTGTAATAAAACTGTTGTCAATAACAATTTTTTAGTGACTATTTCGTTTTCTTATAAATATTTTTATTATATCAAGTTACTTTAACAATAAACATATATACATTCAAATCCAAATAAATAATAATTGGAGATCATACTACATAAAGTTTTGCTTGAAGTTGAAATAAATTGGAAATTGGCAAGTCATGCTTTCAATTTAAATGACAATAAAAGAAACTAGAAATTTTTTTAAAATATTATTAAATTGAATTCAAGAACATTTTTAAAGATAGGTTTCTACATTAATCAGTTAACATAATATTAGAAGTTGATGAAGTATTACAATACAAATTTTGTCACGTACCTTTTCTAACTTTATCAAGAACTTCGTCTTTCTATTCCTATTTGTACAAAAGTGAGTTTGATCAAGTTGCTTACAATCGTCCAAATATATCAAAGAAGTAAATGTTCAAAGCAATACTTAATTTCGCAAAGTACATTATTAGATTTTCTTTCGCTCAATTTTATTTTGTTCATTTTTATTGCATTTTGGAGCTCTTTTCAAATAAAAAAACGAGATAATAGCTTATTAAACACTCTCTTCTGCTAAACTCTTATAATTACTACCCAATAGTGGAACAGTGCGCTGCAAAAGTCGAACAACAAAAAATAAATTACATAGTTGAAAAAAATGCAGTTTTCTTCTAGATAGAAAGCCTTCGTCGCCTCACGCGTTATTAGCTACTGCATGAAACTATATAACATAATATTGAAAATCAATGTTGTATAAGTAAAATAATTGAAAAAAACAAAGCAAATGAATATGAATGAATATTTAATCATAACCAAAATGCAATGTCCATTCCAATAACAATCACAAGAGTTCTGTAGAATAAAAATCGCTGACTTTGTTGACTTTACTGAACAATCGGAGAACATCAGAGATGATTTGCTTTTTTATTGCATCCGGATTGTGTTACTTTACCGTAAGCGATCGGCAGTATAATACGTAATTATGCTCGATTGTTACAGTTGTTTAGTATGCATTTTTCTGCGTTCCAAAATTTATTTACGGCTGATACGATAAAAATGTTATAAACATAGTTAACTACCCTAATTTTATCTAGGTTGCTAAAAGATAGAAAGAAATATCATTCCAGAGTAGTTTTCAATTAATACAAATGTTTCTTTGCTGTCAAGTTAGCTCTCGTACAGTTTGGTAATGTCTCTAGAATATTTCTCGAATATCCTCTGAAACTGGAAATGCGGCTGTAATATCCATATCCGGCACAAGTGCTTTGTTGTGACAGACCTTGCTTTCGTAACCCACAATATTCAGCTTAACGGAATTTCAATTTGACCTCAACTGCTGACCGCACTTCTTAACGTACGGATTTACCGCTTAAGCTCCGTACACACGAGCGAAAAGTTTTCAAAACAAATCGTATTGCGGTGACTAATTAGGCCGCGCAGCTACAGCACCGTACGAGTATTGTATACTGTTTCATGCTTAAATTGAATTTGAACATATCACTGATTTACTGATTATTATAATTAATTTTATTTATTGTAAAAGTGGAGTGAAAATCTTTCTTTGTTTTTCTTCCCTATTTTTTATTTGCTTACTCTCTAGCAACTAGACTCATACGATTTGTGACAATAGTGACTTCTTGGATTAATCTGCCTGGATTTCCAAATCTTACTACAGATCTTTTTTCATAGATATTAAAGATAGAGAGTAAAGCTTCATTCACATCCAAGTAACGTACGTAGCGGACATATAAGACATAACGAAAGAAAAGTTGAAATGCAGGGTTTCAAACGCCACCAGTGTCATTCGTACAAAACATAGCCGACATGAAGTAACGTAAGAAAGAGTTCGGTCAACTTCAACTTCTACGTTATGTTCTATGTTTGACCAATGAGATGCGTTTATTTTACGCATTTTACGTTTATTTTAAAATTTTAAATTTTAAGGTGAAGTTTACACTTCCGACATTTAAACTTTTAAGTTAAATTACAGTGTCGTGTGTTTCTTGTGCGTGTGTTTTTTATTGATATTTGGTTAATTATGGCCGACGGAAAATTTATAGATCTGATACATTCGTATCCGTTTTTCTACGATCGTAGAGAAACCGATACCGTAGTCAACCGATCGGGTGAAAATACGCATGCGCGTTCTTCACGTTTCTGTGTTTTCTATGTTGATGTGAATGGCAAGTCATTTGCTATGTTTTGTACGTTATGTCTTGTATGTCCGCTACGTACGTTACTTGGATGTGAATGACGCTTAACTAATTTTATGGATCAGGAGTTCAAACTAAACGAACTATTTTTTAATTATAATTAAATAAATGCAAATAATAAATTTTAATTTTTAATTTTTACACCAAACCACAACAATAAATTATAAATTTTTGGCAAAAGCGTCAGTGCGTTTGTGAAATAAAAACAATTAAAAGTTTTGCAAACTTGCATAGGCACTTACATTATTACGTCTACATTTTCAAGCGGATTTTATTTTATTTATTCATAACTCCCCAACTACGACTGTTGCTTTTTATGAATGAGGTTCAATTCCAAGTTGTACAAACTGTTTTCGTATACATTGAGATAATAGAAATGCTGTATCACATGGGTCACTTCCCTTGGTGTCTTTACAGCTCATTACAATTTGAGTTGCTTTCTCCTGTCCAAGCTTTGGGCTTAATTTATCCGTAAACTTTTGAGGATCTATTTTACCAGTATCGTCCATATATTGAGCATGTTTATGAATGCATTTAAAGAAGCATTTTAATTTTTCGTCGTTTGGAAAATCGCCATCGTGAAAAGCTTTTTTGACTAGGTCAAGAGAAGTTCCACTTTCCGCAATGCATTCATCAAATACTTTATGCATTTCTTCGTGATTGCATTTCTTAACATAAAATTTTAATTATGTTGAGTGTATTACAATTACATATAATATTTTTACCGTATGTTGTATCAGCACTGCTAACCCCAATAAAACTACAACCACCGAAACTTTTCTGTTAACTATTTCGAAAGCCATACTGATTAGATCTAAATGCTTCAAAATAAATCATGAATTTATATAGGTAACGCGATATCAAGGCTAACTACGGGCTAAAACCAATATAATTACAATAATTTCATAATTTTCAAGCGATCACAAAGCCTTTTCTAAATTTCATATTATATTAAAAGGATGTGCCATAAATGAAGTCACGCCTAATTTCCCGTAATTTTTTTAATCGTCGAATTTACACATTTTATAATAATAATAATTATATTATTATTTATTCAAATTATTTGTATAAAAAATATTGCATAATTTGAAGGTTTCCCCTATAATTAATATAGATCTAATAATTATCCCAATTTTTTGTAAAAGTTAAATTTTTAACACAAAGTTTCGATCATTTTTCTAGCCGGTTGAATATATTTTATTTAATAGAAATTAGTAATTTAATATAGAAATTATTTTAATTTCTATAGATAATAAAAAGTAAGATTTTAGTTTTTTGGTTTACTTAGCTCGTTAATTTTTAAATTTCAATTTGATTATCTTATGTATTACCGAGTTTTAATTGTGAGATATCTAAGTAGGTACTTATTGTCTTAAAAACTTTTGACAACATACTTAGGTACAAAGGATTTCAATAAAACAGTGTAGTATGAATACGTACTAAGTTCTATGCTGGTAATTCTGTAAAGTAGTAAAATGAGATTCAGTTTAGAAACAATAAAATATGTTTTAAAAGATGAAACTTTAATTGTTATTATATGATAATAATGAAGAAAAATAAGATATTTCGTATTATTACATTAAATTACGTAAGTATTAGCACCTTTTTCTGTTTATTTGGTACCTAGCATAAATCCACAATGTGTGGATACTACTGTAGACTACAGTAAATGTGGTTAGTTAAGTAATTGATTACCTAGTCAATTTTAGAGAACATACAGTTTGTAAAATCTATTACAATGTATGTAATTATATAGATGGTATAACATAACTTTGAAAGTCATGTATCGTTCTAATCCAAGGAACTTAACATAAATTAATGCAAGAACACAATTAAAAAAAGTTTAAGTATACCGGAGCTTATGCATATGTTCAGATTAAAAATTACCATAGTCTATTATAACTTAACTAAGATAAAGTTGAATTTACAATATTTTTTTTTTTTGATATTGCTAATTATGTTTATTTTTTGTTTCAGGTGAGGAAGTACAACAGTAGTAATGCCCTAATGGTCTAATTTTCATATAAAATATATTAAGGTACGTAAAGCCGATCAGCTTTTAAAACTTCCTAAGAAAAATAGTAAATATAAAACGACTTTTAACTTCTATCTAAAAAATTTACTCGTGTCAGATAGTATTTTTAGGTATTAAATCAAAAAACTTTTTTCAACAGGATAAAGCTTTGACATTTTCTTTAAAGCACTACTACGTTTTCAGTTCATATAACTCCAACATCTATTTTTATGAACCCAAAATAAAATTGAAAATCAAAAATTTTAGAAGGCAAATTGAATCTTCTGATATTAACTTTAAGAAAACCAAATGCATTGAGCGCAGATTTATTATATTGTAAATAATGTTTTTATTTTACTTTAAATTTGTTTCGAAAATTTGGAATACTTTGTTCTATAAAATTTCAACATTGTAACTGGACGATTGCCTGTGTCTAACAGATGTGAATACATAAAACTGAATAAAACACCCTACAAACACTGAAACTGAATACGGATAGTGGAATTTATACCTTTTCAAGCATTCAGATAAAAATCTGTTGCTCAACTTTTACGGTATTTGTTTACCTAAAACTTTACTTTCAAAATATATGTATTTGCTTGTTGTAATACAAGTTTTTCATTTGATGTAGGTAGGTTGGTAATGATAAAATTTATATTTATTATATAAAAATTGAAACATTCAGATAACATTAAAAATACATTACGATTTCGAAGTTCCCTTTTGATATATTTATCAATTTCGAATCATTATAAATACATTTATAATTGTTGCTTAAATTTTCCTTCTGTAAAATGTAAATCATACTCAAAATTTTACACGAAAGTCTTTTGTAATGTTGAAACAAAAAGAAAATTGATACACAAATGTTTAATTCATGTGTGAAATGCAACATAAAGGGTATTTTAAAGGTAACCGCTTTTAAAGTCCGGTACAAATATAGTTAACTTACTGACCAATTTACTGTTTGTTATTACTAGATAAAAGTTCACTACTAGCGTTATAAATTTTTAAACAAAGAGGTTACTAATATTGATAGTCTTCGGAGAGTCATTACAACATCGGGTAATTATAAATGTTTAACCATTTTACGATCAGAAAGAAAAAAAATATTTTTCTATTTTAATTGAAATTAAATTGTTAATTATTACCAATCATCGGTTGCATTTAATGAAATCATAACGTCGCACTGCAAATCTCGTCTTAGAATTTCTCTCGGCGCCAAGTTAAACTTTTATTTTTTAAAATACTATTTTTACCGTAAAATAGCAGCATATCTATTTGAAATGTTAGGTTAACGTATAATAAATTTAATTATTAAAAAATATTTTTTATTTGAAAACGCACATTTGAGATTCTATAGAATTGGTGAATACCTCTCTTACCTTCTTATAAAAAATTTAATATCAATTTTCATTTTTCAAGATATTCTTAATGTAGAGAGGTAAAAATTTTTCATTATTTCACAATTCCATTTCCTAAGCTTTATCGAAATGGGTTTCATCGTTTGAGCTCTAATTCGTCGCATTACGACATTTTCTTTAAAATGCCTTATCTGCAAATTGAGGAAATTTATGAGGTAAGAGTTTATTTTTCTGCCGGAATATTCGTTAACGGTAAAAGTTAATTGTGGTAATATTTTCAGCACAAAAATGGATGTGCATTTTTAATTTAATTTCTTGAAAAGTAATAAAATGATGGATGGGTGAAATTTGTGCACGTTTGTCGATTGGAATCCGCCTTACGTGCACTGTGCACTCCATCCCTTATTTAGTAGGATGATTTATAATAAGAAAGGTTTAAAAAACATTAGTAGATGCAGGTCGTTGAGATCGCGGTTGCGCAGCTAACCACCATGCTGTAATTAGAGGTGCATTGCATTTTTAAAGAAATCGATGGCTGTAACGAGCCGTGGCGGCTGGGGTGCTTCATAGGTCACGCTTCACATTTTCTCGCTATGCTCCTCTACCTACCTCACACACCCTCGCCAATGTCACCCAAAATACCTTTCACGTCTTTTCTCTTCATATTTTATTTCGTAATCTACCAAATTTTTATTTTAATGTTTGGGAGACAAATAATGTAATTTAAAAAAATAGTTATTGTGCGGAAGCCTTGTCTCCAACTTGGTTTAGATTCCAAAATGAACGATAGATGTTGATTACCTTAAGAGGAAGCTTCGAATCTCATCACTAATTCAGATCAGAACCGAACATATACACAAAACGTTGGCCTCTAAAAGTTGTAACTTATCGTGAAAATTAATGCATCATAAGCACGCGATCCTGAAAGAGTTAATTAGTGTAATGCATTAGTTTAGTATTGGCATTAACATAATATGTGTTTCGTCTACGTGTGCATGCATTCAATAACAAAACGTTTATTAATCATTTAATATACGCTACGATAAATAATAAAACGTATTTTGCAGTCTACTTTTTGTACTGCCTTATTTATTATCTTACTATCATGAAATACTACGTTGTACGAAAGCCACTCCGCTACTCTCATCTCCCATTTTAGCCTTTTAAAAACAAATTTGTCTAGTTTTCGTGACATCTTCCATCTTCATATCTCAATTTGACAGATTACTATATTTAGGTATATAAAAGAAGGTATGCCACATTTTTGTCACCTCACATTTATCGCACTTAATAGTCTTCAAGTATCCGACAAGATTAGTATATAACCCTTATAAATTTTCGTCAAACAGAACAAAAACATACACACCTGGTGGTACTGACATCCGTAACTATAATAGAATATCAACTTTTTATTTTTTTATTTCCAGTTGAAATAAGTATTTGTTTAAACAAAACTGAAACAAACAAGTTGGAACTGGAAGTTCATATGGCAGCTTTTAGAAAAGCTTCAATTTTCTGAAGTGGTGTTGCTTTGTATTAGGAAATTCACATATGCATTATGTATACATATACAATAAACATTTAAATATTCTAGTATCTTTTCAAGATTATTCAATGTTTATAACATCTTTTCCTCGCTTTTCCATTCTACAACACTTGTTTGTTGAAAATTCTTTATTCAAAAATTTCCAAATTGAAATTCGCTGTAAATATTCTTTAAACTATTAAGTAAAAAGTTTTTTTAATTTGATCACTTACAACTTTATAGACTTATTTTAATTTTTGGTCTATGTGTATCCATCACTCAGAGGTGATCAATCATTTTTTTCCAACCTAAGAAGATGGCATATATAATAATTAAAAATTAAATAACAAATGTAATGTAACATTGTAACGTAAATCAAGACAGTTATGTTTTAGTTATTTAAATATTGCATCTTAATTATAATTGAGATAATTGTAGAGTATGGGATTATATCACCCAAATATTTTATCATAATTGACTATTTCCAGCATTACGTAACAAATTGATCTCGTAATGTTTTAATTTTTGGTGAATTACTAAAAATTCATCTGCCGTAACATGTCAATTAAAATAAAATAAATCAATTAAATAAGATATTTTTTATATATTGTGTGTTGATGACAAATTATTGTTGTTGTTCTAGTTCATCGCCTGATGATGCCATAGTATGGTGAAAACGTTTGCCATAATATACATACACACATACAGTGTATTTATATGTTATATTTCTAAAAAATTGTATGTGAATAATATCGAGTTACACTACCTAAACCACTTATCTATTGTTTATTGCTTATCTTAAGAATAAGATAAAAATGCAAATATTTAAAGGAATAATACTTTTTACATGTCTGAATATCTACAATTGTTTTTTAGTTATTTTGAGCGTTTTAATAAATATAATATGATATACCTTGGAGTAATAATGTCTTTTAAATTACTCTGGCAGATCAAAAAACTAGATTTAATTTGAAAATTTCTAGTTCATTTTGCAATTCAAGTCGTATTTCTTAAAACACATTTAATTCATTCATACATTTTTATTAATAATAATTATGTAGAAAGAAATGTCAAGCTTTTTAACATTTCAATTATATTATTCGTGTATTCTTATTTATATGATTTTTTATAAATTGTTTATTATTATCTTATTTCTTATATTATTCTGACACTAAAATATTTTTTTATAAAATTAATTTTTACCTGTTACATGAAATTGAAAAATAATTTAATTCATAACTTACATAAACATGTAGAAATTAATTTTATAAATAAATATTGTCACATGTTAATAACTTTAACCATTATATCAATTATCATATCCGTTATATTAACAATATAACTAATTAATACGTAGATCTGTCCTGTATATTTCACTAAGTTCATACACATGATATCTTGATATTGGGGCAATCTATAACTTTTGTAATTTTTAATTACAACTAACGTTTCATTTTAGGTTTTTTATTTGGGTTTGTTTAGTTTTCCGGTTTAGAATTTTTCAAAATAAGTTTATTTATTCATTTTGGCTTCAAGTAGGTATAATTTTTGTTTTTACAAAAGTTAAATAAATTTGACTTTTAATCAAGTTTGATTTTTGAATTTAATAGCATAACTTTTCAATCATTTCAACAATTTTTCCAGGTTTGCCTGATGAGATTCCGAAATTCGAAACACACGGTTATATAACAGGGTGTCGCAAGCTATATCATTGATTTAAATAGTTTTTGAACAATTTTATGTAAGTTATGAATTAAATTATTTTTCAATTTCATGTAACATGGAAAAATTAATTTTATAAAAAAATATTATCACATTTTAATAACCTTAACCACTATGACACTAAAATAGCGTCAATTGATCATTGATCAATTCAAACAAATTTTATTAAAGAACATAACAGGAAAGATTAAATAAGTAATACGTTTGTCATAGATACCTGTTTATACGAGGTGTTGTTTACGTATAAGAAAATACTGCATTGATATAATGTAAAAATCCAGTCTATTAGCGTAATCATTTTATATAACTATCAAGAATAAATACTATATCATGTTATCGTGGTAAATAAATAGTCACTTCCGCCGACTTTCAGTAAGAGTAAAATGCGTTCTTATGCAGTCAGAAGCAGATTCAGTCAACTTAGAGACAGTTAATTTTAACAAATAAACAAAAAAAATTTTATTTTAACTTTTGATTAGAATAAACAATAATTTTTTTCTTACAAAAAATTCTAAATTGATAATTTTGTATAAAAACAATAAATCTTGTTAAATCTTCTAAAAAATATCCAGCCCTTTTTGTGCCTTCTGCAAAGATTTATTTTCTAGATACGTTAAGTTTTGGCAATGAACAATAATCATAATAAATAAATAAATTTTATTTAAATATAACTATTTTGAATGGAATATTCTAGTTCATATTTTAGCAAACTTATTTACTTTTTGGTATCTAATAAAATTAATATTTGTAATTTTTTTAATTGGAATTTCATTACACTTTTTAGTTAATCATTTATTTATATTTCTTGCTTATATTGTTAAATTAAAAAGACACAAAAAACGGCTATTTTCAAGATTTTTTTAAGCTGTTTTTGTTTTGTGCTTTTAAACTTTTACTTTTGTCGATAAATTAAATACAACTAAAGACACAACTAAAAATTAAAAAACATTGCAAAAACTTCATCCTGAACCATGTTAAATTTTCAGTTCAGTTTAATCGAATTTTTTGTTAAAGAATGTTCTTAAAATCTTAAAAAAAATTTTTTTCTTATATTTTTTGCTACAAAATAACTTTAAAAAGCTTTTATATCCTTTTCTCAGTTAACTTATAGAGGATCTACTAAATATTTATTTTAGGCCTTCAAAATGCTAGATTTTTTACCGATCGAATTTTATACACATTTTACAACTCCTTTCGTGGAGAGCCAAAAAGAATTAATTTATGCATCTATCTAATTATTTATTTTCTTTTATAAAGTATATCTACACCGACATGTGGGTGCCCCATATCTAGATATGTTTAAATGCATTATTGCTATTAATTAATATTAATAATTGAATTTTATCAACTACCAAAAAATGTATTTATGGAAATTAGAGGGCTGTGTATTCTAAAAACTACGTTGTTGCGTTTTTGAGTGTAACGCTGTTCAAAAATCCACTGTTTTTAATTAAAGCAAGTTTTTACAGTTTCAAATTATTATTTTGATAATTTATTGTATTTTATCTAAAAAAAGTTCCTACGAAAAGTAATTTCAAGTTCAAAATAATTCTGCTTTGAGAGTGCGGCCGCCTCGTCGACCTCTCTGTGTTAGCCACCACTGATAACATTAAAGCATTTTAGAGATCGATAATTCGAAGTGTGAATATTACTCGAGGTTAACTTCATAAATTATTGCAATATTATATCTTTTAAAAGTTGATATAACCAAGCTTTGATTAATTCCTTTTTGATTAGATGATTCAATACAGGTCATTGACCGTTAATCATTTTGTAAATCAACATATAATAATTTTTCTTCAAGATTTTTTTTAATTTCGCTAATATTTTATTGGGGTATAAATTTGAAAAGAATTTTTAAGCTACTTTTCTGGAGGTTGAAATGCCACCCCATGTTATTGTTATGTGACTTTGTACATTAACCGACATGAATATATAAATTCATTCAAAAACAGTTTTTTGACTCCGTTTTCATGACATCTCGGAGATGTGAAAGTTTAACGATTTTTCTCGGTTTTGTTATTTTCTCTAACAAAAATGATCACGTCAAGTGCTAAGCAATATCGGTCTCTTTCAGATCTTCTTTTCAATACTTTTAATGAGTTCAATTTTTTGTTATTTGATTATATTGCTTATTCGATTTCTAAGTCGTTTATGTGATTAACTTCAAATTAACTTTTTTCTTAACTCTGCAACTTTGTATTTCGTGGCAATTAAATTTAACTCAGTTTACCCAATCAACACAAAATAGCATTGTACAGAAAAATGATAGTAATTAAGGGACGTAAATTACTTTTTGTAAAAAGGGTAGATGCTTTGATTTAGCAATTTTAATTTTAGATAAAGCAATTGTAATTATTGAAAGTGCAAAGAAACTATTTTTAACGGCTGAAAATGAATGTAGATAATGTCGAAGAGTTTTTTACTTTGTTTCATCATCCGAAGTGTTTTCAAAAAAAAACTGATCACAAAAATGTTTTATTTTCTCTTCATATAGCAATTTCTTGATCAATTTATTACAAAAATATATTTCGCGCAACTTTTAATAATTCATAAACGAAGCTTGAATATTTTAAATTGCAACATTTGAAAAGTTTTCAGTTTATTTCCAAGTAGCATTAATAAACCTTTATTTATTGAAATCATAATTATTTAAACCAGCATAATTACTGTAATAGTTAATTGTTTATTAATGATAATAGTATGTTTTATTTTATTTCGTAGAGAAAGCAAATGCAGAAAAAAAAGGGGTGAAAAACCAGGTAACTACTTTTCTTGGCTTAAGAAAATCAACAAAATTATGTTCAAATTTGAAAAATACATAGTATATCTAAATTCTTAGCAGTATGTATATAATTATACCCCCCCCCCCGCACAAGCAAGAATGACAGATCTTATTTGTCATCGTGAAAGGCGTAAAAAGCAAAAAAAGATGAATTAGGTTTATTTACCTCCTCCAAGAACTTTCTGTATCTACTCTTGAAAGAAAGACATTTTTTCAAGCTTGAAATATTGTGTTTCAAATAAAATTAGTAAGTAATGGATACTATTTAACAATTCTTTAAATTGAGTTTTAATTGCCTTAATGACAACTTTTCTACACAAAATGAGATAAAACCCTGTACACCATTGGTGAGAACAAACATCCAACCCACAGAAATAAATTTCTAGTTTAAAAAATTTACATATACTTTCAATTAAAAGTTTTAAAATTGTAAAACCAAACACTTTATACTACAGCTACTTTAAAATTAAAAGTGACCAGTGCCATCAATTCGAAGTGATGAATGATGTTGTTTGAAACTAATAGTTACCCTATAACTCAAAAAACATCAATTTTACAATTGTGTATTTTTTCAGAACAGTGACTTGTAAACAAAAATACATACCTAGTATTATCTGGTAACAATTCAACTTGGACCAACGTAGGCCATCTGCACCATATTTATTAAATTTGTCATACATTTTATTATGATTAAGATTTAATTAACTACATTTTGAATTAAAAATTTAATAATTGCTTCAACTTTAATACCATATTTTTCCAATGCAGTTGTAATATTGTAAACTTGAATTTAAATATAATGGGCGCGAAATTTTAAATTTAGTTCATTTTTGGTTACTTTAAAATACAATGATTTGGCAACCGGGGTTTTAAAGAAACGGGGTGGTAATTTCCGTTAGAAAATTTACCGTTAAGATTAAGAGGGTAGGTGAAAACCATTACAGATTCAAAATTGAAACCGGACGGCTGGTGAAACAAGTGTGAAAAACTTATATTCAGTAATTTGAATTTAAATTTGTTGAAATAAAAATCGTAAAATATCGTTAAATAAATTTATTAATTATAATCTTTTTAAATAAAGACAGAATGGGGTATTAGAATTTTCAATTTAATACGTAATAAGTGATCGACCATGCGGCCACGAATTTAAAACTTTTTTAAAATTACTTCATCTTCAGTTTTAAGGTTTAATTATTGGTTTGAGATTATGATTTATACATTATTATATTTAAACGGAATGGCTGATGTAATGAAAGGGATTGATTATTTATATGTGACCTAGGAGGTATCTTTACAATACAACTATCGGTGATAATTCGAGATTATTGCGGCAATACGAAGTAGGGGTATTTGTTTAAGATAATTAATATGAAGGCGGTTGTTTGAAGTAGAAAAATATATATAGCATTAGATAATTTAATATAGATGAATTGCACAACAGGGGAGATAGACGATTAAAATTATAAGATAGCCGTCGCAACATGTCGCATAAATGGCTGATCACTAGGAGTTGTAACTGCAATAAGACCTCCATGCTGACCCAGCAGGCTATGTGAACAAGTAGCTTGTTTTTCTTCTCTTTTTTTTAAATATATCTTAATGAGATAATACCAATTATGATATTTAAGAACTGTTATTAACAAATATTAACAAAGTTCCTTATGATTATTTGCGGCTACATATGGAAAAATACCAATTATGATATTTAAGAACTGTTATTAACAAATGTTAACAAAGTTCTTTATGATTATTTGCGGCTACATAATAATTTAGGTTGATGACGCTAGTTTTAAGTATAGGCGATTTATTTAGATTTTAAGAAATGACCAATTAGAAATTTAAAGGGGACGAACTTAGATTAAGCACTGACGACGTATTAATTAAATAATGACGATCTTAGTTTTAAGTTGACGAAGTAGTAGTTAAGAGCGGTCAATTTAACATATAAGGGTTTATTATTTAAAAGATCTTACATAATATAAAATAATTTAGTTGATCATCGAAATACATATAGGCGCTTCTTTACAAAGTATTATAAAGATTGTGGTTGGTCATTACATATGAATAGACAATTAAATCGTTACAGTTAGGGGGATTAATTATCAAACAGTTATTAAATCAAATTTTAAACTACCAGTATTCTGAATTAAATGATATCAAGAAGATTAACTTTGCTGGTAAATTGGTTGTTGGACTACCTTTTTTCTTTTCGGTTAAATAAATATTCATCGTTAAATCAAATCCTGTGTTTTATTTAATTTGTGTGTACTAATTATTCCTTCAGGTGTCCTGTCAGTGGTTACGCCACTAGCATATATAAGTTTAGGTTTGAGGTTAGAAACAATGTAACGACGTTAACATTCAAAGAGCCATCCGCAGATTTAAAAGGACTTGTAAGTGTTACTACGAAGGGGATCACAAACGTGCGAGTTTGTTTGACGATCACAGCTTTGGTTTGGTTTGGAACTTTGATTTGAGAAGGCGGTAATTCAAATTGAAGAACCAAATATTACACAGTTTATAAGATACTTAAACAAAATATTGAAATTATTGATTAATTTAATGAAAATCCATTACATTATTTAATATTTGAATATCGGCCCATTGGGAAAGTTAATGTAATTATAGAATTTCATTTTCACCGTCTAATTATTAATGTTTTTAATTAATAATTATTGTGAATATAAAACTACACAACATCAATTAGATAGTAAATGTGAACTTTTTTTTTTAATACCTAAGCGGAAAGTTTACAAATTGCTTTTTTTGGTTTAAAAATTAATTTTGCCAATTCTTTTTTTATTCCCTAATGAGCTACAGAACATTTTGTATAGTATCAATGGATTTTTAATGATAAAATTTTTGTTAAATTAGAGGTGGTATTGGATCAAACATAATTGTGTAATTTATGATGTTTATTCCAATCTAAACCCTATTCTTTTGTTTGACGTTTTATTCAAAATTCTTTTTGATATTTGCGTTATTTACTATATTTATTAAATAATCACACTCACAGTTACATAAATTTCTATTGACAGATTCGAGACTGGTTTCTGAACAAGTACGAGAAAGTTTCGCATTTTTCTGATCAATATTACTAAATTTGTGAATTATTATCTTTGACTTTGTTACAGTTATTCATTTTTAAACAAATTACTTATATTAAAAATTCATTCATTATAAAATTTTTTCAATTTTAAAATTTACTACGAACAACATAACTTATTTATAGAAATCGCTGTGAAAATGGCATTTTGAAATTGTAGCACCACGTGCGAGCAAAACAAAAATAACAATAAAATGGTTTATAGAAAATTTTTTTAATGTAAAATCCGTAAATAAGAAGTTCCGTTTCATAACCTTATATGGGTCATAAATTTTCAGTCAACTGCTTTTTATCTTTTTCATCCTTTAGAAATCTTATATGCATAGCCCGAACGTTAAATAAACCTCAAATTTTATACCTCGCCTTTTTGTGATTTCTAATTAATTAACATATACCTAATAAAACATTATTAATATTATTTGCAAAGGAAAATATAGTTCATTCTATATTATTCAGTATAATAAAATTATGTTATTGTAACAAATTTAAAAACAATACAAGGTTTGATTTACTCACATGTTTTATTCACAGAACATGTTAGCTTCTGAAATTAAATGCTAAAAAATTTTTTTAAATTTCGATATGAGGGTAGGTTTTTGTTAACTGCTCAATTTACGTTTTAATTGATTGCACCCATAATTAATTTTCATCAGATGCTTTCGTGTTGCAATTTTTTAGTTAGGCAACCATATAAATTTTAACAAAAACTCCACAATATTTGAATTTATTTAATAGTAAACAGTTTTATCTGTATATTAATTTTATTCAAAATATACTTTTTAAAAATATTTTATAGTCGCATCCTGCAAGAATACGGTAAATAAATCTCTTTAGATTGTTTTATGAACAACTTACTCCGTATGTACCTACTTTAAGTTAGAATTCAATTTAGTTTAGATTTTCAGTTAAGCTTTTTGTTAAAATTTATAATTTTCTTAGTTTCCACAATCACGTATTTTATTTATCTAAGTTAGGGACTTGAAATTTACATTTATCTTAATTCAAATTTTCTAGTGCCACTAAAAAAACAATCAAAATTGCGTGATCCATGCTGTGTAAAGTTACGGTTTGAAGTCATTTTAATTGTCAAATATAAATCTAAAATTTTTTATCGACTTTAAGCACTTACATCGCAATATTATATTTTGTGATCTATAAAGTCTAAGACGTTTTTGACATTTTTATTAATGTTAATGGTAACTTTATTGGTAGTTTGAAACTTTAATTTAAATGTAACTTTGAAGTTCATACATTCACTTGTTTAATTGCACAATAACTAAAATTTAACAAAGTTTATAAGTTCCTCAAAACTGTAATAATGGAAAGTAGGTGGTGTTAAACTTGATGTTAAGATATTAAGTGAATGTTTTCATTGTAAGTACGTGTAGTTTGTACGTCAACAGCATTTCTGAATTTACATCTACTCATACTACTGCTTAGTATACACAAGTTAAATTAATAATTCAAAACTAAAACGACGTTCGTACAAAACAATAAAAATATACAATTTCAAACAGCATGTAGTAATTTATTGTATTAATTAATATACATAACAGCCCAAGTCGCTTTATCATAGCATATATGGAATTCAGGTTTTAACATAAATATGAACATTTTTGCTACATTTTCATAGCTTTTAATGGATGCAGAATTTAATTTTCTAAAAAATTATTTTTAGCCTTAAAATAACTTTAAACGTAAATAACTTTAATATCCAATCACACAAAAACGAAACAATTTTTTATTTCATGTTTATTTCGAAAACTTAAATACTAATAAATTTAAATAATCAAACTAAAAAAAAGTTAAAATAATGAATTTTAACTGTTAAGTAAAGAATATATACTTACATAGAAACATAATATTTAAAAAACACTAAAAAATGACAATAATTCACATTTAACAGGTTTGAACTTAGAATATTTGAATAAACAAGAAATTGAATTCTGAAAAATTACGTTATAAAATGAAAAAAATTTTTTTTAAATAAAAACTTTGTAATACGATATAAAGGCTCTTATTTCACAATTATTATTGAGAAGCAAGAGTAAATACACCAAACAAATTTGAAAAAATTAAAATTAAAAAATCAAGAAATTTATTTTACTTTAAAATGAATGTGTGTGCTGACTAAATAACATAATGATTATTGTAACATTGCATACTACTAAATACCACATAAATACTTAAAAATTTTATTTTTTAGGTTATTTTTCTACAAATACATTAATTAAATTAATATAATTTTACATACACAAATTGTTTAAAAATGATTAAATTAAATGTTATTTTATAAGATTTGACACGTGCATTGGATGACGGAAGCTATTTTGGGCATATTTCATTAGTTTTTGCTTGAAAACCACAGATAGCACTATAATATGTTTTTTAATTAATAAATTACTTAATAGTACTTAATAAGTTGTGTAAATGTAAAAAAAGTTATCAAATGACTAACGACATTTCATCCACTGTAATTAATGTTATCTTTAATGCCATGTTCGGGTAACCAAACCACTTTATTTTTCTATAAATTAATTTACATCTGAATTAATTTTCCGCTTTTTAAAAGGTAATTGCGCTAAACGAACATCAGTTACTTCCATAATGTTCAAAATTAAATCTTACCTTACCATTATGTCCAGTGTCCGTAAGCCTTTAAAGCGATTATTGTGATTTGTAGACTGAATGGTAATTGGATAACAATGTGGTTCGAATTATATTTGTTATGTGACTTAACTATTGATTAAATTTCAAATATTTTACAAAGTAAAAATAAAAAAAGTAATAAGACTAATCGAATAACCTAATAAACTGTACATGGGTTTTTTAATAAGTTAATTGGGTACTTAAAAAAAAATACAATTTGAAATTTGTGAAAATATAATAAATGTGTGGTGTGAAACTCGTGTGCTACAGTAGTTACAATTTCAAAGCTTCTTTTATATTTTAAATTTTAATAATATTTAATCATATGATAAATTAATTAATTGAGGTATTTTCAAAACTAAAATATTAAATTTTAATGAAACAATTTTAAGTAGTACACAACTGGGCAAATCAAATGATTTGGTGGAACAATTAAAACAGAGATTATTTTGATCAACTTAAAAAAATGCGTCTGCGTTAGGCGATATTTGTCGAACAAAGTATAAGCCGACCTTTCAACAAAGTTCTGCTTAACTCAGTTAATTTAGGTGTCACTACGTAGAATGGACAATATTAAAACAACATTTGGAGAGTTCGTTAACAAAGTTTCTTGTTCCGATAAAGTAAAACTGATTTAATATTTTTTAAAGGTTAAAAGGCTTTGCAGCAAAACTAATTAGTTTCCTAACTCAGAATTCAGCATTATATGCAACTTTTAACTCACAAAAAGCTTAATATGTTATCAATAAGACTTATCAAACTTCTAATTGCTACAACATTCGAATTACATATTTGTATGCATTTACAACTTACAACTAAGTAATTTCATTTATCTAAAAGTTATTTACCATGAGAGTGATAAAAGTGTTATGCCTTCAATGCCCTTTGCGTAGATTAATCATGCCATCAATACACTCTTACCAGTACCGTAACCACAACTTCACTTTGTGGATGGGGGGGAGCAGGATCTCTCCACAAGTTTAGCTCTTTAGTCTTTGACAGAAGAGTCAAATCCTTTTACTGATTTTTAAAAATTCAATTAAAAACTAAGAAAAATAAATGTTAACGGTCAGTGCTATAATTTTAATTAAAATAATATTTTATGAAACTGAAAATATTCGCGACAAATCTTGTTATAGAATTAATAATATTTATTCAGTATAATATTTACAAACATGTACATGATACAGTAGATGTATGTTCTGTGTATAATACACCAAATATAGAACGGAATTTTGTATTCCATTTCAATAAAATTGTATGAGCAAACATTCAAGTGCAATAGCTAATAAAGCAATAATTTAATTTAATTTGCTTCGTTATTTATTGTTATTTCAGTAATTTAAGTTGTTTTTCCATAACAATAAATTGCTTTAATTAAAAAAACTAAAATACTTCTTTTTTGTCTACTCCAACTATATAAATATATAATATTTACATAGGTAATTAAAACAAACGTAATGAACAGAAATATAAAAACTTGAATTATACTTCAATATATAACTAGAACAACTTACCGGTAGTTCTACCGTCTTTTTATTTACCAGTAGAAAGAGCCTACCTGCTTTCAACGTTGTTACCAGTACCGGCTACCTAAACACTACCCGATTTTATATCAATAGATAATAAATAATTATAATTTTATACTTTTAAAGCTAATTGTTTTTACATAAACAATTTTTAATAATAATTATTTCAATTAAATAAATAGTGAAGAAAAACCCTAAAATAAATTCATTATAACACTTTTCAAAATTATAAACATAAAATATTTGATGAAAATTTATCGCAATTTATTAAAAATTAAATTAATACTATTATTCAGATCGATGTTTTACTACAAAGTTATATGTACATAATATGTTCACTTTTAAAGTACTGAAATTAAACCAACATTTTTTTATATTTTTGGCTTGTATATTTTTAAAGCTTTCAATTAAAAACTTTTTTAAACGCATCGGTGGATCGGGAGATATCGGTCGTTATCCTAGTGCCAGATTTGCATCTTTTTTTGTAGATGGCAATTTGCAACTTGCAAGTTAACAAGAGTTTTCTATTGATGTACAGAAATCTTAGTCAGCACAAACTTTAAACATTTTACCTCGTTTATTTGAACTAATATTTTTATATCATTCTTATCATGTTAAATAATGATCGACTTTAAACCCTTAAACTGAAAGAATCAGATTTTCGTACTGGAGAGTATTCCAGACCCCGTGGTGCGTAATTCTGTTACATAAATAGTATATTTATTTGTTCTGAAAGACTTAAAAGTTTCTATATAATCTATATCTATGCTAATATTATAAAGAGACAGCGTTTGTTCGGCTTAATTTTCAAATAATCAAACTTAACAAAATGTTAAAATAATAAAATTTTAACTATTAAGTAAATAATACATGGTAAAATTTGAAAACTCTTTTCAAATTTACTTTCAAAGTAATAGATGGCATTGTATGTCTCTACTTCAACCCATTGTATGGGATATAGATTTCATAATCTTCTCTTAACCTACAATTTCATTTAGACACGTGAACTCTTCTAGTTTGGTATTTTTTGGTAAGCCCAATATTTATTTTAAAGTTTGGTTAATTTCTTGATTTTTATATTTGCTCTCACTTGTTATTTTTACTGTTAAACATGACTGAGGATCAATAATAATCGTGAAATAGGGGCCTTTATATTATGTTACAGGTTTTTTTGTTTTTTGTTTTTTATTTTTAAGTAATTTTCACCACTTCTATAGCGAAATTTTTTTAGAATTCTGTTTTCTTGTTTATTTAAATATTCTAAGTTCAACCCTGTTAAATGTGAATTTTTGTCATTTTGGTTTCGTTAAATATTATGTTTTCTTCGTAGTATGTATTATTTATTAAATAGTTAAAATTTTATTATTTTAACATTTTGTTAAGTTTGATTATTTTAACATCACATGCTCCTAAATACCACAAAAATACTTAAGAAAATTCTAAACTTTTTTAAGTTATTTTTTATTTAATGTTAAAAATTATTGAATGCAATTTGATAAAATTTACTGATGATTTCTTAAGATCCGTGGAGTAACACGAGCAAAAGTTAAATTATTAGTTTAATTTTTTCCAAACTTCCGCCGACGTCAGCAACTTTTGTTTTGCAATATGCGATTGAGGAACTGTCAGACAACGATTATCACGAATTTCACAATTTCAACTGCACTATAGGAAAGAGGACACTTTTCTAAGCATATTAGAACAAAAATTTTGGAGGTCTATGCTTAGTTCTCGAAAAAATCGAATTGGAAAAATTTAAATTTACATGTATTTTAGATACACCTTTTAATAGGTTTAGATACACCTTTTAATACGGCTACATGATTAGCCGATTTTGTGTAAGGCAAAAAAATTTAAAAATATCCCTGAAAAACGACAGAACTCGCCAAGGGTAGAACTCGAAGCCATAGAACTCGTCCTGGTGTCGACCGCGACTGACAACAACATTAAGAGTATATCAAAGCACTCGTACCGTTAACAAAATGAAGAGCAGGGACTTGACGTGCTAGTTTACCGCGACGCGACTCGTTGCAACAGGGTGTATCGGGTTACAACTACCTACTTTTAATAACTTTAAAATGTCGTTTTTTCGAAAACGAATGCATGGACCTCCAAAATTTTTGTTGCATTATACTCAGAAAATTGTCCTCTTTCTTATAGTGCAGTTGAAATTTTGATATTTGAGATGATCGTTGTCTGACAGTAACCTGCGATTGTTTTATATGCAGTATTATTTGACACGTGAATTATCTTGAATGTGTAGCAGCATTTTTACCTGTATAATTTATTTATATTTTTAACTTGGCTTCTCTATAAATATAGCGGATAGCAAATATGCAAAGAATCGGTTGATAATACATATTTTATTGATGAATTGTAATTTCAGGAATCGTCATTTCAAAAATCAGACTTTCTTTGTACATTTTGTTTCACGTTTATGATCTGAGATTGTATAAGAGTTTCCAGAACTTTCTAGGCAGTCGACAGTTATATCCAATATTTAATACCAATTTTCAAACAAAGTTTTCCTAGACTTTTGATCCAAAAAATACTTAAAAATTTATGGTCGAATAATTATGGTTATATCGAAAATAAAATTAGAAAGTCAATAGATATGATAAATAGTCAGCAGATAGCAACAAATCTGGAAAGCTGTAGTTACCAGAATGAATAGACCATAGAGTAATAAATCAAGTTATCCTACATAGAATGAACATCAGCATCATAGAAAAAATAAATAGAAAATTGGTCTGCTGGTAAAGATTACATAGGATGGAAGTAAAAGCGGTGTATTCCGTTTCAGTTCTTTCGTGGTTTAAAAAAAATAAATTCTATAGATAAAACTAAAAAACTAGTACTGTGGGGATAATTTACATGTCATATTAGCTTAAGTAAATTTTTAATAAATAATAAATTTAATTTAATAATAATTTTAATAGGTAAAATTTAATAATTTATATTTTATTGGTGATTAATTAATCATTTAGTAGACTTCACCTATTATGGGTTCCAATCGCAAACTTCTCGAAATTTTTGCATTATGATGCAATTTTATTATCATCATCATAAAAAAAATTACGAAAATTTGATTAAAAGTTGTAAAAACACAAACATACGACATGAAAGCACTATTACATGAATTGGAAATGAATGAAGTGTAAATCAACTATAGGAAAACTTAATTAATTGGAAAAGTATCGATAAATGTATTAACACAAAATGGATGCTATCTGAAAGGACAAGTTTCTGTGTAGGTATAAACTGTACCTTGTACCACTTAAATCGTAAGGAAATACAATTAAACATATTTAATTCGGATTAACCTAACACTATAGCGGCACACAGAATTAAAGTTAAATTAAAAGCTTTTAACTTTTTAAGCTCGCTCCTAACTTTTAGGATTTTAGCCAACTATTAAATGGCACTCTACCATTATTTATTTTCTTTAAAATCTAATAAAAAAAGGTAGGCACACTAAATTAGTTATCTTTATAAATAAAAACACAAAAAACCGTATAATTCCTTTAATATTACCTTTACAATATAAAAATTAATTTTATGCTTTGTGCTTGATATTAAAATTTTTCTTAA
Organism: Cantharis rustica; assembly: GCA_911387805.1. Lineage (NCBI taxonomy): Eukaryota > Metazoa > Arthropoda > Insecta > Coleoptera > Cantharidae > Cantharis > Cantharis rustica. The sequence continues at coordinate 26,702,080 of OU426877.1, read as the reverse complement.
TATAAAGTCTATTAAATTCTCTTATATTCTTTGCGGTTTCGTGCTGTTAAAAGACGTTATTTTTAAAACATCCGTCTACACACATTATTATGTGTTTTGATTAAATTATTCGCACAAAGGTTGTTTTGCTTATGTAATATAAAAGCAAAACCGATAACGAAAATTAAGATTGTGGACTAGTACGCTTTTATCAGTTAAACTCCCTTCTCAATCTATTTAGTTCACTAGCCAAGTTAGTTATAACAGATTGAATTGGTCGGTCCACATGGCATACCCGATATTATTGTAGCTATTAACATGGTAGCGGCAGGTGGAGTGGTAAATATCTGTGAACCATTAAAATCCAATCTGCATAAACAGTACTTTTGTGATTGTATGAATACATCGTATTTTTATTAAATTAATCTCATCAAATCATAAAATTGGAACGTGACTGAGCCAAAAGTTTTTAGTTCATGCAGTTTATTGTAATAAATGAATAGCCCTATTTTATTTAAACGAATAATTTAAACGAAAATATTCTTTATATCAAATTTTTAGAACATACCAAAAAATTCACAAACACTTTTTAAAACTAAAATGTTTAAGCTAACACAATATTAATACACCGTATGTATTGTCATATTTCAAAGTGATTCGCACCCACCCGGTACATTTTGATAGAAAATTTGATTTTATAAAGTTTAAATTGTAACATTGTAAATTGGAAAGGTGGGGGCGAATGACAGGAAATTAGAGGCTTTTTAGCTGAATACGCCGACCGAGCTGGTAGTTGATTTTTTGCTCTGTGAAATTTTTTGATTATTCTTTTTATTTGAAGTTGTGAGTTATTATTATTAATTTACATAAAGTGATTTTTATGCGAATGCATTATTGCACTTTTTGGAAGTATATTTTTTGATATTTGAAATTCATTTAGATAAATTTTTTTAATGAGTGGCTACTGAACAATAGTTGACTTGATTGGTTTGATGGAATTAGAAAAAGAACAGTGAAAATAAAAATTGAGTTTGAATTATTAAAAATTGTAAAATTAAAAATTATTGCATTCGTAGGAACGAATGGTGGTATTGATAAGCAGGCGAAATTTTAGTTTACATTTATTAGTAAACATTTATTTTGCATTGGCTTTTGCATTGAATTTAATTTTGAATTCAATTACATTTATTTTTGGAAAACTAAAAAATTTTTTTGGATTAGAAGAAATTTTATTTTATTTTGAATCAACTTTATTTTTAGAAATGCAATTTGTTTATTTGAAAAAGATCGATTTAATTCAATTAGAACCCACCCTGAGATACAACAATCTCATCTCCCGCATTTAAGAGCAAGCTTGGAGCACTTTGGAATGCTTGGGAACATAGCTTTTTGCTAAAAAAAAACCATTACAGTATGTCATCGCAAACGTTTTCACCATACTATGGCATCATCAGGCGATGAACTAGAAAGAGAAATGAGAAAATTTCCGTATTTATCAACCAAATTGAAAGAGAAAAGGAAGAGGGTGTAAGTGGATGTAGAGTAAGTAGTAAGAGTAAGTAAGTAAGAGTAAGTTAGAAGAGGGGGGAGGTGTTATTTATTAAAAATATTTAGTAGGGGTGAGTTATTTAAATCATATTGACTATTTAGTAATGATAATATTTTAATTTATTAATTTTCATAGCTTCCAAAAATTCCAGTTTTTTACGTTTTTATTCAATGTGTAAAGTTTCGTATTCGCTCTGTTTATGGCTTGTGTCTAGTAGGTGTTTCGTGAAAGTCAATTTTTCATCTGGAAGTCTGTGGGATCGTTTGTGTTCATCAAATCGTGTTTTAAAAGATCTACCGATATGACCAATGTATTTTTGAGAGCATTAACAAGTGAGCTCATAAACCTCTGATATAGTTAACATGTCTGATTTTGATTTCGAGTTATTAATAAATTTATTAAGTTTATTGTTCGTTTTAAAAGCAATATGTTATAATTTTTATTTTTTAAATATTTCACAATTTTGTTAGACTTGTTTCCGAGAAAAGTAATGACATTAAAGTTTGCATTAGTTTCTTTACAATTATTCGGATATATTGATTTCAATAGAATCTTTTGTTTAATTTGGCATAATAAGTTATCAATAAGAGTGACTTGGTATCCATTAGAGATCGCGATATATTTAATTCCGCCTAATTCTTTTTTTAAAGTTACTATACTTTAAAGAATTTTAATTAAACGATTGAGAAAAGTGCGAAAGAAAGCAATTTTATGTGTAAAAAGATGCGCAGAGCTATTAGGTATAATTATATCAGCTTCTGTAAGTTTATGGAATATTCTTATTAAAACTTAAACCTAAATATTAAAAGATTAAACTTAAATATATAAATGCTAGATTAAATTAAAATTTTGAAAATAATCTTTATATTTAAAGTAAAGTGTTTTTCATTTGGATGGAAAAGAAAACCCAAGTTTTCCACTCGCCTCGCATCTATAAAACTTGCTAAGCAAAAATTGTTAATTTTTTATTCCTACATTGCTAAGTGGTATACCTAAAACATATCTTGTAACAACTATTTCTAAGCCTTGCAGAAACACTGCTTTTTGACGGCGTTCTACGTTGACACTAAAAACCTTATCAAAAAATACGTTACCTGAAAAATTAATAGCTTTGTTGTTTGTTGTTGTTGTTCTTTAAGCAATTTAATCATATTGTCGTTTTTTTGTTTATTTGGTCTACAGAAAGAAGCTTTTGTTTATTTATTTACTAGTTATTTTAAAGTCATCAGATTCTGTTTCAAAGTAATTGAATTTGGGAGCTGGTGCTTCAATTCGTTATTTATGGTGAAAACGATTTTGCGGATTTTTCTTGATATACAACATAATTTATTTTATGTAAATGGATATTCATATTATCAATTTCTTTTCTAGAAACGGAGTTACAATGATTTTTGACAGTAAGAGTAATACCATTGGCGAAATATACTATACTTGAACCTTTCTATTTGCCTTACTGCATTATATTCAGCTTTCCATTTCGAATTACATATGTATTTTTATGTGAAAGTTTGGAATACAATATTACAACTATAACAGAAGTGGATGATAAAGTTATCTATAAACCGTAAATTCGTTTCGATCCAAAAATATAATGTTTACACTTGTTTATAACTTAAAATGTAGTTTTGCTGGAGTATCCAATTTCAACAAAAAGTGCTGACGTTGTTTATCTATAAACAACGAATTGGGAAAAATCGATAAAAAAGTAATCCAAAACTTTGTATTTTGTTTATTTTTATCACTCGTTTTAATTAATGAGAAATATACCTACATACATAAATAAATATATTATTTTTAGAATAATATTGTATCTCCATATAATTATGTACATACCTAATACAAACAAAATAATAGCAGAGTATCAAAAAAACTAGCAAATACAAAGACACTTTTTACTTCAACGATTATTATAAAAATTTTAGTGCATAACAAATAATATAACATATTTTTAAATTGTATTCACGAAATATAAAAATTCATTTGACTTATTATCTAAATCCAATAATAGAACCCTGAATTGGACATTAAACAGATAGTGTTAAAAATTACACAATATAAACATTAACCCTTTCTGCTTTAATATTATTAAAAACATTCGTTGGTAATTTATTTATATTAACTTAGTTTTATTTTTATAGCAAAATATTGTCACATTTATAAATCAATACAATTTTTTTATTTAAATAATAAATAATAATAATAAATAATTACATTACATACTACTAAATACCACATAAATACTTAAAAAATTCTAAAAACTTTTTTTTTTAAGTTATTTTCTATTTTAAATAAAAGAAGATAGAATAAAGTAGATGTTCAAAACAATGGAAATTGTCTGAAAGGTACAATAAACTTAACAAATCTTAGAGGGGAGATCCGAACTTTAAGCAAATAAGTAAGGTAACCTGAATAATAAGGAATAAATTGGGTTTTAATATTGTTGGCTGTCGTAATGTTGATTTGGTGTACAATCACAGGCTCCGTATCACCATGGCAGTTTTCAAATCCGTTATTGTGGTAATCTTACAGAAAATTTTAATTCTAATTTAATTTTAATTTTAGTTTTTATTTAAAATTAATTTATTATTTAATTTAGTCACGTACATTTTTACGATCCCTAATAACCCAACAACATGAAAATAATACATATGTTCACTTTTAAGTAGTCGAGCTTATATTACTTACCTGCCTTGATTTTACTTTTTATCTTCAAATTTTGTTTTAATTGCTTTTTGTTGAAAACCAAAATTGGCCATCACAACTGACCACAAGTTCGATCATTCAATTTTACTTTGATATTGTCTATCACAATTTTATTGCTATTTGCTTCCCTTTTCTATTCAGTTTAATTATTTAAATTTTATTTGCCATATTAAACACTTTTAACTTTCAAACTTCTAATTTCTTTTTTCTTAACTTTTTTATAATAAAAACTTTTAATTCTCACATCTATAGTATAAATTAATTAAAATTTCTCTATTTTTCATCACTTTAATTAAGAGTTAATCCGTTTAATTATCCGTTCATTTCTTAGTTCTGATTAGCTATGTATTTTTCGTGTAATTTTTTACTGTTGGATGTAAAATTCATTAGTTTTCCATCTTAGCTTACAATAAGCATCACTTTTTGTATAAATTATGAAAGATGATCAAATAAATATATTAATTTAGTATGGTAATAAATTTTAAATGTTTTTTACGTACAGGCCTTTCTTCTAACTCTATGGTTATTGTTTTGAAATAAGGTTTTTTTTTTCATTTTTACATAGGTTAGAGTTCTACTTAAGATTTTTAATTAACTAGAATTGTAGTCATATTCAGAACGATCGATCAACCTGAAAATTTAGTTTTCTCAGAAATTGAGTGTTTATGATTTGATTGAAAATTAAACTGAAAAATGAAGATAAAATTGGTTCTAGAATTGTTTCCATCTTCAATCCAAAATTTTAATGTAAATACAGTCAATGAATATAATAATCATAAATAATGTAAAATTTTAGATGACCACGTGTATTAGTAATTGATGTGTTTATATTTAAAATATTTTTATAATTTACTTCAATAAAGGTAAATAGGTACGAGTATAAATATTAATTATGTATTTTATGTTATTTAAAAAAGTGATCTCATCGTTAATAGTTAATTCACTCCCATATACAAAATTTTATCTTTCAGTGTTGTTAAAGCAAATACCTATTAATTTTTAAACAATATTTTGCATTTAAAAAATTTAACTTTAAAGTTTTCTTAAATGTACCATGACTTTGTCATTTTTATAATAAATTTTCAAAAAACAATATTCAAATTTATTTTCAAATCTTCAAATTATTTCACTACAACAAAATTGCTGTCATCCGGCATTGTTTCCTGTGCTCTTTTTTATCTCCTCGACCCTGTGGATTCTTTAAAATTTAATTTAAAATCCAACTAAAGCTTTTACCTAAAATACACACCATCTATTATTTGAAATCTTTAAATTTTGTAGCATATCCACAATTCTGAGAACAATTTGATCGCTTCTTCAGATTTCATACGTAAATCTAATTCCTCATTAAATCAATTATTTATTTTTATTTTTCTAATCATTTATTTATCTACATATCAAAATTTTTCATTATTATTACATCCAAATATATTTTAATTGTTGGACACCAGTTAAACTTCAAATGGACATTTCTGACTTTCAAATTTTGCTATTTAAAATTCAATTCCAAATTTTCTTTCGTATCACATCTTGTTTTTAACGAAGCCGTAAAATTTACTGAAAAATTCTGTTTCAAAATTTTTCATGTTTTTGAATTTTTAAATATGAGCTTTATTTTCTTCTTGAATTCAAAATTATTTATTTCATATTCTCCGTTAAATTTATCTTCAAACATTTTAACTACTTCTAGTCAGTCATTTTTTTTTTGTAATATTTTTATTTGATTTTTGTTCATTTTTAGTTTTTATTATTAAATTTATATTGCAATGACCCGAGCTATAAAAATTTGCTCAATTCCAAAAATCTTTCATTCATTTTTTTTATAGCTATGAGCTCTTCAAATTTTTTTAATTTTAATTAAATTGAAAATTTGTGTGGCGTAAATGTTTAATTTCAAATGTGCAACTTTTACCTTGCAATGTAGTTTCGCTCCGCCAGCTGTTCACCTGGACGCCTGGTCAAACAAATTTGCTGTGACGTAATTTTAACAAATAACCAAATATCATCCAAATTCTTTAACTTTCCCAATTTATTATTTTTCAGCACTTCACTTTATTAATTAAACAAAAAAACAACTTTTATTAAAATTAAATTCACTCTAATTATTATCAAAATTCATATTTATGATTAAAATTTTCGTTGTATGAAAATAACGCATCCATCGGCTTGCAAGCCGCAAGGCCCTCTTGTATCCACCTTCAAAACAATTTTCTCTGTCTAATTTTTTTTACAATTCCACCTTACTTGCACAGCAAATAATTTAACTAACATTTTTATACACAATATGATAAATAAATAATTAATAAAACAAAATTAAACTTTAAAATAATTTACAAAATAAATGAATTATGATTTTTATGGTTTCGAAACACGACAATAATAATCTATAATCTAATCATCATCTAATCTAAACAATAATCTTGAAATAAACAAGTTAATAAAACGTTTAATAATAACTTGTTAATTATTAACTTGTTTATTTCAAGATTATTTAATTATATTTCACAAGTTAAAAAATTAATTTATTATATATTCTGCTTAATACTTCATTTTATTATAGCATTAATTGTTAATTATTTTTATTTATACCGTTTTCTCCAATATTTATCTACATTTTCATTATCCTCATTTTTAAGTCATATTTTTTTTTATTTTTATTATAATTTGATTGAAAGCTCCTTTGTTGAATCTACTGTCAGCTTATTGCCATAACCAATTTAAATACCTTTAATTAATTAATTTTCAAATTTATCTTTAATATCGTTAATTTTAATTTTCGTTGTCTGTAGTAATTTTTGCAATTCAGATTTATTTTCTGCTTTTATTTATATTGTAATATCCCGAGCTATGCAAAACTTCCAAAATTTGCTTTCTTTCAAAAAAATTAATCTTATAACTGGGCATCCATTTTTTTATAGCAATGAGCTCTTCAATGTTTTAAAATTGTAAATTGTAAATTAAATGCTCACTTTTGTTAGTTTGCGTGTGGTGTTGGAACGCACATGGCATTTCAGCTGGCCTCAAATTTGTTGCTATGCACCTTTGCACATTGGCTAAACTTTTCACAAATTCTTCAGTTGATTCCTTTGCATTTCACTTTGTTAATTAAATTAATTAAAATAAACAAAACTCAAACCAACTTAATTTATTTTTTTTTAAATAATTACAATTTTGAATATTGCGGAATGGTGTTTAATCCGCTTGACACCAAAGCCAGAGCCCGTCTCCTTGCAGCCCTACTCCTTCTTACTTCCCCTACCTTTATTTACACAGCAAAACTTAACAACCAATTTTATACAATGTTAAATAAATAAATAACAAAATTGAATTTAAAAAATTATTTACAAAATAAATCAATTAATGGTTTTTTAGTGTTTCGAAACACGACAATATATTTTCTTCATCTTTTCTAAAATTCTTTTAAAAATTCAGGCATGCATAAATTTACCATCTTGGAATATCCCTTTTCTAGTCCTTTGAAATTCGAGATTAAATGAAAGACTACCATCTTTTCCTTTCTTTCTCCTATTATCACTCATTTTTACGTTTGTCTTTATCTTTGACTAGCCCAATTTAAACTTATTTTGCTTTGTTATTTAAAGTAAATCAAACTGCCCCAAATTGGAGGCCATAAAGATGCTATGATATTTAATAAGTAATTTTAGGGTACATCTCATTGTTTTACAGTTTTATTCATACAAACATTAACTTTTAAACAGTGTTTTACATTAATTAAATTTTAATTTAAAGTCTTCTTAAATGTACCATAACTTCGTCTTTTAAATAAAATCAATTTTCACAAAAACAAGATTCAAATTAGAATTGTTATATTTATTAGTTAAAATTAAATAATTTTCATTCGGTTAAAATTCATTTGAGCAGTACTAGTATAGCTTTAAGTCTAAACCAACTGATTGAGAAGCGGGAAGGACAAAGATTCTCTAAATGGATGTAAAGGTATCAGACTAGTTCCTTGTCACTCATGAAAACACAAAATCTTACTAAAAAAACTTTTCTTCTAGAGCTTTATTTTGTCGATTCCTTCTATCTCATCGACTCTGTATTCTTCAAAATTTATTTAAAATCAAACTAAAGCCGGATTTAACCAAAAATACTCATCAATATAAATTCCAATAGTATTTTTATTGTAAGGTGGGGGGGGGGGGGGGGGGGGAGCGTATATTGTATAAGTTTATATCTGTAAAAATTGTTCAAGCTTTATTTTTATTTTAAATTTGTATTTGTCGCCGAATTTGTCTCGCGAATCAGCACAAAAGTCAAATTGGACGTAATTAAACGAACTTCAAAAAATAGCGAAGAGTTCCGCATCGGCTTTGTTGCACCAGTGCAATAAAATTGTTAGTATAATTAAAATAAATTAAAAAAATATAGTGTTTAATTTAATTTGGAAGTGCTAAGTGAGATAATAGTGAATGGGCAGGAAGATAACAATGAAAAAAGAAGCTAATAAGTAAAGCGGATGTGCGCATAAACAATAAAAAAAATTTGTAAAAAAAATATAACGCTAATAAATAATATACAATTAATAATTTAATAAATCAAGACATTGCGCACTTTTTTATAAAAGTTCAACTGGTAACATACTTGATACCTATCCATTCATATGTTCATGAATAACTCATACATACCATAAACAAAAATTAATATTTTGCCTGTTTAAAATTAAACTTTGAATGAGAAACTAAATTTTAATGTTATCCAGTACACCACTCAATTTTTTGTTAATTTAAAACTTTTTATTTCTGAAAATTTTAAAATTACCTAAATAAAGGTCGCTTGACATAACTTTTCTTTATGAGTAATTCGGAAGTACTTAAAACTAAGCAAAACGAACTAAATTCTCTTTTTGTAGCCAAAAGCAGTACCAATAAAGAACACATAAAGCATTGCAATGTTTTGAAATAAAAGTAACACATTTCAAAAATTAGCATTATGAGCTGATTATGAAATTGATCCCAAAAACAACCAAACGTAAAATCGAAACTATTTGCTCATTTTACAATTTATTGCTGTTCTGTAATAACAATGTTAAAAAATATTATCATAAATAAGTTTTAGACAGACTTCTTTGTTTGATTTCATGAGTTCTAGCTTATAATCTACATGACAGTATTTTTTAAAAATTCTAAACTACAACAAAGTTTAACAAATCAAGTAATTTTACTAATATTTGGGGCAATTCAAAAGAAAAAAACAATATATTAATTTAAATTTAAAAATTTGATTTAATAATTTATTTATATAATAATAAATTTAAATAAAAAAGACGATCAAACAGAATAAAATTTAAATTAAACTTGACTTAGTTAAATAGATGAATTTTTTATAGATGACATTTTTTGAAGGTAAGATGTTAATTTTTCTTAAGAAATAAACCATAACATTATTTTACGAAATAGGGGATATTTTGGAAAATTTTGTATATAAGACGCTCGAGCGATTGAGATTTTATCAGTAGTATATTTATTACAGAACAATCAGCATGAAGGTAGTTATTTAATAAAAGTGTTGTGACTTATTCTCTATTAAATATTTTTTAGGTTTTAGTAATTCTTGCCATTGTTGCATTTATCGCCACTGTTGAAGGTAAGTGTAGAAAGATCTTAATTACATGACAACTTAATAAAGTTTTTGCTAATATGTGTTTATTATAAAATAATCACACCTTTGGAAAAAAAGTCCGTTTAAATAATATACTTGAATAAATTAAACATTTCTTATTTGTATACTTAGGTGGATTACATGGTGGTGGCGGATGGAATGGAGTAGTACTTAATTCTGGATGGAACGGAGGATTGAATAGAGGATGGAATGGAGGATGGAATAGAGGATTGAGTCAAGGATGGAATAGAGGATTGAGTCGAGGATGGAATGGGGGATGGAATGGCGGACAAGTATTAAACTCGGGATGGAATAACGGAGGTGGTTGGAATGGTGGAGTTAGAGTAATTTCCGGTGGTGGTTGGAACAATGGTTGGCAAGGATCTTACAGAGGTAACATTAAATTTCAAATAAAACAATATTTACTTACTTTATAATATATTCTTTCAGGAGGTTGGTGGTAGAACCTTGCCCCAGCTGATTCATATACTCCAATAAAAAGGAATTTTATGTTATTGCTTATCATTCATGATCATTGAATTTTATTGCTTTTGTTATTTTGTAATATTTATTTAAAAATAAAAATTGTACAGTTTACAAAAATTAAACAGCAACTTTATAAGATGAACCTTCCAATCCTAAAACTTTGTTTAGAATTATTATTACACGTAGAGCAGCATCAAAAGGTTTGTTTGCTATGCAAATAAGACCAGGATTGCTCCTACAAAATTTCAAACTATCTTGTTCTTGTTGTTCACTAATGACATCAGGAAGTGTAAGTGCAAAAGAACATTTTCTAAATTTTTATTATTAACACCTTTGATCGACGTCACCATCGATGACGAAAATAATATAAACGATGTTCAGGACAAGACACACAGAAATATCAACATAACAAATGAAGAAGGATAAGAATTTTAGAATAAACTAGGTTTGTTTTTATAAAATTAATTTTTACATGTTACATGAAATTGAAGAACAATTTAATTCATAACTTACATACAATTGTTCAAAAACTATTTAAATGAATGATATAGCTTGCGACACGCTGTTATATAACAGTATGTTTCAATTTTCGAAATCTCATCAGGCAAACCTGGAAAAATTTACGTTTCATTTTAGGTTTTTTATTTGCGTTAGCTTAGTTTTCCGGTTTAGAATTTTTCAAAATAAGTTTATTTATTCATTTTGGCTTCAAGTAGGTATACTTTTTGTTTATGCAAAAGTCAAATAAATTTGACTTTTAATCAATAAGTTTGAATTTTGAATTTAATAGCATAAATTTTCAATCATTTCAATAATTTTTCCATGTTTGCCTGATGAGATTCCGAAAATCGAAACATACGGTTATATAACAGCGTGTCGCAAGCTATATCATTCATTTAAATAGTTTTTGAACAATTTTATGTAAGTTATGAATTAAATTATTCTTCAATTTCATGTAACATGTAAAAATTAATTTTATAAAAAAATATTATCATAAACTAGGTTTGTAAAAATAATTAAAAACGTACTGTTTCAAGTAAATAACATAAAAGCAGAAATGCCTTTAGGTATTATTATGACGTTATAATAATTATTGAATATATTGATATCAAAATTAATGCACTTTCATGCATCCAAATAAGTTATAATAAAAATTAAATAAATTATGAGTATATCAGCAAATCAGCATTATTGAATTTTACGTCTGACCGCAAAAAATTGGATGAGACATAACTAATCAGAACCGAGCAATGAACGGATAATTAAACGGATTAACTCTTAATTAAAGTGAAGAAAAATAGAGAAATTCGAAATAATTTATATTGGGTATGAAAATTAAATTTTTTGAACGTAATAAATTAATGTTTATTGGATATAAAATTACTTAACAAGCTTAAATAAAATGTACATACTAAGTAGGTAACTAATTTTACGAATATTCTAACGATACTGCTAATACAACTGAGATGATTATAACTAAATTAACTAATTAAAGGCCCCGTGTCTTGCCTAACCTTTGAGCTATTAAATTTCCACATTCTCTATAAAGTTGGTAGTTTACCCTTAAAACACGTTTCTAAATTATTTTATGCAAATTGAACTACATATTTTTAAAACGAAGCTCGGATTAAATATATTTTCTCTGGAACAATCGGGTAATATCCTGAAAGCATCTTGTTGTTGTACATAATGCGTTGTTGAACCCGAGAAATGTCGATGCTATAGAAATAATGCCCTATTATTTTTTTGTTATGTTAAAGTTCAAGAAGTTTATTACTAAAATGTAAGTAACGGCACAAAGAATCTGAAAAAGAGAAAAGCGGAATAGCGAAATTTTCAAAACATAATTGTCGACTTACGTAAGCACTTAGCTTTAATTAAAATGCGATTAGTAATAAAATTTTTAAATCTTCCAGTAATTAACGCTTCCACTAAATGACTAAACCGCTGAATGAATTTTTGGATTAACGTGCATTTCCTCTTTCACGATGAAAACGGTTTATCACAAAAAATCCTGACATCGTTTAAGATCTCTAGAATCTAACGAAGCACATAGCCCGGTTGCCCATAATACTAGAAGATTACTACTAAGTTAATATCTATTAGAAAGCTTCGCAATATTTTAAATTAATTTTGAAATTAATTCATAAGTTAATTTCGCATTTACTAATTAGCATTTTAAACTCTCTTCGTATTATTAAAAATATAATATACATAGGGAGGAATTTGAAAAATTGTTCATTCCACGTAGAAAACTCATACGATTTATTTTTAAATACGCTTTTATTATTAATTCTGAGATGTAATAAAAAAATGTTGAAGAAAAAAGATAAATTACGAACGACCACATATTTTATTTTAAGAAAGCATCACCGATGCCCCTTTAGTCCGTTATTGAATTCCCGAGGGCTTGTAAAATATAACCCAATGTAAACCTCATAAAATTTTAATATTAAGAATGTCGTTTACTTGATGGAAAATATGAATTATGAAAACCACGGCAACTTATTCAAGCAGCAAACAAAATTTAAAACACGAAATAGAACCCCTGAAAATTTTATTAATTTTCAACTTTTTTATGTTAATTTCGCAATCTCATAATAAAATTTTAAAAGAATATTTTGGAATTTTTGTAAAGGTAAAATAAGAAAGAAATCTAATACATTTAGGCGACATTAGTGGTTTTATAGATGTCTTAAAAGAAGCACAAGGGGAGTATTATATCACTGTAGAAAGCCTACCGTTGATGTCAGTAAAGACAGACAAAGGGGTATCGGATTACGTCATGTTTGCAGAAGGGTTCGCCAAAAGTTCACGAGAGTTATTAAGATCAGAACGAAAAGTGATAAACCCATCACAAATTTTATCTTTCCGCTTCCTTTTCAAGATAAATATAAGAAATTTTACTTTTTTGTCGAATTACTCCAAAAAAATAATCAACACCCACATTATTTCTTATTATTTCAAAGCCGTCAATCACCTTTATGCATATAAATGTTAAAACGAAAGCTCAAATTTCTGAAAAGTAAGGATTTTCAGTCTTGTATTTTTAATTGAAAATTTAAATTTAAAATTATAAACGTAAATTAAATCAGAAATCGTAAATACAATAATAAATCTGTGAAAAGCAATTTTCCTTAAATGAGACCACTCGATATGGTATTTCCAATTAAATTGTTCAGTAAAATTTGCTTTACATTGCTTAAAACTTCGAGACTTTATTAAAGCAAAATTGTTTATATTTTACTCAATTTTGTCGCAAATAGACAAAAATAATTTAATTTTATCAAGCAGCGCTTAGAAATTTAATATTTGTAAAAACAAGGAGTGTTTGTTTATTTACTTAAAAAGTGCATTTTTTCCAAACGTAAACTCTTGTCAATATTAACACAAAACCTAAAATATTAATAATTACTTTTTTTAAATTTTATAACTCAACATTGCACTATGAGAAATTACTTGTTAACTGAAATTCAATTTAATTTGCCATTTAAAAATTATTTACAGCAACAAATATTTAGTCAGAATAGTGTGATAATTGTTGACCTTCCATAAATATATATATTGGGAAAAAATTGTCGAGATATGCGGTCAATAAAACAATACGATTGTCCGACGTTTCGGGATCTTTATTGTCCCATTTTCAAGGCTATAATACAAAAACAAAATAAAATTAAAATACAGATCACATTAAAATTAAAGAGAGGAATTATACAAAAACAAAATATAAAAGCAAAAATAAAGATAATTAACAATGACAAAATGAAATGAGGGAATAAAGAGGAAAAATAATAATTATATAAAAATAAAACATATTTAAATGAAAGTAAAAGAAAAAGAAAAAGAAAATATTGAAAAACTAATTAAAAAGAGATACTAACCTAAGAGGAGAAAAATGGAGGTTAGAATGTCACCATTTTCCAGCGTGGTGCCGTCCTTTGGCAAACCTCAGCAATAGCACGAGGCGATTTCTTAAAGTAAACACACAACCAACCTAAATGAGTAGTTAAATTGAAATGAAATTCAATCCAATTTAACTTCTTTCCAGGTTATGTTATAGTGTAAAACTAAGTTGGTACCAATGTACCCAAATAAGAAAAATCCTCGTGGCAATTTAAAAAGGTTAGTCAAAAACACAGAACCGGCCTTAGGTTAGTATTCCCTCTCAGACCCAAAAAATTATTATGCCGAATTTAGCATATCAAGGATACTTTTGTAACCCCCATCAAAGTATTCAACATCCCTTTTGTCATTCATTGACGATCTCTGTGAGTAAATATGAATTGACTCCTTAATTTTCCTCTTCTTGTCTATCCTCTCCCGGTCTAAAATATCAATGTTGTCATAGTCGATGTTATGGTGCTGTTCAACCATATGTCTGCAAAGAGCCGTAGGTTTTTTAATACACTTTTCACCTCCCTCTTCAAGCACAACACCAAGGTTACGGGCGTTCTTTAAATCCCTAATGTGCTCTTTTATGCGGACACATAGCTTTCTGCCTGTTTCACCAACATATACAGCATTGCATTCCATACACGGAATTTTATAAACAAGACCACTATGGTGGTCTCCAGAGACTGGATCTTTGGTTTTGGAGAAAAGCCTAGAGTTTTTGTTGGGACAACTCAACCCTAATCTAATCCCTGGGGTAGATTCTAAAATAGCAATTAATTGCTCCGTAAGTCCTCGGACATAGGTGAGGCTAAAAAATTTTATATCAGAGCTCGTTGATGTACTTTCTTTATTATTATTGTTAACCTTCTTCTGGGTTAGGGTAGTCTTAAGAAGGGAATCAATGACGGTTTTGGGAAAACTATTGCAGGAAAGGATGTGGGATATTTTCTCGATGTTTTTGGATTGGAAAGAGGGATGTGAGACCGTAAGGACTTTGTGAATAAAATTACGTTCGACATTAAGGATCTGGTATTTAGGATGACTTGAAAAGTAATTTAAAAGTCTTCCTGAATACGTATCTTTGTGGTACCAATCAGTAATTAGTACCCCACTAGGATCCCTAATGACGAGTAAGTCAAGGAAGGGTAAGGATTTATTCTTTTCAAGTTCCATAGTGAATTGAAGATCCACATGGAAGTCATTAAAATGATCCAGAAGAAAGGAAACATATTCACCACTGATCACGAGAAAAAGATCATCAACATATTTTTTAATCAGTCTTATGCTGTTATTGTATCTCTGATTGAAAGATACAACACGGTTATCAAGAAGAATGTTCATACAGATGTTGGCAAGATCAACAGATATGCTTCCACCCATAGGAACCCCCTTCTTTTGTAAATAAGTGTTTCCATTAGCTACAAAATAGTTTTTAGCCGTGATAAGTCTTAAAGCTCTCATTAAGATATCATCAGGGATGTCCAAACTATCCCGTAGCTTTGGAATCTGATTATTGATATGATCGATGACCAAGTTCACGGGAACATTGGTGAATAGAGATGACACATCTAAAGAGACCAAAATGTCATCTTCCTGAAGGGAATAATTGGAAAGTATATCTATGAGTTGAATAGAGTTCTTGACATCGTAAATATTGTCTTTATGGAAAATCTTTAAATACGGAGCAATAAATTTAGAAAAAGGACGAAGAGGACCATTAAGATCAGAAACAATAGGTCTGAGGGGTCGACTTACTTTATGAATCTTCGGTAAACCATAAGCTCTAGGCGGAACACCGATTTCTTTCTTCCAGTACCAAGATTGATACTTACTCATACGACCGACTTTAACCAAATCAGAAAAAATCTCGTTAGCACTCTTTTGTAAAGCAACCACAGGGCATTTCTTGACCAGGTTATACGTATTGCGATCAGAAAATGGGACAATAAAGATCCCGAAACGTCGGACAATCGTATTGTTTTATTGACCGCATATCTCGACAATTTTTTCCCAATATAAATATTTAGTCGTTTGAACTTATCTTCTTTTTGGGGTTAGCGTTGGCAAGTAATGCAAATTCGTTATGTAAAAAACGTTATTTTGTTGTTTGCAAATTATTTTCACTGTAACAATCCTGTCTAGTCTCTAAAGAGCATTAGTAAGTTATTATTAATAGTTTAGAAATCAGAAATTTGGAACAATTTTAATCGGTCCAAAATGAGTAGCGTTGATCTTTTATGTAAAGAAATTGCATAGATTTTTCTGAAATTATATAAATTTTAGGTAACACTTTCAATGAGTACCTGTCATCTGTCAAAAGTAAGCCAATAAAAATCTTGAATTTGGAATTTTCTGTCTAATGAAAATAAATTATTGTAATAATTATTATTAGTTATATATTTTTTAATAATTGTACTTTATTTTGTGGTTATATCGAAACTTTAATAAATTAATTTTGTTATCTTTTTTATCGTAATTATGCTTTGTTTATAAATAATTGATAATTTCTAGTTTGTGTATGTTGAATTATCTACATTGTATTTAATGTACAGTGTATTTCCTCCAAATGAAAAAACTAATTTTACATACAAGTTCAGTTATTTAATGTTAACAATAGATTTTTTTAAAAATACACTTTTGTTATGAAATGAACAAAACTATTTACATTTAGAACAACTGAACTGTTTTACACACAACAAAGTTTACTTGACTTCTCAACAATTGTTCATATTGCAGTAGCAATTCGCATCTGTTATTAAAATGAATATCTTAGTTAACATAACGAAGTTATATTCAACAAAATATCGATTACTCGTAATAGTTCAAAATTTAATTGAGGCTATGCTGCTAAAATAATTAGTTGCTGTTAATAAATTTTTGCTATGGTTACCAATTTTATTTCTCGGTGTGAAATACTGAATATTTAATTAATGTCAGCTCTTTAAGGCAATTATATTTATATAAACTACAATTTTCGGAATTCTCGTTAGTAATTTTATAAGACAGCCTTCAATTTGGACAAAACCTTTTTGCAATTAGATTAGGAGATGTAATATAATTATATCACTTATAATGGTGATGGCTCACAAAAAAAGCCAAGTTTGAGTATTAATTTTATTGTTAATTAAGTAAGTTTAGAAATAAAGAATTATTTTAATTTCAAATAATACCTATGTGATGTTAAAAAAGAAGAAAGTTTTGCCACTGATTGTGGCGATTGACATGATTGATGAATTGTGTATAGTATCTACATTTTCAGTTACATTGTTGAATTTAAACCAAAATTTTGAAAAGATACTTGAACAAATACCTATAGTACATAGTATTGTGTAATTTAACTAAGCTCCGATTAAATTAAAAACGTTTTTGTGTTACAAACAAACTAAAATATACAAAAAGAAAAAGTTGATCCTCAACTTGTAGATAAAAGAGTTGGCAAAATTATACGATTTTAAATTTCAAATAAATCCATCAGTAGTTTCAGCGGAATTGTGTATACCAGTTTAAAAGAGGTAATTTTAAAATTGATGTAATTATTTTTGTTAAAATATTTTATAATTGTATCTAAGATTGCAGACTCATTTTACTGTTGAATTTTTAAAAGTTGTAAAGCTAAGCTTTTGAGAGTACCTGCTACAAAGTTGAATCGACCTGAAGAGAGTTACCCACTGATGTATTGAAAGACCCCTGGGAATCGAACCCCAGATTTAAAATTGTAGCCATCGACTGCGCTCAATTAATTCTTGGTCTGCTATTTTAAATACAATACCACATATTTTTATATTTCTCAATTCTTTATTCAATAATTGTACTTCAGTAGTCGGATGGATTTGATTTTAAATTGACATTGTCTATCATTATAATAAACTACAAGCCGTCGCTGATTAAAAATATTGCAAACATGTTACGATCGTTGCGTCGCGACGCTCTGCCCCGCTGCGTTGTATAAACGATCACATAACGAACCGATTTTTTTACCTACTAATTAATTTATGTTGACTTCAAAAATTTTCAATATATTATACTATAAAAATTTTAGCGTTTTATGTTTAAAGTCAGTTAAGTTTTTCTATGTTGTACTATGTTTGTACTAATTTACTCTGTAGTACTTTTAATTTCCCGGTAAATCACTAAAGTGAGCTACATTGTAAAGCAAGTAAACGTTGAAAGTGCAATTTTCAGATCGGTTGTGAAAAACATATTTTTAATCCGCTTTAAGAAAGTAATGTTACGTTACCGATAAGTTGTGTTATAAATTAGTGTACATTTATACTGCAAAAACAGAAATGAAATTGATTATGTTAATGTCCTGTTATCGTTTCTTTTGAAATTCCGATGTTTTCTTTTTCAAAAACCTTCTCTTGATGATTTAATTCAAAATAAACAATTGACGTTGATAAGCTATATTTTTTAAAATCACTTTTTAGGAAAATTATAATAGTCATATAAAATTTTTTAGGAAAAACTAAAAAACCATATGTAATCGCAAATGTTTTCACCATAGTCATAATCAGGCGATGAACTATACATACGGTGTATTTATATTGTGTTAGTTCTAAAAAGTGTTTGTGCATTTTATTGGTGTTTTCTGAAAAATTTGATATGATTAATATCGAGTTACAGTACCTAAACCACTTATCTATTGATTAAAGTATAATAGAGCGAACACAGCGAATAGATTTTATGCTTAGTATTATAGCATCATCCTATTTCTTCTTTAATGTAAAATTTTACATAGACTATTAAATTCCATCATTATTATTATTTTCATTTACGCACAATTATGTTATTTATAGGCGAAAGTTTTATTATTCTTGTTATTCTTTAGAATTTCAAACTGGGTTTACTTAAAACAATAAAATAAAAAAATTGTACTTTACTTTTTTAATTTGCTTTGTAGTTTATTTAATTTTTTTTTGGTGTTGCAAAGATTAGATTTCTTGGCGGTAGTCAAGAAAACTATGAGACCAAATAATATATTACATGCCGATAGTGGAAAATGTTTTATTACAGCCGAGTGCTAAGTTAATTGACTGAGGCGTGAAGAAACGAAGTTAATTGTAAGTTCAAGGCTGTAATTAAGCTTGACCCGAGAAATTTCATTTTATTTAATTTTTGAAAACCGACATTCACATTGCCAAATGGCATTGCTACATTGCAGGTCGGGAAGCGACCACTTCCGAACCTAAGGTTATTGTTTATTACTTTGTTAATTTATACCTATTATTTATTTATTATTCTACCTTGCTCATTATTTTCGGAATTTCTGTGAAAACGGTTGGCTTTCCAAAAAAATTTATTTGATCAAAGTTGAACCTCATTAAATTTCCTATCCGGTTTGGGCTATTAGGTTTTCTCTAAGACGTTTCGTTTATAGACACCAGAGTCGATAATTTTTGAAACCAAAAAAAAGAATAGTAGGATGAAACCTATGGGAAAAGGAAGAGAATATAACAAAAATGAAAAAAAAAACAATTTACAGTCGATTTGGGTTCGGGAAGTGGAAGGGGGTGAGATTTTAAGTGTAAAAAACGCTTTAGCTCGATTTTCGGCAAACCTACAAGTCCCATGAAAAAAATTTGAATGGCAAAGTTGTAGATAATAAAAAAATCTACTACTTTAGTATTTACAATTTTTTCACATTAAATTTATGTGAAAAATTCAAATAACCAAGTTTATGGTTTTTTATTTTTATCTTTTACATTTCTTTTTTTACGAAATTTGTCGAAAACTTACTTTTTTACGTCCCAAATACACAGTAATTTTTTTTATTTTAATTATTTATTTTTTTACCTTATTTTGACTTAATATCAAAAAATCACCCTAATTTTCAATCAAAAATTCTTGCGTCAAAATATCAGCTTTTTTAAAAAAGTCTGTAAGTTTTTTGTTTGTTGAAATCTCTACTTTCTGATGGTGTATGAAAAAATATACATTACTATGGTAAATGTTCTCAGAAAATTCAAAGAAACGAAAAAAACTCGAATCCGAAAATTTATTTTTTAATCATTAATCATAATCAAATTTTGAGCTATTTATTAAAATTTACGCTTTAATCACTCGAAAAATGTAAGATCCCATGTTAATACATTGATAAACAACAAAATTGTAAATCTATAAAATATAAAGATTGCAAAAAACATGCGAAAATAGTTGTTGTTCTAAATATTAAAGATAGGATTTTCGGATTCGAGTTTTTTCGTTTCTTTGCTTTTTCTGAGAACATTTACGTAGTTCGCAAGAAAAGTAAAAAAATAAAACCTGAATTCTTTTAACATTTTTTCCTTTAACCCTTAATAACTAACGTCAAATAATTGTCACATTGTAACTACTGTGCGGTCGCAGTGACCGTGCTTTATTTCTTTCGTTACGTACAACTTAACTTTTGGCTTTTTTTGCAACAGATGTTTTATTTGATATTCTATTAAGCCAGAAAAAATTAAATAGTACCTAATTAATTTCAAATTCTATTAATTTTTAATAGCACAAAAAAATTATAATCATATTTGCAGAACTTTATACGACAACTTAAATTTAATTTTTTTTTCTTAATCTAAAACATGTTTAAGCAAACTAAATCGCAATTTTTTAAAATACATACTTGAATAATTATAATTAAAATACAAAAAAAACACCTAGATCGCAAAAATCACATTACCTGAAAATCACAGTTTTTGTTTGCAATTCGTAGACAATTTTGCAATGCACTGCAAACGTATTGCTTGGTGGCACAAAAAAATAGAGATAAAAAGTCTTTCTTTTACTTTTGGAAGGATACACAAACATTTTCTACTTTTAAAAAAACCATACCAGCGTCTCACGCCCAGTTTCAAATGATCACCTTCATTTCATATTAAGAATTAACGTTACTCAACTTAAACCAAAATGTTCAAAATTTAGTTTCTGAAAAGTAACACCAAAAAAAGTTGGTCTCCACAGGTTTATAATCTTTAAATGTGACGTTTACTAGAAACATAAAAATTACAGTAACACTAATGTGCGGTCACAGTGACCGCTAGCTTTTTTGTTTTATTCTATAAATAAAACTAGGCAACTTTCGACCACCACTATTTGTCAACATACCAAATAACCAAACTAGAAGAGTTCACTTGTCTAAATAAAATTTTAGGTTAAGAAAAGAATATGAATTCTAAATTCCATACAATGGGGTTAAAGTAGAGACATACAATGCCATCTATCACTTCGAAAATTCAAAACTTTGAATTTAAATATTCTAAGTTCAACCCTGTTAAATGTGAATTTTTGTCATTTTGGTTTCGTTATATATTATGTTTCTTCGTGTTATTACAAGTTATTTAATTGCTATGCATAATGTCGTAGTCGTGTCGTAGTCTTCCACAAAGAAGAAATTTTCACTATAATAGAAAAATGGTTTACGAGAAATTAACAAAGCGAAGTTGCTTTTACTAGACTCAAAAAGATCACAGAAAGTTTAACTGGTTGAAAATTGGCAACCAAATCAAGTTTATTAGAAGAAAATATGTTTATATTATGTAAATATTCTAGAGAAATATCTTGAAAATCTAAAAGGAAAGAATAAAACTTTTAGAAAATAAGCGCTAGTTTTAATGCTTTATAAATCTCTTTATTAGTTTATTAGTTCTGTACTATTTTGATAATGTTCTCGTAAAGTTAAGTAACGAAGTGAGTTTGAAAATTATATCCTTTTCTTATTCATACCAACGCAACTGAATTCATATTTATTAGTACAAACCTTTATTTTTTTTTTACTAAAATAATATTATATTAAAATATTTTAATATTAATTTAGTTAATAATCGATGGATATGTGTTTTAAATAGTGTAATATTTTAGAAAATCCAAAAAATTCACATACTATTCAAAACTAAAATGTTTTTTCTAAATATTTTTATTTTTAAAAAGTTATAAATAAAATACACAATTAAAATGAATTACGTTTTCACCGTAATTCATTGCCTGATGATTTCATAATATGGTGAAAACGTTTACAATAATATAGTACTTACTATGTATTTTATTTGTGATAACTTAAAATACATTTTAGTTTTGAAAAGTGTGTGTGCATTTTTTGAATTTTCTATAATATTTATAAGGTTAATTTAGGTAATTTGGCTAAAAGTAATACCGAAACAAAAAATTCCAACTCGGAAAACTTTATTTGGGTTTAATTTTAATTTTGTGACATAATACCAACATGGATTTTTAAATGCTAATTGGACATCGAGTAAACAACTGTAATTGTACCTAAAAGCCCAAAATTTATATACATATGTACATCTATAACAGACAGATTTCTGATAATCGTCAACGAACTGAATTCAATTTTGAACAATTAATAATTGTCATTACGAACAAGCCAACTTTTTGTACTTCTATCGTTTCCTTAACGACCGGATCTTTAGTTTGAGGTTTATGTATAGTTTATTAAAATATTTAATAGATTTTACATTAGCTTATTTGATAGCAAACATCATTGCTGCGATGTTTAATTGTTGTCAACTTTAAATTACAAATTAGATTTGTGCTTCGGTGAATTTTAAGCTCTGCTTTTTTTTTGAATAGCGCGATAAGCTGCAAATGGGTTATTCTACGGCGATCGATACTAATTTACGAACAAAAATCTAGTTTGATTTGCAAATTAGTATGCCATCATGTTATAAACTTTAATTTTTTTAAAGCGTATTTGAATAAAAAGAGAAAATTAATTTTTTTAAATTATATTCAATCCAAAATTTATGACATATCTCACCTGTCAAATGCAAAAAATTTAAAATATACGCAAAATTTTCTTTGCTTTCAATTTAATGGAATTCATTACATTAGTTTTGCCATCAATGTAAAAAGAGTATCCTTTTAAAACTAAGTACCTACATGTTTTTACGCAAAAAAAAAGGGTAATGAAAAACTATATTATGATATATAAAATTTCATATTAATAATTATAAATATTCAAATAATAAATATTCTAGCTCTTTACGGTAAAGAATATGCGTCATTAAAAAATATATTGAAAATTACATAGCAATGTATAAATTTACTATTAATATGTAAATATAATCAAAACCACAAAAATATCGTTTATATTTTAATTTTTATTTAAATTTATTATTGCAATCAATAACGTTAACAATAAATTTGAATGATCGGAACTCACAATTATCGCAATTCCAATTAAATCCGAGTTCGTACAATTAAACGTACATAAAACTGAATCGCATTTTTTTGTAATTTATAGTCTCAGAATCCAGCACTTGCAGAAATTAAATTGGATAAAATTTGAAGTTGTGAAAAAATGCATAATTTTTGTATGTATAGATAACAAAAAATATTTATTCTTATTTTTTATTCCTTTCTAGTATACACTTAATTAGTTTTAATGTATTAATTCTTATGTATGTATGTTTATCGTAGAGGCTAACAACCTGTGCATTTTTTTAACTGTGCCTTTTTGAAAAAATTTTTAAAACAAAAAAATTTAATTCTGTCGGAGTTGTAACCCAATTTTTGTTTTCCATACTATCTGTTATTTATTGATTTAATAATTTGAAAGGTATAATATGAAATGCAACATGTAAGGTTACAGTGTCACTGCATCGTGATTGAGTTTGATAAAAACATTAATACTGTATACTGTGATATATTGCAATAATTATATTCGTGAATTTTCATTTGATAGCGCAGAACTTGAAAAATGGCTTTGTTTTATTTTATAAAGTATTAGTTTCAGCTTAATTTCCACAATAACCATCCAAAATAAGTCTATCAAATGAGAATGCAGTTTTTTAATTATATCAAAATTTTTAGCATAAACCAAAAAATGCACAAACACTTTTCGAAACTAAAACGTTTAAGTTATCACAATATATAAATACACCATATGTATATTATTGCAAACATTTTCACCATACTATGGCATCATCAGGCGATGAACTAGAAAGAGAAACGAGAAAATTCCGTATTTATCGAAAGAATTGCAAGAGAAAAGGGAGAGGGTAAGAGGGGGGTAATTTTAAAAATAGTATAATTTTGTGTGAATTTACTAGAGAGTAGGTGTATATTTAATACTTCTTCTTCTTCTTTAATTAGGTCTGTGACCTGTTTTTACTTAACAGCAACCTCAGTGATGTTCCGAAGTTACTATTAGTTCTATGAGCATATTTATTGTTTTACGTTCAAGGTAGCTTGCTAGGCTTATCTCAGATGTGCCAGTAACTGTGGTTTTTGTTGTTGATGAAGGCAAGTCATCAACCCAGAGGGACCGCCGGCTTTACGTGCCCTCCGAAGCACGGAGATGATCATAAGAAATTTTAGACTCTCACTGGATTCGAACCAAGTACCTTAATGTTAGCAGTTATTCAGCTAACAAACATGGCTAATGACCGTCTCATTATATCAAATATTTAATATTTAATATAATATTTAATACAAAAGAAAAATAATGTAGGTGGATGTGAGGTAAGTTAGAAGGGGGGTGGGAAGTATTATTTATTAAAAATGTTTAGTAGGAGTGAGTTATTTAAATCAGATTGACTATTTAGTATTGAAGATGAATATTTTAATTTATTAATTTCCATAGCTTCCAAAAATTCCAGTTTTTTACTTTTTTGTGTAACGTGCAAAATTTTGTATCCCCCTTGTTTATGGTTTGTGTCTAGTAGGTGTTTCGCGAAAGTTGATTTTCCATCTGCAAGTCTGTGGGATCGAGTGTGTTCATCAAATCGTGTTTTAAAAGATCTACCGGCATGACCAATGTATTTTTATTCACAATTTTGTTTAATTTGTTTCCGAGAAAAGTAATGACATTGAAGTTCGCGTTAGTTTTTTTAAAAATATTCGGATATATTGAGTTCGATAGAATTTTTTGTTTAAATTGACGTAATAAGTTATCAATAAGAGTGACTTGGTATCCATTAGAGATCGCGATATATTTAATTCTGTCTAATTCTTTTTTAAAATTTACGTTACTTAGGGGAATTCTAATTAAGCGATTGAGAAAAGCGCGATAAGACGCAATTTTATGTGTAAAAGGATGCGCCGAGCTATTAGGAATAATTATATTACTTTCCGTAGGTTTATGGAAAATGTCAAAAGTGTGTTTATTATTGTCTTTAATTATTGTAAGATCTAAGTAATTGATTCTATTGTTTACTTCTATTTCTTTAGTAAATTTAATATTATTATGTTGTTTGTTAATAAAGTTAAAAAGTTGATCTAATTGTCTGAGGGAACCATTGAAACAAATAATAATATCGTCAACATATCTATACCAATAAATTATATGTTTTTTGAATTCTGAGCAAAGAATTTTAGTTTCGAGATGATCTATAAAAATATCCCATAGGCAAACCCTCCTTTTGAAGATAAAATTTTTCATTAAATTTAAAATAGTTTTGTTTAAGGCAGATGTCTAAAGCGGTTAAGATCTCTTCAATAATTACACGAGATTAGTTTTATTATTTTGTAATAATTCTCGGATAATGTTAACGGTATCCTTAATGGGTACGCTTGTGAAAAGGTTTAGTGACGTCAAATGATACTAGTTTATTGGAATTATTAATGATTCTATTATTTAATTTATTAACTAAATCTAGTGAATTTTTTACTGTATATTTGGGTTCAAATTTTGTGTAGAATTTAATAATATCAATTAATTTAGAAGTTAAATTTCTGCACGGCGCGTTAATTTATAACTAACAACAGGTCGTATTCGCCAATAAAATTAAGAATGCGACGTCTGGTGGCAGAATTGAGAACACTTTGATGCGAGTACTAAACGTGGTTCATTGTACTTAAATAATGATTTTAGAGCAATTTGTTTCGTCATTTCACCTTTTTCTTTGATAATTCGAACATACAAAAAGATTTACAAGGTTGATTCGATCACTGTAAACACAACTATAACCTCAATTTACTCGCATATGACGGTCATTTTGACAATTTAGCAGCGCCCCCATCGTTAATTTTATTCGCAAATAGGGTGTCCCGGCTTATATAATTTGACAAGACCATAAAGTCCAGAAGCTTGTGGGTTCATACAAATTAGGAAATACCTGTCCTTTTTCGAAAAAATAATCTGAGTATTGTTAATAACCTCTTTTTTTAAACATTTTAGTTTCGAAAAAGTGTTTGTGCATTTTTTGGTTTATGCTACAAAATTTGATATGATTAATATCGAGTTACACTACCTAAACCACTTATCTACTGATTAGTTTTTTAATTGTTTGGATGCCATGTGGATAGGTTAAAAACTTTTTTAACAAGCTCAAAGATAGAATTCTCATCTTATTTGCAAAGTTAACAAAGTTATAGATCACCAGGTTTGTCTAATCAAAATATCGTTAAACTTATGTATAGCTTTATACAAGTTTTATTTTTTATATTACACATTACAAAACAACAAGACAACAAAATTCGTTAATTTCAAACTATAAGCAACAGCACTAAATTATTTAATTATTGCCTAATAATATACAATCAACTGGGTGAGTTTCTATCACCAACCACCTGAAACAATGATTATAAAGTAAATTACTGTTCTTTTATGTTAAATTAATAGTTACCTCTGTAGGCTCCTTGCCAACCATTGTTCCAACCTCCACTGGGAATTACTTTGATTCCGCTATTCCATCCTGAATTTATTCCTCTATTCCATCCACCTCCGTTGTTCCATCCGCCACCGTTATTCCATCCACCTCCGTTGTTCCATCCGCCACCGTTATTCCATCCACCTCCCTTGTTCCATCCGCCTCCGTTATTCCATCCAGAGTTTACTACTTGTCCACCATGCCATCCTGAGTTCACTACTTGTCCGCCGTTCCATCCTCCGTTCCATCCGGAGTTCACTACTCCTCCGTTCCATCCAGAGTTCACTACTCCTCCCTTCCATCCGGAGTTGACCAATCCTCCGTTCCATCCAGAGTTCACCACTCCTCCGTTCCATCCAGAATTCACCAATCCTCCGTTCCAACCAGAATTTAATCCTTTATTCCATCCGCCGTTACCATATGAACTAATAGTGGATACACCTCCATATAAACCACCGCCAGATAAACCGCCTGATAAGTAGCCAGCTAAAAATATTATTTAACTTAGTCCAACTGCTTTTTAAAACTTAGGATTAGATAGGATAGGATTTTTGTAAAAGTTGTGTCTATTTGATTCGACACCTGTTAGCAAAGACTGCATTATTTTAGAATGTAATATAGTAACTTTCGATGCTTACCCTCAACAGTAGCGATAAATGCAACAACAGCCAAAATTACGTAAGCCTAAAAAATAATATTAAATAGAAAATAAAGTCACAAGTTTATTAGTAAATAACTACCTTCATGTTTATTGTTCAGTAATACGTAAATTACTAATAATATCTGAATCGTTTAAGTGTCTTATATACAAAATTTGTTAAAATATCCCCCATTCTCTTAAAAACGATCTTACCTTCAAAAATGTCATCCATAAATATGATTTACAAAATCTGCACAAGCACCATATTATGTAAGATTTAAGTAAGTCAAGTTTAAAACCACATATTCAATAAGAGGTGCAGAAAGTGATGTAAAAAAATTATTTCAACCTGAATTAGCAAGTTGAAAATCTGGTTTTATTATTATCTTTTTTGAATCTCTTTCGTATTGTGCTTTTTTAGTATTATTTAATATCGTGGCCTGTCAATTGTGTACGCTCTTTTATTTTTTATATCAAAAAACTTTCTAAGGGTGTGACTCAGACTACGAAAACTACTCTTTTTAACTTCAACCACGCATATTAAATGTTTCGTAAAAAAATAAAAACACTGCAAGTTATTGGTAGAATTACAATAAATTTATTTTAACACATTTTGTTTGTGTAAAATCAATTTTGACAACTTATAGCAGCAGGGTAAATAATCAATTTCATATTAATTTTTATCGACTTTGACAATTATGCAATGTAACAACCACACTATATTTTATTTTAAAAAATCTAATGCAACAAATACTTAAAAAAACTCATACAGAATTCACTATTTGAAGTGTTACCCAATAAACACACGAATGTTTATGCAAAAACGTAATATTTTTTTGTTTTCTTTTTTATTTTAAAATTAAGAAACTTTTTATGTTTTATAAATGCAATAAGTATTCGGTTTCAATACGACTGCAATAATTGAAAATATTATTTGAATTTAAATTAGCAGTGGATACTTTATGGTCAAATTGTTGTCAAACTTATACGTTCACTTTTTTGGAAAAGCAATTGTTTTACTTTAACGCCGACGACGCGACTGGCAGCACCCGCATTTGTTTTTTTTTTGCAAAATAATAATTATTTGTTTTGTTATTAATTAAAAGTCTGGCTTTTGTTACTTACAAAAACAAAACATTATAACCACTATTGAGAGCTGCTTTACGGGCGCTCTTCTGGCTAGCTGTCTTCGGGCAATCATATATATATATATATATATATATATATATATATATATATATATATATATATATATTGTTTAAAATTACAAAAATTTAAATTTAAAATCATAGTTTTTAAAAAGCTGTATATATTTTTTTGAAAATATAATAGCGAGATATCATATTTAACTAAGTATCTGAAGTGAAAATCGAGTGTTTACAAAAATGAATAATTTTGGAATTAATATAATTTATATATAATCATCGCCATCTGCAGGTTTTAGACTGGTGGTCCTTATGTCATTCGAATTAAGCCGCTCCATCTTTTCTGAAACGGCCAACACTTTTTTTTCTCAACCTGTATGGGAACATTTCCTTTGGCAGTCAGAATTATTTCATTCCATCGAAGTGCGTTTTTCATGTTTTATGTATATTTTTTATATTCTAAATATAATTTAATTTGTAAATTTAAGAAATCGTTATTTAATATTTTCTTTGTTTAACTGAAGATAATCTCAAAACTTAAAAAAAAATTTTTATAGAGTAATTAAATATCCGGTTTTTGTAATATTATAATTATATTGCATTTTTTTAAATTTAATTATAGATATTAAATTAAAACTAAAAAAATGAATAATCCAAACTTTACTTTTTTGGGTTAAACTACATACTATTATGTATGTAACATATTTCTTTGGTAAAATTAAATTTAAAAACATGTTTAGATCGATAGATCTAAACATAAACAGATGATATCCAGACGATTCATCCCGGATGATTTATCCCGGACGATTCATCCAGGACGATTCATCCTCGAACAATTCATCCCGCGGACGATTCATCCCAGGACGATTCATCTTGAACTATTCATCCTCGTAAAACTTAATCATTTTTATTCATGATCTATTATTATTATTATTATCAACAGTAGCGCAGCTAAGGTGGGCTAAGAGGTTATAGCCCCCCCCCCCAAAACTCTTCCTTTTTTTAATGACCATAGCCGCTTTTTTAGCGATGCAATGAAAAAAAAAACAAAAAACTAATTGTGTTCGACTGTTCTATATGATTGTAGTTAAGTACTGTTTTTAATGTAGCACTTGTTGCTTGTTGGTAGCTAATGAGCCCAAGCCAGTTAATTTAGGTCTGGCATCCACGGGCCCTCAAAAGCGGATTTAACAAATTGTTGTCGATGGGCACTACTTTGAGATGCCGCCCTTGTTATACTTAAGGGCTAGCAGGTGAGATCCGGCGCAAGAGGGGGGGGGCGTGATCAACGGATTTGTAATGTTTACTGAAATTTCAAATACAAAATAATTTTATTATGGATAATTAGCAATCAGTTTTAATTTTTAATCTTAATGACTGCTATTTATTGAAAATAAGGATAGGTATATTGCAATAAAAAGATTAGCAACAAAAATCAATGATAAATCTTTCGTTCTGAGTTATTTCGGAAATGCCGTACTTTAATTCTCACTTTAATTTAAGGTAGGTAACAGTGGTAACACAATAATTATACTCGAAAATAAGATGACCACGCCTCTTTTTCTGAAAAATCTTCGCTTGTGGCGCTCGCCTTTGGCACAGCTCGCTTCGCTCGCATCTTTTAGCCCCCCCCCATAACAAAATTCTGGCTGCGCCACTGATTATCAAGTTAAATTCAAAAGTACTTATTCCTACTTTTGAATTTTGATTACAATTAACTTCGCTAAACGTTATTCTTATATCAATATTATTATTTTTATTATTACCTACTAGTATTTTATTATTGTATTATTATAATAGTAATAATACCTATTACTATAAATTTCTAATAATTTCCTTTTTAACTAAAACGTCAAATTTTAGGATAATTTAAAATCGTAAAAAAAAATTTTAAATAATTATTTTTGGCCAAAATTGTTCAATTTGCGGACAAACTTCCAAATTTATAATAAGAATCTTACTCACATTAATAAACAAATTTTATTTCATAAAAACTCATTAATATTTAGATAATTAAAAAAGAAGAGTCTCGTGCTAATAAAAATGATAAAAAAGTTGGCGAATTAAGTTTTATGATGATGAATCGTTCGAAGATGAATTGTTCTAGAATCCTAACAGATCACTCGCTGTGCAGGTAGTTTGAGTTACCAGGTGCAGCCGATATGTTATAAGTTTTTTTCTCTCTCGGAAAAGCACGCGGCATGAGTTTTGGTCAATTCAAAACATAGGCAAATTTTTTTCGTTTCCTTAAAAAGAAATCTTATTAAAGATAGCTCGAAAATCAAAAACCAAAATTTTCTTCACCTTCGCCTCTTCAATAAGCTACAACCGAATGAATTACAACAGTTTCGAATTATGTATCATAATATTACCAATATTACCATCGTTAAAAAATATAAACATCGAAATGAGTATAATAATTATTTAAATATGTTTTAATATTCTATTTGTGAATGAATCACATAAATTTGTAAAGAGAAGGTTAAATTGTCACCTTCAATTTTTACAAATTTTACTTGAAACAAAATTTCAAAAGGTTAATGACTGTAAATTTATTATTTTTTAAATTCGATTTTTATTAATATTTTTTCGAAATTAATCAGAATCAAAAAGTTGTAAAATAAAATAAAATCGGAAGAAATAAGAAATTTCGGAATCCAAATTAGCGTAATAATAGTTATGCAAATAAATTCACATAACCATTTTAGTAAAATTGAATATCTTTAACAGTCGTATAGAGGCGATAGACTTCAGTTACAAGTTCATAGTTTGGATTTCACGTTAAACTATCAGTTCTGTTATTTATTATACTATTACATAGTAACTACGCATACTTTTGTGTATACCTAAAACGCTTTTTTTAACGTAGGGTTATTATTTTGCATTCTCAAATTTAAATAATTAAAGAAATAAGTAAATAAATTTAAATAATCAAACTAAACAAATGTTAAAAAAATAATAAATTTTAACTGTTCAGTAAAGAATATAACATAATATTTAAAAAACACTAAAATATGACAAAAATTCACATTTAACAGGTTAGAACTTGGAATATTTGAATAAACAAGAAATGGAATTCTGAAAAAGATTTTAAATAAAAAGTTTTTTTAATAAAAAAAATAAAAAAAAATAGAAAACTTTTCATTTAAAATTTTTATTTAAATTTAAATTTATTTTATTTTAAATTTTTATCATTTCTATAGTAACGTAACTTTTCGGAATTCCATTTCTTGTTTATTCAAATATTCTAAGTTCTAATCTGTTAAATGTGAATTATTGTCATTTTTTAGTGTTTTTTAAATATTATGTTTCTATGTATGTATTTTTTACTAAACAGTTAAAATTTATTATTTTAACATTTGTTTAGTTTGATTATTTATACATTACATACTACTAAAATATACCACAATAAATACTTAAAACTTTTATTTTTTAAGTTATTTTTCTATTTAAATAAATTTATCCACAAAATTAGAAAAACCTAAATTTACTGGTTTTTGTAATTCTTTTTCTGTAAATAATTTTACTTCCCTGTCATTAAACTTTTACCGATTTAATTAAATACCTATAAAAAAAATACTAATATTCATTAGAAATGTAACGCGTTCTTTGCAAGATATTCTCGTGTCACCATATTGAATGTAATTTATTAAATCTTTAAAAATACTATTTTTAAAACCTATTGTGATAAAATAAACAAACTAAAATAATGAATTTCAACTGTTAAGTAAAGAATACATAAAATACTTAATAGAAAAACAATATTTAAAAAACAATAAAAACAACAAAAATTAACATTTAACAGGTTTAGACTTAGAATATTTGAATAAACAAAAAAATTAAATTTTGAAAAAATTACGTTATAAAAATTAGTCTAAACCTATTAAATGTTTATTTTTGTTGTTTTTATTGTTTTTTAAATATTATTTTTCTATTACTTTCTATTTTCTATTTCTTTACTTAACAGTTAAAATTCATTATTTTAATATTTTGTTTAGTTTGTTTATTTTAACATTACATAAATACTAACTACCTACCACACTATAGACTTAAAAATTCATTTTTTAGGTTATTTTTCTTTTATTGTGATAACTTTTCCAGAAAATGAGAAATCTTTAAAACTGCCCTTAATATCTCTGCATTATAATAATTAGGGTGGTGCTTTTTTAACTACATTTGTTAATTAACTGCTAAACAGCTCCACTTTCGATCTGGTCTTATCATGTATCCGCTTGTTTTTACCCCACGTTATAATAGTGACTTGAAATAACGCTTAATTTATGTGTTCTCCGCATATAAATGTATTTTTGTAAAAACGAAGCTCTTAATCTTAATAGACTTAATAGTCTAATTGATGAGATTTTTCACCGTTGTATCTGCTTTGCAGATATGTTATATTTTTGCTCCTCTTATGTAGTTCAAAAAGAACATCGCTACTATGATCTTGGTTAATAAATATTGTCGTGTTTCGAAAACCATAACAACATTAATTCATTTATTTTGTAATTTATTTAAAAGTTTAAATTTGTTTAGTATTTATTTGTATCATATTGTATAAAATAGTTAAAAATTTGCTATGTAAATAAGGTGGTGAGAACGAAAAATAAAGTAAAAAGAGTGAGGCTTGCATAGACAGACTTGGGCTGACACCTTTAGGTCGAGTAGACTAGCGGACGAACATCATTCCCGCAATAAAAATTTAAAATTGTTAATTGTTTGAAAATTAATAAAATAACTTAAGTTAAGTTGATGCTTTTATTTAATTAATAAAGTGCAGTGCAAACAAAATAATAAAATTAAAGAAAGTAGAAGTTTTTGGTCGATGCGTAAAAATTAAATCGCAACAAAATTGTTTAACCAGGCGTACTGAAGCAAGCTGCAATGACCATACCACATGAAAGGTACCAAATTTGAGCATTTTTAATTTACAATTTTAACTTCAACACAAGAGCTCATAGCTATAATAATATAATGGATGAATCCGAGCAAAGAGTAATTTTTAGATTGAGCGAAATTTTATAAATTTGTTAGGCTCGGGTCATTTCAGTATAGTATACATCCTGCAGACACCTCTTAATCTTATCGAGGATTTCTTGATGTGTATACCTTAGATCTGCTGATGTTTTGATCAATAATGCTGGGATTTACAATTTTTCCATTTATCGCTGTTATACTGGGTGTATTTTAGGTTTGCTTGACTCTTATTGTCCTGAGGTTTGTTCTAATACCTTCATACCGCGTTTACACTTTTTTGTGAATGAAACCACTTTTTCATTTTTAATATGTTGACAAAGCTGCCCGTTACTTCAACCTTTTGTTATTGTCTTTCATAATATATAAATAATTGACTAGCATTAATTTCACAAATATTCTGACATCACAACAAATAAATTTGTATACGTAGCAAATATAGAATTAAAAAAATGTTCACAGAAGATCATGCCTGGCACAATATTCCTATCAAATATCAAAGGTATCGAAGCTACGAATCAAACAAGTATATTTGATAGACATCTAGTATACTATGTATGCTATCCCGTGTCATCTAAAAACATAGAGGGCGCTATTGCAGTACTTTAGTGCCGCCAATCGCCGGCAGTAAATTACTTTTGTTGCAATATTTGTAAGTTTTATCCTGTATTATGTTTCGAGTGCGCCGTAATGTTAAAGAGTAGTTAACCTTTATATCCAGCTTAGGAGTGTGGTGTCACATAAGTTATTTTAGTCATATTTGTGAACCGAACAAAACAATCAAAAAATAAATAACTTTCTTTATTATATAACAATTTTTATTATTCTATAACACATTGGCATAACGTCATTAAATTCAGAAAACAGAAACAGACATAAAAAGAAGTTGGTAAGTATTAACTTGAAGGGTTAAACCTTACAGAAAAGCAACAAATTGAATTTGCAAATACAGGGTTAATCAACAAATTTTTACGGGTTACTTTTTTAAAACTTTTATCAACCGGTCCGTAAAATTTACTACGGAACCTACCTAAATATCTTATGCACATGTGCATATTTGTTATTTTTACTCCGGTTTGCTTTATATGTAGCAATTTCATTAATTATTTTGTTGAACAATCTTGATATTACAATATAACTTTCTGATAATTATGTCTGTCTATATAAGTATTAATTTAATTCAAAAATTACATCACTGCAACAAAAGAATTTCTTTTTGGTAATTTAAAAATTATGCACGTAAAAAAATAGTAGACGAAATATAACAAAATTCTTTTTTTTAAAAGCTATTACGTAGTATTAAGGTCATTCAGATGACTAAATTAAACTTTTAATCTAGTGTAAGGTCTTACTCTGATTTTACAAATTTAAAAAATATAAAGGATTATAAATAATTACTATTTACTAAAAAATTGTAAACTTATTTTAATTCGTCAATTAACTTAATTCGCAAAATTAATCATATTTAAATTTAACCAGGTTTTGGAACATAAATTATTTATTAGAATGTGCAATAGTTTTAACAAATTTTTCCGTTTTAATCCGAACGTTCCCTAATATAATATAAGAAGAAGAATTAAATACACTATAAAAAATTTAATTTTTTATATTAATCACATTATTCAATATTTTAATTCTATTTTTATTTTTTTTTTACAAATTTATAGAGAATACACTTACAATATGATAAAAAGTTTGAACCAAATTTTGGTAATTGTTTAGCATGCATGCAATATTTTATTATTCAGTTTTCGTGTTTACCTCTAAAAATCTTAGATTCATTCATAAAATACAAACTAATATAGAGATGAATAATAGATTACAAAAATTAGTGACATTGACATGGTATTGCATCCTTTCACACAATAAATTTACATTTGTTTAGAAATAATGTCATTGCTAATTTAAATATAAAATTAATGTAAATCATACGTGCATTCTAATGTTTAATAGTATAATATAATATGAGTGCGCAAAGCAGATGTTTTTTACGAGCTTTAAAATTTTAGAGCAAACCGCACCAAATAAAGTCAATCCTTTACACATTGTAAAAGTAAAATACTTTTACAGGATTTAAGTGTGTAAGAATTTTTGCCACGAGTTCAGCAATAATTTTTGTATGGATTTTACTCGGTACTTATTATCAAGAATTTTGAGGGCGGTAAAGTGTTTTTAGTTTGTGGACAATGCAGAACAGCCTCTTATATTCCATTTCCTCTTCTATTTCCAGAAGAATAATTACGTCACTACTTAGAGCTTAGTTTCCCGAACCTGTCGTATCGATTCATACTGATCAATGTCGTAAACGTTCACGTTTAATCAAAATAGAGTAAAAAATTTACATCAAACAAGATTTTAATGGGAAGACAAAGTTGGAATGTCCCCTCACATAAATTGCCGCAATTAATATTGAAAATCGATTTATTTTTGCAGGATTTTCAATTCGTGCGTTCCTTTAATAATTGTTAAACTTGTGTGTATAGGTATATTGTTGAAAATTTGGGAAACATATTAGCAGTTATTATAGCGTGCCAGGCAATAATTATTATTATCGACATTTTGCTTCGGTGCAGATGTTATCCGTAATTCCGGTTGATCATCACCCACGACTGACTTAATGTGAACTGCTGCCCATATAACTTATTCAACTCGAGATTAAGTGTAATCCAAGTCATCAAATTACCACTTTCCACCACAAATTAAAGCTCTAAAAGGTTAATAGGCAGGAAATTTAGCTCCTTTATGCCTACATGCATCACATTTTATACACTCGATACCATTAATGGTAGCTACGCCATGCCATTCCAGCCGAAACTAATTTATATAAATTATTTGTGAAGCAAACTGTACTTAATTAATATAAGTTATGCTATTTAACTTTTAAATTGCTTTCGCATCATAACCTGTTGGATTTCTATTTCTATAGCTTGACAGCTTATTTGGAAACATTGCCGATATTATAGAAATTATTAGAAAATTTATTAGCCTCCCGCTGCGTGCGATCGTCTATGTGCTATACCTTTATGAACTTGCACTATTTGTTGCGAACTAACTTTAACATTTACACAATCTCAAAATTGGAAATATGCCAAGATCTTTAGTTCGGTTCACCGATCTTCTAATAATTTTCCAAAATACGAATAACTTAAAGTGGAACACGTCCAAGACTTATCCAGGAAGTAATAAATTTTATTTTAAAGTTTTCTTTACCACAAACAAATACTTGGCAAAGTTGCAGCAGACCCGGGTGCGGATACCTACTAAAGTTGCAAAGTTGCTTCCATACAAAACAACAATGCATTGCGTTTAATTAAACACTTAAAATTCATGAATTTTCACTTTAAATTGTTTAAATGTGAGAATTTCTGTGAAAATACTTTATTAATAGCAAAATTAATTTCTGCAGAACTGCACAAAAGCAAATTTTCATCGCAGCAAACCTTTTAACTTTCTAACGCTTCTTGTAGCAGATACTGGCTTACAAATAGGCAACCTTTTTCACGAATTATACTAAATTTAATTGAATCCTTTCAAAATTCTATAATTTCTCACATCCATAATAAGTTGAAATTAGGCGCATTAAATGTGATGAATTAATTTCAAACCAGCTTTCATCATTCGTGCATCCCTTCCTGACCTGCAAATCCCAAATTTGTCTCTGGTTTTGTTACAAATTAACTTTGCATAAATTTATTTGAATATATAATTCCGTAAACATAATTTTTAATTCCCAAAGGAATATCTTTTTACCTACAAAAAGTTTTGAAAGAATGTGCCTGTCAGTAAAAGTAAATGAAAACAAATTTGTTTACCACAAATCTCTCACGCATAAAACTTAGAAAACTTACAGTCGGCAGAACAAGGAAGGGCAAAATTGATTTAATATGAAGTGACTTTACAAATTATTGTTTCAAATTGAATTGTTCAATTGTTTAGCTTATTTGCTATTGGTTTGCTATTGATTTGTGGATTAGGTACTTAAAGTATGCTTTTCAAATAACCTAGTTTGGAGTCTTAACTTGATTTTCCCATTAAATCCTTTAGTATTTTTTGACTTTTTTTACACCGTTCGTTGGATAAACTTAGTTCATAAACTTTTGCTCAATGCACCAAAGTCATTTCTTCTTTAAGCTCGTGAGGATTGTTACGTTCTATTGTATTCAAATACTTCTTTGTACATATATTTTTATATAAATATTTAATTATTTGATTCTAGGAATATTTTTGAGAGTAGGTTCAAGTACTGGTAAGGAAATATGTATACATTTCTTTTCTTATTTTTGAAAATAAAGTAATAACATTTCTAGTATATACCTATTTATTGAAAGATCTTTTAATTTATTCAAATTTAATATTTTTATGAAAAAAAGCATCTAGTGTTTTCTAAAGTAAAATATGTAACAGTTATTGTTAAAAAACAATATACCTATATATCGTTAAAAATAAACTATGATATACTAAAATAATAAAACCTAACAAATGTTAAAATAATAAATTTTAACTGTTTGGTTAATTTCTTGATTTTTAAAATTTTTAATTTTAAAATTTTTTCAATTTTGTTTGGTAGATTTTCCCTCGCTTCTTGTTATATACGACTGATGAGCAAAAATGATTGTGAAATGAAGGCCTTTATATCGTATTACAGAGTTTATTTTTAAAGTAATCATTTCTATAGCGTAATTTTTCAGAATTCAATTTCTTGTTTATTCAAATATTCTAAGTTCAACCCTGTTAAATGTGAATTATTGTCATTTCAGTGTTTTTTAAATATTATGTTTTTGTGTAGTATGTATTCTTTACTTAACAGTTAAAATTTATTTATTTTAATATTTGTTAGGTTTGATTATTTTAACATCACATACTACTAAATACCACAAATTACTTAAAAATTCATTTTTTAAGTTATTTTCTATTTATGCTATACTAGGTTATCAAGTGTACCTA
This sequence comes from Cantharis rustica, assembly GCA_911387805.1. Classification (NCBI taxonomy): domain Eukaryota; kingdom Metazoa; phylum Arthropoda; class Insecta; order Coleoptera; family Cantharidae; genus Cantharis; species Cantharis rustica. The sequence goes on along the minus strand of OU426877.1, from coordinate 26,663,560 downwards.
ATTAGAATCACAAGTGATGTGGTATGGAATGATACAGAAGAAACATTGCATTTATTGAACACCATTTTTTTTTGTTACATTCTTATCATAACTTTAATCACGAGTACTGCATTTCTAATCCTCGTTTCTCTTTAACCGCTTTATTGGTATCTTCCGTACTGGAAGCTTATCTTCATAAGCTGTAATATTTGTTGGTTTTGGACGCAGCATTTTGGACTACATTTTCTTTTTCTATACATTTTGGAGGTGCTATAATATTTTTATTTAAAGGAACAATCCCGCTTTTCTAGAATGCGTGCTCTTGAATAATAATCGTTAAGCATAGTGGAATTGACCATTGGAGCTCTGTATAAGTTGCCAAATTTTCGGGTACACGAAGAGAAAGACTATTCATCTCAATTTACTGGCAGATTTATTATCTCCGTTAAAAAAGCAAAAAGTCACCGCCTTCAGATTTTAAGCATAAAAAGTTAATTTTCGTATCTGAACTACAGTGAAACCAAATTCCAATTCTAGTATAGCAATAATATATTAGTTATTAATTCGCACCTTCATTTCGCAGATAATATCCGAATTTTGGTAAATCTTAAATGGCATTTTTATCGTTTATATGTTTGTTAATAAAGCGTTTTAACGAAGACCAAAAAACAATTATTTGTGCTTCAGTTTTGTAGATTGGCATGCTTTACTGTTGGATTAGATGGCTTGCTCTAAGGATATCAGCAGAAAATTTTTTTCAATATTTTTGTATATCAATAACGTTAAGTAATATAGGTAGGTAATTTGGAGAAAGTCTCCTTTGTTAACCATTTTTTTTTTGTAATATAGTATGTACAAAAATTTATAATAAAACAGTAAAACAATAACTTAAATTGCAACATTTTGCAACTTTTAATATCCATATTTCTCCATTAATTTTCTTTATCTGGTTTTCGTTCTTAATGCAGCGTTTTAAAATTTTCCTCATCTTCATTAACTTTTGTGGAGCAAACAACCTAATAATTTTAAAATTTTATTTCTTAACCTTATTTATCATTTTATTATTTTTTCTTTTTATCTTCTTATTCTTTCTTTTTAAAACGTTTTCATCATCTGTGTTGTCTCCACTGTCCATCTTTAAATTTGATTTTATTATTTTTGCACTATCCGCATTAAGCTCTGGTTGTAATTTTTTATTTTTTTGACTCATTCCCTCGTTTATGTTTTCCATTATAATTTATAAAAATTTACTCAATCCAAAATTATCCTCTCGCTTAGGGTTTATTCATTATTTAATAATTTTACATGAGACTCTTCATTGTTTTAAATTTTATAAATTGCAAATCTTCGTATTGTAAATTTTTATTCAATATTTAATTTCCAAGGTATTGAATAAATAGTAATCTTCAATTTTATTACCTTATGTGTGGCCTTGCAATCGCACATGTGTTCCACATCTGCCGGCGTTTATCGAACAATTTTGTTTGTGATCCTTCACATAACAACCAAATTTTCACTATAATTTTTTTATTTTCTTCAGTTTCATTTGCTTATTATTAAAATAAAATAAAACAACCATAAATTTTAATTTAATCACTTTTCATTTTAACACAATCAAAAATTAAACTTATCATTGCGGGAATAATGATCATCCGCTGGTCTTACTGACGACACCGCGTTTCTCGGACCTCTACGTCCTCTGTCACTTCCTTCTTTTTTGCCTTCGGCACGAATACCAACTCAAAATTTTTAAACTTAAAATTTTTGTACAGAGTACTCACAAATTTACAGTTAATTTACAAAATAATCAAAATAAGATTCTTTATGGTTTCAAAACATGACAGTATATACATGGAGATTTAAAACTAAAACGTTTTATTATTTTAGTAGTTTTATTTGTTGTTTCAATAATATTTTTAATTATTAGTCCTAATCTTATTAGAATTTTATTAGGTCGATGAACGATGAACGATGAACTTCTTGGCAATATGGAGGTGCCACGGGGAAACCGTATGTCTCCTTCAACTGATGTGGGCGACGGGCGTTTGGGAATTATTGAGGTGTGATTCCTCATTTTGAAGCGCTAAGCTTGATCGGGCTGGGTTGTGATAATTTTATTAGGTTAAGATGAGTAGAGTACTTATATCAAGCACACGTACCGTCAACAAAAAAGAGAGCGGGTGCTTAACGTGCGAGTTTCCGTGGTGCGACTCTTGGCATCGGTGTGTATCGTATTACAACTCCCTGCTTTTTGAAATTTTAAAATGCCATAATTTCGACAACTAATGGTCAATCCAAAAATTTTTTTGTTTTAATATGCTTAGAAAATTGTCTTTTTTCTAATAGTCAATAAGAAAAAGTTCAAATCTTGCGATGGAAATTCTTACAGTAACCCAAAATTGATGTGAAACCTTCTACAAAACACCAGATAGTATTCATATACCTTACAAAATAATAATTGCTATGTGAATTTCCGGAAAATGGATAATCTGCCTGTTTAATTTAATTCAATTTACAAAATTTTGACTAAATAGAAAATTAAAATCTAATCAGAGATACTAACAAAATACTTAAATATAAGTAACAAAATACCCTGAAAATTAATATACTACATAGTATATTGTCGTGTATTTTCCTACTTTTGATATTTTGGAGTGTGAAAAGAAAGAAATTAAAGATTAATTTTTAAATTAACATGGGACAATTTTTTTTACATCACAAAATGTAATTAAAAACTTGAAATAAAATAAAAAATTTAAGTTTTTCCATATAAAAATCACTATCAGAAAAAATAAATTAGTGTTAAAAAATAAACCTGAATATGTAAAAAAAGAAAAAAGTTGATATTGGCATACAAAGACGTCTTAATAGTAAGAAAATTAGTAAAACTTCAAGGTTGGCAACAAAAAATATAAATTGAAAACAGAAAACACCTACCATACTAGAGTTTACTAACGGATTCAAGTGAAATTTGAAAATTATAATAATTACTAAGATAAAACTAAATTTTCAGGAAAGAAAATGAGAGAAAAATGATCGGAAAATTTGCATTTCCGAGGTACAAAGTGCTCATTTACAAAAGCAAATCCGAATTAGATCGCATTTATTTGTCTAGTTTTGTAAGCGGAGAAATTTTGTCTTGATGGAGTGAAGTTTTGATAACCAAAATATCAAATTATTTAGCTTAAGTCACATCAACAATTCTCAATATTATGATTTTTTCTTCAAAGAATGCAACAAACATTCAACAGAAAAAATTATCGGACATAATTTAATTACTAACTTAAAATCTTTCGGTGCTGGGATATTTCGCTACCACTTTGGGTTTGTTGCTATAAAACACTTTAAAAATAATAGCTAACGACAAATAGAATATTAACTAAGAATTACTAATAATTGTACTTAAAAAACAAATAATATTTAGTATAATTAAATAACTTAAATATTTCAAAACCTAAGTAATTTTAGTAACAATTTATGAGCGGTAGCGAAATGTCCGGTAGCGAAATGTTCTAGTAGCGAAATGTCCGGGAGCAAAATATCACGTAGGAAAATGTCCCATAACCAATAAGATATTTCATAAACATAACTACATATTATACTTAAATTGGACAGAAAAGTATTCATCGAGCATTTTTTCAAGCAATAAATTATCTCAAAAATTTAGAATAAACGTCCATCTACTTTTTTAATATTCGTACGCAAAATAATTTACTATTAAATGTCAATATTTACTTTTTTTCCCAATTACCAAGGTTTGAAAGTATTCTATCATATTCATTAATTGAGGAATTGCATTACCATATTAATTACGCAATTAATTTTCAGTATGCCCTACTTATTAATGTTGAAAACACTAATGGGGAGAAATATAATACATATATATAATTTAGATATTGAACTTTTGTAATATCGTAATACCACAAAATTATATTCTTTATGCGACTTCTTCCAATTTGTAAACTAAGTTAATTGGCGAATATAATAAATATTTAATGGAAGATAAATCATGTATGCATAGACATTGGCGTAGCATAGTCTGAAAGACGGGAAGGGCAACACGTTTTTCATAATGTAAATTTTTTATCAATTACACAGAAAGGTCAAAGTGGTCAAAGTCTATTTTGGGTGAAGAGTGATTCGAGACATTTTATAATAACTAAGAGATGTTGGCAGCATCTTGTGAATCTACTATTGCGGTACAGCAATCAAACACTATAACTACTAGTCTACAGCTGTGCTCTAATGCAAGCTGGAAATACAATTTTAAAATCCAAGCTTAATTTAGATTTTTTATTAGCCTCATTTATTAAGTAAATATAACACTGCGTTTACAAAATATAAAAATGATATGTAACAAAAACCAAACAATAAATTTTGTAAAGTGCGAGATAAAACTGCTAAGGTGTTAAAGCAGGGGTGCTATATATTATAAGGATAATAGCTATTAGCTAAATAAGCAACAAAAATTATAGTTATAATTTTTATATCCTTACATCAACAAGCTATTAATTATTTTACGCATTATGTGATTCAAAAGAAAATCTTCTGAATTTCTCAACGATTTTTTAAATAAAAGCAAATTTGTATACGCAAATAATACCAATATACTAAATGCAGCTTACAACGAAAGCAACAAGAAAAGTATAATTTGAACTTATTTTCGCTACTTAAAACAGGGATTTTGTAAACAAAAATTTTAATATCAAATTTCAATGCGGTTATTAAGTTCGGTATTAAAATTTATTTGTAATTTAAGTAGGTACTCCGAAGTGCTTTTTTGCAGAATTTCTACCAATTAAAAAGTTTCAACCAATTATTAAATTTGTTGTTAAAAAGTTAAAATTCAAGAGTTTTAAGTGTACCAGTTCGCAAAACTTTTGGAGATATTAAATATAAAATAAAAACAGGTTAAAAAAAATATATTCCCTACATTTCGTTTAAGTCTAATGAAAGAAGCTTGTAAAAAGTAACGTACAATATTTAATAATATTTCAAAAACTTGAAAACCTATAACGTTTAATTTGAAAACTTTAAAAAAATTGTCATATAAAAAATAATGTTTATAAAAATAGGGTTTTATATAAACTTAAAAAAAATTTTCAAATTGGGATATTAAAAATCTTATAAATTTAAATTGTTTTTGGTATAAGCTATTGAAAAAGAATTTTGTGCTACATTATTTTCTGTTTTCTAAAATGAAATAAACATTTTACAATTTTTTATCAATGTGTTTTCTGGAATTCTCTTAGCTTTCAAAAAATATATAGTTTGGATTATTTATTTTTAATAATAACCAGGTTATTTGTTAAAGTTTACAAAACTACGACGTTACAGAATTTGTAGGTAAACTTTTTTATACAGGATGTTAATTAAATAAAGCTCTAAATAATATTCATCACAAGTAATTTACATTAAATGAAACAAAGCAAACCTTTCAGGTAGGTACCTACTATGCACGTTTTCAGCGCAACATACATTTCTACTTTAAAAAGGGTGCCACTTGACGATGATAAATAAAACTTTTGAATATGTTAAAATCGATACAATACTTAAAAAAAAACACACAAGCTTTCTCTAAATTTAGCGTATTTCAAAAGTTTGCAAGTAAACAACATCACGTTATGCTGAGTAGTGATAGCCAAAGTTTTTGCAAACAGAGTAAACATAAAAACTTGATCTTGTTTACAAAGTTTGTTCAAATTTATTACTATTATTATCATCGTTGTTTAACATACATTTATATTGAATAGAAACTATAAAAATTAAACCGCGTTTGAGGCAGATATTTAATTAAATATTGAAATATATTATTTTTGATTTTAGTATGGGGAGGAGGACTCGATTTACAAGGACCTTTGTTTGTGCAAGAACCACCACATCGTTACGAATTTAGCAACACTTCAGGAGGACGTTTAGTATGCACTGCACACGGTAGTCCAGCTCCGGAGGTTGAGTGGATTTTAGCTGATGGTTCTTCAGCACATCAGGTTTGTTGATTTATAGAATTTAAGACATCTAATTTAAAACCGAATTTATTTGGAACAAAAACAATATTAAGAAAATCATATTTTATGATATAATACATTAATACTATTTGAATCTTTGTAAAAATTGTTATTGTTTTTATCTTGTTTATTTATCTGATTTTGTCCTAAATCATAAGAAAGGCCTTTAAAATTTCACATTTTACAATAAATATAGTATTCTCTTGGGAATAGAAAGCATTCGGAGTTCTTCAATCGGGAAGGAATCAGTTACTAAAGAAAACAATAAGAATTGTTTTTAATAATCTTTTAGAGCATTTTTAAAATTACTACTGTTAGTAAATTTAATTTTCTTTTTATAACATTTTAAACGATAATTCAAGTACATATTTGCATATTTCCGGCTTTTTTGAAGCGAAAACGATTTTGTCAAGTATCCAAACGAGTCAGCCATAGTGTAATGTAAATTAGTGCTATTTCAGCAAATGTTAAATTTTATGAACCGTCTAATACATTTAGACACTTTTGTAATATTTTTTACATTTTAAATTATCCGTTTTTCTCATTTTTACACACTAATCGGTAACAATTCAATTTTTTTTATTTAAATTTGTTTTACATAAACTACAATATCGTCTACCTCTTTGTTGAAATAGCTATGCTTTTTAGTTTTAGCTGCAATGGAATAGGTATAACCATTAAACGACGAACGTGCTAAGAATAATAAAATTCTTGATTGAGTTATGTTTGAATAAGACGTTATATTTATTGAATAGCCGAGAGAAAACTGCACGGATAAGAAAACTTAAAGCAAATGAAATGCGATTTTATTGAATACAACAAATTTCAGTTTATTTATTGAATCTCGGTATGTTTTACTATCTGCAATAAAAGAAATATATAAAACGAATTTTATAGTCAAAACTTAAAATTCACTTCGTGCAACTCAAAATGGGCGTCTCGTCATCATTAGAAGTTTAAATATGCGTGTAATATGCCAGGAAAAATTATTATGATTTTGTCGTTAGATTTTGCTTGAAAATTTAAAGAAAATCACAATTGTTTGTTGCCTTTCGCCTATTGTTGGAATTATCGCCATTTCTGTGGTTTGCTGGAGAATGAAGACTCAAAAGGAAAGCAATATTAGTGATTAAACCCTAAATCTGTGGTCAAATTAGTACAATTCATTTTGTGCTTATGTATGTTCGTTTTTGATGATTACTTTTCGGATGAAATATTTGGTGCAATTAAAATGCATCGATAAGGTTTGCTGTGTTTGTCGATTGCCTACAGATCTAAAAATTTCTATCCAAAATAATTTTGAAAATAAAAACGTCAGGTACAAACTACATTCAACACTTTAAACATGCAGGCTTTTAATGCGTAAGATTGAGTTTTATTTGAATGAGTTTCTTATATTCTAAGCGTAGCTAAAAGAAAACCGCAAATAAAATTTTTGTATTTGTTTTTCTTACATATCAAAAGCACAACTCTCGTTTATTGATGTAAATTTCAAATCTTGCGCTGTAATTTAAATTAGACTTGACTTGCTATTCCTTCGTAATTACAGACAGCAGCCAGTTTCCTAATTCTAATTATTCCTCATTTTGCATAACATAAAATTGAGAAATTAATAAGGAAATCGAGGACCCGAGAGTTAATTTTTAAATATTTTGTGCATTTATGAAGAAATTATTAGCAACGTTATTTGGTTACATATTCTTTACCATGTTTATTGATTGATGTGCAAGAACGACATCAAAGTTAAAATATTCTGACATTTCAGCAAAATTTTAGCTTTCCCCTAGTTTTGAATTTTCTCACTTCTTTAACTTACATCGTTTGCCACAACGTTGATAATTAAGGTTTCTCGAATCGACATTCTTACCTTAGAGTAATTAAGTTTCATGTAAAACTGATGAACTTTTAACTTTCTTAATACGTTTATTTTTCATTGCATTTTTTTAATTATTTATAAATTTCGCATTTATGTGAACTGTAAACCGAAGAGTTTTAAACATATTCGGGAAGTTTTTAGGGTAAGGAAAATTTAGTTTAAACTTTATATTACTAAATTAAATAGGCTTTTTAATATATTGTGGTGTTTCAAAATGATTGCGACCTACCCTGTACACATTTTAATGAAAATTTTGTTTTTGAATAGTTTTAAGTTGTAAGACTGTGGAAGTTAGACAGGTGGGGGCGAACCGACGAGGATATTGGCCTTTCGCCGACAGCGCCCGCTCGAGCATGTTGTTTCAGCTCGAGGCGATTATTGAAATTTTTGATATAAGTTTAAATTGTGAATAAAATTTGTGAGTACTGAATTTTTGATTTGAATAAATGAATTTGATGCGAATGCATTAATTGCGTAATTTTTGGATTGATTTTGATAATTGAAATTGGATATTTTTGATACGTTGCTACCGAGCGGTAGTTGATTGAGTGGTTTGGAAAGATTTGATGATTTGATTAATTTAATAAGAGCGATTAAGATTATAAAATTTGAAATTAAATAAAAATTAAAATTGGTTTAAAATTCGAAGAATAAAATTTGCATTTGTACGAGCGTGTGGCCACATGCTAGATAAGCCGACGTTTTGGATAGACACAAGGTCGAAAGTACAAGCCCATTTGAAATTACAAATTGAATTGAATTTGAATTTATTTTTGCATTGGAGAAAATTTTTTTGTTAATTGTGAAAATGCAAGAACCCTCGACCCTTGAAAATTCCCAATTGCTCCCGCCATTCAGAGTAACCCGAGGTAACAAAGTTTTTGGAAATTTTCTACGAAAATATCACGACATCTTTTTGGCACCACAGCGCAGGGACGTTTTGTTTGCAATTTTTTTTAAATAATTTAAAATGGATAAACATAACACAAGAATGGACCAATTCGATAGATTATTTAATGCTATGCGCGATTTAAATGAATAATTAGAACAGAAAATAATTCAAAGCTTAAACGAAAAATTACACTCACAAAACGAGAAAATAATTGAAGAAATGAATAGGGGTATTCTACGTATTGAGAGTAAATTAAAAAAAAAAGAAATTTTTGAAGAAAACGCAGGAATCCTTTGACCCTTGAAAATTCCCAATTGCTCCCGCCATTCAGAGTAACCCAAGTTTTAACCCGTAAAATTTTCTACGAAAATATCACGACAATATATAGTTAGCTACCGAAATGGAGATTATTACAAATGGTTTTTTTTATCGTGGAAAATAGATGCATAAAATTACAACGCAGCGAGTGTAACCAGGCGTGGTAGACCAGCTGCAAAATACCACATGCGAAGAGCGCACACGTGAAGGAAAAGTCGAATACCGCAGATTTCAAGGTAATAAACAAAGTTTGAGCATTTTTAATTTACAAAAATTTAAATTAAACACTTAAGAGTCTCTTGCTGGAATGAAAATCTGTGTAACCTCGACCAATTTTACAAGAGGGTGAAATTGCGTGAATTTGCAAAGTTGGGGGCATAGCATTAATTGGCGCCGCAACGTGAGGCTCGATTTTAGCATTAATTGGCATCCCGAACGTGAAGCTCGAAATTTAAACCCGCAATTTAGACCCTGAGATTATAAAAAATTAACTTGTAAAGAAAAATAAAAACAAAAACGATGAAAATGGCAGGAGTAACCAAAAGGTTGGAAATGGAGAAAATCCTGCAAAGTTATTTAAAAAAATAGAAAAAATTGATAAAAACACAAGTGAATTAGAACAAAAAATAGATAAAGACAGAAGTGAGACGAAGCAAGAGAACCAAGAAGTAAACAAAAACATAAGTGAAATAAAACATGATGTAAACAAAAACTATGAAAAATTAGCAAACAAAATAGAAATAATAATAGAAAATACCGAAGGAAGGAGTAGAAAAAATGAAAACGTAGAAGAGAAGATTAATGTGGATAGTGATAAAAAAACCAGATTAAATTATGGAAAGTGGAGAAGACGCAAATGATAAAAAAGTTTTGATAAGGAAGAATAAGATGATTAAAAAGAAAAATAATAAAATGATTAATAAAGTAAGGATTAAGGAAGAAAAATTTAAAATTATTAGAAGGTTTGCTCCACAAAAATCATTGAAAATGAAGAAAAATTTAAAACTCTGCATTAATTACAGATACAAAATCAAGAAAATAAAAGGAAAAATTTGGAAACTAAAAGAAAAATTAATGGTTATAACACGAAAAACGAAACTTGGACGAAAAAACGAAAACAATGAAATTGAACAACTGAAAACTACGAAATTTGAAGAACCAAACAAGGGGAAAATTTCAACAAAAACAAGGAGGACAAACAACAAAGGATCGGACAGGAGTTTAAAGATGTGGAAAAGTAGGGGGTGGACGAGAGTGATATCGGACATGTTGTTACCAAAAAAAAAATTCATAATTTGGAAATGCCGGAGAAGAAAGCCAAAACAAAAAAAATTTATTTGAGATTTAATTTTGAAAAACATTTATTTAACGACAGAAGAGATTTTATTTTGATTTTGATTAACTATTGTATTATACGAAAACTTTGATTTTATTTATGTAATTATTATTTATTTTAGAAACTAATAGAAAATTTTATTTCTCGAAGCACGACAACTTGATAATTTTTAATTGCAAACACTTTGCGTTTATTTTAAAGTTTGAGTTTGTTTCATTATTATTTATTTAACATTGTATAAAGTTTGTTAAGTTTAGCTGTAAATAAGAGTGGGAGGAGCGAGAAATTAAAAAGAGTAGGGCTTAAAGGTAGAAGGAGAGTAGGTCGATAGAGACACTTAGTAAGTTAGGCTAAAGCCTTGGCGTCGAAAAATCAAACGGATGAAACGCCATGCCCGCAATTGTAATTAAAATTGTTTATTTTTTGAAAATTAATAAATAAATTTGAGTTGATGTTTGTTTATTTTAATTAATAAAAAGTGATGTGCAAACGAATTGTTGAAGAAAGTGGAAAATAGATGCATAAAATTACAACGCAGCGAGTGTAACCAGGCGTACTGAGGCCAGCTAGGATGCCATGTGCGCTCCAATACGACATGCAAGACCACACACAAGGTAACAAAAGTGAGCATTTTTTGAATTTAACAATTTTAAAATATTGAAGAGCACATGCTAATTAATGGATGCCCAGCTAAAGATTAAATTTTTGAATTAAGCAAATTTATAAGATTTGTATAGCTAAGGTCATCTCAATATACTTAATATTAAATATAAGTACAATATAACATAAAATATGGCACTAAACATAATAGATTATGTTATTATTTATTTTTTATAGTTCTTGTTAGTTATCGTAACGTTATTTTCCTATTTATTACAAATACCCTTTTTGGCTCTACCGATTAAAATGGTAGATAGGCAAGCTCTTGGGTTTCTACCAACTGTCGAAGAAACTGGGTAGCTTTGCAGCTTTGTGAGTCCGTTAAAAGCTGTGAGCTACGTAAAAAAAGAAGAAAAATGTTTTGGACGCCAGTTGAGGAATGAAACGACTATAAATTCTAGTCGTTCCACTATCACAACAAAAAAATAAATGATAAATAAAATAAGATTCGCACAAAATTAAATTTCCAAAATGTAAAATAACCATCATTCAAAAGAACGACTTATCAAAAATACAAAAGATTGCAGTGATATCGCTACAGGCCGGTTCACAAAAGAAAGAATTTCCTGATCCTAGTATTAAGTAAATTACCTTAGTATTTTCTTAAGGATGAACATAGAAAGGCAATCAAGCCAAATCCAAGTGACTGGTCACTTGTCGAAATAGTTTTAAAAAAAATCAAATTTTTTGTTGTTATCAGAAAAAAACAAAAATATTCGTTCAACGCAACTTGTAAACTTAATTTATATAAAAGAAAACTTTTCTGTCAGATATGTTATCCACAATCGACATTTGCAAATTTCACCATCAAACAATTTGATAATTCAAAAATTATCCTTAATCATGGTAGGATAAAAAAGAAATAACTCATCTAACCAAATTAGGAATTCATAAATTATTCTCTAAAAATCACTTTAAAAAAATTACATTTTTAAAATCGCCGATTTCTGTTTCGTGGTTCGCTCGCAGACTCTCTTACACGACTTCCTACCAAACATGAAAAACCGTTGCATTTTTAAAATTTTCTCAAATTTTCTCAAATCAAGCAATATTTACAGAAACTCAAATTATAATCAAACCAAAATTAAAACTATTTTCAAAAAACCAAAAATGTTACAGTTGACTGTTACATTATTAAGTCTAAGTCTAAAATTTACATTTTAAAAACTTGTTCATTATTAATTTTAAACTGATTTTGAGCTTTGTTCTGTTCAATGAAAATAATTTTATAAAACTTCTTGCAAGTTCGTAATATTTTTTTTGCAATTTTAATTTTAATTATTTCGTAGATGATATTTTGAGTGTATGTAACTGCTGACGCCGTTTCAACGTCTCTAAATATGTGGAATAGTTTATGCAAAATATTGCAAGTTAACTTGAAACATGTTAAATGCATTTAACTTGATTATAGTCTTTAGTGCAAAATAGATTTTCATCACCGTGTACCAACTATATAGGTAGTAAGTTCAACAAACTTGTCTGAAAAGTACAACTATTTGTAGCAGGTATTATTTTATCGGAAATTTATTATTATTGAGTAATATGCCATAGCCAACTATTCCAAGAATTTATCTTATGAGTTTAATGCAAAGCATTTCTATTGAAAAACTAATCGGTTTTCATGAATTATAATCCTGCAATAGAGAAGGTAAAAATTTTTCGTAGTTGTTTCGCAGTTTTCTCATTTTATGAGTATCAATAAAAATAAAATTTAACGAAAGAGAATCTTAGATAGTTTCTATAGGAAAAAAGTGATGAAGTTTTAGGAAAACCATTTGACGGTATAATAGCCTATATGGAATTCTAACAAAATCAATAAATAATAAATTTTTTATTGCTAGTCAATGTAAGTTCAAAGAGGATCGCTATACTAAGACCGCTTTTCGAGACATCACAGAGAATCCACTTGACAGTTTCAATGATCCTGAATACATGGAAATAAGTTTATTATACGACCCGACTAAAATTCTCTAGGTTGTGTCCTGCAACTTATAAATAAAAAATTTATACTGCACAATTTCAATTCTTTTTTCAATTTTCATTTTGCTTTCAGATTTTTAATAAAAGTGGACTTTCAATTTATTTTAATTGATAACAGTATCTAACAGAAATCTGGAAATTAATTGTTTTGGCATAAGAGGATAATTAAATAAACTTCTTTTAATCTTTCTGCTGATATGCAAAATTCTAAAGACTCAAAACTACTAGTTAGAAACTTAGCCATAATGACTCTCTCGAGAGCGTTCTCTATTTACTTGTGAAATTGGTATTTACTCACTGAAATTACTTTCATCTTATTAAACAAATTTTGAATACAATTCGCATTTTAAATGTTTCCGTTAAATAATTTATTTTCATTAATTAAAAGACGCTTAAATTGCGTTAGAAGAAAGTTGTAAGAAAATTTGTATAATAAATTTGTTAAACTGCTGTCGACTGCTGTATACAAGAATTATTACCATTTAAAGAAATATTTCCTTTTGATTACTTTTCCAATATTTACTCTTAATTGGAGTTGCTAATTAGAAATTAAATCATCTTCCGAATAAAAGACCCATGTGCGTTTAAATCTTTGTTGCATGTAACGGGCTTTTCGAGGCGAATATCCAACTTAATACCTAATAATTTAAGTTATGTATTTGTATTAAATATAGAAATATTTTATTATAGAATATTTTTCTAAAACCAAGACAACTGCAAAATAAAAAAGATATAATATTTTTGATTGTATGATATCAGATAAGCAAACCTTATGTAAGTTGTAAAAACACCTGTTACGGGTCATATCGAAAATGACAATATGTATTGCAAAGTAGTAACGATATTTATTATGTTGATAATAATCTTTTGAACTGCACCAGGTGTTTTCAAAACTCCCATAAGAGTTGCCAATCTGGTATTTCATAATCAAAGTTTAAACTTTGGTAAACCTTGGTGGGTGGAAGTTCTTAAACTAACTTGGTGTTATTTCAATATTTTTGCAGTATATAAATTTATTTGTTATAAATCCCTTATGAGATAAAATATAGGTATTTCACTTATTTGGAAAAAGTAAATTAACTTTGTTATCAAAAAAAAGGTGTAAAATGTTTGTTTAAAAGATACACGGTTTTTAAGGAAATAATAAATTTCAAAACTCCAAACATTTTTTTTACAAATTTTATTGATTTTAGACAATAAAAGTTTATTTTTTATTAATCTCTGTTAAAAATCTATTTCTTTTATTTGAAATTTACATATATTTCTGGATTCTCGTGTAGAGGACAAGGTATAACCTCATACGCTCTTATACCGGGCCCATACCTACCTTTGTTGCAGTGACCCCCGTCCCATCACTCCTCAAGCCATCCCAACACTAAAACAAACTCAAGAATCTTGGTGGGTGAGAGTCACTGATTCTAGTCATGCTAGGCCAGAGATCATTCAGCATGGCGTCTCATTTCTATGCTAGAGCTGAGCAGTGACATAGCACATTCTCCGCCGTTTCATCTGCTTCGTTGCATTCTCGACCTGTAGGGCTATTTATCAAGCCCGTCATGTTAAGATGTTTATTTAGTTTACAATGTCCAGTTAAAATCCCTGCAATTGTGTGTAGATTGACTCTAGACAGCTTTAGGTAGTATTTGGAATGTCTGCTTGAGGGTGCCTTAATAGCCTAGCTTGTCTGCATTAAGTTTCTTTTGCCCATCTACTGGAGTGCAGTTTTAGGATATTGTTGGAAGGCTGCGGGCTTTTTTTAAATATGTAGAAAGTTAGATCTGCATGTGGCAAGAGAAAAACTAATCACACCAACAGGGACGTACTAAGTGAATTTGCCACAAAGGTAAAACACAGGTATGTTGTTTTGGGATGGCATCAAAAGTTCTGGCAGATCGCACAATCATCGGCTCGGTGCCGCAGGGAAGGCTGTTTGAGCCATTTCTTGCCAGCGCTCTGTCCTCATTACCCTTGTTACCTTGGTAGCCTTTGACCCAACGAAGGGAAAGATCATTGTTTAGAATTGATATCTCATTGAGTGTTTGCATGCATTTAAGTAGCAAACCAGAAGTGACCTTATGGCTTCTAAGAGTCACAAGAGCTGCTCTGCTGTCCGTAGATTTCTGTATATTTTTGTTGCAGATGCCTTTATCCATAACTTGTCTTTGTGCAGTGCAATATATCCATAAGCTCCACCTGGAAGACGTTCAATAGTGTTCAATAGTCTCTAGTCAGGTTCAATATACAGAAAATGTATCCTTGTAGATTAGTTCTCTAAAATCTGCATATACCTACACTTGTATGCCTATTTTTCCATAGCCGCCAGCAGAGTAGCCTCAGAGCAGCTCTAACCGCTGGTTCCTGCACATGAAGATCAAGTGGAGGGAAGTTTGCATCCCTCCAGTTACAGCCAGACAGATTAATCTCTGAAAATTTCACTATTTAAAAATATCACGTAATAAATTTTCCTTACGCATCTTAAATTGGAATGAAAAATAAATTATTATCCTGAAGACTTCGCGAAAATTAAAATTTTTAAAGCTTCACGAATTTTTTTTTTAATTTTAATTTAACCTAAATACGTAATAAGCTCTTGAAGATTTCATCTCAAACTAAATATTTACAACTTATTATAAAATCTTTCAAAGATTTCATTAAAATTTTAATCAAATCTAATTTTTTAATCTAATTTAATCAAATCAGATTATTTTATAAATTATCAATCTCTAATTAAATCTTCGTTTACTTTAAATTCCAATTATCTTTTTATGATATTTTAAATAAATCAAATTATTGCTATATTTACGGTAGTGGCTACATTGAATATGTAGTGTACTTAAGGTGAAAAGTACCCTCTTCGCCGCACGCATATATGGATTTACAGTCGAGGCGTAGCCGAGGTCAAAAAGAAAATATTTAAAATTTTAAATGCTGTTTAGGAATATAACCTAAAAATTCAATTATGTACTTTTAATATTTTTGAAGTTAGAAATAGTATTTTAAAATAAGTAATAATTCAAGTAGATTTTATTATTTTATTATTTTCAAAGAATAAGTTTAATTTATTCCTATGTAACTATTTCATGAAAATGAGTCAATAAAACGACCCGAAACGTCGAAGTGTTTAAAAAACCTAAAAAAATTTATCAAGAAGAAAAACAAAAAAGTATTCGACACTTCTTCACAACTAATTAGTTCAACGTAAGTAACTATAGATTTGCTATGATTCATTGAATTGGAAATTGAACCTGCAATTGGCATTAATAAAAATCAAAACGGAGAGCCGTAAGTATTGTAGAACAGCTATCTAATATAAGACTACGTTCTTACTCGGTAACAATTACATAATATGTAAGCTGTCATACTTAGCACTCTCATTACTTAACGACTGTGAAGTTTATTTATTAGATGTTAGATAAATATTCTATTTGTTTAATTGTGCTAAGATTTAATTACATGTTATCTTTCTGAAAATGTAGATTTCCATTACGAAAATTTGTATTTTTTAAGCAAATTTAAAATAAAACACCTAATTTAGAAAGATAATACAACAATATATACATTCTCTTTGCGTGGGTTCATAACCTGTTATTGTTTAATTTTTCATCATGAAAAAATATTTCCTGACGCGTCCCACTTTGTTGTTATGATTTTCGATAAAAAAAGTAGAAAACGAATTTTCCAGTTAAACAACTTACCACTAAACATGTTAATATTAATTAAACATATTTTGCTAATTGATTAAACGATTTTGTTTCTAGTCATTTGACAAAATAAAAATAATCGATAAGGTTTATTCGTTACATAAAGATCCTGAACAAACACAAAATCCATTAAAATACGGGAATGGATATTTGACCGCTGCCAGAATACCGCAAACTAAATACCGCTTTAAAGAAAGTAAAGGTCGCAAAGAAGAAAACCATCACATATATGTATCTAATAATTGATTGTTAACTGCTTTTCATTTTAAATCTCGTGAAAGCACATCCGAATTATAGTGTATGCATTGGTGTGCCTGCAGCGGGCTTGCACAAATGCTTTGTTATTATTATTTTTTTTTTATTTGCGAACCTGATGTTAAAATAATAACTTTAAAAACTCTATAACTAAAATAATAAATTTTAGAAATTTCTTGTATTAATTAAATAATAACCTAATGCTAATAGTGCTGTAGGTACTATTATATTTTAATTAATTTGCTTTTTAATATTATAATAAATCTACGTATGAAATTAAGAGCTCTCACTCCTTACAAAAAAAATTAAAATTTATTTAATTCAAAATATTAAAAGCTGCTTTACTTTTCTTTATTGTTTGTGTTAAAAATTGGTTTATAGCAAAACAATTAACGAACAGAATTTAAAATATTTGCGGTATTTAGGCCGCGGTGTACGTGTACGTCGTTAGGAACTACCTATAAGCTAAAAGTAGGTATTTTATTTTGAAAAAATAAGATAGGATTTATCGAGATAAAGTTAAATTAAGCGACAAAGAAGCGAATTCAGCAATAAAAGTTTTCCAACTAAAAATAATAAATTAAATTAATAATCGAGGATATTAGAAGCACATATTAAAATTTGTGCTATATGAATACCTATACATTAATTTAAACCGTAAACAATATTGAAATAGCTTACTTGTAATAAATTATTACTACTACTACATTAATAATGATTAATAATAGGGAAACTACATATATACAGGCTTATACTATGTATAGCGGTTGGTAGAAGTATTTAATAATTAAATTTTAAAACTCAACCCATATCACTTTCTTATTCCAAATTGTACTCATTGTCACAAAAAATTATGTGAATTAAAAAGTGAAGGACAAACTGAAACTGCACGTAGGGAATATAAGATCAATACAGCATCGTTGAATATTTTAAGTTGCACTGATTTTTCAAGGACCTTTTCGTTGAATATATGTGCATATGCAATTGTCTCATCTATTTTTCTTTGTTAATTCTGTCGATTAAAGCAGTTTAATAAATATTGTGCATTTTAAATTATATTTAAGTGACACTTACGAACAACATAAATGAATTTTAATTTCAATAAAAGTTTTAATTAATTTTCAAGTATGTATCAACAAATGGAAAGGTAATCTATAGGTAAGTCCCACTTGCACCAGTTCCACTTTAACTTTGTCGCTTCATTGCAGTTTAAAATGTTATAAGCATTCAAATTTCAATAAAGTGATGCTTAGGTTTAAACGTTAGGAAAACTTAATTCTTAGGCTCAGCCGTAAGACTTCAGATTTAACTCTAAAGTGCGACTTATCTAGATTCTAGACCTTGATCATCTGCCACCCTATAAAATAAAATAGCAACTAGTATGTTTGAATTATAACCTAGGTAGTAATTGATAAAACTTAACTTTTCAAAATTTTGATGTTTTAAATTCTAAAATAGTCTACCAATTTAAATCAAGCAATGCTTATGCATCAGCAAAGAACAATGAGATATCTAAGAAGTCACAAACCTATCCTGGATGGGGTGATGAAAACACTTCCATGTATTGTTATAAATACGAGAACAATAAAACGCATTATTTAGTATTCCGTTCATTATTAATTACCCAATTACACAGTAGACAGGTAAAGAGGTAATTACTTAAATGAAATTGAGATTATTTTTTTGAAGCCGTCAAAAACATTTTACTTAAATGTAATTCAATTTATTGTAAAATTTTAAAATTTATTTTTTTTATTTTACTATATTGTTTTACTTTTTTTAACTTTATTGTTACATTAGTAAGAAAAATAGCATCTTCTATTCGGGACAAAAGTACTTTTGATTCTCGTAAAACAATATTCTATTGTTTGCAAACAAATAAGTATAGAATTAAATTTATTTTTAACAAAATTTGTTTGAAATAAACTTGATGAAAGTTTAGTAGTTTACATTTAGTTAAGAAGTCTAAAGTCTTATTTAGATAAATTTTAACGAAGTTTTTTTTTAGATTCCAGAATTAAGACTGTTATATCCTAATGGAACGCTGGTTTTTCCGCCTTTTCCCAACGAACTCTATCGTCACGATATCCATGCGGCCTTGTATAGATGTAGGTTACGAAGCACACTTGGCAGTGTTCTCAGCAAAGACGTCCACGTAAAAGCAGGTAAAAGAGATCTTAATATTTTCTAAGAAACCTTATACTCTATTTTTAAGTCTGTATAATAATAAACGAACAAATTCTGAAAAAGTACTATAAGCTAGTTCTCGGCCAGATTATTCAGTTTCCAGCCAATGCGATGTTAGTTTTCGGCCACATTAATGCCTGTTGGATACGACTTCCCTTGATCTGCAGATGCACTACGCAATATGACAATTTTATCTGTATTATATTATATACTTATTCATAATTCAATCATAAAAATTAATCTTATTCTTTTATGCTTTGTCGACCGGATAAAATAATATTTAAACTTAAATAAATAATGGCGGTCGAAAATAGGCATTTTGTTCTTTAAAAATAATGTTTGATGGTTTTATTATTCTTCAATTTTATCATATACTTAATAAGAAAACTCACCCTACCTAAACATTTTGAATTAATTTTAAATCGTCTTTAAAATATGATGCTGGTAAAGTAATAATGAAACTGTAGCAGTCATCCCCTAAGATATGTCGAGTTACATCAGGCAAATATGACGTTTAAATTGTACTAGAAATTAGGCTGTTGTCTTAAATATCTCTTTACTCCTTAATTCTATTTCAAATATATTGTGTCAAAGTAAAAGGAAGAACTATTCTTAATAGAACAAAAACTTCTGAATCTGTTAAATATAATAGTTTATAATAGCAAATTCAAAAGTTAATCGTTATTTTGTATAACGAGACGTCGACC
This sequence comes from Cantharis rustica, assembly GCA_911387805.1. Lineage (NCBI taxonomy): Eukaryota > Metazoa > Arthropoda > Insecta > Coleoptera > Cantharidae > Cantharis > Cantharis rustica. The sequence continues at coordinate 26,643,661 of OU426877.1, read as the reverse complement.
TAGTTTCGAAGAATTTTATTTGAATTAATATTATATTTTTTAATAAACTCTTTAATTGAATTGAATTATTTGTATAATTTAATATATTTGAGTTTTTGAGTGGCTGTACCGCAACAGTTTTGGCATTGTTTAGATTTTAATTTGATATAAATTACTTTTTAGATTAAATTACATCTTTGATCGACAAAAGAATATGTATTGTCATAAAATTTTTTGTTTAACAATTCATAGAATTATTTTGATTTAATACAAAAAGTTACTTCTACGCAGGGATGAGAACACAAAATTTTAGTTAAAAATTAAATGATATGTTGATTTGTTGATTAATTCAAAAATAAAAACAGATGTTAGTTACAAAATTTATTTCAAAATAAAAATTTTACTTGCCTGGAAATTCGTTGAATTCGCTACGTTTTATTTAGAAGAAAGATATTTTTAGACTAAATAATCCTCAAATGAGAGAACAATAAAAGTTAATGACCAGCAAAGGCTGAAAGTGATAAATCAATTAGGGCTTAAAAGATTGTAAAATTTTAAAGTGTTTGAAAACCATAAGGAAACAGAAAGAGTGGCAAACAACATTAGATTGGTTAACCATTTGAGCTTCGCGCTGCGAAGTCCTCTCTATAGGAGGGAACAAACTTGAAAAATTTGCAGCAATACTGCGTAAAGGAGAATTCGTTAAGGCATTGCGGTACCATTAAGCAAACGAGAAAGTCGTTTAAAAATTTGTAGCTCTGATAAAATTTGGACATTGTTATAAGAAAAATTAAAATTTTGAAATAATAAATAAAACAGACCGCAATCAAAAAAAGTGAAATAAAAATGAATACAATTTACCTGAAAAAGACAGTTAGTCAAAAGATGCTCCAGATCAAATACGAACAATAGCAGAAAGTATCAACAAGGAAGACCAGATGCGAGTAACCAAAAACCACAACCAACATTTAACAACATATGGTGAGAAAACTTTAACAACAAACACCGTAAAGTTAAAATTTTAAAATTTTTATATAATGTCATTCAGTGATAATTTTCTAGAGCACGTTAAAATAATTACGAATTAAATATTAGAAAATTAAAACTAACGGAACATTTGTAAACCATTAACTGATGCAAGAAAAAGTCTAAAAATATCGACTACATTTGAATTCATTAAATCTTGAATTGTGATAAAACTTTATATTGAAATTCTATAATTTTGTGTTTTTAAGTATTCAATATTGCATAGACATATCGGTTTACTGTCAGAATTTCCTCATCACGAATCTCAAAATTTCAACTGCACTATAGGAAAGAGGACAATTTTCTGTGTATAATGCAACAAAAAATTTTTTTGGATTATCCACTACTTTTCGAAAAAAACCGCATTTTAAAGTTATTAATACACCCCGTTGCAACGTGTCGAGCCACGGTCAACTCGCACGTTCCGTTCCTGTTCTTCATTTTGTTGACGGTACGAGTGCTTTGATATACTCTTAATGTTGTTGTCAGTCGCGGTCAACACCCGGACGAGTTCTATGGCTTCGAGTTCCACCCTTGGCGAGTTCTGTCATTTTTCAGGAATATTTTTTTGACTTACACAAAAATGGCTAATCATGCAGCCGCGTTGAAAGGTGTATCTAAAATACATGTAAATTTAAATTTTTTAAATTCGATTTTTTCGAGAACTAATTTATAATCCAACAAAATTTCTTTTCTAATATGCTCAGAAAAGTGTCCTCTTTCCTATAGTGTAGTTGAGATTTTGAAATTCGTGATGAGGTTTTTCTGAGTTCCCGACATATCATTGAATTTTATTGAAATTAATAAAATAAATCAAAAGAGTCTCATCGTCTCAAAATGATCTGTGTGCCCCAGCTAATTTAACAGGGGGGTAAAAATTACTGAATTTTATAAGGTTGGAAGCACGGCAGTATACTAACAAACTAAGAAAAAGTGAATATTTCACTGGTATCAAAAATAAAATACTTTCAAGATTAAGTAGATTTAGTAGTAGATCACAAAATAGACCAATTTATAATGCAAATAAAAATTGAAAATGCACTTTTCCGAACGGTAGTAAATAATAGTAGTTTAAATCAAAGAATTTAATTTAACTCCTCTTATTTTCTAATAATTTTGTTTTCTTTACTTAAATAAGAAATTATTTCAGAAAGATAAAACAATATTAAAAACTTGGATTATATTAATAGAACCCAATATATTCCCAAGAGTACACTTATATAATAAGAATCTCTTTCATCCGTTCATCGAGCCGAGATATCGTAAAAATAAAAATGTTGATTTGGATATCAGACGTAACAATATTGAAAGTTAAGAAGCTGTTTATTACGTGTGCAATTGTGCATATACTTTAAATTACAGAATATGAAACAAACACACAACTGAAGGTTCCAACCCACATTGAAAAATTGCAAATAAAAAATAAAAACAGAGCGTGAGTTTCTAATATCTAATTCTAAATTGATTTCGAATCACACTAAAGGTAATTAATACTGCAAATACGAATTTCCACATTAATCTGAAAATATCAGTAATTAATAATGCTATAATCTGCACTACACGTGTTTCGCAAGTCTATTTGCATCCCCAAGTGATATTTGCGATGATCGGAAATAACGAAAAAGATATTGAAAAAAAATCGCGGTTTGGTAAGCTTAGTTATTGAATAATGAATTTTTTCAGTGTTGAATAGAGCTTTGAACCCTCGAAAATTTTATATATAATTTTTTACGACTTAAGATCCGTAAGTTTAAAATTTATGTCTTGGTGAAGCACAAAACTTTTTTAATCTGCATATATCTAGATATACCCACATGTAGTGAATATGAATTATTCATAAAAATGAAATGTTCAGTAAAATGGCCTAAGGTAATAGGTACAAAAAGCAATACTTGGTATACGTCGTTAGTTTGTAAGTAAATGTAAAAATAATCATAAAATGATACTATCTGTAATAAGGTCTGATAAGAAAAAGAAATTCGGGTCTTATGAAAAAACGTAAAAGCAAAAATATAATAAAAATGCTGTTTACTTACGACAACGGTCGTCCTAACAATATTACAATTTATGATGGAAAACAGAAAAACCATTTTCAAAAAAAAATACATTGAAAATAACGTAATTTTGCTTTTAACTCAAATTCATTCAATATATTAACTTAATTTCCTTTTTTTTTTGTAATTGTCACCAACTAAATCGGCTTTAATTTATTGGTTCTTTTGACCAATTCTTGAAAATTGCTTCTACTGCTATTCACTATTGTAAATTGAGTCGGGTTTCATCAACGCAAGTAGATTTAAGGGCCAAACTTATTCTCTAAAAACAATCTTAGTCTTACGTTTCTTTTTGTGTCAACACTTTGCTAAATAAGAAAAAAAACCATAAAAAAGAAACAAATAAGAAGTAAAATAAGATTCTTATCATATCGCTGAAATTACGTTTGCTTCAATTCAAACTGAAATATTACGTTCAATATCAAACTCAATGCAAGTAAGTAATAGAAACTTTTAAAATTTATTACAACTCGAAATTTGTAAAAAAAATACAACATACATAGGTATTTGTAATTTAAAAAGAAATCGAGTTTGGAATTTATCGCACCATCACGTAATCTAATATCTCCTCCTGAAAATTTATCAGATGTATAAAATCTGCATTTCGAAATTATTATACCTAGTGTTTTCGAGAAATATGTCAAGACTTTCGTTGCATCCTCGTTTTAGTCTGTGGATCCGTGAAATATAAAATGAATAAGGTCGGGTAATTTAGGAAACTTTTAAAAGCTCTACATCGGCATCGCAGAAGGAATTTGTCAGATATTGCAGATAGAAGTTAACGCCGCGTCTCAAAAACAGAAAATAAAAGGAAAAGCGTTTTCCTAACTACAGAAACACGTTCAAAACTTTAATAATTTTATATCCTTTAATGCTTAGGTACATAGTCGAACTTAATTTCACTTTGAGATCGTACTTTCATGCCACTCAAGCATAATAAAAATTTAAACTAATCGTTTTGGGTTTAAAATATTTTTAAAGTTTATAACGTTTACAGTTCTCGTTACATAATTTTTCTTAACCGTTTAACAGGATAATTCCTCTAAATAATAGAGATAATCACTCTTCGGCTAGGTACTAAACTTCCTTTATCAATCGACTTTGGAAATTTTATTACAAAGCTTTTACAGCAGCCCAGAAGCTAATATAATAACTAAAAAGCTTTTTAATGATCATTTATAAGATTAATTGCAATATTTAATGTAAAATTGTTAACCACTTTAAATATTCCTAATTGCTTGAAAATTGTGATGCTTGTTTATCTTTACGATGAAAAAAATTTACTATATTTTTGGTTTTTAATTGCCAATTATCGTTCTTAAACAACTAAGATTGTTTTATATGTATTGTCGTGTTACCAAATATTTGGACCCACCCTGTGCTCTTTTGGTGAAATTTTTGTAAATTATGATTTTGGTTTGGTAGTTTTGAAAAAGTGCAAGGTGGGGAAACACGAGAGGAAGAAAGGGGCTTTTTAGCCAAGATGGTCGACCAAGCTGGTCGCTAGTTTTTGGTATTGTGAGATATTTTGAGATTTATGATTTTTCTGAAGTTGTGAGTAATTAATTTTGATTTAAATAAAGTGATTTTATGCGAATGCATTATTGCGTTATTTTGAAAGCATATTTTTGATATTTTGGAGTTTGGATAATTTTTTTGTGAGTGGCTACCGAGCGGTAGTCGTTTGGTTGATTTAATTGATTTGGACGTGGAAAATTTAAAATTATATTCATACGAGCAAATGGTTTATTTGATAAGGCGACGTTTTAGATAAGTTAAATTTGCAAACTTCGTTCCCTTCGAATAGAATTAAAATTTTATATTACATTGAAATTACAATTAGAATTTGAAAAAATATTTTGGATTAAAAAAATTTAAAATTAATTAAACATAATTTGATTAACAAAATCGCATTCTATTCTTTTGACGCCCGAACGCGAGACTCGAAAATTTAGGACGTCACTTGTTTCAAAGATAGAACCCAGCCTGAGATACGACCGTCTCTACTCCCGCATTCAGGAGCAAGCTTGGAGTACTTATAGTGCATGTGAAAAATCAACTCGTTTTGAAAGGATCACTGCATCTATTTATTTGGTGCCTAACGTGGGGCTCGATTTTAGTGGAACGCATCTATTTGAGCATTTTGAAGACTTTTTAAGCGCTTTGCGAAAATGGAAATGTTGGAGAGTAAAATGATAAGATGTGTAGCAATGATGAAGAAGATATTGAGGATGTAGTGCGAAGTTAAACAAGAAATATTTGCAATGAGACAAGAATTTGGTTATGAAAATAAAAAAATAAAGACAGATGTAAAGAAAAATGAAGAAAAAATTAAATTTAAAAAACAAGAAGCCAGAAGATTGGAAGCAGCAAAACTAGAAGTTGAGAAACAAGAAGCTAAAAGAATAGAAATTGAAAGATTACAAATGGAATTTGAAAAGCAAGAAGGCAGAAGATTAAAAGCAGCAAGACTAGAAGCTGAAAAATTAGAAGCGGGAAGGTTAGAGGCTGAAAAATTAGTAACTGAAAAACAAGTGAAATTAATAAAACTAGAAGCTGGAAAACGGGAAGCTAAAAGATTAGAATCAGAACGATTAAAATTGAAAAAAATACAATTTCAAAAACAAGAAGCTAGAAGATTAAAAATGGAAAAACTGAATAACATGAATCAAGTGGCAATAAAACATGAAGCTAAGAAAGAAAAAAAAATCGGAAATTTTGGATGAGTCGGGGGTGGAAGAAAAGAAACAATATCGCAGTGAAGTGGACGCCTCAAGCTAAAATCAATTTGTGGAAGGTCCGAAGGGAGAAATAATAGAAACCGAAAGACATAGAAGATTATGAAGAATGGAATATTTCTTTTAGAATAGATAAGCATTTTTTTATTTTATTTGATTTTTGAATTTAAATTTATTTTACCTCTAAATATTGTAGTGTTGTATTGAAATCTTTTTAGATTTAAATTTAGTTGAAACACTCATGAGTTTTTGCTAATTTTGTTTGGAGCTGCGCTCAAAACAGCAATTAGCAACGGGGGTAACAGATGTCGTGTTTCAAAGGGATTCGCATCCACCCTGCGTATTTTAAAGAAAATTTTGTTTTAGTAAATTTGAGTTGTAGCATTGTAAATTTGAGAGGTGGGGGCAAATCGACCAAGATACGAAGATTTTTGCCACAAGTCGCCGCAAGAGTAGGCGGTGCGACTTTTGGCTCGTTAATTTTTGGCTCTGTGAGACTTACTATATTTGAGATATTTTTGATTTGAAGTTGTGAGTGACATTTGAATTATTGTTTAAATAAAGTGAATTTCATGCGTTTGCATTACTGCGTATTATTTTGAAGTTATTGAAATTAGTTTGATTTTTTTTGATAAGTTGCTACCGAGCGGTAGTTATCGATTTGGAGGAAAATTAGTTAGAATAATAAATTTGATTTGGATTGTATTTGAGATTGGAAAATTTTAAATTATATTTGTACGATCGAATGTGTGAAAGAGATAACAAGGCAATTTGATTAAGGTTAAATTCAAAACTGCGATCCCTTGAAAGAATTTTACTTTGAATTTAAATTACGTGCGATTTAATAATTAATTTTTGGAGAACAATTTATTATTTATTTGAACAAGAAATATTTTATGCAATTATTTAGAAAACGCTAGAACCCTTCGCCCAAAAATTATCCCAACTACCCGCAATCCAGGGCTAACCCGAAGCAAAATAAGTAATTGAAAAATCTCTACGATATATATCATTTCAGTATATTATATTGCTAAGTAAATTAACGTACCTGCTATGTAATCGACCATAAGCTGTTGATTTTAAATTTAAATAAAAGCACTCCTATTGTGTAGTATAAATTATAATGAAATTTAACTGGTCCGCTAAAACTAATGCTGGAGCTTACAAAAACTATAAACAAGACGAAGATAAAATATGGAAGAACATAAATTAACCCCACGTTAGACTGCATGTGTAACTTTTTCTTATGCGTAGATCAATAAATTCTGTATTTTATAAAACTTTCATTACTTCAAAACCTAACCACAAAATTTTGAAAAAAAAAGTTAGATGATATAAAACCATATTATATAATTTACTAATACCGTTATAATAATAAGCAGTTTGTTTTTCTGAAAATTTTAAGACAGTATAAATTGTAATAACAGCAATCCCTCCTTCTCCAAAATTCCAAAATGAGATACATACATACGTAAATACAATGCTCCTTTTTTCAAAGAATGAAGCGCTATTCCCACGCTACTACACCAAAATTTTTTTCTTTAAATATGTACAAAAGTTAACTAACATAATAATATCTTGTTCACCCCCCCTCTTCCAATTTGATGCAAATAAAAATTGAATTTTAGTTAGTCGCAAATTTAACAAGAGTGTAAGCGCCGAGAATCAAAATTGGCAAAATTTTTTTTCAAACAAAAGTGATGATTTTCCTTAACATTCCTCTTACAAAAATTAAACTAGACCATCATATGTATCATGATTTCATGATTGTTTGTTCAGATAATAATTAGTCGCATATCTAATATAATAGAAATCCTGCTGAAAAAATTATATTCGATGTCTTTTGAAATCGCTTTGCCTTGAAATGAGACAATCGTTTTTATATTAGATAGAATTCTATAATATTGAAATTAATTGTTGGGTCACCACAATACAAAACACGTATACCCACTAGTAAGGGCAAATATTTGTTTAACACTTTAATCGTTTGCTGTGCTAATAAAACAAAACAAATCCTAGAAATTACAAAAGCGTATTATTGTATTAAGTTCAACATTGCGTTATATTTAAATTTTCCCAGATATATTATGTACCTAGTCAAAAATATTGATTTATAAACAAATGAAGCTATAAATCATCTTGCTCTAAATAAACTAACTTCTGACAAAGGATATGATTTGTTGAATAATCTTAAGACAATTTAGTGATGAATGCATTAAAATTTTATGGTCGTTTATAAAGATTAAAAATTTTTAAAATTTGGTTCATAAAATTTAAATCACAAACTTAAAAAAATTATTAATAATGTACAAGCGGAGTGGAGATTTATCAAAAAGTTTCACATTATAAATTACTATTTTTAACTATAGAAACGATGCTATTGTTTTAACCTTTTGAGCAGCTAAAGTTAAGCTTCATCTTCTACAATATAGAAAATTTAAAAAGCTCTGAAAGCTTTAAAGAGTGTTTCTTGTTTGTATGACGTTCGATGAGGTATTTACTGAAAGTATCAAAAGCCGTTGATTAATTATTAACAAGTAAATACTTTCCAAGTTGGTACTTTTCAGCTTTTTTTAAATAAAATTTTCAGGCAGAATGGAAATATTAATTTAAAATCGACAAAGAACAAAATTAAAATTTGATTTCTATGCCACAAAGTGAGAGTGACGCAGACGTGAACAACAAATTAATGAAAATCCATTTTTAACTCAAATCGCGTCATCTTTAGGTAAATAATCTGCTGTTCGTTATAATAATTATTCTTGAAGAAGCCTTTGTACCACAGTTCCTATTTTTAAGTTAATTGGGACAACTACTAGAAGGAAGACGTACATTGGAACAATGACTTGTATACTCGTTAGTAGACTATATTTTCTGACCGCAACATAATCCTGTTTCCTACACTTTTGTAGTTTTATATTTAGATTTTGCATTTCAACAATAGCAACTGTAATGAATTAAAAAATATAAAACTGAATGTGGACGATAATAACGCCAATGTAAATTGTAAACCAGAATGACATCATAGATAATGTAGACGCGTTTCGAATTTATCTAAAAACTGGCAATGACTATGAAATATTCGCCTCCATTATGTAATATTATTATGGGTATGTATTATACAGGTAAATAAAGTGCACCACTGTTTTATCCATATAACTGTTTTTGTATAAAACGACAAAATTCATTGTCCTGTTTCAAAAAAACTTTTATTACATATATTATCCGCGCTCTACTTTATCCGAATGTTTATCCATTTGTACCTATTATACTTCTACTAAGTACTTTTATTTTAGAACTTTTTATTTTTGTCATTACTAATTAAAATGCACTCACTGCTGTAGCATGGTATTTTATTATAAAAATTGTAACTCGAATATCTTCTATTATGAAACAAAATTTCATTTCTTTTTTTTTCATTTCAACAAAATCATTTCAATTCCTTGAAGAAAAATTATTTTGATTTATTTTATTTTTTTTACCTTTCAAATATAAAGGCCAGTGTTAATTAGTACTATATTGGAATCTAGTAGAAACAATTAGAATTTTTTGTATTTGGGTTAATAAATTAACGAGTATTTTTTAAAAAGAATTTTTGAACTATTTTGGGTGGGGTTTACTAAAAGAGTTAAAGAAAAAGAACTAAAAAAGTAAAATTTCACAAAAAATCATTTTCAAAAATAAAATAATCTTCCCACTACCTCTATTACTTTCAATTTGGATTATATTTAAACGGATTCTCTCTACTTTTTCTTGTTAGTTCATGGCCTGATGATGTGAGAAACAAATCATTATAATTATAACCACAGTAGTAACTTAACAACATTTTATCGTCACTTTATGTTATTTAGCCGACGTCAATTACAGCGACGGCGCCAGCATTTTTTAAATGGGTGGGCACAAAGTGGACCCAATATATTTGAGGTGGGCACACAAAATTTATAAATAAACTAAAAAAAAGGATTATAATAATATATTATTATACACAATATACTTACAAAAAATTATAATTAGTAAATACTAATTAACTAATTAATAACTTTCTCGAGTAACTTTATAAAGTTCATTTTAAAAGTAATCTGCAAAGATGTCTTTGTGCAAATTCTGTGATAATTGCATCAAAATTTAAATTTTTAGTAATTTTTTTCTCAATATTTAAAGTGATTAAATTGCTTAGCCTATCATTTCCCATTCGATTTCTTAAATAATTTTTTAATCTCTTCAAACAGGAAAATATTCGCTCGCAAGGTACTGTATTACTAATTACACACAATTTGTAAATTTCGGTAAAAGCTTATCTATATTTGCTTAACATATCCGATAATTGAAAAATATTGACAATTTTTATGTTTTGATCTTTTTCAAAATTTTGTATCGTATTTTGGTTAAATTTTTAATTCGGCTTGTAATAGTTCTGTGTCAAGTTTGTAGTGATTTGTAAGTGCCATAATTTTTTATTGTACAAGCAAGGTATTTGATAACGGATTCAAGCAATTCAACCCTGCCAAAATAATCAAACTTAACAAAATGTTAAAAAAATAAAATTTTTAACTGTTAAGTAAATATAACATACTACAAAAAAACATAATATTTAAAGAAACTAAAAAGACAATAATTCACATTTAACAGGGTTGAACTTAGAATATTTGAATAAACAAGAAAATAGAATTCTGAAAAATTACGCTATAGAAATGATAAAATTACTTAAAAATAAAAAACAAAAAACTCTGTAACATAATACAAAGACCCCTATTTCACGATTATTTTCGATCATCAGTCATGTATAACAGTAAAAATAACAAGAAGTGAGAGCAAATATACCAAAAAATTGAAAAAATTTAAAAATTAAAAAATCAAGAAATTAATTGGTTAATTTAAGAAAGTTAAGTTAAGTTAAGAACTTAACATCACATACTACTAATACCACCAAAATACTAAAAAATTCTAAAACTTTTTTAAGTTACTTTCTATTTTCTGCCAAAATATCTTTATTTTTGTAAAATCTTTTACTTAATTCAGTATTAATTTGATCTACTACTGGTCTAAATAACTTAATCCTAGCAAAATTTTTCGAATCATTAAATTCCTGACTTTAGAAATTTAATTGTTCACTAATAATAAACTGCTGAAACTTTTTGGGTATTTTTGTATTTGTGATTAAAGTGGTAGTACCACGAAGATTTGAAACTTCGAAATTTGTTTCCAAATTTCTTCTGAAGAAATATTTTTAATTTTGGGGTTCATCAGTCTTATATGTCGATAAATCTTTGGAGCCTGGCACTTCAGTAATATGTTGATGTTGAGTTAGGGCACAGATTCGGGTTTTTCCAAAACAGAGTCTGTAATTGATGTCTCACTTTCACTTTCACTTTCATCGTCGTCTGCTTAGGCAAAGACATTAGCAAAATGTAAAAAATCTTCACGAAACTAGTGCTAGCATTAAGAAACGAAAACTAAGAATGAACTGAAAATTATATTACAAAGGGCATTTATATGTATTGCAATGACCCCAACTATACAAATTATTTAAAAATTTGCTCATTCCAAAAATTATTCTGCTTAGGTGTACACATTTTTAAATAAAATTGTCGCGAACAAATTGGTTGCTAGGTTTAAATTTGTTACCTTATGTATGACCTTACAATCGCATGTGGTATGGCAGCTGGCGTCAGCCCGTCTACAAATTTGTTGCGAATTTATTTCACAATTACCCAAATATTCACATAAATCTTCCAATTTTTCAATTTTCATTTTTTTACTTGCACTTCAATAAAACAAAAACAACCATCACTTCAAATTAACTTAATTTTATTTTTTATATTAACGATCAAAATTTTAATTTAACATTGCGGGAATAATGATCATCCGCTGGTCTTATTGATGCAATCGCGTCTCTTCGACCTCAACGACCTAAGTGTTCGGGACAACCTTCAAGCCCTACTCTACTTTTACGCTCCCCACCTTCTGTACAATTAAAATTCCTATTTACAGTATGTTTATAAATAAATAATTTTAATAAATAAAATCAAAACTTCAAAATAAATTTTACAAATAAATAAATTAATGTTTTTAGCGTTTCAGAACACGACAGTATAGTCAAGATTTTGCATCTACTAAATGTGCATCGGCTAAATATTTTTAAATATTTAAATAGAAAGAAGAGAAGTAATCTTACAGTTTTGTCAAGTTTTAAAAAATTCAAAATGTGTATTTTCAAGAATTTTATTATTATTACCTTATTATCTTTACCCAAGGGGTTTAAAATAGTCATAAAGCATCTGTTGTAAAGGGCATCTTTATTACTTTTAAAAATTCAAAATATTATAATTATACAATATTATGTAATTATTAATCTTTCGTTGATAAAATTGAGAACCAATAAGTGTACATACTTCCGTGAGCGGTGTTCATTGAAATTTTAAACTGCATTAAAATTTTAAAATAAAATTCCCACTTTCTTGTTCAAATTATTACAAAAAGGATTGGGTTAGATTATTTAAGATTTGTTTTCTCAATAACATACGGTAGCATTTTAAATGCTGCTTTAGTAAATAGGGATGACATTTTACACCCAGGATTCAAGAATTCAGCCAGTTAAGCCTAGCGCTAAAATAAGAAGAAATTAACTTAATAAAATCTACCGCCCGCCGCCAACATCAGAAGAATGGAGATAAAAAGATCACCCTGGAACTCCACAATGCCAAAAAGTTCCTCGTTCCTCGGGATGACATTTTTATTGGGTGTTTATTACCGTAAACACTTTCATTTACGACTATATTTTTAAATTTTCAAAATTTTTATGCCAACTGCATTATAAATACACGTATTAAAAACTTGTATTTGAACCGTTTTTGTTATTTATAAATTTATTGTGTGTCCATACTTCCGTGAGCGGCAGTGTAGGTATGAAAATTTAAAAGGATAGCATCATTTTTATGATTATTTTTAATTTTTTAATTTCCTACAATTTGGGTGAGCACTTGGGTGGGCACGTACCCACCCTGGCCCACCCCTGGCGCTGTCGCTGGTCAATTAACAAATGCATCGACGTATAAATGACGTAATAATGACGACAAAATATTATAAACAAAAGACATCATTCTAAACGTAAAAGTCACGTCACTCGGTGACCCAATATTTGGCTGCTACAAAAAAAGTAAATATTTTTTTATCAGTTTTAACTTACTTGTTGTTTTCAAAATAAACATGTCTACATTCTATTAATTATGATATTGAACAATTTCGTCGACTAATCACCATCTTGTCTAATTGTCACTCATGGCTCTCCTTTTCTTCGGCTGACTGAATCCCTAATTATTTTCATTAAAGCTCGTTTAAATCTTAAGCTGACTTAAAACTGTTTTCAAACAAACCTATGTATATTCCAAGTTGACTAAGACGGAGGGCGAATTTTGATGAAACCACAGAACCAGTACGGGATTTATTTTTAACTGAAGGTAAACTGATAACACAAATTACTTAGCAACAATGCAATAATCTAAATATTTGAGGTTGGCTCAAATAATATTTTAAAAACTAATAATTTGGTTTATCGGTTATTTGGAAATCGGTTTATTGAAACATTTTTGAAATTGTTTCTAAATACTACTGCGAGACTAAAATATCTGAAGTGACTGCAGAGTTAGTATGCCTTCATTTTATTTTAAATTTAGAAAATAAGAGAATAATATTAAAGGTTTTCGTGAATCTATTTTAATTAAAATCTGTTCAGTTTTAGGTCTCAATATTAAAATACTAAATACAAAATTTTCTTGAAAAAATTTTTTCTATTACTTTTTAAGATAGCAGATAATATTTGGAAATAACAATCTCCAGTTTTTGAAACCCCAAAACATGTAAATTTCCCAAACTTGCAATACTTCGTATAATAATGTAAAAATCAAGTCCAGTGATTTACATATTTGATATATTATGTACATACCTGATATGTAAACTTTTACACACGTGGTGAAAATTTACACATCAAAGAAAATGAACACATGTGTGTGTGACGTTGCCACAACGTTTTGTGTAATTTTACACAATCAATTTTCAGTGTACCATTAATTATGAAAATTAAGTGGTGAATTAATTATTAAGTTTACAAACTTATGCACTCATGCATAAGTTTACATATTACCTACTTTGCTATACCTTAAAGAAAATTCCTTAATCAGAAGACAGAACTTTAGCAAGAATTTCAATGAACAAAAGAAAAAGTATTATTTTAATCGCAATAAAAAATCTACGAAAACGAATTTTATAAATTTAAAAATGCTACAGAGAATGTTTCCTTACCCTCTTTGAAATATAACACACTTGACTGTTTTGTAAACAAGTTATATTTTTCTCCTTCATAAACTGTATGAATAACTTAGACTTAATTAGAAATTTAATATGTGGGGAATATAACTAATTGTAATATCTAATAAAGTGTTCATAACACTGTAGCTGAAACACCATCCTGCTAATAAATTTAAATAAAAAAAGCCGCATAATACAAACAATTTATAGGGAAAGCTAATTTTTATAAAATCCAGATAATAACGCCCCAGCTATATCAAAATATTTCGTGTTAATACGAATATTAGAGTAATTTTTAATAATCTAAAAAATCCATGTAATGATTACACGAGATATAATCGTACATGAAGTTTTTCGTATATTTCGTAAAAGTAAGTGCATAGCTCTTGATAAACTACGCTACTTAAAATTTACTACGTTTCTTTTTCCAACATTCGCTTTAATGAGGTACTCTTGTTTTCACAAGTGAACAGAAAACGTAAAAAAAATTACCTTAATTAAAAAGTAACTTTCTAACATATTTTTATTGGGTATAAAAAAACTTCCGACAAATTTTAAAAAGCGTGCAAACTAAAGCTTAAATTTTTGAAAGCACTCACGGTTAAATTTTTTTAAATAATTAATGAAATCGGCCAAATTAAAGATTAACGAAATTGATTTTTAATTTCGTTACTGAAGTTTTAGTTGTTTCCTCATACGATTATTTTGGTATTCTCTTGCCGGTATCCACAATTTTCCGGGTTCGCAGCTGCTTACACGAAAGCTTTTAAATGATATCAATTATTCAGGTACGAGTTTGCATATTAGTGACGTGAAATATATTTGTAATATCTTTTTCAAATTTTAGCAAAATTGAAAATATCCGTCATTTACGTGCTTCTAATTTTAATACCTGCCTGCCTACAAAATTTCAATTTAAAAATTTGTTTTCGAACCATTAACTGTGTAGTACTACCTATCGAACATCGAATTACTAAATGGAAAACGTATTTTTTGATAGAGCCGATAATAGCAATTAACACTGTAGTGACGTACCTGAAATCAGAGCTTAAAGGGGCGCTGTAACATCCATTTATTATTTATACCTTACGCACAAAACTAAATTGACAAGATTTAAATGTAATTTATAAAATAAATTAATTAATGAAGCTTTTAATATGACAATTTTAGTATATCAAGCTACATTTTATCGTATTTAATAATTTATTTTTAACACAGATTAAACTATCACGTGCAGGTAATTGAAAAATGAATAAAAAAAAATTGTGTAAAATTACACAAAATTATGTGAAAATTTATTTACACTTTATGGAGAAATTTACTTTGATGTTTAAATTTACACAACGCGTGTAAAGTTTATAATATTATAATATAATACTAAAAATAAAATTTAATATTATTTAATATAATAATAATTATTAATATTAAATAATTATAGCAATTAAAATAAATTTTATCATTGCGTAAAATTACTAAGAAAGATGTTATGTAATTTTACATAGATTTTATACCGTTTGAAATTTACTTCATTTATGTTACAACCTGCCGAATATTATTTCCTAATAATAAACAACCGACATATAATTTTTGTATAAATACATTTCAAGAACATATAAGCAGTGACGACGAAAGCATCGCATCCAATTTTCAAGCAATTCAACTCTCATATTAAAATCCTAACAGCAATTTTTTACTTTTTAGTTTTAAAATTCATATATGAGTATATTTGACCTCAAATGGAGCTTATACAAGTGGAAAGCTTATTGCGAAACTTAAAAATTTAAACCCACTTTTGCGAGCTTTTCGATTTCAATTTAATCTGTCGCCCTGAAAAATCATCCTTGTGTGTTTTTTAAACAAGAATCAACTAAACAAAATTAAAATTGAACTTGTTTTGATGCTTAAACTGTCTAAATTGCATTGTAATACAACAAAATTAATGATTCACTTTTATTTTTAATAATTAACGCTTTTGCAAAACATTGAATAATTTATTCTAGCCATTTGGACTTGCTTTACATAAAACTTTGTTTAATGTTCCATTACATCGCAGATCTTTAATTGTCTAACGTCTTACATCCCAGTGTCATCAGCAAGACATTACAATGTAAATAAGTAATAATGCAAATTCTGTATTGACATTTTAAACAACCCCAGTGCACATTAATTTATTCAGCTAGTGAACATTCTTTGAAATAATTCATCAGCATTAATTATTATGCATTTACTATTTATTTAACACATTCACTAATTTTCATTTACAACAATACTACAGTTTGTACCCGTATTATGCAGTGTAATGCAACCTGAACGTTTTATAAGCGGAGTTTTCAGAATTTTTTTCGTGCAAAATAAAATAATTCACACACGTCAACCTAAACTACTACATAGTATAATAACCACATTTAAAAACTTCTCACATCTTTAAATATATCTACTGAACTTTTAGAGCTCTCACATAAATATATATGTATTTAATAATTCATATTTATAATAATAATAATAGCATCCGTAAGTTACTGAAGCAATTATAGTACAGAGGATATTGGTTTTGGCTTCATTAAACCAGAAACATCTTTAAAGTATCTTGTAACGAAAACTTTGCAAACATCTGTAGACGGTATTACATGTAATAGCTAGCTTTACCATCTAAATCATAATTCTCGAGAGCGTGGCTACAAATCAGTTATGCAACCCTATTATCACGCGTTTATGTAGCTTGCTTTATTTGTTTACGTTTAATTGGAAGAATTTTTGTAGTATTAGAAGATTCTTCTATCTGAAAATTTAATTACAAATGCAGCCACTCGACTTTTTTTTCTTGCAACCGAATTAACTTACAACTCATTAAATTTTTATGTGTTTAATTAAATATAGAAGAGAATCTCCATTTAGCTTTTGCTGGTTTCTGCAGGCGGTTTCTCGCAAGATCTGTGCTTATAAACGAGGTTTCAAAACTCAAGTTTTCTAGCTGTCATTTGGCGGCTTATGCTTAAGCACAAAAGCATTGAAAAATATAGCATTAGTACTGTAGGGGATTTTATGTAATTCACCACTGTACTTACTCTACTTTGAAAGCCCCGGGTTGAAAAATATTGACAATTCTTCGAGCTGATCATTTTAACAAGATTAATACGTCACGAAGTTATTAAAATAAGTTGCTTTGTGTCATAACACAAGCAACAAACATAAGCTTTGTGTTTTTTTTTTAATACAAAGTCAAAGTTTTTTGTCGCCCCATCCACCACCCTATTCTTTTCTCTTTCACTATCTGGTTATTATTTTTTGTGCTTTTATTATTTTTGCTAAGTTCTTTATATTTTTATAATATCTTAATTTCATTATTTCAAGGAATTGCTGATTGTCAATTGCTAACTAACAAGTTTTTGCTATCAAAATGTTGTTTTGAATAGCAAAATTTGTCAAGCTTGATTATTTTCGAGATTAATTTGCAAACTTATCAAAACTTATTAAATTGTTGACAAATATGGCGAATTACCAATATTGTTAACTAAGAAACAATTTATTGTAAACAGCTCCAATTTATGTTATTACAACTAATTTTATAATATTAATTTCAATATCAATTTGGTTAAGTGAAGTTCTATTCAGGCGCAGACTAGCAGTTTTTTTTTTCAGAGGTGCTAATATTTGTAAGGGCCCGCTGCAATGGCAAATTTGAAAACACTTACCCCTACATAAACAGCTCTTTTTCGAGTTGTTGATAACTTCTGCCGATTTGTTCTATTATGACGTCTACAGAAGGTGTTAAATCCAAATGCGTGAAGTTAGTCCCCATTTTTCAAAAACTAGAAATTTTATTTATCGTATTGTGCTGTATTCAGTTGTATTGGATTGTATTGTAAAAAAATTTTTCATTTTGCGAAGCATAAAGTTAAAAAACGCGAAAAACCATTTTTTTGCGCTGGTCCCCCATTTTCAAAAATTTTAAAATTATTTTTGTTTTATTATATTGTATTCAATTCGTATTGTTTGTATTATTAAAAATTAAAGTCCAAAGTTTAACATTAGCTGCGTAAATCGCAAAACAAAAATTCGTGCTGGCCCCCCTTTTTCAAAATTTTGAAGAAATTTTTATTGTATTGCGTTGTATTCAATTTGTATTGTTTGTATTATTAAAAATTAAAGTTCTAAGTTTAATATCAACCGCGTAAATTGCAAAGCGAAATTTTGCTTTGGCCCAAATTTTTTTTGTATTTCACAAAAAGTAAAGTCTTGCATGTAATATTAGCAGTGTCTAAAGCGGAATAAAGTTTTGCACTGGTCTTGTTTTTCAAATATTTTAGAATTTTTTTTGCATCGAGTTGTATTCAATTTGTATTGTATTCGCATTGTATCATAAAAATTAAATTGCTGACTATTATTAATTGTGAAACAATAATGTAATTATAGTTATACCAGAATAACTATTAGTAACTAAACTTTTTTTTTATTATTTTTATTAATAAGTAAACAGCAATATTTAAATATTTAATATTCTACATAAATGGGGAGTGTTTTCTATATGCTAATGAGGTGGACATGCAGGTTTCTTGAACAAGTCATCAAATTCAATCGAATTGATACCACGTGTTATCCATGTTGTGTAGTGCCCAATTAAATTAATATCTAAGCAGCTATTATAATACCTATATATAGCTATTCCAGCTATTACATATCGTCTGCTATTTAGATGTATTTCATCTAAAAATTCTTCTATAGAAATTTTCAGAAAATCTTTTAAGTTCAAAGTTCAATATCAATGGGACCAACTTGAAACTATACTTCATTCGACGCAAAAAGAATTTTTAAAATCGGTTTATAAATGACGGAGTTCTGAGGTAACAAACAAAAAATATAAAAAATACAACCGAATTGATAACCTCCTCTTTTTCTGAAGTCGGTTAAAAACAGCAAAATTTCAGCAAATTACCAATTTTAATAATTTTAATAAATTTTATTAATTTTTAATAATACATAAAATACAAATTGAATACAACGCAATACAATAAAAAAAATTTCAAAATTTTGAAAAAGGGGGGCCAGCGCGAATTTTTGTTTCGCGATTTACGCGGATAATGTTAAACTTTGGACTTTAATTTGTAATAATACAAACAATACAAATTGAATACAACATAATACAAAAAAAAAATTTCAAAATTTTTGAAAATGGGGGGCCAGAGCAAAAAATGGTTTTTCGCAATTTTTAACTTTATGCTTCGCGAAATAAAAAAATTTTTTACAATACACTCCAATACAAGTGAATACAATACAATACAATAAAAAAATTTCTAGTTTTTGAAAAAAGAGAGGCTAACTTCACGCACTTGTTAAATCCGATTCTTTGGATATCATAATTGGCGATTCTAATAATTCGTTGCTTATCGATAATTGTAATCGGTTTTTGATTATTTTTAATTTAGAAAATGTCCTTTCACAATTCACTTGAGTAAAAATAATAAAATAATAAAAGAAAGCAGACCGCTAACACTATAGTAATTAGTATATTAAACAAACAAACAGTGATTCAGTGAAAACAAACGATAAAGTAGTCTGTAGTGAACACGATGTTAACCCTAATAATAATTAATAACTAATAATTAAAATAAAACTTCTAACTGAAAAGAAAACAAAGATCTAGTGGCTCAGAGCAGATTCTGCTCATGCCGAGAACACAATAATAATAATAACTGATCCTCCCTTTTTATACAAATCATAATAATTCTTATATCCAGACTCTGTCCACCTAACTCGACAAATGTCAATTTTTTTAATTTGTTGGGATTGAGAGGGCCCGGGTTCAGCTTACTCCGAGGGGCCCGGGGTGCTGTGGCTCCCAGCACCTCTGGCCAGTCCGCGCCGCCTGGTTCTATTAGTTATTTAGTTAAAACAAACCAATCAAAATTGTCAGTTTTATTTACAGGTAATTTTAAAATTAAGGTGATTATAAAAGTATATACACATTATTTCGAAAATATACAGGGTGACCCAAAAAAAATGATAACAAAACTTTTTATCATGAAAACTTTATTAAACTGAGGAAAAACTTTTTCACTACAAATAATAATAACCAACATTATTGTTGAGAAAAATAATTAAGTAGTTTCGAAATGGTCGCCTTCTACTTCTATACACAACGTCAAACGCTTCCGAAAATTTAAGGCTACGCGCCGAAGCTCTTCTATAGATATCCGATCCCACTCACGGCACAACGACTGCTTTAACGCTTCCAAACTTTTGTGGGGTGTCCCACAGGCTTTGGCCTCCAAAATTGAACACACGCTGTAATCCATCGGATTGAAATCTGGCGAGTAGGGGGGCCATTCCGTGGATGTGATGAAATCCGGGAAATGAATTTTGCACCAATTTTGAGTGGCTTTTACCCTATGCGCTGGAGCAGATTCTTAAACGTCCAAATCGCATCGCCAAAATGTTGATGAACTCATGGAAGGACAACGGTTTCGAAAATGTCGCGTCGGTAAACCTCTTGGTTAATTTTCACACCCCGCTTCACAAAAACCAAGAGGGTTTTTCCAGTTGAGCAAATTCCGGCCCAAACCATCACAGACTGTGGATATTGGCGGTGCTCTACGACAGCAGAAGTACCTGAAGCGTTAACAGACCAAATCCGGTCATTTTGACGGTTGTGTGCTTGCTCGACGGTGAAAAGCTTCTCATCTGTGAACACAATCCGATTCCATGATAGAGAAGCGGCGCGACGAAAGAGCTGACGACATCTTTGAAGTCGCACAAGCTTGTTACCATCGGTCAACAGTTGAACTTTTTGAAGCTTATAAGGCTTGACCTTAAGGTGCTCCTTAGCTATTCGGCAAGCCGATTCACTTGAAACACCGATTTCGCGGGCAATTTTTCTCATTGAGACCCTGGAATTTTGCAAGAGTCGTTTTTTGATGATCTGACGGACCCTCAGCGTGTTGACTGTTTGCTTTCTTCCGCTTCCTGGATGACGTCCGATATGACCATGCTTCTCAATTTGTTTGATTGTTCGGCTTACATTTGGTGCCACTATGCCGAGCCTTCGCGCGATGTCACAATTGCGCATTCCCTGTTGATGTAACCCTAAAATTTTCTCTCTTTGATTAGATATCTATAAAATAAGTAATAAAACACAACAAAATTTGACAGTTCACCATACATGTAGCATTTTTAACTGGCAATCTCAGTGTGCAAAACCAAAATACCAACAACAAGAAACTTTCGTGTTAGGACCGATTAAACGTTGTTATCAGTTTTTTTGGGTCACCCGTACTTCTAAGCACCATGTCTGTTAATGCAGGTACAGATAAATTCAGAAGTGTCTCAACCTGCACGTACCATTGGAAAATATTCCGGTATAACTATAAAAATTCTCATCATCATCACCTAAAGTATTCATACGTGAGTATAAGGTAATTGTTATTCGTATCAAATAAAGAAAATGCTTTTACCTTGTAAACTTTTCAGTCAGTTTTATTCGTACAATTTAATACATTTTTGTTGGCGTAATATGCTCTGTTAACCGCTTGAATGTTTTCCTATTTTCTTCTTATTTTCCAATTTTATTTTTTAATTTGTCCTTTAGGTACTTGAAATATTGTCAATCTTTTCGATTCAATAGTTTTTATTCGACTTTTTAGCCGATATACGAAGGCAGTCTGAAAAGTTCTCACCCTAACGATGATTAAACTTGTTGATGTTTTATTTCTCAATATTTAAACGTTTATTCAAACGTTTTCTCAATAATTTAATATTATCATTAAGATCTGCAAAATATCAATCTACGTCTGTAATTTCTTAATCGTTGGATGTTTAAACAATTCGTACTTTAATTTGTACAATGTTACCATCGTCAAAGAACTTGTGCGAATACGTGCATTGTCTTGATGAAAAATGATTTTTTTTCTTTCTTTAACAAGGACTTTTCATAGAAATTCAGTTTTATGAAGAAAATTGATATGAACGAACATTATACGGTTTATAAGAATAAACGTTTATATAAAAGTATTTGTGGGACTGAAATTTATCCGTTACATTCTTATATGAAATATTCCTTTATAATATAAATAATAATATAAAACAAACATAAAAACTGCATAGCAATTAATTTGTAATTTTCTTTTCAGTTGTAAAACAGAAATACGACGTTCAAGTATATGACGGATACGTGATTATTGGAAATACTGCCGTTCTAAAATGTAAAATTTCTAGTTATGTAGCAGATTATGTGATGGTGACTTCTTGGGTACAAGATGGGGCCGTCAATATCTATCCTAATACAGATATTGGTGGAAAATATGTAGTTTTAGCTAATGGAGATCTTTACATCAGCAATGTTGGTCCTGGTGATTCCTACAAAAATTATACTTGCCGAACTGTAAACCGTCTAACCGGTGAGTATTTTTTTTATTAAATCAACTTTAAATAATCAAACCTAACAAATGTTAAAATAATAAATTTTAACTGTTAAGTAAAGATTACATACTAAACAGAAACATAATATTTAAAATACACTTAGTTGAACTTAGAATATTTGAATAAACAAGAAATTGAATTCTAAAAAATTACGCTATAGAAATGATAAAAATTACTTTAAAAATAAAAACTCTGTAATACGATATAAAGGCGTTCATTTCACAATCATTTTTGCTTATCAGTCAACAAAATTGAAAAGATTTTAAAATTAAAAATTTTAAAAATCAAGAAATTAACCAAACTTGAAAATAAACAGTGTGCTTGCCAAATAACCAAACTAAACGACGTCACGTGTCTAAATAAAATTTTAGGTTAAGTAAATAAAAATGAATCATTTTTCATATACTATAGGATAAGAAGTAGAGACATACTATGCCATCGATCACTTCGAACACTTTTAACATTTGTTAGGTTTGATTATTTTAACATCACATACTACTAAATACCACAAATTACTTAAAAATTCTTTTCTTAAGTTATTTACTATCAACTTTAAATCATCAACAGAAGCATTAAAGTAGTATTCTCTCGCAAACTTCAACAAAAAGTAAACTAGAGCTATTTAGATAACAACACAATCACTTAACAATTTAACTAACAAACCGTCATCTACAAGAATTATTTCCAGGTAAATGATGGAAATAGAGCTTTATTTGGAAGTTTAGGGATTTGAGAGCAATAGGCCAAGCGAACCTAATCCTTCGTTCCTTCCCTCTATTAAAATTCGACAATATTAGTATTGAAAAATTTCTGAGCGAACCATTGAAATTTAAATTTTTACTCTTGAATGAATCCATTATGTTGAGTTTTATTTCAAATCTTGCTAAGTGGAAACGTAACTGAATTTGCGAATGCAGCCATTGTATTTAGCAAAACAACAAAATACGACAATTGATCTGGAGCAAATCAATTATACACCTAAATGTCGTATTTGCTACCCAGCTAAATGTAAAATTTAATTTTGTGACTTTCATTAAAAAGCAAAACTAGGAATAAAGTGAGATTTATGTTTATTGTGAGTAGTAAAATGTACAAGTGCTTATACTGACTTGACAAGTTAGTTCTGGTAATTATGACTCTGCTCTTATATGGGACAATAAACTTTAAAGAAGACATATTTGAATTAAACTTCAGGAAGATTAAGCATTATATAAGTATGACGATCAACCTATTCGTTCATATTACCCATTTAAATGAAATTTAACTTAAGTCTCCCATTAGAAAATGTTTTTCCAAAAAAGAAAACTATAACATTTTCTTTTCCTGAAAACTTTAAAAAGAGTAAATTGTTGAAATAATTGTCAAAGAAAGATTTTTGAAATGAAATTGGAAATGTCTACACCAAGTTTGTCTTTATAACAAAAATGAAAGTAAACTTATTTCTATTTTAAATTCCATTTGAGACCGAAATGTCTCTCAAAGCAGAGAAATAATCCATCCCTTAAAATAAATATTTTATTAAACTTAAACATTCACTCAAGTTTTAATTAGTTTAAGTTAAAATTGCCTAAATTCTTGATTAACCTTATATTAATTTAAAAAGCCTTTTACGTTATATTATTTTAAGATTAAATATTTATTTCAGGTGAAGTACAGGTCAGCGCATATCCTGGTAGAGTAATCATCACCGAACCCAAAGGTAATGTGCAACCAAGAATTACTGTGGACAAACATAATCAACGTCGTGTTACCCTTGGAGAAGATGTCACACTTCCTTGCGTGGCGCAAGGACGACCAGTACCTGGATATTACTGGAAGAGAGAAGTACAAGGACAAACCGTACCTGTTTTACTAGGCGATCGTTTTTCTATGATATCGGCAGGTTTACTCAAAATAGCTAAGGTATAACACTTTAAGTTACCCATCCGAAAATGTAATCTTATTAGGTATTGTCTTCCAATTACATATTAGGTACGATTGGAAGACCGAGGAGTTTATATATGTTTTGCAAACAATTCCGCCGGAGAAGAAAGCGTACGGGTGACCCTAGAAGTTACCGCTCCATTATCTGTCCATGTACAACCGCAAGTTCAAATCGTCGATGTAGGAAAAGAAGCCAGCTTTCAATGCATAATCGGGGGTTATCCTATTACTCAGGTTACGTGGCTGCACAATTCCAAACCAATAGCTCCAGATAAAAGAGTTGAAGTGATGACGGATCCTCCACGACTGACAGTTCGACAATTATCCAAAGAAGATAAAGGAATGTATCAGTGCATCGCAAGTAATAATTGGGATCAAGCTCAAGCTACCACCGAACTGAATATGGGAGACGCCGGACCCGAGTTAATTTATTGGTTTTCGGAACAAACTTTACAACCAGGTCCAACTGTCTCTCTTAAGTGTGTCGCGTCGGGCAATCCGCCGCCACAATTTGCATGGTCGTTGGATGGCTTTCCAATTCCGGACACTCCTAGATTTTTGGTGGGACAATACGTAACTATTCAAGACGATGTCATCAGCCACGTAAATGTAAGCAACATAAAATCTGAGGATGGCGGAGAATATACGTGTACCGCACATAACAGCATGGGCAAAATTTCACACAGTGCAAGAGTCAACGTATACGGACTACCTTTCATCAGGGAAATGCCAAAAATTATAGGAGTTCACGGAACAAATTTAGTTATCAAGTGTCCAGTAGCTGGATATCCGATAGAAACCATTTCTTGGGAGAGAGAAGGACAAGTACTTCCGGTAAACAGAAGGCAAAGAGTGTACAATAACGGTACCTTACTGATAGAACAAACCCAACGAGCAGAGGATGCCGGTACTTACACCTGCCAAGCTCAAAATCGACAACGTCACACTGCCAGAAGAGATTTAGAAATACAAATTAATGGTAACGTCATCGTCAAGTCGACTTTCATATTAATTTAAAAATATTTTCTTCAATAGTTCCACCTAAAATAATACCGATCAATTCGATGACTGGCATTTTAAGAGAAGGTATGAGGGCTGCGATTACCTGTCAAATAATGGAAGGTGACTTACCGATCACATTCCGATGGGAAAGAAATGGTAAAACAATATCTAACAATGTTGCGGAAGGTACGGCCGTTAGAAGGATCGACGAATTTTCGTCTTCACTAATTATCGACAAAGTAAGCTCGAGTCACAGCGGAAATTACACTTGCATTGCCAGCAATATTGCTGGATTAGAAAAATACATCGTGCCTTTAACTGTAAACGGTAAGTAAGTGACTTTGAAATGTAAGCATTTAAATATTTGGATTTAGTGCCGCCACGATGGACCGTCGAACCGTCGGATTCAAATGTGGCATCTGGACAAGAAGCGACTTTGCACTGTCAAGCAATTGGTTATCCGAAACCGGTAATTACGTGGAGAAAGGCAGTCGGTATGATAATTTGTAATAGTTTTAACAAAAATTACGTATCGTCTCGTAGGTGAGCAACCTGGAGAATACAAAGATTTTCTTTTTGAGCCTAACGTTCATCAATATCAAAATGGTTCGCTAACGTTTCTTCATTTATCAAAAAATGATGAAGGACACTACTTGTGCGAAGCCAAAAATAATATTGGAACCGGTGTTAGTAAGGTTGTTTTTCTTAAAGTTAATGGTGAGGAAGTATTTTTTAATTTGGTAGATATAGTTTTAAAATTAATATTTAGCTCCGGCGCATTTTCCACAAAAATCAAAAGAACTTCAGTACATCAAAGGGGAACAAGCGCACTTACAATGCACAGCAATGGGCGATACGCCAATAGAAATTGGTTGGAAAATGGATGGTCAACACATCTCGAGTAATGGAGATCAGCGTTATAGTATTAGAGAACAGATTTTAGCTGAAGGAATGGTATCCGAGTTAGGAATTGAAAGAACAATTAGACAAGACACAGGAATATTTTCGTGTTACGCCGCAAATAAATTTGGTAGCGATGAAATGAATATACAACTGACGATTCAAGAAAACCCTGAGTCGCCAAAAAATATTCGAATAACGGAACAATTATCGAGAACCATAAGCTTATCGTGGAATCAACCATACAATGGAAACAGTCCCATAACAAGTTATATCGTCCAATACAAACTCGGTTTAGGTAATCAAAAAAACAATTTAAATAATATTTTGTTAACAGCCTTATCGTAGATAATTGGCCAAGTCAGCCATCGAAACAATCAGTCACAGGTTCGCAAGAAGATATTACTCTTACAAATCTGCGGCCAGCTCAAATATACCATATCAGAATTTTAGCCGAAAATCGTTTAGGTCTTAGCGAACCTAGCCAAACAATTCAAGTCAGCACTCTTGAAGAAGGTATTCTTATCAATTTTTATCTAAAACATTACTTTTAAAGTTTCATTCCAGTTCCAAGTGGATCACCTCTAGATATCAGAGCAGAAGCCAAAAGCTCCACCGAAATTTTAGTAATTTGGGAACCCCCTCCACGAGATTTGTGGAATGGAAATTTATTGGGCTACCACGTAGGTTATCAAGAATTTGCATCCGATAATATTTTGCCCACTCAAAGTTACACATTTAAAAGTGTAGAAGTTCGACAACATTTTGGAGGTGAAGCTACACTTCAAAGTTTATCAAAATTTACAACTTACAGCATCGTAGTACAAGTGACATTTAAATTTACATTGGATATGATTACAAAATTTAATTTAAAATTTTAGGCATATAATAGTCGAGGATCGGGACCACCTACTGAGCCCGTAACTATCAGAACTTTGGAGGATTCTCCAACACTGCCACCTGAAAAAGTTCAATGTTCAGTTTTAAGCGCACAAAGTTTACACATATCATGGGAACTTCCTCTTCCAGAAGGAAGAAACGGAATAATTCAAGGGTACAAAGTAACTTATCATTGTGTCAGTGAGTGGTTGGGTAAGACGTTTTCTTTACTATTTGTTATCCGAATAACAAAATCTATTTATTTCGTTTAGATAAAGACGATCAGCAAACCAAAGTAATCCAACAGTTACGAACGACGATCACCGGATTACGAAAATATACAAATTACAGCCTCACGGTATTAGCTTACACCTCGATTGGAGATGGAGTTAGATCCGAACCGGTGTACTGCCACACCGAAGAAGACGGTAATTATTTTTCTTCCTCGTAGCATTTTATGAAACATTTTTATTTGCAGTCCCATCTGCTCCGGCCGACATAAAAGCTATTTTAAGTGCTCCAAATAAAATATTAGTGTCTTGGTTGCCTCCTAAATTTAGTAATGGACCACTGGTGGGTTATACATTTTACATGAGTAGCTTAGAAGATGGACGAGAAGCTGGAACACATAAAAAAGTTTTAGATTCTATTTTTGAATCTCAAGAAGTTACCAGGTCACACGAGAGTGCAACTCATCAATTCTGGATAACCTCTTCGACAAGAGTAAGCAAACACGAAAACGTAAATTTCGATTGAATTAAATTTTAAAATTGTAGGTAGGTGAAGGGGAAAGTACGCGCGTGGTTACCGTGACTCCTTCAAAAACGATCCCAGCTAGAATTGCATCGTTTGGTAGAGAAATCGTAAGTGCCTGGAAACAAACAGTGTATTTGCCTTGTAAACGTGTAGGAGATCCCATGCCAAATCCAATATGGCATTTAAACGAATTATCCTTGGAGGTGGGCGGTCGACGATCTATTTCTTCCGATGCTACTTTACAAATCAAAGATGTGCAAAGCATAGATCAAGCAAACTATTCGTGTCGAGTCGAAAATCCCCATGGAAAGGACGAAATCATTTATAGCTTAAAGGTACTTGTTCCTCCAGAACCTCCTTTCCTTAAGGTTGTAGCTGAATTCACCGATAGTTTGCATCTCCGCTGGGATGATCAGAAAAATGGAGGTTCTCCAATTCTCGGTTATGTGATTAATTATAAAAGAGATCATGGAGATTGGGAAGAGTTACAAATTTCGGCAAGAACGGATGAGCATATGCTTAGAAATTTATGGTGCGGTTCCAGATATCTTTTATACATAACCGCTTTCAATCGAATTGGTACTGGGCTGCCCTGTGATATAGTTAAAACCCATACGAAAGGAACCGGTATGTTTTACGATCAAAAATTGTGTATATTTATGTGACGAAACTGTAATTTTGTAATTCGCTTGTAGCACCAGTAAAACCAAAACAATCGCAAATGCTCACGATGAACTCCACAATAGTGACTGTTTGGTTGGATTCTTGGAGCGATGGTGGCTGTGGAATTTTATATTTTGTTATCGAGTATAAAAAAAATCATCAGTCCATGTGGATAATGTCCTCGGATCGCGTAAAACCTACCGAACGGATATACAGTGTTACCGATTTGTCTTCCGCCACCGACTACCATCTGAAAGTTACGGCCCACAATAACGCAGGAGAAACGGTGGCTATTTACAACTTCACCACCCTAACACTTCTAGGTGGTAAGACTTTTTGTGCTAATTCAAACCATGACGGAACTTTTACCAATTTTGTTGTAGATGTTCCTAAACTAGCTCCTCCCGTTTCTCATTCGGGCGATCAGTCATTTTATGCAAATGTGAGAGTTGTAATACCGATCATCCTGTCGATTATAGTTTTATTAGGTTTATTTGCTACTTTACTTTGGAGAAAAAGTAATAAGTTCCGTTTCGGTGGGAAAAACCATTTTCTAAGTTGTTTCTGTCTAGAAATTTTTAGAAGAGAAGGGCCGCGACATTCCATGGGGGAATCCCCGTCTATAGCTCAAATTCAGAATAAACAAAATAGGGATCAACAGTACTTGGCTGTACGAGTTGGCAGACCTCAACAACCTTTAGTAATGGATGCCGATACCTACAAAGCTGACTCGGCAGATTACATAGAAGACATTTGTCCCTATGCCACGTTCCAATTATCGAAGCCAGCATATAGTGAAAGTTCCTATAGCGGAAACATTTACAGTGGCCCGTACCACTCGGTACGCGGGTCTTTTGTTTATCATGATGTTAAACCATCAACTATTGATAAGTTTAAGTTAGGACACGTAAGTTTTTTTCTTTTAATTACTTTTTGTTACCAACTTTACAAATATTTTATGTATTTTTCGTTATTGACAATAGGTACACAATTTTTTTAAATTGTCGTTTGGTTGAATTTTATTTTATGTTCATGGGTTTCCCCTACCGATCTGTCTTCTACTGAGGTTTAAAAGTGGATAAACGAACAAACAAACGAACCGATGAATTTCCTATTGGGGTGAGATTGACCATTTTAAAGAGCATTCAGTGCACCGGATATTTCATATAAATTGTTAAAAATTTATTCGCATACCCCTGTACCTACAATTCAGTATTCTTACGTAATTATTATTACTACTTTGCGTTTAAATTAAATAATTAAATAAAAAATAAATATTAAAAAAAAATAATGTTTATAAAATAAAAATTAAATACCATTTTCAAGATTTAAGTGGAAACAGTGAAATCTGACAAAACAGAGTACGACAACTAGAATTATAAAAATATCAATATTGAACAACCCTTCGCTATAGCTTTACATCGTGACATGTAGATACCTCCCCTAACAATTTCAACTAATTCTCTCGATTACTATGCACAAGCAGAGTGTACGTTTTAAGTACTATCTGGTATAACCCTTGTAGTTGTTATGTTTCCGGGATAATGTCGAGTTCAAAACTTAAACAATGTGTTAACATTAAATTTCTTGTAAAATAAAACAAAACAATCAACTGAAATAACTCAGTAGTTCGGTATGAAATAGAGAGAAATAAGAGAGTTATTTCTGGAAAACTGACTTCTTGAATCTCTCCGTAATTTTTGACTGAAAACAAAAATACTGGGATTTTCTTGCAATTTCGAGATCTTTCCAGACCAATCGATAATTTAGAAAAATGTATTAAAAATAATGTCCTAAACAAATCGTTTGGTTCTAAGTGATTTTAGTGATAAAAAGTAGCTGTGATAAAATAAGATAAGATAAAATAAATAAAAAAAATTATATGGTAGAAAATTTACATCATTATAAAGAAAATTCAAATCGATAATCTATAATAGAATATAAAAAACACAAACGAAAAAGTAACCAATATAAATTTATAACATAAAAATAAAATAAATTAAAAACTGATAGAATAATATTAAATTAGAATAAATAAATTGTTTTATATTAAAAACAAATAAAGCACAGCGTCAAATACTTATAGATATCAGATGTTTTAAACAAGCGATCTTTCTATCCTAAAAGTACGTTAATTTTAAAAAAATCGATTAATATCCAAATAAATTTGAGGAAAATAACATAGCAATATATTGCAATGACCCGAGCTGTACAAATTGTATAATTTTTCTTATTCTAAAAATATTCTTTGCCACGGTTCATTCATTATTAATTTATACACGAGACTCTTTCATGTGGGCTTGCAATCGTACGTGGGTTCCACATCTGCCAGCGCCGATCTAACAAATTTGTTAGAACTTTAATTAAACTTAAATCATTTTTTAATAATCGAAATCATCAAACACAAAATTATAATTTAGTGTAGCGGGAATAACAATCCTTCCCTAGCTAACGCAAAATGCCTTTTTTTCACTTCTACGACCTAAGTGAGTGCCTTCAAGCCACTCCCACTCTTCATGTTGTCAAACTTTCATTTTTCACTTTAAATCCTATGTACAGTGTATTTACAAATTAATAATTTACAACACAATAAACAAACTTCAAAATATTTTTACAAAGTAAATAAAATTATGATTCTTATGGTTTCGAAACACGACAATATATACAGGGTGTCCCCGTAACCGTCAAGAACCTTTGAGGTGGTGGTCACCAAAGAAGGGCACTTTTCTAAGACAAATTTTTAAATAAAATACTTGTCCAAGTCCAAACTCTTGGGGAGTACCTCCCCTAAAGCAAGTACCTAAAGTAATTTTTTGAGTTTCTGATTTCAAACGACCATAGTTCCGATATTATTGATTTTTTAGGATTATTAGATTAGAACTTTTTTAAATATCGTTCGATTATCTATAAATTAGTTTATAACCCCTCATCGTTTAGAATCGACGAATTTCGAGTTATAAATTGAATTGAAGGAAAAAATGTTTTTTTCTGAATTTTTTTTACCTACACCAATTTCTGTGAAAAAAGTTAGTTTCCCAAAAAAATGATTGAAGTTAAGTTGTAGCCCGTTTCCCTATCCAGTTTGAAGCATCAGTTTTTTTTTTAAGATGTTTCGTTTAATAAATACGGGGTTCGCAAGGAAAGTAAAAAAAAATAAAACCTGAATTTTTTTAACATTTTTTCCGTTAATTTAATTTATAACTCGAAATCGGTTGATTCTAGACGATAAGAGGTTATAACCTAATTTGTAGATAAGCAAATTATCTTTAAAAACGTTCTAATCCATTAAGCCTAAAAAATCAATAATATCGGAGCTATGGCCGATTGAAATCAGAAATTCAAAAAATTGCTTTAAAGGAAGATACCCCCAAGAGTTTAGATTTGGACAAAAATTTGTCTTGAGAATTTGTCTTAGAAAAATGTCCTTTATGACCACCTCAAAGGTTATCCGGTTACGAGGACACCATTAAAAGTAAGGAATAAATTAAATAAAAAGAAAAAATTACTATTTGGAAAATATTCTAAGACAATACGATTCAATTTCGTTAAAATATTTACTTACACATTTTTATATCAAATTCATTTTTTGAGTGCTTTTAAATTGGCCATGTAATTAGACAAATTTTATTTGATTTAAAAATTTGTATCAAAATCTAAAAAAATGGCTAATTAACTCGTTTGTCCAACTGCAATTTAAATAACTAAATTAATAATTTCCATTTTCATAAAAATTACTTTTTTAACAGCGAATAACGAAACAAAAAATTACATGGAATTAAATTCTTTTCCTACTTTCTATTAATGAGTTTTTTGCAACACCTTGAATGTTCCAGCAAATCACGAAAACTCTCTTTAGAATTTAACTTTTACAGAATATAAAGCTCAACACTTTTAAAAATCATAACTCAATCAATTTTTGACCAAATTAGATAAAATTGTTCGTTAGTGAAAATTTATTTGCATAAATCGTAATTTCAAATTTAATTCCATTAGATTAATTTTGAAAAATCTTTGAAAAAATAATATATTTAATTTAATTTATTCTAAGCGGTCCTTTTTTGCATTTTACAAATTTTTGTTAAAAAATATCATTGAACGCACATAACTTCATAACGTATTTCTATTTTTGCAGTGTATCATAATCAAAAATTGACTTTGAAATACTTTTTCTCTCTCGGTTTAGACCATCCGATAAAATTAAAAACCACTCGTAAGCAGTGAACAGAATATGTAACATCACATCACATAAAAAATTCAAATTTAAGTGCACTGAGAATAAAGTCAAACTCGTAAATCCATTCCGACGCGCATATATAGTGTTCAACTACCAAAGTAGCTTTATTCGAACCATTATTCTGACGACTTCATATCCAACAATCATTTCTGATCCTAGAAATATTTTCGCATTATTTCATTTTAATCTTGAGTTTATTTTATTGCTTTTATCACACTTGTACAAAACACATCATCACGAATAAAAAAAAATAAAAAACCATAGTTCATCGCATAATTTTCAGAACAAAGAACCCGAATACACCAAAGTAAGACGAAAAGGTGGGCGCCTACGTGATCCACATTCCGAAAGTCAAGGTAATTCTTCTGCGACTATTTTAATTGTATAATTTCAACAAGTTCAGAGACACTGCTGCTCGCTTACGATAGGACAAAATTTATGTGAACGTAACAGTATTGGTAAATAATTTCAGAATCAGACAACCTGGGCAGCACTGACTCGGAAGTCAAGAAGATTTTAACACTACACCTACCTATTTCAGAATATGACACCTTGGGTAGTGATTCTGAAGGTGACGGTGCAATTGCTAGTCAGGAATTGGTATCATTTCGACAACGAATGCGAGGTAAGGCAACGTTGTGGCCATGTATAAAAATATTAAAAATAATTGTTCTGTTAAAGGAGGAGCAGAAGGTTCCAGTTCCTCTTCGGAAACCTCACCCCCATCTGGTAGTATGGGAAGAAAACCATACACATCTAGAAAAGGTAAACTTAAAGGTCTACCGTTAAGTAAACGACATGTAAGAAGCAGTAGTGGTTATTCGAGCCATAATGAAGAAACCACGTTTAGTATTTCACATACACCAAGTTACAATGAACGAATTCATCCCCCCAGCAGATTTTCAGATCTCAATCCAAGAGATTTAAGCGAAGCGGAATGTGAGAAAGGGCACAGACACAGAGGACTGTCTAAATTAGGACGCGAAGCTTTCCAAATTAATGTATAGTTTTTGTATAAAATTTTTCACAACACAAATTCATTGATTTTATCAAATGAAATTTTAAATATAAACTCGAAATGCGGTGCTACTTTGCATTTTTTTACTTTACAGAATTCAAAAAGAAACATTTTGTGAAAAATTGTTATTAGGAAAGCATTAACATGGCAGGTGCCTTCGAGAGGGATCCACAGTTGGAAAATGCAACTTGCTCCCCTATCTTCCATTAATGGGATGTGCCAAAATGAGCTTGATAATAATGTGTATAAAAAATCCAATGTATGTTATAGAGTTTATAGATTGTTATGTCATGGTTTACAAAAAACAATAAGTGTACATCACACTTTAGTTATCTGTGTTGATTAAACACAACGTCGTCTTTGGCATCACTATTTGCAGCAACTTCATCTTCCCCACAGAAAATTAAAACGACTGTCATTTTTGGATACACCTTTTTATTGTACAATTTATCAGAATGTAAACGAAATATAATAAAATGTTATGTTAACAAAACAAATAAATGTTTTACTTATCAAATGGCTTCCAATATTGGTTGCATCCTACGTGAAATCATACGGTTCAAACTTTTTACTTATTATACTGACTAATTTTGCTTCCTCGTCCTTGCCTACAATGCAATTTTTCCAGTCACTCCTGCTTTCTATATTTAGAATTGGACCGGAAGCCAACACTTCTCTGCCAAAGTTTAAAGGAAAATTCATGGAAGAATTGATTTTTGTATACAAAACATCTCCGCTTGGCAATTCAACAGAAAAGTAAGGAGTTTTTGTTTCTATGATGTCACTTATATTACTTTCACTTCCCAACTCTTCAAGTTTGAAACCATTGGCATTAGCTTCGTCCTGCAAGAGTTTTTTTTTAAGTAAAAATAATAATTTAATTTTTCCAAAAAATTTGGCCAACCTTAAAAATGTCTTTCAAATCGTGAGCAGCACTTTTAGGAATTGGCACTACTTGAACTTGCATGTGAGATGTCTTGAAGTTCCTTTCGAAGAACACAGGTACTTGGTCATTACAACCATAAAACTTGGCTAAAGCTTCTTTGAACTTTTGCACTTCGGCAACTGCAGGTTCAGAAAGAGTGATAATACTTTGATGGTGTTCCATAGGACAAATAAGGAAGTGCTCGTCGACCAATCCACCTTGACATTAAAAACTTTCACAGTTTTGTAAAACGAACAAACATTATTACGTGAGATAATTACCTTTAGCCAAGGTAAGATAAACGTGATCACCAACTGTTATAACCAAATGCTTTTCGACGGAAGGACTAGCAAGGCAAAACCAACATTTACTTTGGTCAAATTCTACTCTTGGACGTTTTCCTTTTGATTTTTGATTTCTTTCTTCACCTTCGTATGTTTTAGTGTCGAAAAAGTATTGGCTGGAATCGGCAGATTTTCTTTTTTTGTTGAATACTAGACGTTTTAAAAAAAGTAATTTGTTTTATTATTTCAGCGATTGAGCTGTCTAAGACATCAAATTTATTACAAATTGATAACCTTCGAAGATTAAACAATTCAGGAAAAGTTGGTAGGTAAGTTGTAATAGTTATCTAGACTGAAATCCAAAACCGTATTATACTCAAACATCGAAACATGTATTTAACTAAAATAAATAAATAAATAAAGTAGAATTCATAGCTCAAGTGGTGCAGTGCTGTTGATAAAGTTAAACGTTACTAGGATGCCCGAGCGTAAATCGTAGTTTAATACAAAAATGGAGATGACGCTTCATATGGTTATAGGAGCTATGCAACTAACGTTTCAATTGATCATACTTGTATTAAGTGTTTTTAGCGCTCTTACGTAAGTGAGAGCTGATAGATAGCCTGCATTAAGTCACAAATGAGAAAGATTCCAGTTACTTACATGAACACTCCAGGTCTTCCATATTAAAAGGACATGGGCTTTCATCGGTAGTTTGTTGTATAAGTTCTTTGATGCTCATTTTGTCTAACGGAGCTAAATTGAGAGCGTAAATCCATTTATCTTTCCCGTTGTCAACTCTTCCTAAAGCGATAAACCTGGTGACTATTTCAAGCGATGGATCATTATCTGCTCCACCTGTGGAACGATACGGTGGTCGTTCATAATAAAATCCTTCCAATCCACTAATGTGGTATCTGGGTTTCAATTGCAAATTTAACCAAGCTGCCAATTGTGAATACTTCATTATGGGGGTACTTGGCTGAAAACGACAAAATCTTACTTTCACAAATTTCTTTAATTAAAATTAAAAATTCTTACTTTATGCTGATCGTCATGTGCTGTAACATTGTAAGGCCACTGAGATGTAATTAGAATATCGATACCCCTAAAATTTGGGTCTCCTGTTTTACACAAATCCCTTAATGCTACTGCGTCGTCAGTGCTATAAGTGTAACTACCGCTATCCTTCTCACTTTCAGCTATTCCACTAATATAAGCAATTTTTAAACCAGCAGCATTTATGTACAATCCACGCTTACCTACAAGACCAATTTCACAAACAAATCGAACTAAAAATAAAAAAGTGCTTACCCAAGAAATGAACATTAGGGCACAATTCTGAACCCTCATCGGAATACCACCGAGCATGTTCTTCCTTGTTAGGTCCCAAAACGTACGTAGGTATTGGAACTAAAATAAATCAGTATTGAACTATAACATTAAGTCTTAAACTGTCTCAGAAAACTTACCCGTCTTTATTTTCAACTTATATGCATCAAATTCTTTATTGTTAACACCAAAAAAATTTCCAACACAAAGAAGTAAATCAAAGGGACCGGCTTTTTTGGTTATAGATTCGACCTTTCTAAATAAGGCATTGAATTTTCCTTCGACATCGCCACAAAATAAGCTAAAATTTAATTTTTAATATTCAAGTAGGCAATTAGCAATTCGGCGGGGTTTGTCGCCCGACTTAAACAAAATTTGTTTCTTGACGTGTTATCGTTTTTGTGAACCCACTGGTTTAATAATTAACTGATAAGGTAAGGATTACTTACATTTTCTGTTTTTCACTCATAATTTGTACGAAATTGTTAGAATGTGTTATTTGACTACGAAAAAATTAATGAATTGTACCTAACCTAACAAAATAAATTGCTGTTGGTTCGATACTTGTACATAAGATTTTCATTCGCAAATCATCTTTGTGTTTATGTATATTTAATAGGTGTATTTTATTCTATAAGATCTTTTTTTTATATATTAAGATCGATTATGATTGTGCAGTTCCGTATTTGAATTATTTTGAAAATTTTAAACATAAATTTAGCGCTTGTCAAACTGTCATTCCATTACCGGCAATTAAGTTTTTTTTAGTTATTAGGCAAATTATAAGTTACAGGTAATTTAAAATTGTATAAAAATAATTAGTGCCTTGTACTTTCTAACAAATAATATTAGTACCTACACAGTGGCTTTGCCAAAGGGTGAGCCTGTGAGTTCCTACCTTAAACCTAGCAGGGGTGGGTATTTGTAGTTTTATATGGTATTGTCAGGGCCGTATTTACGGGGGGGGGGGGTTAAGGGTTAGACCCCCCCCCAAATTATTTATCAAGTGCTGCAAGTCCACCTGCAATCGTAAAAAAATCAGATAAAACAAAAACAATCAATACAACCAATAACAAAAACATTAAACTTGAAGTATTAAAAAAAATTATAACTAAAGATATCTAATAAACTAAATCCCAAATTCAAAAATCGGAAATTCGTATTAATATCCGGGGATTGGCGACACTGCATTGAGTACACCTACTACTAAATTGCAAAAATATAAAAATTGACGATGAAGAATATAAAAAATTCCTATATATTTACAGAAGGTACTGTGTAAAAGTCTGCGGTCCCTTAATTAATATTGTTAGTTA
The DNA here is from genome assembly GCA_911387805.1 of Cantharis rustica. Lineage (NCBI taxonomy): Eukaryota > Metazoa > Arthropoda > Insecta > Coleoptera > Cantharidae > Cantharis > Cantharis rustica. Next base: position 26,605,916 of record OU426877.1, on the reverse strand, counting down.
TTACTCCTATTAATTAATTTTCGATTTTTTGAAAAATAATTATATTGAAATAAATGAAATAGATATTTTATCTTAATTCTTACTATTATGGTAAAAATTTTAAATTGCTATAAATTGTTTGAACCAAAAATTTTAAAAGAAAAATAAATTTTATGACCATCATCGGCAACAGAGCTTAAAATAACACTTCCGCAATAAATTAGAGTGGGCATTGCAAATCTATAAATTGTCTTATATTTTGGTGTAATTTAGTTTTTCGTTTTGACAACATTATTTACCATCCGTAAAATAAGAATTTAGTTTGTGATTTTTATTAAATTAAAAAATTAAAATATGAATAAGTTTAAACTTATTAAAAATATCGTAGTAAACAAAACTTTTAAAATGGCACAAACAAAATTTTATCCGCGATGCCTCCCAGAAGTCAACCTGTAATCAAAATTTGTCGCTCCCTCGACAAATTATTTTCAACCATTAAGTAAAGTTCACAAAAATCAAAATTTTCTTTGAATATCGAATTTAAATAAAGAAAAATCGCTCAAAAAAATAATTACTTTAATTAAATAAAAACAATCTTTTCACAAAATTTCAACTTTTTTGCGGTTACTTTCGACCAAAATACTTTTAAACAAAATTTTCCAATAACAATAGTCAAAAATAAAATCTTAATTGCAAAAATACTTGCACAAAATTATACTCAAAAAATCAGCGGAGCAAAATCTAGGCGTCCATCGTTTCCGCCATCTTGGCAAAAAAACCTCTTTCTACTCATTTTTCTGCAAACATTACATTTCAAAAATTAATATAACAAAATTTAAATTTAAAAAAATTACCAAAATTGCATTTATTTTGCCGATTTTAGCATGACTGACGGTTTAAGTTGGAACTTAAATTTTTTTATTTAGGTATTTATTTATTTATCGAGTTTTCTATTTTTTATTTTTTAATAATTTGTACTGTATACTTCTATTTTTTGTTTTAAATTTTAGTTTCCTTTGTATTTTAATAAATTAGCTGTTTATTTTTTAATATTTTTAACCCCTCCTCCCCCCCGAAAATCTAGTCTAAATACGGCCCTGGGTATTTTTGTGTATTTTGCTCACTTCTGGATACTGACGGTATTTCAAACCTCTCCGGTGCGTACATATACATGTCTATTAAAATAAAAGTATGTATAGTAATGCCGCCCTACTCTGGCACTAAAGTAATTTAGCGCCGCTCGTAACGTAGTAAATTTTCTACCAACAAATTTATTTGTAAAACTTAGAATACAATGAACAAATTCATAAATTTGTAATTTCATTGATTCCATTCACTGTAATAAATTTTTTCATTAAAATATACTATTAAATTTTTATACATACTACATTGAAAACCTACGAAAAATACTAATAATTTAATAATATAATAGCGTAAATATCTTAAACAATTTGATATAATATTATATAATATATAAAAAAAAAGATCTTTTGAAATAATTACAATAATAATTTAACAATAGTCTGGATTAATCATGGATTACAATCGTCGTCATCGCTCAGATATCTATAAACCTTGGAGGGATCGCAAATAACTTCCGATTTATATTCACACCTTTCACCATCAAAAACGTACTGATCAGAACACTGCAATGTTTTCATTTCCATTTCATTATTACAGATGTGATATTTTGAACAGTCAAATCTATCGGGAAGAACAGCATTTTTGTACTCACATCTGCCGTGCAGCTGTTGGGCATTTCGACAACGGCAACCTCGAACACACTTTTGTAATCTCTCGCTGAAAATTCTTCCCGCTTGACAGATTTTAACTTGTAATGCAATTACTCCTCTCCAATTTCTTTTGCATTCGTAATATTTTCTGCAATTTCTTTCTAACGGAATGCTGTAGTTTCCTTCTGCAGTACAAATCCTATTTAAACTTCCATCATCCACTGCACATTCTGGAACATTTTCTGGAAAATCACAAATTTTTTTTTTGGCGTTGAATTGAAAACAAGAGGCGCATTCCATTATTTCAGACCGTATAAATCTGTTTAAGCTTCCAATTTTACTACAATGGTAATATTTTTTACAACTATTGCGGTATCTCTTTTTGCCAGTACATACACAATGTTCAGCTGTAATTTTATTTTATTAATTCTTTTGGTGACTAATTAATAAGAAATATACTTACCCATTCCAAAGTATGTACCTTGAGAAGATGGACCATCCTCAGGTTCTTCTAAATATTCATTTGAAGTAAAAGTTTCACTAGTAGAAGTTTCATCAGTTACATCCCAATTAGGTCTGATTGCAATCGTTGAAATTTCCAATTCTACTGATGCTTGTGGTGAACCATTAATATATTGGTCTGAATCTATTTGTTCTGCAGTTAAACTGCTTTCTGTATCCTCTAAAGTATATTCACTGGACTTGGTCGTTTTATCATACTGATGTAATTCTGTTGTAAATGCTTCGGTACTGTAATCATCATTGTCGGAATGGGCAGATTCAATAAAAATTGTAGTCTGTGTTGTGGAACTGTATCCTGTGCTTGAAGTCTCAGTTGAGTATTCTTTACTTTCCAAAAGTTCCAAAGATGTCGACATTTGTTGACTATTTTCAGGAGTATTCTCGGAAATTACTTCGGCTGGTAGCAATGCATTAACAGAATTTGTTATATCTGAAACAGGTATAATTGATTGATATTCGTAATAATCAATTGATGTTGATGATTCAACAGGTAATCGAGTGTCAATTACAGTAGTAAATAAATTTTCTGCAGTTGTGCTAAGATCTATCGGTTTTACTGTATCTTCTATTGTTGAAATCGATTGAGAAAATCCGTTTGAAGATGTTGTCGATGACAAATTTTCTTCGTCATTTTTTGAGAAAGTGGTTACATGTGATGAGCTAGCAGTGCTTTCTAAATTTTCTTTCGGAATATTTGTTTGTAGATTTTTAGAAGCATTCAATGTTGTGGGTGCTATTGAGAACCAGTTTGATGATTCTATTGTGGAAATTGCAGATAATGAACTAATTAACGGTGTTATAGAAGTAGAAGTTGAAGTAAATTCTGTGCTTGAACTGGGCAGGGTATTATCATCAGTTTCAATTTCTGGTGATTGGGTGTTTGATGAAGCGGTTACATGTAATGAGCTAGCAGTACTTTGTAAATTTTCTTTCGGAATATTTGTTTGTAAATTTTCAGAAGTGTTCACTGTCGGTGCTGTTGAAAACCAGTTTGATGATTCTATGGCGGAAATTGGAGATAATGAACTAATTGGCGGTGTTATAGAAGCAGAATTTGAAATAAATTCTGTGCTTGAACTGGGCAGGGTATTAACATCTTTTTCAATTTCTGGTGATTGGGTGTTTGATAAAAACAAAGTAGTTGGTGTTGCGGTACTTTCAGAATTTGTTGATTGAGAGTTTTCTTCCAAATTTAACGTAACTTCGTCATTTATTAATGAAGCGGTTGCGTATGATGAACCAGAAGTACTTTCGATTTCTTTTGGATTATTTGTTTGTAGATTTTTAGAAGTATTCAATATGGGTGCTGTTGAGAACCAGTTTGATGATTCTATGGTGGAAATTGGAGATAATGAACTAATTGGCAGTGGCAGGGTATTAACATCCGTTTTAATATCTGGTGATTGGGTGTTTGATGAAAAGAAAGTCGTTGGTGTTGCGGTGCTTTCTGAAATTGTTGATTGAGAGTTTTCTTTCTTTAACGTAACTTCGTCATTTTTTGATGAAGCGGTTACATATGATGAGCCAGAAGTACTCTCGATTTCTTTCGGATTACTTGTTTGTAGATTTTCAGAAGTATTCACTGTCGGTGCTGTTGAAAACCAGTTTGATGATTCTATGGTGAAAATTGGAGATAATGAACTAATTGGCGGTGTTATAGAAACAGAATTTGAAGTAAATTTTGTGCTTGAACTGGGCAGGGTATTAACATCTCTTTCAATTTCTGGTGATTGGGTGTTTGATGAAAACAAAGTAGTTGGTGTTGGTGTTTCCGAAATTGTTGATTGAGAATTTTTTTCAAAATTTAACGCAGCTTTGTCATTTTTTGATGAAGCGGTTACATGTGATGAACTATCAGTACTTTCAAAATTTTCTTTTGGAATATTTGCTTGTAAATTTTCAGAAGTGTTCACTATCGGTGCTGTTGGAAACCAGTTTGATGATTCTATGGTGGAAATTTGAGATAATGAACTAATTGGCGGTGGCAGGGTATTAACATCCGTTTTAATATCTGGTGATTGGGTGTTTGATGAAAACAAAGTAGTTGGTGTTGTGATACTTTCTGAAATTGTTGATTGCGATTTTCCTTCCAAATTTAACTTAACTTCGTCATTTTTTGATGAAGCGGTTACATATGATGAGCCAGAAGTACTTTCGATTTCTTTCGGATTATTTGTTTGTAGATTTTCAGAAGTATTCAATGTGGGTGCTGTTGAAAACCAGTTTGATGATTCTATGATGGAAATTGGAGATAATGAATTAATTGACGGTGTTATAGGAGCAGAAGTTGAAGTAAATTCTGTGCTTGAACTGGGCAGGGTATTAACATCTGTTTCGATTTCTGGTGATTGGGTGTTTGATGAAAAGAAAGTAGTTGGTGTTGCGGTGCTTTCTGAAATTGTTGATTGGGAGTTTTTTTCCTTTAACGTAACTTTGTCATTTTTTAATGAAGCGGTTACATATGATGAGCTAGAAGTACTTTCGATTTCTTTTGGTTTATTTGTTTGTAGATTTTCAGAAGTATTCACTGTCGGTGCTGTTGAGAACCAGTTTGATGATTCTATGGTGGAAATGGGAGATAATGAACTAATTGATGTTGTAGGAGTAAAAGTTGAAGTAAATTCTGTGTTTAGCTCGGTCGAGGTATTAATATCTATTTCAATTTCTGGTGATTGAGTGTGTGATGAAAACAAAGTAGTTGGTGTTGCAGTGCTTTCCAAAATTGTTGATTGAGAATTTCTTTTCGAATTTAACGTAATTTCGTCGCTTTTTGAAGGAGTGGAACTTAATTGTGTAGTATCATCATAAGTTGCTGTAGAAATTTCTTTCAATGTTGAAATTTCACTTTCTATCTCAGGGATTAAGAATCCAGATGTTACAGGCGATGCTATTGTATTCAATTTTTCTTGCGTAGTTTGATCTTTTAATTGTTCGTTTATTGATGAAAGCAAATCTGTTTCACTTGTTATTTCTATTCCCGATAGTTCAATCCCGTTATTAGAGTTTAAAGATTCAGTGGTGGGTAATTGTCCAGTGGTTGAGAGTGATGCAAAATTATTAAAATTTTCTCTTTGGTTATCTTGATCTTCAGTTGAATTTATGTTTCTACTTTCAGTTGATAAGCTTTCTACAGAAATTTTTTCACTTGTTGGTGTTATTGTCTCATCCGTTACTGAAAATCGAGTGCTAGAAGTTGTTTTTGTGGAATGTTCATTTGCAGTGGATTTTACACTTTCATCTTCTGTTATTAGACTTGCTAATTCATTGTTTTCGCTTGATGATTTTATTGTTTCGTCTTCTGTTATTGAAGACGGAGTGGTGGAAGTTGTTTGCTTGAAATCAACTCTTCCGTCTCCTGTTGTTGAAAATAGAGAGTTCACTGTACTTTCTGTAAAATTCTGATATGGAGTAAATGGGGTACTTTCACCTTCAGGTGATATACTGAGCAATAAAATCTTTTCGCTGGAGTCTTCTGTTATTAGTAATATAGTGCTAGAATTTGTTTCTTTCGAATTGTGATCACCTGTTGTCGAAAAGGGAGTGCTAAATGTTTCTTGAAAATTCTGATATGTAGTGGATTTTATAATTTCGCTTTCAGGTGTTACACTTGTCAATAAAAGATTTTTGGTAGATTGATTTGTTGGTGAAATTGATGTGCTAGATGTTTCTTTTATATTCCGATATGTAGTAGATAGTATAATCTCCTCTTCAGATGTTACATTTGTCAATAAAAGATCTTGATTAGATTGATTTGTTGTTTCATCTTCTGTAATTATTAATAGTGTGTCAGAATTTGTTTCGTTCCGATTGTGATCATCTATTAATGAAATTTGAGTGCTAGATGTTTCTTTAAAATTCCGTAATGTAGTAGACAGTATACTCTCCCCTTCAAATGTTGCACTTGTCAATAAAACATTTTCTTTAGATTGATTTGTTGTTTCATCTTCTGTGATTAGTAATAGAGTGTCAGATTTTGTTTTTTCCAGATTGTGAACGTCTGTTGGCGAAATTGAAGTGCTCGTTGTTTTTTTTATATTCCGATCTGTAGTAGGTAGTATACTCTCCCCTTCAGCTGTTACCCTTGTCAATAAAAGCTTTTTGGTATATTGATTTGTTGTTTCATCTTCTGTGATTAGTAACATAGTGTCAGTATTTGTTTCTTCCGGATTGTAATCATCTGTTGGTGTAATTAGAGTGCTAGATGATTCTTTTATATTGCGATATGTAGTCGACAGTATACTCTCTCCTTCAGATGTTACATTTGTTAATAAAAGGTTTTCGATAGATTGATTTGTTGTTTTATCGTCTGTAATTAATAATATAGTGTCAGAATTTGTTTCATTCCGATTGTAATCATCTGTAGGTAAAATTGGAATTCTAGATGTTTCTTTAAAATTCCGTAATGTAGTAGACAGTATACTCTCCCCTTCAGATGTTACACTTGTCAATAAAAGATTTTCATTAAATTGATTTGTAGTTTCATCTTTTGTGATTAGTAATATAGTGTCAGAAATTGTTTCTTCCGAATTGTCAACATCTATTGGTAAAATTGTAGTTGTCGATGTTTTTTTTATATTCTGATATGTAGTAGTCAGTAAACTCTCCCCTTCAGGTGTTACACTTGACAATAAAAGATCTTCGTTAGATTGATTTGCTGTTTTATCTTTTGTGATTAGTAATATAGTATCAGAATTTGTTTCTTCCTGATTATGAACATCAGTTGTTGAAATTGTAGTGCTAGATGTTTCTTTAAAATTCTGGAATGTAGTAACCAGTAAACTCTCCCCTTCAGATGTTACACTTGTCAATAAAAGATTTTCAGTAAATTGATTTGTAGTTTCATGTTCTGTAATTAGAAATATAGTGTCAGAATTTGTTTCTTTCTGATTGTGAATATCTGTTGGTAAAATTGTAGTTGTTGATGTTTCTTTTATATTCCGATATGTAGTAGCCAGTAAACTCTCCCCTTCAGGTGTTACACTTGACAATAAAAGATCTTCGTTAGATTGATTTGTTGTTTTGTCTTCTGTGATTAAAAATATAGTGTCAAAATTTATTTCGTTCGGATTGTGAACATCTGTTGGTGTAATTGGAGTACTAGATGTTTCTTTAAAATTTCGATATGTGGTAGACAGTATACTCTCCTCTTCAGATGTTACATTTGTTAATAAAAGATTTTCGATAGAATGATTTATTGTTTCATCTTCTGCTATTAATATTATAGTGCCCGAATTGGTATCTTTTAGAGTGTTTGATTTACTTTCTTTGAAATTCTGATATAGAGTCGATGGCATACTTTCACTTTCAGCGGTTACATTTGCCAATAAAAGATTTTCGCTAAATGGATTTGTTGTTTTATTTTCCACTATTGAAGATAAAGTAGTGACAATGCTATTTTGGCCAATAGGCCACTGTGTCTGTTCATGTTGGGGTATTAAACTTCCTAAGGAAGGTTTTTCGCTTGATGATTTTATTATATCTTCAGTTGTTAAAAGTTGTGAGTTGGAAGAGGTTTCTATGGTATTTAGATTTGTAGTCCGTTTTGTACTTTCTTCATCTCCTATTGTGTAACTTACTGAAGTGATTATTTTTCTTGGTGAATATGTTGTTTCTTCTTCTGTTATAAAAATCAAAGGACTGGATGTTCTTTCATTGAAATTATTATCGATAGTCGTTTGCATACTTCCATCTTCTGTTATAATACTTGATAAAATAACTTGATCAGCATCTTGTGCTGTAATTTTTTCGGTTGTTTGTATGTCTGGTTCGCTTTCGGTTGATGAAAATCCAGATAATTGAGTAGTAGTAGCTCTTTCGTTAAAAGTATGAGACGTGTCGTATGGCCAGCTGCCATCTTTTATTGGTAAACTTGTTAAATAAATTTGTTCGCTTGTGTTTTCATCATATTTAAAAGAAGAAGGTTCGATCGGTTTTTCTTTGATATTTTGATCAGTAGTCGATGAACTGCCCAAAATAGGTTTTTCTATTGGAGTAGATGTAATATCAGACGGTTTTCTTTTTTCTTCGTCTTGAGAATTTTCTGTTGTCGATTTTTCCAGTAGCCATCCTAAATTATCATAAGAATTTGTCGATTTCAAAAATTCTTGTGCAATTAATTCTTGAATTTCTGGTGGTATATTTTTTTCGCCGTTGGTATCGAGAGGGTTAATTATAGGAACACTTGCATCGGTTAAATTTGTTTTGTTTGCACAAATTATATTTAATTCAAATTGTTTATCTGGGTATTTCTGGTAACAAAATAGTACACACTTTTGTTTATCTGGAGACTCTAACTCAACTGTTGAATGTATTCCAGATTTCTCACAAATTATTTTGGGAATTATGCCATTGCTATCGTCTCTTCCCATGTCGGTAGTTGTCGGAATAACTCTGCACATTTGTTTACTTTCATCGTAGATTGCATTTCCGTAGCACTTGCAAATATGTGTTGCTTTTGGTAAGCAAACGATGTAATAATTAGCTTTAAATTTGTTTGGATAAGCCATCGGACCCAATATGTTGTGTGAGCAACGTTTGCCCGGAATTAGACACCTCACTTCACCACCTCCAATATTTGGCAAGCATCGCTGTTCTGTTTCATAAAAGGTATTCTTCACACTTGGACAATACCTTGCTTCAAAATATAACTTATTTTCTTTTCTGACACATTGGAAAAATTGTGATGCAGTAAATCCTTGTATTTTCTGATTTTCTATTGCACACTTTGTGCTGGTTGTTATGGCCTAAAGGAAAAAAACCAAAAAATGGGAATTTTATTGCTTCTACTTACTTACTGCTGGACTCAATTGGTGACTTAAAATAATATTTGAAATTAATATGCCGAAACACACCCAGGCAAGAAACATTTTTTATGGTGACTTGAAAATTAACTAAAGTATTCAACAAACTTAATAATTTATATTTCTATCGTTGTTAGCAAATGTAAATACTTTTATTTGTTCGGAATTTTAACATTTGAGCACGTTTTGGCTGATTACTAAGAATCCATTGTTGGCTTAATTAACATAACTTTTATTGCATTGAAATTAATAATTTTGGCACGTGGAAGTTCTGATAATCATCGGGCAGGATTTTAGTAAAACCCGTATCGCTATTCTTCATTTGCAAAACTATGTTTCTATAAGTCAAGACGAGAATTCTTCATTACTAAGAGGCCAGCTACGTTGAAAGCTCTGTAGTAGACTACACGGTAAAAAAATACGAGAGTGTAATAATTTATATACGATTGGATCACAAAACAAAGAAAACAAAATGAAAGTTTCAGTTAATTTTTTTTAAATTTTACTAATAAGTATCAAGTGCATTTATAAATACATTCATGCTCAAAACTACTATCTTATGCTAATTTTTGTAGACATTTAAAAAAATTACAACTAAAATTACGAGAAAAATTTATAAAAAAATCTAAACTGTATGGTACGTACAAAATAAACTAAAATCACAAGAACACTTCTGAGCGCTTAAGAAGAGGCAGTGTATTTTATTGCATTTTATAAATATTAATTACAAAAATATTGCAAAAATGTATTTTGTTCGATATTAAAAAATGTGCTGACAAAAATAGAATCGGATAATTTAAGTAGAGAGTGTAAGTTAATGTCTTAGAACTAGTAGTCTCATTCAAACCGTTCTCGCTTCTTTCACAAATTGTAACGAATTTTTATATTTCAATTACATTTTTTGAGGACAAGGGGAAAGTTTTCGTTTTGATGATACAGCTATACTTCGCAGACTACGAGATCTTTCAAATAAAGAGGGATCTGTGTAAATTGGTTCGCTCGGATCTTCGAAAGGTCCTCCTAAACCAGTTGACGGTATATCCAAATCGTCCTTATTTAAAGTTGGAAAAGCGCGTGCTCTTCCAAATCCAATGAAGGGCTTTTGTAATCCCGAACCAAACATCGATAAACTGGATAAACCGCTACTTCTGGTAGGTGGATAAGAACTACTTGATCTCGACGACTCTCTATCCAAAATTATATTTTTCCGTATGACGGTCCAATATCGTCGATATACCAAACCTGCAGTAATGGATATTAGGACCAAGAAGGTTGTCAAAGATAACACAGCGCCTAGCAATCCTTTGTATTCTCCCGAAGTTAAACAGACCGTTTCTTGCAGTGGTACTCCTAAACGAGCTTCATGTTGCAACTCTTCTCGTGATTCAAACACCTGTTAAAAAATTTATTTTAGCCCAATTTTAAAAATTGCACTTTACGCACCTCAATCATTTCTCTTACAAATTCTAATTCTGAATCATCTGGTTTAGCATTTGGAAAAGAAACAGAACTTCCATTAACTAACGTAATATTACTACTGACAGTATTATTTTCATTCATGACTTCTATAGTGACCGAATCGTTAATCTCCCTTTTACGTCTTCCAAATGATGGCTCTTCTCTTCCTCTACCGGTTTCACAAAACGCTGGCTTACATCCTTCTCTGCAAGTATGTACAGTTGCTTCAAAAACTAAGAAGTTTGATTCTGGAATTTTGAACGCATTAAATCGTGCTTCCAAAGTGTCTCCACTGCGTCCTCGATCCAATTCTGGAAACACGTAAGGATCCACTGGACATCTAATAAAAAAGAAAAGTGATTAATACTGCATTGGAGATATTTTATTTGCATACCCTCGTCGATCAATCAGTTGAACCGATCTTCCAGAATAAGGATCTCGGGCGATAACATTTGTGGCGAAAATATCAGTTAGATAATTATTTCCATCTTGAGCTTCGAGTCTGAAAGTTAAAGGATCTCCAACTGCTATGGTGGTGGTAGGTCTTCCTTGGTATAAAATTAACAGTCTTACTTTTGAACTAAGCGTATTTTCTGCTGGAAGATATTCAATTGGAATGGGACTTCCCGATCTAATATTAAAATGAATAAATTAATTTCCTGAAATTAGATTTAAAAAAATGTCTTTATTTTTTACCCTGCTCCTATGTAATCGGAATACACCACCGCTTCCCCAGGTCCTCGGAACAGACACGTAAGATTGAATCTCTTGTCTACTCCAGTTTGTACATTGTCACTAAATTGTACCACTGCAATATTTGTCATCGTGTCTCCGTATCTTTGTGTTCCACATTCCGGATAACCTTGAGCTCCACTAATTCGTAATACGTGTTTCACACCTCCATTTCCTCGAATGAAACAGCGATCGTAAAATCCGTATGTGTATATTCTTCCATAAAATCCTTCGGGAGTGATTAGAGTAAATTCCATTCCATCTTCGTTACAAATTTGTCTAACTGTAATAATTCAAAAATTAGGTATAACCCCGACAAAAAATTTTTACAGAAAAAATTTACCATCTAAACAATCGGCATCACCGTTTTGCCTACTAAGTGTTCGCTCGTAATAATCGAAATTTCCAGTTTCAAAATACTGAGGGTTTTCCAAATCAAAATCTCTGGTGTCTCTATCGCTCAATTCACAATTTTCCTTTTCTCCGCTGGTATAGTCGGCAGGTGTTCCTTCCCTAAATTTCATTAAAAATTATTTATAATTTACACTCTTGATGATATATAAATTTACCTGTAATTGAAAGCTCTACATGTAAAGTCTCTACTGTCGGAACATTCTCGTTCACAATCGGCCAGTGTTCGTGTGGCTATAATACGTCTAACATATTGTTTTCTTAATCTTTGTCTTGCTCCGGTTTGCTTAAAAGATTCTCCTTCCTCGCATTTGTAACCAAATGGTCTTGTTCCAATATTAGTATCGCCATCATAAATTGGACCATCTGGTCCTGGAGAATATGGTCTTCTAAAATCATATGGTGGGCGGTCTACGAAAGGACGACGGTCAGCACTAAGTGGTCTACGATCTTCATATGGGCGACGATGATCATATGGTCGTGGATCTTCATACGGGCGGGAATCATCATATGGACGACGAGGATCGTCATAAGAAGGACGTCTGGGATCATCATAAGTGGGTCGTCTAGTATCATCAATAGCAGGACGTCTAGGATCGTCAAGAGCAGGACGTCTGGGATCATCAAGAGAAGGTCGTCTAGGATCATCAAGAGAGGGACGTCTAGGATCATCGTAAGGTCTTCTGCCATCGTTCGGTCGTCTAGGATCATCATAAGGACGACGGTCATCGTATGGGCGTTGAACTGGGCGCTTGATATCATAAGGTGGTCTATCGTCGTATGGTTTAATTGGTCGTTTATCTGGACGTACAAAGAATTTTCCGTTCCAAAAGAATTTTGTTTCATAATCACCATAGCGATCTTCGGAACCACCATATCGTCCTCCTTCTCCATCATAACGATTATCGTAGCTAGGTGGATAGCGTCCTGGATATTTATTATGATAAATTCCGGGATAATATGGATATTTACTGGGTGGGGGATATCTATCGTCTGAAGGGTATCTTGTATCGGGTGGGTATCTTCCATCACCATAAATACCGTGACCACTCGTAGGTGGATATTTACTGGGTGGGTATTTATCATAAGGGTATCTGTCGTATGGATATTTATCGAATGGATACTTATCGGAAGGATATTTATTATATGGATATCTATTATCTGGTGGATATCTACCACCTGATGTTGGACCAACTGGATAAATTCCATTGCTATCATCGGGATATAAAGGTCTTGGAGGAGGGCGGGGAGGATACCTGCCATCGTCGGGATATCGTCCATCGTCGGGATATTTTCCGTCATCTGGATATCTATCGTAATCTGGACGAGGTCTAAGTGGTGGATATTTTCCTGGACCGGGATAGTCATCACCTCCGGGACCAACTGGGGGAAACCGGTTGCCCGTGCCTCCTGGTCTATAAGGTCGATCTGGTCTATCTGGTCTATCTGGATACTTTTCACCTGGCCTGGTATTTCCACCTTCACCTGGTCTTTGTCCACTTTCATTTTCACCACCAACTACATAATCTGGAAAGTTTTTGGTTTATTCTCGATAATAGAATGTATTATATCATGAATGTTATAATACTTACGCATTAAGTTTTCATAGTAATCATAATCGGCATCGTAAATTATGCGCATTCCATCACGCTGGTTGTATCGGCTTAATCGACACGTTCTGTAACGTTCGCTGTAAACTGCCGATCTACATTGAAAACTTGGTTGCCTTAAGCACTCATCCAAACATTCGCTAAGAGATCTTCCAGATATTTCAGAATGATGTTCACCTCCCAATCTACTATTTCGATATCGTTGGAAAGCAGTGTCGGCACGTTTTCCAGTAAATAAGTGAGATGTAACGGAATTGTCTGGATATTCTGAGCCGCGAGCTAAAATTTTTTGTTCGTTATTTGTAAAAATGCACTCTTTATTTTTGACTTACGGCTGTCTAAGCAGGCGAAATCGTAAAAGTGATGAGTCGAGCTGCTACTAACACCGAGATCTTCTTTTTGCGATATGGAATCCTCTTCAGATAAGACACATAATTTTGTCATTTCGTCGTATTCCAATGATCGGCAAAAGTATTTTTCTGCTCTCACGCACATTGCTTGACAATCTTCTAATGTTATGTTCGTGAATAAATCTACCTCGAACGGTCCGCCTAATCTTTTGTTTTCTTCTTTGATAAAAACTCCTAAACCGTCACATCTCCGTTCGCCTAAAACAGTTTTGCAATAGCGAAATGTAAATTTTAAATTTATTTTGAATTACCATTTAAGCATGTATTTTCTAAATATTCTGAACTTGGGTCGTCTTCCAGAAGTTCAGGATGAGTTCTTCTGGTGAATCTACTAAGCGTACAAGTTCGTAAAGCCGAATCGAATGTTGCTGATCGACAAACGAAACTGAATTCGTTTAGACACTTATCTTCGCATTCGCTTCTATTGGAAGCCGTCATTTCTTTCATATCTGCCATCGGAAGTTTTAATTTTTTTCTTGGATGTCGTTCAAAAATGTATCGTCGATTTGGACATTCTCGATCGGGTCGACTTGCTAAAAAAAACTTGGTATTACAATATACATAAGTGGGGTTTTAGAGTAAACTTAGAGTTAGTCCATACATGTTATGCAAACTTCTGTGAAGTGGACGCTGTTGGGAACGGCCATCAGATTTCCTATTCCTTCGGGTGCAGCCTGTTCACTAGTAAGATAGCACGTCGATTCTTCGTATTCGGGGCCTCCATTGTACGTCGCAATTCTGCCTCCTGGTTGAAAATCAAAGGAAGTACAAGCTCTCACTATATTATTGGATGCACGATCTCTTAAGCACAAATCCTGACACTTTTCTAAAACCATGAAAGGTGGTGCGGTGTCTCTTACGATATCGTCATCGAATCCTTGCAATTGAATATTGGGAAGTCTTTCATACATAACCTTGCCGTTCATTGAGCCCGAACCGCATGAAGTTTGAGCTGAAAGTTTTCAAGTTATTTGAGGTTTTTAATTTTACATTTCAAATTTTTACCCCTGGTCATCATTTTCAAAACCGTAAGAACCGTAATTGCTTGAACCATGTTGGGTATAAATGGGTAGTTTTTCATTTTGAATTTTTCATACGCTTGGTTGTTGCGTATATTATCTGGTCATGCTTTTGTTTACCTGAAAGTAAATTGAATAAATTAATTAGTGCAATATTGGCCTAACCAAGGTTCCCACGGTTCAATGCAATTTTCAATTGAGTTGGGTGTTTGGATATGCGTGATTGTTCCCACGCATAATTTTTTAGCTTAAACTTTTTTAGTTTTGCGCTTTAACAATATATAGGTTTGCGGAGAAAAGCTTACTTTTACAAAAAAAAAGCAAAAATATTTGCTACGGTATGCAGCGTGGAATTACAAAAAAACGGAAATAGGCATCCTGAGTTTAATAAATTAGCTCTACTGCATGTTATATCTATTCTATTCATCGGAAATAGGAAACCAAGCATGAGATTCAATGACAAAATTTGTGTATGAGTGTATTAAACATTTTTTTAAATTAAACAGATAACGGTTTTTTATAGAAATATTATTTTTAATTTTTTTAGATGTCTATGTTCCGATCGGCTGCTGCTCGATTATTCCGACATGCAAAGCAATTGGTGATTGCCCCCCAGCAACGAGGAATTCATCATCTCCAGTTAGCGAATGAATCACTGGAAGATTTAACTCACAGGTTAGCTGGTACTAAAAATTTATCACTTTGTAGAAGTTATTTATTTGTTTGTCATCGAATTGGAGTTTTTTGCTATAAGAAAATAATCTTTTTCGTCCAAATTTCTTCGTTTAAATTTTTTAAATAACTATAAATAATAATTGTATATTTAAAAAACAATAATTTCGATTACGAAATAACGATTAGTTCACAATCAATTCAATAAAGACGTGTTGATTGTATTATTTGAAAGTTTATTGCGTGTTTTATTATCATTGATAGTTAAATTAAATAAAGAATGTACCATTTCTACTATGAAATTTAAATTTGCATAATTTTTAATTAAATAACCAAATATGTAATTACAACCGGAAGTTGTAAAATTATATTTTCGGGTTGTCAAACCTTTTAAATGAAAAAATAACAATTGCAAAAATTGCAATAATTTTACCTCACCTTGTTTTACTTTAATTATTTTAAGATTTGTTACAAATATAAATAACTGCTTAGATAGTCAAAAAACCGATCACACCATTTTGAAATGTAGTTTGATCTTTCATGAATGATTAATTTTTAATTATATCATAAAACTTTAATATGCAATAAATTAGCTTTAATTAAAATGTAGCAAAATTTTACGAGTTGATTATTCTCGTTTAAAAAAAAATTGACGTGAGCTTGCGTTTTGATTAAATCAAAAAATCCAAAACATGAGATTGGCAGGCAATATCATCAAAATCACTTAAAATTGTACAACACTTTTTCTGCTATAAGAAATGAAATCAAGTTCAACAGAGAGAAATCAGATGAAAAATCGGGCAAACGCTGATGATCTGAATAACTGTTTAGGAGTTCATCTCTTCTTCTCGCAAAGAAGCCAAATATGTGAAATATTCAAGTGGACCTAATCATCAACAAACATCTTAACTACAGAAGTAGAGCCAAATGGAGAACAACATTTAGATAACGGTAGTGAAGCCAAATCAGTTCCTAGCTCTTGGCTTAGTTTTTTTATCACCTAAATTGTTCAACAATTTGACTAGCAGCAAACATATTAATTTAGCTTTTCTTGGTGCTGCAGGAGATATGTTATGAAAATATTTATTCTTCATTTGACCTTGACTTTTCGTCAATTGTCCAAACCGTTTCCTTCAATTCTAGGGAACCCATATTTAGAAGTCTGGAAATTTTTACCCAACATCACAACTAACGTTCACACCAAGCCCATACATCATTCCTGACTCCGTTTTTTTCTTAGTCAAAGTAATGAACGGTTAATCATTAAAAAAATCAAAAAATATTTACATAATCATTTTGTTTCAATTAAAATTTTTAATATATTTTTGCGCAATTTTAAATTTAATTAAAGCAAAATCAATATAATGAACTAAAATTTGATATCGTTTATTTATGTACTACTTGGCACATGCAAGTGATTTAACACACAAGTTATTTATAGAAAATTATCATTAATTTTTATGTTTGATTAAATAATTTTGAAAACAATTTCTTATCTTTATTGAAACAAATTTTTTTAATTCTTCCGCACTGGTCGGATTGCGATGTTGGGGGCGGAGGGGGGTAAGATTAAATAGAAGCTTTCATATTTATTGAAGAAGTTGGTAATCAATGCATACTTCAGATCAAAATATTTATTGCAAAAAAAATGTTATCTAATATGAACAATCTTTTACATTTATTTGTCGTCTTATTTGTAAATGAAATTGTTTATCAAAAATCTAATAATACAATTTGATTATCTTAATATAGTAAATGGATGTTTTGAATAACAACCACATTAGACTCACTAATTGAGTACATAATTATATATTTGTTACAATATTTTTAAATTTTTTTGTTTCTCTTTGTAGTTTACTCTATAATTATAACCATTTATTTATAACTTATCACTATGTAATTTTAATTTAGTCATTATTGCTAAGTGGAAATCACACTGGTTTTGGTTAAATTTCTTCCAAATATTTTTCAGTTTTTTACAATCAAGCTCAAGGCTTGCTAAATGTAAGCGTAATTTTAAGAGTTTTATAAACATTCTAATTAAATTCCTCCTCCCTTCTAGATATGAATGCTTTTTTTGTCGAACTGACATTGATGGTTGGGATATTCGTCAAGCCATGAACGATCTTACCGGAATGGACTTGATTCCCGATCCTCGAATCATCATAGCTTCTTTGTACGCTTGCAGACGTGTTTGCGATTACGCATTAGCAGTGCGTTATTTGGAAGCGATTAAATATAAATGCGAGTCCTACGATAACACTATTTACCCCTACGTCCTACAAGAAATTGGACCAACATTATGTGAACTTGGGATTGAAACTCCAGAAGGTTTGGGATATGATAAGCCCGAAATGTTTCTACCCGATGTTATGGATTGTTAATTACCTTTCTCTGTTTCTAATATTTTTCTGAAATATGCACCTAACTTACATAATAATCGTGCAAAAAAAAATCTTGAAGTTCATCCACTTTCAGTTCAAAAAAATAAATTTGTAGTCAATCACTATGTTTTTGCGTGACTGACATTATCATTTGACAAACTATTTTTTTAACAACAAAATATAATGTATACAAATAAAACTGCCAAGTTATCGTTAAGCAATTATAATAAAGCCATCTCAATTTGAATTTGCAATTGTACCTTGTTCAGTTAAAAATTGTATTTATTTAATATTTTCGAATAAAATAATAATTCCCTTAACATTTGAATGAAATATTGAAGACATAGTAATGTAATTGAAAAATGTAATACTTACAGCAGCTTTTTTGCGATGTTGCTGTCACTATCACCTGCACTCACCAACTGATTAATTTTGTCAAATCCCCTTTGGTGATTACTCTGCAGGTCCTTGGTACTTATGCCGCCATCCGGAAGCTCTTTTGTCCAAGCTTCCGGGAAAGCATCAAATACGCGGGGTCACTGGATGGTCATTGCTCACCAATACCTACACTTGTGCAATTTGATTGTGTACTCATTTTTTGAACTTTACATGCTTACTATTATTGGTTTGTCCTATGTTGATCTCATTTTTTGGTCATAGAACCTTGAGAGAAAAAACGATTAAAACATTTTTTCGCATCTGATAGCTGCAAAATATATGCAATCTTAATAATTTCTTATTAATTTTTTCTTATTTTGATGAATTTTTCTAATAATATTACGGTTGCAGTTATCGTTTTTTCCTGTTTTGAAATTTTTAAATAATTTTTTTTATATACGCAGATAATTACTTTTACCGTAAATATTATAGTTAAATGGCCACGAACGTTATGATTTTTAAAAGGATAACGAACTAATAACTGTGTATTAAAAAACCAAATTTAAATATATTTTTAAATTTTCTTTTTTATTTTCTCTTCTTTGCGTTCAAAGGTTATCAAGTATTTACGGAAGTTTGTTGGTCAAGATAAAAATATTTTTATGAGTGTAATTTTCATATTCTCAAGGATTTTAGGATAAGGCTTCAAGTAACCAATTTTTGGATTGCCAGGTTTCTTGAGCTGTATAAAAGTTTTCATAACTTTATTCTTATTTATTTTTATAAGTTGAGACTGAATAAAAAATTTATATTTATTACGAGTCATAAACTAAATTTTATTTTTACTACATACATTATGTACAAAATATATTAAAAATTTAAATATACCTTAAAATATTTTTTGATTGTTCCACTTAAAGATATTTCAAAATAATTTAATTCTATGCTAGCCTCAAATGCTATTATTTGTTGATTGTATATAATATTATAGTTTTGATTGTTGTTGCTTCAACTTTTACCTTTTTAACCATTCATTCATGAATGATTTGAATGATTCCCATTTTAAACTTATAGTATATGGTGTGACTTGTTTAATACGTTCATTGTTGTTATTGTTAGCATTTATCTAAATTGGTGATTAATAATTAGTGAACCGAAAAGAAATGCACCACTTGAGTAGATGCAACAATTTTAATCGTGTTCACTATAGTAAGTTATGTTAAATATGATAGTAAAATTTGAGGGATTGCAATAAATATAATGAGAGATTTCGGAAAATATGAAATTTTGAAAAACCTTAGATACGTAGGTATATTTGAGTTATGGTTATCCCTCGGTGATGTTATTATAATAAAATATGTAAGAGTTCAAATTATTTATATATTTTCATATTGTTAATACACTTTAAAGTTAACAAATGAAAATTTAGATGACTTCTCCCTCAAAAAACAAAATTTTTTTTTCCCGATATTTTGCATTGACCATTTAAGTAACGAAATTTGCGAAAAAATTTGACTGCTCGTGATTAGATTAAGCAAAAAAAGTTTATTTATGACGGGCGGTGAGCGCTGTCGGTACAGCGCGTCATTAATTTACCTTTAGATCTACTCAGTAATTACAAATAAGAAACAATATTTTATCTTTTAAATGAAAATATATTTTTATTTAAACACTTTATTTATAATAACAAATTATATAAAAAAAAATTTTTAAATTAAAAAAAGAATATTAATAAATAAATTTTATTAATTATTTATAAATACTATTTTTATATACTTATATTAATATTTATATTTAATACTTAACATTTTTAGGTAGGTAATGATCTTGCATTGCCAACTCAAAATTTAATTTATTGGTACCACCAAATTTAGCTATGTTAAATTGTCAGAGCAGAATCTTATGCATTTCTTTTTTTTAATTTTAGAAAATATGCCCAAATATGCACGGTCAGTAGATTTCAGTCGAAATATGCAATATCCTAAAAATTAACCAAAATATGCAAATGCATATAATCCGGTCTCTAATTATGAAGAATCGGTGCGACCTTTAGGCTTCACAACTTGGTCTATTAAGGTCTATTAAGTTTTTCAGTCGTGAGTTAACTTTTAGGTTAGCTAATTTGGTTTAAAATGTAATTAAAATTTTAAACCATATTAAGCCGAATATGAGTTTTTCAGTGATTAGACAATATTATTTTAGTTAACTAACCAAAATATTTGCTAAGTTGGTATCGAAACGCAGTAAAATTTCACAATTTGACAAACAACGTGTGCGTATTTCTGGTATTTATGACATATTGCGAGGTTATGCAGGTCAGCGTCACTTTTAGTTGCTTAGCAAAGTTAACTAAAATAATTTAGTTAAACCCAAATACATTAGATAGGTTAATACGTACAGCTCGTTGCATTTTTAATGCATTATTAGGTAAAGCTGGTTTCAACGCCATCTGTCGAGGCGAGTTGTTCAAATTGGAAATCAAATAATAAATAATTGGCTATTCAGGAACAGAAGTGATCCAAGTGACATATCAAAAGTTTTGAGATATTAACCAAAACGCGTTTTCATGAATCCTGCCGTTACTTTAATAAAAATTTTTCCTAAATTATTTTTTTATCTTAACAGAATTCATAATAATTAAATTACCTTATATACAAAATTATGAAAATTTGTAATTCTATTAGGAAAACTTTTGATTTTCTTCATTTGGATCACTTCTGTTTTTGATAAAATTTAGAATTCCGAATGGAATACATGATTGTTCTTTATTATTTTACAACAATTCTGCACCACTTTAAATGGTAAATTCAATAAAATTATACGTTTGAAAAATATATGAAAACGTTGAATAAAATAATGGCGATGTAGAAGAACATAATATTGAATCTAATCATTTGTGTGAAACTATAGAAGATATTCCATATCTATATATTATTTAAATTAATTCGATTTTAATTTACATGTTCGGTTTGCTTTATTCTTGAATTTTGTATAAACAATTAATAAAGTTTTGTGCTATTTGCAATGTATTTCTTTGATTGATGTATTATTTCAATATTATTTCGAGTCAAAATCCACGAGATCCACTTTAAAATTCCATTAAAACCATTTTTATATTCAAAATTGTGCCTGTAAAAAAAATTAAATATTTTTATACTTTTGTGATATGATATTGTTATCAATTAAAAAAAATAATAATAATTTTAAAGTTGTTTCCAGAACTTTGTTAAACCAAATGTTAAACAAGTTTTCGTAATTTTTACAAACATCGTTAAAGTGGATTTAGTAGGTTTTGATATTAGAGGATTCAATTGCTGTCAACAAATACTTTAGTTAGGTTATAAGGGACAATCAAACAACTGCACAACTCCACTCGTTAGGTGCCGCTAGTGCGCTGCTTTACCATTTTCGTTCGAAGCTGCACGTATTAACCTATTTAATGTATTTGGTTAAACCACCACATGTGCTGGTTTAAATAATTGGTTAGAGAAAACTGCTAACCCAAGACTGAAAAACCGCTAACTAAGAAATTTTGTAGTTAAATATTTTTATTTAGTTAAACCACGACTGAAAAACTGGGCCTAAGTACTACATCAATTAATTTCGACTAAATTCGCATATTTTATAGTATATTAAGTTAGGTTAAAAATTAAGTTAGGGTAAGTTGTATAAAGTTTGAATTAAAATTAAATCTAACCCAAATCAGTGCTTATAAAATCACAACGCCAAAGGCTGCCTTAGATTAATTTTAATCTGAGCTTTACACAACCTGACCCTAACTTAACTTTTATCCTAACGTAATATTATATAAATAATGCGAATGTGGTTGAACTTAATTGGTGAGCAATTCAATGCATCAAGTTGTGCGGCCTGCAGGCCGCACTGATTCGGAATAACCTTTCAATTTTTATAGGTTTTTACCTTAAAATGAATCAATCGACGGTACGTTACGAACAGAAAGACGATTAAAAAAAATAATTATAAAAAATTAAGTACTAATATAAACATTAAATTTTATGGATACTTTCAAATTTCGGGTAAACATCCAGTTTCAATTTTTTGATTGACTGTTTCCATAAGATTAGCCCCACCTATGGCGTGTTTTTTGAGTTTAAATTGCACTCGATAATGGCAGATCTAGAAAAACACAGACTTTTGAGACAATATATTACTCTCCAAAAATGTTACAATTATTATAAATAAAGTGTTTAAATAAAAATAATAAAAATATAAAGAAAGTATTGTTCTTTATTTGTAATTACTGAGTAGATCTTAAAGTAAGTCAATAACGCGCAGCAGCGCACTGTACCGACAGCGCTCACCGCCCGTCATAAATAAATTTTTTTTTGATTAATCTAATCACGAGCAGTCAATTTTTTTCGCGAATTTCGTTACTTAAATGTTCAATGCAAAATATTGAGAAAAAAAATTTTGTTTTTTTGAGGGAGAAGCCATTTAAATTTTTATTTGTTAACTTAAAAGTTAATTAACAATATGAATATTTCATTAAAATACAAGTATTGAACTATAAATTCCGAAAGTTTCATTGAAATATCTCTAATAGTTTTTTGATTATCGATTTTTTAACTAAAAGTCATAAAAATGTTCGTTAACAAAATAATTGTTGTTAAAATGAAAATTTTTAAAAACTGTTTTGGGGATTAATTGTTTATAGTGACTACTTTCTGAAAAAACACTAATATCAAAATTCGATGATCAAGTGGAAAATGGGGGGTCCACTTGACGCGTGATTTTGCTCTAAACAAGAGGGTTAGATGTTATTGTATATTGTTTATTATCTGAAACTCAGCGATAATGTGAATGCATAATCAAGTGTAAAAAATATGAAGTAATACTTGAGATCACATTATTATTTCGTAATCTTATATTAAGTTTTTAGGAGGTGGGAACACTTACAAAAGTGCAGTGATAACTTGTATAGTAATCCAAGTGTTCCACTAAGTATTGAATAATATACTGCTTAAAAAATGTACAAATTTCATCATTAAATAATACTTAATACTTGTCTACGAATCCAGGCTTTAAACAATTCGAAGTTTTTGATTAATTGATTTATTATTGATAAATTTGCGTATCAATCGAGACTTAAAGTGGTGTTCATGAAGGGTAATTTAATACATACCATACCCATCTAAAAGCTAAAAAGCTAAAGCTAAAAGCTAGAATTAATTAGCCTATAATTAAATTAATTAATAATGTATTAACTTAATGTTGATTGCATGGAGGTAAAATCTCAATGTCAAGCTACAGCAAGTTTATAGCTTCTCTACTTACAATACTAAGCTTTTTATTAACAAATTTAGTTGCCTAAATAATAAGATAATAAATTTTCACTATTATGATTAGCATTTAATCTCCATTTGTTTAATAATGTATATATTGTTTTTGTTTTGCACTGTTACTGATAAGATTATATTAAATTACTGTTTTAATAAACGATAATTTCATAATTAAAAATTGTTATTGTTTAAATTGTCCACTGAGAGTCCAACATGGATATTATAATTAGTTCAAGTTAAACATGATAATATATTAGGATAGCCAATCCTTTTGTCTTATGATAATTGAAAAATGTTTATCTCACTGCCACCCCGGTATCATACAGACTTTTGTTAATTTTCCTTTTGTATTTTTTTGAATCTCAAAAATTCTCGGAAACTTTATTCTTCTGGATAGCACGCGTCTGTAATTACGTATACCAGATTTATTGTTTAAAACAGTAATGCAAATTTTTGCAGACCTTGAATTTAATTAATGTCACCAACCTGATAATTAAATCGTATCATGAATTCTTTTTAGGCATTTAAACATTTAAATCGTGTATAATTATAATTGTTCACAGTTCAGGTTAACTTGTGTAATTACTTTCAGTTTTACAAAATAATGTTAATCTTACACATAATTATAATAATTACATTTTCTTACAGCAAAAGTAGATATTAATAATTTCATAACTTGAGAAAGTTAGCTTTGACGGCTAAGATTGCCGTCTTACCAAAATTATTGATAAATTAGTGAAAAAGAACTGCCAAAAACAAAATCATAGCTTTGGAAATGCAACACAATAGTTCTATACGGATTAAAAGTAGTTCTTTTTTGACAAGCAAGTTTTACATAAAGATAATTCCCGATGCTATTGCGTAGCTTATGAAAAATTGACTATTTCTGTTTATTTAATTTGAACTGTAATTTTCAAAGATCTGCGAGATAAAATGATTATTTTTGAATTTTTCAACTGAATTTAACATGAAATATTTTATCAGAGATTAATATATTAATATTAATAAAAATTATAATATTTTTAAATAATTTGACTTTTCAAATAGTATTGAATTTAATTGTATAACTTTTCAATCTTTCACATAATATTTTCAGGTTTGTCTGATGAGAATCGAAAATTCGAAACATAACATCGACAATTATGTAACAAACAAAGTTTTGTCCGTATAAGTAAGTTATGAATAAAATTTTAATTTCAATTTTATCTAGCATGTTAAACATTGAATCTTATCATACATAATAACTAAATAGTTTATTTATTGATTCAATTACACACCGTGTATGACATGAATAATATTATATTAATTTGTTTGTTAGATTAATAATTTATTTCAATAACATTATTATAATTATTAGCTACTTGATCGTAAACATAATTAAAATTACACTATTATTTTATTTTAATATAATGTAGTAATTACCTATGTACATTATCCTGCAGTTGGGTTTTCACATAAAGTTGAATTTTGATTGAAATCTAAAATATCTAAATCTGAAATATAAAGTGTATGCTTATATTATATTTTTAAAAATTTTTGACAGATCACAAAGGCTCTAAAAGTATAGCATAAGTGAAGAGCGAAAGTGACAAAGCTTAGACGTTCTGGCAATGCTTTGTAAAATTCGCGGAATTTGACATTGATTTATATAGTTATTTATTCAGCGCCTTAACTACCAGTGTTCTATGTGTTCGGTGGAACACGGGCCCCCGGCAAACGGGCGCCACCAAAGACCCACGTCGTCAAAAAGCATAAATTTGGTAAAATATTAAACAAAACACATTTCTTAGATATAATATTTTTCGTAGAAACGTAAAAGATTATAACAATAAATTTTCAATACAAGAATACAATATGACAGAATTATTAAATAAATTATCAAATTTGTCTATAGAATGCAACAATGTAAATACCCTGAATCCGGTATAATTACCCAACTTCGGTACCGTTTATCTCTTTGAAAATACTTACCTGAAATTTTCAAATTTTTTTGTGATATATTTTAGGATTTTTTCATAGTTTACTTAGATGTAATAAAAATTTTAACTAATTTATTATTTACATCGTTGAATAAAAATGAAATCAGTAAAGCAAAATTATTAAAACATTATTTAGAAATATTTGAAACTATATTTTTACTAGTATCTACTGGAATCAAAAATTCTTTTCAATTAAAGCAATAGCTATTGATTTGGCAAACCGGTGGCAAATAAAATCAGATTTTTCGGAAAGCAGAATGGCTAGATTAAAACGATTTTTTGATGAGATAAAGAATCATTTTGAAATTGAAAGTAATGAACAAAAATTTATGAAAAATTGTTGATTAAAATAACATCCAATAACTCCATAACAGAAGACTTACAATTTATAATATCAACATTAAACTACTTCCTGAAGGACAATAGTTGCGCAGAAATTGCGTCAGAAACGTCATTAGAATACTTTAGATAATATGTTTATATTAATTGTAATTTATAATTTTTAATATTTTATTATAACTCAAAATTTTATTTAATTAATTTTATCTACTTCCGGTAAATAAATGCGTACTTATCTCTATCAAATGGCGTGGATATGACAGCGGTTACTTGCTGCATTGATTAATATTTGTAAAATTAGAAGTAGAAATAACATCAATTTGAATATCAATCGCTAAAATAATTTTCAGTTTGTAATTTGAACATTTTATTTTTCTCCTTAAAGTTCGATTTAGTTTTTAATTCCATGCCTTTGAAGTATTACCTTTTCAACAATTAGTGTTTTTAGCGTAAAATATTTACTTTCTATATTTTATTGTGAATAAGGAATCCTGGTTAAATTTACTTCCAGTGCCCTTGCATTCCGAGATAACGTTTGTTTTGCATGGCGGGATCCACAAAACACATTGCAATTTTTGTTTAGTCTGTGTAAAGCATTCATTGTTAAATCATTGTTGACTATCTGTTAAAAATATGGGCTACAAATGTTTTGTGCCTTATTGTCGTTCGGGATATGCATCCTGTAGCGAAATTGTATCTTTATTTTTACCCCCTAAAGATCCTGAGTTGTTGAAAATTTGGATTAATTTTTTAATTTTTACAAAAAGTTTCTTTTTATTTTATTATATATATTATTCTCTTCCAAAATAATAATTTTTTTAAAAACTTTTTTTAGCATAATTTATGTAATGTGTCTTAATTTTTTAAAATTCGGTTCACAAAATAAGGTCAGAAAAAAATATTTAAATTTAGACTAATTTAACTTCAAAAAACACAAAAGGACAAAAGTAAACATAAACCACAAAATGTTATTACCGATTTCATTAATTATTTTGTTGGTTTATAATCTTACAATACAAAGCTTTTAATAATCACCCAAATATTGTGATTATAAAAATATTGAACTATCAATAAAATAGATTTTGAGGTGAATTTTAATTTTATGCAAATTTTCCATTCTTATATAATTAAATATTAATACTGTTATTTTTTATAATTAGTAATACTTTATAGTTCATGAATAATATCAATAAAAAACAATAAATGTAATGAAACGTTGAAGGTACCTAGTTTAATTGTAGAAAATGCTTTAAACCCTTTAAACTACAGGGTTTGCAGGCTATACTCGGTGAAATGAACAGCCTAACGTCGAGTTCTCTGTCTCGTGCCGTCTCTCTTTCCAAGGCGTGCGTTATGTGGCTAAGGGTTAGCTGGTCGCGAGATATCAAGCAACCTCTCCTAACTTATGTATATTACTCCGTGACCGGCACTAACTACAATAACTACACGACAAGCACATAAACATGAATAAAATAAAATAAAATTCTTTTTTGATTTCGTCGGCAATAGTTGTTCTACAAGCTTTGCCGCGGCTTCATCAACATCAAAAGTATCACCCATGTTAATGAAATTACACAATTTTTTTTGACAAATTACTCATTTGTTTTATTTTTCAATCACTAGATTTCTTATAACTTTTATTACTTTATTTGTTTTAATCGAATTTTTATCCATATTTCTTGGAGTTAGTGCGCGCTAATTAGTGCATCTGGTAGCGGGAACTCTGTCCTCGGGGGGGGGGGGGGGGGTGAGCAGGCTGGGGGGGACATTTTTGCGTTTTTTTTTCGATATCTTGTCTAAGATATTCAGCTTTTTATGTTTTCATTTGTAAAGTGCAAATTATTTTAATTATTATGGATTATTAAATGCTATTTAAGCAAGGAAGTAGATAAAATAGTATATCAAACTTGTAAGATAACAATACATTACCGGCGGAGAATTCAAAAGCCCTCGGGACTACGGCACTCTGGCTTTCAAATCCTTCGCCGGTAATGCATCTCATATCTCCCGCGTAGATAATATACTATTACCGTATAGTAAAATATAAATAGTAGGTACATATAATAATTATTATAAGTGTTGTTGTACTGTGCCAAAATTTTTTTTAACAGGGCAGAGAGGGGCCTCATGACCAACTTTGAACACGGGCCCAAATTTTGTAGTTACGGCGCTGTATTTATTAGTTATTCAAAGTAAGCAATGAATAGTATATTGCGTTACAATTTTGAAAGTGCCATATTTTGTATGAGTAAAATTTTATCATCTACCTGTTTGTTATCATTTGACGTAATCTTATGTACTACATACGTACGTATATACATAAATGTCGTTTGTTTATAATGTAGAACTTTTATGGCCGGTTTCATAAAACTTTTAACAAGCCATTAAAATTTGTTGTTAAAAAGATGGTTTTACGAAACCAGCTATTAAAGGGTCATAGGAAAAATTAAATTTTTAAGTCATCCGCACATTTGATCGTATTAAAATGGATCGAAATAGTCGAGGATCTCTTCTGAAAATATTTTTTTGCTGGTCCAATATGATCAATAGCAAATATTATGAAACAAAATTCAGATAGACAATAATATTCAAATAAATATTATAAGTCTGTTTCAAGTATCTTCTTCTAGTTGCTATCCGTATTTGGAAATTGAAATCCTTCTCTTTTAAACAGTCAGATATAAAGTTTTTACTTCATCTGGAAACGAACCGGGTATATCGTATCTGCAGTCACGCTTGGATCGTTTCAGGTACCATTTCAAGTATATCCTTTTATATTAAAAGTAAAAGGAGGGTTTGTAATAATTTTGAAGGGTTTGAAATTGATCAACAATATCGAACTACTGACTGTTTATATCTATATTAAAATCCACGTGTAAGTACGTACATATGGATTTTTATTTGGAATGGTAGGGCGGGGCAAGACTGAAAAGATTAATTCTACCGATAATATTGTGGATAACAGTGTCACTCAGGTTCTTCCTTCTTACAAGGGAATGATATGACCTCCGCATTTTTGTAATTTTTGCCACTTATTGTACTGAAAGTTTAGCCCTCCAATAAGAATTCCTCAAAGCAGTAGGGCCAGATGGTCAAAAATTTTTTAGAAAATCTACTTTGAAATATTGTCGAAGGAATTTGAGCACAAGATGTGAAACAATTAGCAATAAGTTTTGTAACGTAGGCAAAAACGAGTTGGGCTAGGAACCAGTGGGTCCACGGTTCTATTTCCCACCTTCGCTAGTTTTTTTTTCTCGTGCGTATTCACACGTAATTTAATTATTGTAAAATTGATTAAATTTATGCTTGTAGACTAAAATGTGTCAACATTTAATTTGTACTTTTTTTAAACAAATTTTAATCATTCTAGAATATTTGCGTTAATTATCTCGTTTTGATTGAAATGGGCTCAGCAGGTTCTTTGAATAAATGTTGATCGATCATTATTTCTAAATGAAATAATTATAATGAAGTTATTATTTATTTAAGTGTACTGCAGTAACATAATAAAACTGGATTGTTACTTTTCTGAACCTAGTACAACTTTATAACTTATGTCAAGTTTAGTCGCGTACTTCGTTTAAAACACAGTTTAAGAAAACGGTAAGTGGAACTTACTAATTTTTAATTCTGCATTTTAAGGTTTATTATGCGATACATAATAATTATTAATAGTAGCATGAATACGTTTAGAAATAAACATAAATCATGATAAAAACTATCGTTTAACAGCATGTTTTTCGTGCTTTTTTCGCTTTTTTTTCAATTTTTGACCTACTTTTGGGTTTGTATGCTTGTTTTGTGTGTATTTGGACTCTTTGTGCATTTTGCCGTAGTACGTTTTAAATTTTATAATTACCATTTTAAAACCACATAATTATTTGTTTCGATTTTACTTGGAAATATTTTCAAGTTAGGTCAGGGTTGTTATTTTATTATTCCGGATTGAAATTATATATTAACTGGTGGAAAGAGTATATTATCTTGAGTAAGTCAATATACGAGGAATGAAGATTTTCACACTAGTGCATTTTTAATTAAGTCAGAAGAATTGCCAAAACCGAACAGCAATGCTGTGTCAAAATTCGTTTACAATGGGCTGACAGATTTTTTTTTCTCCATCCAGTTCCAGCTAAAAACATAAATTACTTGGATTACCAAATATTGAAACACCTTAAACTTTAAAACTGTTCCATACAAAATTCATTCGTAATATTATATGAAACTATTAAATTGGTGTTTTTGTTAGTAAACGATTTGATCAAACACGGGAAAAGGGATTACAAAAAAAACACTACCGATACTTTTGTGTCGGTATGAGTTCAGATTTAAAAAAAATGCCTGGTATTGCATTGCCTTCTCAGCCAATAATAATTAGTGAGGAATTTCGATGTATTTAAAAAAATTGCACTTGATTTTCCTGAATGGGCAACCTAATCGATTAGAGAATTTCAAAATATGTTTGAAAATAAAAAAGTATAGAGCAAAATTTGTTATTTAGAAAATTATAAATTTATAAGCAAATTCATTAAAATTCTGGAACACAAATAACTTACTTGCAGGGCCGTACTTAAGGGGAGGGTTTTAGGGGTTGTAACCTCCCCCCCTCCGAAATTATTTATCAATTAATAAAGTACTGGAAGTTCGATTGCAATCTTAAAAAAATCAGAAAAAACAAAAACATTAAACTTGAAATGTTTAAATAAAAATTAAAACTAAAGAGATATTTCTAATAAATTAAATCCCTAATTAACAAATCGAAAATTCGTATTAAAATCCGGCGATTGGCGACACTGGATTGAATACACCTACTACTAAATAGCAAAAATATAAAAACCGAAGATAAATATAAAAATGCCTTAAATATTTACAGTACTGAGTAAAAGTCTGCGACCACTTAATTAATTGTTAGTTATTACTCCTATTAATTAATTTTCGATTTTTTGAAAATAATTATATTGAAATAAATGAAATAGATATTTTATCTTAATTCTTACTATTATCGTGAAAATTTTAAATTGCAATAAATTGTTTGAACAAAAAATTTTAAAGGGAACATAAATTTTATGACCATCATGGGCAGCATAGCTTAAAATAACACTTCCGCAATAAATTAGAGTGGGTACTGTAAACCCATAAATTGTTTTATATTTTGTACATTTGTACATGGGTGTACATTTGCTTAAGATTTGTGATTTGTGATTTTCTTTCAATCTAATTTAGTTCTTTGTTTTGACAATATTATTTTAATATCAACACATCGGTCGATATTAATTTGTCGCTCTCTCGAGAAATTATTTTCAACCATTAAATAAAGTTTACAAAAATCGAAATTTTTTCTGAATATCGAACTCAAATAAAGAAAAATTGCTCAAAAAAATAATCATTTTAATTAAATAAAAACAATCTTTTCACAAAATTTTAATTTTTTTGCGATAACTTTCGACCAAAATACTTTTAAACAAAATTTTCTAATAACAATACTCAAAAATGAAATCATAATTGCAAAAATACTTGCACAAAATTACACTTAAAAAATCAGCGGAGCAAAATCTAGGCTTCCGTCGTTTCCGCCATCTTGGCAAAAAATCTCGCTCTACTCACTTTTCTCCAAACATTACATTTCAAAAATGAATATAACAAAATTTAAATTTAAAAAAATTTCCTTTATATTTTAATAAATTAGCTATTCATTTTGTAATTTTTTTTTTAGTTTTTTATAATTTGCTGAGTCAAGGCAACGCCGAGTTGAATATATAATTTTTTCTCTGATTATTTAAAATCACCATTCGTTTGATATTCAAATTTTTTATTAAAATTAAATTTTATAATATTGTCATTACCTAGTCGTCGAATAATTGTGTAGTTAATATGTGATTGTTTACTATTTAAAAAATAAATTAGACGTTCATGTACCTATAGTACATTCATTTAGTATTCCACAACAATACTTGTTGCATTTTGATGAAATTAGCAATTATATTTATTAACAATGAGTTAATAATCGTTCCATTACTAAATTTTAATAAGTTGGGCAATTAGTTATTAATAACTTGAACTTTTTAAACCGGTCGGAAAGTGATCATTTTCTGACCCGAAAATTCTATTTTAAGGAAAACAATTTGTTTTTACCTACCTAATGAAAATTATTTTTTTATTGCGTTGAAAATAATGCTTACTAAAGTAACTGCTTGTAACTAAAATAGTCTACGTACATTTCGGTGTCAATTTTACTACTTCGCACTTGATCAGCTATCAATTTTTACCTCAGGCAACATGACAACACATAGAACACAACAACACAACACATATTGGGTTCTATAAGAACTAATATTTTTTTTATACAAAAAATGTAATGCCGTATCTACTATGATTAATAAGATATCAAGTAGGCTAAAAAAATAATAATTCAAAATCGAGTTAAATCAATTTATTGTCGTGTTGAACGTATTTTCATCTTTATGTGAAACATAGTAGCTACCTACATAAAAACCGATTGAATCGAAATGAATTTTTCAAATTTTGATATTAATTTTTTACATTCGATCTAAATCGGATCGGTTGAACAGCAAAAGTGATAATATGATTGTAAATCGATTTAAATTGATTCATTCCGTTAAACGCCTCCATTGTAACAAGTATTTAATCTTATTTACTTTAAAAAAAATTTAATAAATACATATAATATGAACATATTATGGAGACCCCTTCGGGACTTGTTGGTTCTGGATGCTCGTGTTCTTTGAACAGTCATTATTACAGGTGTTAAAAAACTCGTTGTTACGCCCTTGTTTTATATAAAAACTCTGCATAATATGTATGATTATAAAATGATATTGTTTTACCAGTGTAATCAAAAGGGAAGTAATACAATAAAAATTAGTAAACATAATATAAAAGTTGTAAATAAATAAAAAAACAAATTTTATGAAGTCAAAGTATTTTTAAAGTATGAGATATCAGGCAATTATATTATTACTTATTATCTAGGAGTAAATATTATTTTTCTTTGATTAATATTTAAAGTTGCCTTAAGGCTGTACAATAGCTACTTTTTTATTTATTACATAACAATCATTAGATATAATCAGTGGTGTGCTGTGAATATTTTGGCAACGGGCTAGCAGTTTTGGCTTATTTGGAGAACTTCGTAAATTTAATAAACGTAAACTGTATTTTATTGGTAAATAATGTACATTACATTTAGTATGTATAGAAACTAATAAAGCATAGATAATTATTGAAATTTAAAAAAAATAGACGGGCTTGCAGGTTTATAAAAAGGTTAACAGAGGACTGACAGGAGCCCCTACAGTCACCATTGTCGATAATTAATAGTAATAAAGGTTACAAAGATTATAAAGTAATAAAGATCAAACAGATTTGATTTGATTTAATGAAGCGATTTTACTTCTTTTTGAATTATTATTTTTTAGCCTATTTGATATCTTGGTAATCATAGTAGATATGGTATTACCCGTTTTGTCCAAAAAATTAGTCCTTTAGAACCAAATCTGTGTATGTTATGTTGTCATGTTACATGCTTATCTCTTGTTATGTTATTTATTTTAATAGTATTTGTATAATGTAAACTTATCGAATTACCTTGTTGATTAGATAATACCCTAATGTACCTATTACAGCAAGTTACCCATAAGATTTAAATTAGTTTGTATACTCGTTTTAATATTAGGATGTAAGCAAGGGCAATTTTCTTTTACAAAAGCCGCATTTGAATATTGGCAAATAAATAACAAAAAAGTTAAATAAAAAATGAAAGTGGGATTATGTTCTTTCCGTTTTATTTTCATAAATAAACTTCAACAAAAAATTATTTTGATATTTCAAGATATTTTCACTAAAGCAGTGAAAAATGTTATTCCAAATATTTATATATACTTCTAGCGTAAACTCTCAACAATTTGTGAATTACGATTTACGAGTACATACTTGAAGATAATAATTGAAGGGGCCAGTGGATAAAGGGGCTATGTGACAAAAACTGTTTATTGAGTAAAGAGCCATTTAGTTTTTTTTCTGTTGCACATAGCTCCTTTTTCAAGTTAAAATATCGATAAACCATGCACATTTCACATGGTAAAAGAGTGTATGAGTTGCTTTTGCACATAGCCTTTTCATTCAGGACAAAATATCATCAAATATCGGGTCATTAAAAAATGTCACATAGCCTCTTTATCCACTTGCTCCTTCAATTATTATTTTATTACTCAATTTCTTATTTGAAGATAAAGTACATATTAATTAGTACGGTGTTGTTTTATTTGTGTTTTTTTTTGGATGTTCTTCGTATTTTATTTTCAGTATCTTTCAGAAATTTAATGCTAGCGATTATTTAAATTTCTGGAAATAAATGACATAAAATACTAATTACCCAATGAATACTAATGTTTATTGCTTTTAAATATTCTACTTTTCTTTTTAAATTGTTCAGACCAAGTTAAGTGTCTAACTAATTATTTGGTCGTTAGACTTGCAGAAAAAGAAAACTTTTTTCGAACTGATGTTTTCCAATATAATTACTATTTCTGCCAAGGTGACCTATATGACTTTAGCAATAAGTTAATCCACGTTTAGTTTTTCAGAAAGGGAACCAGAACCAAAGCTGAAAGTGGCTAAAATGAAGAATAGAGGTCAAAACATTAATTTTTAATCCTGTTTTTTGGGCGTGAAAAACTTGTTTCTTACATATAATCTTCAATATTTAAGAAATATCAGTACTTAATTCAAGTTTTTAATTGATTCTTATAAACAAGTTTTTAATACCGAACGGTTAATATAGAAACAAGGCTAGCTGAAATATTTCTCAGTTAAATTCCGTTTTCCAATAATCGTGGTCATTGTTCAAATTTGTATCCAATTTGGGTGGTTTCAATTAAAATACGAGTTTATTTGTCCTTGTTGATATTATAAAAGGTAATTTGGTGATAATTTGCCGAAAGTTTTACTCGTAATCTGTAGGTACATATACATAACATACTACTATGTGAGTGGCAAATACATGGAACACTGATAAGGTGATAGCACTGATAGGCAAGCATCCATACCCCACGTGGTTTTACAATAAGAACGTGCTCAAAAGTGTGTAGTGGCTAGAGTGGTAGTGGCATATATTTATCTTCGTTTGTTTTCTTTGCGTTTCATTCTAACTACTTATAACATAATTGATGTTTTCTTCGCTTCAGTCTTAAACTGTGTATTGTGTGTTATGGGTGGCAGTTCAGTAGCTAATATGTTTCTCAATTCTGTTAAATTCTGTTATAACCGCACCAATCGTGAACTAGTGAATCAAAAACTGTTTCGTCACATTAGTAAAACATCGAGTACATCAAATAGTGAAATTATTAATATTTCACAAGACAAAAGAGACATTCAAAAGATTCGACATAATAAACAGAAAGATGTTACTAAATGGATGTTTAACAGAAAATATATTACACACAGGTAAGAAAATAAAATTAACTGTAAATATTTAACATGAATTCGTGGCTTTTTAACAACTTTTTGCATATATCTTCTTCAGGGGCTTGTGGCCTACGTGACTCTCAGCATGTTTACTCTTAGACCTATACGTACATACAAATACATTACATACTTATATATTTATATACTATATTCAGATAAGAGAAACGCTACATACCGTCCTTATCAAAATAACAACTTTTGTCTACTATCTTGGACCATCCTAAAATTTTTGTAAATATACGCAATTCCTTCATCACCTTCAATTAATTAAATATTATGTATTATCTTCTGACCTTACCTTTAGATAGTTGGTAATGATATGTATTAACCGGTTATAATCCGGAAAAATCAATAAAAGTTCAAATCTCTAATGATAGCTCGTGTGTATGTATTTTTTTGTACTGCCTTATACATATTTACATCGCTAAATTTATATAACAGGTAGCCTAAATTACCTTGAGCATCCAAGCATCTAACTGTATAGTGAAATGAATTTAAAAAGATAAAAACTTTCACTTGCAATCTTTCAAAACAAAATATAATTTACCGTTTCTGATATTCTTTATTTTTGCATACAACCTTTTTTTTGAAAATCATGGCCGAATAAAATGGTATTATATAGCTTACATAATATTGCTTCCTACCTTGCTTTTATGGCTGGATGTTCTGCTCCAGCATATCTGATGGTTATTCTACCGGAATTATTGCATATTAATGCGATATTAAGTTAAAAGCTTTGTTATATATTATTCCAGCTTATCAAAACCATGTTAAAGATTTACTGAATTTTAGACATAGAATGTGTATTCTATTTAAATAGGGGGGGGGGGTGGATTTATTTTATTGGTTTATAAAATAACTTAAACGGTGGTGGATATGATTTTAATTGAACTTCAAGTTCAAAATTTATACTAGCGAAAAACCATTTAACACCTGCATGTCATAATCTAAACGGGTTACCTATTGCACCAACTTATTTTCTTGTTGTTTTTTACATGCTATTTTTGAACTCGATCGTATTTGATTAACAGTTTATTATACAAACCGGCAAGAGTCATGTTCGTTTTTGCTGAAATATATTGTTATTTATACAAAATGAGAGGGCTGTTTTTATACATCGAAAAAGATAAATGAATAAATAATGTAATGCTCAAATTTTGGAAATTACCAGATATATAATATAATATAGCTTATCTATTTAATGAAATGATAAACAGATAATGAAATGACTCCCGCCAGCCAGAATGATTTAAAATGGATTTCGTGGTAGAACTTTTCATTTTTTATGAATGTAAATTGCTATAACTGCACTTATATCCACATAATAAATTAAGACATCAACTTTCGTTCATCACATTGTCTTCGCCTACGCATACCTTCCAGTTGATACCGATATCTGTCTGTTAGGCCTTTATGCATAGTATAGCGAGAAGCAGCGCCGTAACTACCAGTGTTCTATGTGTTTGGTAGAACACGCCCCCCTCCGGCAAAGGGGGGCCCCCAAGGACCCACGTCAAAAAGCATAAATTTGGTAAAATAAAACACATATTTTTGGATATATTATTTTTTGTAGAAACGTAAAAGATTAAAACAGTAGATTTTCAATGCAAGAATGCAATATGACAGAATTGTTAAATAGATTATAAAATTTGTCGATAGTATGCAATAATGTAAGTACTCTGTATCCGGTATAATTACCTAGCTTAGATACTTATCTTTTTGAAATTACCTACTTGGTATTTTCCAAATTTTAAAATTCTTTTATGCATATATTTTAGGGTTTTTCCATAATTCACTTAGATGTAATTAAAATATTAACTAATTTAATATTAACATCGTTGGATAAAAATGAAATTAGTAAAGCAAAAGCGTTAAACAATTATTTAGAAACATTTGAAACCATATTTTTAATTATACTGGAATCAAAAATTATTTTCAACTAAAGCAATAGCCATTGATTTGGAAAACCGGTGGCAAATAAATGCAGATTTTTCGGAAAGAAGAATGGGAAGATTAAAACGATTTTTTGATGAAATAAAAAATCATTTTCAAATTGAAAGTTTTCTGAGTTATGTCAACTAGACTAGGACAACAGTTTTATTGAAAGTATTCTAATGACGTTTCTAACTATTGTCCTTCGGGCAGTGTTTCAAAGATTATATAAAATCCAAAAATCCTTCAGTTATGGAATTATTGGATTTTATTTTAATCAATAATTTTTCATCATCCAGCAGCTTTAGTAAAATAATAATTGCATGTTTCTTGTTTTTAATCCCAGTTTCGGTTGCATCTACGAAATGTTCAATTTCAATAAAAAATTATCTTCCTAATTCGATGTCTTGGTCTTATTTTGATAGAAAATAAGGTTGCAAAAAATTTGAGGTTTCAAAAATAATTGGCAATTTTTTTAATTTACAAGTTAGGAAGAAAAAACTATAGATAGAAGCCTTAATTTTATTTATCTACTTCCCGTAAATAGATGCGTACTTATCTCCATCATATGGCGTGGATATGACGGCGGTTACTTGCTGCATTGATTAATATTTGTAAAATTCCCAAGGGAGGTAAAATTATCTGACATTTGTAATATACATATATTGACATATATGTAATACCGGCACTAACTACAATAACTACACGACAAGCACATAAACATGAATAAAATAAAATACTGTATTTCATATTTCTTTTTTGATTTCGTCGGCAATATTTGTTCTACAAGCTTTGCCGCGGCTTCATCAACATCAAAAGTATCACCCATGTTAATGAAATTACACAATTTTTTTTGACAAATTACTCATTTGTTTTATTTTTCAATCACTAGACTTCTTATAACTTTTATTACTTTATTTGTTTTAATCGAATTTTTATCCATATTTCTTGAAGTTAGTGCGCGCTAATTAGTGCATCTGTTAGCGGGAACTTTACCCTCGGTGGAAGGGTGAGCAGGCTGGGGGGGGAGGGGACATTTTTGTGTTATTTTTTCGATATCTTGTCTCATTTTCGAGATAATCAGCTTTTTATGTTTTCATTTGTAGAGTGTAAATTATTTTAATTATTATTGATTATTAAATGCAATTGATTATTAAGCAAGAAAGTAGATAAAATAGTATATCAAACTTGTGAGATAACAATGCATTACCGGCGGAGAATTCAATAGCCCTTAGGCCTACGGACTTCTGGCTTTCAAATCCTTCGCCGGTAGTGCATCTCATATCTTCCGCGTAGATAATATACTATTAATGATTCAAAATTTTTGTATTCGTGCTGAGATCGTTAAAAACAAGAAACATGTAGGAATTATTTCAATAGAACTGAAAAAATGATGAAAAATTGTTGATTAAAATAAAATTTTTAAAATCATTATTGAACCACTTCCGAAAGGACAATAGTTATGCAGAAATTGCGTCAGAAACGCTATTAGAATACTTTAAATACATTTTATTTGTAATATTTAATATTTTAATATAATTTAAAATTTTGTTTAAATAATTTCTACAATATAGTAAAATATAAATAA
This sequence comes from Cantharis rustica, assembly GCA_911387805.1. NCBI lineage: Eukaryota > Metazoa > Arthropoda > Insecta > Coleoptera > Cantharidae > Cantharis > Cantharis rustica. Next base: position 26,567,187 of record OU426877.1, on the reverse strand, counting down.
TAGTACTTATTATTAGTAAAAATAATTAGTAAAAATATAGCTAAGTTAGGGGTCACTATTAAAACAATAAAATTGTCCGACGTTTCAAGTCTTTATTGACTCATTATCAAGACTACAAATAAACACAAATAATTAAAAACTTATATAAATTATAAAATTGAAAATAATAAAAATATAAAAGTAGTAAAATAATACTAATAATTTATTATAAGCACTGTTGTATTGTGTAATATTTTTTTAACTCTTAGAAAAGGGGTCCCACGACGAACTTTAAACACAGGCCCAAATTTTGTAGTTACAGCGCTGCCGAGAAGCTTTATGATCTAACTCCATGTCTGTGCGTACGCACAATTTTTGATAAGCTAACCAAATAAATAACAACAGTATAAGATTAATGAAAGAAGAGAGCGCGATCGCGTAATTGTGGCTTTTGGAACAGAGAATAATTGGATTATTCTCTATTTTTCGAATGGTTCTACTTTAGGTTGTTCTTTGGTTAAAACGAATGAAAAATTAAAATATTTTACGTTAATACAGAAATAATATCTCTGCCATATGCAATAATTTAAAAAATAATTTCTAAACTTTCTACCATAATCAATTAGATCGGCTTCACTTTTTTTTATTATATTTAATTACATTTTGTTCTACTATATTGTCATTTGTTCTTGATTACTTTCAATTAAATGTTAAAAAATTTTCGTATGTCCCACTTACCACTACCGGGTTCATCAAGAGTACAGTACAATCGATGTTCCTAATTTTACATTATTTGAATTACACAAAGGAATATCCGGAAGTATGAATTTAATAATTTTATGATAAATATCTCAAATTTTTAAAGTGCAACATCAATTATGAATGAAATGTTGACAATGCAAACTTTTTGCAGATTTTGAAATACTCTGTTAAATACAATAATAATTATACCGCATTGTTTGATTCTTAACGTCAGAAAAACAGATTCCTATGAACATGAATAACTCCCCACATTATAATAAATTATTATTTCTTACGTCTACAAGTATACAAAAGTTATTCGTCAGTTTAACTTGTAACCACATCAATTAAAGGTCGTCTTTTCTTTTCAGAGCTCTTTCAACGCTCAACGCACGCGTCATTCCTAAATCTATCAGTATGGCATCTAAAGAAGAAAGCAGAGAATTTATGTCGTTGTTTCCCGATTTAGTAAGCGATTTGACGGAAGCAATTCGACGTTCAGATATTCCGGAAGTACCGAAACGTTTCGCCAAAGTTTTGCAATACAATGTTCCAACGGGGAAAAAAATTCGTGGACTTGGTTTGGTAGCCGCATACAAAATTATCGAATCTCCCGAAAATCTTACACCAGAAAACATTCGACTTGCCAATATTTTGGGATGGTGTGTAGAAATGGTGAGTATTTATTGTTAAATCGATTTCTTTTTTAAATTAAGCTACTGCTTGGGTTTCGGAGAAGTTATTGATAGAATTTTAAATTTTGATGCACTAAATGTATGTCGAATTAATTATACATTAAATGAAGAATTCGCATTATGCAAGAAGAAAGTATATGAAAGTGTTAAATCTCCGCATAGAAACTCGTCGAAGACGCAGTATTATTCCTGGAAGATACTATATTTTTTTGCTAAACTTCTTGTTATTGTTAAGTATCTTTGTTGATAGATATTAGACGGTTAAGGTTAACTAAACTATGACGCAAATAGTGGGTATACATTGTATTATAATTTTAATTACCATACATTTTAAAGTACATCATGGTAATAGTGCATAGTTTTTTATAAACTTTAATCTAATAATAGCACAATATCAATATTTTAGATTTGCACTAAAAAACCAAAAATGGGTTTTTTAGAATGAAAAATGTTATGCATTTTGGATACGATTTTATATTACTGATATGGTAATATCATTATTTTAAATCCGGCTAGTCATAAAAAAAGGGTTACTTCATTGTTTTATGTTATTGTTATTATTGACGATAAATCTAGCATTAAAAATTAATTTATACTATTCAACACAAATCTCACCTTATTTTCAAAACACGAAAGAAATTTTGTTTTACTACAAATCTAGTTTAATAGAATATTAGTTAACTACAGCTTGAAATCCACCTTACGTTTAATAAGCAGTTTAAACTCGAATTATAATATACTTTTTAATCTGTTTCTAAAAAAATTTGATTAAATTAAATGTATTTGAATAACAAATATAACAAGAAAAGATTCAATATCTGTTGAATTAAAATGTTTAAATTGAAAATAGATCCAATATGAATATGAGTAATAAGTAATAAGATCTGAAGATCCAATGTATTAAAAATTTTTTTTTGAAAATAATAGTTTTGATTTACTGTGCAGCGTAGCGGCTAGCATTCTAGTTAACAATTTATACCTTGGTATGCTTCGAGCTAATTAAATTTTTGTATTGATATTCTTTTATATATTTATTTTTAGTAAAAGTTCTTTGCTTAGAATCAAATTTATTTAAAATAATATTTGCGTTAATTTATTTCATTGTATGCTAGTTTTCGTTTGTTAGCTGTAAATGCTTTTGTGTTCTACAAATAAACTATGAATAAGTGAGCTATGTATATTTTCAATTAAAACTTGAAAGTGTATACAAAATTATTGCATGCTTTTGAAGCTTAATAATAAAAACGGCTTGTATTAAATTGAAGTCACGTACAAAATTCTATTGTACAGGGTGGTTCAAATTCGAATGTTCTTATGGGGAATTCGGCAACTATAAAAAATATGGAAAAATAGATGGCTCATCTTCAATCTCTTTTTTTGATAAAAACTTAATGGTGAAAACCGGAATCCGATATTGTTTTTTGTTTTTGAGTTATGGCCAAAAGTTCGCTTTTTCGACTTTTCGTTAAATACCGATATCTCGGTTGTTTGTAAAGTTAGAGAAAAAATATTCACACCTTCTTCGGACACTTTTTTGAGCAGAATAAATTGGGCTAAAGGGATTTTAAGTATCTTCATTTGTTTTCGAGTTATAATATAAAGTCGTGTTTTTTAAAATGGAAACCATAGCTGGCTATGACATATTTAAATAGAGGTTTTTATCATCTTTTTAATTATATTGCAATGATTTAAATGTTCAAAAAAAATATCACTTTATAATTTAAAATTGCTTTTTAAAGTTTTCAAAATTTTTATTTTCTCTCGAGGTTCAAACTTATAATTTCAAATTATCAGCTCTAAGCGATATCAATTCGGTTATTCAGTTCGGTTCTTTTTAATAATATAATTTTACTTTTCCAAACACAAATCCAAATTAGCAACTTTCAACAAAAACAATCGTTCAAAAAAATAAACCACTTTTTTAATAATAAAATGCAATCCAAAAAAACTCACAATTAATTTCGGCTTCGGTCACATCCGACCAAAAATAAACTTTCTAACAATTTAAATTGAAATATTTAAAATAAATCACAACTTCAAAACTAAAATTCAAAAATCTTCCCGGAGCAAAAATTAATCAACCCGCCCCGGCGCCGGCGGCCATGTTTGACAAAAAAGCCTTCAATTGTCTGTCTTTGGTCCCCACCTAGTAAATTTTACAAAGTTGCAATTTAATTATTAATATTCAAAATTTTACTAAATTGTACAGGGTGGGTCCAAAGTTACTTTGAAACACGACCATATATAACATGTGGGGTCTATTATTTCAGTTTCAACCCGTTATATTAAAAATTGTCAAATAAAAATAAGAGATCGGAAAATTTTTTTTACCCATATTATTAGTTAACTGCAATGCAATTAAATTCACTTTATTTTTCACATAAAAAATTCATTTTTTTAAGATTAACACCCAAGGAAAATAACTCGGAAATGTAAGTAATTTATTGTGGTTAAAAAGTTTTCTACATCAAATTTAAAACCGAACAGGGAAAAATTAGTTAAGAAAATTTACGAAATCTTAAATTGGTTGTTCCCTGTACATCTTATACGCAAAATAGCTTTTTATAAAAATTAGATATAGATAAAATTTTGCGTAAAAGTTTAAAAAAATTATTGTTGTACTCGATTTAGTTTTAGAGATATACCCCTCCATAGCAACCTGATTTTTATTGATTTTTGTTCAGTTTTCGATGTAGAAGTTTTTTTTCTAATTATATGATGGAAAAGTGGTCTTCAGATAAGTGAAACTAGACTTAGTTATCGCTAATTTTACGTATAAAATAAAACAAAATAAAAATGTATTGATCCTTTTTTAGCCTTTTTTTCAATATAGCTCAATTTCAGTGCAACTCAGACGTAATATTAACATGATCATGTATAGTAAAAAAGAAAGAAACTGAGTAGTAAGTTTTAGAGTATCGCTTTCTAAAATATCCTAATTTTTTATTTAAAATTTATTTTTTCGAAAATTTTTTTGTTAAAAATTTTGTTTTCTACACTTTAAGCATTAACATTCCGCTTGAAATGCACTAAAATTGAGCTATTTGCAAATATTTAATACATAAAAACTAAGTGGAAAACTGCGGCTTTATTAGAGCTACAAAATTGCTCGGATTTATAGATAATCTAATCTAGTTTCACTTATCTGTAGATCACGTTTGATCAGATGGGCAGAAAAAAACTTTATATCGAAAGCAATCGATAAAAAAAGGGCTGCTTTGAAAGGCTTTATTTCGAAAACTAAATCGAGTACAGAGTGTACAGAAAACAGTCAATTTAAGATTTTGTGATTTTTGAGACCTTTCTTGTAAAATTTACTTCTGTTTCGCGTTAAATCTGTCGTAAATAACTCGAGAGCTTTTTTCTGATACTAAAGTAATGAATTTAAGCAAACAAAATTTCATTTTCGAGTTATTTCGTAATGACTGGACTACTATTCATTATGCTTCAAAATATAATTAGAATTTTTTCTAATGGAATATTTTGAATTTAGGTAAAATATATTATTTCAAACCTATCTTAATGATTTAACTGGTAATTAAGAAACAATTAATATAATATACTAAATTAATGTAGAAAGCGATTCTTAACATTTATTTAGATAGTCTACCTATCTAAATATTGTGGGAGACTATAGAATTTATATTACTCTGCTACCTTATTATTATATTTCATAAAGTAGGTACATTTTATTATTTATAATAATAGTAGTTGTACCAAATTGACAAAACATTTTAAATTATTTTTATAATTACATGGGTATTGCAAAAAAATTTAAGTTGCTTTAACGCTACAGTGCATACGACAATATTAAAACCACACCATTGAATATATTGAGCCTAAAAAGCTCTCGTAGCTTTAAATCTACGAATACATATAATATTTCAGGAAAATAAAATTATTTTTAAATTTGATATGATTTATTAAACATCATAAAAGTAACAAATTTTAAAAAATAAACAAAATGCTTAAGAAACGTTAAATCAACTGCATTTTACAATGTTTTATTTTATTACGTATCCGAGTTATTTTAGTTAGCAGCTGAAGAAAATAATATAAACAGTTTATAATTCGATTGGAAGCCGATTACCACTTCAATATAAAATTGTATCGTCAGTGAATACATATGTTGTGTCTACTGCTATTTGCAATTCATTGAACTTTTTTAAGTTTTCTAAACACATCAGTGTCTTATCATATTTTAGGCAGCTACTAATGATATTGTGAAATTTATTTAAAATGTTTTTTTATTGTATTCATTTAAATGTTCACTTGGGCGGCCTGTTAGGCCCGGCGTATGCTAAATAAAAACGGTTACTTTCTGAAGTTTATAATCGAAATTATACGACGACAGTTTGTACACATTTTGAATATTAATATAAACTAATATAAATTAAAATATCGTGAGATAATTTCCAATGTGCATCAAATATTTTCTATGGATTTTTTTAGAATAAGTAACAATAATGTCTACCTACTAGTGAATTAAAAATGTATAAGCAATATAAACATTTCAAATTCACTATATTTAATCTAAAAAATATTTTCATCCATGCTGAACGTTTTTTGAAACAATGATAACATACAATTCTACTCATCGTGTTTATTTTTTGATCTTATAATACAATATTTATTATTTTTGTAACGCTTAACAGAGTTTTGCATATTTATAAACTTGATTTAATGTTTGCCTAAGTACAAAATATACGATAATATAATATATCATATTATATAACATTAAATTCAAATTAAATATTTAGATATGTTATTATAACGCAATCCAAGCAGTCAAATCATAGCAATTGCTGATCGTAACGAACGGGGAAAATAGCAAATGAAATATTAAAAATATAATTCAATAATAATTATAATATATTGCTGCGACCTTATGCCTCTGCATACAAAATTTCTATCTCGTCTATGGGATACGTAGGTTCTCGAATGCAAAAATTGTTACAAGTAAGACAATAAAATAACTGTTGAATATTTTTATTTTTATTTGCAACTCAAAAATTTTATAATATAGCTATTATTACAACTAGGGTAATATGAATAGTATATTTCTCGAGGTTGGCTAGTTACATCTCGAGGGCAAAGCCCGAGAGATGTATAGACAACCAAGGGAAATGTATTCATATTTCCCGTGTTGTAATCAATAGTTTTCTTCTGATTGAAAAATATATTATTAAATATATCAATATTTCATCAATAATAAGATTTGAGATTTTGAATTTGCAATAACTCGAAAACGGCGCTAGATATCGAAAAACTGAGCAAAAAATTTACCCCCCTTTGCTCGTTCTCAATTCCCTAGCAATTTGTCGAAGGAAGCCTTATGCAAAATTCTAGATCAATAGCGCGCAGAATACGCGCACAATAATTCAGAAAAAGTTAGGTTGATTTTTAAAATATAAAAATAAGTAGGCACATTTTTTATTTTAAACGTCACTTAAATGTCACTTTTTAACAGGGATGGCTTTAGTATTTTGTTTTGTATGTTTGATCAAATACAATAGACTTATAATACGTACAACTTCGTGAAAAAATAGGAATCCGACCTCTAGCGGCTTGAAGTGTAGGTAACGTGTAAACGATACCTACGTTATTGCATTTGATCTAAAGCTTATTTGGTTATGTTGGTTATTGTTGTTTTTATGTGTTGACATCTTTGTGTTTATCAAAGTTTTATCTATAATTTATATTAATATTATATTTATATAATTTAAATAATAATATTATACTTATATATAATAATTTATATAAAATATAAATATATTTTATATAAATGTAAATATAAATATAAATATTTATATAAAAATACAAAATTAAAAAAAATATCTCACAATTAAAACGGCATTTTTAATAAATATCTTGAACATCTTTTCTTTACCTGTCCTAATCTGAAAACTATTTTTAAATATTAGTTTAAATGCGCATTAGCTAATTGGTGCAAAATTTTATACTTCATAATACTAGATGGCGCCAAAAAACGATGTCCGAAAAATTGTATGAAAACCCGTGAAGTTGTACGTATTATAAGTCTATAGTATTTGGTTTGATTGTCCAATCACCGTGCGCAAAGTATACTTTAAAATGGCGTTTCATATTTCCCTAGGGACAATATGATATGACGTTTCATATTTCCCTTGGGATATATTAGTGTGTTATGACTTATGACATATTGTAACTAAGGCGATATTGCTCTATATTGTTTCAATCAGAAAAAAAAGGAATTTCAGGTTGTATTGGGAGGCAAATCAAACAATATATTTGTACGCTTGGCGTACAAATATGATTTGATTTGCCTCCCAATACAACCTGAAATTCCTTTATTATATTATTATATTGGGTGAGAGTTACCATTTATTCAAAAATTTTATAAAATAGGAACAAAATTTAACAAAAGCAAAACTCACGCAAATAGCCGACCCCAGCTTTTCTGTTGAAAAAACCAAAGTTATCTTCCTTCGAAAAATATCGCGCACAAATAACACACGACCTTCTTATCTTCAACTTCTTTGAACAGCTTTGTCTGCTCGATTATTTTCTCTTCCTTCTACTGCTCTCTGGATATCTTCAATCCAAAAAAAACAAACATTTTTACCAACAACTTTTCTTCCACTTTAAACAATATTCTTCACACGAATAAACCTCTATTGAATTCTTTTGTATGCCTCTTAGGCATCAACACGACTTCTCTCTCAATTCAATTCATAAAATTCTTCTCAAACTTTCATCGACCGACCGCTCTGCTCAAATTATTCTTACTCTCTATTTTCTTTATTGATTCTTCTATCCCCTTGGATATTCTTTGCAATGTGTCATCTTTTCATTGGTTGTACTTTAATGTCCTTTTATTTTCAAATCTAGATTTTTCATTATTTAAATTTTGGCTGTTGTCGGCATTTGGTGAGTCATGATACAAACATAAAAATAATAAAATCAAAATCGAAAAACAAATAACTTACTAACTAGACAAACATAAAATATTAAACATACTGAAATCAAAATAAAGAATACACAAAAATAAAACACACACTGGCAATAAAAATGTTAAGATAGAGTTTTGCTTTGTTTTGTTCCTCTAGTTGCAAATACAGTTATCTTATTGCTAAGTTCGCAACATATTTTAATCACTTAGTGCGGACACTACAATATATAATTCCCTTTAAAGGAAGAAGAAGAATATAATTCAGAATTTTTATAAATGCGCGTGTGCTGATCCAACCCACTTTTTCTCCAATAACTTAAACAGCAAACCATCTAAATTTTATAATAATTAAAAAAAAATGATATAAAAATAGTATATTAAACAACAAGTTTAGAAAAGTTAAGTTTTACTAAACGAATATAGCTTTTAAGTATGAGCGAGCACAGCGAGCGAGTAACTTAAAAGCTATATGAATTTAGTAAAACTACTTTTCTTACGAGGTTTGTTTATACAATTTTTTCGTATTTTGTGAACATCTAATCTAAAATATGAATTTAGACGTTTATGAGTAAATTTTTTTTGCGCGTGATCGGTCTAAATTTTTTCGTATGCCTTCCTACCGATAATTCACGGGGGGTGAGTACGAAGCGAGGGGGGCCAATTTTTTACTCAGTTTTTCGATATCTAGCGCCGTTCTTGAGTTATTGCTAATTCAAAAAGTTTCTAAATAGATATTTGCGTAAAATTTTCGTAATCTAGTAACCAGATACGGCTTTATTTATTTACATAACAACAGTTAATTTTTATTTTTTGATTCGAATTTTGTGTAAATTAACATAATATTAATTATAAAAGTGAGATTGTTAAGTTTTCTAGTTTGAATAATAATTTTGTACTTTTAATATACATAAATTTATAACAATGATTCCAATATTTAAATAAACAATCTTCTATCCAATAGTTTTTTTATTGACAGTGACATTACTATGTAGTAAAGTGACATATCTATGTGCTAAAGTGCCACTTTATTAAATGATTTTGAATTTAATAAAACATTACATTATTAGTCAAAATGCGAAAAAAACTATTTAAAACCCAGATTTAATGTTTTTTCGTAGATGTTACGTTTAAGTCTAAGATAAATTAAAATATTAAAATAATTTTAACTGTTGAGATGCTTACAACTTTTAATCAGGAAACATTTAATTCTAACTTTTTAATAATTCTTCCTGCATAATATATTTAATTTTAATATCTCGAACTACTATTTTAAGATTACAAAACTTATTTTTACGAAAATAGGAATGGGTGTGTGGGAAAGGTGTATTGACACCTTATAAAATATTAATTAATAATTTATTTTTACTACTGCAGCCATTGCCACGATATTTCTGTTATTTAATTTATAATAACAAACAAAATGATTCTTCGAGAACGATAGACACATATAACAACTTTTTTTGCAGGAAGTTGATAGGAATTAATGAATTGCCAATGTATACGTTTTAATTTGATAGAAAAATATTTAAATATGCTATTGTAAGAAACCTACTCGCCTTGAATAAATAATTTTTATGCTTCAATCAAAGAATTTAAGTAAAGAAACTTCATTTGAGTTCTTTTTTTCAGTTACAATCTTTCTTACTGATTTGCGACGATGTTATGGACCAATCAGAGACGCGGCGGGGAACTCCCTGTTGGTATAAAAATAAAGATGTTGGATTTCAAGCGATCAACGATGGTATCATGATCGAAAATGGAATTTATGCAATTTTGAAGAAATATTTTTCCGATCATCCAAGTTACGTACAAATGTTGGAACTATTTCACGATGTAACATTGAAAACATCTATGGGTCAATGTTTGGACATTATGTGCATGACCGATGGTAAACCAAATTTGGATTCTTTCACCATGCATAGATACAACGCGATAGTTAAATACAAGACTGCATATTATTCGTTTTACTTACCCGTTGCTTTAGCTATGAATTTATCTCAAAAACACGACGATGAGTTGCATCGACAAGCAAAAACGATCCTTTTAGAAATGGGACATTTTTTCCAAATACAAGTATGTTTTATTTAATTTTCACTTTTAAGCTTTGTATGTTAAACCATAAATTTTATTTTAGGACGACTTTTTGGATTGTTTTGGTAATCCGGAAGTTACTGGTAAAAAAGGAACGGATATTTTTGAAGGCAAATGTACCTGGTTAGCTGTAGTTGCTTTACAAAGAGCAACTCCTGAACAGAAAGAAATTTTGAAGGAGCATTACGGTAAAATTAACGATGAAAGCGAGCAAATAGTGCGTAATTTGTATGAAGAGTTGGGATTACCTCACACCTATGCAGTTTATGAAGAAGAAAGCTTCAATCTTATTCGTACTCACATACAGCAGATTTCTAAAGGACTACCCCATGCACTGTTCTTTAAATTTATGGAAAAACTTTATAGGCGAGAGTGTTAATAAAAACTTTTCAACATAATTGATATACTATTGTTTTTGATTAGTTGTCGTTCATATGTGATAAACATGTCTATGAGTTATTTATAAATATTTAAGGTAATAAAAAGGTCAATACTATTTATAATATTGTAGATGTTATTACCATTATTATAAGTTTCTTCAAAAATCGAAGTTTTTCACTAGAAACATCGCTTTTTTTTTAATTTAAAGAGCTTGATGTATGATTTTGTATAATTTAATTACTATATTGACTATAACTTCGATTTTATTATGTTTTTGTTAGATTATTCAATTATTTTTTTTATATTTTCTTCTAATCATTAATTAATGAAAATACAATAAATAGTAAATTAAACTTATAACTTTTTCTCCAATTTTTGTAATAGTAGTTTTTGTTTTCATAGGTGACCAAAAACTTGGATGAAACTCAGTTTTTTTTTTTTAATTTTAAGTTAACAAGGAAGTTCGTAACTTAAAAACGCTTGATCAAATTATATTTTGGGAATCCCCGAATCGCATACAACGCAAAACTGCAAAATGCTAATGAGGTGCAGATTAAACAAGATGCTGTCTTAACATCAAGAATAGATCGAACTATAAATTACTTTCTGGGACAAAAAAAACGGCGAAAAATCAAAACTAGATAAATTTTTGGATTTAAGTAGAAAAATTATTGCGTAAACTTTAAATTACACTCAAATCCTCAAAACCTAAATTTATCCAGAATAGAACTTAAAACTCAATTTAGAATTTTAAAAATCTTAACGCCATTTCAAAACTGATGCATTTATTGCCTTTAATTTGTATTAAATTGTAACTTAAATGAAAAATACACGCAGTATGTACTGCCATGAAACAAAACGATTTTGACCTACCCTGTACTTAATTATTTTTGTAAATTTGATTTTTGAAAGTTGGAATTGGAAAAGTACAAGATGGGGTTTCAAGTGGGGAAATGAACTGCTTTTTGCCAAAAATGGTCGCACGAGCGGTTTGAATAATTTTTGGCTCCTTAAAATTTTGAGATTTTGTGCAAATAGTTTTACAATTGATTCGATATTTGAACATTGCGATTTGAATTGTTTGAAGGTTTTTGGTCGGATGTGACCGCAGCTAAAACTATTTTTGGATTTCGTAAGTTGAATATTTTTTTTGATAATAAAGAAGATTTATTTTTGGATGAGCGACTTTTGTTTAATTGGAGGTAATTTAATTTGGACTTGATATTAGTTTAAATTGGAAGTATTTGGATTTATAAAAATGAAAATTGGAAAGACGACGTGTGGTCGCGAAGATATCGCACTTAACTTGATAAGTAAAAATTATAAGTACCAACTTCGAGCAAAGCATAAAGTTTTTGAATTTTAATAATTGCGATTACAAGTTTGTAAAATCGAACTGGATTTTTCTTTTGCCGAGTAAACGAGCAAATAAAATAAAGTGAATCCTACCCTTGTAAAAGCCCGATTGCTCCCGCACGTAAAGAACTACCCAGGATTTAAAAATTATTTTGATGTTTTTGAATTTTAAAAGAATACCATTGTAGTATATTATCGCAAACGTTTTCACTATACTATGGCATCATCGGGTGATGAACTAGGAAGAGAAACGAGAAGAATTCCGTATTTATCGTTCAAATTGCAAGAGAAAGAGAGAGGGTAAGAGGAGATATTTTTGAAAAAGTGGTATATTTTAGGGTATTTTCCGTATTAACAAAATACCCCCCCCCCCGCCCCGCCTTCCAACTTAACCTATTAGACCTCTACTTGCGTTTTTTCTTTTTATAGGAGTATTAATTATACCCCTACTCTAGTAAATTCACCTTATTTTGTATTGTATTTTTTGTAATACATTATTTTTTTAAATATACCAAAAACATTTTGTAACTAAAATATTTTTGACTTGGGGGTAGCGTTTGAACTAGTTAATAGGTAAATATACTACAAATCCCCGAACTTAGATGGTGTATTTATTTAATTTTTTAGTAAATATTTGGTATCATAGAAAGATTTTAAGCTTATTCCGTAGGCGCCTGCCATACTACATGAAATAGAATTAATAATGAAAAGAAAAGAGAAAATGTATATTATGTATGAAACTTTCTATGAAAAGTATACTAAGTAATCTTTCTCAGAAAAACAATTATAAAAACCAGGATTTATATTTACATTAAAAGTACTTATTTGGTTTTTCTACTCAAGTAATTAAATGGAAAACCACAAAAAATAAAATATTTCGACACTACTAAAAGATCATATCGTACACTTGGGTATACAAAGCGATTCATTAATGCTAATCGGTCTAATATTATTAAAAAAGTACAACATCGGTCCCAAAATGCTGCCCCGAGGAACGCCTGAGCTTATTGGGTAGAGTTTGGTATATTCTTTTTGATGTTTTACCAAAAAGTGTCTATCGCTCAAATACGATTGTAGTATTTCGTAGAAGTGATAAGGAAGACTTTTCTTTAGTTTGTAGCGCAATCCTTCATGCCACACTTTATCGAAAGCCTGGCTAATGTCGAGGAATGCGGCTGAGCAGTATCATTTGTTTTCCAAATCGTTGTTGATCTTTTTGGTTATCCTATGCACCTGCTCGATTGTGCTATGCTGTCCTCTGAAACCGAACTGGTGATCTGGAATAAGTCTCTTTTCTTCTGGTACCGGTTTAAGACGTTTAAGAAGAAGCTTCTCAAATACTTTTGATAGTGTTGGTAATAAAGTGATGGTCGGTACGATGTTACGTCATCCGGCTTTTTTCCTAGTTTTGGAAGAAGAATGATTTGAGCAACTTTCCATTAATTTGTAAAATATCTCAATCGTAAAACGGCGTTATAAAAACTATCTGCAATTTCTATTATTTAATAGCTAAGCGAACTTTCCTGTTAAATTAAATAAAAATTGATAAAAAGGTTGTTTTAAATTTTTATTACCTAGCCATAAATCTTTAGTTTTAAATTACCATTTTATCTCATTTAAACATTTTTAACTCGATTAAAATATATTTCAAAATTTCCCTATACTATATAAAATGCCAAAATTAAATTTACCTTAGCACTACATAATTTTCATATTCTTGTTAGTTTTCATTTTATATTAAAAATAAAAATAATTCCTTCGGTTAGGATTACTATATATTTTTTCACCTTTTCTTATATATTTTATTATTGTAAGCACGTAAAATAAATTTATTTTTGAAGATTTGTTCTTACATAACAAAAAAATAGTAAATACTACACATAATATTACAATTTTTACTTTTTTTCTCAGTGTAGTTTGTCAACTTGTGATTTGAAGGTGGGCTTCCGTCAGTAATTTTTTTTTTAATCTATTGAAATACTCCATGTAGGGAGTTTAAATTTTTATAAGAAGTTGTGATTTTGTTAAAAAGTTAATAATTTTTTATTTACAATGAAAATAAATTTTGAAAAATGTTGTTTTTATAAGATCGAAATATTTTAGAAAGAGAACCTAAACAATAATTTTTTTAAGTGGATAATAAGTGCATGTTAAGATAATAAATTTTACGGGATGGGACGTTTCGGCGTAGCCGGTTCGGCGCAATCCGATTCGGCCCAATCCGGTTTGGCGCGAGCCGATTCGGCGCGAGAATAAAATATTTTAAAATGTTTGATCTACTTTAAATTGATACATTAATAGATAAGTAATATAAATAATAAATTTATTAAAACTATAATATACATGTATAGAAAATAGGTTAATGTAACTACTGTGTTACCAATTCATTTTATTTAATTTTATTGGCTAAAACCACCGGCTTTCGAGTTATGAATTAAAGTAAGTAAAAAAATATTTAAAAAATCGAGATTTTTCTTTTGATTATTTTGAAAACCTCGTATCTTTTAAACGACACATTTTACAAAGGATTACAGTTTAAAATTCCTCGGTTGGTACCGTTTAAGAATTAAATACATTATATCGTTGATTGATAAATAGTAAAGATACGCAATGCAATAGGAAATTGTTGCTTATCCTCCCATATCAGGTATTTCAACACCCCACTGCCTCTTAGCCAACAAACTCAGTGGTGAGGGTGGTGAGCAAGTGCCGCCACCAACAGTATTATAAATAGGTATGGACCATCCCATTTTATGGAAATTCATAGATGCATTGAAGAAAGTTCAAAGAGGACGTGATATGTTCTATGAACACCTACTAACAGGCCACGAACCTCCGAAAAAATTTAAAAAATATGAAGATGCAGATAAACGCATTAAAACTATAGTGAGCGATTATGCAAACCGTAATATAATCGACTATCTGCGAGGATTATCGCATAATTACGAAATGAATCCTTAACATTTTTTTATTTTTTATACATGTGTATTAATTTTAATAAATTTATTATATATTATTTATCTATTAATGTTTAAATTTTTCCACATTATTTTTCTTTTTATTTCTTTTTAAAATATTTTATTCTCGCGCCGAAAAGTCTTTGCGCCGAACTGGATTGCGCCGAATCGGCTCGCGCCGAACCGTCTTTGCGCAGAACCGTCTTTGCGCCGAAACGTCTTCGCGCCGAAACGTCTTCGCGCCGAAACGTCTTTGCGCCGAAACGTCTTCGCGCCGAAACGTCTTCGCGCCGAAACGTCTTCGCGCCGAAACGTCTTCGCGCTGAAACGTCTTCGCGCCGAAACGTCGTAGACCGTAAATTTTAACTGTTAAGTAAAGAATACATACTTAGTACATAGAAAAATAATATTTAAAAAACAAGAAAATAGGCATTCATTTACATTTAATAAGGTTAAAATAATAAGGTTTACATTTAACAGGTTAAATGTATTTAGTTTGGTTATTTGGTAAGCGCAACATTTAAAGTTTGGTTAATTTCTTGATCTTTTAATTTTGTAAAAATTTGTTTGGTATATTTGCTCTCACTTGTTATTTTTACTGTTATAGATGACCGAGGATCAATAATAATCGTGAAATAAAAGCTTTTATATTATGTTACAGGTTTTTTGTTTTTTATTTTTAAGTAATTTTTACTATTTCTATAGCGTAACTTTTTCAAAATTCTATTTTCTTGTTTATTCAATGCTGTTAAATGTCAATTATTGTCATTTCGGTTTTGTTAAATATTATGTTTCTTCGTGGTATGTATTATTTACTTAATAGTTAAAAATGTTATTATTTTAACATTTTGTTAAATTTGATTATTTTAAAATATTCGTGATTCGAAAAAATTAAAAATAGTTAATATGCAGAATAAAATAATGACACAAACAAAATACTACCTAGATGAGTTAAATAGTATAAATAGTATAAGTATAAATAGACAACGCAAAACAATTTAAACAAATAAATTAGATGAGTTTAGCAATAGAATAGAAAATGTCGATTTTTAAACATTTTTTTTTTAATTTCCAAAATAAAATTAACCTCATCAGTTCTAGATCCGAAAACAAAACTTGTTAAGATATTTTATTATTTTTTTAACAAATTTTATAAAAAGTTACATAATTTAAAAAAAAAAACTTATAAAACAGCAATTTTATTATACAATAATTTAATGATATTTATGCTTACAGTATACTACATACTAACTCTGCAATTTAAAAAAAAAATTAAATGAGGTTAATACCTTGTAATTAAAATTCAAAATTTAAAATAAATATAAATATTTAAAAGTCGTTTACTATAATTTAATTTGTAAACCTATATCAATTGACAATCTTTCTTGTCAGAGCTTCTTCAACAGACAACGTAGATACATATATAATTCCAAAACCTATCAATATGGAATCAAAAGAAGTCAGAGAATTTATGTCGTTTTTCCCCGATTTTGTAAATGATTTGACGGAAGCTATACGACGCTCAAATATTCCTGAAGTACCGGAACGGTTTGCAAAAGTTTTGCAATACAATGTTCCTACAGGAAAAAAAAATCGTGGACTTGGTTTCGTAGCCGCGTACAAAGCTATAGAATCTCCAAAAAATCTTACTACAGAAAATATTCGACTAGCAAATATTTTGGGATGGTGTGTAGAAATGGTAAGTAATTCTTTTTTATTTGATTGCTTTTTTAAATTAAGCCGCTAGCACTGCTTGTTTTTTGAAGAAGTTATTGATACAATTTTAATTTTTGATATAGTAAATGTATATTTTAATAAATCAAAAATATATTTGATAGATAAAAAAACAGCAATAAAAATATAACTCAATAGTTGTTTGTCTTTTTGTTTTTAGTTACAATCCTTCTTGTTAATATGCGATGACATTATAGACCAGTCAGAAATGCGACGAGGAGTTCCCTGTTGGTATAAAAATAAAGATGTTGGATTTCAAGCAATAAACGATGGTATCATGGTCGAAAATGGAATATATCTGATATTAAAGAAATATTTTTCTGATCATCCAAGGTACGCACAAATGTTGGAGCAGTTTCACGATGTAACATTAAAAACAACTATGGGCGAATGTTTGGACGTTATGTGCATGACGGATGGTAAACCAAACTTTGATCTTTTTACCATGGCTAGACTTAGCGCGATAGTTAAATATAAGACTGCATATTATTTATTTTACTTGCCCGTAGCATTAGCTATGAATTTATCCCAAAAATACGATGATGAGTTGCATCGACAAGCAAAAGCAGTTCTTTTAGAAATAGGACATTTCTTCCAAGTGCAAGTATGTTTTACCTAATTTGTGCTTTTAAACTTTGTAAGCCATAAATCTTATTTTAGGACGACTTTTTGGATTGTTTTGGTAAACCAGAAGTGACTGGCAAAAAGGGAACGGATATTATTGAAGGCAAATGTTCCTGGTTAGCTGTAGTCGCTTTACAGAAGGCAAGTCCCGAACAGAAGGAAATTTTAAAGAAACATTATGGTAAACTCAGTAATGAAAGCGAGCAAATAGTGCGGAATTTGTATGAAGAGTTGGAATTACCTCACACCTATGCAATTTATGAAGAAGAAAGTTTCCATCTTATTCGCAAACACATACAGCAGCTTTCCAAAGAACTGCCTCATGAATTGTTTTTTAAATTTATGGATGTGCTTTATAAGCGAGAGCGTTAATAAACAATTTTAACATTATAATATTGGTACCTACGATTGATTTTATTTGTTATCATTATTAGTTTTATTTAATGATGATATTACCATTATAAGATAATTCCCTTCAAAAGATGTAGGACAGACTAGAAACGTTGACTTTTAGATTTTATATAATTTTTTAATTCTTCTAATAACTTTGACTTTTATTATATTATTTGATTCGATATTTTATTTTAAAGATTGAACATACAATGTAATAAATTATATTCTTATGATAACTATTTATTTAATTTTTAGTAAATATTTGGTGTCGTAAAAAGTTTTTAAGCTTACTCCATGGGCGTCTGCTATACTAAATGAAATAGAATAAATTAATAATGAAAAGAAAAGAGAAAATGTATATTGTGTATGAAACTTTCTATGAAAATTATGTAGTGCTAAGATAAATTTAATTTTGGCAGTTTATATAGGGAAATTTTAAAATATTTAATAGTAGCATAAATTTTAAAATTGTAAGAAAATCAAAATTTTGAAATCTATTTTAATCGTGAGTTAAAAATGTTTAAATGAGATAAAATGGTGATTTAAAACTAAAGATTTATGGCTAGGTAATAAAAATTTAAAACACCTTTTTTATCAGTTTTTATTTAATTTAACAGGAAAGTTCGCTTAGCTATTAAATAATAGACATTGCAGATAGTTTTTACCGCAATTTACATTACCACGTATAATTGGCCATTAAAAATCTAACATTTTTCACCCATTAAGTACTAACACTAGAAAATTTTATAAAATTGCTTTTATTTGTACTTTTCTCTAAATAAACAGATTCTAACTTTTTGCTAAGAATGGCTGCACGAGCCAGTTGTGCGTGTTTGGCATTTGGGATTTTTTGATATTTTGTGAAGATTTATGCGAGTATTATTTTAGGAATATAAATTTAAGTGATATTAATTATGTTGAATTATTGGAAGTATTTTGGTCGGATGTGGCCTCTGAGATTGAATAATTTGTAAGTTGGAATTTTGGATTTTATTTTTTTGATTAAAGATTTTTTTTTGATTACGAGTTTGGATTAATTCTTGGATTATTGGAAGTATAATTTGGTTTATAATTGAAAAGTTAAAATTAAAATTTGTAAGAGCGAACGTGAATAAATGGATAAAATTTTAATTTTAAATTTGCGAAGTGAAATTTTAATTTTGCAAATAATAATTTTTGAATCAGTAATAAATAATTTTAGAAAAAATATTCTTCTTAGCGGTAATTGACGACTACAACGGGAACCGACTCCTGAAAAGAGCTCATACTCTCTGACTATAACGCAAGCCGAGGTAAACTTTTTGTATAGTAAAGAGCTCTCGTTTTCATAAAGTGAATACCACTACAACTAAAATGAGCGCTCATTACGTGGGACATGTTTTTTTTGCTCGATTTTTTTATTGAACCGTTTTTTTACACATTTTGGTTTGATTTGGATTACGTCTAACTTTATGAACCTAAAGAAGCCATAAGAAAAAACAAGAGTCTCATGTTATTGTAAGTAGAGGGTGGTTACAATTTATTTGAGAAGAGGATTAAAATATTATTACAAGACACACTATACATTACAATTTGGGTTCAAGCCCCACGTTGGACGCCAAATTGTTATTAACATGTGATAATATTTTTTATTTTTTACCAGGTTATTAATCGACAGTAGCAGATAAAAAGAATTATTTTATAGTTAAAATAATTTAATGATTTAATTTAAAATACAAAAATACATATTTATAATATAATTACATATACTATAATATAGTATATGTAAATATTATGTAATTATGAATAATAAAAAATTAAAAAAATGATGTTTAAACTTTGTAATTAACTTCCTAGGTTATAATATAAAAATAGTTTATTAGTTTAACTAGTGAGCCTATCGATCAACTTTCTTGTCAGAGCTCAACAAGCAGCGTACCTACAAATCATTCCAAAACCTATCAATATGGATTCTCAAGAAGAAATCACAAAATTTATGTCGTTCTTCCCTGACTTTGTAAGTGATTTGACAGAAGCCGTTCGACGTCCAGACATTCTTGAAGTGTCCAATCGATTCACCGAAGTTCTGAAATATAATGTACCAACGGGAAAAAAAATTCGTGGAATTGTATTGGTAGCCGCATACAAACTCATGGAATCTCCTGAAAATCTTACTCCTGAAAATGTTCGTCTTGCAAATATTTTGGGATGGTGTGTAGAATTGGTGAGTTATCTTTCGGTTTAATTTGAAAGATTTTTTTAGAGTATTAAAAAAGTGCTTTAATAACAAGATTATTATTTGTTTTTGTTATTTCTTAGCTATTTTTGTTGGACGGTTAATACTTAGATAGACAATATTTTAATATTAAACTAGGGGTTAAGATAGTTTTTCAAATGTTTTTTTGAAGTTTTCCTAAAAAAAATCGTGTTTAATTATTCCACATTAATAATCAAAATCTCGTTTATCCATTCACGACTCGCACAGATGAAATTTGTCTTCACGGTAAAATCAAAAATTTTGAAATGCTTATCCATGCATCCGGAATTAAAGATGAACTTTAAAAGTTCAAATCGCTGAGATCAAAAGACAATAGACAAAATAGCTATTTTATAGTATGGTATAAGATAATTTTTAAAGGCTGGTAATGTGCGTATTTTTGTATTAATAATAAAACATTAACTTAAATTTCAAATAATAGTATTGAAGGCTTTTAAATCGCTTGGAAAAAATAATTTATCTATTCTGACTTTTTAATACCTTAATTATTTGAATATAAATA
This sequence comes from Cantharis rustica, assembly GCA_911387805.1. NCBI lineage: Eukaryota > Metazoa > Arthropoda > Insecta > Coleoptera > Cantharidae > Cantharis > Cantharis rustica. The sequence continues at coordinate 26,546,546 of OU426877.1, read as the reverse complement.
TTCTTCATAAGAAATAAAATATTTTATTACAATAACATAATTACATTTTTTGTATGTTATATACAGATAATTATTATTTAAAGCTATAAAAATGTACTTAAACAAATTTTTAACGCTACAATTTCCTAAGAGTGTAATGCTATAAAAAATATTATTTTAATAATAAAATTAAAATAAAACTAAGTATAAATTAATGTTTCTGCTACTAATTACTGCGTAATAAAAATAGATAAAATTTATAAATTTAAAATAAAATGTTTATAGGATTTAATACCGGTCACTTGAATTTAAGGCAGTATTCTAGCCTAGAAGCACGAATTTTAGGTGTTTTTTTAGGTGCAATAAAGTAAAAACAGGCAATATTTTTATTATCCATTATTTTACAAAATATTTATTAACGTTTAAAGAATACATGATAAAAAAAAAGTTAAAAAATTAAAAGTTTAAGAAGTTACAGGCTGATAAAGTGAGTTGTCTCAAAAAAATGGCGTGTGAAGTTTGTCACGATTGTAACCCTCCTAGTAATCTGAAATAAAAAAAATAAAAAAAATTATAAATCTAGAGGAATACTGCTATCGGACTGACTAAAACAAAGTTGAAAGAATGTTTTTCCACGAAATTGTTGCTGTTGGAAAAAAAAGTTTTTTTTACCATTTTTTTTACTTTTGCGAATTTTTTAAAAGTAATAAAAATTGAAATTTTTTTATAATCCTAGTTCATACGATACAGAAATGTATAAAGAAGACTCACACCAAAGTTCAAGTAAATCGGTGCAGTAGAACTTGCGAAATCATGACAAGAATTTCGAAAAATGTAGTTTCGAGAAAAACGAAATTAAAATTTCAGGTAAAGTTACGCGAAGTCTAAGCCATACATTGATACTTTATGCTTACATTTTTTCAATCAGCGATTCCGGCTCTATATATCGGGCCTTCTTCTACCTCAAATTGAATATTTAAATAAAAAAAATTTTAAAAACACAAAAAAAAGAAATAAAGAGTATTTTTTAATACTTTTCTTAGAATAATTCCGTCTAAACCGGTCGAGTTGCCACGACACTAAAGTGGCTATAGCTTATAAATAATTCGAATTTCAAAAAATCCTTTTAAGACGAGATTTCTGAATATCTAAACTATCAAAATATAAAAACAAAAATTTTCGATTTTTTCAGTTTTCTGAACTAGAATACTGCCTTAACATTCGACTGAAGCCACTTACATTTTTGATTTAATAATTACTGTTGATTTGATTTAATTTATTGATTCTTTTGATAGGGCAATTTTTCTTGCCCTATTAATTAGCACCAAATATTAACTTCATTAATATTATTTTTCAGTTACAATCATTCTTTCTTCTTTACGATGACATTATGGACCAAGCCGAAACACGACGGGGATCTCTCTGTTGGTATAAGAATAGTAATGTTGGATTTCAAGCGATAACCGATTCCATAATGTTCGAGAATGCAATATTTGCGATATTAAAAAAATATTTTTCTGGTCACCCAAGTTACGTAAAAATTTTGGAACTCTTTCAAAATGCAGTATTAAAGACTTCTATGGGTCAATGTTTGGACATTATGTGTATGACTGATGATAAACCTAATTTTGATTCTTTCACAATGGATAGATATAATGTGATAGGTAAACATAAGTCTTCATATTATACGTTTTACTTGCCCGTGGCTTTGGCTATGAATTTATCACAAAAAGATGATGATGAGTTGTATCGACAAGCAAAAACTGTTCTTTATGAAATGGGAAACTTCTACCAAATACAAGTAGGTACTACTACCTAATTACAGCATTAAACTGTTTTGCGGATTATTATGATAATCATAAATCTTATTTTAGGATGACTTTTTGGATTGTTTTGGTGATCCAGAAGTTACTGGCAAAAAAGGAACCGACATTATGGAAGGAAAATGTTCCTGGTTAGCTGTAGTTGCGTTACAGAAAGCAAATCCTGAACAAAAAAAGATTTTAAAGGAATATTATGGTCAACATAACGTCGACAGCGTGAATGTAGTTCGTAATTTGTATGAAAAATTAGAATTACCACAGGCCTATGCAATTTATGAAGAAGAAGTTAACAACCTCATTCGCAGTCGCATAAAGCAGCTTCCTGAAGGACTGCCACATGTACTGTTCTATAATTTTTTAAACATGGTTTATAGACGAAAGTATTAATTAAAATTATTAAACAACAATTAGTTGAGGTAACTGTATCAAATAGATGGATATCTTAAGTTTCCACTATGTTCTCAAAAAATTAAAATTTAACTTTTAAACAGTTTTCCAAAAACTGTTGTTTGCTTACTTCTTAGTTTATCGGATTTTTTCTTGTTAGAAACTTTTACTAATTAAATTAGTTAATCATATAACTATAGAAATAAAATATAAAAAATAGCCATAATATGTTTTTACGATAATTTAATTATAGTCGATCGGATGTCTCTTAGAACAACTTTTAAAAATTATTTTCGAAAATTACATTAACAAGAAAAGCATTGAACTAGTAAAAACATTGCTAATAAAGTTTCTAGCATTTTTCAGGGGCGTAAATTTATAGGGGACGTCAATAAAAATATTATGAGTATTATTCAGAGGCACAATCTGAGCCATTCTTTGGAGTAGAGGGAGGGGAGTCCTTACTTCTACCCTAAATATGACGCTGACTATCATACCTGTAATTAGAAAACTTGACTAAAGCTTGAAAACCCGAAGAATTTGCCTGGAGAATAACAGTTTGAAGTTAATTACTTCAAAATAACTACTTCTGACTTTAAAGATATAACTTAAAAATCACATCTAAGTTAATAGTTTGACGTTTATTACTTCGAATTAACTACTTCTGATTTTAAAGATATGAACTTAAAGATCAGATCTAAGTTAATAGTTTGAAGTTCATTACTTCGAATTAACTATTTTTGATATTAAAGATTTGACTTAAAAATCATAAGTAATTTAATAGTTTGTAGTTCATTACATCCAAATGACTACTTCTGATTTTAAAGATTTGACCTTAAAGATCCGATCTAATTTACTAGTTTGAAGTTCATTAGTTCAAAATAACTGCACTTTAAATTATTTATTTTAATACGATAATTAACCCGTACCGATTTCCTGAATTAAAGATGTATTTAAAAAAGAATGTGAGGTATTTAGTACGTACTAGCTGGATATTTAGCTTTGCATGGGACAGTTCTGATAAAATGCTAATTTTTAAGCAAACTTTAAAAGTGTGATATTGCGATAAGAGCTTTAGTTTGATTAATTAGTTCACAATTTGATTGATATGCCAGTCTTAACCAATCGGGACGTTTAAATGAAGTTTACCCATTTCCGCGAGAATAAACGTTATAGTATTTAGTTCCTCCTATGAGCATAATTTAGTTTAGATTGGTGCAAGGGTCTAGGTGTGTCTAGCAAACAACCACATAAACCACAACCTGATATGGATTAGAAGTATTCCTACCTAATTTGGTGAAATTTGAATGCAAATTGAGACTGTTCATAGAAGAACACACACATAGAGAGATGACAAAACTATGCCATATCATTATGTGTGTCTGTCTTGTATTTTTGTCTGTCTTTTTGTATTTTTTGTATTAATTGCGTACAATCGTTCTCTTTCTTATGAAGGTAAAAAAAATTTCACATAAACCTAATCCGAGTCTTACTGAGTAATTGTGCAAAATTTGATCAAATCGGTCAAAGAACTTAGGAGTATATGAATCCACGTCAAAACATCGCGGATATTTGGACGCGCGACATTTGGACGCTGCTATTTAGACGCGCGACATTTGGTCGCTTACAACAATTGGACGCACGTAAATTGAATGCATGCGACAATTTGGGGATACGACAATTGGACGCAATGAATTCTTACACATACCTTACAACATAGACTAATGGCCGTTTGTGTATTCGACCCCTGTATTCATGTTACGTACTAAAATTAGTTATGATATTACCAACTTAAGTTGAATTACTACTCATAATCTTTGTAATCCTTATAATTGTAATCCTATAAATGCATTTCACTAATTTCTATTGGTCAAAAGTAACCTTAGTGTGCTCTGTATCTTGGGTTGGTAAGATACAATGTTCACAAATCTCAGGTTGGTAAGATACAGAGTTATAACGTACGTAAACTAAATGTTAATCTTCAGTGCGTCCAAACGTCGCGCGTCCAAATATCCGTGTCCAAAAATATTGCCGCATGTGTCCAATTGACGCGCGCTCAAATTTTCGCGTCCAATTGTCCTATGGGTTCAATTGACGCGCGTGCAATTGTTCTACGCTTTCAATTGTCACGCGTCCAAATAGCCGCGTCAAAATATTCGCAACGTTTTAACGGTATACCGAGTATATAGCAAACAAACTCGCAAACAATTTTCTGCTTTTATTACAGATTTGTAATAATGTAATATGTAACAAAAGTACCTTCTTTACATTACGGTTAAAATTCTATTATGTTAAGGTTCTGTTTAGTTTTGTTAAATATTACAAATACTAAACGTAAAAAAAAATTAACGCTGAATTTTAGTAAAATTATAATAAAATATAGGAGTAATAAAAACTGAAATTCCTTATAAATTACTAGAATTAGCTCATTCAATTATTGCAAAACCGTTTTCACCAGTTTATTACAAAAAAATAATGTATCAATCATCAACGTAGGAATTTATGCTATTTTTCTTTTTACGAATAAAATACATTTTTATATCATAAAACAAAAATAATTTTTATGTTTTCAATTCGTCTTTACCGCATAATTACAACAAAATATGTATTTAAATTTTCAGTACTAGATTAATAAACTTTTTCATAACACCAATATTTCTGTATTATTTTCTTTTAATTTAAGGATGTTGTGATGAAAACAGTTCTTTATATCGCGAAATTTATCGAATTTTCTCAATGTATAATATTTTTGATTTTTTTATTATCATATCTATTTCTTTATTTATACAACTGGTGGATTTCAATATAATAGACTTTTGTAATAAATACTAGATGTTAATATAACAACGATGATATTATGTCTAATTTCTGAGGGTCTGAAAGAAATTCTGAAAAATAACCAAATTATTGAAAAATATATACAGAAGGTATTTAATGATGACATTGATTTAAAACACTATAATATCTTGGTTTAGAAGAGGTTATGGGCCCCCATAGCCCCCTTTATGGCCGCCCCCATCTTGAATAATACAAACTCTGAAGTCTAAAGCTTTATACACACTGTACGAAGCTGCCTAGCAAAACCATCTCTTAAAGTATAGGCTAAAATATGTACGAGGCAGCTGAACGATGGAGCTGCTCTGGTTGAACCATATATTCCCGGTTTAAACAAATTTTGAATTTAAAATAGCGATATTTTACGTGAAAATCGTAGAAATTCTGCGTTTTTGAAACTCTGTAATTTCGCTCTATAGGGACTTTTTTAAATATTTTGATGTGCCCCAAAATTTGTGTTTTCTAAATCTGCATTTTTTAGTGCATTTTATAGTCAAAAATACTTTTATGGAATAAAAACACGCTATGGCCGAGCTAATCTTATGGAAACAGCCAATCAAATGTACACTTACAGTTTTTGTCCGTTTTTAATTCGTTAAATTTCCGTCCGTTCAAATTTTAAAATTTACTCTCAAAATTAGAGTCACTAAGTAACCGGAATCCATCTTGTTGTTCTATTCTTTAATACATAAATAAACATTTTATATTTATAAAATAATAAACATTGTTTATTTATATTATGTAGTATTGGTTTAAAACTATAATTAGATATTATTTACCAGTAAACAATTGATTTATCTTTTTATTGATTGTAATTAAACTAAAATAAAATTGTAATACAAAAATCATTCACTTATTGAAAATTTACAAACAATATAAAATCTTATAGTAGCAAATTAAAAATAATCATCTCATCTAATTATGTTTCAAAATTTTATAATTTTTGCTTCAACTAAACTTTGTAACTTTCAATGCAGTATTTTGCATAAATTAAGTTTATTCCAGTAATAATAAATAATTTAAAGTGATTAAAAAAAATTAATTAGATAAAACTTACGTATGTATTTTTCAAAGTAAGTTATAAAAAAAAATATTTCAACCTATACTTTATTTGAAATGTACTTATACCTAGTCTTTATTTTTAATTGTTTAATTTATTAATTTTAAGCAATAATTATGATTTAAATTATTACAGTATGTACTAAGTAGTATTAATAAACCTACAAAAAGAAAATAATATTATTTGTAAAATTCCAAGCAGAGTGATTGGGTTACAGTTTATCTTTAACATGGGTAAATTGGTATCCGGATGATTCATCCCGGACGATTCATTCCGGACGATTCATTCCGCGGACGATTAATTCCGCGGACGATTCATCCCGCGGACGGTTCATCCCGCGGACAATTCATCCTCAAAAACTTAATTCGTCAACTTAATCATTTTTAATCAATCGATAGTGGTTAAGGTCATTTTTATTAATGATTTATTATTATTATTTTTATCAAGTTAGTATCAAGCGAATTTATTAACTTCGCTAAACGTTATTCTTATATCAATATTATTAGGGGAATGTTGTCAGGGTTGGCCCGTCGTCTAGATCGGCCCACTGCGATTTTTCAGTGTAAATCACTGAAACCACCTATGTGCGAGTGTGGCAAAACATCGCTCAATGACAACGAACTTTTCGTGCCATTACTGATTTCGGAGTGTAATGTTGAAACGTGTTGTGCACTCATTCACCGAAGCAAGACAAAAAAAGTTTTCCAGCAGCTGCAAATAGAGCATGAAAACTTGGAAGAAAAACATTAATTCGTTAAGATAAGCATCTAAAATGTGTTATGTGGATAGTCTTATTCAAGGATAACATTCAATTTCGCTACCTGTTTGGATGTAGTGTGACGCAATGTGGTAATGGAACTTGTTGTCAAGGTTGGACCGTTTCAAAAAAACACGTTGGTAAATGCAACATCTGCTTGAAAGCGAATGCTTCGTTGCCTGAACTCTATTGCATGCATTAAATGCAAAAAAAAATGCATTTGAAAAGTGCCAAAATGGCAAGGAGTTATTTTATTTGCAGTTATTTACCTTGACAGCATTTTTTTTTAAATTCTCGCATAAGTTCTCTATTTTTTACCCAATCAATTTGCGATTGCTTCGAAAGTAGCTTTATTCCTAGATCTTTCTGATCATGTGAACTTAAAGATCAAATTAAAACTTCTGGCTTGCACTCAATCGTTGACAAATTGCTAAGCGCCTTGCGAAGACCGCTGCGCGAGGCAGTCTTGTAAAGTGTGTACAAAGCTTAAGGATTTGTATATTAACGATTCCAGGACGATTCATTCGGGATGATTCGTCCGGGGACGAATCGTCCGGATACCATACCATATTAACAACTTGGTATAACACAATATTTCCTTTGATAACAATGTTACATAATTTCTAGTAAATAATATTACTTTATATTAAATAAGTTTAAAAAAGAACAAGTTAAATAAACGTTAAATTATAAATTATTATAATATATTTTTTAATATTACTTTATTAATAAAAATCTATAATTTATTAATATTTACAATCAAGCTTAAACGGTCCATTATATATTTTTAAGTTATAATTGGATAGTAATAAATATGTTCGTTAACTCCATTAAATTTTGTTATTAAAATTAAAATTACTTTGTGATATTAGTTCCACGAGGTATAAATCAAATAGAAAATGTTTTAATTTTTCACGAAACGAAAAAAAGAGTGTTGTATAGATCCAGTACAATGCAGTACAATTTGGTAGAAACTACATTACTAACCGGTAAGTATGCAGTAAAAACAGTTATAAATAATTATGAATTTCGTTAGTTAACCTTAAGGTAAATATATCAAATTATTTTAGAAAAACCAAAAAATGCACAAACACTTTTTAGAACAAAAATTTTTTAAGTTAACACAATACCGTATGAATATTATCGCAAACGTTTTCACCATACTATGGCATCATCAGGCGATAAACTAGAAAAAGAAACGAGAAAATTCCGTATTTTTCGTCCAAATTGCAAGACAAAAAATTGAAAAGGTAGGAGAGGAATACTTTTGAAAAAATGGTATATTTTAGTGTGAATTTACTAAAGGGTAGGGATATAATTAATTTAAAAGAAAAATAATGTAAGTGTATGTAGATAGAATAGGGGGGGGGGGGGTTATTTATTAAAAATGTTTAATAGAGATGAGTTATTTTAATCAGATTGACTGTTTAGTAGTGAAAATGAATATTATTTTAATTTATTAATTTCCATAGCTTCCAAAAATTTCAGTTTTTTACTTTTTTGTTCAATTTATAAAATTCCGTACTCCCTCTGTTTATAGTTTGTGTCTAGTAGGTGTTTCGCAAAATTCGATTTTCTATCTGTAAGTCTGTGAGATCGCGTGTTCATCAAATCGTGTTTTGAAAGATCTACCGGTATGACCAATGTATTTTTGACAGCATTCACAAGTGAGCTCATAAACCCTCGATTTAGTTAAAATGTTTGATTTTGACTTCGCGTAAATAAATCCGTTTTAAAAGCGATGTTGTAATTTTTATTTTTTAAATATTTAACAATTTTGTTTGACTTGTTTCCGAATAAAGTGATGACATTAAAGTTTGCGTTAGTGTTTGCAAAATTAAACACGCTTTACCAAACCATTACTATCAAATTCTGAAATCTTATTTGGAGAATCGAAGTTTTCAAGTTCAACAAGACGAAGATGTTTCTGAAATTTATACCATATCACCAGGAGTTCCACAAGGAAGCGTACTTGGGCCAGTGCTGTACTTACTGTTTATTGCGGATTTACCCACCACCCTGTTTACAGAATTGTTCACATTTGCAGATGACACTAGCATACTAGCAAGACATGGCGATGCAAAGCACGCTTCCGAACTGCTACAAATACATTTGACTGAACTACAAAATTGGTTATCTAAATGGAGAACAAAAGTAAATGAAACCAAATCCATCCACATTACATTTACTCTAAATCGTTCGGAATGTCCACCTGTATATATTAATGATGTAGCCATACCTCAAAAGACAGAAGTCAAATATTTAGGACTGTACCTAGATAAAAGACTTACATGGAAAACCCATATTAAAAAAAAGAAAAAAGAAATGGATATAAAACTAAAAAAGATGTATTGGCTACTTGAAAAAAAGTCTATTCTATCGGCAGAAAATAAAACACTGGTATACAAGGTTATCATCAAGTCAATCTGGACGTACGGAATAGAACTGTGGGGGTGCGCCAGCATGTCCAACATAAAAATTATACAAAGATTTCAATCAAAAGCCCTCCGTATGATGCTAGATGCACCATGGTATATTACTAACCAAACTCTCCACACTGACCTAGGCATTAACTACATCCAAAATGAAATAAGAAAACGAGCAGAAAAACATGACCTAAGACTTCAAGATCATCCCAATCCTAGTACGACACAACTTTTAGAAAAAAATATATTCAGACGCCTTAAAAGAAAATACCCTCGTGATCTGCTGTTATAAACTAACTGGATATGGGTAATGCCGATGGGCCTATTCCCCTGCATGACAAGAGAGAACAAATCAACTCATAGGAAACTTTATAATATTTATTTGTTGTAAATTATTCTGATTGTTGATATTAGCAATATAAATATAAATATAAAAAAAAGTGTATTATGGATGGTAAAACACGAACCCAAATTTTGTAGTTATGGCGCGGCGCTCGGTTTAATCAGCCTTTGTTAAATATACTTTGACGCTGATCAAATTAACGCTCCGTCAAATTTTAACGTCTTGTTAAACTAAAAGTCGTTTCACCAACGTTGATCAAATTTAACGTTCTTTAAATTTGTAACCAAGTATTATTCAGATTGGCTGCAATGTAATTTCAAATTACCCGTTTTCTATTGGCTCCAAGTTTTGACAGTTAAATGTCAATGTTTAAGCAAATGATTAATAAACGAGCGTTTGAGTTTTGACGGTGAAATATTTGGTCGTCAAATTTGATGGAAGATTTAACCAACTTCAACTGTATTATACATTGGTGAACAGATTTTTATGAGTTAACGAGCGTCAAACCGTTTGACGTTGATCAAATGCCTTGACGAAGGTTGGTTGAAACCGGGCATAAAACATATAAAACAAATATTTATTGGTCATAAATTGACAACATACTATTTTAAATGCTTTTTAAAAACAACTAAACACAATGTTTTACAAAAGCTAATTGAGTGCTTAAAGAAATATTGTTCTATACTTCGTTAGAAGGGTTTATTGTTATTATATTAGTGAGGTAGTTCTTGTTTAATATACAGGTAAATAAATGTGACAATCTAATTCTTAAAAATTTCGTCCAATTTAACAAAAATTGAAAAATAATTAAATAATTGTAAAAATTCAGTAAGTTTCTAATTGGATTGCCATTATTTTTATTTTAATTGCTGGTTATTATTATGTTTTTTTTTAAATTAATTTAAAAAAAAATATTATCACATGTTAATAACCTTAACCATTTTATCGGTTATTATTATGTTGTCTAGTTATTTGTTTTCATTAATTACTTTAATAATGCTTATTTATTTCTTGATGATAATACGCAATATTTATATTTAATGTTTTCGATGTACATTTTTAAATTTTAAAATAAAATTAAATTTAGTAGATGATTATTTCAGATATTTAAGAAATGTATTTATATATTTTCTATAACTAGAACGTTCAAGTATCACGTAAGCAGATTTAGGGGGTGGAAGGGATTAATTTTTTCTGACTATCGTTGGCAAAAAGAGCTTGGGGGGGGGGGGGGTATTGTAAATCATACGTAAGATTAAAAAAATACGAAATGATGAAAATGTTTTTAGTTATACCGAATTCTTTTCATAGTTTTATTATGAATAAATGAGTGTTCTAAAATTAATGTTATTTGCACTATTAAGTTTAGTAGTATTGATGTTTAATTCGGAGAATCCCAGATATACTACGACATTAAACATTTGATATTTAATAAGTTTTGAAAAAATTTTTTGATATTATCATTTAGAGGGGTTCACAATTTTATTTGCTTATACGGGGAAGAGGGTGGTCCAAAACATTGAAAGTTTGTTTACGTAATACTTGTATGTTATAGAAAATTTATAAATACATTTTTTAAAAATTTTAAATTTTGAAATAAAATTATAGAATAATAAAATGCTATTCAAACGTTAAATTTTAATTTGTCTTATGGGGTAGGAGAGCCGCGCTATGGTGATTTAACGTGTAAAATTGTCGTGGTTCAAAACGATTTAGACCCACCCTGTACTCTTTTAGGAAAGTTTTGTAAATTGTAATTTGATTTGTTAAATAGAAAAATAGTGCAAGGTGGGCAACCAAGAGGGGTAGAGAAAAGTTTTTTTGCCAAAAATGGTCGCACGAGCGGGTTGTGCGTATTTTAGCTTTGTCAGTTTTTTGATTGATATTTTTGAGATCGATTTTGATGAGATATTTAGTGATTGCGTTTGAAATTGTAAACAATTTTGGATTTTGAATTGATAAAATTTATTTTGGTCAGATTTGACGGTAGGAATAAATTATATTCTAGTAGTGAGTTAAAATTATTTTTTATTAAAGTGGATGAATAAATTTTGGATAAATGGTTTTATTTTATTATGGAAACTATTAATTTGAATTACATTTGGATAAAAATTTAAAATTAAAATTTGTATAACCAACGTATGCGTTAGAAGATACCGCGTTTGGGTGATAAGTTAATATTGAACGTTCGAGACTGGAAACGAAATAAAATGTTGGAATTATTGCGATTTTAAATTTTTAGTAAAGAAGAATTTTGGTAAATAAAATTGGTGATAATTTTGAAGAGAATTACTCCCGTAATTGAGGGCTATAGTCCGGAGCACTTAAAAATGCTTGGAAAATTAGTAAACTAATGTGGTGTGGTGTTCACTTCTCTACAGTGCCTTTATAGAGACAGTAGAGTAGTAATAAATGATGTTCCATTTTTGATTTTGTACGATTTTATTTCGTTTATAAGTTTAAGATATTATAATACAAATAGTTTTTAATGTTATTAGTTAATTTCATTCACATGAGAAACGGAAAACCTTTTAATTTAAAAAATATTCTATACTTGATTAAATTTGCAACATAATGCCTCAAATAAAACGTTTTTGCAACATTCTGGGTCAATTTAGAGAATGTTGTCGTCACTGTCCTTCCTCTTGCTCAATACGCCATCTCTACCCGTTATGTGTTATTCTTTTAACACGTACCAAATATTTGAATTTTTAAAATGTAATTCCAAATTAAAAAGTTTACGTTATGACAGTATTTAAGCTTTAACAGTTTATTATTAAAAAAATAATTTTTCATGTCATTAAAGTTTTATGACTTTTTAGGAGGCGATGTGGAACATATGCTAATTTTTACAAATAAATAAATTTTTAATATCACAAAAACAACAATAATCTTTATTTTGTTAATTTGTCTTTACGGCCTTCACATCATAATCAAAATCGGCTTGGCACTACCATAAAATTAAAATTTTCAATGTTGTAATAAATTCACAAACACTTTATTATTTTTTTTACAATAAAATATTTCTGTATATCGCGAAATTAATAGTTTCTCAATATATTGCCGTGTTACAAGGTAATTTTGACCGTTTCTGTAGCTTTTATAGAGTTTTCGTAGTTTGAATTTGAAATTTGACGAGAAAATTTCATAACATGTAAGGTTGGTGGTAGTTTTAGAAGAGTGGGGTTTTTTGCCAAAGATTTTGAAAATTCTTGAATAATAGTTTTTTTGAAATAGTGATTTTATATTTTGAGTATTGATTTGAATTGTTAGAGAATATTTTTGGTCGAATTTGACCGCAGCTGAAAATTTTTGATTTTGTGAGTTTATTTTGGATAATTTTTGATTAAAGTGATTTTTATTTAGATGAACGATTTTTTTATGAAGTTATTAAAATTGGATTTTGGCGAGAATTAATAAAATTATAATTAATTACTTTGGATAATAAATTTACAATCTGAAAGAGCCAACATGTAGCGTGGCTGATTTAAAAAAGAATACTAATTTTAAGTCAAAAGTTTGAATCTCAATTTTGAAAAGATTTATAATTGAATATGAGAGATTTCTCTGCTTTTCCATCCCAAAGCGACGCCGTGGTAGAGAAAGAGTGTTTGATAATTTTTTTATAAAATATCATTACAATATAAATTATTTGCTTATAATATACACTTATACCTGTAAAAGAACACATTTTCCGGTAAATGTAAATAATGCAGTAATTATAAATGAACATAATATATAGAACTATAGTCCGGATTTGTAGCTATAATGCTTTTTCTGGAAACTCGAAGCAGCTCAAATTTTTTAAATAATCTAAGCGATTTATCAAAAAAGGATTCTGTTGGCACCATGTTTTATATGCTTTTTTGTGCTTTTTTATGATTTTCTGTGCGGTTTATGAATTTTTGAAGAATTTTAAAATCTTTTTTTTTTTTGAAAATAAAAAAAAAGTTTATTAAAAGTATTTAAGTTTTTAAAATTTAAACAACAATTTAAACGATAACTGTATTTATTTAATAGGGTAGCGGTGTGTAGGAGTGCGAACTTTCACGATTTGATGTTATAGATATAAAGTCAAGTACATCAAGTTAAAGTTATTATATTATATTAACTTCTTAGGTATCTAGCTACAAAAAAACTATTAAAAAATTAACGAACAATAGACGGTAAAGAAATAAATTAAAAAAATTGCAAAGCATTCGATTGCGCACTCTTGCACTATGTAGTGGACAAGAATGCGCATTAAGCAGCACTTACAATGATCACATTTAGGACCAGTTCTACAATGGAAGTATAAAGTCCCGAATAAGTATACTCCGTATAACTTATTTCATGATTTATTCCAAGTATAAAAGTCATCGCGTTCTGCAATGCTCGTATACGTTTAGTATTACCATGTATTACTATTCTTGAAAAGTAGTTCCTGCGCACCCCTTTTAGGTCGTTTGACATATTTGTTTCCATCATTTGACATTAATTTAACCATAAATTGAAATGTTACTTTAAAAAAGTGTTTTTGAAAAACACAAAATTAGTTTGCTATGCTGGTTCAGTATAATTTAAATTAAAAAAAATTTAAATTTAAATTTAAATTTGTAGTTGACTATTCTGATCTCGAAATTATTGTATTCAACATAATTGAGGATGTCGACGTAACAAAACATCTTCAACAATTTTGTCGTCTTGCTCTGAGTCGAAAACATTATAATTTAGTAAATAAGCACTTTGCATTATAATTTTAAAATCATAAATAATTGGATGGTGCTTTTCATGAAATTTTATAAATAAAATTATAAACTCAGATATCTAACCTGAAAATAAATTATTGTTTACATTAAATTTGACCAATAGAAAACAAGAATAAACTTCTTTCAGGTACACTGTGCAAGAGTGCGTGCGTATTCTTGTCCTCCTCGGTACTGAGCACTTTTGCACGCAGCGGACTAATTGTTTTTCTGTGATTATCACGATATTTATGTGAAACGTCGGACAAATGTGTAAGTCGGCAAGTATTTCGAAGACTAACTAAATGACTTTGAGAAATCACAAATAAGCCTTATTCAAAATTCAATAAAAACGTAAATGTTTTGGTAGTCACATATGAAACTTGTCTTTGATCAGTAGACAATTAAAGACGGACGCGGATGTCTGTTCTCTGATCGGTTATTGCCATTGCGCACTCTTGTACGCTGCGCACTCTTACACACCCCTACCCTACACCGTGTTTATATGCCACACTATATTTTTCACCTTGCACGTACTGCTGCTCAGCGGTTTTTTTCCCCACAACTCACGCATCATCAAAATGCAATCCAGAATTGAAAGCAAATTTAATATTGTTGGAAAATCAGCGGAAAAAAATTTAAAAACGTTACTTCTAACATCTCAGGACTGGTTGGGATTACTATTAAAAAAAAATATTGGACGATGTATCCAAAACAATATTCGGAGAAACCATTGTAAATTTGGAAATGGATCCCTCGGTTGTAGCAAAATTTAAATTTGCACCAATCACTAGTGTCGACGTTGAAAGAAGCTCTTCAGTTTACAAAGAAGTTGAAGCGATAGAATGAACTTTACTCTAGAACATTTGAAATTATTTTTAATAATCAATTGTTTTACAAATTAAATTCAAGCTGTTAATAATGTAATTTTTTAATAAAATAAACGAGTTAAAAGAACAATAAAATAAGATTTTTTAACCCGTTTATTTTATAAAAAAAATACATTAATATTAATATTTAGGGTCAATAATTTACTATAATTCTTTTATTAATAAATTTGTTGCTTTTTTTAATTAAATTGATGATTTTTTTGGTAATATTTTATGCTTTTTTAAGCTTTTTTTTTAATTTTTATGTTTTTTTATTCGGACTCTATACAGAACTAACGATAACAAAGCGAGAACCTCCAAATACGCGTTTCCGAAGATTGCCGAGGAGCGTCGAAGAACGGAAAAATCCAATATGGCTGCCACGAGGGTGGTAATCAAGAAAACAGCCCCAATCCGATAGACAATTTTAGAAAATAACTTTTTCTAGAAAAATTTTTTTCAACTTCTCTCTGGCTTCGCCATCAGAAAGTTTTGAAAAAATTTTACGTCGTGAAACATATAAGTCGACAGACGACAGACGACAGTATAATATAATACGACATATACTAATACGAGTAAGGCTGATTCGTTGTTAAATTTACCGACATACACACAATTGTCAGATTCGCATTGCGTAAAACCGAAAGATTTTAAAACTTCACTAAATCTTTTATTCCAATTTCTTGGGCTCTGTTGAAGACCGTACAATGATTTTTTTAATTTGCATACTACGTTGTTGGTTTTTGTTGCACTGGAAGGCAGTTGCATGTAGATGTCTTCGTTTAGTTCGCCGTTTAGAAATGCGGTTTTTACGTCGAATTGAGTTATGTTGTATTTTTCTTCAACCGCTATTGCAAGCAAAATTCGTATTGTGTCGTATCGAGTTGTTGGTAAGAATGTTTCTTCGTAATCTATACCTTGAATTTGAGCGTAACCTTTTGCACAAAGTCGAGCTTTATATCGATTAATTTCACCACTAGGTGATCGTTTCACTTTGAAAATCCATTTCGATCCGATGGTTCTTTGGTTGGCGGTTTGGGGTTTGATTTCCCAAGTCTCGTTTTTATTTAACGCTTCCATCTCTTCTTCGATCGCCATTTTCCAATTTTCTGCGTTGTTGCTTTCCATAGCTTCTTCGTATGTTTCGGGAACTCCGGCTTCGATTATGTTAATCTCATTTCTGTAGCGCCTTGGTGTCTGCAGTGTATCTCGAGCTCGTAATTCATACGTGGTGACATCTTCTGTAACTACTTCCTCTTGTGGTTCTTCTTTAATGACGTCGTCCTCTTCCTGTCTTTCGACTTCTTCGATTACCGAAATTAATATCGTATTTGTTCTCGGTAATTGGACTTCTTTTGTTTCATTGAAGGTCACGTTCCGCGCTATTTTTATTTTTCTTGTATGGAGATCAAACAATCGATAATTTGTTGACTCACTTTCATAACCAACTAGTATGAGTTTCTTGCTTTTTGGTTCCAGTTTTCGTCTTTGACTGTGTGGGACGTGCATAAAGGGTTGGCTGCCGAACACTTTTAAATGCGTTAATACGGGTTTCTTTTGATTCCATACTTCGAATGGAATCAAAAGAATCATACGTTAGACGTATGTACGTTCGGTGTTCTATTTAGAATGTAGACTGCTGTTTTAACAGCCTCTGCCCATAAATACAACGGCAGATCTTTTGTGTACAACATTGAACGCGCACTTTCTACGATTGTACGGTTTTCTCGTTCAATTTTTCCGTTTTGTTCGGCACAATATGGAGCACAAGTTTCTAGTTGTATTCCTTTATTGTGTAGAAATTCTCGGAAATCTTGGTTTATGTATTCCGTTCCGTTGTCGACTCTTAAAGTTTGAACTCGGTAGTTAAACTTGTTTTTCACACGATTAACTAACTATTTGAAGCAGTCTAGAGTATACGATTTATTTTTGACAAAATAAACAAATCTTTGACCGGTTGCGTCGTCTTTAAAGAGTACGAAATACAGATAACCGCTTACCGAAGCTACCGACATAGGGCCGCACAGGTCACTGTGTATATTGAGATGTCCTGAGCTGTTCAAAACTTTTTTTGTTAGTTTGCGTTTGGTGCTGGAATGCACATCCTGCAGCTGGCTTAATCACGCTTGATAACACAAATTTTGTTGCGTCGTAATGCACCTTTGCATCGACCAAATTGCTACAAATTCTTCACTTTTCCAAATTTTGCACTGCACTTTAATTAAATTAATTAAAATAAAACAAAAACTCAAATCAATTTAACTTAATTTATTTACAAAATTAATTATTAATTATCGGGTAATGGCGTTACATCCGTCAGGCACAACGGCCTTTGCCTCATTGTTCTTCTATCGACCCGCTGATCGTACTCCCACTTACTTCTCCCTACCTTTATTTACAGCAAATTTTACAAACTATTTTAATACAATGTACAATGTTTTGAATAAATAATAACAAAATTGAATTTTAAAAATTATTTACAAAATAAATCAATTAATGGTTTTTATGCATTTCGAAACACGACATTTAACCCCCTTAATTTTTATGAGTAAACCAAGGTGTTTACGATTAAAAATTACTAAGTTGTCGTGCTTCGACAAATAAAATTTTTATTTGTCTTAAACTTATTACGATGAACTCTTATCCTAGTTCATCGCCTGATGATGCCATAGTATGGTGAAAACGTTTGCGATAATATACATACAGTGTATTTATATATGGTGATAACTTAAACATTTTAGTTTTCGAAAAAGTGTTTTGTGCATTTTTTGGTTTATGCTAAAAATTTGATATAAGAACAAAGTAACTTTTAAGTAAATAAGATTTATTATTATAATACAGTAGATTAAGATTTGCAATGTTTTTTATTGACTTACAACTATACAAATATTTGTTTGTTAGCATGATCGTGCGCGCACAGCACGACACGAGCCGACACGAGTTGTATTAATATCCTCAACTGCATATCCTTTGAAGATAATGTTAAACAATTTTTTATTATTATTTGTCGCCAAACTTAAACTGTTTATTGCATGTTTTAGGTCACAATTTGGTAGAAAATAATGTTTGTTAACTCGATTAAATTTTGTTACTGTCGTGGCCTATACAACCAATCATTACTTTGTTATATTAGTACTACAACGTATAAATCAACTAGAGAATGTTTTAATTTATCCAAAAACAAGAAAGATGTGGTGGAAAACCAGTACTATCAAAAGCAACCTACGTTTGGTAGAAACTACATTAACCACTACCTTAACCGGTAAGTATGCAGTAAAAACAGTTAGAAATAATTTAGAAAGTAATGTAAGTTAACCTAATGCTAGGGCTACACCTGCGTCTAACATTATGCTTAGCTTGCATTAATGCACTAAAATGCAGATGTGGCTACGAATTAACGTGATAATCTGTTAACGACATTATTAATGACATTAGACTTTAGCGATAACTCGGGTAGCGGTCTCTTTTGGCACATCAAAGGGATTAATTCGTTAGATATCGCGTTGTTGTGGCTACATTTATTCTATATCTCGCGCTATCTGCATACTTATAGTACTATACAGTAAGCTCTCGTTATAAAGATATACCTGTTTTATTAATTTTATAGCAATCATCATCAACATTTTTATGCAGCAATGTCTTAAATTGTAAAATAAACGCAAAAACTTATGGCAGTATACCTATAAATTTTGTTTTATATTAAACAACATAAAAATACATACAAATTTCACGAAAAATTAAAAATAAATATTTGTGTAAATTGCATTTTTTTTATACTAAATTAAATAATTTGAAGAACGCGTTTTGCAAATTTTGCAAAAAATTTATTCGTACCTTAAACCAAATTACAAGATAAATTTGTATATTAAAAACTTAAATAAAATGCAAAGATATGTGCAACTTGCAGAATCAGCTTCGGCTTAAATTTCAACCCTTAGACAAGAGCTACACCTGCGTTTAACTTTAAACTTAACGTATATTAATGCGCTAAAATGCAGATATGGCTACAAATTAAAGTTCTAATCTGTTGACAATATTAGTAATGACATAAGACATTAATTTGCAGATTCAGGGTCGACTGAAATTTAAACGCGAGTAACAAGATACTATGTTTATATAATAAGTCCTGAGCGACACATTTTATATGCTTCTTTCGTGGTAGTGATGCTCGAAATCGAGAGTTTACTGTACATGAACTACGTTAAACATCACATTAAACATTAACATAGATGTAGCCATTCAAAAATATATAATCTAGCGCGTAATTTTTTCTTCCGTTAAATAACGCATTTTCTCTCGCTAGACGTTAACGCAGATGTAGCCCTAGCATAACGAAAACGACTTACTGGTCCGATGGTTTCGAGCTTTTAGCATAAATTATTACGTTTTGAATAGTACCGAACATGTGCTAACCAGAAAATTGGTAAAAAAATATTATATTTTATATATAATATTATATTATATATATTATATATTATATTATTATATATTATACCCTCAGATGTAAATAATTACTGTAAGTAAAAATTTTTAATCCTTAAGATAACTTACAGTTCTTTTCAAATGTTTTCAAGTTTTACAGATTAATTGATTATTTGTAGTGATCATCTAAATATAAAATTAACTGCTTTTTTAGAACTTATTCTACGCACAGCTCAGTAACCAAAGTTATTGCCAACCCTAGGCACGTAGCATCTAAAGAGGAAAGTGCAGAATTTATATCAATATTTCCATCTGTGGTTGCAGATTTTATTGAACTTCTTCAATGTGCAGACATTCCCAAAGTGAGTGAGCACATAGAAACAGTTTTGAATTACAATGTGCCAACAGGAAAAAAATTTCGTGGACTGGGATTGATAGCCGCTTACAAAACATTCGAATCTCCTGAAAACCTTAATTCAAAAAATATTCGACTTGCAAACATTTTGGGATGGTGCATTGAAATAGTAAGATAGTTTTTATTGCTAAACCAATTTACAGACTTCTGTATCACGAAAGAAAATACAATTTATTATGATTGGATCTAGAGTAATTATTTACTACAAAAAATAACTTCTAGTTTGTAATATTTAGTTCTTCAATTTGAATTACCGCCTTCTCAAATCAAAGTTACAAACCAAACCAAAGCTGTGATCGTCAAACTAACCCTGCACGTTGTGATCCCCATCGTAGTAACACTTACAAGTCCTTTTAAATTTGCGGATGGCTCTTTGAATGCTAACGTAGTTTTACCTTACTTACTAACCTCAAACTTAAACTTCTATCTGTCTAGTGGCGTAACCACTGCTAGGACACCTGAAGGAATAATTAGTACACACAAATTAAATAAAACACAGAATTCGGTTTAACGATGAATATATTGTCGTGAAACAAAATATTTCGACCCACCCTGTGCTAAATTGTAAAAATTTGTGAATTTAATTTTTGAATGTTTAAATTGGAAAAGTACAGAGTGGGGAGAAAAGATAAAGATACGAGGCTTTTTTGGCCAACTATGGCCGACAGCGGATGCAAGACTTTGTATGCCCGCTGAGTTTTGATATTTTTTGAAGAATTGTGAGTAATGTTTTATTTTTGATTGATTAAATAAATAATTTTGATGCGAATGCTTTATTGCGTGTTTTTGGATAAAATATTTTTGGTATCTGGAATTGATTTGAAATAATTTTGATAAGTTGCTACCGAGCGGTAGAAGATTGATTGGTTTTAATTGATTTAGAAAGAGAATAGTGGAAGATAAAAATTGGACGTGGAACATTGAAAATTAGAAAATTTTAAAATTGTATTTGATCGAACGAATGTCGATATTGATAAGCCGACGTTTTGGATAAGGATAAAATTAAAAGTACGGGCCCAGTAAAATTCTACATTACCTTGGATATAATTTAAACTTGAATAATTTAATTTTGAAGAAGAATTATTTTGGAGTAATATTTGTTTTGCATTAGAAAGATTTCTTTTTAGTTGATTTTTGAAAAACGCAAGAATCCTTCGACCCTTGAAAATTACCAACTGCTTCCGCACACCAGGGTTGCCTGAGCAAAAATAGGTGTGTGGGAATTTTTTACGAAAAAACCATTACAATATATTTAACCGAAAAAAAAGGTAGTCCAACAACCAATTTACCAGCAAAGTTAATCTCCTTGATATCATGTAATTCAGAATACTTTAGTTTGAGACTTGATTTAATAACTGTTCGATAGTTAATCCCTCTGATCGTAATGTTTTCTAATTGATTATTCATATTTAATGACCAACCACAACCTATAGTAATTTGTAAGAAACTCATGTATGCATTCCGATGTTCGACTCAAGTAGTTTTATATTCCGTAAGACCTTAAATAATAACCCCTATATTCTAAATTATTCGTTCTTATAATTATTACCTTGTCACTTAAGCTAAGATGGTCACCTTATTAATATGTCGTCAGCTTAAAACTAGTACGTCTCTTATTGCCAATTGGTCATTTTCTTAAATCTAAATAAGTCGTATGTACTTAACTAAATAAATTCCCCATACTTAAACTAGCAAATAATCATAGCCGCAAATAATCATCATGAAGAACTTTGTTAACACAGTTCTTTAATATTGTTTTCAATTGGTATTACCTTTTATTTGGTTAATTGTTGCTATTTTATTTGTATTCAATTGTTATTTTAAGTTAAATGTATTCGATTGTTACTATTTTATAAGTGGTCGCAAATAATCATAAGGAACATTGTTAAAATTATCAATAACTGTCCTGAAATATCATAATTTTGTAGTACATCATTTAGATATATGAAAAAAAAAAGTAGCGACATCACAGCATTTGCTATGTCACTTCCGGTTCTATTACAGTTCACCTTTTTAGTGACCAACCTATTACTGCGACATATTTTGACCGCCATCTTATGATTTTAAACGTCCACTCAATCTGTTACGCTTAATCATCTAAATTAAATTATGCCACGATAAATATATTTCCACTTCAAACACCCGCCTTCATTTAAATTATCTTCAACAACTCCTCTTACGTCTTAACCCAAAAAAACCCCCGCATGGTACGCCATTGATAACACCTTATATGAATAATCAATCTCTTCCATTACATAATCCACTCCCGTTTTAAATGATAATAATATTAAATCACAATCTCGAACAGTAATTAAATCTTATAACTGAAGATAAATTAATAAAAACTTAGATTCAACTCCTTATGTAAAAATTACTTAACCGCGTGGTCATGATATTATTACCTAAATTTCAACGTAATCCTGTATTAAATTCTTTTAGAAAAATAAATCAAATATTTTAAACTTATGTATTTTAATTCTGTTGATAACTAAATAATTTGAAATAATTTTAACTTTAATTATTGAATATTCTCAAAACATTCCAAGTACCAAATCACCCACATCCAACCATCTTGACGCACAAAAAAAATAGGGCTTAGTTCCTGCTCTAACGGTCAAATCTAACGGAAACCCCACTACTTGTTTTACAACCCGTTGTTGCCAAATCGTTGTATTTTAAAGTAACCAACATGAACTAAATTTAAAATTTCGCGCCCATTATATTCAAATTCAAATTTACAATATTACAAGTTCAAAGTTTAATTTAAAATCATTAATTTTGTTGACAAAAAATTAATTAAAATAAATTTAATTTTCAGTTTGAAGCGTGGAACCTGCTATTTGACGATATTGTAGATAAATCCGAAAAGCGTAGGGGAATTACCTGTTGGTATAAAGTGAAAGGTGTAGGATTTGGAGCATTAAACGATGGCATTGTACTTGAGAATGGGCTTTATCTGCTAGTACAGAAATATTTTGCTAACCATCCATATTACGTACAAATGTTAGAAACTTTTCATTACGTAAGTTTAAAATCTTTCTTAGGTCAATGTTTGGACTTCCAATGTATTGTGGATGATAAACCAAATTTTGAATTTTTTACCATGGAAACACTAAAAGCAATTACTAAATATAAGACGGCATATTGCACTATATATTTACCTATTACTTTAGCTATGCATTTAGCCGAGAAATATAACAAAGACCTACAGCCAAAAGCAAATGAAATCATTTTGGAGTTGGGAGATCTTTATCAAATTCAAGTCTGACTACGTAATTTATATTTTTTTACTTGTATAATATAGTAAATTTGATTTTAGAATGACCTTTTGGATTGTTTTGGTAATCCTAAAGATACCGGCAAAAGGGGAAATGATATTTGTGAAGGCAAATGCACCTGGTTAGCTGTAGCTGCTTTACAAAGAGCAAATCCTAAACAAAAAAAACTTTTTATGGAACACTATGGACGAGGAAATAATGATAAAAGTGAACAAATAGTGCGTAATTTGTATGAAGAATTAAAACTACTGGATATCTACGCAATTCATGTACAAAAATATCGCAATCTCATTCGGTCTCGCATTGAACAGCTTCCTGAGCATGCACTACGTTCGGTACTTTTTAAATATTTAGAAAATATATAACAAAGATAATTTACATACACATAGATAAGAAGAACAATACCATTTTTTTTAATTTTCTTTCTAATATAGTAATCTTACATTATAAGTAACTGTAACTACAATGTTGATTGTTATGAACTTCAGGATAAAAGTTGAAGTAAAATTATTATTTCAGATTTATCTAAATGATATTTTTATTAACACAAAGTAGAGATAAATTTAGAAAATGATTTATAACAATAAATCTTAATAAAATCGATTGTGATGTTTGAAGCTATAAAAAATAATTTTTATTCAGAATATAATATCTAGATTTAAAAATGTTAAAATTCCAGACTTTTCCAAGTTGTAAAAAAAAAGTTCCGAGTTCTCAGAGAACCGTTTAGCTCAATAAAACAGGTAAAAATGCGGCTTTCCGATTAATGTAAAATCAGTGAACACTAACTTATTTATAGAATTATGCTCAAAAGTGGTCTAGAATCTTTTTAGTCCTTCTACTAATACAGAAGGTGCAACTAAAATTTCAATTCAAAACATGAAATTTTAAAATGTCGAGTTAAAAATTGAAAATTCAAATTATAAATCGGAATAACTTGAAAATTTAAAATTCCGACCTATAACTCGAAAGTTTAAAATTTTGAATTATAACTCCAAAACAGTTTGTTCACATGTTCTGATTCACTTTATTAAATTTTTTGCTCTTTCAAAATAAATACATTTATATGTCGTGGCAGTTCTGAGCAATTTACGACGTTTCTCCGTTTCGTCATCGACCTTTTAACCATCGTCTCATTTCGCCTTCGGAAATTTAGTATTTAATTTTTAATATTAACATCAGCATTGTAATATTTGGTTCTTTAATTTGAATTACCGCTTTCTCAAATCAAAGTTCCAAACCAAACCAAAGCTGTGATCGTCAAACTAACACTGCACGTTGTGATCTCCATCGTAGTATCACTTACAAGTCCTTTTAAATCTGCGGATGGCTCTTTGAATGTTAACGACGTTACCTTGTTTACTAACCTCAAACCTAAACTTATCTGTGTCAGTGGCTTAACCACTGAGTAATACCTGAAGGAATAATTAATACACACAAATTAAATAAAACACAGGATTCGGTTTAATGAGGAATATATATTTAACCGAAAACAAAAAGTTAGCCCAACAACCAATTTACCAGCAAAGTTAATCTCCTTGATATCATTTAATTCAGAATACTTTAGTTTAAAATTTGATTTAATAACTGTTCGATAGTTAATTCCTCTGATTGTAATGTTTTCTAATTGTTTATTCATATTTAATGACCAACCACAATCTTTATAATACTTTGTAAAGAAGCGCATATATTTATTTTGATGTTCAACTCAATTATTTTTAAATTATGTAAGATCTTTAAATAATAAACCCTTATACTATGCTAAATTATCCGCTCTTATAACTATTACCTCGTCAACTTAAAAACTAAGATCGTCACTTAATTAATATGTCGTTATCTTAATCTGAGTTCGTCCCCTTTAAATTTCTAATTGGTCATTTCTTTAAATCTAAATAAACCGTTGCCCATACTTAAAACTAGCGTCATCATCTTAAACTATTATGTAGCCGCAAATAATCATAAAGAACTTTGTTAAAAACAGTTCTTAAATATCAGAATTGGTATTATCTCATTGAGATATTTGAAAAGAAGAAAAATAAGCAACATATCCACCAAATCTGCCTGATCATTTTCGGCGCTTCCTTTGTTGCGGTTGTCCTTTCCAATGATCAGCTATTTCTGCGATATATTGCCACGGCCATCTTATGATTTTAAGCGTCCACCTCTCCTTTGTTGTGCAATACATCTAAATTAAATTATCTAATGCTATATATTGTCGTGTTTTTTTTACACTTCAACCAGATAAATCCCCTGGTGGTACTTGGAGTTTTGGTCACCAATCTAAACTTTTGTAATTTTGAAAAGAAAACTGAATGTGGTTAATCACCGTACCTTTATTTTCTATAAACATAAAACAACATGAACATAAACAGAAACAGAAACTTAAGCTAATGAAATTAAACTTTAAATATACCGTTAACGGAATACCTTTTTTTTGCACTATTTTCCCTCCTTTTGTACTATCGCCGTCGTTTTTTGCTCCGCCACAGTTATTTCTTCTCTAGCAATCCTCTTTCCAAACTTTACTTCTACACCACTTCAACAATTCTATTTTTTATACTTTCTAGAGCTTCTTCTGGAAATTAATCGCCCTTTTCTTTTTTTTTTATTTGATTAAATTTCGAGAGATCAATTTCTCTCAAAATCCATCTGGAACTTGGTTTATTATTATTCCTTCACTACTCTCTTTTTTTCACGCTTCCTCTTGATTATTTTTTTTTATTAACCTCGTTAATCGTTTTAAAAGTAATGTACAATAAACTAAAGTAAAACTATAAACTACAAATTACAAAATTAACAAATGGAACCTTCTTGAGTGTACAGACTTGTACGGTTCAAAGCTACGGTGGTTAATACGCTCATCCAGTTTATTTAAACCGAAATATTTTTAATTTGTTTTTATAATTTGAAATAAATTTGTAACTTATAATTTGGATTTAGGAATTTATCTAGTTTGATTTTTAATTCATCTCAATATATATTTATCTACTTCAAACAACCGCCTTCATATTATTTATCTTAAACAACTACTCTTACTTCTTATTGCCGCAATGATCTCGAATGTATTATACAGATACCGCCTAGGTCAAATATGAGTAATCAATTCCTTCCATTAAATTAGCACATCCCGTTTAAATATAATAATGTACAAATCACAATCTCAAACCAATAATTAAATCTTAAAACTGAAGATAAAGTCATTTTAAAATAGTTTTAAACTCATACCCACGCGGTCGATTACCGATTACGTAAATTTCTAACAACTCATCCTGTCTTTATTTAAAAAGATTATAATTAATAAATTTATTTAACTTACGTATTTTAAATTTGTTGATAACTAAAATATATTTGAAATAATTTTAAATTCAATTATTAAAAAACTTTTTCTTAAACCTTCTCCGCACAAAACTACATCCTGCTCGTTCGACGTTCAAAAATGTAAGGGGTTCTTGTTACTTTCTTAGTCCTAACGGTCAAAAAATTTCTAACAGAAACTCGACTTCCTGTGTTTTAAAACCGCTGTTGCCAAATCGTTGTATTTTAAAGTAACCAAATGAACTAAATTTAAAATTTTGCGCCCATTATATTTAAATTCAAATTTACAATATTACAGTATTACCTATATAAAATTTTTTTAAACAGAAAACAAAAATGAATCGCAAAATGACGATCGGAGTTTGAGGGGTATGAAATACCCCGAAAATCTAGTAATTGCATATTAATAGTGATATAAACGACGTCATAAATTACATCTGAGAATTTTGCTTGAATTAACGTCATTATTGTTAAATAATCAAGTTTAGTAAAATTCTGTCTAAAAATATATCATTATGGCAGTATAATATAAACACAATGACGAATGATATGGAGAGGACGATAAAGCGCAGCTAACCAATTACTTTAACTCGAGAATTTTTACGCTGACCTAGTGAAAACCAAACTTGAATATCATTAAAGTGTAATTAAATCTTTTTATGAGCCACCCAATAAAAGTATGGGTTTTAAAATACAATAGAAAAGTTAAATTTTACTACCCTATAAATATTATTAAGTATCTACTTTTATTTCTACTTTGTAGTTCTATAATAAATTTCTTAATAGATTTTGTAACAAATTATACAGTGAAATACCTTACATCTTCCTTTTATTTTTAATTCAAAGGTTATCTAGAAAGTGAAATTATTAATTAAAAACACACATAACGTAAACGATCAACCAAAACTAGTGCTAAGTTGAAGAGTTAACACTAGTAAACTAATTTGGAAAAGTTCTAAAATTTCAAAATCAAATATTAAAAATTTATTTTCACATTGCTGAAGAAGTACTCTGTATAATTAATTATTTTGTTTTTATAGATATAGTAGAAAATGTGACCAACGTTGCACTTCTTTTCATAATATAACAGCAATTTTTTTGCTTAGTTTTATATTAGGAAAAAAATTTAATATATTTTTTCTTCATTTTATACTGAATGTAATTCGAATATTTGTATTTTAATTTATTTATAAGAGGCCGTCCATTAATTACGTAAGGATTTGGAGAGAAGGGGGGTTATTGAAAATTTTACGAACTCTTTCGAGGGAGGGGTCGGGTATTATTATCACTTTCGCTAAGAACGGGCCAAACGAATATGACTACACGCGAAAAACATCGTTTATTATAATAAAAAATTCGGTTTATGTTATCAATTATTTTTCTCAAAATTGTTTTCTCCCACTGAAAATGGTGTTTATAAGCATTTTTTTTAAATTTTGTACACAAACCGGGGAACCTCTCAGACATATATTTATTACCCAAACCTGACTCAGGTATATTATATAGCAGAAAGTTGCTAGTATGCTGATAATGTACGATTTAATACAATTCTATTTTAAAATTTCATAATAACCAAAATAAAAAATTTTTATAACATAAATTATAATAAATTTTTAGATAAGTTGCCAAAAATTAGTCAGCGGAATGCAATATGAGGGGAGGGTCAAAATTAATTTAAAAAAATCTTTACGTAAGGTGAGGGGGGGAGTTACCACAATACTACGTACCCTTACGTGGGGGGGGGGGGGGGTCAAAAATTACAAAAATTGTTTTTTGGTAATTAATGGGCGCTCCCTAAGTTAATTAATATATTACTGTAGAATTTTGTTAGAAAATTCTTTTCCACACTTTTGTTTGCTTCGGGTAGCCCTGGATTGCGGGTAGGTTGGTATAATTTTAGGGCGAGTGTTCTCAGTTTCAAAATAAAAATTAATTCCTGCTCAAAAAAAGTAAATCGTCTTTCAAAATAATATTCAATCACAAATAGCTTAAATCCAAGGTAAAATTTCAATACTTTTTTGAAGGGTTCGAACTTAGTTGTGATTTGCAACTATCAAATCGTCGACTTATCAATCACGCCACGTTCGCACTTACAAATTTTTATTTTTCAAATATTTCCAATTGGTTTTTAATTTAAATTTCTAAAATTGTTGCTTTAAATCAATCAACCAAATCTCTTCACCACCGCTCAGTAGCAAATTATCAAAAAAAAAATCCAAAATAATTCCAAATTTCAAAAAATACGCAGTAATGCAGACGCATCAAATTCACTTTATTTAATCAAATATTACTCACATTTTCCAATTAATAAAATCAAAAAAATCTCACAAAGCCAAAATACGCACGACTGACCCGTGCAGCCATTCTTGGCAAAAAGCCTTCAATTTCCGGTGATTCGTCTCCACCTAGCGAAATCTACAATGTTACAACTTAATTATTAAAATAAAATTTCAACCAAAATGCATAGGGTGGATCCGAATCACTTTGAAACACCACAATATATTTTTTATTTTATTATTATAGCGTACATTGGACGTTGTGGGTAGTAATTCTGTAGTAAATTAATTGCACCTCTATTAAAAATAATGATTAAAAATTTTAAATAAATATTTAATATAAGAAGAATAAAGCAAAATTATAATTAGCGTGAAAAAATTAAATATTCTTTAAGAAAATTTAAAATTAAAATTGTTAAACACTTCGATAATGCTCTTTTGCCTCCTCATGGCGCATACATAGCCTTTTTTATTCACTGAAAAATCTGGAATAAAAAGAAGAAATTTTTAAATAATTAGTTATCGTTATCTCTTATTTATTTTTAATGCAATACAATCAGTTTATTTTATTAATTCCATATAATAATAATTAAAGATTATGTGGTGTTACAGAGTAAATATTTTTCTATATATTATTTTTATTAATTTATATAGTTTTTATAATTTTAATTAAATACAGTACTATCTCTACCACCTACTTGTTTCTTATGCAATTCGTCACATAGTCTGATACGGAGCCAAGATGCGCAAATAATTAGCGATGTACTTAATTACTACCCTAAATTAATATATAATATCGATACAATTGGTGAAACATAAAAGTCAAATTACATAACCATTATTAATTACCACATCATATTTATATTACAATATAATATCTACTAATCTTGATTTTAATCGTTAATTGAAATAATACAAATCAAAATAAGCTTTAAAGTTTAAATTATTTGTACCTGCGTGCTTAAAACATTTAAATCAAATATTATAAATAAATCTCTTCAGATTTTTTCTTAAACGAGCACGCTTTAATCCGCTTGATTGAGACGAAGTCGAGCAAAATCTTCAAAAACGATGTTATCGTCATCGTCGTTTCCATAGCAATTGTTTTCGTAATGACTTCTTTCGATGGATTTCATTTTTTTGAGAGCATTGCTCTTCTCGCGTAGCATTGCTCCAGGTGCCGGATGCAAGAGTTTCAATGGCACGTCGGTAACGAGCTCTCCTCCAAGAGTTCCGCAATTTAGTTTGACACGAATCGAATAAGAAATTACAATACCAATTGCGTCGATGGGGCATTTGCCATCTGGTACCAAAGTTGAACTTGCCAAATTAACGTCTTCGTCTTTTAAGTGACCATCAAGAGCGATTCCTCGTCTGTCCTTATTGCTGGAAGCTAGAGGTGTAAGGTAAATTGTTTTTGTGAACGAAGCTCCTGGTGTTATAGGACAACCTTCACGTGACTCCAAACTGGCCACGTACTTCGAAAACTGTGCATTAACCATGGTTACTTCACAGTGTTGAACTACGTAAGATTTTATATTCTTAACGGTTTTCCTCGAATTGTTGGTGATCAAGATGTTTGCAGCAATTTTTTCGCCGTGGTAGTATAGTTCTTTGTCGAGAGTAACCTCCAAATTGATTTTGCCACTTGAAAATGTAAATCCTTTCGAGACCAAAGAGCTTGGTTGACGACGATTCTTACTGGGAGGTGCATATTGTAATTTCTTTATGACGAGACTTACGGTGCTTCTTTTGTGACCTCTGTCATCTTCGTTTTCACCCACATAAATTCTAAGAGTGTATTCTACTCCAAGTGGTTTTCCTTGATCGTCCATTCCAGGCTGCAGTGTTACGGAGCAAGGTGCCATGTCAGGAAAATTAAAGGTGAAAGCGTAGGCGTTAGCGCCCATTTTTTTAATTAACTTTTCTTGAATCGGGGTCATGCTTTGTTTGTCTTGAAGTAAGGGCACTATTTGAGCGGAAGTAATTACCATTTCCTTACTGAATTTGAGACCCATGATCTCATCTTCTTCTCGGCCATAACGATATGTCGTGAGTATCTGGCCGTAGATTTTTCTACCTTTAAGGTAGCCATTTTCGACGACCACAACTCCATCGATTGGGTCGGTGAAATCCAAATGATCTAGGAAGTCACGTTTACTGAGGTATACTTGGACTTTACCATTCGGTGTTGTTTTTTTAAATACACGAACAGCTACAACCATGTGTGTTACCGGGGATTGCGCACTAAAAGATTTTTGATCTCACTGATAGATTGCTTTCGCAAGAGGCGACTGAAGTTACGCTCCCGACGAAGTGTTATTTATATGAAAAGTAAGGTTTCCAGGATTCTCATTATTGGATTTGTACTAAAGAGATTTCCGTATAAGTAGGCTTTCTTATTACGTCACATTTTC
The DNA here is from genome assembly GCA_911387805.1 of Cantharis rustica. Taxonomy (NCBI): domain Eukaryota; kingdom Metazoa; phylum Arthropoda; class Insecta; order Coleoptera; family Cantharidae; genus Cantharis; species Cantharis rustica. Next base: position 26,515,220 of record OU426877.1, on the reverse strand, counting down.
TGTGATCGATGATTGAAATTAATTAGATAAACAATTTTTTAAATGTCACGACAAAATATTGTTAATTTATTTAGCAGCATATTCAGATGTCCTAGGTACTTACAGTCGATGTTAGAAAATAGAAAAACTATTTATTGACGTCGATGTGTCTAATCTACAATACAATCCCATACTTATTCAAAGGTTTCCTATTTCCAATTTAAGTTTTAACATTTTTTACAATTGATGTTTTTGTATTGTTCTAGCTGATAACGAACATTATTTCACCATTTTTGGTTTATTTTACAATGTTTTAATTTTATTTTGTTTACATCAAATTTGATTTGATTGTATCGTTGAGAGGATGGCTATTGTTGCATTTAGGAGGAGTTGTCTTCCTTCTCAGAACCCTATTTCTGCCTATGGTGGTAGTTTTTTAGAAAACTGAAAAATCTAGTAAAAATTGAAAACGGACCCCATACAGTGACCAGGCTTTAAAAAATCCCAATCTATGAGTACATACTGTAAAAATTATGTGCAAAGTCTTTGGAGTCTAAATTTCAGGTTCTAAATTTTTGAGGTTTAAAATTATTTCCTATTAAAATTACAAATACAAAACTTTAATGCAATAATTTCTGATATAAAAAATATTAAATAGAAAAATAAGTACTAGTTCAAATTCAGTAGTATCACATAATAAATTTTATTTTCTGGTCAAAAACCCTTCTCGGAGAAGCTCAAATTGTTGCCAGAAGCCAAAAAGCTAAATCTGTTAAGGTTTGGACTGGACTGGATTTACCGCTATGGCAAAACTTCTGCTGAAATTCATCAATAAAGAGATCAAAGTGAATCAAAAAATTTATCGCCGTGAAATTTTCAAAAAAAAATTTTTATTATGAAAAGTGTCGAAATTTTCTGAAAATAACCATGGGACAGCTCTGCTAGTAAAAAACTGATTTATTTTAATGTTTTAGTAAATCCAAAATCCAAAATATTGATTAAATTCTATATTCTTTCACACTCTTTATAAGGTCTAGGACAGCGGTTCCCCAACTTTTTCCTTTTGTACCACCAATATTATATACTACTTTTCTTCAATACATGTACCACCAAAAAATAGAAAATAACTTAAAAAAGTTTTAGAATTTTTTAAGTATTTTTGTGGTATTTAGTAGTAGGTGATGTTAAAATAATCAAACCTAACAAAATGTTAAAAAAATAAAAAATTTCAGGTCCGTATCCAGGATTTTATTTCAGAGGAGGCAGTTATAAATAATAAAAATTCCCGGAATTTTTATTATTTTCAATATTTTACTTTTCTAAGTTTATTAAATTTTTTTTTTTTTAATGTAACTCTTTTATTTATTTGTTTACTGTCGGTTAATCCACCCGACGATTTGAACTTTTTCCTATTGACTATAGGAAAGAATACAATTTTCTAAGCATATTGCAACAAATATTTTTGAAGATTAGGAATTAGTTGTCGAAAAACCGGCATTTGAAAATTTGAAAAGCAGACTTTTACAACGCCAAACCTATCGCGCTAGAGGTAACAACTAGTAAGCTTCCACGCTTTGAGCGATCAGGTTTTCTGTTGACGGTACGTGTGCTGTGATATACTCTTATTGTTGGCAGTCAGTTGCAGTCGACACCCGGACGAGTTTTTAGTCTTCGAGTTCCACCGTTGGCGAGTTCCGTCATTGTACAGAGAAATTTTTAAATTCGTTATGTGTTTTTCAAAATACAGACCCAGAGAGCGCCGAAGGCGTCCGGAAGATTTGTTTTGACAAACTCAACGACGACCTATCGTGAATCCATGTTAAAACGAAAATTTCCCTAAATAAAATTTTTGATTTTTAAATTCGATTTTTTCGAAAGCTGATGCGCTATAATCCTACAAAATTGTTGTATGCTTAGAAAAGTGTCATCTTTTCAATAGTCATTAGGAAAAAGTTAAAATTGTGGGGTGGTTTGACTGACAGATCTCAATTATTTATTATTATAACGAAATCAAAAATTTTATTGATTTTATTTTAAATAAGATTTATTCGTTTTAAACTGAAAAATTTTCTCTCGGCAGTTGCTGCAGTCACTGGTAATATTGCAAGTATATTTAATATTATTCTGACATTAGAAAAAAATTCTTCAGAGCATTTTGTCAATGTATCTAACGAATTTTTTGACAAATCGTTCAAATTTAACTATTTTTGATTCCAGAAATCGAATTCTTCTTCTAGAATTACTGGGTATACCTCCTCTTTAAAATATACCTATTTGATTTTAGAACTTCAAATTTTTTACTTTCAAAGAATCTTTTTTTTTTAAACATTTCGAGGGGAGCACGTGCCCCTAGGTGCCCCCCCCTGGATACGGGCTTGAAATTTTTATGTTATATTATATTATGTTATGTATATATTTATATTATGTTGCAGAGTTTTTTGTTTTTTATTTTTAAGTAATTTTCATCACTTCTATAGCGTAATTTTTTCAGAATTCTATTTTCTTGTTTATTCAAATTTTCTAAGTTCAACCCTGTTAAATGTGAATTATTGTCATTTTAGTTTCTTTAAATATTATATTTCTTCGTAGTACGTATTATTTACTTAACAGTTAAAAATTTTATTTTTTTAACATGTACCACCGTTTAAAAACTTCAATAATTTTTAAAATATTTAAATAGTATTATTTAAATAATCTTGGGATAAACAAGTTAATAAAACGTTTAATAATAATGTTTTTATTGAGCTTTCGGCGTTTGGTACACGTCTTCGTCAGAATAATTTAATATAATGTTTATAAATTTATATTATATATTTATAAACATTATATTAAATTATATATTATATATTATTATATATTATATATTATATATATTATTATTATATATTATATATTTATAAACATTATATTAAATTATTCTGACGAAGACGTGTACCAAACGCCGAAAGCTCAATAAAAACATTATTATTAAACGTTTTATTAACTTGTTTATTCCAAGATTATTTAATTATATTTCACAAGTTAAAATATTAATTTATTAAATATTTAAATAGTATGCTAAATTTTTGTAATATTACTTTTATTTAAAATTTACATAATATGAAGAAGAAATATCAAAAAAGAAAACACTATGAACATAGTAGTTAATGTAAAGAATGAAGTTGATTGCTGCCTTTTAAATATGTAATATTAGATTCAATTTTAGATAATTTTAAGTTTAAGTTTAACTTAAAGACAGTCGTCAGCTAAAGCGGTTAAATGCGTTGCTGCTAATGCTGAATGCCTGGTTCGACTCCGGGCTAAGTAAAACTTTATTCTGACCGTCTCTCCACGGAAGGCAATGGCAAACCACCGAGGTGTAATCTGCCTGGTACATCCTTGTATACACTTTCCGCGGTTCGAAGCTTGCGTTAAGCAGTAGGTCCCCTATGTGTGTGGTAATACTTTAAACGCATAACACAAACATAGGAGAGAGATCGCCAACGTTCGGGGAACCGGATATGCCACATACAGAAGAAGAAGAAACGTAACCTGGGGCTAAGATTTAAACGCGTTCTGTATTTATTTTTAATACTCAACATAGCCGAAAATCATACTTCACATAAATATGATGAAACAAATAGAATCAAAAATTTTAAAGCTTTATCAGAAATTCTTTCATATTCAGATCGTCGCTAGAATCAAAACTTACTTAAATTTTGCTATTTAAATTCAAGTTTTAAATCACCATTACAAGAAATGCCTGCTAACTGATCTCTTTCTACCACTCAAAACGCATCCAAATTATTATCAGAAAGAGAAAATAGATCACAAATCCAACTTTTGTTTTCCAAATTAGAAACTTTAATAAAAAATATAAATAAAAAAATATTAATAATTATATTTTATATACTATTGCGGCTGAACCTGAGCGTATCACTTGCCACAGCTTAATGTGCCACTGGTGGTACGCGTACCACAGTTTGGGAACTGCTGGTCTAGGACATTTAGCCGTCGCCACTTCGCCACCGCCGCGCCGTTTCACATCTTTATGGCTGCCTACTTATAAAAAATTTAAAAAACATAAATAAAACCGACTTTTAAAACGCTACTGTGAAAGAAATTCACTAAAAAGTAAAAAATAATTACGTTATTTAGTTACTTTAACTAGCTGGCACAGGCGGTCAATTATTGTAATATTTGCAGTCGGTGCCAGCCAAGCTTTTTAGAAATTTTTAAAAATTTATAGGTGCATCTAAGTGAAAACTCAAAACAACAGATAAGCGGGTCAAAACGGAAAAGCCCACCGTTTTCCACCGGAAACTCTTCAAAAGGAGTTGGATTTTAAGTAATTAAGGAGAAATTGAGGTAAAGTTTGAGAGTTTTCCCAGTGTATCTTTAAAGTTCAAGGTTCAATACTATTCTGAGGTAACAAACATTTCAAAAAAAAAGTACAACCGAATTGATATCTTTCTCATTTTTTGAAGTCGGTTAAAAAGAGTCAGTTTTACCTTTAGCTGTACAAATATCTCTTTAGTATCAAGATCAAGATTACTAATTTTAGCAAAAATTTTTAAAAAATTAACAAAACTTCCACAAAATTTTGCAAAAATTTTATAATTGTAGAATTTGATTACCCAGGTTGGGCGGTCTGAAGGCCGCACTGATCCGTCACCTTTTCGATAATCTTCCATTTTTGTAAAACATGATTGGATGTGCATTATTGAAGAAATTACAGACGGAAAAGAGGCTTTTTATACACACCACGGTTATAGAGTGAGCTAACGATGAATGTAAATGCATGAGTAACTTAATCGTTGAGTTACTAAAAATCGAATTAGTTTTATTTAAAAAAAATTTTTTTTCTAACTTTATTTACAATAAAATATTTTGTTCATCTTCACTTAAATTGCTGATAATAATTTTGAATATACGACCGGAATCAGGCATTACCTTAATTTTCAGTAACTCGACTTACGAGATTTTTCGATTGTACTATAGAAATGCCGCTCATCATTGGGCAATTTTTTTTTATTTCATTTTTGAGCGGAATATTCTGTCAATTGCTCAAACTTATGTTAATATAGAACCAGTTCTTAAATTCACAATGTATTGATGTACACCGAAAGGTCAAACTCAGAAATTCTGTCAAGTCCAATATTCGAATCAAAATTTCCGCTCAGTAACTCAACCTGCGATCACACCAATTAACTATGTCAGACAATTTGAAAGAATAAAAAAAAGATATTTTTTCTTCTACTAACCGAAAGAAAAGAGTGGTTTATTTCAACAATATAATTTTAATCACTAAATATTAGGTACTTATTAAATTTTTTGTGCTATTAAAGTATTTTCATATTATGAAGAGATGTAATTTTATAATTTAATACTATCTTCTAGTGATGGTTTTATAAACCGAAACCGGGCAACCTGTAAAAAGACAGGTTTTCATCAAATAAATAAATATTGTGATAAAAATTTGATTTTGAAAATAAACTTGGAAAATGTATTATTTTTATATTAAATCGGGGTCTGCGGACAATGATAATTATTATACAATGATAGATATAAAGCAGACTAGCGACATCTAATCGTCGTCCACTTATTAGCTAAATGAAGCCCGCCGCATCCGACTCACCCTAATCGAGAAGTCTGGCGACGCCACTGTCCAAAATGTATGAAATTATTCAAATAACTGAAATTCAAAAACAAATAAGTACGTCAGTAAATTTTAATTTTAGATAATGAATGAATTAATTAAAAAGCAAAACATTTTTAATAAATATTCGCATGGGTCATCTCTACGCGATTACCGCAATGACATTATGATAGAATGAGTCGGTAAATCCGTAGTCTACAATTCTGACAGTTATTATTGTAATGGCCGAAATTTGTTGGACAATAACATCCTTCACTTACTAATTATTATATATAAATTAGAGTAGACTTACAAAAGTGTTTAAAATAATTTAAACATTCTTAAACAACTTAAATCAGTGGGTCTCATTTTTGTAGGTTACGTATAATTTTAAAATTTAACCTCTAGTGATAGTTATAGTGTTTGCCTTTGTGTTACCAAATTAACTACAAAATTATAGTTAAACTTGATTTTTTGTTTTAAATAAATTGAGTTATGCTAAAACCTACCAATTGCACAGTTAGGTAGTTATGGCAAACTTAAATTTTACAAGAAGTATTGGAGGCAGTAGCCTCGGTCGGTCTAACGTTGGATTTGGAAATAATTCTATATCTGGTCATGTTACACCGGTATTTGGACAAAGGGCTCCAACGGAGCGAAGAGGAATACCTGGTTTAGGGTTAGTTAACATAACCTCCAAAATGTTGTACACTCCTTTTACGACCGATTGTTTTAGGAATACTAATCAGATTGGCAGTATGAACACTTTAGGTGGATATAATTCGTTGCATTCTGTGTTTAGTTCAGGAGATACGAGTACACCACCTTTATTAGATCTAAGTGAATTCCCTTCGTTAACAAATAGAAATTCAAGTGATAATTTACCACAACCAAGCCCTATGCCTGGCGCAAAACCATATGTAGGAATGGTTAAGCAACCAACAACCGAATCTAGTGAATTCACTATGTCATCTGAAGATTTTCCCGCATTACCAGGTACACAAAATAGAGACGAAGGATCGCCTGGCAGCAATCTCCTCCTTGAGAAATCTTTAAGCGTGGGAGGCGGAGGCGACAATACCCCAGATAATCGATTAATTCTGGATAAAAGTAGTCTAAAACCAGGCATTCAAACTTTTCCTGATGGACGCGTCACGAATATACCTTCCAGTATGGTTAACGATCAGTTCGGTATAGTGGGATTACTGACATTTATTAGAGCGGCCGAAACAGATCCTAATTTGGTATCGTTAGCGTTAGGTCAAGACTTGACAGCATTAGGATTGAATCTAAATTCTCCTGATAATCTTTATCCTACATTTGGAGGACCATGGGCGGAACAACCGTGCAGGCCGCAAGACATCGATTTCCATGTTCCTCCCGAATATCTCGTCAACACCGCAATCAGGTAAATATGTTTATGGAAAATTATTTTAACACTCGACTGAGATACAAGTTAACTAAAATGTGATTACCGTGTAACATTCAACGTTCAGTTGGTTACACTTTAATTTTAAAATTTCCTCGACAATTTGAAATTTTATATCCTAATGAAAAATTTATTGCCGTTTGGTTGAGCTTGCATTTTACACACCTTTTTTACTGGTTTTCTTATATTGGTCATTACAGCAAGGTTAAATTTGATAACCTATTGACCTTTGAAATTATAGAACATTGCTTGTTTTTCTTATAATCAGTAGTGTTGATGTTGTGGAAGATGATATTGAGCTATTTTAATAAGTGTTTTTGAAACTTTAATGTAATGCTGGGTTACTTTTTACAACCAAATCAATTTCACATTAAGTTATTTTGTCTTATTTTCTCAAAACCTAAAAGTCGTCCAGCTGTAATAACTTTCCTGAGCTTTTCTGATTATTTCATTTTTGTAACTATTATTTAATTTCGCACTTAAGCAATCAGTGATATTTTAGAATTGAAAAAGTCTTGCCAAGTTTGAAAAAACATTGGCAGGAAGTGAAAGGGCACCAAACAAATTTAAATACTAAACGAGTAATCGAGTTTCTAAAATTATATTTTCCATACAAACATATTTTATTATTTTTACAACTCTTGTTGACTTTTAAAATTAAACGACAAAGTTTTAAAACTTTAAAGCTGCCTTGTGGGACTACTAAGATTGTTTAAGCCACAAAGGCTTTCTTGCTATCTTCACCTAAAAAGATCTTTTTTGAATATCATACTTCTGCTTTTAGTTTAAAATTTATAAACATTTGATGAAGTTCGGCAGCTGCTTGGTGGCTATTGTTTTAATATTGTCTCTTGAAAGAATTAATATTTAAGTATTAACAATGTTAGCTTATATAGTGATTTGTTATCAGTTATTAGTGTGCATTTGAGGATAGGAAATCTCTTAGTGCAACCTCAAAGCTGGTCATACAATTGAATCGCTTATTTCAAAAACAACCTAAGTCACATTTTGGCAGTTTTCAGAAGGTGAATTAAAACGTTTGATAAGTTTATCTAAACATTTTCAAAAAAACTCGAGTTTGAGGTCAAAGGTTTACCACTAAAGTAAGAGTTTATCATAAACAAAAGCATTATAAATTAAATTATGTGTTACCTCCAAAAAATACATGATGGTTTAACAAACTCAAAATTATCAAAATGTGACTTAGGTTGTTTCTGAAATAAGCGATTCAATTAGACTATGATCCCTGTTTTTGCTACTATCTGCATTTAAGTCAAGTCTAAGCTTTTTCATAGTTTCTTGTCAAGTTTACTCAAAAATTCTGATTTACGTTATCTAATTTAAGATATCACAATTTTTATTATTGAGGCCTTAAATTTTCTTGTTGACCACAGTTTTCTATTTCCAATAGAAACAAAATAAGTATATTACAATACTGTGGGCGAAAGTATTTTTTTAAATTGATTCACACAAATAGTTACTTGAAAAAATAATTTAATAACATGACTAATTTAAAATTGCCGATTGCCACTGATCCCTAAATAATTATTATCTATCGACTCCCAGGAATTGCACTTCCAAACCCTAATCCCACGTTTTTGAGAATTCCAAATTTCAGTATTGACAATTTAATACTGTATTAAGGAATTACATTTTTAAAAAGAAAGTATTATAGAGTAGGAAATTTAAAACTGAAAACCCTTAACAATTATTCACAAGAAAGAAAAGAAAGAAAATTTTTGAAGTAGGAATATAGGAAGTTCAGATATGGCAATAAAACTCTTTGCTTCATGTGAGTGTTTGATAAAGAAAAAGCTCTATTGTCTACCAATACAGTTTTATAATCAGTAAAATGCACTGTGATGGAAATATGTTGATGTAGAAAGCACTTTTCATAAAATTGACTATTTATAGTAAAATAATTCTGATATTACTTCAAGATATGATAAATCGAGTAGTAACAATGATCTCGAGATCATTCCTAGTACTAACTTTTCTTCTGCATTGAGTTACGAAATAGAAGAACAGCATGAAGCGGGAAATACTTTTTTGAAAAAACAACTGGATCTGACTTGCTAATAAAATAAATTTCCTGTATATTTCTTGTACATGTATTGTAGCTGTAATTTATTATAGCATTATAGTTTTTGTATGTATACTTTTATCCACAGCAGTGATTTAGTGTGGTCGCTGGTTGAATTACAGAGCGAAAATTCTGGGTTTAATCATGAAACTTCTTAACTGGAGTTTCTGGTGAACATCGACATGCTGTGAATATCCATCCTTGTCTCATCTAATAAGTTTCCTATTTATTATTCTTATCTGAAATGCATAGTAGGTACATATCTCTTACGGGATAGACAAGAAACTATGCGTTTAAACAATTGTTACCTAATCCATCCTTTCTTATCCTTGTATACTGTTTTTGTTTTACCAAAATTGATACACCGAATCACATTACTTTATTCTTGAGACTTTCAGTTTTTTAATTGTCTACAAAATTCAAATATCGTCGGTGTCTAGTGAAAATTTCGTAAGTGCTAAAAGTAATATTTTACAGGATGCTTACAAAACTTTCTAACTTCACTAGTATCCTACAGAAAGACTTGAAATTTAAAATTCAACTGTTATTAAGACTAATATACTTAATAGCATTACATTTTTTGAAAAAATTACCATGAAATTTTATATACAAATATATACAAAGCTTACTTAAGTAGAGATACGGGTTTTTCATTCATTCAAAATCTTATGTCCTTACGGAATACTGACTTAAAAACAATACCAGGCATATTTTATAGCCACGGGATAGATAATCTTTATATCGTCGCCGAGCTGCGAATACCTCCAATGTGACAAAACAAAAATTTTACAGTAGAGGCAAAAAACTAAATTTTTAGGGAAATAGTAAGGGTAGGTAAATACCACCTATGTACATTGTCAGCACCCGATAAAATGTTATTCAGGAGAAATACGAAATTTGTAATAACTCCAATGTAAACTCTCGGTCACATTAGACATATTACTGTCCCAGTTTTAGCAAAGGTGTCACATTGGAGGTATATATTTTTAACATTTAGCCATGTTCCTATGGTTTAGCATTATTGAATGTATTACCAATCTATCGAGAATTGATGATAGAATAATTATGATATAGAAACCTGATTTTCAAAATTTTGTACATTGGAGGTATTCGCAGCTCGGCGACGATATTTCATGCGTTTGTATGTTTTCATTTTACTATTGAACGGCCGGACCAATTTGAACAAATTTTTTTTTTATGTTTGTAATAGTCCGACTATGGTTTATAGATAAAGAAAACTTGAAGAAGTTGCCCGGAAAATTCGTATGCAGACGATTTCGGTGGCCGACAGAAAACGCTATTTTGACAGATGACGTATTATAAGGCAGGACAACGTTTGCCGGGCCGACAGATGGCGTATTATAAGACAGGACTACAGAGCAGGACAACGTCTGCCGGGCCAGCTAGTCTATTTTAAAAAATAATTAACGGCGACATAGCTTTACAAAATTACTATGAATAAAGCTAAAAACCAAAATTTCCTTTTCTCTTAATTGTTGGAACAATAAAATTTTATGAGATGAGACATCATTTTCACATGCCCATTTTAAATAAATGTTAAAACTATTGACGGCTTCTTTATTTTTTACGTTATTTGTCATTTTCGTCACTTTCTTCATCATCTTTTACGTTCGGATCTTCAATAAATTTGCTCAATAATTTCTTAATCAGTTAAATTATTTTTTTCCTGATTTCTTTCATTTACCCATTCTTCTACTTCAGCTTGTAAACACTATTTTTTATTCTTTCCTTTTTTCCGCAATCCAAACATTTTTCTATAATCTGAAAATTTTATTAGTTGTGTGGATTATAAACTATTTGTGCAAACTACCAAGTTTTTTTGTTGTTCGAATTACTGGATGGTCGGATTAGCGTGTGTTCGGGGATTACCGAGACTGTACTGTATTAGATTTTGATAGCGGAATAGTTGGCATTACAGAAGTAATCCAAAGTCAATTCTTAAAAATTAATTTGATTTATTAGTGATTGATTAAGGAGAATCGGTAATATCGGCAAAATTTACTCAGTTTTTATTCTACGTGGGTTAATAATTATAAAAAATTACGTTTCTTCTGCAACTTTTAACGCAGAGTAATATTGATGTTGTTCCTTTATTGATCTCGAGATCTTCTTATATTAAAAAACGTGAAAAGAAATTGGTGTATGCAGAAACAAACCTTGTATGTATGTATGAGCTGGCATAAATGACCTAAATATGTTTCTAAATAATAAATAATATTATCTTGTTTTATTGTTTAAATAATGTTTTTATCTCGTATACAATTTAAATGTTTTTGAATGTTCACAATAGACATAAGTGTAAAAGTATGTGTATACACATAATGCAACACTATACAGTGCGTTGCCGGATCAACTTGACTAAATTTAGTAAATTAAATAGCTCAAATTGCTAAATTTATCTGTTATTCTTATTTTAGTATTTAAAGAATTCTAAAAATGTGAAATAATATGAACAAATCTTGAAAAAATTATTAAATTAAGTTTAAATGCATAATAGTCTGGTCAATCTAGACATTCGAAGATACAATAATTCCCAAAAAGCTGAAAATTGGTAAAATTGTTCAAAACATAATTATAAATGAAATTTAAAAAGTCTTCATCGATCTTGTAGGTGGAAAAAAACTTATTTGAGGTCAAAGGTCAAAAACATTGGTTTTTTGCGATTTTCTGCAAAACGGCAAGTTTTATCATAAAATTAGTTTAGACAAAAATTGTAGATCATATAATTATCTATAAAAAATGAATGAATACTTTTTTCTTTAGAGCCACAATTTCTGAGATATTACAATTCAAAAATTTATTCAATCGTTTTTGTTGGTCTTTCGCATCACAAAAAAAATGGAAAAATAGTGTTGATGAAAAGTTCAGTGCCGGCTACAGACACTATTCTCGTAAAAATGATGAAGACAATGTCCAGGACAATGACAGGTTTGACGACGATGTTAATTCGAATGGCAACGATGATGAACTACATTGCTCTCAGGCAGAAGATGATATGGAACAAAGTTTTGTTAGGTTGGACTTGTTTGCTGTTCTTAGTTTCGGATACAAGTAAAGCAGATCATGTTTTTTTTATCTCATAATTCTATGAATTTTTCTTATTCCAGATTTTAAAATAAATCTTGTTTTTTTTTTCGTATTTGTACTCTTTTTTCTCTTAATTTTTAGTGAACTTTTAAACAAGTTATGACTTTGATTTTCACCATGTGAAATAGCATCTCAAACTCAATCCAAATCGGCAAAAAAATGGAAAATGAGTTTTTAACACCAAAGACCCTTTGTTTTTGAAGACCAAGTCACATATATTGAATATAATATAATAATTAAAATATTTTTACTTATATTACAGCCTCAGGGATGTATGTATATACGTGGCGTACTTATGCATATGATGACGATTACAACTTTTCTAACTTTTTGAATCGTTATATCTCAGAAACGGTGACTCTTAAGAAAAAAGTATTCATTTATTTTGTATAGATAATTATATGATCTACAATTTTTGTCTGAACTAATTTTATGATAAAACTTACCGTTTTGTAGAAAATTGCGAAAAACTAATTTTTTGACCTTTTAACCTCGAATAAATTTTTCTCCACGTACCAGATCGATGAGGACTTTTTAAATTTCATTTATAATTATGTTTTGAACAATTTTACCAATTTTCAGCTTTTTGGGAATTACTGTACCTTCACTCTTATTTTTTGTACTAATTTGACCGGACTAGAACACATAATTTTGATTTAACATAATAATTATGTATTTGTAAGAACAAAATTTCTAATTGCTATTCTTTATTTACAGGGATAAACTTGCAACTGTTAAATTAAATCGATATAAAGAAGATTTATTATTTTTTATGTTCTATAATAGTTGTGGCGATGCACTTCAAATTGCTGCTGCAACTGAATTGTAAGTTGCTGTTTTAGTGAAGATATTTTATTCTGATTGGGTATTTGTTATTGTTAAACAGGTACAGTAGAGAATGGCGCTACCATATAGAAGAAAAAGTGTGGATAACGCAAGTTCCAGGCATGGTGCTTTTAGAGAAAACAGCTACTTATGAACGAGGTACATACTACTTCTTTGATGCGCATAACTGGAGGAAAGTGGCTAAAGAGTTCCATTTAGACTACAGTAAACTTGAAGGAAGGCCCACCATACAAGCAGCCATGCACACGCCTACGTAAATAATGGCTGCATTTCCATGACGCACCACAAACAAAAGCTGTAAATGTATCATCTGTTCCATAAGAGTTACATCATTTTGTTTTGATTGTTGCTCTAAAGCAATTTTTGTTTATTACATTTTGAATAAGTATTAATAAAGTCAAATTCTACATATTTTCAAACTTACTTTTTTTTATAAAAAGTTTTATGTACAAAAATATATTAAATTATAGATATGTTTTTTCTTTTAAGTGTCTATTCTTCACTATCGGACCACTTAATTATCTTTTTAATTAAATAGACACTCGGCACTTTGTATAGAACTGGAAATCAGATTACAGTAAATAAGTAGTGGATGCATTTATTTCATAATTTGTTTTGGATATTTAAATTTTCATAATTTTTATAAAATTCTTAGATTTTACTTTGACTGAAATGTTGAATAAGTTGAAACCAATCTGTTATACAGAACAGCTTATTTTTTATATCACTTACGGAATCCTATATAAATCAAAATAATAACTAGTTTCTTTAAATCTATTTAAGCAAACAGGTCTTGGGTACCTGGAGCATATTAATTTTTTATAATCAAAGTAGTCTGCCAGGCGTACCTCAGATATGGCTGATTTTTATCGTTAATGAAGGAAAATCATTAGCTCATGGAAGACTACTGGAAATGACGTGGGCAATCTTGAGAAAGCTCTAGTTGGTTTTTTGTACCAAAATACTTAAAAAAATACTTATTTATGGAAAGATCATGCTTACTGGTGAAAGTATATGATAAGCGGCCAAATGGGTTGGCACTCGATTGTTGAGCAACTTCATTGCATTGTTTAGAGTAAATTTTGTTAAACAATTTTTAGTTGAGAAAATAATAACAAATTAGTATAATTTGAACAAATACATAAAATTATGCTTGGTAATAAAAAAGGTGATTTACATTTTATTTTTCAGACAACAATAATATTATTGTTTTTTGAGTCCAAAAAATATCACTTTTACTCCTAATAAATCATAATGCTAGTTATTTTTGTTCAAACATACAATGACACTAAAGTACTTTAGTGTCTAATATGGGCGGCACTAAAGTATGATTATTTTTATCATATTTTATTTTAGCCATATACGTACATAACGAAAACATTTGTAGTTAATATCAATAATTTGTATATTTCAAGGGAAATCGGTTCAATTTAATTTACAAATTTTGAAAATTAATTTAATCCCATTCGGATCAATCGAAACATCCAAGTTTTTTAAATGCGGTATTTAATAATTAATTCCGTGCGTATTTAAAATAATATGATCAAAAAATTCCGGTTAAGAAAATCTTACGTCATATTGAACAGATTAAGTTGTCAGATAAAAAAAATTTGTTACGCCTATGAAAGTTACATGAACGCAACGTTAGGCAACCCATTATACGTTAAATAAATTTGTTGATAAAAATTGGGACGCTTTAATTTAAATTAGTTCTATTGTTGATTTAAAAAAAATTTTTAATTATAAAATAAGTTGTAAACAAATCTGCATATAAATTGTAGTGAAGTAAATGGAGTTGTTGGAAGGCATTAAATAATTAAAAATCAATAAGTCGTCGTCGGCTAGAATAATTTTAAATGTATTAATTGCATTTGAAACTTGTTATATTTTTTTAAATGCGTATGTTACGCAAACGACCAAATTGATATTAAAGTGGTTTTGCACCAAGGTTGCGCGTTATCGGAGTGGGTCGAATGATATAATTTGGACTTTTCGTGATTCGCCAGTAGGTCGCGTTTAGTTTAGTTTCGATTTGCACCTGTCGTCTAGTGAATCGCCGGGGACGATTTATTAAAACATTGATTATTTTGAAATAATAATTTGGCGATAGGTAGTTAGGTGTAGATAAAACAAATAATAATGAAGTGAAATTATTAAAATAAGGTGTATTTTTGATACTGGCCGTAGTTGATGAGAACGCTACGTACATTCGTATTTAGGCGGTGGAGTTTCGTAGAAAACCTCCATTTTACTCGAATCGCTCACCTGGGAGTTTTTTTTAGAATATGAGAGCGTGAGTGAAACACTTGAATGTTGAGCGCGTTTTGACGTTTAGGCCTTAGCTGTTAATACACTCGAATAGTGGTGCATATTTTTAGAAATATTAATTGAAAATTTCAAGAGCCTGGCTGTGTGCACGCGCCTGTAGTTAATTTTTACATAATTAGGTATATTCGTTTTTAATAACAAATTGAACAATTTGTACAAATACGTTTGGGTGGTATTGCGTATTAGGTATTCGTTGTAATTTTATTTGTCACATACAAATATAAATAACCGATATGAATCGACCGGTTCAACGTATACAAGTTCCCGATGATTTGAGAGAAGTCTTACTCGAATTTACCATTAGTTATTTATTAGAACAACCTGGAGATGTTGTAAATTATGCAGCCGATTATTTCACTCGTTTGAGAGAAAATAGAACTACAGGAATTATATACGAAGGTGTCGCAGGCGCTACGGCTGCCTCTTCGCCAGATGAATCTACCATATCTAGAGAAGAAGGTAAGTGTTTTGATAATCACACTTCAAATTATTTCTTAGTACCTACTGCTACTATTATTTACTAGTGATGTTAACCTACTTTTTACTTGACTGTAAAAAAGGTAAACTGCTTTCTAATGAACTCTAAAATTGTAATGCATCACAACGGTGGTGTTCAAACTTACACTTAGGGAATTTAATTAGCCATCGAGTACTATGTACCCACTCGTCAAGCCAAACTAAGACTCGAAAGTTGGACCTCAATGAAAACCGCTGGCATCGACAAATTTGTACCTCATAAAAATTATCTTATCTTCAGCACAACAGAAATGTTTAATTAATAAATGAGTTTATTTAAGAAGAGGATTAATGACGCATACAAAGCAGCTACCAAAAGTTTTACAATTGCGTTTTTAAAACTTGAGAACCTTAAAAATCGATTTTTTTTATTTCTCCAACTGCTATTGTATCCATTTATGTGCTATTTATTACACAGTTGCAAGCAAGGTAGTTTAGTTATAGACGCTAAAATTACAGCAGTTACAGTATTATTGCCACACTATTAATTTCATGCATGCTCTTTGATTTTATGTATTGTTTATGTTCCAAACGACTTCCATCAAGTTATGGAACATTAAGATTGCCGTTTACTATTTCACAATACTTGGAGACAATCTTGAATTCTTGAAGAAAACTATGTATCCAATTCCCTTAGAACAGAACTACTTTGCATTGTGAGTAAGACCTGCTAATTATTATGCAGAAGATCAAACTCCTTTGATCAAGGTTTCAACAAAAATACAATGAATAACTACTATTAAGTTATGGAACACAAAGAATGCAATTTTTTCATAATCTCGCAATACTTGGTAACAAGATTGATAAATTAGGTAGATGTTGTGGAAGAAAAAGTTATTCTATTGTTTAGAACAGAACTTTCTTGCATTGTCTTCCATTGAAAGGAATCCGAGTTTAAACCAGCTATATGTAGAAGATCAAGAATATAACAAAAATATAATAAATAACTCAAAACGTGACTGTTATCCTCTGACGTCAACAAGATGATTCTTATTGCAGACGTAATATTTATACAGATTATACATTTATAAAAAAAATCAGAACTACAAAGATGTAAAGAAAAACTTAAAAGGGGTCAAGGAATACGAGAAACTGCAATAAGATAACAATAGAAAACCCAAGAATATAATATTGTAGATTAGAGTTTGGACACTGAAAGTTAAAAAGCTTTATGATTACAACATTTTTTTATATTCAGAGTAAAATTTACTCGTGAAGTCTATTGTTTAACCACACCACCAGCCTGAGCGTTGTTTAGCCGCACAAAAAAGTAAAACTGCGGCTGAACACATAAGAAGTGTGTATGTACGGAAAATGTAGAATAGTATTGGCTAAACCGCATAGGTATGTCATTTTAATCTGCGCTTGCTCCTGACAATTTCAAAACGGTTTGGAACTCTGAAGAAACAGAAACTTATAGTATAAGACTTCGGATTTGAATTGAAAATAATATCTTGAAAACTGGAGAAATAAATTATATTACATTTGGGATAACCTACAGCTGATCGCAGAATCCGAAACACAGTACAAATAATTTGTTACCAACTGGACATCGAACCTATGATCTTGCGGTTCTAAGCCCCCCCATTTGCACACTATCCAATAAGTAAAAGGGTAGTTGTAGTCGAGACACAGCCAAGTCTCTAGTTTAAAAAAACAAACTTGATTTAAAATAAAAATTTAATTTTGTCAACACACGCGTAAAACCAAAATTGATTTTTGAATTAAAACACTTGTGCTGATTGTTACATTTTAAGAAATTTTAATTATTCTAAAATGTTCGTATTATATTTTCAATTAAATAAGTGTTACGATTGTTAATCTAGCAATAATATAAATTGTTTGCATTAGTAAATTTTTGCAAGTTACAGAATTTTAAATAAAATTGCACATACAGGGTGTTTCTTTTTTTCACATAAATTAAACAATGATTAAAATCTACAATACCTACAAATTTTTGTTTAAAATCTCAAATTATTACGGGAGAAACGTGGAGATTTGTTTTTTAAATAAGTTAAAAAGATGACCATTGACCTAACACAATGAACTGCTAATACGAAAGTATCCAGTTTGAATCCAGGGAGAGACTCTCTCGTGACCGTCTACGTACTTCGGAGCGTACGTAAAGCCGACTACTTCTTTGTTGATAATTACCACCATTAACACTAAAACAGCTACAGGCACATCTGAGACCAGTCTAGCAAGCTAATTAGATGTAAAACAAGTAAATACCTAAATACTATTGGTAAAAACATGCACCATGTTTAAAATAAAATTATTATTTTAATAATAATAATAATGTCGATTCATACTTATATTATTCGCTATAACGAGCTAGTAAACATAATAGGCATGAAAGTATTCCTTTTCGTATACATAGCAACGGTTCTCGACTTTTTATCAACACCGACACACCATAGAAATTTTTTTTAGTTAGTGCGTGTTTCGTGAAAATTTAATTCAAAACTGGAAATTTTTGGTTCTACACATTTTGTTATACTGAACGTCAATCAATTAATCACGTTTTGTAACTTGTACACAATATGCGTGATACATATTCCAAGTTTATTCCTAAGCTTAATTTGTGATTACTATCTGAAAACTTTGTCCGTTAGATTGTAGCCATGCGGCAAAGTGAATCAGATTTATTATGGTGCAAAATCAGACAACGTAGAAATCACTTTAAAAATGTATTTTCGGTTGGTAAAATTTTTCGATAATATTGCAATCACTTGGAATTGGATATTATAAGTACATATTATCAATCTATGATAATTTGATAATTATTGATAACAAAATTTATAGTGCATTTGACCCAAAAAATTTAAAAATTGTTTTCCAGAGTTCTTTCTTCTTAATTTTATTATTACTCAACTGTCTGAAGTTACGATAGAAATTCTCTTAAATAGAAAAATATCCTAAAAAATGAATTTTTTAAGTATTTTAATTTTTGTTTAGTTTCGTTATTTAGAAATCCTCCTTCTTATACATCTTTTCAGAAAACCAGGAATTTTCGGGGAAAACAGATTTTGGGACATATTGTATTAGTGCTTTTCATGTACTTATACACTCAGTATCGAGCTATGCTCTACTGGTGTGGGGATATTCAAGCCACATGGGCAGAATATTTAAACTGCAGCGTCGAGCCATAAGGATTATTGAAAATATGAATTATCGTGACATAAATACAGAGAATTGAATATCCTAACCATACCATCACGATATAATATACTTGAGTGCTTGATGTATACTGTCGTGTTTCGAAACCATAAGAATCACAATTTCATTTATTTTGTAAATAATTTTAAAGTTTGGATTTTGTTTTATTATTTATTTATAATTGTACATAAAAATGTTAGTTAAATGTTAGATGTAAATAAAGGTGAGAGAAGTAAGACTAGAAAGAGTGGGACGAAAAGGCAGAAGAGTTGGGCTCAGGCCTTGGCGTCGAATATAGATTAGCGGACTAACACCATTCCCGCAATAAAGGTTTAAATTGTTAATTGTTTTTAAAAATTAATAAATAAGTTAAGTTGAAGATTTTTTTGTTTGATTGGTAAAGTGAAGTGCAAATAAAATTGAAAACCTGGAAGAATTAATGAAAATTTGGTCGTTCAGAGCATTAAAATTGCATCGAAACAAATTTGTTTGACTAGGCGTACTGAAGCCAGCTGCATAGTATCACATGTAGAGCGCGCACGTGAAGCCAATAACCAGACCACATTCAAGGTAACAAAAGATTGAGCATTTTAATTTTAATTAACAATTTCAACTACAAGAGCTCATAGCTATTAAAAATCTGCGTTACCTCAACTATTTTTACTAAAGGGTGAAAATACATGAATTTGAAAAGTTGGGGCCATAGCATTAATTGGTATTCCGAACGTGAGGCTCGAAAATTGGAACGCACATTGGACCCTGAGATATTAAAAATAAAATTCGCAAAAGAAAATAAAACAAAAACGATAAAAATGGCAGGAGTAAACAAAATGTCAGATACACAAGAAGAACAAACAATGAAAATGCTGCAACTGTTATTAGAAAAAATTAACAAAAATCATGAAGAATTAAGGGATGACAGAAGAAAAATAGCGGAAAACATAAGCAAAAACATGAGTAATATGGACAAAAACACGACTAGAATAATACAAAAAATGGATCAAAAAAACGAAAACTTAATTAATAAAATAGACACAATAATGGAAAACATGGACAGGGAAATGAGTGGAATAGATGAGAAATTGGAAGAGGAAATTAATGTGGTTAGTGGAAAAATAATAAAATCAGAGTCAATATTAGAAAATGGAGAAGGCGCAAATGATAAAAAAGTTTTGAAAAGGAAGAATAAGGTTAAAAATGAAATTTAATAAGGTAATGGTTATGGAAGAAAAATTTAAAATTATTAGAATGTGTGCTCCACAAAAATTATTGAAGATGATGAAAAATTTAAAACGCTGCATTAATAACGTAAACAAAATAAAGAAAATAAAAAGAAAAATTTGGAAATTAAAAGTTGAAAATTTAACGATGGCAAGAATAACGAAACTTGGACGAAAAAACGAAAATAATGAAATTGGACAACTAAAAATTATAAAATTTGAAGAACTAAACAAAACGAAAAATTCAACATTAAAGAAAACAAACAAGAACAAAATGAAAAAAGAAGATAAGAAAATTTCAACAGGATCAAGGAGGACAAAATTTGATGGATCGGAGAGGAGTGTGAAGAATTTGAAAAGTTGGGGCCATAGCAATACAAGGAGCTCTATACGGAACCTAAATTTATTCAACTCTATCCATGACTATAATACACGGAACAATATGAACATCCGAAACATGAAGCTGAGACTGTCAAAGTCGAGAAATTCTATATTGTACTATGCACCTAAATTATTATTTAATAAACTGCCGTTGAGTGTTAGATTTCTAGACAAGAAGTTCAAAAAAAAACAATTCGCGAATACTTGGTAAGAAAGGTAGTCTATAAGGTGGATGATTTCCTAACAAGTTCAATGTCTCTGAAATAACAATAAAGAGGTTAAGATGAAAAACAGCGTTTTCTGCTGATCTTCGCCAATAGAGTTGCTAGTTGATATTTTGTTTTGTTTTTTATTGGTTTTGTAAGTTCTGTCTTGTTTGAATAAAGTCTTATCTTACATTTTACCCATATTTTCTGACATCTCATTTGAAACTTCCAATCATCTTCCTCGTGTACACCACATCTACCCAGTGACTTACCCTTCTGAATTTTTGAACGAATATGACAGATAAATTAAATTTAGAGCAATCCCAGATTTATGACTAGACAGACCAAGGCATTTGGCGGTCCGAGCTGGTTTGTGCCTCTCCAGGGTAGCACAGAAAATCGATCTGTGACGATGTTATCTGATGTTACCGAGTTCATACTCACCAGCTGGCGAAGGACAATGAAATGAAACACAAAGCCGTATAAAAGTTTCATCGTATTCGATGTTGCCACTAAAATAAAATGCATACGGTTGTCCTTTTGATCAATCGACTTCTCAGTATTTGCCAGGTGCGGTCATGTTGACATTAGCATATAATGTCACCGAGGTCTATGATCGAAACTATCTCAATATCGATACTGATAAGCCTTGCATCTGCAGCTGTTCGCACGTGGCGTATACGATCTAAGTTTTACTGGGGAGAATCGGACATCCTTACTGGTTGCATACGCGGAGAAACTGAAGTGTATGATCATGCAGAGTGACATAATAATTATTTTGAGAACGATAGGAAAAAACCTTGGTACAAAGGGGGACATCTGGTTCTAATCGTGTGCTGCCAAAGGGTTAGCACGCTTTTTAACTTCTTATTTTTCTTTATTTAGGATTTTGTTCTGCTATTATGAGCACAGCAGTGTAACTAGCGCCACTAGGCATCGATTCGTGGTTCCTCTCTCCGTAGCCAATTGATTTCAGTCTGGTCAGTCTTTAATCTAAAGCTAAATCAAGATGGAGTCCCGTGAGTTGATCTTGGACTATTTCATACACACTTCCAGTAGATTCATAGCGGGAGTTTTTTTGACAATATAAATGTGGGTAGGTTTGACATCAATTTGAAAGAGTGCAAGCTTAACTAATTTATTCTAACCACCACGAATAACCACCGATGACTACAGGAACAGGAATCCCAGATGGCCTATAGTTATCTCCCTGCCTGTTATTTGTTTATGGGTCATGGTCATGGAGGATTTTATTTGAAAAAAAATTTTATGAGCCTTAGTTTGTGGCTTAACTCATGTTTTTTTTTCTTAAGAGGAATTGCTGCAGATTAAAAATTGTGTTTTTGTTAAATTTTATATAATTTGTATTGGCGCGGCAAATAATTTATGTAGTGGGACAATTGAGTGATGATTTGTCGAGTTTGATTGCTTGAGCTCGATAGATAAGTCAAGATGTATAATTAAGTTTCATGTTTATTAGTTTGTCAGATTGATAATTGTTCAGTAGCAGTTCAGTTTGATTATAAAAAAGCGGTGTTTGATGGAAGAGATGAGAAATTCTATTAGCGAGGGTATGTACCTACAGTTCAATTTAAATAAAAGAAAGCCGGATGTAATATAACAGATAAAGAGAATAAGTAAATTAAGATTAATTAAAATTAAATTGGATGTAATTGGAAAATTATAATTATTGTTAATACTTTGTAGTAAGAAGCATAGTTAAAAGTTTTACATTGCATTAAAATTCAGGGGACTTTTAAAAGATATATTATACATAATATTATGTATAGGTACGTGCAGATGTATTTGAACGATCACTGCCTCTAGAATGTTGAAAAATAACTTATACTTTGAATATAAAATATAAGAATTTAATAATTTTTATTAAATAATATTCACACTCGTTCTAAAAACTTGAAGTTGATTATCTTGGTACTCAAATAACTATATTGTTCTATAGCTAAACTGAAGTTGTAATGATATCTCTATTGACCAGCACTTTTATATAAATAACATGTTGACATCGTCTCGAACCAATTGAAGTTATTGAATGGATTGCGGATAAAAATTTGATGCTTACTTGGTTTGCTTATCTATTAGATTCGTATCCTAGAGATATCTGGAAGTGAAAAAGTAGAGCATTATACTAACAATTAAAATAATGCACTGTTGTAGACCGGTAGTAACTATTTTGCTCGCTCCCCAACTATGTTTATTAATTTTTGGGACCGTATCTTCCCTCACAAGATATTGGTAGCATCTTGGAGATATGCATAAAATACCTTTTGCAGTGTTGAACTGTAGGTTAACTGTTTTACAACTCGTATATATTGTAATGCGCCGGACTATACAAATCTCATAAAAATTTCTTTTATTCATAAATTAATTCAATAACTGGGCATTCATTTTTTTGTTGTAGCAAGAGATGTTTTAAAAATTTGTAAATTGTCAATTTTATGCTCACTTTTGTTGGTTTGCGTTTTATTGTTGGAGTGCACCTGGGATCCCAGCTGGTCTCAAATTTGTTGCTATGCACCTTTGCACGTTGACCAAAATTTCACCTTTTATTATTTGGCACTTTACTTTATTTTAAAACAAAAACTCAAATCAACTTTATTTAAAATAATTATAATTTTAATTTGTTGTGGAATCGTGTTTAACCGCCTGGCACCACGGCCAGATCCCGTCTCTCTTTTCTCCGCCACGGCCGTAGCCTGTGGCCGTAGCCTAATTGTCCTTCCATCGATCTACCAGCCGTACTCCCTCTTACTTCTCCCACCTTTTTATTAACATAGCAAAACCTAACAACCAATTTTAATACAATGTACAATGTTATAAATAATAATGAAATAAAACACAAACTTTAAAATAATTTACAAAATAATAATTAAAATTGTGGTTTTATGCATTTCGAAACACGACAATATACAGAAATACTACATATCAAGGGAGTAAGGAGTTGACTTGACTCCCGAGTTATATTGTGTACTATTTATACGCTCCTGGAAAATTAATCAAGATAAACGAAGTCGAAGAAAAATGTGACGGGAATAAATTAAAAATATTAGTTAAATTATGAAGTAACTCCATGCTTGCTTGTTAAAATAGTTATCGACGTAATGTAATATAAACGAGACGTGTCGAAGATAATCTACATAATTAATATGTCAATAAAAATATTTACCGAAATTTATATTCATGAAATAATAAGTACCTAATGAAATTCATTAATTTTTTAAGCAATATGATAATTTGAGTTGAACCCATAATGTGTTAGAACAGCAAATGCACTAATATAAAAAATGCAGGTATATAAAATATAAAAATAAATTTGTACTGATGAAAGGAAAGAGTGCAAAACATATTCGGTTGGATGCTCTAATCAAATATAATGATCTTAGTTTTCATGTGAAATCGATAGTTGTTGATCTCATATAATTACTGAAATTATGCTTGAGTAAAAAACATAGCTATATGGAAAAACGAAACGGCAAGGAAAAGTTAATACCAACTACATAAAATTCCAGCTGGTTAGACCTTTTAGTATAAATCTAAACATGAAGTAAATGAGAACGAGATAAGTGGAAACGTTTAGCTAAATGTCCAACTAGGCTAAGACTACATAAGAGTTTCAAACTAACGGCATCGGAAGAATCTCGAGTTAAACCATTGGCATTGGCCGTCTTATTAACAATAAAAAATTTAATATTTCTTAACCCGTATTCTGAACAACCACTTTAAGTTGAATTGTTTAATTAGCAAACTACTCTTACCTGCAACCTATGTATAGTGGAATAGACAGCAGAATTATACAATGGCTTTTCATCGCATTATTCCTGCATCTAATGTTGTAGGTTGTGATCAGACCTATCCATAATGTAAATGTAAACTCAAATGAGATTGACGGATATTCTGTTATGTGTTAGCAAGATACACAATCAACTCAATAACCGATTCTCTATTATTACGTTAATGTTAGATAATAATAATATAACCTTCACAAAGGGTTCATCACATTTTGCTTTCTTGGGGGTAGCAAATTAACAACATTGCTATCACGTTTGATTCGAAATCTTGCAATTTCATTTTTATTAGTATTCCGATGTACAAATGCATATGCACGATATTTTCTACAAAAATTGCTTCTATTTAATCGAATTTTTCAATTTAGTGTTTTACGGCATCCAATGCTGCGATAAAGGGGATTTGCAGGGGATGTTCTAGTTTTATCGATATCAAAGTCGGCATCGCATAAAATCTTGCAAAATCCATTTAATCGTAGTTTAGTATGTAGTATTGCAACAATTTTTTAAAAGGAATAATACGTTTATATTATTTAGAAAACCCCAAGAATATTTAGAACACATTCGCAAAATTTCAATTTCGCGTAGGTATATAATACGGCATGGAATAATTAAACAAATTGAATTAGTTTTATGGGTAATAAAAACTTAATGTTGTAATTAAAATTAGCCCGCGGCTCGTACTTTCATATCTGGAAGAACAGCTCGTGAACGTTTGCATTAATATTTTACTTCCAAAAACATTTTTTTAAATTACATTCATTTTGCACGTTTTCGTAATTTTTCTGCAATTTTATTTTAAAATTGTCCAGGGTGCCGTCGTTATATCTTGGTAAAATATAATTTATAATACCACTACGGCATTATTGTCCATGCAACATTTTCGCCCCAATAAAAATAAGTCTAATCAAGCTAGGAAACTTTTAAAATAATGTGAATCCCCTATTAGCATAATACCAGACGATCCTGGTATAAATCTATGGGAATTATTAGGCGTACTGCGGACTAAAAGTTTTGGGAAGATCTCTTCCTCTAAAATCCAATTCTAAGAGTACTAATACTTATCGGTTCGTTCCATCTACTTGCAACTCCTTATGGATTCAAATACATACATAATATGTATAGTCATATTATATTATATGACTTGAAACATTGTTTAGCTGTTTTTATTTCGCCAAACTAAAATCGAAGAGAATCGAGTAGCTCGAGAGCTACTTAAAGTTTTTATTAAAGAAGTCACGTATTAAAATTTATTTTGGTATACATTATACATAGATACTATTATGTAGATACACTTAGTAGTTTAGAGAAGCCTGCATTTACATATAGAGCTCGCTTTTACTATCACAGTTTAATTCTACCAATTATATTGATACATTTACCAAACGGTTCATGTTAATGAAATCCTTTGACTTTCAAATTTAAAAATTCGGTGCCGTATGTATGTAGTTAGGTAGTAAAGTAATTTTCTTGGGTATAATGAACAAGAATTTTAGATATTCAAAATGATAGCGTGTATTGTTAAAAGAATTGAGTTTTGCTGTTTTTCGTTTAGCTAATGGCTTTCTAATAATAGTAATTTACTTTGGACGTTGTTCACTGCGACATTAAAATGAAATTTTCAAATCTTCGAGATGATATATAAATGTATCTCTATCTGTGCCATCAATTTCTCATTTTAAAAATGTAGTAGGTCCGAATCTCTGAGGATGTATTCTTTTAACCTTTTCATTTTATTTCGCTTAATGAATGTTGAATCGTCTGAATAAAGGCGATGTGAAACTTTTCTGCTCTTCGTATTTCTCGCTTCGCAATTTTTTATCTATTTTGATTGTTTTCATTACACGTTAATTTGTATTTTCAGGAAACTTTGTTATCGTTATCTTTAATTAAAATGCCAACTGATTAATTTTTGTATTTATGTATTGATATTTTAATATTCGTCGTATGAATAAATGTGAACGCACTATTCGCAAAAATCATTGCCTCTGTTTAGTGTAAATAACTATTACATTTTACTGACGAACAAATGACGCTAGAAATTCATCTGCACTGTCATGTCGCATTTTAATCATGTAACATCGTCATTGAGATTTTTAATAAAAAAATTAATTGCAAACCAGTTTTCTACTGTACCGCTTTGGTTTGTTCTCCTAAAACGAATCGTTCTAGTGCTCCAGGGGTAGTTTCAAAAGTAGACGTCTTGGCACACAGTTGAAATTAACGGCCCAGTTCTAAAATAAAAGATAGAAGAAGACCCATCCAAGTCAAAATATTGTTTACTCCGAGCACTGTCATATGCTGGAAGTAGAGTGTGAGATTGCTATGCTACAGTCGCCATGGATTCAATCCCTGATCAAATACATTGGATTTTTCCGACTTGTCTCCTTCACAAGATGCTGGCTACATTTAGGAGGTATGAAATGCCAATAACCTTTTTTGTAATTAAAATGGATACACTTACTGTTGTTCGGATTCCTCTTCTGTGTCTGCACTACGCACATAGAGAAAGACAAGGCAACGCCGAGATCGAGATTATTTCTGGTGGGCGTAGGGTAAAATTTTCTTGGAAATATTTCAAGGCACGGAAATATGGAGTCACAAACCATGGTTATGTTGGACCGTAACCTTCATCTCCATATCTGTTTTCTCCATAGTTTACCATAGCACGGAATTTCTGTACATTCTTCCGTTATGGACGGATCAGTTTTCCACATTAAAAATTGCTTAATTTACATTTTGCAGTTGGTGTATCCATCTCTTTTTATTTTTGACTTGCATATTAATATTTTGACATAGATCTTTTACTTCAACGAGAGAAATGTGTGATATTGGAATTTAATCTAGTTACTTATGTCCGTACCTATAGTCAATGCTTGGCTGAAGCAAAACTTGAGCACGGCTTAAGTACGAAATCAACCAATCACGATCAACAATTTCATACTTAAGCCGTGCTCAAGTGCTCCAGCCAAGCATTGACTATAGGTACGGGCATTAGCCTAATGAATTATTTTAACGACACTACTTACAGCCTATGTTGCCAAATTGACAAGATGTTTGAGTCACATTAGATTTCAGTAGTTCAAATAAATATTTGAAGCAATTGATTATAATTTTCAGTTAGTTCCATGTTTGAGGCACGCAAGACCAAACTTCGACAAATTGAAATATTCAAGTGCCTACGCATTTTGTAAAAACATGCCTGAAGCTGCCCAAACTCTAAAATTACGAATCTAGATATTAGACGGGGTATCTGAACCAACGTACTTTGTAAAAACATTCTAGAAGCCGACTGAACTAGAAAATCACAGGTACAGAATGGCTGAAAAATCTGTGTTAATCTGTGTAAAATTTGACTGTTAACAACTGCACAACTAGACGACAACTGCGGCTACGTCTTCTAGAATCAAATGGTGAATCTTATTTTAGGATACCACGGCTTCGCTCTATACTCTTTGTCTAGTATGTACTCTTACGGTCATTTTTTATACGCGATCGTACTCTATTGTGCCTTATAGGCTTAAAGTATTTTGTGCAAGGCGTCTTCATTTTTTCTTCAAAAAATCTGACAACACTGCATACAGTTTGTGACATTACAGTTGATTATTCTACGTCAAAATAGGCACAACTAGGTTCAATTTTGGTAGGGCTAAAAAAAATATCGCGAGTGAAGGAGCGAAACAGCCGCAATATCTGTTTATATGCATTTTAAGAAGACTTGAGATTTCATGGCAGATCCAAAAACAAATTCTGATATTTTGTTGAATTATTATAGTTAAATTAATAGATAAATATTATGTACTTTTTATTAATTACACAAATGTTTTACCACCGATTAATGATCGTAATTAATTATTTCATTAAATAAATACTCAAGTATTTAAATAACCTTTATTGAAAACTTACATAAAAAAATACAAGTTGAAAATGTTTTTAAAACCGTCAAAGTGTTTTTCTTTTAATAGAAAAAATACTACTGCTGTTCAATTCGAGGTATAGCCGAAAATGAGAATGCTACTTGAAATATTATATTATACAAGTAATTTCTTCAACTTTTTTTATCTTGCCATTTTCGAGTTTTTAGAAAAACTGGGTGGAATCATACCCGAGTACATTTGGTTGTGACCATTTAACCCAGTGATTTCCAAAGTGGTCTATATCGACCCTCCAGGGGTCGACGACGACCTGCAAAGGGTCTATGGCAGCGAACAAAAAAATTGGGGGTCAATGATAGTGGATCGAAGTGAATAATGAATTAAAGACGGTTACGGTCAGATGCTTATGTGCGTCAACTGCTAAGCCGAGATCTTCAGTTCAAACTTAAGCGGAGTAAAAACTTTATTCTGACTGTCTTCCCTCGGAAAGCAATGGCAAACTACCGAAGTATCTGCCTAGAAAACCCTTCTGAAGAGAAATGGTCAAGGACTTAGAAGAAGAAGATAGTGGATCTCATTTATTAGTAGTTAACTGAATAGATGGCAAATATTGAAAATTTGTTAATAAAGCATCAGGTTCATCCCTCCCACTAAAAACATTAACTTTTTGCTTAGTTATTTTATGTAATGAAACAACCCAGGTAAGTAGGGGGTTTACTCAATACCGAAAAACATGGTAAGTGGTCTACGAGACAAAAAAGTTTGGAAACCACTGATCTAACCAATCAGAACGCAGAATTTTAACCTTTCAATTACTGCTAACAGTACTTTCACTGACGATAGCAGCAGTCGAGTTCTTATATTATTTGATTCCCACTAATTAGGTAATTGGTTTTCTTCCGACTCTAATCAACCGAACAAACTGGGATATGATAAATACTAGGGTATTACGTGGGTATTGATTTATTTCTGGAGTGCCAAATGTGTCGTTCTTAATATTATTGGAAGCATGGAATTACTTATAATTTCACCATATACCTTGATCAATTTTTCAGAAACTTATAAAATAGTATAAAAATATTAATAATTTTAATAGACACTCTTGATATTTCTGATTTTCTCTGTTGCCGATGTATTGGTTATTTTCGGTCATAACGTCATTATTTATTAAATCACGAGAATGATGGTTTCAAGAGTCTGTCACCTTTTGATTCGTATAGATAATAGTATTATGAAATTGTATTTTGGATCGTGATAATGGTTGGATTAGTGTTAATAGCTCTGTAAAGCACCGAACTTTGTACCGAACATGCTGTTATCATGCATAGTTTGATGTACTCTTTTGCAGTCTCAAAAGACTGTCCCTGTTCAATTCTCGCATTTACCTCATCAGACTTCTAGTTCTGTTACGTTTCATTACACCTAGACAGTTTGCCATTACCTTCTGAGGAGTATCAAAAATAAAATTCTTACTTTGCTTCTCTTCGCCCAAATCGAGTACTTGGCATTAGTAAAAGCGTAAAAGAATCAAGTTCCGATCCAAAATGACAGCCATTTTCTAAATTTATGGGCTCTGTCAACGATAAGGAGATTATATCTATAAATCTTTGAATGTTGCTCTAACCTACTAACTCGGCTAGGTATGATGCTATTTACTAACTT
Organism: Cantharis rustica; assembly: GCA_911387805.1. NCBI lineage: Eukaryota > Metazoa > Arthropoda > Insecta > Coleoptera > Cantharidae > Cantharis > Cantharis rustica. The sequence continues at coordinate 26,485,008 of OU426877.1, read as the reverse complement.
AAAATCAAATAGAGATGAAACATTATTTAATAAAAATCACGCGATTCAATGGAAGCTGTCTAAATTTCAATTGTACAATGTAACGCGCTCGTGCTATAGAAGTGTTACACGACAAATTTATTGAAGTCTAAATGGTAATTTATATTATAAAGTGGTAGAAGTTTGCTATTGTGTGAGAATTCCAATTCTCTGCACCGAGTCTACTCTCTCTATCGAATACTCGCTCAGTGCTCCAGATTTAATGTTTTTTAAATAACTGTTTAGGCGCACGCTGTAATGCAGCGTTTCATGATTCTAATTAACCCAACATTGTATAGAAATGTCGTTTAACTAATCGGAATCGTGGCATAGAGTCACGTGCAGCCCTGTTTGTGTTCGAAAGTAAATAAATGAAAATAAAAAGTAGACAGGAATTTTCTATTGACAATTAAGTATTCAAGCTAGGCAGAATGCTTATTTGAAACGTAAAATATGCTTGTAACTGTGCGACCAAATATTAAAAAATGAAAGTAAAGAAAACTGAACATCTTTTCACTAACCGGAGAAATATTGGAAAATGTGAGGCGTACATCTGGAACGTGACGCTTAGAGAGAAGATGAAGTTGCCGAATAAATTTATAAATATTTGACAACAATGAGATTATAGGGAGAGGTCGGGAAAGAAATTAAAGGAAAAATTCGGGCCCTAATCCATGAGGGAAAATATGAAACGTAAAAATAGAACACAAGTTATGGTTTTTTTCTTGCTAAAGCATAGAAATTGTTATTTTTAAAACTAACGATTGTATTTTTGTGTTATGTAGGGACATAAAAAAGCTTTTGAATAAATAGTTATAAGATTATCCTTGAATGTACCTACTTACTACACAGAAACTTGTTTGTAATTATTATATAATTCACAATGGATCGTATATAATTTTAATTATTGTAGTTGGTATTGTATATGTAAGGTAGAATTTCAAAATTTTATGGCCGTTTTATATGACTTAAAATTGATAATACAAAAATTGAATTGATATATTTATGGTATTTACATGGAATTATCGCTCGATTGCCTTGAGAAAAGTATTAAAAAATAGGACACATTTTATTATTTAATTCTTTAATTGTTGTAAGTCGTTACTTCACAGGTTGCGCCGCGATAAGATAACGAGAGTAATTTATTTGAGTAAAAAGTTTGATTTTGATGTGTACTTCCAAGTTTACTGATACATTATGGTTGAAACCGGAACCAACCGTCAACCGCAATGATATCGAGTAACTGGCCGCGTTTTTTCAAAACGCCTCGGGGAATGGTGGAGATTTCAAATTTTTTACTTAAAATCTCGTTACTCTGAAGTAGTTTAGATTCCTCTTGGAATGAAATTTTGGTTTAAAAATAAATTCTAAAACTTTGTTTCTTTTTTTAGAATTTATCGAAGAACCGTGCTACTGCGAAGAGTGTACTTGTGGCAATTAATGAAATCAGCACACGATGAACTTTTTAGGGTTAAACAAAAATTTTAATTTTATAACGATAAATTTATTGTACCGATGTGTCTTATTTTTTATACTGTAAAATGCAAAATAATATAACCGTATAAATTTTTGTTTAATTATTTATGAATGTTTGTGTTTTCGTTGTATTCAGAACCGCCAGTTGGTCGTTTCACAAGTCGTCGTAAGTCCGTATTTGCCGAAACTTACGATCCAGAAGAAGACGAAGATGATGGCGCAAAAGTTGTATTTCCAAAATCGGACGAACAGCGTCAGCGATTGGCCGAATCTGTTCGCAACATTTTACTGTTCCGTGCGTTAGATAAAGAACAAATGCAAGATGTATTGGATGCCATGTTTGAGAAAAAAGTTACCAAAGATGATCTCGTTATCAAACAAGGAGACGACGGCGATAACTTCTACGTTATCGAGAGGTGAGCCAGCTTATTTTTTTCTAATCGAATAATTATTTATTAAGTTTGTTTTTCTATTTTGGTCTCTTGTTCCACGCCGAAAATAACATTTCTTTCAAAATTTATATTTTTATTATATAAATGTTATTTCTAAAAATTGAATGTACTTAATTATTTTTGGCACTTTTCGCTTTGATTTTTAGCCAATTTATTTATTTACAGATTTGAATCCATATTTCATTCATCGCTATTTCGGTTTCATTATTTTATTTTGAAAAAACGCTCGCGAATAAAAAATTTAATATTACAAATTATTTAAAATTGGCCACGTCAAATTAACCAACCATTCACTTCAAATGATTGCGAAAATAGTATAAAATATATAGTGTAAGTAAATACTATTACGTAACATTTTCGAGGTAGTGTGCCCCCCCCCCCATGTCAAAATTTTGGATTAAGTTGGTGTAATAACGTTTGAGCATCGATAAAACTGAAACATACTTTTTTCTTTCCTTCTAATTTGTATTTTTTTTTATTTATTGATACTATGCATTGCATAGACATAAATAATTCGTTGATCATTAATTCCAAATAAAGGTGTGCAGCCGATTTTAGTTGCGCGTCATTTTTACCGAGGTTCGTTTTAAAAACTGATATTTGGCAGCTCTCGTCTAGAGATTTGGCAAATTCAAAAGGGAATGCTTTACAAGTAAACAATGCGTTATTATGGTTCAATTGTATTATAAAGATCAACGGTCAATTTATATAAAAAGAAAATTGTTCAGAATTTTCAGAACGCGTGCTTCGAATAGGCACTTCAAAATTTAATCGCTAAATTTGAAGAAACCGATTATGTCCCGTTATCTCTACATGACGCTGTTATGGTGAATGACGAACGATACTGCAATTATGTTGAGAAGCTTTTTGTGGACCGAACTAAACAATTTGGATTTGCCTGAGATGTGGTAATCGTTTTTACCAGCTATAGAGTTATGATAATATTTGCGACTCTGAGGGTAGCATCCGAATATTATCAATCCCTATGGCTATTACTAACAATTACAGTCAATTCTGTTATATTTTTTATTCTTCTATAGTATCGCGAGTGCTGTTGCCGCTGCTGGTACCACATATGAAAAATCCAAAATCTTGCCTTCTGATTGGTTCTCCCTCACCTAAGCGTTCACAGCCCGAGAAAAATCAATTAATGGGTGATGTTACCGATCTGAATTTCTTTCCTTTGAATAACCGCTCTTTTCCAAGTAGTAAATAAATAAAGGCTACATTTCTAAGTAATCTTTTGAAGAGAATATTATTAATATCGTACAAACGAGCCACAAAAAGTACATTTGCTTCGAATTGAATAAAGCATTTTTTTTTCGTAAAACGTGAAAAATGATTATTTAATTAATTTTACTGGCGATCTAAGGAAATACTTTAATGACACCTGTGGCCGGCACTAAAGAAAACTACAAACCATCAACGTTGTTATTGGAACAACAAAAGTTCCAACTATTTTTCACAGTCTGAATTGGCCTGAAACCTGGCCTATTTGTTATATTGGGAAAATAAATTCTTAACTGGTAAAATGTGAAATAATTTTCATACAATAAAATTAAATTTTTTATTAAAGTCTTTGTTAACTTTAAAACAAAGGGAAAATAAGTAAGCATTCAAAGAGATAATATTATCCAGCACAAAATATAAAATTTAATTCAAAATACATACAATAGAACGCAGATATCAAATGTAAAAAGCAAATCATAAAAAAAGTATTACGGTAACGTGAGGATACTTGAAATCCTAGAAATCCTTTCATTGGCACAAAAAAATAAGTATTTTTTTAATAAATAAACGCCATGTAAAAAATATGATTTGCCTTAGAAAAATAACAGCAGGGAAATTACTTTGATAAATCAAAAGTTTTTTTTGTTTTTCAAGACGAGTCATGTTTTTGAAGAAAACTGAAAAGTATATTCTTCCAAAAATTTCGCGAATAACTTGATGGTCGAAGCTCAGGCGTTTAACGCTAATGTACTCGAAATTTTGACTTCATAATTTAAACTGGCTTTACTCAAATATGCGACCTTCTGTCTTATAAAATAAAGTATTATTTACTACATAAATTATTATCAATCAAGTGCAATTTGTTATACTTATACAATAAGTAAACAACCCATTAATCTAAATCATTCTTATGAATTGCTGACGATAAATCTTCAATAATTATTATAAAACGACACCCAATTTTGTTTTTACACGATGGATACACCATTTTTAACCGCGTTAATGCGAAAGAATCCGTGTAAAAATAAACCTGGTAGATTGGCAAATGGCGTAAAGCAAGAATGGGGTGCATTACAAAATAATCGATAAATTTGTAAATAAGAGTAGCTTTAGAGTTTTTTAACGCTTTTTTGTTTTTCTTAGCGGAATATTCCATGCATTGGTAGCAGAGCCGGGTCAGGAGCCAAAACATATACACACGTACGAGAACAAAGGTAGTTTTGGCGAATTAGCACTTTTATATAATATGCCAAGAGCGGCGACAATTAAAGCAGCTTCCGAAGGCTCCTTATGGGCTATGGATCGTCAAACGTTTAGACGTATATTATTAAAATCGGCATTTAAAAAACGAAAAATGTACGAAACCTTGATAGACAGTGTGCCCATGCTTAAAACACTGCAGTCATATGAGAGAATGAACCTTGCCGATGCGTTAGTACCCAGAACTTACGGTGCTAATGAGAGAATTATAAAACAAGGCGATGCTGCTGACGGCATGTACTTTGTTGAAGCTGGAACTGTTATTATAAGAGTATTGGATGATCACGGAGAAGAAGTCGAAATTAATAGGGTGGTTAAAGGCGGCTATTTTGGAGAATTAGCTTTAGTTACACATAGGCCACGTGCGGCATCCGCTTACGCTGCTGAGGAACTTAAACTTGCCTGTAAGTACTTTTCTTCTATTGTTACTTTCAAAATAAATTATAATAACTACCCGTGAAGTTGTTAGTATATTTTTCCTACCATCGTCAGAAAACTATTCTAAATTGCACTCTCTATGATGTTACAAATTATTTGTTTAATAATTATATTGCTTTTGGTGGTAGTAGGAAAAATTGCTTGTGATATTTTATATACGTATTCCATCATAAGCTTAAAATTTGGATGAAAATGTGATGGAAGCCTATTTCTATATTATAAATTGGTAAGAGCCATAATGCAGGGGTGTACTGATTTCGATTTTTTTGATAAAAACTCGACTACAACCCTCAAATTACATCACAATATTTAAATCCTAGTTAAGGTCCGATTTCGTAAAGAAATTTAAAGTAGCACTAAAATTCAAACCAATCTGAATGATAGTTTGCAGTGTGAGAGTTTTTAAAACTTTCATTTAAGGTAAATTTCCTATGATGCGGATGTCGAAAAGGCAATTATTATAATAAATATTTTTAAGCGGAAACAAAATAATTCACTTAGATTTTCACATAAAAACATAGCACAGAATTTGCGTCAACTGTATCATAGGAAATGGACCTTTACTAAACGGAAACACCTTAATTCAAACTTAGTAACTAATCAAAATAATAATGGTCGATTTCATAATAATAATAACAGCGTTAATGTTGAATTAACTAATTGGTATGTTTGTTTAATAGAAGACTTCAAGACTAAATTAATATATTACATTTTATAATGACTTTTAAAGCTACATTTTACTAATCAAATTATTAGGCGAAAATTATACTATTAAAACCACGGATTAATAATTAAGCATTTAATGGACGACAATCAACAGATTAACTTAAAATATTACTTTTTTTTATAAAATTAAATTTTACATGTTACATAAAATTTAATTCATAACTTACATAATATTTTCAAAAACTATTTAAACGAATGATATAGCTTGCTACATAATATGTTAGAATTTTATGTTTCGATTTTCGGAATCTCATCAGGCAAACCTGGAAAAATTATTAAAATGATTGAGAAGTTATGCTATTAAATTCAATTTTGTGTAACATGTAAAAACTAATTTTATAAAAAATATTATCTCATGTTCATAACCTTAACCATTTTACTTAAAATATTACTTGTTTTAATTCTCCAATTAAATTTTAATGCTGGATTAAACTTGATTATGAAGTCGACTCTAAATGACACTCTTGTACCAGGGTACAAATTTTTAGATTTATTTATTAAATTAATAAATTAGAAAATTTTCAATTTTGTATAATTGAAAAATATTATACAAAAAGTAAATGATCGCTTATCGTTGATCTAAATTTAAATATCAAATATTCACAAATTAAATTTGATTTTAAACTTTTGATTACGATTTTCATTAATTTAACAATTTTAATTGTTGTAATTAATAATTTATTATTACTGTAGTACTTAAATATTTTTTGATAAATAAATTACCCCCTTTTTCTATGTTTGTTATTATTACTCAAATAATATTAAATTTATTTTTAAGATTAAATTATCGCAATTAAATAATTACCCACTCAAAATAATTAATTTAGCTTTGTAATTTTTAATATTTTTTAGAGATAAGATCATTCCAGAAGTGGTTGTGATAGCTTACGTTAAATTGATAACTTACCGACATCTGAATTCTTTTAAATATTTTTATTTTTTAACTCAAGGGAGTTTTTAAGATCACAACTCATTGTATTAGTTGTATCGTGGTTTTAGAAATCTTATGATTTTTCTTCTATATTTGCATCAGTACACCCCTGCTTTATTATATGAAAACAGTAATAGGTAATGAGTATTTTTATTATATTATAATATTTTATGTTATAAATATTGGGGTACAACAGTCGTAGTGGAGTAACTTTTGATATGAATTTTATTTTGTTTAGTTCTTGACGTGGAAGCGTTTGAACGTCTGTTAGGCCCATGCATGCAACTAATGAAACGCAACATAAACGACTATGAAGAACAAATGCTCAAGATATTTGGCTCAAAGCAGAATATGAGAGACATTCGATGAATCCTCCACTTGCTGATATATCCCTCCCTGTTGTATTAATTTTAAATTATATGTCAAGTAGTAACATCTGTTCGTATTGATACGTAGTTGTGGGGATAACGAGTCTACTAGTCATTGTATATAACTTATGAACCTGCGTGAATTCTTGTGTCTTTACTTACCATTTTATATATAAGTAAGTTAAACGAGTGACGCTGCAGGTCAGCGTACAGGTTAGCTCGTTTTCTTACATTATATCGTCCAATCTTCTACACTAAATGGAAATTTTGGTACCAAATTTGTTTTCTTTACGAGGAAATAATTTTTGGCTAATCGATGAGAGATATGTGTATGAAAGGTGTCCAATTATTTAATAAGTATATCCCCCTTCTTTGTTTATTATATTATTTTTTGCTTATATTATGGATGCTAAAAATCAAATGTTTGTAAAAATGAGAATCAAATTTAATTTTTGGAAAGAAAATAGAAATTGATCAATATATCCTTGTGTAATAAGTACATATTTAAGGCTGATACTTTTACTAATTAAATATTTATTATTATATAATGTAAGTAAAGTGTTGCGAATTTTATTTTATTTTTTGCACAGTATTACCATTGACATCGTACAAAAGTTTTAAACGTACAAAATAAAACTTACTGTATTATAATTAATTAAAAAGAACAATATTAAAAATAAATGAATAGCAATAGCATTTTGCACATTTACAGCACACAGCAATCGAGAAAATGAAAACGTTCAATACTATTCATATCATTTTTACTATTATATCCAGCGACAGATTAAGCTAAGTGTTTTAATCTATGTGTAATCAATCAATTAAATATAAAAAAAAATTATTTGTTGTTTGTTTTGTTGTTAAAAAAGTAATTGTAATTGAAAAGTTTAAGCAAACGCGGTTGTTAACAAAAATGGGATCAAAACTTTTATAAGTTAGAAACGTTTAAACCAAATTTCTTTTTAGACGAGGAAAGGAAAGCGCGCAAAGGTAATTAAAAATATTGTTAAATAATGTTTGATATTTTCTACCAACTAATGGGGCAAAATTTGATACACCAGTAGCAAAGTAGCGGCTCTTACATTAATAAAATGTGCAGATATTAATCTTTTGCACGTACGTAATAAGTATGCTTAAATTTTTCATGTCTAAGTTTCCTGATTTTACAAAAAAAAATAAATAAACATGTTTAACTGTTAGGACTATAGATGGATGTATTAAGTAGTAATTTATGTCAATCACTGTCTGCAAGGAAGTAGCGCCTGCCCCATTGAATTATATATGTTATATCTGTCACGTTGTATGTTAATTAACATAAATTTTTTTGTCAAAATGTACAATTCTTGTTTTCAATTTTTAATAGTAGCGTAGGTTTTGTGTAAGGTGGCATTTACTGCAAATGGTAACTTTAATGTAAACCATTACTTTAATTTACCAATTAAACTTTGTTTTCAAAAGCATATTTAGATGCACGTTTTGATAATAGCAATTTTATGTAAAACAAACTAAATTATCAAAAACTTTAAGTGTTTGCAGACGAGAAATACTATGGTGACCGAAAAGGAGAACTGCACCTAAGACATTGTCCTCGCACCCTTAGGCCTATTGAACTTAAAAATATATTTCGTTCTACTTGTTTTCCTTTATAGGTCAATTTGGATGATGTCGAGGTACATTTTTTACAAGATTCATTTTTAGAAATTCGAGAAACCCCTGAACGATATAATACTTAACTGTATTTACTTTTTATTTTCAAAGCTCTTCTGGTTGGAAGATCCTTTTTATCGAACATTTGATCCCCCCTCTACGAGGCCACAAACTTTGTTAGAAATTTTTTAACATTTTTCTGACTTTAAAGTATTTCCAGAAATTGATCTCGGTCAGACGTTTTTCTGTGATATCCAGCGCTGAACGCAAGATTGATTATTTTCCATCTTTAATTTACAGTTTCGATGGCCTCGAAAATATCAGGAAAAAATGTTCGAGTCCCTCTTTTAAAATATATATTTTATGTAACTGTTTTTCTACTTTATGGTGTAAATTAAAAATGTTGTTGTTTTTAGGTTTCAGCAACTTGAAGTTGTTTGAGTCAAGTATAAAAATAATAAATATAACGAAATACATAAAAACTCAATTTTGTGGTTTATATTTTCTTCGAATCTATCGTTTTGGATTTTTATGTTATATTTTGTTAAAAGTAACACTCATATTAATTTGATGTTCTTTTACAATGAATTTCTTAGTTTTGTACAACTTGTATTATATTAAATCAGATAACTTCAAGTTATAAAATTGTTTTTTGATTTTAGTTCGTGAACCAGACGGAAAATTTTTAACGTCTTTTCTCGGTTGACTCGTCTTTTTATAGTAAAAATTCATTCCATTCAATCACACTTGTATCTCTTCCAATAAGTAAGATCGTAATGTTAGGCTGAATTTAAACTTTTGTATTTTCTTATTTCTGATAAACGGATTAGTGATAAAAAAGAACAAACGCTATATCAAAAGTGCATCTTTGTTTTAAAATAAATAAATTTTTGTACTTCTGAGTAGGTACTGTAAAAAATATCATCACATAAAGCTTTTACAATATTGTATTTTGAAGAAAACAACCATCAAAGCACTGCCACACAAAAGTGATAATATAAACTATAGGAAGAAGTTAAATTAGTTTAATTGATTAAACTGGCAGTAAAAAAGTGCGACCTTAACATTACCAAAGCTCATCATTGCTAACAAACAAATTTATTGTTACAAATATAAATTTTATTGTAATAAAAAAAATTTGAATCTCATTTATGTTATTTGTAAACAAGAATTATTTGTGTAAGTGTAACGATGCCATTTCAAAATGCCATAATGTATTTTTAAAAAGTGTTGAACTCAATTTTAAATTATCTGAATATTTAGTTGTATGTAATTGCTTCCACAATGATGACTAAATGAGCTTATTAAAAACTGTGGTATCTAACTTTTTGTTTACTTTGATTCTCCTTAAATCAACGAAATGTGGATTTATCATTTTTATTTAATTAGGCTAATTGAAGAGCATGCATTCCCAAAAATAGAAATTCAAAGAAACTGGTGATTACACTATCACAGTACAAGAAGTCAAATTAAGAAGTACTTTAAACCTACATTGTAATCAAGGTTTTAGAGATAATTTGTTTAAATTTAATTGTTTTGTCTGATATGTTCAAGAATCTAATTGAAAAACCCCAAATAACCAGAGGAACTGATAAGTGCCGCCATAAACTAAATAATGAACAGTTTTATATCAACAGGAAACCCCAATTATAAGCTGGGCCATAATTATTGGCCTTTGAATACAAATTTTTACTCTAATATAATCTCTTATTTTTTTAGGCAATTTGTGAGTCGACGTGGTTTGAACTCATGACCTTCCAACGTAGTCGAACTGCCTACTCACTAGCGGCTTTCTATGTGGGGTAGATGTGACATTTACATACCCGTTAACATGTCAAGCTGAAAAAATTATTATAAAATTGAAAGTAAGAAAATACATAGAAATGCGAACTGAAATGATTTGCTGACTAAACATAAACAATATTCACACAATTGCAATCCACTTGTGAAATGTCTGGATCCAATCACAGAATCAAATTGAAATTGAAGAAAATAACATTTTTAATTGTATTTGTTTTTTACATTTTAAGTATTAAAACCTTGAACGAAATAGTAAATATTACATATTATATTTATATATAATTGATGGTTTTAGTGCTAATGTAGCGGAAGTTATTATTTTCAGGTTTAAGTTTTTTTTGAGAGTGAGAACTAATAAATTCTGCAAAAATATATTTGATGTCAGGTAATAAAAGTGCTAGTTTTAGTACTACCATGGTGAGCCAGACAAATTTTAAGGAAATATTTCTTTTAAATTAACAGGTGTATAACAATATTATGTAAAGCTGCTAATTTTTTTCTCATTTAATCCAATCGTGCAGATTTAACTTGATACAGGAAAAACAATTTTCAATGAGTTTTAGTACTTCACGTTGTTTTTTTAATTTGTTTTAAAACATAAAAAAGTTTAATTTCTGTGTAATTTTTTTCTATTTGCGATGCAATTTTTAAAGCATTTAAATGAGCAGCCCTCGTTTTCAGACGAAGACTTTTAAAATGGTGAATATGACTGAAAATGAACAATAAATGAGATTTTTTTCATAAACAATATTTTTCGAATTATTCAAATACCGTTGCTGAAAGTTTACAGTAAAAATTTATTCTTGTTGTTTATTTAAGCAATCATTCCATGTCTGCGGGGGACTGGAAGGTTAACCAAACGTTATGTCGACATAAAAATCCCATTTATAATTGAACGCTATTCCCTAAACAAATTACAAATGTAATTTTAATTTCTTATTAAATAATAATTAAATTTGGATTCAGAAAAGTTTATCTTAAAACTGTCCCAGAACCTGCGTTACATATTACGTACAATATAAGTAGGTTGAGAGAGGAGGAATCGCAACACAAATTTGTGTTCATTAGATTCCCACTTACAAGGTTCTCAAAAGATATCCTCCTGAATTGCTCTAAGATTTCTCTTCGAAAAAGTAGCACAAAAAAAGATTTCCCTTCACTTGTACCCCCTCGAAGTAGTTATATTTTAGGTGACTTTCTAAAAAGATATTTTTCCCACTTTCCACATTTTTTAAATCGCTCCCCCCATATGATTTAAAACAAGGTTTATGAAGGTAGTATTTAAAATTAAGATTAAATTTTGTATTTTTATTGAAATCCATCACTCCCCATCGAAAATTTCTTATGAACACCCACTCGGCTCTTCTGCAAGTTGAGATTCGCCCATTAAAATAAAATTTTGTGGTGAACCAATTTCTTAGGAAATAAAAACTAAATTTAAAATCCATGACCTTTTATTTAAATGGTAAAAATAATAAACAATCGCATAAATTTGGTACCTATCATAATAATATACTAAATTTTAAATAATTTTATAGATATAATTTAGTTTTGTGATGAAAAATACTGAAATCCATTTGAAACTTTTTAAGTAATCAAATCAGACACTTACAGGTTCCTTGGTGTAAGTATCCATAATTTTTTCCATTATCTCCCAATGTTTTTCCTTTGACAAATCCTTAACAAATGCAGAATACCATGCTTCGTCGTCGTTGTCTTCTATTAAAGGTAAACATATACCATAGCATTGCAACGTTAAGGAAATACATGAAATTGCAATGTGTTGTGGTGTATAATCCAATATGCTAGGATCATGATGATAATCCTGTAGAAGCGAAGCTGCCGTTCTGGCTATTGGAATGTTATTCCAATCATCTGCGCCGATCCAACTCTCCAACGATTTCAGGTAGTGTAACATAAACTTGTGAGGATGCGTAATGGAAACTTCAAATTTCAACACTCTCATGACTAAAAGTTCAGCTTGTACGATTGCATCTCGCATGTTCCAGTACTCCTCTCCAATTTCAAGTGGGCTACTTCCACGATGCAAGGTATTATGAGCAACATTTATGATATCGCGAATTTTTAAGGGGTCGTCCTTCACTTTTCCAGCTAAATACAGGGTCGAAGCTGCGATTAACTGTTGAACAAAAATTTTGATTAAATACATAAACAAGACCGTAGCGAAACATTATACTTACATAACAATCGTAATGATTTTGGTCAACTTCTTTAAAAAACCTATGCATTAATACGGTTGCCGCAGCTACGGTAAGTGGTTGAGCATTTAGTTTTAATCCGCATTCGAAAATAAAACGAGCCGGAGTAAAACCGTCAGAAAAACTCAATTGCCTGTAATCGAGTAATTGAGACTTGCGTAGTTTTTCACCTTGCAATTCCATAACATCAATCACGTCTTTCATATTGTCGACTTTCTAGATAAACGCAAACATAACCAAAAAATTATTTTGAAAAATTGAAATTCCTCTATTACGTATTCGTCTTTAATAGGGAAATTATGTAAAATTTAAGACAATATGCAAATACTTACTTTTTTACAGTAGTGTGGCTTAAAATTGGGTTAAGATGTTAACCGGTTTCTTGAAGATATACTTTCCAGCGAAGCTTTGATTTGCGCTGCCTGTAGACGAACAAGCGACCTTCTAGTGGTTCGTTTGCCTTTCGAATTTCTAGTTTATTAATTTATTATTATCAAATTAATGGTGATTGTAAGCTGGCAAATTGCTTTATTATTATTTTATCTATTGTAAACGGCTTAATGGCGACGACATGAAACCCGACAATTAAAGGCCGTTTACACTAATAGGAATATTTTAGGAACAGAAAATTTATTAATTTAATTTTCTGACTCATAATATTTCCTAATTCAAATAAATCATAGAAAACATGAGAAAAAAGAAAATTTTTTTAGAAAGTCAAACTAATAAGAGAAATGTAGGCAGTGCCGTGGGAAAGCAAGGTGCACAAGAGCTTTGCACTTTGCAATGTACAAATTTTCTTTCTTTGTTCAGTTCTTTAAATAGAATACTAATAATTTTATTATTATCGAATTCTAAAAATAAAAATACAAGCGACCTTCTACTGGTTCGTTTGCCTTTCAAGTTTCTAGTTCATGAATTTATTATTATCATAATTTAAATATTGTATAATATATTTAGATAACAATTATTTCGAAAATTAAAATTTTTTAGTTTAACATTCTATTTTTAATTTTAACTATCTGTTAAAGTTTTGTTTTGTTAAAATGCTTGATTTTTAAGCTAAATTGAAAATTGTAAAATTGTAATAAAGGTTTTAGTTTGATTGGTGCACAATTCCATTAATGGGCCAGTTTCAACCAATCAGAACGGTTTAATGAAGTTTCCCTTATTTCGATCTTATTTGCAAAATTATGTTTTTGATTCAAGAATCTAGCGAACAAACACATTATTTTTAATTATTTTATACAGGGTGTCCCCGGATACGCTTTAATTAACTTAGATGGTGATAGAAACACTAGCGTACCTAGGGGGGGGGGGGGAGGACCGCCCCGGACGGCACATTGTTAGGGCGGGATTTTGATTTTTTTTGTACAAACATATTTTTATATAAAAAAAATTTTTATAAACAATATTTTTATTTTTATTAAATAATATAAAAATGTTGTAAACCAACAGAATTGAAGAGCAGTTTCAGAATATTTTGTCTGTACCTGCTCTACAAGAAGAAGCAAAATTTTGGGAAAACGAGGAAGGGCCTCTTGAACTATTAATGTTTATTCAAAAGTATAGGTTGGAAAACTCTGTTCACAACATAGTAATATTGTTAAGAATTTTTTTAACAATAGCCATCGGTGTCACTAGTTGTGAACGGAGCTTTTCCACATTAAAATTAATTAAAAATTATCTTCGTTCCACAATGAGTGATTTAAGATTGCGAAATCTAGCAATACTTTCTATAGAAAAACAACTATCGGATGTTATAAATTTTGACGATATCATTCGAGACTTTGCAAATAAGGCAAAAAAAAATATATAAATTTTTTTAATTTTTATTAAATTTTTTTGTATAAAATAAATTTTTTATAATATTTATATTCAGTAATATTTATGGGGGGGGGGACAAATTTAAAGACTGCCCCTGACGGCAAAAGCTTTAGGTACGCCACTGGATAAAAGACACTTTTCTAAGAAACATTTAACAAAATTTTTTTTCTAAATTCAAGCCTTCGAGAGTTAGGCCACTTTAAAGCACTTCTTTTTAAATTTTCACCTTCACGTGGCCATAGCCCAGAAAATATTGATTTCAGGGTAAAAAGAGATTACTGCTTTTTTAAAGAACGTGAAATAATCTACAAACTAGATTTAAACCTTTTATTGTCTAAAATTAACGGCTTTCGAGTTATAAATTAAAGTAATTAAAAAAATGTTGAAAAATTCAAAATTTTTTTATTTTGTTTTGTTCAAAACTCTGTATCTTTTAAACAAAACATTTTCAAAAATTCCGACGACTTATTTCGGATAGAAAATTTAACGGACTACAAGTTATGTCTAGTAAAAATTTTTGAAAAACCAATCTCTTTCAGGGAAAATCAGAAAATAATAAACAAGGCAGCTACAAAACTAAATACTATAAATTTACAATTTTATTTTTATTAAAAATTTATTTTATTCTGAATCAATATTCCAAATCCTCAGAATAAACGTTTCTTTATATATTGAGATGACCCGAGCTATGCAAATTTATAAAAATTTGCTCAATTCTAAAATTACTCTTCTTTGCTCGGTGTACATCTATTATTTTAGCTATGAGCTCTTGTAGTTTTTAAAATCGTCAATTAAAAATTAAAAATGCTCAACTTTTTTTGTAATCTGTGGCCTTGCAAGCGCACATGGGTTTCACATCTGCCAACGCCTGTACAAACAAATTTGTTGCAATGTAATTTTACGCATCGACCAAAATTATCACTATTTCTTCAACTTTTTCAATTTATTTAACAATTTGCACTTTACCACAATTAATTTAAACAAAAACATCAACTCAACTTAACTTATTTTATTAATTTTCAAACAATTAACAATTTTAAATTTTTATTGCGGGAATGATGTTCATCCGCCCGTCTACTCGACGTGAAGGCGTTATTTTGTTATTTGTGAGACCGGGAGCTCTAAAAATTTTTTCGTCTAGACTTCTAAGAAAGCAAGTCAAATATTTTGGCAATAGAAAATAATTAGTTAATTTTTCACTTTCACCTTATACATAGACATAGATGTTTAAATGTACTTCGAGAAAATTCAAATCATATTCATTTTTTAACTTCCGGCTTACACATTACACCCAGCTTATCGGTGATGCACCTTATAAATAACAAAAAAATTTTAGTAACAAATATTAACAACTATCAAATGTTACTTAGTTCTCACTTTTGTTTTAAACGCAGTCGAAGTAGGTCGTCTCAAAAATGTATTCCAATTGTGTTGTAAAAATTTTTGGGTCTGCGATACAATAATTTTTACTAGATTTTCTTGGAGAATCAAACTTGAAGATGGTGCAAGTTGAACAATATTTATAAATTTGTTTAACTTTCGTTTGTACGAATGTCGAGAAAAATAGGTTGGATGTTTTGGTAATTTTGTGACAGAACTTTTAATATTTTGTTTTCTGTCAGTTTGGATGCGGAGTCTCATGAAACTTGGCTGCGTTAGATTCATAAATTCTTTTCGTTCTTTTCCATCAAAGTAGAAACTGAACTTTTTTTAATATCAGCAATTTAGAAGCGGGTGACTTATAAAATAATTTATTTTACACAAGGAAAGTTTGTAAATGACTTAATGGCATTTTTCAAATTTGATTCTTACAAAAATTACCAAATGTCGTTTCCGGTGTTTTCTTTCTATCTAGAAAATTTAAATACAGATTTGTGTTTTGCTGAATTTTTTTGGGCCCTTATGGCGTTGTTTAATGACGTGACATTGTCAAACTGCAGTCGGCGTCATTTCGAAGAAGCAATTTGAAGGTGAATTTTTCCGGAAAAATTAAATAAAGTAAGTTGTTGATATTTTTATTTGCATGGTTAAATAAATATTATTTCATTTGTTTCATTTCAGTTGTTTTCATTTGATTTACCAAAAATTTATGTTTAATTTTTTCTTTGTTATCAGCTTACTGGCGCGCCAGCGGCAATGTAAAACAACTGCTTTAATAAAAATTAATTAAGTGTGACACATAATTAAAAAAAAATTGGTTTTTCTTCGAACGTCGACCAAACTCAATTTGTGCATTTCAATAAACAATGTTAAAGTTTCACTTTTCGTGAAAGCAATTGTTTTACTTGTGTTTCTCCGGCATTAAAGCATCTACTGCTGTAACAAAAAATTATAAGAATTATAAGAATGATAAAAGAAGCTCTTATTTAGGAAACGTTTATTTTTTTACAGTGAAAATGTGTTCTTTTGTTGCAGGTCAGGTTTCAGCTAATTAATCGATTACCTTCGAATTAAGAATAACAGAAGTCTTGTGTAGTATTCTGCTTTTTTCCTTTAATTAGTTTAATCATAGATAAGCAAAAATCGTAATTTCGCGGTCGGGAGTGTGGTGTCGAGTACGAATTTTTGTGGAAAAGCTTGATAAAAGCTTTAAATAATTGCCAATCCATTTTTACTTTATTCCTGGTTTTAATAATGGTGATCAGTGTCTATTAAAATAATCTTTTGTGGCGGTTAAAAAATTGTGCGAGTGTTTGAACTTATGTTCGGTGCTCAGTGCTGGAATTGGAGGACAAAACGACGACTATTGCGACAGGACTGCAGTGATAAAGGTAAGTTCGACTGAAAACATAAACTGAAAAATATAAATCCTAAAATGTTTATTTTTTTATTTATAGGTAGGGTCCACTTCGTGGGTTTGTTAACAATTGAAGGTTAGTCAACAATTTTTCTCAAGTGATTTAGATGTGAATTATTGTGAAATAATGTCAAACTACATTTTTTTTAAATGTAAACTGTGTTTGAAACTGGTTCGGTAAGGAATTTCTTTGTATTTCCATAATTACCTTAACCTTTGTTTACTAAATGCTTTAGCTATTTGATTGATTCTGCTGTATCTCATATTAGAAACCACTGAAATCTAATATAATTATTACCATTCAGCTGTTTTATTTTTCAAGTATTTCGCAGTCTTTTGGAAAGATTTTATTTATATTACTCTTGACCTATAAATTTTAATTGCAAGATAAGTTGTCTGGGATTCGCGCACACCAAAATCGTAATTACTTTGGTAGGTTGGTGATGAGTACGAATTTTTGTAGAGTTTAATGAAAAGTTTAATGAAAGCTTTAAAATAAAGGCGAATCAATTTCTATTTAATTCTTAATTATATTGTCGTGTTACAAAAGAAATTGACCGCTCTTGATCCCTTATTAATATTTTTTAAATTTTGAATTTGAATTGTAAGGTGGTGAAATTTTGAAAATGTGAGGTTGGCGGAAATATATTGTCAAGATGGCGGAAACGGCGGACGGCTAGATTTTGCTTCACTGATTTTTTGAGTAGTATAATTATTTGTGCTAGTATGTATTGTGAAGTTACGATTGAATTTGACGTGGCCGCAGTTAAGACATTTTTTGTATGTTGGATCTTTACTTTTTATTGTTAAAGAAGATTTATTTTATTGAATGAACGATTTTTTTATTAAAATTTATAAAATTGAAAGATTGAATTTATTGAAAGTTGGTTGGAAATTTGAAAGGTTTGTCCAGAGAACGGTGAAGGCATTTGATAGTGAGGTCGACGGCTGCGACCCGATATCAAAGGAGAAATTTGTCATTGCCAATTTTGGAGAATTTTGTTGCTGTGATAAATTTTGCAAATGATTTGAATTTAAAATAGTTTAATTTAATTGAATATTTTTGATGATAAAATCTTTTGTTTTATGAGAGCCAAACGTATGGCGTGGCTGATATTGTTTTGAATTGATAAATTGAAATCATAAGTTCAATCCTCGAGCAAAATATAAAAATTTTGAAGTTTAAAATAATTCGATCGAAAGTTTTTGAAATCGAATTCTGGTATTATTTTTTTTACGAACAATGAACTCGCGCTCTGAATAAGATTATTATATTAAAATAGATTTCGCTAAAGAAGGGGGTTAGACGGTGGTAAAATAAAGGCAGGGTCTTTCGACCCTCTTCGAAAGAAAACCCACAAATTCAAAATAGAAAAAATTAATTTATTACTATTACCCAGAACAAAAACATAAAATTCATGCAAAAATAAAAAATATATACAGGGTCTCTCCGGTAGTGATAGAGGACACTTTTCTAAGAAACATTTTTAACAAAATTTTTTTTATAAATTCAAGCTTTCGAAAGTTTGCATCTTTTAAGCATTTTTTTTAATTTCCACTTTCACGTGGCTCTAGTCCGGAAAATATTAATGTTTAGTAAAAATTGTTTAGTTCGTTTTTAAAGAGCATGAAGTAATCTACAAACTAGATTCAACAATTTTTTGTCTAAAATCAACGGCTTTCAAGTTATGAATAAAAGTAGTTAAAGAAATTTTGGAAAAATTTGAGCTTTTTTTATTTTGGTGTTTTTCAAAACCCTATATCTTTTAGACGAAACATTTTACAAAAATTCTGAGGCCTCATTCCAGATAGGAAATTTAACGGACTACAACTTTTAGCTAGTAAAAATTTTTGAAAAATCAATTCATTTTACAGAAAATCAGAAAATAATAAACAAGGCAGCTACAAAACAAAAAATTAAATTCAAAAAATTTTTATTTATATTAAAAAATTATTTTATCAATTCAGGTTAAGCTATTACATTATTTAAGTAATCTTCAAAATGACTACCCCCATTTTCAATACCTAGTCGTAATTGTTTTAAAAGATGTATTCATTAATAAAATAAGTTTTCAATAAAATTAATTAATTTAATTTTTTGTTTTGTAGCTGCCCTGTTTACTATTTTTTGATTTTCTGTGAAAGAGATTGGTTTTTCAAAAAAATTTATTAGACAGAAGTTGTAGTCCGTTAAATTTTCTATTCGGAATGGGGCGCAAGAATTTTTGAAATATAAAATGTTTCGTTTAAAAGATACAGAGTTAAAAAAAAAATAAATAAAAAAATCTCGAATTTTTTAACATTTTTTTACTTACTTTAATTTATAACTCGAAAACCGTTAATTTTAGACAATAAAAAGTTTAAATCTAGTTTGTAGATTATTTCGCACTCTGTAAAAAAGCACTAATTCATTTTTACCCAAAAATCAATATTTTCTGAGCTATGGTAACATGAAGGTAGAAATTGAAATAAAATACTTTAAAGAGGCCTAACTCTCGAAGGCTTGAATTAAAAAAAATGTTTCTTAGAAAAGTGTCCTCTATCACCACCTAAGTTATGTAAAGTTTATCCGGAGACACCCTGTATAAACAGAAAGAAACTTTAGAGTAAACAAAAAACAAAAGCGAATCGGGGAAGAGGGTGGCTTTTTGCCAAAGATGGCCGCATGAGCGGTTGTGCGGATTTTTGACTCTGCGTATTATTTTGAGATTTGATTGTTTTGATATTGTGAGTAATAATTTTTGATTTAAATAAAGCGAATTTGATGCGTCCGCATTATTGCGTAGTTATTTTTGATATTTTGGTAATTTTGATAAGTTGCTACCGAGCGGTAGTAGATTGATTGATTTGGTTGTTTTGAAGAAAGAATAATTGCAAATTATAAATTGTATTTGGGTTAATTAAAATTGGAATGTTAAAATTATATTTGTAAGTGCGAACGATTTGGATAACGAAAATCGAAACTTCGATCCCTTTTGAGAAGCATTAAAATTTTACATTGGATTTTGAATTATTAGTTTATTTTTGGAAAAGTATTTATTTTTTTTTGAATTAGAAATGTTTTACTTTATTTTGAAAATGCTAGAACCATTCGCCTTAAAATTATACCAACTATCCGCAATCCAGGGCTAACCCGTGGTAAAATAAGTGGATTGAAAAATCTCTACGAGATATATCATTTCATTATATATTTATTTTCCTAGCCCTTTTTTAACAAATTGATTAATATAATATCAAAATAAAATTGACGCTCCCAAAAGTCTTGCGCACAGGGGCTATAACCCATTTAGCCCTGTGGTTAGGGTGGCCCTGAATAAAGGACGGTAATTCGTTTTCTTTTAAAATTCACTGCAATATATTTGTAAAATACAAAAGACATCAAAGAAACTTTATAATCAATTTGATCTTCTTTTCTGCGGCGTTTTAGCACCATTTTCTCTTTTTTATCGGTAGCGCCAGAAACCTTAGTTTGACCTTTACTTTCAAAGTTCAAACAAAAATTACAAAAAAAAAACAGCGTAAAAGATGATGATAAAAGGATAAAAATATTTTATGTTTTTAATGGTAGCTGTATAATGAGAGGCAGCCAACTTGATAAATTGATTTCAAAATATTCCAGTAATTTTAAAATAATTCCTTTAATTTAAAATTAATTAGTAAGTACTTATTCTTATGTTATTTTGCCATTAACTCAAAGTATTCCCTTATCATGTTCATTGTTACCACCCAGTTGTATTATTACTAGTATTATTATTAATATTGTAATTATTACTAGATTACATTGAATTACATTATCATCATCATCAACTGCAAAGATTAAGCCATAGAATTATAATTTATGTTATTGCAAAATTTATAATAAAGATTATTATTTATTTTATTATTGTATGTTTAAACTATTATATTTATGTGATAATAAAAATGAGACTGAAAATTTATTCAAAAACTTACTACACTTTTTTTTCAAAAATAATTAAATTTAAATTTTACATATTAAATTAAAAATAATATGTAATTCAATTTCATAATTACACATATTAGCACAAAAACTATTTATTTGAATGATTATAGTTTGTTACACCCTGTTTAAACAATGCGTTTCGAATTTTGGATTCTCATGAGACAGACATAGAATTATTTTGTAATTGGCTCGAATAGCTACGTAATTAAATTCAATAGTATTTGAAAAATTAAATTATTTTGATTAAAATGTAAAAATAAAAGTATTTAATTAATTACCTCCCTCCCCTCATCTTTTGTTTTAATAAAATTAATATTTGAACTTATAAAATTTTGCTAAAACCTAGAGATTATCTACTAAGATCTTAAAAAGTCAGCCGGGAAATTTGGTACGGTCATGCCGGGTTCGATTCCGGCCAGGTCGGAAAGTGCGTGCGCGGATTTGCCACTTTCCTCTACAATTAAGGCTGGGGACGAATGTACAAAATATACGCTATATTGACCCTTTGGAGTTCATGGTTTTCTCCCAAACTAAATCATATATAACATTTATACTTTTAACAACTTGTAGAAGAAACTGTTAGGTATGTTTTTGTAGGTTCATAATTTAAATTAAACTTTTAATTACATTATGAAATTAAAAACTATAAAAAAAAAAAAAAATTTTATACCGAATTTTTCTCTACAATAACACGCGGATATATGCGAAGTTTACATATCAATAAATGAAATTGAAAAAAGTTAATTAACAACAACAAAATGAATGAAGTCGTGTACTTATCATTTTATGCAGATTTTGAACTTGCGAGTTCGAAAATAGTTTAAGCTTTTTGAAGAAGATGGAGCCTTGAATTAACGGCTTTTGCCAGGTAGATATTAGATGAGAGAATGAAATCGAGGATAAGGGATTAAAATTAAAGGGATTATAGTACCCCAAAAAGGTTAGTTTTTATTACAGATAAAATGTTCTATCGATTTCGACAATTTGTAATAATTCTAAT
Organism: Cantharis rustica; assembly: GCA_911387805.1. Taxonomy (NCBI): domain Eukaryota; kingdom Metazoa; phylum Arthropoda; class Insecta; order Coleoptera; family Cantharidae; genus Cantharis; species Cantharis rustica. Next base: position 26,462,858 of record OU426877.1, on the reverse strand, counting down.
TTTAAAATTAAAAATTTTGCAGATGATGTGACATCTATTGGATTTTAGCACAATCACGTGAAGTGTGTAACTTTGCTAAATTTTAAATATTTATATATATTTTTGCGCCAGTAGCGATGCATGCGGATATTTATAAAAGTTTGTCAATCCCCGACCTTAAGGGTGCAGGAACATTGGAACGATTGGAACACTCTTGTTTACACTTTAACAATTTAATCGAAACGCCACTGTGTTTCCCAGGGATACCATGGTAACCACTAGTAACAACAGCAGCGCAAAAATTGCCTATAATTATCAAGGTCAATTTGTTAACGTAAAGATCGACGTTATTCTGTGATGGTCATGTTTCGTTAGAAATACCAATTTGTGATTAATATTTTATTAATAAATAAATTCGAACTATATTTTTAAAAGAAGTAACCAATTTTACAGTAAGTAAAATGTGAACTACTTGTTCCAAGTGTAACATTGAAATTATATTCTTAGTATCGATGGCGGACAAGGATAAAGATAAATTAGTGAATATTGAACAGGACTTGCAGGAAGAAGGCCAATTTGTGGTTGACGATGTTAGCAAAATAATCAAAGATGCTATCGAGGGTGTCATTGGAGGTAACGGTTATAACCAAGCTAAGGTTAACAATTGGACGACGTCGGTAGTTGAGTCATGCACTTCCGAATTAACCACTTTACTTAAACCCTACAAATACATCGTTACTTGCACGATTATGCAAAAAAATGGCGCAGGTCTGCACACGGCGAGTTCGTGTTATTGGGATAACAATACCGACGGCAGTTGCACCGTTCGTTGGGAAAATAAAACTATGTTTTGCATAGTTTCTGTCTACGGTTTAGCTATTTAAGATATATCACGAGAATTAGCGATTAATTACTCACAAGAATTCATTTTTGTGTAAGTTTCCATTAAATTTAATGTTTTCGATTATTTTGCTTTTTAGAGAATATTTTTTGCAACAATTAGCAAATAATTGGTCGCTTTATACCAATAATTTATTTTAGAATGAAAACGTTAATTAGTACGTAATTTATTTTCATATTGTAAATAAAATTTAATTAATAGAAATTTAGTAATTTTATTGAATTGTATATTGCTTTACCCTATTCTTTTTGCTGGCATATCAATCTGCTAAATTTAACCAAGACACTTGTTTGTGAGAAATATAAAAAATATGCCATCGCACAAACTAAGATTCCGAAATAAATATTGAATTTCGCAGAGTAGATAACCGAGTATACAATGATATACTCGTTTGAGTACAATGGAACTTAAGAGTTTAAATTCAGCAAGGAGTTTCATTATCGACAGTTTGGAATGGAAGTTCCCATCGACGGATGTGCTGCTACGCTCTTGATATATTTATGGTATATAAAAATTCTAGCTTCTGAAATAGAGTTTTCCAAAATTTTGTATTGTTGACACTTTTTTGTTTTTGATGACTTTTTTTTTAAACATGGGTTAATCAGAAAAAGATTTGCCTCTATTTTTTTAAATTAAAGAAACTACGTTTGTTGATATTACTTATCAAACAATGTAAACTAGCTTTATCTTTATTTTATTAATTAAAATATAATATGTAATATTATATAAAACGTGAATTCAAATAAAATTCGTCGGTTTTCAAAAAATATGATAGAAAATAAAATAATAACTTACTTCTCCACTGTTCACATCGACTACGATTAAATTTCTATTTATTTGCTGTAATCGAAGAATAATAAAAATTAATTATTTAATTTATTTACATAAAGTCTTAAATTTTGAAATAAACATTAAATCCGGCAAAAAGTTTTATGTACGTAAATCTAGATAATAATGAACCTTTTTCTTACGCATGTCTACGCCTATGTGCTAGTTCCCCCACTAAAACTACATTTTTCTTTTATTATGATATTATGAAAATCTGTCTGTCGTCATCGATATATTTTTAACTTTTTGCGCTCTTCGTCGCCGGCCAAAAATAAAATTTTATTTTTAAACTTATTTAGCTGTTGTGTGTGAGCGAATGTCGTGTAAATGAACGAAAAAATTATGAAGTGATTTTTGTGTCTAAGAAACGAAAACTAATCGAAATTAAAAATGTCTGAAAACGATCTGGGTACCAAAAAAACTGTAGTGGTGTTGGTGGTTGTGGTAGCATGTTTTGCGGTACTTTGGCCTAAAGTATTCTACCCCATGATGGTGGGACCCCCGCATCAACACCAACGATCTAATCAATACGAAGGAGGTAAGCAAGGTAACACAACTTGTTAATTTATTTAAACGTTTTTGATGTCCAGGTTGCTGTGATGTTATCTCAGATATTGATGTAAACACTATTAAGATTATGACCCAGTTGTGTAGTAATATAATAGAACACGGTGACGGGAAACCTTTGCAAGGGAAGGATATCGTGGTGCGGTGTCGTGCCGAGGTTTTAAACAAATGTGGAATCGATATATCAGCTGTGTTACAAGAACAAGTTCGTCTTGGTCGTTCTTTCAAACAAATTGTCGACGCAGTTCGTTCTTTTAATGGCTCCCTGTGTTTAAAGTATAATTTCGGTGTTTCACCATCTCGATTAGGTGCACCCCACAGAGTCACCGTCAATATGGCTTCTAACTGTAAGGATGTTTTTTTGGGTTGAAGGTTTTATTTAATTGCAATTATAACCTTAACGTGTGTTTGTGTTGACTAACATTTTAGAAAGAATAGAAGAGTGTGTTTACCGAAGTTGAATGTTCAAACGTTGATAAGTTTTGTGTGTTTTAGATATACGACAGGAGAGGCCTGCTCACTTACGGCCAGAGATGTTGCATCCGGCTTTAAGGGAAAAGGGAAGAGCTATTCCACAACCATATCAAGCACCAACTAAGGGACCTGCACCTAAATATGTACAAGGAAGGGTGAGTGTTTGACTTATATGCACATAATTGCATATTTTATAAACTGATTAGATTTTCTGAAGACAAAATCAGTATATTACTTTGCCTAAAACTAGACTGCAATAATAATTAAAATTATTTCTATATTAGAAATTTTGACCATAAGTTCTGCAAATATTATAGAAAAACTTTTGTCTAAATTCAAATCTTTGGGAGACCTTTGGACTTTTCAAAATAACTTGTAATTATTCTATAGGACATACATGCAAATAGCAATCAAAAACATAGCCTTAGTGCTATGTATTTAATTTCAACCAAGTGCAACAGTAAAATAATCTTCTTTCGTTTTCTCTCTTAGACATTCGCATATCCTTTATTTCTTATGTATACCAACACTTTAAGCAGACGGTCACACCGAAAGCAACAGGTAACATGCAATATATGCGAGAGTGAGTAAGAACTCACTAGTTTTTGCCTGTTTCCTGTTGTTTTAGTATAAGACTAGGGTTGTAAAATAAGACATTGATTTTATTACCTACATTAGTCTATTTAACAAAGACAAAACTAATAAACCAACATGATAAAATTATAAGTAAAGTGCCGACTTACAGGCAGGAATTTTGTTTTAATATGTGAAACCTGCTCTATGATCTAAGTTACTAAGCTGCTATTTATGGCTTCATTGTATTTCTTTTTTTAGTTGATACTAATTTTCTTTAAAATAATTTTGATATTTACAGATTTTTATTGAATATTTGTTTTTTTTTGTCATTTCGTCACCCCAGAATTGGTTTGTTCTACATCCATTTTCAATTAGGGTTATAATCTCATATAGACTTAATACAAACCAATACTCAGCTGACGATTTGTTTAGTTCTACTCTGTATTTTATTTACTTCTTTTAATCGACCAGTACAATTTACTAATCGTTAGCCAATATTCTTAAATTAAACTTAACTGTTCCTTTGTAATACCAAAGAGCTCTTTGAAATTCGTTCACTTTTATTGTAATTTTTCACAAAACTGCAGTATTACCAATAAATATTCGCTTTTATTTCTCTTCTCGTCATCTTTTTACTATTATTGTTTTAGAAGACTAACTAGAAAAATGTTTAATATTTTTGGTAATATCTTGAGATTGAGCTGGTTTTTCAAACGCTTTATAATAAGTTCACTATGGGCACTGGTTAATTTGGACATTGGGTAATTGCAAATTTTGAAACAGCTATTATATCAAGAATCAACTTTCTGGATTACAATCAGCGAGGTTACTTACCTTGGAAAACCTGGATGCTATAACGCACACAAAATACAGATTTTATACTATAATGTTTCTAAGGGCCCCACATTTTTAGAACTCGATTCATTATTTATTATTGAAAGTTACATCTACATCGTGAATGTTCTTGAAAGGTCAACAGAGATAGTTTTTTCCTCCCCCCGATTTTTAAAATTTTGTAGAAATTAAGATTTTGAAATACATAAATCGGAAGTTTTGTTATTTTATCTTTGTCTAAACGATTCATAAAATATTTTCCCATACCTTGGCTTTCATTGGAGGTTATTTCCTCCTTAAACTTTTGTCAACATCTAAAAATGTCATAAATATACTACTCAAATTTGACCTTGAATTTCGTACTTTATTTTTGGCATTTCATTTTTTACAAAATTATTTATTCCTCTTAATTTCTTGAATTGAGAAAATATAATATAAAAATATTTTATGACTCGCGATCGATCGGAACAAATAATTAAATTCAAAAATAAATTGAACCTCTGAAACTTATTTATAATATTTAAATATTTTCATAATTTTAGCCAGATATCCCCGTCATGTGTACATTTATTATGTACATCAATTTATAAATAAATAAATAAAGAATACCAGACTTACACATTACCGGTTCCAAAATTTTCTATTCATAGAAGTTGCTTAATATATCTCAAGCAAGTTGAAATTTTTTGTAATAGTACCTATCGATTTTTGAGTCTCACATTTACTTACTTGCAGTAAAATATAATTCCTATTAAACTTGAATCCAACATTTTTTATTTAGTTTTATTTAATCTTTGTTTTGATCACGTAATTGGAATTATTTTTCTATCATTTGGCACACAGCCAATTTATTGTTTGTGTTATAATTTAGATTAGAATTTTATTTTAAAAATATTCATTATTTTTCTTGTTTAAGAAAAAAAAGAAGTCACTAACCTTCTAGCGAATACTAAATGGAACTTTTTGGATGTAATATCTTTTCTCCTCTTATAAAACTTCTGCGGAAGGAGGAAAATTTAGCTAAACTACTCAGTAGTTTATATAGGCGGTATATTAAAATACAGATACATTAACGTTTTTTACTCATGAGTTGAGTGCTAAATTCACATTTGACCAATAGAAATTACACTTTTCTCCATTCATATTACTGGGCTTAATTACATTAGTTTATTAAAAGAAAGGATTTTAGATATTACGGGTCAATGGCAAAAAAATGAAACCACAAGCCGACAGTGTGGCTCTACAAATTTTATAACAATTGGAGCTTTAATGAAAGATTCAAGAAAGGTTTCACATTAACAAGTAAACTTCCTAGATCTCCAGTTATCCTTATTACCAGTTTTAAAGATATTGATAAATTCTCATACCATATCAGCGATGAAACAATAAAATTGGTATGGGAGCGTTCATTAATTACGTAAGGACGATTTTTGTAATTTTTGAACCTCCCTCTTCATGTAAGGGTACGTAAGATTGTGGTAACCCCTCACCTTACGTAAGGATTTTTTAAAATTAATTTTGTACCTGTACCTGTATATTAAGAGATTATCAACGTAAAAAGTATACCAACGTAAAAATAGAAAAATTTAATTTAAAAATGTTTTAAGTTAAACTTATGTAAGGAATATGTTGACCCCCTCCTCCGTAAGGGTTCGTAAGATTTCCGATAACTCTTTCCTCCCCCAACCCCTACGTAATTGATGGACGGACCCTATCACATAACGAAAATAACTGAAGTTTAATTATGGCAGTTGATGGCGTAAATTACAAATATAAACATTAAATTTTATGAATTATTCAAAATTTTGAGTAAAAAAATCTGAAAAACCTTACGCGATTATTTGATTCACTGTATCTATAAGTATAATGGTAGCATATTTTCATGATTTATATAAGTATTTTCAAGCATAAATTGTACTAGAAAATATATACGCGACCCTAGAAAGCAACTGTGGTCGGCTTTATTCACTAAACCACATTGCTACACCTATTTACGTCGAGCACACTTACCTTCAACATAATGAACAAAACACCGAAAAAAAACTACGTTAATTTTATCTTCATATAAAGTAGAAAATTGTAAAGTTAGCTACGTCTAATGTGTTACAAATCCCTAACCAGTGGCGTAACAAGGCAGCTACGGGCCTGTGTTTCCGACTGTCGGGCCCTAAAATCGGGCCCCTAAATAGATAATAAATTAACGTGAAATTTTTCTTAAATAATCTTAAAGCCTGTTTACACCTTAAAATTTTCGTTAAAATAACTTTTAAGAAAAATTTTAACAAATTTTAAGGAATAGATCAGCACCTATTTCCTTAAAATTTTACGTAAAATATAAGTTTTAAGGTTTGTTTGGTGATAAAGGTGTAAACACAAATCTGCAAAATTTACAAATTTTAAGGAATTTTATGAAAATTTTAATAAAAATTTTAAGCAAAATTTTTTAATGTAAACAGGCTTTTATAAGCGGAACGATTGTTTTAAATTAATTTTTATGAAAAAGAAATATAATAAATATTATTAATTAGTTTTATTTAAATCACCCTAGAGATTAGCTACCAGTTAAAAAACAGTTAACAGAAAATCAAGAATTTTATTCAAAAGATACCTGAGGGTTTTAATAAATCATACTCCAAAATAAACAATTGAACTTAAACTTCACTATTTAAAACTTAAAATAATTTATAAAAACAAAACAATTGGTTCTTATCATAAATACTGTAACAAACTGCAATGTGATGTAAATAAAAATCAAAATATGACCTAACTGTTAAGGGGTTTTTTCAGAATCTTCTAAGGGCTAAGGATGACAGTTGATATTTTTATTACCTATTGTAAAAATTTCAACCAGATGCGAAATTATACTTGTCCGTTTTATCTTTATCGATGCCGGCTTCAAGTTCAATTTAACGAAAGCCGAAACAGACAGTAAATATACTTTATAATTATTTTAAATAGGTATACATGAGAAATGTGGCAGACACCTTATTTTGAAAATGTGCCGTATATTTTATGATTTTAACGATGTTTTACTGTTTAGCTTTAAAAATCACAAAAATTTGAATTCTGATCGTGGCAGAGCCGGGCCCCTTTAATGCCGGGCCCTTGTTCAATCGAACACATCGAACACTGGTAGTTACGCCACTGTCCCTAACGGGTGAAATCTAATAACACCGGTTTCTCATCCACTTCTTCAGTAGGAATCACATTCTTTGCTGCGATTATCTGAAGAATGCTTTCTAGCATAATTTTGATTATTGAATATTGGTGTCTATTAGGCTTTTTGTTAATCTGTAATTAGAGATTGTATTTACAAGATACACTTTTAATTCGTTAGCTGATGAAAATGGAGACTTTTTCTCATGTTAACCAAAATTATTTCATGTAAGTTGATCTGAGTAGTTTAATTCATCTAACTTGAAACTTTATACTGATTTTCCTTTTTTATATTTTTTATGTAATTTTCTTTATATGTAATTAAAATTACTTCGTTTTCTTAAAATTTATTCATTTGAAGGACGCAGTTATTTTATTAGTTTAATTTATTTTTAGTTTTTGTAAACACAGAAAGGAAATCATAAAATTGAAATGTACTTTATAAACCTTTTAGCCGGGTCCACTACCAGGAATACGACCTCCAATGGGGGCTGGGGCAGGTCATGTGGCACCGCCACAAAAAGGATTAAATTCTATGGGCATAATTATGCCACTATACACAGTTGGCATTGTCATATTTTTCGGATACACGCTCGTCAAGGTAACATCAATTTGCGGATTTATTAAAATTTTAATTAAACATGTTTTTAGTTAATATTTAAGAAGAAGCCTGAGGGTCCCGGAGGGGATCTGTATCCACCGGTAGAACCATCACCAACGTTTCGAAAAGAAGTTTTTGAATCACAAAAATCTAAAACTGATAATTCGAGTTCTAGTAAGTTAGGTTTGTATGCGTTTTTCTTGTGACGAAATTGTTGTAACTATAATTATTACTGCTGCTTAACCTTAGGCTGGAAAGAACGGGATGCAAGTAAGTGCTAACACTCATTTCTAGTTTCCTTCATTCTTCTATCTTCAACGCTTGTAATTTAACCTGGCAATTTTTCAACTGCTTGACGATTTTTTAACAGTATCATTTTTGACACTAATAAATGTTAATAGTTAAGATAACTTCACCTCCTTATTAGTTGATCATTATTATGTTCACTGACTAGGGTGGTGCAGGAGGGACATACTTCATACATTTTTTGTTGTTTTTTTTTTAATTTAGCCGTCTAAATTTGTTGTGTTACTATATTATGGGGAATTGCCTTGTGTGAGTAATATATTTTCATAGGGGATGCGGAGATGGACCAATTAAGACGGCGTCTTCGTGAGACTGAATTAGCAATGGAACGCATCGTATCCCAAATGGCTCAAGTACCACTTAGGTCACAGGTGTGCTACTTGCACCCTCCTGCCCGCACTAGCAGCTTGGCTTTGCTTGTGCTTTATTTAGCTTATCAAATTCTTTTTTTTTCTTCTAACTATAATCTTACAATTTGAATTTATTCCCTACTTCTACTTGTTACTTTTAAAGAGAAGATAATTGATCCAATTTGTGTACAGGTTGGTTTAACAGAATTGTTTTCTAATATAATTGTTATTCCACCCTGTATACTACAATTATTATTATAATATTAAACTTTGAAATATTTGATTTTTATATTAAGAACAATTAGGAAAAATTATTTTTCACCAGGTTCTTCAAAACTCTGAAATCGATTGATTAAAATATAATAGTATTTTACTGCTTACCTTGCTTTTTTAGTCTTTCTCGTCAATAATTTTCAAGCAAATGTAGGACTAGTCGTAGCCCTCTATCTGTCTCATTCACGAAGTTAAAAACGCCAATCGGGCTAAGGTTCACTAAAATTAAAAAACCTGTAAGCCGCATTAAATGTAATCCTTAGTCCGCAGTATTGGAACCCATACAGTTAACAGTTAATGTCACGTACTGTTCAGAAAACATTGATGAAATATATCAAAACAAAGTTTTAAAAGTTAAAAATAGGTTCCGTACCATTTTTAATCATTATCAGCCTTTTCAGTTCACCGCTGGACTATCAGTCTATTTCTCTGTCGAGAAAGGTTCAGGCATTTAGACCCCACGGTTGCTTAGGCTATATTGAGGAATGCCTGTAACCCTGTTTTTAATAGTTGATGGTCACAATCATCAACTCAAGGAGACTGTCAGCTAAAAGTTTAGACTCTTCTCGGATTTGAACCAGATACCTTAATGTTAGCAGTTAGTCAGCTAATAAACTAGGCTAATGATCGGCAGTAGGTAATTGTAATTTGAAAAGTCTACTAATTTATTAGTCTTTGATTTCGTTTAAGGTGTAGTGGGCTGCAACTAGTCGCTTTTGGGGCCAATTGCACCAACGTCATTTAGGGATTTAAAAAGACATTGAAATTAAATTGTAAGTTGGTGCAATCCCTTTTCTAATTTTAAATGTACCTAAAAATCATTCAAATAACTGTTAGTACTTTATTATTAATTTCTTTCCAACAACAGCAGAAATGTACTTAAACCTAACTCTCAATGAGTTAAAATCGTTTCAGTGTTTTGGTAACCTTGTGATGTTTAAAAAATTGTCTAGTTGTATTGTTGTTTATTCTTAGTTGTAAATGCCATGTCGGCTTTATTGGAAGAGGTTGATCAAGAGTTGGAAGCACGCAGAAGGATTAATGAGGTAATGGGTCTGGTATTAGCGTTGTTGCTACCTTTGCAACGTGCAAATATCCATTACGATGTGCTTACCCCAGACATTTCTAGCTTGAGGCTTAAGTTTGCATTTGCTTAGGCATAGTAGCTTTTTTGTTAATTCCTTTTATTATTTTTATTTAATTTATTTATTTTAGCTTGAAATTTTATTTACACGTTTTTATATTGTTTCGTTTTTTGTAGTTTTTTGCGCACTCAAAATTTTCCACCTAAAGTGCGCAAAATTTTTCTAGTTAATGCAAAATAATCATTGCTTGCGTGTTATTAGAAGGCAAATGCATCCAATGGTGTATTGTATGCTAATGGAAGTGCAAAGAAGACTCAGGAGCACGAACAACCTACGGTTAAAGTTCTGGGCATGGAAATGAGTGCTAGCCGCGAGGGTGGAAAGAAATGGAAGCGCCCTGAATCGCCGGTAATTCCAAACACGCCACCTCCACCTCCCCTTGAACCCGCACAGGTAATATTTGCATGTTTATGGTTTGGAAATTGAAAAATAAAATATTTTTAGGAGATTTTCTTGGAAGGTGCGTTACCAGCACAGTCTCAACTTTTAGTTTCTGATGCAGTTACGGAAACTGAAGTTGAAGAAGATAGTTCATCCGCTGATCCAACTGTTATCCTTGCCAGCAAAATGACGCTTTCTGTCATTAGTTTGGATTCGCTAGGTGGAATTTTAATAACCTAAAGTACATTTTTCTTAACTACATTTTTTTAGATGAAGGTGCTAAAGAATTAAATGGAAAAGAGCATGGTGATGATTTGGAGGAAGATAATATCGATGAATCGAAATATACAACTGCTAGTTGTACAACTGCAGCTGAAATTGATATTTCTGAAGTAATTACATATTTTGTTATGAATGAGAATCATTTTATACTTTCCACTTTTTAGGATGAAGAAACAGATGACGAAGATATGATTGAAGATGAAGTTGAAAATGGCCCCGATATTGAAGAAGTTGCAAGTAATAAAATTGAAAGTACTCAAAAATTTGTTAGCATTTTAGAACCAGAAGATAAAAGAAAAGATGAAAGCAATATCGTAGAAGTTGAAGATGAAGGGGACGAAGAGGAGGTAGAGGAAGAGGAAATAGAAGTAGAAGAGGAAATTGAAGAAGAAGAAGAAGACGACGAGGAAGATAATACAGACGAAATGGAAAATTTAGAGTTAGATGAAGAAGTAAATGAAGATGATTATAATGCAAAACAAAATGCTATAAGCGACGTAATTGATGATATTATAAGCACTGGTACACAAATGTCGGAATTGATTGCAGCTGAAAGAGAAAAATCTGGAGCCGTAGAAGAAATTATCACTGATGATGCCACAGCTACAAACTTGCAATCAACTGAATAGAGGACATTTATTAGTGGCAAATTTATTTTAATGATTAAATTCCAATTATGAAAATCAAATAGCTTTAATAAATAGTAAATTATGTGGGTTTGTGTTAATTTTCTTAATTGGATTGTGATATTTTATTCAATGAATATAAATTAGGTACATGGCTTTCTTTTCATTGTGCAAGTTTTATTTCTTAATTAGAACAGGGAATGTCCAATTTTTTAATTGATTGATTAATTATTAGTCTTGAATCTCCGCTCTTTCTAGAATATTGATATAGTAGTTCAATTCTCTGTTATATTTTCTTAAATGATAATAATACCTAGATTGGCTCTATATTATTACTAAATATTAAACTAATATTACTAAATAGCTAAATATTTTTCATATGGCTCCTCTAGAAATTAGAATTATGTCCGCCCCTGACAACAATGTAATGTAGTATAGTTAATTTGGAACACTTGTTGCATAATCATTATTTTTAGGTTTTGTATCTATCGGCTTAAAGGTAGTGCATACGAATGCCTCCCCCAAATCTCTTTCAAAATTTGTACATCTTAATTTAAAATATAAAAAAGGTACATTTACAAATAACTTCAAAAATATTACTGTAAACTTTCAAAGTGATATCTGAGGGAGTAGTAACAGGTATATAATATAAAAGGCAGAGCAATGATTGGAAGAAAATCCAACTTGTAATTTCAAGTGATTTAAATAAAAGTAAATAACTTGAAAAAAAATGTTTCTTTATCGACAACTGCTTTATATGATTGTTAACAATGAAATAGCTTTCCTATTGGTACCAAAAAAAAAAAATGGTTATGGATATTTTAAATAAAACCTTAAATTTACATAATTTATTTTAAACGACTAATATACAAGTTATCTATTTTTTCTACGAAAAAATTATTCCCTCGTCCAATTACCTGGACGTTCTGCCGTCAAGGTCCAATCGTAAGGAAATGGATGAATTCCACTTTCTTGTCTTGTGGTTTCCCGATCGTATAAAATCCAATCGTTTTGTAAAGCGTGTTTCTTTAATGCGGCCAATGTACTGAATCCGACACACGATGCCACACCGATGCCAATACTTTTGCGCCAGGCTCCCATAATCATGCCGGAAGTACATGCACCCAGAACCCAATTCAGTTTATCATCCTTTCCGCGTATATTCTTCGACAAATTAGTTACCGTAATAAATGCTGCAGTCATGCCCAACATCGGTACACAAATATAACCGTACCTTCCGAGGGCATGAACATACCCCTTATATCTGTGATGGAGCAAGACATCCAAGGTAGCCAAACCTAAGGAAAACGCTCCGACGTCTTTCGATGCGCACCATATCTTTTTGAAGGTATCTTCGCCTTCGGGAGTATCCCAATATTTATAATCGTTAAAAGATTTTAACGTCGCCAACATTTTCAACTGTAGATTTTCTTTTTGGTTGTGTTATGTAAATTTGACATCCATTACTGCATAACCTAAATCTTTTTCGGATTGAGGATACTGCGTTTACATCCGAATAAAATTTACACCGGTTCAAAATAACAATTGGGGCAAATACTAGAACAAAATAATTTTGTTTGCAAGAGTTGCTTTTACAAAATAGTAAAGTTTTTCATTTTTATTGTATAAATTTGGCGTAATTTTTATTTGGAAGAAAATTTCGTTTTAAGCTTCCGTGTAAATGTAATTTATTGCCAACGCGATTTATAAAAAATACCCTAAAATTTTCAATTACATTTTGAATTTGTGTAATTTTAAGTCGCAAGTTCTTAAAAATTAGCCAAGGAAATTATACGTGGTACAGAAAAATGCGTATAATTTTTTAATTACTATCTTTGAGTGAAATTTGGTGAAATATTTCCCGAAATAAATCTGGAGATATTTGGTGTTAGTGAGTCATTTGTAATGTCACATCATCACAGTGACAAATCAACCCAACCTACAAGTAACAATGGCGTCTGATGGAGACGAAATAATAACCGATCAAGAAAAAGTGCGAATTGTGTCGGATTTTATATTACATTCGCCGCCTGGGGAATTTAATGAGGTATTTAACGATGTCCGCAAATTATTAAACAACGACGACTTACTTAAAGAGGGTGCGAGCGGAGCATTTGCTCAATATAATAAAGATCAACTAACTCCTGTAAAAATAGAAAATGCCGATACATTAGTGCTCATAACCGAATACAACGATTTAGGAAATAATAGATTTTACGATCCACGCAGCAAGCAATCGTTTAAATACGATCACCTAAGGAAAGATGCCTCCGATTATCAGGCTTACACACCTGATCCTACGGCGGAACCGTGGAGAGCCGCAATAGATGCAGAGTTTATTCAGTATTCGAGAAATCATTACAAAGACGGTGTTTGCAGTGTATACGGACGTAGTCAACCGGGTGGCATTATCACGATAACGGCATGCATAGAGGACCATCAGTTTCAGCCGAAAAACTTCTGGAATGGAAGGTGGCGTTCGCAGTGGTTTGTCACCATCAACGGAAGTTCCATCGCGGAAGTGCGAGGTATATTAAAAGTGCAAGTTCATTATTACGAAGAAGGTAACGTGCAATTGGTGAGTTCGAAAGAAATTAAAGAGAATGTCACGTTAACGACTGAAGTGCAAACAGCTCGCGAAGTTGTGCAGTTGATCGAAGAGTCGGAAAACCATTATCAAACCGCAATATCAGAGAACTACCAAACAATGTCCGACACTACGTTCAAAGCATTGAGAAGGTTATTGCCAGTAACACGAATGAAAATCGATTGGAATAAAATAGTTTCTTACAGCATTGGCAAAGAGTTGAAAACTCAATGATGGACTGGAGTTAAAGACGTTTTTGGCTATCTTTTAAAACACTGTGCGCCTTGTTATTGCTTGAAGGTTTTGTAAATATACAGCTGTGTGTTGGTTGTTGAGTTTCCGACAGTGCAGGGATAGCCATTTAGCTTAATTATCCACAAAGTAGTTTCATTATTATTATTATTATTATTACCAATTCTTCCCTCAACATTCATACATTTGTTCGCGAGTTGTTTCTCTCGAAATTACGATAGCAATCTTATATTTACGTTTTAAAAATAAATTTTTTATTTAGCTACCTAAGTGAATATTCTATCCCTGTGGAAAAAAGCGGAAAGTGCAATACGCTAGGCACAGATACCTACGGTCGCTTTCGATATTTTTATTAACTACTATATTATATTTTGTAAGATTAATTTGCATTTGTTATCAATTTTTTTCTTGTAACTAGTAAGTTTCATATTTGTAAATTTAACTAGAGAAAAATTCTATGAATTACTGCCCAAATAATAAAATAATTTATATCTTGTTAAATTCGACCTTTGTATGGGTTATTTTTAAATAAAAAATTAATTAAACAAACTTTGGTATTGAATATTTATGCATTTTTATTTATTTACTTCAATTTTCCTGCTAAACATAGATAAATAATTGTCAACATCTAAATTGAAAAGTAATTATTATTTTATGATGTTATTTCACTTGAAAAGATTACAGGCAGAGGTGGATCCTAGACCTCGGTCTGAGGGGGAAGTTTATTTATCGGTTTATTAAAAGATGCATCTTGAATTTTAAAAATAACCACAGACAAATCCTTGACTTTCAAGGGACTTTTATGTCCCCCGAAGAAATGTATCGAATGTACATTCCAGGCTGGCATTGATTTTTTATTAATTGCCACTTGGTTACGCCACTGCTATCGGACCATGGGCCGCTAATTTTTGAATTGTTTATTAATATTACTAAATATTGAACCTTTTACGAACTTCTAATAAATTAATATAATATTATTTATCTTGAAAATTTACTTTCATTTCTTTTTTTATTAATTTTTTGGGTTATCAAGAGGTCGTTAACCTCAAACCGGTTCATGTTCCAGTTCTTTACAAACAATCCATTCACTGTTTACGTAAATCTGGACAGAATTTTCTTAAAATAATGGGTATAACAATTTATCATTTTCCACCCTCTGCTCCCAGTAGAATTGCGGTGTTAGTGGCCCGTGCTTTGGGGTTGGACGTGGATGTTCAAATTGTCGATTTATTTGCAAAAGAACAATTTGGTCAGGACTTCGTTAAGGTGAGGTTAGGAGAAAGTTATCATTAAATGTCAATTTCAGTTTTACCATTAGGTAAATCCACAACATTGTGTTCCAACTCTTGTAGATGGTGACTTCGTACTCTGGGAGAGTCGAGCTATCGCTGTTTATTTAATCGAAAAGTATGGAAAAGACAGCAGTTTATACCCCAAGGATGTTCAAAAAAAGGGTCTCATTAATCAAAGACTGTATTTTGATTGTGGGACACTTTATCCGCGAATTCGTGCCGTTTGTGTAAGTGCCACCGATTAAATTAAATAATCAACGTCTAAAAGCTTTCTTCCACATTTTAGTTTCCAATATTATTTCTGGGCGAAATAGAAATTTTGCATGAATTGAAGCTACCTTTAGAAGAAGCTTTGGGATTCTTAGATGTTTTCTTGGAAGGCAATAATTTTGCTTGTGGCGATAAATTAACACTTGCCGATATTTCGCTGGCCGCATCGGTATCATCTATTGCTGTAAGTTACACCTAATGGAAAATTAAAACAGGGCAGATTTTAATACCCATTTTTAGGCCATCGGCTGGGATCTTAATCCCTATGCCAACGTAAGTGCCTGGATTTCACGATGTGCTTTAGAAATTCCGGGTTACGCCGAAATAAATCAAAAGGGGGCCGATGCATTTGGTAAAGCCGTTCGTAAGAAGTTGGCTCCTGGACAACTGTAGACAATCTTCATTGTATTTTATTCATTTTTATAAAAAAAATATAGAAATTTGCACATAATTATTTCAAAATTATTTGGTTACCTAGGCGACGATTTGTTTACATTGTCACTTTATGAAAATGTATTTAACCTAGAAAACAAATTATTTTTTAGTATAAAAATGAATTTGTACTCAGTTATAGGTAAAATTGGCGAGGGTGCTCACGGTTATGTAATGAAGGGGATAAATAAAATTACTGGAACGTCAGTTGCGTTAAAAAAACTAATAATTAAAAATTTGGACGAAGGAATTCCAGTTAATGTTATGAGAGAAATTGCAAGTCTACGAGTACTTCATTCTGAACAAGTAACGTAAAAGTCTGTTTTTATTATCATTATTACGAATCTTATAGTTTAGTTATAGTCAAACGGTGAATTGAAAAATCAGTTCTTTTATTGTATAGAAGTAGATGTATACAACTTTTGCTTGCTTTTAACATATTAATGTTGAATTCGGTAATTCTTGTTTTATTACCTCTTATAGATTGTGAAAATGTTGGATGTAATTCCTCACGGGATGGGATTTATATTAATTATGGAATATTTACCTTCAAGTTTAGATGCCATACTGCACGATAAAAATATTTCATTAAACGAATCACAAATTAAATACTACATGAAAATGTTACTTTTAGGTGTGAAATATATGCACGAACATCATATAATGCACAGGGTACGAACTGAAATCGTATTTTTTAAAAACAAAACAAAAAAAATTAACAAAAATTTTTCAAGGATTTAAAACCTGCAAACTTGTTGATTGCAAAAAATGGTGCTTTAAAAATAGCTGATTTTGGTTTAGCTAGAATTTATTCACAAAACGAACCCAATAGAAAATATTCTCATCAAGTTGCCACCAGGTGGTACAGAGCACCGGAGCTGCTGTATGGTTCTCATAGTTACACACCTGCGATTGATATGTGGTCCGTTGGCTGCATATTGGCCGAACTGTACAAGAAAACGCCGCTCTTACCCGGACAAACCGACATAGAACAATTGGCCATTGTTATACGTACTTTGGGAACTCCCACGGAAGAGACATGGCCAGGATTATCTCATCTACCGGACTACAACAAAATAACGTTTTCATATAGTAAAGGTGTCAGTTGGAATATTTTGATTCCAAATGCAAGTGACGTCGTTCTTGATTTAATTGAAAATATTTTAATATATAACTTGATGTTACGATTAAAAGCTAACGAGGTGAGTTGGTGCTATAAAATTTACTATTTTTTATTCGAGGATATTTCAGGCAATAAATCATCAATATTTTTTTGTGGCACCTTTTGCGTGTTCGATTCAGGAAATGCCTAAACCAGAGAACATTAAGCAATTCGAATTTTCAAATTTTGAAGATTTTGATTTTTTGTAAATACTTATTATATTAATTTAGATTTTTTGTATAAATGTTTGTTATCGAAAAGATATTTCAACTTTGGCCAAGTTGATTAGCGAATTTCTAATGTACCTACATCATTAAAATTATAATATCAAAGTGGTTCTTAATATTTTCCACGTGGGAAATCCCGAGTTGATATAATGAATAATTTTTTTTTTAATTTATAATAATTTATTGATTCTTTTTTCTATCGATATTTATTGATACATAAGAGTTTTTAAATCCGTATGCATAAAAAGCAAGAAATGGAAAATGCGTAATTAACCAGAACGATAAAGCTTGCAGAAAATTTGCATACCATCTAAAAATAGCGTATTTCAGATTGCTCACGTACAATTTAATTAAATTGAAAATAAAGCATTGCCATTTATTTAACTCAATATCGGGTAGTTTAGTTTCGTTGTTATTTAAATTTTGATTTAGTAAATTATATGTATACATTGAAATCGATTTTGTTTCCAGCATCGGCATCATAACCCACATTCCATTTATTAAAGACTCTGCCAACTTCAAATAATCGGGGTTTTGGGTTTTAATATTTGGAACAAACACTTGCTCGATCAGCACTTCGCATATTATTTTTGTTTCTTCAATCGAATTTCGACAAATGTTGTAGCTAAAATGACAATACCTTTAGTAAATTTCAAACTATCACATTATTTTAGTTACCTGTCTTTCATTCCTAGCATATGACCGACAACTCTCCAGAGGTGCACAAATCCTTCTTGTTCTTCTCGGCTGTAATTGTGAATTCCAATCAATTCGGGCCGAATGAGAGCAAACCCCATGAAACCAAATTGGGTGATTCCCATATCTTTTTGTAAAATTCGTAAGGAACCGGCCGAACAACTTCTGTTGCTGGTAGAATTGTGCAGTTGCTTAACAGCAAGGATGGAATTCCACAATCTGGAATAAATTGTGCTTGGTTATATTTTAATCAAACTGTTTTGAATTGCTCACCTTGAATTTGGCTTAAATTCGTCGTCATACCATATGCACATGTGATAGATTGTGGCCATATACCTTCTATATGCGGATAATTTATCCCCCGATTTTTTGGTAAAAGTTAAAATATTTGTAATATTAGGGGTGGATATCACGGTCAGTAGTCCCAAAAATTTGTTTAGTAGCATGGCGAAGAGATGTTTTTTGTAAAATTGTTGGCCTCTAAAACAGTTGAAATTTTTTTAGAGAATGTACCAATTTTCTCCAATAGAAAAACTGGGTTTTGCTGTTTCTTCACTTTTGAAGCGGAAACCTCATGATTTATGCTATAAGGGGGTTTTTGTAAAAATTAAGTGAAAGCGTCGGGATGGGAAGTCCCCTGACTAATCAGACTTACATTTTAAATTTCTTTTCATCGTAAAAGTCGGGAAGGGTACTATTGTTTCGGTATGTCGGGGAGGAATTATCACAGGCATCACAATTTTCTTTATTGGTTAACAATTCGATAGTTTCCGCAACAGAAACTTCATCTTAAATGGAACAGATTTAATATTAGCACTCAAAATTTTGAAAATTTCGACTTACTGTTGGACATTTTTGTTTCCGTAAATTCCATTTTGGATGAACTTAACACTGCACCAACTCACTTTAACACATGTAGATTAAAATATGTATAGGTACGCGGCTTTTCGATAAATAATTATGAAATGATGTACACATAATATAAATTTCTTCAGGTTTGTTTACCTCTTGAGGTTGAAGTAGTGAAAGTATTTCGATTGCGCTACCTTCCACTTACATCTTAAACACTTCCACTTTTCTATATTATGTTGTGTTAAATAATTTAATTTTAACTTCCTATTTTTTTTTGTATTTTTTAAATTTTATAGTTTTGGCATTGACAGATAAAAAAAATGATTTTGTCATAAGATAATTATTGGAAAATATTATGTGTCATGATGTTTGAGATATAATTAGTACTTCTTTGTAAATTTTTACTAGGATTTTTTATTTATTAAACTAAACTAACAAATAAAATTACAAAGAATTATTAGCATTAATTAAAATTAATAGTTTGGAAGGTACATAATTTTTTTTTAATTTGGTAGGTTTATTTAATGGACTGGAAAATACATAAATAGTCATTAAAAGTAGAAAATTCTTTATTTAACCACATTTAAGTTGTTATAATGTCTAATAAAAAGCGAAAGCGAAAGTATGGATTTTGTATCACGCACAGATAAATACTCTTGCACATAGTAAGTACAATAATTACAGAATTTTTGAAAACTATAAAAATTCCAATTTTTTTAATTGGGTCAAGGTAAAACAAATTTTATTATTATTTGTTCTACTCCACAACTCATACCAGTTTGTATGTGATATACTTATTAGTTTTTTTCTCTAATTTTATTTGCAAACATTAAATTTTTAAAATAAATATACGCAATTCCATTAAATTGTTTACAATTCGTAATTTTTAATTAATTTTATTTTTATAAATTTTAAAGTAATTTTTCAATTACGTAATTTCTATGTACTTATTTAACATTTAAGTAAATTAACGTTCGCAATGCTCAAGTCTTTTGTCCTTAAATTTGTAAGTTTCTCTTTTACCGTTAATCCGAAACGAATATAATACTCATCAATTACAAGGCAAAGATGATCAGGGTCTACCAAAGGAAGGTAGGGGGAGGGGGGTATAATTTGCATAAATTTATTTTAAACAAAATTAAAAATTACACAAATAAATTAAATTATATAATGCAAGATGGGGTAGATTCGGACATGAGGGCATCTCCATATAAATAAAATTGCTCTGATAGAGTACTATAAAAATTTGAAATTTTTCTAGTTTTAGGCCCCATGCATTGTTCATATGGGCCAATTTATGAATTAACTTCTTAGGTTCTCAGATTTTACTCAAATTTTTTGTTTAATTTTTTTCATTTATTTTTAATTTAAATTTTTATTATTTATTTTAAAATGAAATTTGAACAAAAATTAATGCAATAATTTGTAAACTGGATAGGTATATTATATCTACACAATAACTGACAAAATTTGAGCATGGGAGGAAAATACTAATGAAATAGAAACTAGGAAGTGAAAGATTTAAAATTAAAATTTAGAATCTTGGACCTTCGGAAGTAACTTTTATTAATACCTACTTTTACTTTGTATAATATCGAAAACGAGTTCTCATTTTTATCAATATTTTAATAGAAAAGTTTACAATATTTGGTGAAATTAGACGCGTTTTTTGGGTCAAACAAAGTTGGCGACAACATTATAATTATTATGTAATGTTATTTTATTTCTCTCCTTGTAAATAAATGAGTGAAACTCTTTTACGACCTTGCATTATTTGTTAAACAAAATTATTTTTTCTCGCTTTTTGAACATTGCGAGAATTTTTGAATTTCTTTTGTAGCTACAGCTACAGTCTATTTGATAATATGCATATACATACTACATACAGGGTGTCCCCGTAACCGTGGAGAACGTGTTGAAAAATTACATTTTTCTAAGGAAAATTTTCAAATAACACTACACCTCGATCATTATTTTTAAAGTTTCTGTGAAAATGGTTGGTTTTCTAAAAAAATTTATTTGACCAAAGTTGTAGCCCGTTAAATTCCCTATCCGGTTTGTGCTATCGGTTTTTTTCTAAGACGTTTCGTTTAAGAGATACAGGGTTTGCAAGAAAAGTAAAAAAGAATAAAACCTGACTTTTTTAACATTTTTTTCTTCAATTTAAGTTATAACTCGAAATCCGTTGATTCTAGACGATAAGGAGTTATAACCTAATTTGTAGATAAGCGAACGATCTTTAAAAAAGTACTAATCCATTAAGCATAAAAAATCAATAATATCGGAGCTATGGCTGTTTGAAATCAAAAATTCAAGAAATTGCTTTAAAGAGAGGTACTCCCCAAGGGTTGGGATTTGGACAAAAATTTTATTTGAAAATTTGTCTTATAAAAGTGTCCTCTATCACATCAAAAATTCTCCGCGGTCACGAGGACACCCTGTATATCGTTAACTAGCAACATGCCAGATAATAAATAAATAGTTTTCATTGTTGAGAAAAAATTAACGAAAAATTTTTTTATAAGTACAAAACTAATAGCACCAAAGCCATGGGGTAACATGCAGTCACGGACCTACCCTACACAGTAAAAATAAAACGTTTCTCTTCCAATCAAAAAAACTAACAATTTTTTAATTTAATTTAAATTTCTTTTTATTTAAACAAATTTTTTGACCAGAAAAATAATGGTCTTAAAATAAAACTCACCACATCATTTTAACGAAAATGAGTTTTTGTAATTTTCAGAATTTTTTCATAGGGAGACAAAGTTACTTTACTTCCCTGTTTATCTCCCGCTATTGTTACTCAAATTATCGGCAAATAGAAACATTAAAAAAATTGATTTAATATGTTTGGTATCTAAGGTACCAACTCATATTTTGGTAAAAAATACGACGACTTTTGCAACAACTCGTTTATGATTTGCAGTTTCCAAAATAATTTAAATTTAGCGCTACTTCAAAAATGACAGCAAATTGACAGATGACGACTTTATTTAGGTCACGAATTAGTGTTATTTTTCGCGAACCGTGAACAATAATGATTGAATATATTATTTTAATCTCCTGATCCTGTATTTTAATTGGCATTAATCGTGTATGAGAGTCGATATAATTCGGTATAAATTCGCCTTTTTAAATGGCAGTTTATCATCAGAATTATTCGGGAGATATTCTTCACTTGAACGTCGGTGGTAAAAGGTACAGAAGTTTACATTGTTTTTTAATGTTACTGTTACAATTTATTAACTTTGAAGGTTTTCAACCTCTCGTCAAACTTTAACATGGATACCGGACACATTTTTTACAGCTCTCTTGAACGGTCGAATACCTACACTGCGCGACGAAAAGGGCGCAGTATTTATCGACAGGGATCCAAAATTATTTTCTGTGATTTTAAATTATTTACGTACTAGAGAAATCGAATTAAAAGATGTCGACATAAGAACGTTGCGGCATGAAGCCGAATATTATGGAATTGCACCTCTCGTCAAGAGACTCATTTTGTGTGACGAAATGTCACAGGCTACATGTGGAGACGTACTATTTTATGGGTATTTACCACCACCTTGTAAGTTTTTTCTGCAACCTTTTCGACTTCTTTTGCTTTAATTTCAAGTCGAAACTTTCAGGTATACCCCAACAAGACTCCTCGATGACGTTACCACCCGAAACCACAGGTGTGCATTCTGTTAGACCCGGTTCTAGTATGCGATTGCCTGACCAACCGTTTGTGGAACCTGCACCAAGTACTTCGACCGGTGGTCAAAATTGTAATAGCGAATGTGTGTCTACTTCGGGTGTTCCACATACTTGTGCTCCAATTCCTACCTATGTGCAAAGCAGATCGGGTGGTCATTCTAGAAATTCTTCACTGGAATTAAGGATAGGATTATCGGCGAGTTGTAGCCGGAGTTCCCAAGATTTGAGAGGTTTAGTAGGCAGAGGTCCTCCAGGTACAGGTCATTCGAGGGCAGCATCACTTGATCTAAGGCACGCAAGAAATTCTTCGGCAGATTTAAACAAATTGTTTCGTAACGATATTGGACTTGTTTTTGGAGCTAGTGGTGAGTACCTTCTAGTTCATTTTTATTTACTATTATACCTAAAAATACCTTTCGGTAATTTCAAGATAGTAACTGGTAATTCATCATAAGAATTTTTGTCAAAATGTTTTCTTTTTATATAACTGACTGTTTATGATTGTTATCTAGTATTTTGTTATGAATGTAATAGTTGTTTATTTATTGCTTGTGATTATTTTTGAAAAGTATCGGAGAGGTAAACCTTGTGATGTCTCATCATTTGAGATGTGGTTATTTCAATGGTCTCTTTCCTTCTTACTAAATTAGAAGCGTAATAAACTGCTTTGAACAATGAAGATGTTGGCTATTCAGCAGCTAATTCAATGGCAATAGAAATATTTTCCATGTGGATTGCTAGTCGAAAGAGGTCAGAATTTGGATTTTTGTTAAGAAATTTTTGCTAAACGCAAATTATTATATTTACATTTTTCTTCTTCGTCCTTCCTATCCATTGCTAGATGGCATTGTTTAACTCTAAACCTAGACGTCTTTATCATAGAGAAAGGTGTCACCATTTAGAATCTGTTAAATTTGATCTCGGTTTTTATTGTTATAAAATAAAAATGATAAGTTGATGTCTGGATATTTAAATAGTTAATCTTTCTAGCTTCGGGTTGGACCGATCCATTAAGAGTTCAAATCATCAAAGCACATCATAACTGGATTGCTGTTGCTTATGCACACTTTGTGGTTTGCTACAGGTACTACTAGCTATTTTGATTTCTATTAAAATATGTTTAAAAAATTTCCAATTTTAGACTTAAAGATTCAAGTGGATGGCAACAAGTTTTTACTAGTCCTTACATAGATAATTGCATAGAACGCATCGCAATTAATGCAAAAATGGGTTCGAGTGGTGCCGGAGAAGCTTCTAAAATGGTGGCAATTGCGTATGGTCCACAAGTGAGATTGTGGGGTATTTCGGAAGAAGGTACAAGAACAAATGTCGGTAAGGTTTTCAATAGGATAAAATTTTTCAATTTTTTAAAATTTCCCGTTCAATTTCTAGGTACATTCAATTTGCACGTTAAAGTGGAATACTTGTTTTTTATTGGTAGCCAACTAGTTGCCTTATCGCCTTCCGGTAAACTGGGTGTATGGCATGCTATGACTCAGCACTGGCAAACACAAGATGTTGTGCCCATAGCTTCTTTTGATACCGCAGGCTCCTTCCTTTTGTTAGGCTGCAACAATGGATGTATTTATTACATCGGTAATACTTACCAAGTACGTTTTATATTTAAAAATTAAGACAAATTTTTTTAGACATGCAAAAGTTTCCATTGAGAATGAAAGATAATGATTTGTTGGTGACAGAATTGTACCGTGATCCAAATAACGATCCCGTCACAGCAATTTCAGTTTATTTGACGCCAAAAACAAGTAAGTTGTACAATTTATGTAGAAACTCTTTTTTAGATGTTCTTCCTGTGTCGTAGTTGTGTTTTTCTTTGGCATCATGTCTTACTTATTTTTATGTTAACGTTTAGAATTTGTAAATGTAAAAAAATTAATGTAGGTTTTTTTTCTGTTCACCATGCAACTCAAAACCTTGTGTTTCATGCCAGCGTCTGAGAGGGGCCGCGAAGGTATGCCACATATTTAACACTTACACGTTTATTTTATTACAAGTTGTAATTCGAATTTCTGATTCGTCCTATTATTAGATATTAAACTGTTTTTTTTTGTTTATCTATTGAGCACAGTGCATTAACATAATAGAATATCATTTTGTTGCTGGTATGCCAACACAAGGCAAAGACACAATCAATTACGTTTTTGTAATGATCGGCAATTTAGGAGTAAGTGAGCTGTTTCGAGTTCACAACATTTTTGCATGAATTTAAATGCATAATATAAATTCCGAGAGCTTTCAAACTTCTAGTTGTAGCTAATCTTGCACTTCATTTTACATTATTAATTTAGTTTGATTTAATTTCAATAATTAAAGTAAGTAAATTTACTAATTTTTATTCTTTTGGCTATAATTTCTTTTTATTAAAATTTCATAAAGCAATTGGCTACTTGCATACAAAAGTAGGCAAAATGGCGAAAGCTCGTACGAGAGGACTGCATGCTATTCACAAATTCATTTTAAATTCTAACTTAACATCGATGAATATTTACTTTCATCAATTTTTAGAATTAATGATATTTGAAGTATAAAATTAAATCTGATATTACTGATCCTCTTAAAGAAAGTAGATGTAACCGACGATGCTCATTAAAATGGGTTGCCACCGATTGTAACAATATAAAACCTTTGAATCTCATAAGTAAAATTTTTTCTCTGTGAGAGGTTTCTGGGCACAGTTATAATCTGGAACGGCACTAACAATATTACAAAAATGTAATTATTTAATAAAAATGATGAATGAATTTTGGTTGATTTAATTTAATTATAAATTGATTAGTTATAAAATTGGGTAACTTACAGTGAAGGGCTTACGTCGAGAAGATATTGGACTAAAATAAGTTTACTGTGAGATTGAATTATGAAGTCCAGTATTGAAAAGCCTATTTATAAAAAATATAAATAATATTAATTATTCAGAATATGGTTTGAGAGTTCATTTCGTTACTTGGAATTTATGTCACTAGCTACACAGCTTTTCATGCAAGTAGTCCATTACGTCAATTCTTATCTAATTCCATGGCGAAAGACATCTTTCGGGTATCAAAATTCCAGTTGCAAACTGACCTATTTTCAAAGCAGATTCTATTACACAAGTTTCAATATATTTTATGGTGCAATTTCATTATCAATATCACTGTTATTCATTTTTACAAAATACTAGTTCACAGCACGAAAGATCGAACTAAAAAAAAAAGAATTTTTAAAGAATATAAAGCTAGGTATCAGCAGTATTTGGAATTTCAAGGTTCTATTGTTTGTCTATTTCCAACTCACCGGTGACTTGCATCATGACTGCAAACAATAAAAATACAACGGAATTGTATTTATAAATCTACTAGCCTTTATTAAATTTTTTGCATCGATTTTTGATTCCAATGACGATATTCTCTCGCGAAATGAAATAAAATGTTGTACACTATTCGTGGAAAACGGTTACTGAACTCTTGGACCTCGTGCATTTGTTTGACAGCTTGTGTCCTGTTTACTTATTCCGTAATCCGTATAAAATACTATTTAATGATGCCTTGTATTTATCATTTTTTAAAATACTGCATGCATTTTTTATCATATTGAAGATATTTTATTTAAACAATTTTAATTTGCCACTATTTAATTCACTATCACTTTTTTTACACGACAAAATAATTGATGCAATTACTGTGTGATTTAACTAACACCTGGTCGTGCAGGGCCGTATTTACGGGGGGGGTTTTAGGGGTTACAACCCCTCCCGAAATTATTTATCAATAAATAAAGTACTAGAAGTCCGACTGAAATCGTAACAAAATCAGAAAAAAAAATCTTTAAAACTATAAAAAAAACATTAAACTTGAAGTGTTTAAATAAAAATTAAAACTAAAGAGATATTTCTAATAAATTAAATCAGGTATTTTATCTTAATTCTTACTATTATGGTAAAAATTTTAAATTGCTATAAATTGTTTGAACCAAAAATTTTAAAGCAAACAAATTTTATAACCATCATGGGCAGCATAGCTTAAAATAAGACTCCCGCAATAAATTAGAGTGGTTATTGTAAACCCATAAATTATTTTATATTTTGGGGTTCGTTTTTTACAACGGTTTTTTACAAGAGAGTTTAAAATAAAAATATGAATAAGGTTAAAGTTATTAAAAATATCGTGGTAAACAAAACTTTTAAAATGGCACAAACAAAATTTTATCCGCGATAACGCCCAAAAGTCAATCTGTAATCAGAATTTGTCGCTCCCTCGACAAATTATTTTCACCCTTTAAATAAAGTTCACAAAAATCAAAATTTTCTCTGAATATCGAACTCAAATAAAAAAAATTGCTCAAAAAATATAATCACTTTAATTAAATAATCTTCTCACAAAATTTAAACTTTCTTGCGGTCACTTTCGACCAAAAGTTTGAAAGCATTCAAACAAAATTTTTCAATAACCATACTCAAAAATAAAATCAAAATTTCAAAAATACTACTTGCACAAAATTATACTCAAAAAATCGGCGGAGCAAAATCTAGGCTTTTGTCGTTTCCGTCATCTTGGCAAAAAATCTCTTTCTACTCACCTTTCTGCAAATATTACATTTCAAAAATTAATATAACAAAATTTAAATTTAAAAAAATCACCAAGGTTCGGTTGTTCAGTTGCAGGCTAAACCAAAAAATTTAGATTAACTAATAATATTTTTAAAAAACAGCTTTTCAACGTAATATTTCATTGATTAATCCAAATCTGTTGGTTTAACTTACAACTGAACAACTGAGCTCAAAGGTTTCAAATCAATTCAAAAATTACAACTGAGGGACTGAGGCGTTCAAATCCTCCTTTCGTAACACGGCAATATATAAGCTTCTACAAATACTGTGTACCCTGCTAGTGACAACAGCCACCCCGGGAAGAAGTTTCTTTTCACTCAAAAAGGGAAAAGCTATTTAAGAAATTCTACTGGATAAGAAAGGCTAACAAGACTAGCTCTTATTCTTATGTCCAGTCATAGAACTATGCCAATCCCCAGTGACCTGGTTTTAGGATAAATTTTCATAGTACAAGATGATTTTAGTTGGTATACTTTAAGTTTTTTTAAATTGCATTTATTTTGCCGATTTTAGCATGACTGACGGTTTAAGTTGAGACTTAATGTTTTTTATTTAGGTATTTACGTATTTATTGAGTTCCTTCTATTTTTAATTTTATATTTTATGTTTGTTTTTTATTGTAGTTTTTTTTTTATTTTTTAAATATTTTTTATTTTTTGTTTTGAATATTTTTTATCTTTTGTATTTTAATAAATTAGCTATTTATTTTTTAATTTTTTTAAAACCCCCCCCGAAAATCTAGTCTAAATACGGCCCTGTGGTCGTGTCACTATATTTAATAATATTAAGCGTAATGGATATTTATCGAGGCAAGTGATGAATTTAATTCTTATTTATGGTAAATATGGTTGTACTAAAAATAAGTTATTTTGAGAACTTTTGGTAGGTTCCGTTCACACCAAAACACCTTCTCACTCACTCCTTATCTGTATGCATTCTGGCTTACTAGTAAAATTTTTAGTAAAGAAAATCAATAAAAATACCTTTTTTAAAGAAATCATTTCCATGTTTCGCAGACTTATGTGGTAATTGGATCGAAATAGCCTATGGAACTAGATCAGGTTCTGTACGAGTCATAGTTCAACACCCGGAGACCGTAGGCCATGGACCTCAACTGTTTCAAACTTTTACAGTTCATCAAAGTCCTGTCACAAAGGTAGCCAAGTTAGCTGTTTCCTTTCAACTTTATTTAAATTACATTTTTCAGGTTACTCTTTCGGAAAAATATTTGGTATCTGTTTGTTGCGAATACAATCACGTTCGTAGTTGGAGAGTGACACGTTTCCGTGGCATGATTTCTACTCAGCCTGGTTCGACTCCAGAAGCTTCGTTTAAAATTATTTCGTTGGAAGCAGTGGAGCCTTGCATAAGTCATGCAGCTGCAAACGATTGTGGTCCTTTTGGTGAGCAAGATGACGAGCAAGTTTTTGTTCAAAAGGTCATTCCAGATACTGATCAATTGTACGTGCGCTTGGCCAGTAATGGAAAAAGGGTTTGTGTGATTAAATCTGTTGATGGTACGACGATAAGTGCTTTTTGTGTTCATGAATGTGAAGGTTCTAATAGAATGGGGTCTAGACCCCGAAGGTTTATATTTACCGGTCACTCTAATGGTGCTATTCAAATGTGGGATTTAACGACAGCTCTGGATTTGTTTAACAAATCAGACACGGACATAACTAATGGGGGGCCAACACCTGAAGAATTATTGCGTTTGCTTGATCAGTGTGATTTAAGTAACAGTTTGTGTTCAACGCCTTGTATGTCGCCTTCTCCTTCTTTAGCAGCAGCTTCACGACTTAAATCTAGTAATATAGCATTTCTGAATCAATCTCACGATGGTGATCGTTTTCCTAATCCTAACTAAACTGTAATTTTATGTTTTTACATTTTTATATTTTGTTTTATATCAAATTTCATATTTATAATGTTGTTACATGGGTTTTAATTATTAAAGTTGGATTGTAAAATATAATTAATTGATAACAATATCTTGATCTAAAATAAGTTTTAAGGTAGGGTGTATTTTCTTATTGTGAATTTAGAACAAATTTATTGGAAAAATTGTGATATAATGTAAGTTTTAATAAAAATCTTATTGTTTTCAAACTAATATTACTGCAACAAATCCCCACATATATTTTTATGCAACTAATTTGCCAGTTTATTATTTCATAAAATCTGTAAAATTACTCATTATCGTAGAAAAATGTAAATTGTCACTAATTTCTATTCATTTTTATTTTAGTTTCTAAAAATAATCATTAAGATGCCTTTATTTGGACACAAGAAGACACTGAAGTTCTTTGCTGAATTAAAATTATTGTGTTGGTTTAAAGTTGAATAGACAATCAAACTTTGGCATAGAGCTCGGAAAGCAAAGGAGAATCGAATTTTTGCACTTTAAAGTCACATAAAACGGTAAATACCACACTTATTTAATTTATCTCGTCAACCTTCGTAAGAAAAAGTGGAAGAATGTTCTGATTTCAAACTTTCAGTTTTTGGAGTAAAAAAGTAGCGAGGGGATTAACCTTCAGTTTTTCAAAATTCTTTAAAATGCTGATAGCTTTTCTATTATTTAAATCAGTGGTTTCCAAACTTTTTTGAGTTGCGGCGTCTTTTTGAACCTAGGTTTTCTCATGGCACCCTACAGAATTTTTTAAAGTTATAGTTTTACACCAGCTCTTCTAGATGTCACATCTTATATTATGCCATAATATTTTGAAGCGCCCCTACAGAGACGCTGCAGCTCCCCAAAGCGCCACGGGGCACACTTTGGGATTCACTGATATAAATCAATGTATTTTGAAACGTACAAATAATATGTGTGGTACTCGGAAAATCTATCTGGGATCTATAAAATGTAATATATTTTACTTAGAATAATCCTGCATGTTAAAATCAAAAATTTTAGTGATGTGGATAAAACATTTTGGAAAAGACCTGCTCAGGTGCTTAGAAATTGTCTGCCTTTATTAAATTTTAAGTTTGCCCCCATTCGAAAGGAATGGGGAGAAACAAAGATTTGTAATGCTTCGATTTGTTTAGTTAAAAAATTAATTTTTTATTAACAAACCTACATGAGCAAGTAGTCCTTATAGTTATTTATATACATTTAAAAACTTAATATTGATTCTTTTAAAATTGATATAAATTTAAATCATTATAATACCACGAAGGCTCTGTTAAAGGATTAAGTAAGTAACTCCATAAAATTATTCCTAATACAAATATGGCACTAATATAAACTCTCCGAGTTCCTTTAGATGTAACAAGTTCTTGAAGGTCAGGTACTCCCATATGGTTACAAAAAGCATGAACGATAAATGTCGATATGAAATGGCCCGTCCGGTAGAAAAGAAAAGCCGAGTACATACCAAAAATTGTGGTGTACGAAAAATGAAAACCTGTAAATAACCAATCAAGTTTTTTTTAAAACTAACCTACTTCGTACTCACAAGAAATCAAAAAAGCGGATTTGAGATCAACGCCCTTCTTCACTCTTTCAATCATGTGATGAAAATGTGCTAAAATTAAATTTAGAAAATGGAGCGTTTAAGTTTAGAATTCAAGTACTTACCGACACCGAAAAATAGTGGACATATAAAAATTGCAGTCAGAGGTGGAAAACTTTGTAACAGTAAGGGCAACATGCAAGACCTAAATGTAAATTCTTCCGATAACGGTGCTACGACATGATTTCGAAGCCAAATCAAATTTTGAGAATTAGTAATCCAGTACATTGGTTCGACGTAAACTTTCAACAAACCGTTTAATACTTGCATAGTTAACGGTCCCAAAAAGAGAACCATAGTCAGAATCCAAGGCATTATCAAAGCTTGAATTATGCCGTGGGATTTAAAACCCATCACTTCCCAAAAACTGCCCTAAAAAAAAGAAGAAAATTTCGATTTTATTTAAAAAATTTTTGATTAAAATTTACCCTTTCTAATACTTTTTTATTAAGCGCCACATAGGAAAAAATTGGCGAAACGAACATCATAATGAAAACGCTAAAAAATCTACGTTTTATCGTCGAGGGATGATTTCTAAAAAAAACAACATTGTTACACTATTAAAATTTGCTGGGACTTTCATTAAAACAGTGTAGATTCCGATTATTGTACTTGGTTTTGGACGAAGGAGGTGAGGGGTCGAGCGGTAGTGTTGCCGCAAGAGTTTCACGGTTTTGTTACTCTCGGTTTAGTGAAGGTTTATAAATTTTGCAAACTTTAATTTATTACCTGTCGTGTTCGAAATTCCATACGTACAAACTGGACACATAAACAATCGATAAAATAAGACATGCCGCGATAGATACGAAACAATCAAAAATTCTGTGGTATTCATACTCCATTCTGACATTTTGGTCGTCACGTGACCGTTCGTATGCGTATGCGATTGGCCGTAGAAATTCTTTTAACAAGAACCGTGATAATGGCCGCCAGTGCTAGTGGAAGTGTTTCCTTTGTTTAGCAGCAAATTTTTAACATTTTGTGTGTCGGAAAAGATGCCGAGCGCCTCTTTTACGGCCTCCAGGTCGTATGTAAGGAGATCTCGTAGAAAAGGCGCCAACAGAATCCCCACACCTTCAAGAACCACGTCTGGTGAGTTAATCTTTGCTACCTACAAATGGTTATTGTGCACACATAAATTCCACTCGATATTTATTCAATTTAATTATGCATAATATGTCCGCCCGTTATTTTTCATTTTATTCCTCTCGTTTAATCTCAACCCAATTTAACCTGAGATTGTGCAGCTGTCTATTTAAGGTACCAATTTTGTTAGTCAAAAGTCACAAATTTCAATAAAAATAACGAGGCGGCCCACATACAAGATAAATATACACAAACAACCTAAATACGCAGCTCCACGCCACAATTACAAAATCTTAATCACTTTTTAAAATAATAAAATATTATTTTTCAAGTGCACTTTGCTGGGTTTCGTTAATTAACCAATTTCTAAGTGCCAAATACCTGAACAGTTACTTTTCTATCGAATTTCGATGTCTGCAAGAAAGTGAAAATTACACCTTTTAAATACCATACAGGACGAATTAAAAATTTCGGAAGTAATTTTACAAAATCGTTTTGTCCGTACAGGAATTGATTTATGTGTGGAAACTGGTTTTTGCAGTTGCCTGATGCATAATTTTATCTTGGGAAAATTAAAAGGAATGAAACTTTTTGCATTAAAGTTATGTTAATTTCATGAGACTTGTTTATTATTGAACGAAAATATATGCTAATTTTAAATTTTATAACAATTATAAAAATTATAATAAACACATAACAGTAATCAACTAATTACAATTTAAGGTTAATAATAATCGAAATATTATGCAAATACAATTAAAATTGTGTATTTTGACACATAGGTGGCGTTGCGATCAGTATTTGTATTAAATTGGCGAGCCAACCGATCTTTCCGTTTTATCACCAGAAATAGTTACTCATGATGCTAATTTGTCCTAAAAACCCACCACGAGGTCCCTTGGCAACCAAAAATAATTATTTGTAATTTTTAGGTTAGGATGGTTGGGGAGGGGTATTTATCCAAATATGTATACAGGGATGAGTCGAGGGCAGTTTCAAGCACTATTTTGCCTTTCCTATACAGGGTATTCCGTTAAAATATGTTTAATAGCCTGTTTACATTATAAAATTTTTATAAGCCAAAAATTTCACTGTTTACATCTTAAAAGAACTTTTAAGAGAAATTTTAACGAATAGAGCGACACCTATTTCCTTAACGAATAGAGCAACATGAGCAACACCTATTTAAACAGGTTATAAGTATTGAATGAGATTCTGAACCGAAAAATCTTCATTCGGTTTAAGATATCAGAAACATACAAACAATAATTATTCTGAGAAAACCAAAGTCTAGAAATATTCTCTTGAACTTCTTTTATAATTTTTTTATTTTGTTCTTGTCTTAATTTTAGCTGAACCATGTGAACCTTCTTGTCCAGTTCCAAATCAAAACATTCCAGCTTTATCAACTGCCGCCCCTGGTTCCGGGGGCTCGTCGGTAACCGCTCCTGGAACCAGTGGAGGTACTGTGCCAACACATCATTCCCCTTACGATTTGAGAAGAAAATCGCCTTCTCATCACGAGTGCGGCGCCGGCCCTAGCACAAGTGCAGCAACTGCAGGTTCTCCAACATCGCCAGCTGCACCAACAACTTCGGCACAAGGATACACATCAGCTATGCTGCCAGCTCGTAAGCGCGCCCGAAGGACGTGTTCAGTTTCTTATGAAAGTAAGTTTGTCAATCGTTGATGTTTCTTTTCTATAACTCAAACTTTTTACAGGTAGCACAAATTCTGCTGCTCATTACTTACAATACGAATTGCCTGACGAAGTTTTACTAACCATATTTAGTTATTTATTGGAACAAGATTTGTGTCGTGTTAGTCAAGTTTGTAAGAGATTCCAAATTATTGCGAATGACACTGGATTATGGTGAGTACCTGTTAATTGCGTAACAAATGCAAAATTTTTAAGAAAACTAATGACTCATACATTTTAAAATAGGGATAAAAGTGTTTACTGAATATGTGAACACTACAAATTTCCTTCTTCATCAAGTTATTCAAATAGATTCAAATAAAGAAGCGAAATTAACGTTTAGTTGTATTTTAAGGTTATTCACAGAAAAAAAATCAATCTGGAATGACCTTGAAAGACAACTAAATTATTTTAGCATTTCTTTTTAGCTTATGCGAAATTTTTAAAATTGTCATGCCCGAAACTTTATAGTTGAACATTAAATTGCATAGTGAATAATTTGAATCTGCCAATGAGATAAATAGATAAGTTCAGCATTCCCCGATAATAAATAAGATTCAATTTGAATTCTAACTTTCATTTAATATTTTTCTTGTTTTTTAGGAAACGATTATATCAAAACGTGTATGAGTACGATCTGCCATTATTCAATCCAAGTTCAAGGACGTTTGAATTTGTAAGCCCAGAAGACTCTGATTTTGCAAATCCTTGGAAAGAATCTTTTCGGCAGTTGTATCGTGGCATACACGTACGACCGGGCTATCAAGATTTACAATTTAGAGGAAGAAACCTAAGTTATTTTAATAATATTCAAGTATGACTTACATATGACAATTTTGAACTGGTATTTATACTTCTTATTTTAGGCTGCTCTAGATTTTGCTGATGAACGTAATGGTGGAAGTGGTAACAGCAGCAGGATGAGTTCCAACAGTAATGGCGATTCTGGTGAAACTTCCAATCAAACGCCAATTGTATTTTTACATGCTGGAACTTATAGGGGCGAATTTCTTGTTATCGATTGTGATGTTTCAATATTGGGTAAGTTTTATTAACTTGAAATCTTTGTATTGTTACAAAGTCGATAAATAGTTTTTAAAAATAAGAATTAATAATACTGTGGTTGCTGATTTTTATCGCTACCATTTTGTTGTACATTAAAATTTTTATGTCATCTTGAATAATGTGGAACAATAATTTAGGTGCTGCACCTGGAAATGTTGCCGAATCGGTCATTTTGGACAGGGAATCCGAATCGACTGTGATGTTTGTGGAAGGTGCGAAGCAAGCTTACGCTGGTCACTTAACTCTTAAGTTTTCACCTGATCACGCATCAAATATTCCTCATCATAAGCATTATTGTTTAGAAGTAGGAGAAAATTGTAGTCCTATTATAGATCATTGTATTATTCGTAGTACGTCAGTAGGTAAGTTTTTCAAACTAAATGAAACTCTGTATTTTGAAGTTCCCATTTTAGTTGGCGCTGCCGTTTGTGTAAGTGGAGTTGGTGCAAACCCCTTAATTCGTCATTGTGATATAAGCGATTGCGAAAATGTTGGCTTGTATGTGACCGATTATGCTCAAGGAACATACGAAGATAATGAAATAAGTCGTAATGCACTTGCCGGCATATGGGTTAAAAACTATGCCAATCCAATCATGCGACGAAATCACATACATCACGGAAGAGATGTTGGAATTTTTACGTTTGATAATGGATTGGTAAGTTAGTAACAAACTTGAAATGCGATTTTACAGTTTAATTTATTTTAGGGATATTTTGAAGCTAACGACATTCACAATAACAGAATAGCTGGATTTGAAGTGAAAGCGGGAGCAAATCCTACGGTAGTGCATTGTGAAATTCATCACGGTCAAACGGGCGGTATTTATGTGCACGAAAACGGGCTTGGACAATTTATTGATAATAAAATTCATTCAAATAATTTTGCAGGCGTTTGGATTACTTCAAATAGTAATCCGACAATAAGGCGTAACGAAATTTATAACGGGCATCAAGGTGGTGTGTATATATTTGGCGAAGGGAGAGGTTTAATAGAACATAACAATATTTACGGTAATGCTCTTGCTGGAATTCAGATTCGTACAAATAGTGATCCGATTGTTCGTCATAATAAAATTCATCATGGGCAACATGGTGGTATTTATGTGCACGAGAAAGGACAAGGTTTAATTGAAGAAAACGAAGTGTACGCGAATACGTTAGCGGGAGTGTGGATTACTACGGGTAGTACACCCGTGTTAAGACGTAATCGTATACATTCGGGTAAACAAGTAGGTGTTTATTTCTATGACAATGGTCACGGTAAACTTGAAGATAACGATATTTTTAATCATTTGTATTCGGGTGTTCAAATTCGGACTGGTAGTAATCCCGTCATAAGGGGTAATAAGATTTGGGGTGGCCAAAATGGCGGTGTTTTAGTTTATAACGGTGGCTTAGGATTGCTGGAACAAAACGAAATATTTGATAATGCTATGGCTGGTGTTTGGATTAAAACTGATTCGAATCCCACGCTTAAACGTAACAAAATTTTTGATGGTCGGGATGGTGGTATTTGCATCTTTAATGGTGGCAAAGGCGTCTTAGAAGAAAACGATATATTTAGGAATGCACAAGCTGGAGTGTTGATATCCACACAAAGTCATCCCATTTTACGTAGAAATCGTATTTTTGATGGAATGGCAGCTGGCGTTGAAATAACCAATAATGCGACTGCAACACTGGAATTCAATCAGATTTTCAATAATCGATTTGGCGGTTTGTGTTTAGCTAGTGGCGTGCAACCCATTGTTAGAGGAAATAAAATTTTTAATAATCAAGATGCAGTGGAGAAAGCTGTTGCCAACGGACAGTGCTTGTACAAAATTTCGAGTTATACTTCATTTCCGATGCACGATTTTTATCGATGCCAGACATGCAACACGACTGACCGGAATGCAATTTGTGTCAATTGCATCAAGACTTGTCATGCCGGACATGATGTGGAGTTCATCAGACATGATAGGTAAGAACAATTTTTTTTTAATAGGAATGTGAATAATGAGCCATTTTTCTCAAATACAAAAAATTGCTCACTAGGGGCGCTAGTAGTCAGGTAGGGACAAACATGTATTTGGCCATAAGAACAAACATTCGTTCAATTCCAATACTAAGTAATCTGCAGAAACGAAAATTTTAGAGGTTATTATTCAAAGCTTTACGAAAACCTTGTGAAAATAACAGCAAATAATAACAATCATTATCTGAGTAATAAAATAAATAAAGGAACTACGAATTGACGACGGTACTATTACATAAATTAATTGACGATTATAGAATTAATATATGTATGCTGATTTTGTCACATGTTAAAGTGTTATGAAATGATAGGATTTTTCTTATGAGTTGTCATAAGCAAATATTTATGCGTTTACATTATACGATTTATCATACAAAAAACATGGAAGAGGAAGTCGTATGTAAACTCATAAGGAAATCTTATGATTAGACCTGTGTCTCTGTTCTTATGAGTTTTCATACGATTGCCTAAAACTAATGTCTAAAACCTTCTTTATCGACATTATTTGAATTGACATAAGAAATTTAATTTGCCGTTATTAATTGAATTGTATTAAAGAATAAATACGTGCTTATTTAAACTGAAAATCCAAAAATTTTATTATTGATAAATGACAACTTTAAATTTTTGGAAAACTCAACATATTCAATCGTATTCACTTATATTTGATCGTGTTCGTCCGTAATTCTAAGCAAACTCATACAGAAAGTCATATAAAATAAACTAAAAACCAGCGTAACTGCTGACGGTACCGTTCATACGAGATATCCTATGAAACATCGTAAGAGAAGTCCTATGATTTATCGCATAACGTAAACACACTTTTATTAAAAGCATAATATTGCAATAATATAAGCTGACATCTGAATATTTAGTGTAACGAATGTTTGATCTTCCTGAGAGGTCATGTAAATTTGTCACTAGATGACGAGTAAATCGATAATTTTTAATTTAATAAAAATGTGCACTAGAATTTTGAGAAGCTCCTGTACTATAAATATTATTCCTGTGCCAGATAAAAGAAAGTTTTACGTAAATACGAGTATAAAAATGACGCTCAAAACTACTTTTTAATAGTTTTGTCACACGAGATACACTGATGTAAGTGGCAAATTTGCCGCCTACTTGTGATGGAGATGTAACTTTACCTGAGACATCTATCAAACGTCATTCAAAAATTTGTAACCTAAATGTAGAAAGTTTGATGTTTGTCCCTACCACAAGTGCTGCCTCTCGTGACAAATTTGCCATGCTATTCTCAGGAAAAAGGCTCATTGAACTCACAAATTTTTGCTTGATACATTTAAGAACTTCTGAGGAGAAAAAGATTTGAAGTTTTAATATCTTGATTAGAGAGAATTTCTTTGTCAAGTTAAAAAGTTAGCTAAGTCTGTCTATCTTTACATATTGGTTTTGCGAGGTTCTCAGGGATTGTAATTTCTATTGCGAAAAATGATTAACGGTTGTGTGTGTACATTATTATTAGTTAACAGGCTGTGGTACATGTCCTCACTGCACTGAAGCTTAAGCTTATTGTGCACCCAGCCGAGTTTTTACTCCAACAACTGCGTCTTTTCGACCAGGTCGAGAACGCAGTTGAAGGGAGATTGTGCTATCTCCTTGGTTGTTGGGTAAGGTAAACCGAGGTGACGCAGCCTGCTCCTGGCCAAGGCCGGGCATTGCCATAGTATGTGGAGTGGGGTTTCATCCTTCTCCGCCACACATCCTGCAATTAGGATCTTTCGCCAGCCCCATAATGCTGAGGTGCCTTTTGAGGCAGCAGTGCCCTGTAAAGAGACCCACTAACCTTCTAAGTTGTTTCCTACTCAACATGAGTATTTTGTTCCTTTTGGAGTCACTGGACGGTGCCTTTATGAACATCTGCGATTGCCTCAGTCCAGGTAGGTCCACCCAGTGAGCAAGTTGTTGTTCTTCTAGTATGTTCCTAATCCTTCCCTTAGCGGTAGAGTATGCGATCCCGCAGGAAGGCTCCGGGCCCATTAGGTTTGTACAAGCGGCCTTCCTAGCTAGAGAGTCCGCTTCTTCATTGCCCTTGATACCCTGGTGTCCCGGCACCCACATCAGTGTGACGCTGTTGCGGAGAGCAAGTCTTACCAGAGCATCTTTACATTGTTTGACAACCTTGGAGTGTAATTCAACTCCTTCCAGAGCTCTTAAAGCTGCCTGGCTGTCAATCATGATACAGATTCTCCTCTGCGAGGTTCCTCCATACCAACTCTTCAGCACAGACCAATATAGCAGTTATTTCTGCCTGAAATACAGTTGCGAGAAGTCCCAGGTTAATGCTATAAGCATCCCCCGGTCTCCTGCCTCGCACACCTACTCCAGTACTTGTCTCAGTCTTTGATCCATCTATATACCAGATGGCATCATACTTAAGCCCCAACGTTTGTGAGGTTTCAATTTTAACCCTATCCGGTACTAGGACCTTATAGAGCTTTCTAAAGTCTCTCATGGTGCTAGTTTTATCATGGTGCATGCTAAGCAAGCCATTACTCTTAATTGAGTTTAAGATAATGGTGTGGTGTCCCCTTCTAGGATTGATCTCACCATGACCGTTAATTTTCAACTTGTAGGCTGCAAGTAGAACCTCGGCCCCCACAACTAGGTGTAGAGGTCGAAGACCCAGGAGAGCCTCCATGGAAGCGGTGGGCGTTGATGCCATTGCCCCCGTAATACCACGCAATAAGCACGCTAGTCTTTGCAGCCTGTTGAGCCGGTTTATGCTTTCCCTTTTACTGGCCACCAGATCAGGGCTGAGCATGTGATCGTGGGTATTACCATCTTGGTATACAACCAAAGTACCAGTTTAGGTTTTAGTCCCCACGTTTTACCGATCATGCTCCTACAGGCCCAGAGAGCCCTAGTCGCTTTGTTCGTGATGTGAGGTGTGAAGGTCAGCCTGTTGTTCAGAGTTAGACCCAGGTATTTGACCTCGTTCTGCAGAGGCAGCTCCTCCCCCCGCAACCTCGGAGTTCTCACATCCTGAAGTTTTGTGCCTTGTGTAAACGCCACGACAGAGGTTTTGCTCAGATTTACAGATAGCCCCTCTCTTGTGCACCATCTTTCGACGATTCTGAGTGCGTTTTTCATCAACGATAACACGACTCCTCCGAATTTCCCAATAACAAGAATTGTGATATCAGCAAATCCCTGTCCATGTTCCCCTGCCTGTTCTAGCTCCCGCAGAAGACTATCCACCACCAGGCACCACAGCAGTGGCGAGAGAACACCCACGTGCGGCAGAAACCTCCACAGTCGTATGTCTCAGACTAGCTCTGATTTTCCTGTCTCTGAGGGTGGAACCAATCCAACTCGTAATGGCTGGGTTGACTTCCGACAGCTCTCACTATAGAGTCAAAGGAGGCGTTATCAAACGCCCCCTCTATGTCTAGAAAGGCTCCCAGAGCAATTTCTTGGCTTCCAAGAGTCCCTGCTATCCTGTGAGTTAGTTCGTGTAAACTAAGCTCACACGATTTTCCCGATTGATAGGCATACTGGTGTCTGTGTAGGGGTGAATTCACCAATACACTATGCATATCAATCAGTTTCTCCAGTGTCTTCAACAAAAAAGACATCAGGCTAATTGGACTAAATGACTTTGCCTGGGCATATGATGCACGCCCTGGCTTGGGTATAAATACCACTCTTGCCATTCGCCAGCTTTCAGGTACGTAGTTGAGTGCCAGACTGGCTCTGAACATTGTATATAGAGGGGTGGCTAGTGTTTCCATCCCCTGTTGTAATAATGCGGGAAAAATTCCATCCTCGCCTTGAGATTTGAGTGGTTTGAAAGTGTTAATTGCCCATTCAACTCTCGTTTTGTTAATTATGCTATCTGCTAATTTCCAGTTGCTTTTGCTCGCCCGACTAGTCGGAACGGCTTGGTTTCCCTGACCATTAGAGCCATCATCAGGTTTGGGAACACATCTTGGGAAGTGTGTCTGGAGCAGTAGCCCCAAAGTCTCCTCCCTCGATTATGTGAACCCTCCTTGTGGTTTTTCTATTGTGTGTGTGAACATTTAATAATATAATAATAAAACTATTAATAGAGCCGATACAATTAAATTCAACAGAAGATACTACTAGTAATTAATGAGACAAATTGCAAACATACACAGATATAGAATTACATTACGAAGTGATAGTGCATACTCGGAGTATGCTCCACCTTGAAAACGATTTAATAAAAATCAATTTATTGGTATGAGCGAAAGAAGATTTTGAAGAGTTGACGTTGCTTGCTTGCATTTAGAATCATTAGTAAAATAATTTAAACAATATTTAATAATTCTTTCAAGATGTCAGAATCTGACGAAGGAAGTGCAATTAGTAAAATTCCGGTGTATGCGTTTTTGGTTTTTCTCAAATTCAATAATTAACACTGTCGGGCATTGATTTATTATCGAAGTTGCAGTATATTTATTTTATACCTTTAATTCTGTGATAAGTTGTTACCTTTTAAGTTTACTTACAATCAGGGATTTCCAAGTTCAAATTTGTGCTTAGTTATTTAATTTCTTAATTTTTGTTTGGATTGAATACAGTATGTATTTTTTTGTTCTTTCTATTGATGGTAAAAGTATTTATATTTTTTGGTCACTAAAATTATTTAGCTCAATTACATATTACATTCTACAGTATGAACTGAAATATATTAACAGCTTTAAATAATTACTGAAACAAATGAAAAGTCTTCGATCATTTTAAATAAAATTACTGCAAGTTATAAATATTGCTATAGTGAAATATAAAAGTATAATATATTAAATGCTGATAAATGTATATTCTGTGTGGTCTGATGTTTCTGGGATAAAAGTATGGGTAGAACTTTATTCGCCTCTCATAAAAATCTCACAAAGTTCAAATTGAGTTTAACTCGCAGATACCGTAGAAACGACTCGACCACACTTATTTTTTATTTTTTAAATTGGGCTGGACTAAATATAATATCAGTAAATATAAATTTCTGTAAGTTAGTCAATAACTATGGAGTAATTTTTTAGGAAATAAGAAAACGTTTGGAAATTACTATATCTGAAAAATTTACATTACAATGTTTGTTTTTCAAATTTAGTATTTTATCATAGTAACTTTTTATATTATATCTTTCTTTATTACTAGGCACATTAAGTATGTTTTATACAATTTGATATCGGATTTTTCAATTTATCTTTGTTATCGTCGATGAAACAGTTGAAAAATAATTTGGAAGTAATAAATTCTTTTATTTGAAGAGTTTTTAAATTATGTTTGTTATATTTACAGTTAGTAATCAATTTTTGTTATTATAAACAGTTCATTATTTGTGTAACACGTTTTAATGGCAAATGTATCAATTTGAGAATAATTTGTGAGAACGTAAACCGTTTCTCATATAATTATTATTGGTATTATTCTAAATAATATGCCGTGCATTTATTTATGTTTATCATAATCTACTTCATGATTCCGATCCAAGTCGCCATCTTGATGGGGGTCTTTCCACATCTCTTCCCTTTAAATTCGATTTGTAGTAGAGCATTCTTTGTTGGGAATTCTTGAAAATTCCCGTTTATTTAACATATAATTAACTGTAAAACGTTGATTCTAGTAACATTTAAATATTCAATAATGAAGTAGGTGGTATACATGCTTATTGAGAGAATGCGGAGAAAAGCTATTAACTGAACACCAGTTAATGTTTAATTAAAACTTGAATAATATTAAAAATTGCCTGTTTCTATGATTCTTTTGATTTTATAAAAAATATTTTCAAACCCGGAGCCCAATTTTCTATTGCAGTACTTACAACTTCAATGATGTATTGATGCTGTGCCTCAATGAAATCTCGTGTAAGCAACTCAATCATTGTTAGTGGTTTAAGCTGTGTGAGTTGGGTTGTTGAAACGTGTCATTTGGAGTTCGAACTGCAGGCTTCATTGAATTTCTCAAGTTGACTTTCGTGTAAACATTGGCATGCTGTGTATTTAATTAATTTTAAATTGCTTTGTGCAAAAGCAAAGTACCCATATTTTGAAAAACTGCAAACTTAATTGATAGAATAATAATTAAACTTAATAAAATGTTATAAAAATAAAATTTTTAACTGTTAAGTACATAATACATACTACAAAGAGAACATATTATTTAAAAACTGCTTAAATGACAATAATTCACATTTAACTGGGTTGAACTTAGAATAAACAAGAAAATAGAATTCTGAAACAATTACGCTATAAAATAAAACAAAAACCTCTGTAACAATATAAAGGCCTCTATTTCACGATTATTATCGTCTTCAGTCATGTTTAACAGTAAAAATAACAAGGGAGAGCAAATATACCAAACAAAATTGAAAAAAATTATTTAAAAAATCAAGAAATTAACCAAACTTTAAAATAAATGTTGCGCTTACCAAATAACCAAACTAGAAGAGTTCACGTGTCTAAATGAAATTTTAGGTTAAGTAAACAAAATGAAACTTTTCCACTCACTGTACTACTTACTCTTCGTGTTTCATGTCTTGTTGTTCTCGCTGACGGACCTGGCTCTTCACTCGACAATTCACATCTTCCCACTGGCAACTTCTGAGAAGGAACAGCTATTGTTTTTAATTTTCTTCTTTTAACTTCAGAAGCATTTCCTAAGTGTCGCATAAAAGTTACCTCAAAAATATTTTAAATAAGAAATTACTTGCCTCGTGTAAAATAATCATCTTCTGTAAAATGTAGTGAACACACTTTCATAAACTTTGTCACAGTTTTTCCTATTTTTAAATTTTTAATCCACATTTTTCTTACATCTACCAATTCCTGAATTCCCATTTTATTTACCACGCGTGTTTTGTATTTTTCAGCTGTGGGGAATAAATGGAAACTTAATTCCGAATTTTTCTTTGCCCAAGATGAACATTGAGGCACTGAACAATACTGATTAGCACTCATATTGAATTATATATAACAAAATTTAATTTATCGCCGAAAACTTTTAAAATTACTACTACAGCATACGCAAAACTAACAATACTACTCATTTAACTTAGTTCGTCAAAATTTCCGCTAGGTGCCGTGTTGCTTATCACTACATCCCTTAATAAACAGAAAATAACTTAAAAAATATTTAGAACTTTTTTGTAAGTATTTTCGTGGCATTTAGTAGTATGTGATGTTATAATAATTAAACTTAACAAAATGTTAAAAAAAATAAAATTTTTAACTGTTAAGTACATAATACATACTAAAAGAGAACATAATATTTAAAAAACGCTAAAATGACAATAATTCACATTTAACAGGGTTGAACTTAGAATAAACAAGAAAATAGAATTCTGAAACAATTACGCTATAAAATAAAATAAAAAACTCTAACAATATAAAGGCCTCTATTTCGTTAGTTAAAAAATCAAGAAATTAACTAAACTTTAAAATAAATGTTGCGCTTACCAAATAACCAAACTAGAAGAGTTCACGTGTTTAAATGATGATGAACGATGAACTTTTTGGCAATATGGAGGTGCCATGGTGGAACCGTTTATCTCCTTCATCTGTGTGGGTGACGGGCGTTGGGGTTTATTGAGGTGTGATTCCTCATTTGAAGCGCTAAGGTTGATCGGGCTGGGTTTTGGTCCATGGGGATAATTTTCCGTGATTTGCGGGATCCTAGGTATTTCGAAGAACTTTCTTGGGGGCGTGGTTATGGGGCCAGAAGGGCGGTGGTGCGATGTGCGTCTACATGTCTAAATGAAATTTTAAGTTAAGTAATTATATTATGTTCTCTT
This sequence comes from Cantharis rustica, assembly GCA_911387805.1. Taxonomy (NCBI): domain Eukaryota; kingdom Metazoa; phylum Arthropoda; class Insecta; order Coleoptera; family Cantharidae; genus Cantharis; species Cantharis rustica. The sequence goes on along the minus strand of OU426877.1, from coordinate 26,418,334 downwards.
TGTAGTATGTATTTGTACTTAACAGTTAAAATTTTTATTTTTTTAACATTTTGTTAAGTTTAATTATAACATCACATACTACTAAATGCCACGAAAATACTTACAAAAAAGTTCTAAAACTTTTTTAAGTTATTTTCTATTTAATCGATTGACATATAGATTTTGGTATGGCTAGGTAATCTTGAAACGGAGAGAAGAATTACTAAAAATAATTATTAAAAATCACGTGTAGATACACTTATACCTTTCTCATAAGCAATATGTAGTGCGACATTTAAAAAAATTAAATTATTAGTTCTTTTAGTTTTAGCTCCAACAATAAAAACTTCGATATTAACAATTTTTTGAACACAGAAATTTTATATCAAGAATCTATGAAATTATTAGGTAAAAATGTGCTATCGATAAAATTTTATTTCTTTTATATTTGCTATTGGAAATATCGCATCGATCAAGGTTGGCAACCAATATGCCAATTTATTATATTTGATAAATTAAGGCTTTACATACGTCCAGAATTTTCAAAAAATTGATTTTTTTTAACAAATTGTTCTCTATAGTTTTAGGGTTATTTCTGTGAAATCGATTTCAAAAATTCCCCATAGATCCAAAGTTATGGTAGAAAATGTGACCGCCCGACGAATTTAAAAATAATAAATAAAATCTGAATAAAATTTTCGAAAGTTTAAATACCAATAAACAATGTGTACTTTCCATTTTTATTAATTTCTATTGTTATCTCTACTAAAAAAATGTTTTTATTTAGCGCATTTTTGGCGCTGCTAGACGTATGTAAGGCCTTAATTAAAGAAATTTTCTACAATCTATAAGAAATTGTTCAGGCATTTTTGCCTACTCTCTAAAATTACCTAACATTGTCATTGACTATCGCTTAAAATTTTGTTGTTGAATATTTTTCTTTCATTTTTATTTATAAAATTTTTTTTAACTCTTAATTTTAATTTTAGATTTTTCTGTGATTGTGGAGCAGGAACATTAACAAATCAGTGCCAGTTACAAGGTGAACCGACTCAAGACACAGATACTTTGTACGATTCTGCTGCACCAATGGAGTCGCACACCTTAATGGTAAATTAATTACTACATGAAGTTGTTAAAGAATTTTGTTGTAAGTGATAATGCATGTTTTTAAAAGTGCTATTGTTATTTTCAAATTAATTTTGGTTTATTGAAAGTATAACTTTTTTTTAAATTTGTGAATCGATATGAACATTTAATTAGTAGTTATAGACAATCATTGCTGGCTTCCACGTGTCACAATAGACTTATTTTTTTACAAATTTGACGATTTGGTAGGAATGGTGCATTATGATTTTATTGGAAGTACGAAAATGTGGTGAAATTTTTTTTAAATCATGGGTTTGTTTATTTTTTTTACTTGTTATATTTTTTTATCGTGTTTTAATTAATTGTTATAATTATCACTGTAAGTAAATGTTAAATGTAATAATGTGAACAAAGTTTGCCTCCAACTTTATATAATATGCAGAATCTCATATTTAATCGTATTGTAACGTATAACGAACTACTGACCTAAGTAACGATAGTTCCTGTTCATTCTTTTGTGTATAATTTTATGCAGGAATTCAATTTTATACCTGGCAACATGAATACAACAAAATATCGATGTCGTTTGCAGTTAAATTTTGAGCAATTTTGTTTTTAAATTGTAATCCTTTTGTTGTGGACTGCAAACTTTTGAGCAATGCAAAAATAGTCAATTTAAATAGAATAAGATAACACCACTTTATATAGCAATAGTCTAAACTTCACATGCTCTAAGTTAATAAAATTGATGTTGTCATAAAGCTTTAAGGTCAATGATGCACTGCGATCATGCCGAGCGATTAGTAGTGTAAAATTTAGTACTAAACAATTATTATTATTAAAGATTTTATATGTAAGTATAAATTAAAAGAAATCGAGACATCTAATAAAATGTACAGTAGATGATAGATAACTTCCCCTATAACCTATTTTATTATTTAAGATTATTATTATTTCTAGATTTTTAATTTTATTTATTGTAATTGCTATACAACAATAATTATGAGAAGACTTGTTCTAGTTTTTTAATTTACAAGACCTGATTATTAGAGGAAGAGCTCATAGTAGGGGTGCATTTAAAAAGCTTCTGCACTTTGATTTTGATACAAAACTAAACGAAAAGTTTCAATTGTGAAATAATTTTATTTTTTGAATTAAAATCTTCCTTTTCATGTCTAACTTCAATTTTGATACAAAAAGTACTTTGCAAGGATTGTTCAATATTGTAATTGGAATTAAATTTCAATTTTGAAGAAATATTGCGCTATCCTTTTATTATTTTAAAAAGTAGACAGTTTGAGATTACGAGTGGACAGGAAGCCCCTCTTTAAGGTTTTGAATACGAGTGAAAACTGCAAGTATCTCTCGTTTTTGATTTGTCCAAATTACAGCAGTTTTTGTAGTGCAAACATAAAAAATGGTCGACTCTAATACCTACTAAATTTAATCTGTGATAATGATTTGGTTACACTCGAGTAATTTGGAATCTTATTTAATTCTTAATTATTTTGAAAAGTCCAATCATTTTAAAATTCATGTAATTATAAGGAACCAATGTTAATTCACGTGTTTTTGAACCAAGTGTGTTTTGCTAGACCAATTTGTTAAGTGTAGGATTTTAATCGCTGAATTGTTGATCAGTGCAAGTAGAAATATCACTAGTTAAGTATGGTTGAGATGGTTAAGCCTGTAATCCTCACATTTGTTTGGAAAATTTGACTACATGGTTTTGTGGTCACGCAGCAAAGCTTTTTAATGTTCCTTTATGATGTCATGTTATGTGGTCCTTTGTTTTAGGACTTAAAAAAATTTGTAATGTAATGTGATCACCGAGTGTATAAAATGCAATATTATGAAGTCAGTATTTTAATTGATTAATTTATTATTATACTTGCGAATTGAAAATATATTTTACTTACCTGAAATAAATTCAATTTAGAAGGACTGGTGCCATATTTAATAATTCAATTTAATTAATCTACCTACTATTAGATTTTAAGTGTCTCGTTTATATTATCGAGCTTTTGCTTGTTTTCTTTTATCTTTTTTGTTTATATATATATAAAAAAAATGGTGGCAAGTTTTAAATAATGTTAAGTTTGTATTTAAAGTCTTTCATTTTATTGTTCATGGAAATTTTTAAGAAACGGTTTTTTTCTCTTTTTTCTTTTTATATTATATAATTGAGTTGGATTGTTTTGAATTATGTATGTATGTATGTATAAACGGCATTTAGCTCATAACTGGCAGCCACAGCTTAATGCTCTCAACCGATTAAGAATATTACTTTGTATATCATATTGTAATTGTAACATAATGTCTTTCTACAGTTATTGATTTTAAACATAAGTGCGATAGGTTAAGATTACATATAAGCAGTCAGGCTTTTAGAAAAAGAAAACTGACATTATTAGTAGCATTAGCACAATGTATTGTACTGTGTACATTATTAAACAAAAATATATGGATAATATGGCCAATTGCTCTTCATACTATTTGGTTCTTATTTACCATCCATAGTAAAGGGTTTGTTAATCACCTCTGCTGCTTGTTCTTGATGTAATTTTCCTATGCCGACTGCTGGTGCTGCTAGTTCTGGTCGTCCACAATATTTTATCTAAAACCAAACCATTTAAAAGAATTGACTATGTTAAAGTGCGATTTTGCTTTCGATTATGCTTTAAAGTTGTCGTAAGCAAATATTTCGAAGTTTGCGTTATACGATACGGCCCAAAGATGAACTCGCAAACGAAGTTGTAAGGAAATATTGTGAAAAAGGTGGTGTCTATTTTCATACGATTTTCTTTGCGATTGCTGTTATTAATGAAATCTACTTTGTCGACAAATCCAGTCCTGCTAATTATTATTGTCAGTTTGTTTGACCAAAGAATACTTTGTCAAAAAATAAATTTGACATTAAAAATATTCGTTAAAATATTTTCGATTCCGATCGTAGTTACTCGTAATTTCAAGCAAACTCATAACGAAATCGCATAATATGAACAGAAAACCACCAAAACCTGTCGTAACGAAACTCGCAAGAAAAATCGTATGTAAAATCGCATAACGTAAATCACTTTATAATGAAGGAAAATATTTTTAGTGCGTTTAAAAGCAACAAAGCACTAGAGGTGAATAGAATAACTATTTTTAAATTTTTTAATTTAGTCAGTTTTTGCAATAAGCTAGCGTAATTATGTTTCAGAGTTGACGTATTTGCAGAGTACGGTTCTAGATCGGTTCAATTTCAAGAACCGATCTGATTTGTTACCTGTTTTCCTACAAGATTTTCGAAACGTGGTTTAACAAACGTCCAAACTCCCATATTTCTAGGTTCTTCTTGACTCCAAATAATAACTAAAATGTAGAAAGATATTATTACTTAACAAATTTATTGTTATGTTCATACTCTTTGCGTTTGGATATTGATTTATTTCAGTCATTAATTCTGACGTAGGGAATGGAGAAAAACTTTCCAGCCTAACTAAAGCAACGTTTTGAATTCCATTTGATTCCTTATGATTCAGAAGGTTGTAGTAATGTTTGCCCGATGATATGATGACTCTTGTAACAGATTCTGGCGAAGTTGTCGAGTCACCTTAAAGGATAATAAAATTAGAACAATTGCTTTAAACAAATAGTTTTGTTTTTTGTATCTAGGATAAAAACAAACTTTCAAGATAAAAGTTATTTGAGGTAACGGGTATTTTCTAAATTATTTACCAACCAATTACTGGTAAGAAACTTGTTCCAGGTGTCATATCCGCAAAACTTGATGTTGCAGCTGGCAGTCTCAACAGTGTTTTTGGTGCAATTATAATCAATGGTTTCCTAAAATTTCTTACCATCTAAAACGGAAATTTTTAAAAATAGGTATTTTAGTTGAACTTATTTTTATTTTAACCTGTCGTCGTAATAAATGGTAATACTGCGCAGGAGTGCTGGGTTGACATACTTGCATGTTGATGTTGTCACCGTCGACTGCGTTCTCTTTGGAATCTGTTAATTGTAAAAACCTTTCTATTCTTGATGAACTATGCTCTGGTCCAGCTCCATCGTAACCATGTGGTAGCATTACAACCAAACCGGAACTCCACAACCATTTTGCTAAAACAGAATGACGTGAAAGGAAAATTTACATTGATCGAAGATAAAGCAATACTTTCACCACTTGCAATAAAAGTATCGAAAATAATTTGCGCTCCATTGAAGAAATCTCCAAATTGTGCTTCCCAAATTATGAGATTATATGGATTTTCTACACTCATTCCATATTCGTATCCCAAAACAGCTTCTTCGGATAAAATACTGTTTGCCACCTAAAAAGTCAACATATTTCTCTGAGAATTAAAATATTTTGTAAACGATTTACTTCCAGACGTCCAACTTGACCAGGATCGATTTCATTGAGAGGAATGTATATGTTATTGCTTTCTTGGTCTACCAGCATTGCGTGACGGTGGGAAAAAGTACCTCTGCCTACATCCTGACCACATATTCGAACGTTGTATCCTATAACCGATCGTGTCATCACAGTTTTATTTGTAAAATTTGCTAACCTTGATATAATAAGGAACCAAACGCCAGTGATTCTGCAGTAGACCAGTCAATTTTATTTCCTTCGGCAATTTTTGCAAGTCTTGGGTTAACGTGAGTTTTGAGAAGATGGGGATGAACGTTCTAAAATTATAATAAATCCATCATTAATATTAAATTTCGTATCGAGACATACAAAGTCAGATGGATATGAAACCGATTTCTTTCCGATTAGAGAAAGCAAAGATTCTTCTAAACCGGTGTCCCATGTTGTAATTACTGCTTGTGCCTGTTCAAATCCTTCCCATTGTCTTTTAAAGCATGGATCCTAAAATTTTACATTCTTAAAATTGTATTTGATTTTAAAATTTATCTGTACTTCTGCTTTGAAAGATTCAACGGCTTTCAATTGTTCATTTAACCATTCATAATGCGAATCCGTTATATTTTTAACTTCTTCCTTGTAAAGTAAACCCAAATTTTGCAATTTATCGGCGTATTGATTTGGAACGGTACTAAGTTTGTGTATCAGTAAGACAAGAAAATTAAATTAAAACAAACTTACTCTCTTGAACGGATAATTTTATACAATTTGGGATTTGTAAAAGTTGGATCGTCCAATTCGTTATGGCCCCATTGTCTGAAACAATTCATATCGATGAAGATATCTTTTCTGAACCTTCGTTGATATTCAAATGCAACTCGTGACGCTTTCAGAACAGCCTATAACATTTTTACATTTAGTTTTTTTAAAAAAGCAATAATTTGTGAAAATTACTTCTGGATCATCACCATTTACGTGTATAATTGGACTAGATATCATTTTCGCCAAATCGGTTGTGTAGACGGAGGATCTTCCTTGTTCGGCAGGAGTTGTAAATCCCAATTGATTGTTTACAATAAGATGAATTGTGCCTCCGACTTCAAAATTTGGGGTACGGCAAAGAGCTAAACATTCTTGATTAATTCCTTGTCCAATGAAAGCTGCATCGCCGTGAACCTAAGACATAATTATGAAAATGCTCAAAAAGAGAAAGATTTATGTTTACCTGTAAATTTAAAACCTTATCGCTCCATTTTCCGCTTTCAGAATAATCTCCATCTTTGGATGACATTTGTTTTGCCCTAGTTTTACCTAACGAAACTGGATTTACGGCTTCAAGATGAGATGGATTGTAGAGCAAACTTACATGAATGGATTTATTTTGGAAATTAAGGTCGGTTGATGAAACTACGAGAAATATATCAGTTTAAATAATGTAGGTGAAAAATTACGTTTCTTACTGCAATGACTCAAAACGTCTCCAGTTCCATTAAATTTTTCCGGAAAGTCTGGAAGACCACGCAACTTCGCAAATAGTTTTACCGGTGGGACTTGCAACATTCCAGTTAAGACGTTTAATCGTCCTCTGTGAGGCATTCCTATTACAATATCTTCTATTGTATCTGAAAAATAGAATGTCAGAAGTATTTACTTGCGCAAAAAGATTATATACCCAAGGAAGAAAGGTTGAAGAACTCGTGGAAAAATGCCATCATACTTTCGGCTCCTTCTCCGCCGTACCGCTTAAGACCAGGAAATTTGTTAGCCAGAAAATTGTCGAAAGTTTGTGATTTGAGAAGTTCTTTAGCAATTCGAATTTTGGTCTCGTTGGCGACAGTTTCCCGTGGAATAAGTTCGATTCTGTGACTAAACCATTCGATTTCTTCTTCATTCTAAGAAAATAATGTGAATTTGGAAGTCAAAACGAGGCTGTTTTTGCTTACATCTAAATGTAAAAATTCAACACTGATATGTTTTCGATAGGCTTCTTCTAAAAACTGGATAGCTTCTTCGATGGTCCCTTCAGGTTTCTCAATGTTAATAATATTTTTGAAACCAACCCGATCTGATTTGTTAAATCCATACCTGTTGGGTTCTAGCTGAGGCTGAACTCTAAAATACGTAAACGTAATTTTTTTTGAAAATCAAAAGCAAAATTTCTTACACTGGTAATTTATTTAAAGCTATCGGATTAATATCAGCTCCATGGTGAGCATATTGTCTAAAAGCTGTGACCAGTCTATAAAAATTACTCTCTTTAGTTCTACTTTGTAATACATCTTCGGCGACTTTAAAAACAACTAGAAAATTAAAAACAAAAAAAAATATCTATTAAAGTTCTTACGTGCGAATTTGTCTTCTGGCTTTCCTTTATATCCAAAAGCACCTGCGCTGTGATAACAATTTTTGGGAAACACAAAATTTATGTTATTCCGGGAAGATGCACTTTTAAACAAAACTTTGTACATTTTTATTTAAAAATCTTTTTCTTTGTAGGTGGTCAATTTTAAAGTTAGTGACATACTCGTGTTGACCTCCGGTATTAATAGATAATTATATTTTTATCTCGTTTTAAGTTAGTGACGTAACAATTCTTATCTCTTAGCGAGTTGATCATAGAACAAATAAGTACCAAGCAATTATTAAAATCGTAAACAATTTATTATCAGTTTTGGAATACAATCTCAATTGAAAAATACATTCGGGAATAGCGCGATATCCGGATTTAAAAATTTTCAAATGAAATTATGGTAGTCGAGGGCTTAAATAAATTATTAATTTATTTTTTTCAGAGCAAATGTTAAAGTGCAGTTTATTCGACTAAAAATAATAGAACAAGTGACACTTTAACCTCAAGAGTAGATAAAGTAGCATTATAACAAGGGTAGATAAAGTATTTTATTTTTACTGCAAAACATACTTGAAGAACATTGGATATAATTATATTGAATAGAGGTATCTAGGTTCGATTCCCGGCCGGGGCTATGATTTCCGGAGGGTACCGCAGTTTCAATTCTGCGTTACGATGGATGTTATTTCTGCTGAATTACCGGTGCGTCGGCAGCGGTACGAGGGGGATGCAGCTTGAATTATGATAATTAAATCAATGGACCAGCGATGCGTAACTCAGCCATGTATGAGGTTTTCCTGTAAGCGTCCGGCGAAGACAAGGACACTATTGCAGATTATATTCTAGAGTAGCTATCGCTGTTCCATTGGGGATCCCCGTCCGCATAGTTGAGATTTCCCTCTTAGCGATGAAGGAGGTGAGGTCTAAGACCCGGTACTCCATACAAGGCCAATATGACAATGGAAATTGCATTAGTGTTCAACTTACAATCGTCAAGAATATGTCAAACTTTCAAGGCATTGTGAGAATTTTCGAACGCTATGCTGCAAATACATTAGATTAAGTTTGATACCATGGAACAAAAGATGTCGCATGCCTACGTAGTTGCATAAGTACATAACGAATACTACTTGAAACATTGTTTAAAGCAGCAGTTCCCAAAGTGGTCTATATTGACCCCCGGGGGTCGACGACGACCTGCAAGGGGTCTATGTCAGCGAAAAAAAATATTGGGGGTCAACAATAGTGGATCTCATTTAGGTCTAGTTGTTCAGTTACAGGTTAAACCAAAAAATTTAGATTTAGAAAACAGCTTTTCAATGTATTTCATTAGTTAATCCAAAGTTTCAGGTTTAACTTACAACTGAGCCTTAGTAGTAGTAGTTACCTAATTGGAAGTTAGGCACTATGGCAGAAACTATTATAGTACCTGATACGCCCCTGGGTTAAATTTAAATTAATTTATGAGAAAACTGTAATGGTGCTAGCTGTAATATTTGGGTGCCAGCTGGTGCTATCTATATCGATTATGGAGCTAGCTTTTGGATCCAAAATATTAACGGGGGGGGGGTAGCGTTACTTTAGCCCCCCCCCCCAGTTTCAATGTAGATTTTTGGAAAAACTGTAAGGTTGCTAGCTGGTGCTAGCTATATTGATTACGGAGCTAGATTTTGGAGCCAAAATATTAAAGGGGGGGGGGCTAGCGTTACTTTAGCCCCCCCGTTTCAATGTGAATTTGTGAAAAACTGTAATGGTGCTAGCTTTAATATTAGGTTGCTAGCCGGTGCTAGCTCTACAGATTCGGGAGCTAGCTTTTTGGCCAAAAATTTTAAGTGGGGGGGGGGGCAAAGTAACGGACCCGTTTCAGCGTGGTTGCCAATCTCCTATCCTATCTCTTTAGGTTTGAGATTAAACCTAACTAAATTGATGCCAAATATTGAAAATTTGTTAACAAAGTATCAGGTTCATCCTTCTCATTAAAAACATAATATTTTGCTAACAAATAACAGATAATAAATTTTAATTTGGTATGTTTTAATTCAAATTTTAATTCAAAAAAGATAATTCAAAAAAGAAGAAACAAAGAGAGCAATCGAAAACAAAGAAATTGAACAAGATATAGATAATGAATGGAAGAATATCAAAATAGTGATGCAGACAGCTGCAAGAAAGACGGTGGGACCTAAAAAGCGACGCAATAACAAGAAGTGGTTTGATGAAGAGTGTGAAAAAAAATTGGAAAGCAAGAGAAATGCAAGATTATTGTGGATGCAGACAAAGAGAGAGGAACACAGGAACATATATAGAGAAAAAAATAGAGAGGCGTGCAAGAAATATAAAGAAAAAAAGGATAAATGGATGAACGATATGATGAATGAAATAGAAGATAATTGCAACAGAAATAACATCAAGAAATTTTACCTAGGAATCAAGCAGCAAAAAAGAAAATGCAAAGTAAGAAATAGAACCATGAAGGATGAAAACGGGCTGCAGGCTAACAGTGAAGAGGAAGTAAAAGAGATATGGAAGAGGCATTTTCAAAAACTGCTGAATAGAGATGACAAGAATAATATTATTGAGGAGGATGAAAGAATCGAAGAAGAAACAATCAGAGAACCAACATTTGGCGAAGTGGAAGAGGTACTGAAAAAAGTGAAAAATGGGAAAGCGGCGGGAAGAGATGAGATCTATGGAGAAATGTTGAAGAATGCAGGCAAAAGAAATGCACCAGAGAATATACAGACTGATTCTGGAAATATGGAAAAAAGAAGAAATGCCAAAAGAGTGGAAGACAGGCAAAATAGTACCAATACATAAAAAAGGTGATATTGAAGTATGCCAGAATTACAGAGGAATAACCCTGCTACAAGTACTACAAGATCCTGTCCACTCATTTATAAAAAAGTAAAAACAATGATAGATGACAGAATTGGTGAATACCAACATGGTTTTAGAGAAGAACGATTGACAATTGATGCGCTGCACGTAGCGAAACAAATAACAGAAAAGCATACGAACACAACATTGAGCTGCACTTCATGTTTGTCGACTTCCAGCAGGCTTTTGATTCTATTAAGCGTGAAAAGTTAAATGAAGTGTTGATAGAATTAAACATACCCCAAAAGCTGAGAAAGCTGATACAAATGACGATGAAAGGTTCGAGTGCAACAGTAAAATTCGGGATAAGCGAAACAAGCGAGTTCACAATCAACAATGGTGTAAGACAAGGCGACGCACTGTCAGCGGTTTTGTTCAACTTGATAATCGAAAGTGTGGTGAGAAAACTAGGTCCGAGAGCAACAATAGCAACGAAAGAATGGCAAATACTGGCATATGCGGATGATATCGCAATTGTAGCCAGATCAAAGCAGAGAATGACACAGATATTTGAAGAACTAGAGAGATATGCGATAGAAATGGGTCTGAAGATCAATGAAGATAAGACGAAATATATGAACTTTAAGAGAAAAGATGATGCAAGATGCAAGGAACTAAAAATCGGGAACTATAAGTTCGAAGAGGTAGATAAATTTAAGTACTTGGGAGTACAATTAAATAGAAACAACGAAAGATCCCCAGAAATAGATGAAAAGATACAAGCTGAATGGAAAGCTTTCCACGCAAACAAGAAGATATTGAAAAACAGGAATATATCAAGCAGAACCAAGATAAGAGTGTACAAGACGTTTGTGAGAACGGCGGTCACTTATGCTGCAGAGGTGTTAAACATGACTAAGGAGGAAGAAGAGAAATTGAGAGTGTTTGAAAGAAAAATATTTAGAACCATGACAGGGCCAAAAAAAATTGGTGAAAATGAATATCGAACAAGAACAAATACCGAAATAGCTGAAACACTAGAAAACGAGGACATTGTGAAATACGTCAAAGCACAGAGAATTAGATGGCTTGGCCACGTAACAAGAAAAGGCCCAGATAATGTTTTAAGGCAGATTATGGACTGAAGACCGGGGGAGACGAGAAAACGAGGTAGAATAAGATCTAGATGGCTGGACGAAGTAGTAAAGGATCTAAAAGAGATGGACGTAACAGAATGGAAAAAAAAATGTGAAAATAGAGTGCTGTAGAGAAAGATCGCGACGAAAACACGGAAACATGGAAAGGGGTCTACGAGACAAAAAAGTTTGGGAACCACTGGTTTAAAGTGTCCTAGGTGCAAAAAGGACCAGCAGTGTGGTGTAAGGCTTAAATCGACGTGCTAAGGAGCGGGAGACCGCAGTTTGATGCTCGGTCCGCCTAACTGCACTGCTGTGATTGTGTGATTTACAGTCCGAGTTTGATCTAAAAGCTATGCATCTGGCAAGGTTAAACGTGCCCTACCGGAATATATGCAAGTGCCCAAAGAACCATAAATGCCAAGTGTAAATTTGGTATATCACATGGTTAAAGAAAACAGGACGTATTCCTAGATTAAGAAGAAGGTGCAAAAAGGAAACTTACCGCTATTATACTAACTGCTATCGAAGATTGTGTTTTACATTTTGAAAATGTGGGTATGCGATACCCACGTAGGTGTAACAGGTAATTTTATTGGAGTTCCTAGGAGCTCCGTTTATGAGTTATTTTAGAATATTTATTCGTGGAAGCTTATAAATAGTCCAAAACTTCTCCCACCTAGAAATCCATATCGGGTGGTACAGATCAACGACGAATCATGATTCTAGTGAGAACAAAGGGTTTCAGAATTCACGCAGTCATTAAAAACATTCTTGAAGGCTGGGAGGACTAAAAAATTACGGATCTAGAAATACGGGAGTTCTCTGAGCCAACGTAATCATTAAAAACATGCCTGAAGCAGCCCAAACTCGAAAATAACTGATTTAGAATGGCAAAAATTTTTTTTAGTTAAATTCGTTTATAATAAATTAACGAAATACGATTGATAATACATTTGCATATCATATGGGGTTAACTGTTGCACAGCTAGAACTCAACTGCGGACGACTCCGCTCATTAAAACACATTGCTGCATCTATTTCGTCGAGCACGCGTACCGTCTACCGTTCAATTCTAAAAAGTGAGTTTTTTCGAATAGATACTTTAATATTGAAAATTTCGTAAATTAATCGTTATTAGAAGTTCTTCCATAGTTTAATCGCTTCATTTTAATGTTACCTATCAGAAGCCGTCGCATTTTTGTCAACATCTATGTATTGTCGTGTTCCAAAATATTTGGACCTACCCTGTACTTTTTTGGTAAAATTTTGTAAGTTTGTAATTTTGAAAGAGTGCAAGGTAAGAAAGGAGGAAGGAAGGGCCTTTTTGCCAAAAATGGTCTCACGAGCTGGTTGTGTGATTTTGGTTCTATTGAAATTTTGTACAAATAAGTTTTGAGATTGCGAATTTTTGGAAAAGATTGTTGACTATTTTGTAATTTTTGGTCGGATTTGATCGCAATCGAGATTTGTTGTGAGGATTGTTTTCGGATTGATTATTTTTTTTGAATTATGTTTTTAATTATTAAAGAAGATATTTATTTTTGATGAGCGGTTTTTGATGTGTAACAGCTTTCCGCTCGTTTATAGGGGTAACTTCGTGGAATGGGACGGAAATGTGTAACAGGAAGCCAGAAAAGCGCACACTATTTGATTTGACTAAAGAGCGCAAAAATTACTTTATCGGAATACATAGACATCATTTATATTATAAAATGCTATTAAAAAAACTTTGTCCGGCGTGAGGTTCGAACTCGCTATCACCGAATGATGTATAATTTATGTTTCAAGCACATAATGCACTTCGCTATAGAGGGTTAATATAATAAAATTGTTTTAATTCGTATTATCTGTTACAGATTGGGGTTGTTAGTAACGTAATGCCGTTCCACCTACTTTGCGATTTTTAAATGATTGATAATTATTAATTATTTCAAATAATAATGTTGCTTACTACCACCAAGGTGAGATGTCAGATGTTACACATCATATACGAGTACTGTAAGGCTAATTTTTTTTTCTGATACAAGTTTGATTTTTGGATTTTGGAAGTAAAATTTATTTAAATATTCAGGCTTGAAATAGCGACGTGTGAGTTGGAAGATACCAGGTTTGGATGATAATGAGAAATCGTAAGTTCGATACTGGAAGCAAATAAAATTTTTCAAGTTAAAATAATTTCGATTGAAAATTTTTATGAAGAAGAAATTTGGCATTAATTAATTATTATTATTTTTTTGAACGGAGAACCCACCCTGAGACTGACGTTCAGATCTCTCGCATTCAGGGGCTAAACTACGGTACTTTTATAGGAGAAATGAATAAAAATTATTAATTATATTAGTATATTATCTTCGGGTAAAGGTTAACTTACTTGAATCATCGACATAAATAGGTGTAGCACCCGCCCACAGTTGACTTCTAGTCATCGACTAGAAACAAATCGTCGATCTATAAGCGACTCAAAAATTCCGTCTTTTTAAATTCGTTATTTTCGAGTTGGGGTCGGTTCAAGGATGTTTTTAATGAGTGAAGCGGCTCAAAGATTTACTATCTAAGTAGATCCGCCATTTTCGATTGTAATTTATGTTCAAAAATACTTGTATAAAATAGAAAAGCGCGACAGGCAGGGCTGACTTAAGGAAACAACCAATATCATAACCGGCTCACGTTTTCTACTCGAATTTTTGAACGATTCATAAAATTTAATATTGAATTGTGGTGTTTCAAAGGGATTCGGACCCACCCTATATATTTATTTGATATATATATATATTTATATATTTGATAACAAGGCGATTTGGAGAATAATTTATTATTTTTTTGGATAAGAAAATTTTTTACAATTAGTTTGGAAACGCTCGAACCCTTGTCCTAAAATGATCCCAACTATCCGCAATCCAGGGCTACCCGAAGCAAATAAGTAATTGATAAATCTCTACGACATTTATCATTTCATTATATTTGTAATTTATTAACAAAATTTTATTAGAAATTTTTTAAATTTGGAACCCAAGTTTGTGTGCTATGCTAAGTTTATATGCTTTTGAAATTGAACCGATCTGATTGGGATGAACGCTAAAATAGATGAGCGTAATTTCTTTTTGAAAATTAAAAACAAAATTTCTTACTCTGGTAATTTATTTAAAGCTATTGGATTAATATCGGCTTCGTTAGAGCCGTGCGGTACATTTTTTTTTACTTAACGAATTTGGATTCCCGTTTACCCTTGTAACCAAAAGCATTTGCACCGTGATACAAATATTTTTAAAAAAACACGTGGCACTCGCGGGTTGTCTGTAAAATCGGTTTACGGACGATAATTTTACGTGATAACGTCATAAGAAAACATTGATAAAAAATTGCATACTTTTATGAATTGAATTATGTTTATGTAACAGATAATACGAATTAAAACTATGTTATTACATTAACCTTCAATAGGCTAGTGCGTTATGTGCATTAAACATAATTGCATCATTTGGTGATCGCGAGATCGAACCTCATGCCAGACAAGTTTTTTTTAATGGCATTTTATAATTCAAATGATGTCTATATATGATGAAAAGCCGATCGTGCCTCTCTCTCGCTTGTTCCGCGCTCTCGCTTGCGGAACGTGACAATTTTTCGTGCGTGCAGCCGGTATATCAATTTATAAGACGTTATCACGTCAAAAACAAAATTTAAGATATGGGCATAATATGCATTTTTAAATCTTTTACTGAAAAGTATTTTTCTTTCTTTGGTATTAATAGATAATTTTATTATATTTCGATCGCATTTTAAAAATAAATAAGTAGCAACTAAAATAATTTATTGTAAATAATTTATTTTGAACTACAAACTAAATTTCTGGAAAAGCACTTCCGAGTAACTTTTTTCCGTGATGTTGTATGCTATAAGTTCGAATTATCAGTCTTTTTCCGCCTAACCGTAGCGGACACACTCTATCTGCTCTCAAAAAGAAGCACGTGGAGTAGAGCGCCATTTCTAACTCTGGACTTGTTCCAATGAACATAGATCCCACTGGCTTGTCAAGATTGTGAAATTTGAAGTGATATTTCACTATCGCTCCTTTCTGTGGTAAGAATAAAAGTAGAGGTTATTTCTTTAAAAGAAAACAAGAAAAAACTCACATTTCCCAGATCAATTTTGTGCAGATAGCCCAAATAGTTTGCGTTTCCTTTCGCCTCAGCATCTTCAAAGTAGATCCAATTATGCAAACCAGAAACCACCGTGTTTCGAATTTCTGCCAAAAACACGTGTTCGAATCCGCTAGATCCAACTTTTTTGCTACCCCGCGAATACATGTCAAACCATAAATCTTTCATTGCACTTTTAAACTCGCCCAAAGTGTTTCCAATTTTACCTAAAACAGCAATGCAGTTCAAATTGGAAGACAACAATGACCCTTTACCTTTTTCTTTCAAAAAATTCCTAGTCAACTCCATCACCGACGTGGATAAAACGGCATCCAAAAAATCGTCTTCTTCTAGGGTTTCTTGAGTCGTGACTTCTTCTTTGACATTTGTTGCTAAAATGTAGTTGTCGTGTAAACGTAACATTTTACTTATAGTGGGCATATTGAAAGCATTTCTGTTGATACTCAATAGTCTGCAAAAATAGTTATAAATAATACAGTAAAGACAAAAGACAAAATATTACGGAAGAGGTGCTTCGTCGATCTGCGACCTAGATGTCGTCTTAGATTGGTAGTTAATTGTAACAAATCTGGCTGCATTGTTAACATCATTTTCTAGTAGGTTTTCAAAAAATTCCCGTAATTCTTCGTCGCTCACGTCATTTCCATTTTCTCGTGGCTTGTGGCCGGATGAGGTGTGATGTGCTTGATTATTAAAGTGGGTCCCTGAAGAAAAGTTACGTTGTGTAGTTGTGCTATTTGAAACGGGTCGAACCCAAGCTGGCGAAAGAGATACCGGCTGGTAAAAATTATTTCCTCCTAACGCTGGCCATGGAGTCGTTACAACTGGTCCGAAGTTTGGCCAAGAAGGATTTACCGTGTAATAATTTTGATTGTTATTTAATGCGGGCCATCCGCCGGAAAAATTTTGTTGACCTAACAAAAATGATTATAGTTCAGCAAATGAATTGATTGATTTTCGCAACCAATGGAATGAAGTGAAAAATGGAGGAGTTTTATCTAAAATGGACGGGAGTGTGTGAATTTGAAAAATATGAGGAGGGAAATCCAAAAAACAAAATGTTAGTAATCTTCTGTGGCTTTTACGGGGAATACCGCGAAAGTAAATTTTTGCATTATATTTTGATGAACTCTATCTGTTTTTATACCTGGAATCGCCTAGTTACATTATCATTAAGCACGGAAAAAATATCTTATTAAAAACAACACTTGAAATTTTACGTTATCTGTCATTTTGAAGTAGAACGTAAATAAACGATAAATTCACTTAAGAGTTGGAAGTAAAAAATATATATTTTAATTTTGTATCCTATAAAATATGCCCAACTACGCCACTGATGCGCTACGTGCAGTTCCTGGGCTTGGTAAGTGTTATTGATTGTAAAGGTTTTTCCCAGTGACACTGCAGTATTATAATTTAGATGGAGTATTTATACGATAAGGTTCTTTATGAAAAAGTAGGTAAATATGTCAACGTAATCAAATATAACCAATAAAATCTACTTACACAGAACGTCAGTGACAATGGCAGTAGCGAAAATTACCAAACACCACACAATATTTTCCCAAGAGTTACTCATTATTTTGCAAACTCTTTACTGTTCCAAATTAACTATACACATCTAGTACATCAAAATTTAGGTAATCTAGCCTTTAATACTAATCAATGGTCATTATTTATAAATAAATCTTCATTATCTCATTAACGCGAAACAGGGTCATAGTCGTAACACAGAGACTTATAAGGGTATTGTTAGAACTCGAGAGTATAGACAATTTAGATCAAGGCTGCCATTTTAGTGAACCACTTAAAATTTAAAATTTGATCAAGTTAAATACAGTTACTTACAAAATTTTGGAAACTTTCGAACATTCCTATATTGGCAATCTAAATTTTACCTTTTGAAGACTTTTTATCATATAAAAATTGCTGTTACAACAATACTTTACAGACATTTTTTGTTGCAAATTTCATTCTCTTCATTTTTGTTTATATACAATTTTTTAATACATCGCTCCATTTCTGAGATATAGTAACTTCAAACAAGCTCTGTAAAAATTTTAAAAAAGCCTTTTTTGGTCATTGTATCTCGGAAACGGTGCGCTGAAATAGAAAAATGGATAAAAATGAAGGGGATGATATTTTCAAAAAAAAGTCTGTGTATTTTTTGTTGATTTACACAAATTTAGATGTAAATTTACATGTATTACAAATTAAATAGCATGCGATAACTCAGTGACGTATTACTCGGCGATCGGTTAATTTTGCTACTATTGGAGTCTTTGGGGGGGGGGGGGGCTTGGCTGAAAGTTTTTAGTTTAGACATTGAATTTATCACCAGCGAAGAGACGGCCATTAGCCTAGTTTGTTAACTAAGTAACTGTTGACATTAAGGTACCCGGTTCAAATCCGGGAAGTGTCTAAACTTTCTTATGATCGTCTCCGTGCTTCGGAGGGCACATAAAGCCGGCGGTCCCCCCGAGTTGATGATTGCCACCATCAACTATTAAAAAACAGGGTTACAGGCATTCCCCAATCGGGCCTAAACAACCGTGTGGTCTAAATGCTGTTACCCATAGATAAATAAGCTATGCTATATTTCTCGATAGAGAAAGAGGCCGATAGTCCAGCAGTGGACTGAAGAGACTGATAATGAATATCTCCAGCGAAAATGTAATAATTACAGAATATAATGTTTTCTGAAAATATAGAAAATTTGTTTGTTTGATTAATAGAAATTAAAATAAGCGAAGATTTGTAAAAGTGCCAGATCGTAAATTACAAATTAATATAAAATTTAAATTTTGATGATGATTACAAAATTGGCGTAAAAAAGCTGTTTCCATAAGATTACCTCCGCCCATGGCGTGTTTTTATTTTATACCAATATTTTTGTATAATGGCATACATATCTAGTAAACCAGTGAATTTCTGCGTCGCTACAATCTTTAAAAAAATTCCTGAAATCAAAAAATTAAAAATTCTCCGGGGTCCCCAAAAATCAAAAATTACAGAACTACAAAGACGCCGATCTTTGCTTTTAAATTCCCCGATAATCACAGATTATTAGTACCACTAATATGTATTTCCGTTGTTGATGTCTGATACTTTATTTTAAACTTATAATAATAAATTTTATGAAAATTTTTTCAAGATAATTTGTACTTGGGTGTTTTAACAATATATCACTACACAACCTATACCTGCTAGTCATTGCCAAAAAATTTTTTTAACAGTCGACCGAAAATAAACAAAAATTTCCACAAACACTGTTTTGCATTATGGAAATCCAAAATGGTTTCAAAAAACCATTGGAAGAAAAATCTATTGAAGATCTTAAAAAGTTATTTACGTAATTAGTATGTTTTATTGTTATTATAATATTATTTCCTTTTAATATTTTATTACAATAAAATAAAAATAAAAACAATAAAAAATAAATAATTTTTTATTTTGTCTTTCCCTCCCATCCCCCGAATAACATTTGTTTAATAAATAAACTATACGTCAATTGTATGAGTTTAAGTTTCGTATAACCCGGAGACCGTAAATTGCGCCAGCGGTCAAAGGTGTTCTTAATCCTACCCGTAAATTGAGCCAAAAGATTATTTCTGTGTATGTAAACCTTTAGTACATCGGTAGAATTACTGCCTAGTTTAAATAGTAATTCATTAATACTAGCTTAATTTATTAATTATAACGTGTAAATAATTAGTGTACACAGAGAAAAATATTCACTCCCTTGCTAGTAGCGCAAATAAATTAGTGTGCACATCGAAAAAGATTCACCCTTTGCTAGTAGCACAATTTGCCGAGTTGGACCATCTAGGGGGATGTTTTTAATGCTACAGCGCTTGTCAAAACGGCTTAGAGCGGAGACTGCAGAGGGTGGAATTTGACAAGAGCAATCACGGCAAATCTCGAATCCACCATAAAATCTAGTAATCTGACACAAAATAATAGAAAACCGCATTTAGATTCATTTTTGGTCCTGATAAAGACCGGTGTTTAAATCCGAAACGACAGGTAAGAATCCTCAGACTGGGTAGCGTTCAAATGCTGTTTAAATACTGCAGCTCAAACGTCCATTTTAACCAATTTCCAATAAAATAGAAAATAACTTAAAAAAGTTTTAGAATTTTTTAAGTATTTATGTGGTATTTAGTAGTATGCGATGTTAAAATAATAAAACCTAATAAAATGTTAAAAAAATAAAATTTTTAACTGTTAAGTAAATAATACATACTACGAAGAACATAATATATTTAAAGAAACCAAAATGACAATAATTCACATTTAACAGGGTTGAACTTAGAATATTTGAATAAACAAGAAAATAGAATTCTGAAAAAATTACGCTATAGAAATGATAAAAATTACTTAAAAATAAAATAAAAATAAAAAACTTGTAACATAATATAAAGGCCCTTATTTCACGATTATTTTCGATCATCAGTAATGTATAACAGTAAAAATAACAAGAAGTGAGAGCAAATATACCAACAAATTGAAAAAAATTAAAAAATCAAGAAATTAAGCAAACTATACAATAATGTTGCGCTTACCAAATAACAAACCTAAACGACGTCATGTGTCTAAATGAAATTTTAGGTTAAGTAAATGAATATGAATCCTAAATCCCATACAATGGGGTTGAAGCAGAGACATACAATGCCATCTATCACCTCGAAAACTAAATTTGAAAAGAAGTTTCAAATTTTACCACGTTTTTGTACCTAAAGCACGTTTACTATAAAATAGAAAATAACGAATTTTTATCTTGATATTTCAGTTGCAAGTTCAAATTCCTTAAGTTTTCAGTACCACGCTTGACTGACGTGAAAACGTTCAGCATTGCATTTGCAAATGAACATTTGAAGAGGTTAGATTTAGTTAGCTTTCTATACTATTATAATTGTGATTTATGGCTATATTAATTCCCCCCCCCCCTCCTTCTAGTGAATTCCATATGGTAAACATATTTTGATACCTTCACAAAGCTGCGCCACTGGCACTATGGGGATTACATAATATTTTAAATAAGTACTAGTAAATACACCACTTTTTGGGGATTATAACTTAAGCTACCTACACTGACTGCTGGCGCAATTTACTAGTTGTCCTTAAGCCACAGTATGGTCTATCATAGAATTCTATATAGATTATAGACCTATTATTTATACTGTAATCAAACTAAACCAATGTTAAAATAAATAAAAAAAATTCATTTCTTAAGTTATTTTTCTATTCTATTATACTGTGCTTAAGCTACCGACCAAAAAGGGGCGACAAAATATTTACCGCTGGCGCAGTTTACATACGTCCTATTTTACTTCTTCTTTGCATCAATTAATTGCTATTTTAAAGGAGATTTAATCTCTTAAATTTAAATTAATATACCTAATAGTAAAAATTATATTATTGACTTTTTATATTCCCATATTCTTAATATTTATCCTACTTTATTTTTATTTGGAAATAACTAACGGGTTCAGTTGAGGTTTAATTTTCATAAACTGTATAACTGTTACAAGATACGTCAGCTTATTTAAATTTAAATTAATATAGAAAAGTAACTGTATAAATGCCTTAGAACTGCGGTCATCCGAGTTCCACCTTGTTAATAAGAATATTGACCCGAAATCGAAATCATAAATTGTTACAGTAGAGTACCGATATCTGTGTATCTATGCTCCTTCATCTGGTGTTTGCTCTTGACGTTGAAATTTTTACGAGCCGAGCTCGGGAGACGCCGATCCGTCGTCTTGAATATTGACCCGCGATGGTTAGCCCATTATATATTGAGATGTGCTTCGAAATTTTAAGCCCAAGATTGATCGCCATTTAATGAGATGACTCGAGCTATACAAATCTATAAAATTTGCTCATTCCAAAAATTATTCTAGCTGGGTATCCATTATTTAACATGAGACTCTTCAAATTGTTTTTTTTTTATTGTTACTGAATTTCGTCTAATTTCCATATTTTTCTTCATTTCCTTCTCCAACGGTATAATTTCAAAATTTTCTTTTTGTTCAATTTTTATTTTTGTTGTAATCGTTAATTTTTCATTTTTTAATATCCATAGTTTTCCGTTTACTTTCTTTATCTCATTTCCGTACTTAATGTAGCGTTTTAAATTTTCCATTACTCCATTTTCCATTACTGAATCTAATTTTATTATTTTTTCACTAAATCACTCCGGTTCTACTTTCTCATCTATTCCACTTATTTTTTTGTTATTTTCTATGATTGTTTCTATTTTGTTTGCTAATTTTTCATAGTTTTAATCCATTTTTTGTTCTATTCGAGTCATGTTTTTGTTTATTTCAGTCGTGTTTTTGTTTATATCTTGTTTTATATCACTCGCGTTTTTATCCATTTTTTTTATTTAAGTTTTTGTTCATTTCATTCATGTTTTTGTTCATTTCACTCAACATTTGCATCATTTTCTTTGTTTGTTCCTCTTGTGTTTCCGAAATTTTATTTACTCCTGCCATTTTTTGTCTTTGTTTTTATTTTTCTTTACAAATTAATTTTTTTATTAATTATCTCAGATTTCTCAGGGTCAAAAAGTAGGTTGCTTTTTTCAAGTCCCACGTTGGGCGCCATTTAATGAAATGACCCGAGCTATACAAATCTATAAAATGTGCTCATTCCAAAAATTATTTTAGAATTCTAGAATAGAATTCTAGAATTCTAGAATTTCTATTCTAGCTGTGAGCTCTTGTATAGTTGAAGTTTTCTTAAATTGTAAATTAAATGCTCAAATTTTTGTTTTACCTTGCATATGCATGGTTATTTTGGCTTCACGTGCGCGCTCGCTTCGCATATGGTATTCCAGCTGGCGTCTGGTCAAACAAATTTGTTGCAACGTAATTTTAATGCGTCGACAAAATTTTCACTAATTCTTCAATTTTATTATTTTATTTTCACTTCACTTTATTAATTAAATAAAAATATCAACTCAATTTAATTTTCAAACAATTAACATTTTAAATTTTCATTGCGAGAAAGATGTTCGTCCGCTAAACTACTCGACGCGAAGGCCTAAGCCCAAGTCTGTCTCTTCAAGCCCCACTCTTTTCTAGTTTTTCATTCTTCCCACCTTTATTTACATAGCAAATATTTAACTAACATTTTTATATCCAATATGATACAAATAAATAAATACTAAAACAAATTTAAACTTTAAAATAAATGAATTAAAAGTTTATAGCATTTCGAAACACGACAATATAGTATATTTAACTAGGGGCGGTAATATTTCTAATTTCAAGGGGGTGGGGGATTTCTAAAAAATAACCAGAACATTAAAAGTGTTTAGTAACGACATTCGTTTATACTGGTTTGAAGGGTAAACCGCTCTTGCATCCAACTCTAATGTACTGAGTAAAGATGAGTAGTGTAATAGATTTTAGATCTACAATAATTTTTAAGTGATTTATTAGTTAATAATATAAAAATTTACAAATATAATAATAAATCTGATAACAATATTACTTAAAATATAAAATTAATTTTATTAATGATGCGAAGAATGGTCCATTTCTCTATTTAGCAATGGAAAATAAACACTTGCCCATACAACAAAACATAATAGCAGTCCTAGGTATGTAAACGATCTTGTTCTATCCCAGCCAATGAGCACTTGAACGGGCTTTGGCTTTCTATTAATGTGGGCAGAAGTTCCACTTTGCTAAAACAAAATTAAATATAAAAATCTCTTTCAAAAATAATATATTATACACCTAGGGACTAAAGAAGACTTTCAATTCCGAGTGTGAAGATTGTTGTCCAAAAATAATATATATTAATCCTGGGGAATATATACTATTTTTTGAGCTCTACATTGTTTTATAAGAAGAAAAAGTAGAAGTTTTGTTGTGTTCAGCCACACCCAGAGTAGTTCTACTTTCTTTCCTTATAAAAAAATATACTATTTAATTGCTCGACGATAAAAAACGACAGTTTAGTATTCAAAATTTCGGAGTAAAGTGGTACTTTACTACATGAAAGTGCAAAAAAAAATTGTTAAAAATTTGGTAGTTCTCACCTGACTGCCATTCGCTGCGGAAGTTAAAATTTCTGTGCTGGATGTGTTCATTTTAGTCAACCTTAGCAACAATTACAAAAAAACTACTGTATCAATGCAGACAATCCATTTTTTAACGTCCAGATAAGATTAAAAACAATTGATAACCACATTCAATATTTAAATTTACATTTTATTAATAATTACACGGAGCGCAAATAATGAACTTTAAAATGTCTACAGGTATTTATATTATTTATAAATAATGGAAAGTAGTCAATACAACGTAAAAAATATTGTAACTAATTTTGTGACGTAACAAAAATCAAACATATTTACCTGCTATTAACAATATTTACATTTAAAAATATATACAGCGACCAAATTTAATTGCACACGATTGCCTTGAAACTTAAATAGCATTCATTGTATTTTCTGTAGGTAGGTATATTAACAATTTCTCTAATAAGACTGTCTCGTGATGTAACAGAATTTACCAGTACGGTTTAGATCAAAACGTGATTTTTTAAAATTGTTTGCTTTGCTTAAATTAGCAACGATATTCTTGCTGAACACAGTATACTAAATATTGCAAAATTTTCTGTAAATTCCCAATTAAAATTTTAGTCCTTGCTGGGCGGCCTGATGCCGCAAAACCGTATACTTTAAAAAGAAGCGGCATTTCTTTTTATGTAAAATGGAGTAAAAAAATTAGTAATAATAAAATCTTAGGTATATCCCATAAGAAGTGGAAAATATTTTAGAGAATGGAAGATAGCTAGATGGGTTCTTAAAAAAGGAAACGAAGGATTTTGATGGAACAGACATACATACTGCTGCGACCTTATGCGCACCTCTGCATACAAAATTTCTATCTCGTCTATGGAATACGTAGGTTCTCGAATGCGAAATTGTTACAAGTAAGACAATAAAATAACTGTTGGATATTTTTATTTTTATTTGCAACTCAAAATTTTTATAAAGTAGGAACAAATATTAACAAAAGCAAAACTCACGCAAATAGTCGACCTCAGCTTTTCTGTTGAAAAAACCAAAGTTATCTTCCTTCGAAAAAATATCGCGCACAAATAACACGCGACCTTCTTATCTTCAACTCCTTTGAACAGCTTTGTCTGCTCGATTATGTTCTCTTTCTTCTACTGCTCTGGATATCTTCAATCCAAAAAAACAATCATTTTTATCACCAACTCTTCTTCCACTTTAAACAATATTCTTCACACGAATAAACCTCTATTGAATTCTTTTGTATGCCTCTTAGGCATCAACACGACTCCTCTCTCAATTCAATTAATAAAATTCTTCTCAAACTTTCATCGACCGACCGCTTTGCTCAAATTATTCTGACTCTCCAATTTATTTATTGATTCTTCTACCCCCTTAGATATTCTTTGCAATGTGTCTGCTTTTCATTGGTTGTACTTTAATGTCCTTTTATTTTCAAATCTAGATTTTTCATTATTTAAATTTTGGCTGTTGTCGGCATTTGGTGAGTCATGATGCAAACATAAAAATAATAAAATCAAAATCGAAAAAGAAATAACTTACTAACTAGACAAACATAAAATATTAAACGTACTGAAATCAAAATAAAGAATACACAAAAATAAAACACACACTGGCAATAAAAATGTTAAAATAGAGTTTTGCTTTGTTTTGTTCTTCTAGTTGCAAATACAGTTATCTTATTGCTAAGTTCGCAACCCATTTTAATTACTTAGTGCGGACACTACAATACCTACAAACTTATTGTGTTTATAATGAAGTATAATAAACGACATGATAAAATAAAATGTAAAATGAATCTTAAAAAAATTAATTTGTTACTACATTTGCTTTTCTAGCTAGCTCAGTGGGTGAAATAAATTTGAGACTCTCAATAAGATGAAATAAAGATCAAATTTTGTGTTTTACAAAAAATTATTTATTAAATCTATTATAAATGTTACATTTAAATTGAAATGGAATATGAAATAAAGTTATTACATGGCTAACCGATATAAAATTATCATTCATCAATCAAATACCGCAATAAAATCTTCTGTAATGTAATCGTCAAACTTGTAAGATAACTTGCAGCTACATATATGTGACGTCTACAAAATATGGTTTTCAAATAATTCTTTGGAACAAAGAGCCACCCACTCATTGATAACAGGTAGGTAAATTTAATATTTGACGTTCAACCCAATAAACCTTTGCACATGTGGGGAAATAAATTTCGTAATCTTACCTCTACTGTAGATTTTCACTTATCCTATTCTGCATATTAATCTAAGGAGATAAAATAATGGAAAATTTACTTCACTTTTAAACAATAACGTAGTTCAAATAAAATGTAAAGAAAAATCCGCTTGGAACTGATTTATCATCGAACGTCGTTATACAAAAATCTTTTTCTGAATGTATACCCATTTGTCAATTTTTTTATTTTTATTAAAGTTAACGTTGATAGCCAATTGGCTGATTCTGTCAACTAATTTTAAATTTTACTAAATCTTCTAGTTGCAAGTAAGTAAACTTTGCATATAGCACTTGATGTAACTGATTGTTTCTCAATAGTTCAATCAACATTAAACTTCAGATCACAAAATACAATTCTTTTATTTTAGATTATTGAAGATAATACAAAAAATTAAAAAACTAATTAGGATACAAAGAGAAGAAGAGAAAGAAAGATAACAGCAAACATAGAGAAGAAAAGTGAGCTTGTTAATTAAATTAAAATTATTTTAGCGGAATCTTATAATGTGTCAACTTATCTAAATCAAGGTAAATTGTATTTGTGATGATATTTGCAACTAAGAGTAGGATTCTCGTCTACTCGAATTAAATTATTATATTATTGTTAATTTAACATATTAGTAGGCACATTCCTATGTTGCCGACTCAATAATTAATTCTGGAAACCTTGGTATTTTTGTTATCGCGGAAGTTAATATGTAAAGGCCAAGAATGATGTATGACTTTTTTTTTTGGTGACTTTACAGGTGAGTGTAGAGTCATTGTTATACCAATACTGACATTCTGAACTATCATTATATATTTTTATGACGAAATTGATGCAAATATCATACTTTATTAATTTCATTGACACTGTGCGAATTGTGTATTTTGATTATTTGATGAACTTTATACTTGTATGTGATTTGACCATCAATAATGACGGCGCGATAATAGGATAACCTACTTTATATTATTTACACTGATAAATTACAATATTTGTTATTTGTGACTCTTCAGCGGGGTCCAGGTTCACAGTTCTGTATAAAGATAATTTATTATAGTATTTACCCTCGCGCCGTAATTCCCTCCTCAATTCTTAAATAGGCTTTTTCTACCTTCAGATATTTTATTTTTTTTTAAATTGAAATGTTGATAAAAAACCTCCAGTTAATTTTTTAAGTACACCTTATTTTTTTGCCCCAATATGCGGTACTATCTTATATTTACTGACTTTGATACAGGCAGATCAGCCCCACATATTATCTAATCAGAGTTCTTGTAAGAACTATTTAAAATTTTCTGATAAAGACTCGAACCAGCGATGGCTCGTCACAAGAGGCTAAGCTTCCTTTACTTCAAAAAGCAAAAAATGAATTTTCAATACATATCTAGAAAATAACATCATCACATCATAGTTTGTCTGCACTTGTCGAATGACTTCGGTAGCTAAGGTGTCACTTAGAGATCTTGGGTTCGATCCTTGGGAAAGACGATTTTTTTTTTCTAATCTAATCTAACTAATCAAGTTAACCTAAAAGAAATATACTTAACAATAATTTGTAATCTACTGACAACTTTTAATAAATTCAAGAATAAAACAAAATAGTATTGGAACACTTACAGATAAGAAAACACTTACAATAAATAAACCTTAAGATACAATATTGATTTTTAATTTCGCTAATTAAAAATAAATTTTCATTAATATTTTCACGTTTAAATGAAACATTTAAAATATTTGGAAGCACTTCGATTTTGTCTTCTTAAATTAAAAATTGATAAAAATACAAAAGTATAATAATACTGCTGTAAAATAAAATACAACAAAATATACAAAATTTGACTATCGAATAAAATTATTGTATAATTAATATAATACACGCTTAAATTAATTAGGCATTTAAAATTCATTCTCTTAAGTTAGCTATCACAATCATACAATTTTCAGATGTCTTAGAATTACATACACAACTATCCATATTAAAAACAACACAATTAAAACACAAAACGCTATAGCTTTGAAGTTATTCCAAGGACCATCGGTTAAATCGGGAGGTAAAAATGTTTTTTTAGCTGCTCGACACACTTCCGTTCTACAGACTATTCGACTAGGTTTGGAAGGTCCTGCTGATGATGGTACTATCGGAATGTTCCCAACTGGATATTTTTGAATGCTTTTTGCCGTGGATTTGGAGGTGGAAGACACTTCGGCGGTGGCAGCAGCTTTTTTATTTGATTGTACTAATCCTAACTCAGTTCCTTCTTCCACATCGCGAAATCCACCATTGTCCATCTGAAATTCAATTCAATATAAAATATGATATTAAATGTTTAGTATTATCGTGTAAAGACACTATTAAATACAATATTTATAAAGGAAGTTATAAATATAAATAATATACACCAATCATCAAACAACACGAAAACTAACATCCTACAGCTATAATAAGCATCCATTTAATTATAAATTGTTAAAATAAAAAAAAACTCTCCAACCCAAACGGTAATTTCATTCAAATACTTTAATATTTTTTCATTGCAACGTGGAATTCAAACCACGGTGCAGATCCGATCCAAAAAATGTTTTTCAAATTAAAAAGAAAGAATTTGTTATCTTCCATAGATAGATAGTTTTTGATTTTTCTATACCTAATAATATATTGAAGTTTAAGATAACACTTATTTTGATTTGTTACGGCTTGGTTATCAATACTTTTGATTATATAATGATACAAGAATTTGAAATAGTGTCGATAACAAATTCTTTAATGGAAAATCATATGTAATTGGATTTGTTGATATTTATCACATATTTAACAAACACTTACATTAAATGGGAAACGAATAAGTGATACTAAATATGTACTAGAAGCAATCTATTTAAATGCACATTATATTGGTGCACAAATAAGGTGCATCCTAAATTAAAAAATAAAAATAGGGAAATATTTACTCGTTTATTCTTCATTATGTAGATGATGCGTTTTGGTTTTAAATTAAAACTTAGCACTAGTAAATATTAACTACATCACATTTTGTTCTACTTAATTTACTATTCTATTAAGTAGACTAAAACACAACGTGATCGTAACGAAGGCGAAATGCGACTTACTGCCTGTCTCTTTCTGCAGGACGGAATGCAAATAGAGGATACCGTATGTGATAAAGAGATAAACTATATCACAACCAGTGGTTTGTAACAAAATTGTAAACAATTTCAAAGTAAATAATCGAACGGATACCGCAAATTGTACCGGCAATTTTGTTTGTACGTTCGGTGGGCTTCCCAAAAATTTAAATTTTGATGCCCAAAATTCATCAAAAAAAAAAAAGCTATTGGAAACTCGAAGACCTCTTCGCGAGAGAACAAAAATATTATCCAAAAAATATTTTCCTATTGGAAAATAAAAAATTCTAAACCGTTTCTGTGGTATTTAATAATTGTGGTCATAAAGTTAGTGGTTAGCTATAAAGGTATAATAAATCTAAATATGCTAAAATCAAACATCTACTTTGGTACCACAGGTACAACTAAAAGTGAATGTATAAACATTTTTTGCTAAAATATTACGCCGTAAAAGTTGATTGATGTAACAGTAAATTTTTTTTCTTCCTGCCAAATAACAGCAAGTTTGCGGAATGTCGAATTAAATAAATTCATAAAATTGAAAAATATTATCATAATTTTATTTTACTTAAAATTAAAAAAATATATTTCATATTGACCGATTTGCAGCTAACAGCAGCTGCATATCGGCAAAATGCAGCTAATCGATTTATTTAGTTCTTCGTAGATTGAAGTCGAAGTTTTGGGCCCCTGCTCTCACTGGGGTTCCCATACATACCATCGGGCTCGGGAATATGTACAGAATACAACCATAAGGGTTTCCATTAAAATATTTAGCTTCGTTCTCCAAAAATGCAAGATCCGCTACTGATTACTCATTTCGCCAATTTTTTTTGTGCTTGTGAGATTTCTATATGTTTCAAATTAAAAAGAATGTTTAAATGAATCTCTACTGTTAAAGGTAAAAAGAATATTAAAAAAATATAAAATGTGGTGTCGTGAGACACCAGATAGGAACGAAGTACCTTATTATACATAAATATTAATTTCAAGTTCTAGTGGGGTAAAAAAAAATTTTTATTATGATTTTTTTATCGATAAAAATCAAAATCTACTTTACAAAATTGTCAAAATAGCGATTTCGGCATGTGTCAAAGTCGATGTAAATCCGCAATCATCGCGGTCATCTTTGAATTTTTCGAAATTTTTTTTTGCACTTTCGGATTTAGATAATTTTTTGCATCTGGGTGGCATTTTTCAAAATCGATTTAATTAAAAATTTTGGGCGTTTTATTTTGGCTGAAAATTTTTAAAATTATTAAATTACATTTCTTTTTTAGTTTATTCGCCTGTTTAACAATTTTAACGCGTTCTTAATTCGCAAGACGCAAAGAGTAGCTTATATAGCGTATCACTATAACTTTTAACGATACCCATTGTGGCGTTGAGCAAAGGGCTACGCCTACACATTTTAGCCGAGGGATCGAATCCCGGTGAAGACGACTTTTTTTCTAGAGAAATTTGCAAACCTATGACTCGTGGTTTCCGAATATTATATTAAATAATTAATACACAAACGCAAGACTGTGTTTGTGTAATGTACTGATACTGATCAGATGTTCTACATTTGACCACCAGATGGTGTAATTATCGAACGATATAAAAATCTATTTTTATAACGCATTTTCTAACGCATTTTCACTACGAACGTTTTTTTCCGATTAGGGTACCTTTTTGCATCCTCCCATAAGGAACTTCGTTCCAATAAATACTTTTTTCGAAGAAGAAATAATAATAATAATAATAATAATAATAATAATAATAATACTTATTTATTAAGAAACTAAATATACCATTTCTTAATTGGTTGGCTTCTAACAAAGTTAGTTTTTCAAGCCACCCGTTTCAGCTCAAAAACAATCAACAAATATTAACAAAAAAAAAAAAGATGTACAAATTACATCTCTGCATAAATAGCAGCATCCAAATTACGGCGGAAGGACCTTACACTGGTAGAGTCGTCAAAGAGGCTACGATGTCTTTCCACAAATCTGGGTGCCAAACACGCAAAACATCGCTCGAAACCTGCCATGGAATAGGAGGGCACATCGAAATTTCCCAAATCCCGCAGAACACGTGCATGGCAAGCTGAACGGGGTCTAATCATTTGTCGAAGATAACTCGGCTCTCCGCTCTTCAAAATTTTGAAGATCATAACTCCAAATAGTACCGAAAAACGATGTTCTATCTTGGGTATGCCATGTTCTCGATAGAAAGGTGTGACGTGGTCGTATCTACGCAGATCAAAGCAAAAACGCAGACACGAATTCTGCATGAGCTGGAGCCTGCGCCTATATTCCTGCGTGAGAAAACCGTAATATACCGCTGCACAGTATTCTATGTTAGATAAGATCGTAGTACTAACAATTGACCACTTCACATGAGAAGGTAATATGGTTTTAAACTGGTACAGCGATCTAAGCTTGTAATAGCACACCTTAAGCTTACGGTCTACATGTAGACGAAAATTGAGCTCACTGTCCAAGACCAGACCCAGACTCCGAGCACAATCCACAACCCTGACGGTTTCACCACCAATCGCAACAGACGATGTTGCAACACTTAAAGCCCTACGCACCAGCCCAGGACTACCCAGGAACAGAAGCTCCGACTTCGCAGGGTTCAGAGTCAGACCATTCAATAACGACCAAACACGTATCGATTCGAGATTACGATTCAACATATCTATCACAGTACCAATGTTCGAAGGCTGACATGATACATGTATTCGAGAATCATCGGCATAAAGATCGAGAGAGCAATCCGGATCAACTACTCTCTCCAAATCGGTCGTGTATAATATAAACAACAGTGGGGCAAGAATACTTCTTTGCGGGACACCACAAAAAATAGTCAACGGCCGAGACACCTTTCCTGCCAACTCAACTACCTGGGATCTATCACGCAAATAACCCGTCAACCACCTACAGAGTAACTCGTCACAGCCATAATGGTGTAGTTTGGCTAAAAGACGATCATGTACAACCGAGTCAAAGGCCTTAGAATAGTCAAGAAGCACCAATAAGGTGACTTCAGAACGATCGATTGATGAAGCAATATCCGAGGTGAGCCGCAACAAAGAAGTCACAGTACTGTAGTGGGGTCTAAAACCAGACTGGGCAGCATGGTGGAGTGCCAAATGCTCATATAAAGCATCCTTAATAAAAGACTCAGCTATCTTTTGCAAAAGGCGATAAAATACTAATAGGACGGAGATGAGAGGGCTCTACGGCCATTGGAACCTTAGAAAGTGGTCTGACACGTGATGCCTTCCAGATAGATGGCACCTCTCCGGTTCTAAAAGAAAAATTTAACAAGTTGCAGATCACCTTGCTGCAAAACGGAAGTACGAGTCTCAACATACGAAGACTGATACCATCAGGACCAAGAGCGTTGGAGCGCAGAGCCCCGGCAACATCAATCAACGCCCCAGGTGTGGCCTTACAAATAGAGAGTGCTTCCACCCCCGAAAAAGACGAACCATTCAATCCCAAATTAGTCCCTGTAGAAACTTCCGGAACAGAGCCGAGAAAATATGCGTTAATGAAATCTGGATCCTCACACAACCGTGCAGATATCTGACTAGATGGACGAGAATGAACGCCCCAAGAAGACAAACACCGCCAAAGCTTTTTTGGATCTGAGCGATGAAGCACAAGCTGGCGATTTATATAACTCGCCTTCTCCCTCTTGACAGCGCCCGATAGATAACTTCTGAGATCACGATAACATTCGAAATCAACACTTGAACGTGTGCGCCTATACTTGTTGTAGGACCGCCTCTTCAACTTGGCCATCTCTCTGATTGTCCACGTAATCCACGGCTTACTCCTTTCTCTGCAAACTATTGTACGAATAGGAGCATGTACATTGAAAAGCGACAGAATGAGATCATTCAAGAACTCGACCTTAGAATCACATAGGGATAACTCATCAACGATACCCCACGGTAAACCTGCCGCATCAGTTGAAAAATTAACCTGATCAAATTCACGAAAATCACGATAGGTGATCTTACGCGGTTCATGTGGCAACGCAGCCAAATTTAAGCAGCAATGCACCAAGTAGTGATCAGTAGAAGCCAAAAGCCAAATAACTTTATAACTTTTAATTAAATATATTAAATAATCGAAATAAAAAAAATTAATATTGCATGTTACTTAAAATAGACGGATATCAATGTAATATAATTTCCAGACGTGCACAAGTGAAGAAACCTATTTTTATAAAAACTACTAGAAACACTTTTGCTTGCTCGGTGTAGCTCTGATGTATGGGAGCAGTCGGGCTTATTCAGGGTCGAAGATTCGAGGTTCGTAAAACAAAATATCAATATCAAATTTGATTTCATAAACTTCCGATCGAAATTAATTCAAACCCCAAAAATTTTAACTAAGTAGTATAAAATTTTTGGATCAGTATCAATCTTTGGTCAAGGATCGAATTTACGATTTCAATGCAATAATTCCGTGTGATATCTTCTAATTCACACGTTAGTCTCTTATAACTTTTTTAAAATCTTTCCAAATCAAATTAACTTCAAATCCAAAAGTGCTTGCAAAAATTATCGCAGTAACTAAACTTTTCAAAAAATTGCAACAGAGATATCGTGCTGCAGATGTCGACCTTTCATAAAATTTTGTCCTTTTCTCGACAAATTATTTCTACTTCTTAATAAACTTTTTACTAATTCCAGATAAATAATTTTCAATAAAAAAAATCGCTCATCCAATAAAAAATCACTTTAATAATCAGAATAAATAAATCTTGACTGCGGTCAAATCCGACCAAAAATAACTCTCAAACAATTCGAGTACAATATTCAAAATAAATCAATATTTTTCAATACTCGTATAAAAAATCACAAAATTAGATTCAAAACTATCGGAGCCAAAAATTCACTCAACCGCTCCAGCGACCTTTTTTGGCAAAAAGTGATGCCAAAATCACCGTGTTTTGAAACCATTAAAATTGATGGTTAGTTTGTCCGTTGAGCTATAAATCTGATATTTTTGATAATTTTAAGATTAAAGTGAGTTTGTTTTAAATTACAAAATTGTTTTTTAATTAATTCAAAGTGTTGAAAGATTGGGAATTTTGAAGATTTTGGTAAAGTTAGAAATTATTTCATTACGTAGTATTAGTTTGATAAGCCGGACAGCTGCGCAACGAAATACTAAGAAACAGTTGTGACCATAAGGTGATGAAAATTTATACCAAAATTTATGACCAAATTTAAAATAAAAATTAAAAACTGAAAATTATTTACAATAGTATTGTTTTATTGTTAAAACGAAGTCTCATGCAACAAAGATGTGTGCACTTTAGCGAGGCGTTTTTCTGTGGTAGTGAGATTTTTACAATTTAAATTGATATTATATTTTTAATTCCTTAGGGAATTTATGACACATTAAGTCATCACGGCAAATAATCTTTCATTTATTTCGCGTTCCAGCTACTTTTACGCACCGAAAAAATATATAAATATTTTCAGCTGCTAAATTACATTGTTTAACTTGAAATTGTATTGACTAATTAAAAAAATATATATAATATAACTATAGAGGAAGAAGATAATTTATATTATGAAGACGACCCAAAATTAAAATAATTGATGATAAATACGGATGTTGTGGTTATCATAATTTTTGCTTTTATTTTTTTTATCAATTTCCTATTATTTGTTGCGGTTCTCACAAGGACGTTTAAAATTGTTTTTTAATTGGGTGAACATAGAATCTTTTACTTCGAGATTGTATGGTATATAACATTATAGTAATATAATAAATAATTCGGGAAAGTTTAATATAAATCAACTTTTCGTACTGATATCGGGGGGGGGATCTACCTGATAGATATGGCCGTTTTGGAGGAATATTTACAATACTTTGTTATAAGCGGAGTTTTGTTATAGCCAGACCTATTTTAGTTTTCTAATTTTGATGTAATTTTCGTAGGTATATTTACAGATAAAATTATTCAGATCAGGTTTTCATAAAAACTTTTCAATATTTGAGTTGTAATTTAATTGAAATTTAAAAGCTAAAACTTGTTTGCTGTTTAATTTGAAATGTTTGGTTTACTTTTGCTGAGTGGTTTAATTAGTCGGATTTTAATATTATTTGTTATCCCAGTCTTAATTGTTAATTATCGCATAGCTAAACCGTTTATCATTGAAGCTCCAATCGCATCATTAATATTAATTTAAAAAATCCTGGCTGTTAATTAAAAGAAGAGAAATTAGTTTTCTTTTTTGAGCTGTGACGCTATCGGCAACCAAATTACAACCCTCGATTAGTTGTTCATTTTAAAACTAATGTAATTTTGTATTTGATTTTCCTGACTCTCATTTGATTAAAACCAAGATCTATCTTTCTGGAGCTGCGCTTTTCCACTTCTTGGTGAAACTTAATCCAAACCTTTTTTGTCTACCTCCTTAACTATGTTGCCTTATTAATTGTTAACGATGGCAATAATCAATCTGGAGGAACCGAGGTGACAGCTTTTTTACGTGCCCTCCGAAGCACCAGGTATTCTACGTTAGAAATTGTTTGCACAAACTACTAGGCCAACGAACTTAACATTTGAAAAACACATAAATTTGATAAAAAAAAAAAAATGCACACGAACCAGAATGTTCCTGTAAGGAAATATTTCTATTCATAAGGTCATGGTCCAACGGACTCGGCAGTAATTGCGGATTTAATTTACTTTTATTAATATCATCTGCGTTAATTTAAAAATTTACGGGATGTTAATTATTATTATCAGACCAAGTTAACATTGGGGGGATTTTTTGTGATGCGTGACAATAGATTATTAGGGGGTTTACACATATCTATAATCATTTATGTTTAAATATGACAGAACAGACAAAAATGAAAAAAAGTTACCTCAATTATTGCTTTGTTTATTTAAAATTTTATAAAATGTAACTATTTAATTGCAATTTTTTTATTGTTTGCTTTTTAATTTCATCATTTTAATTAATTTAAGCTATTATGAAATTCGTTTATCTACCTACTCAAGAAAGTAAATTTTGCTTATGTAAGCAATAATTTAAATAAAAAATGTGCAAAATAAATTTTTGCAAACATAATTTGTGAAGGGTCGTATTACTCACATTTCAGTTTGAATTTTCCCACTTTTTGAAAAATTTTAGTCACAACCGCGAAATTATCACCAGCATAATTCTCATTGTACCATAGACAGATGAAATAGTTGATTAATTATTGTTCTATTGATTTCAATTAAGTGATAAACTAACCGACGTGCTTTCTGATTCGTACTATTTTCAACTTTCACTTTTAAAATTTTTTAACTTGATCTTTTGCACTTCTTTCACCTCGTCATCAACGACGTAAGCACGCCTAACTAACTAATCTTTCAGATAGGTATACTTAATACCTGTAGCAGTTTAAACATAACTTTAATGAACATTATATCTACGTTATTTAAAAACCTTACATAATTTAGTAAACGTAGCGTTAGAATAATAAAATTGCAACTCACCAACCGCATAAGAGATGGAAATTTTTATTCAAACTGAATCGCTTGTTACATCCTAATCATTCACAATATGTGATTGGCACCTCTTAGTTCTTATAATTGCAAAATTAATGCCCAATTTGAGACATATTTTGAATTTAAAATTTCGTTCAATTCGAAAAAGTTTGAAGAAAGCCAAATTTTGAGTTTAAATCAGAAATTAGCAAAAAAAATTTAGCATTCCATTCGACAGGTGTTATTCCGGATGGTTTAAATGAAAAAAAATGTTAGAACTGGACGTATTAAGTGCATTTTTAAGTATATTAACAAATTAACATAAATACGTAATATAAATTGGAAAATCCAATTCTTTGTCGAAGTTAGCAGAACAGTAGCGGTCATATAGACTTTCTGTTTTGTTTGATTGTTAGAAGACCAAGTAGCCTCTGGCTTCAAAATTCCAAAAATAAAAGTAATGGATGTGCTGGAAAGTATTCCATACCCCTCATACCCTCCAGAATTTCTCTTGCATTTTGGGTTTTTAAAGACCAGGTGAAACTTTGCTGTCCGTTTTCACCGCCTTATTCTAACCAATAGGCAAACGGAGTAAGTGGCGCTTACTGATTTAAGGAACGTTTAAATTTTAAATACAGATGGTACAAACGGACTCTTGAGTTCTCAATTTTGCGATAATAAATTTTTAGTGAAAAAAATTTGCGAGACTATTAGATTCCTAAAAATCTAACAGTACGATCGTTGCCATTGCTTTGCTAAGTTAGAAATGTGTATAGAATTTATATTATTTTTGATTAAAACATTTGTATGCTTTTTGCCCAAAATAAAGGAAAACTGCAAATTCTGACAGGAAACTTGGTTGGTAGGATGGTAAAAACAGGTCAGGTGACTTACCTCTTCCGGCATTTTGAATATCTTGTATATTTATCACTACATATATCAAAAAATTTAAAAAATGTATTTGTAAACTTAACACTTGAGCAAGTCATTTTGACATATCCACAAATATTTAATCGATAAGGTTAAAATATTTTCGACCAATGGAAACTTGATTGTTTAGGTTTTTAGAAAACGCATTAGATGCCTTCGTTAAAATTTAATAATGGTTTACTGGTCAAAAACAAATTACTAAATAACACTGATGAACACTTCGTGCACGTAATTATTACACTATTGCGTTTATAGAAATTTTTCAATGCCAAGGTAAGAATAATTAGATTTTATTGTTAACTTCAAGGTGGGTAGGTATTGTTTAAAAATTATGGTATTTTGTAAAATATAATGCTTACGATAGCTGATGATTCCAATGGTGAGTAGTCTTTCTATCTATATATTATTATCTAACAAAATAATTTTTAACAACACTGCAACTGAACTAAATATTAAGAAATTTAGTTGAATAAGTAGTAACGTCCACTTAAAAATGTGGGAGAAACAATGTGAATTATAAACGATTATGATAAAGCATCGTCGCATTATTGGGTGCACAATAATCAATTATTACTAATTTATGATATACAACTTCTATTTACGTAAATTTATTTCAGTGATGATTATTCTGCAACCTTCTCACAATTATTTTTTAGTAGATAATTTTTTGTGATAAAAAATAACGATGCTGAATTTGTAAATTTAAGCGTTTATCACTGATAATATCCAAACATAGACAAGTACATAGTAGGTCATGGAAAGAGAAATATAATTTCTCTCTAAACTAGCTTGGGATCCTCAACCGCACCACTAAACAAACTTCCTGTGTAGTACAATTATGTCATTTTCTCATTGGCAATAGTAAAATTAAAAATTAATTTTTATAATATGCTAAAACTAAGTAAGTATTCTTTCTAAAAGTGCAGTATTTGCAGAAAACGTTTTGGACAAATCAAAATGATTTACTAGGGAAATGCAATAGTTATATGTCTCCATCAATTTAAATATTCAAGTGTTTAAAAAAAAGTGACCTCCTATGTATGATCACTGTATAAGTCATTCAAAAAACCAAGATGGGTTTAAATTTACGATTAATTAAATTTATTGAACTTTGAAAAATTTCGGTAAAAGTATGTTAAAACCAACTTAGTTTATCTACTATTTTTAGTAGCCATTAGGAGAGCGTGTAAATAAAACAATCGATTTATGTAATTGTTTTGAATCGGTCGAGTGAATTTGACTGGGAAAAATTATAAAAATTAGTTTTGTTTTTCTTATGTTTTATTTTTGGTTAACTACTGCAAGGTGAGAAAATCACTAGCGGTACTAAACCAAAAATTTGTATTTTTTCAATGTTATCGGTGTATTTAAAATATTTTTGTTTTTTTAAATTAAAAAATTTGTTTTTAATATATTTAAAAATTTTACGCCGACTCAAAATTTGTTTAAAAAATTTGTTTTCACACACAAACTTTCACTCTCTGAAATCGAGAGGATCTGGGGAGTCTAAAATACCGCTCAGTTAGTATTATTAATTAATTGTATTAAATAGAAATATTCTTATCGCGATAGATACTTTACACAAGTGTTTTTCAACTTGTGAGTCGCGACCCCCTAAGCCAGATAAAGTATAAAAAAAAATTTGTTTTAAAGTAAATTCATTTATAAATGATTTTTTTAGAGGTCATCGTCGGCAATAATGGGGGGTCGCCAGAATATTTTTACTTGTAAAGAGGTAGCGTATTTAAAAAGGTTGAAAAACACTGCTTTACACCATAAACTGAAAGAGTAAAATATTCGCACCCTAGGGTTTTCTATGGAAAAATTGTGTCTATTGAAAGAAATTCTAAAAAAAAATTGTATGCAATTAAATTAAAATTTAATAAAGAATTTATATTGTTTTGGAAAGGCGGCGCACCATTACTTTAGAGCAGCGTTGCCAATCTACTCTGCGAAGAAATTTTGAAATTCATTAAAAAAAATATAGATAAATAATAACTGTCGATTTAAAAATAAATTTTTAATTCAGAAAATCTACGTTGTTAATTTGGATTTGGAAGTTGGTATAAAAACAAGATCATCGCTGAACTATTTGAATACTTTGAATTTCTCAAGTGATATTGTAAGCAACTAGATCACAAGTTAAAAAAATATAGTTCTTCAATTTGAATTACCGCCTTCTCAAATCAAAGTTCCAAACCAAACCAAAGCTGTGATCGTCAAACAAACCTCGCACGTTGTGATCCCCCACGTAGTAACACTTACAAGTCCTTTAAATCTGCGGGTGCCTCTTTGAATGTTAATGTCTTTACCTTGTTCACCTCATTCTAACCTCACCTAAACTTATATGTGTCAGTGGCGGAACCACTGACAGGATACCTGAAGGAATAATTAGTACACACAAATTAAATAAAACACAGGATTCGGTTCAACGATGAATATTTATTTAACCGAAAAGAGGAAGGTAGTCCAACAACCAAATTACCAGCAAAGTTAATCTCATTGATATCATTTAATTCAGAATACTTTAATTTGAAATTTGATTTAATAACTGTTCGATGATTAATCCCACTGATTGTAACATTTGTAATTGTTTATTCATATGTTATGTAATAATGACCAACCACAATCTTTATAATACTTTGTAAAGAAGCGCCTATATGTATTTCGATGATCAATTAAATTATTTTATATGTAAGATCTTTTAAACACCACCTTCAATTATTATGTCCTCACTTTTAAATAATAAACCCTTAAATGCTAAATTGTCTGCGCTTAACTACTAACTGGTCAAACTTAAACCTAAGATCGTCATCACTTAATTTCTAACTGGTCAATACTTAAATCTAACTGGCCAATACTTAAATCTAAATAAATCGTCCATACTTAAAGCTAGTGTCATCATCCTAAATTATTATGTAATCGCAAATAATTATAAAGAAAACAGTTGTTAAATATCATTATTGATATTATCTCATTGAAAGATATTTGAAAAAAAATCAAGCAGCTTGCGCACATAATTTGCTGGCTCACAAGAAGGTCCTGGTTGCGGTTACTACTTCAATGTGATCAGACATTTTGACGACATCTTGAGACAGCCATCTTAAGATAGGCAGCGTCCCCTTTCCTGTTGTATAATTCATCTAAGTTAAATTATCTAATGCAATATATTTTTCTACCTCAAACAACCGCGTTTATATTAATTATCATAAACAAACACCCCTACTTCGTATTGCCAACAATAATCTCCGATCAACACTGATATTTTGTATTATAAAGATACCTCCTAGGTCACATATGAATAATCAATCCCTTTCATTACATTAGCCCCATCCCGTTTAAATAGAATAATGTATAAATCATAATCTCAAACCAATAACTTAAATCTTAAAACTGAAGACGAAGTTATTTTAAAATAGTTTTAAACTCGTAGCAATTTACTTGACCTCGTGGTCGTTAAATTATTACATAAATTTCTAACGTAATCCTGTATTACATTCTTTTAGAAAAGATAAATCAAATATTTAAACTTAGGTACGTATTTTAAATTTGTCGATGGCTACAATTATATTTAAACGAATTTAAATTCAAATTATTGAATAAGTTGGACACCACTTGTTTTCACTAGTACAACAATTACAAATGAATTAAGACGGTATTCTAGTCTAGAAAGTTTAAAAATATGGAAATTTTTTTTGTATTTCGATAGTTTAGATATTCAAGAATATGCCATTGAAAGGATTTTTCGAAATTTAAATAATTATTTTTGGAGATATAGCGTAGCTGTACTTTGAAATAATCTTTCATATTCAGTGTTCAGTTGAAGCCAGT
The DNA here is from genome assembly GCA_911387805.1 of Cantharis rustica. Taxonomy (NCBI): domain Eukaryota; kingdom Metazoa; phylum Arthropoda; class Insecta; order Coleoptera; family Cantharidae; genus Cantharis; species Cantharis rustica. The sequence goes on along the minus strand of OU426877.1, from coordinate 26,376,770 downwards.
GTCTGCCAGTCTAACATCCAAGCAACGTGGACGCATGTGTTTTTCTCGAAACTATGTTTTTCGAAATTCTTGTCATGATTTCTCAAGTTCTACTCGACAGATTTACTTGAAATTTGGTGCGAATCTTCTCTATAAATTTCTCTATCGTACTAACTAAAGATTATAACAAATTTTCAACTTTTACTATTTTTAAAAAATTCAGAAAAGTAAGAAAAATGGTAAAAAACAGCCGCAATTCTTTGAAAAAAAATTTATTTCAACTTTTTTTAGTTAGAACGTTAGCAGTATTCTTCTAGATTAAAAATTTTTTACTTTTTTTGTTTCGGATTACTAGAAGGGTTACAATCGTGACAAACTTTGCGCGCCATTTTTTTAAGACCTCTCCACTTTATCAGCCTGTAACTTTTTGAATTTTTAGTTTTTTCACGTATTTCATGTTAATAAATATCTTGTAAAATAATGGATAATAAAAATATCGTTTTTTTTATTGCACCTAAAATTCAGGCTTCTAGACTAGAATACCGCCTTAAGAGCGAGAAGACTGGTATGGATTAAACATGTCATAAAGACCGGGCCAGCTAGAGAGTTAAAGAATATTTTTGAATCCCAACGAATTGGAAAGAAACCCCCTGATAAATTTGCAAAAATCTATGGAGCTGAAGGGTGACTAAAATAGGTAAATGATAGAACAGAAACAAAGTTATCCCAAAGCAATAAAATAATATAAAAATACTTTAATATGATAGAATGAAAAATCAATAATAAGAAAAAGAAGAAAAGGAAAGAAGTTTGAATCTATTTTGGTTAAGTTAGGAAAGTTAACTAACGGAATATTTGCTGCCGATTAAAAAGCAGAAGACCTACGAAAGACACTAAAACCAAAAACTGTTATAAATATAATAAAAAAAGCCGAAGTATTAATCAAGCTTTTCCTAAAACTTATAGAGAAAACATACAAAGTTGAACAGAAATTACAGAACATTTTATGACAAAAAGTTGATCGGCAAATTATTGTTACTTGCAGTTTAAAGGTTGATAAATTTAAAATAAGGCAAATACAAAACCCTTCATTACGAAGATATACTCAGAAATAAATACTTTCTTACTTTCCATTTCCGAAATAATTTTATGTTAAAAATTTACATTTATATGCCTGCAAAATCAGAATCACGAAGGAAACGGAGGCAACATTACAAGAGTTTTGATGTGAATCTTTAAGTTAGGGTCCTTATGGAAACCAACCAGTGCACGTTTGCGATGTTGATTGATTAATTTAAAAAATAAAGTTCCAAAGCTTCCACGTAATCAAAAATTCTTGAAGATCAATTTAACGAACAATTAAATTATTATGACTAGAAAACTTCTCATTGGTCATTTAAATCATCTGCGAGGTTGTATTGATGGCTAGATTTCCATGTAAAAATTCTTTGTTAATTTGCTCCATCTCTTTTTCAAATTGAAGCCGTAAAAATTGTATCGAGCTATTCGAAGCCTTATATAACATGTAAATCACTATACTGTGTTTTTGGAGTATTTCTTCAATGGACTCTGCTATGCTACTTGATTGCTAACCAATGTAACGAGCTGATTGTTGTTCTTAAAGAGCAAGTGCAGTTTTGGCTAGTTTTCCAGTGCTTCCCCATTCAAAATCGCCCACAACAAACAGCATCTAGTAGTTACAGAAATTAATCAATTGAGTATACGACTAAATTTCCATTCATTATTTAAAAAATTAACGGGTAAACTTTTTCAAAATGGAAGTTGCAGTGTTACAAAGGTTAAATTAATAATTGTCCAATGAGAGTTCCCCACTCCCGACAAAATATTTTGCATTTTCTAAATTTTTGAATTAAATATTTTCTTATTCCAGATTTACAATAAAACTAAATTGATTTGTAAAATGTTATTATTCAATGTTCAAGTTTGGAGGTAAACTAATAAAAGCATTAGAATTTTGGCTACGTAATAAAAATTATGTAATCATAATTATAACTCTATAACAAAGTTGTTAATACTGAGGTGCTTCACATTTTTAAGACTAGAAAATTCACTTTTATTGATTTGACAATAAAATTTTCGGTAATGTAAATTTGAGAATAGGTATGAAAATATTTGAATAAAAATTTGTTCTAATAATCTATCTAATAAACCGTTTACTCAGCCTTTAATAGAAAAATTACTAAATGTATATTCATTGATCATTTTCTCATTTTTAAATTCAGCTTTTTCAATTTTCGACGAAGGGCTTCCTTTGTAGCGCAACCACTTCTTCCTAAAAACACACAATATAAATTGTTTTAAACTATCTGGTCAATGCTGCTTACATTTCGTTAACACGAGACTCTTCGCCTTCCAGAATTCCTTGCACGGTTCCCTTTGCGGTATTCATGCACCATCCTTTAACGCCTAATTTATTCGACTCTTGTTGTGTGTGCTAGGTGTCAAAATGTTTATCAATTGAAATTTTATTAAACGAATAAATCATACCTTTCGGAAAAATACACCTGAAACAAAAATGGTAATTATGGAAGGAACATCAGCATGTGTGACATTTTAATAAAAACCTACAAACCTTGAACACGTCCGTATACTTCAAATTCCACCGTTAATAACTTTTTTCCACTCATGTCAAAATGATCCATAAATAACAACAAAACAAAAATTGGAACTGCTGACTTTGAAAATAAATATTTTACGGTTGCCAGGAACGTCATTATTACTGATGATCGCTACCTGTTCAACATAATTATTTCAATGTAGCGGTTCTCTTATTCGCTCATAGATGGCCGATCCTCAAATCAGCTGATCGTTCGACAATTTAATCTTATTTTTATAAAAATTGTCAAAACAAAGAGTAGTTTTTTTGAAAAAAGCAATCGTGGAATTTAAATGTTGTTGTCGATTTTAGTAACAGCCTGAAGAATAAAGTTGTTGGTTAAGATTGTGGCGAAAAACAAGGGAGGCATTGAAATGTGACGTAACTTGTCAAATGAAATGTTGATTATTATTATAAGCGACTCTGAGTAAATTTTCAACAGTTTGTTATTCGCCACGATGAGAAGTGTGCGTACTGTTACGATTGGAAATTTTGTAATCAAATAACGTTTTTAACAATATGACCGTGAATAATATGTTAGTTTCGGTGGCCGAACTTTCGAACATTTTTTCAGTTCTAGTGGTCCTTTTGTGTTTTTGTGCAATGATTTTATTTATAACTAGGTTTGTTCATTTTAAAAAATATTTTGCAGTTTTTCAAAATTGTGGCCCTTAAGTCTCGAAGTGTTTGGCTTACCTTTTCTTTTCAAATCCCTAAAAAAATCAGGGACGTACCGACTCTTGCTAGCAGCACCCGGGCAATGAGCCAGTTTTTAAATGAAAATCATTCGATTTTAACTTAAAATAATGTTTTTCTTACAGAAACATGCTAGTATTACGTGTACATGGAGAAGATATCGTATTTAATAGTCAGTTGCACCAAGTGCCACCCAGGATACCGCAAATGAATATGATGAAGGTTCACATTCCATTTACTTTTAAACTTATCGAAGAATTCAAATCGTCTTACTCTGGTAAGTTTGTATTTCTTTATAATACAGTGTTAATATTTACTATATCTGAAAGGTTTAATGACCGTTGACTGTAGTAACAGTAAATTTTTGGCGACTTTAAAAATAAATATTCGAAAATAATTTCGACCCCCATTGTTTATTTTAGTAATTCACAATAAATTATTATTCATTTCAAAATTTGCTAACCTTTTTATAGCCAAACTCCACTTTGTTTGCTAGTACCTGTCATTTAAAACTCTGAAGTATCTTTTGTTTTTCATACAATCCAGTATTCAAGTTACAGCTACTTCAAGGTCAATGGCAATTTCTGTATTGACTTGTAATCGTTCGTAAATTTTTAATATCGCATTTCATAAATATGTTTCGATAACCAAACTTTATTAGAATAGATTTCATAGTTTCGATTTTCAAAATGCAACTGATAAAATTGTATTTATAATAATAATAATGCAGATAGACATAAGAAATTGTAGACGGTAGAACGAAAAGCAATTCGCTAGCATTTATTGCCAATTAGGACAAAGGATCGCATCCAAATATACATATTACTAGAAGGTCAGACAGCTTTACGAACGCCTTGCCCTTCTAGTATGGGATTGAGGTGGTTGTTCGGCTTTGCCATGTTGGGTACATTGGTATAATTAATAAAATGTATGGACAAATACATTTGAGGGTGGGAATCTAAATTATTAAATTTCATTTCGTTACTTTCATTTCAATCAAGATCGAAACTCCATATTATAAATATTTATGATTTAAAAATACTCGCGGGAATCTTTTAGGGTAACCTCGAAACCGGTCATGCAATGAGACAATGTGATCCACGTCTTTGACTGCTGTCTATATTTATGTTCTATGCGGAAGGCTCTACCTCTGCTATAGCATCCTGTCAAACTTCAACTTTATCATCTGTAGTCTGAAAAAATATTATAATCGTTCAGAAAAAAGAAGGTTGAGATTTTGGTGAATTTAAACTTTTTGGGACCCTAGAAGTTTGTAATATGTAATTGTGTAATATGTGGTCAAATTTTGTGCGCTCTATCTCAAAAAGTAATAGGAATTTTGTAAGCAAATTTTGTATTTAGTACTATAATACTGAGATTAGATTTTGGCTAAATGGAAACAAAACAATTTTTGGATTTTCTGATTTCAAACGGCCATAGCTGCGATGTTATTGATTTTTTAGGCTTAATGGATTAGAACTTTTTTAAAGATTATTTCCTTATCTACAAATTAGATTATAACTCCTTATCGTCTAGAATCAACGCATTTCGAGTTATAAATTAAATTAAGTGAAAAAAATGTTAAAAAAATCTAGGTTATATTTTTTTTACTTTTCTTGCAAACCCCGTATCTCTTAAACGAAACATTTTAGGAAAAAACTGACGGCCCAAACCGGATAGGGAATTTAACGGGCTACAACTTTGGCCAAATAAATTTTTTTGGGAAACCAACCGTTTTCACAGAAATTCTGAAGGTGTAGGTAAAAAAAAATAAATTCACAAAATTTGAGAGGAATTAATGGAAAGAATACAGATAGGTGCGACAGAACTTACCGAAAGAAGCGCCATTATAAATAATACCGTGCAACACCTTTTGAAAAGAGCACCCCTGTATGCTGAAAATGAGGGAGGCCATTTTGAAAATTTATTTCTTTTTACCTTTTGTTTTTCACGATCACGGGAATACCCTGTCTATCTAATTAAAATTTTAGAATAACCAAACTCTTTTAAATTAAAACGCATAAAACTCTGTTGTAGGATTTCCAAGATTGTAAATATTATTTTTTTTATACTTAGATGTTAACGGGCTTCTTCTAGATTTTATTGTTTAATTATTGTGGTTAAAATTATTTTACCACTATTATTTTTATTACGATGGCATTTAATAAAATTAAAAACTTGCGTAGGTAAATATTATGTGCCCATATTAGGCTACCTTCGTAGTTGAATTTTGCTCTACTTTTTAAAGAATATAAAAATTAATATTCTTTTAAGAATATGAAGTTTTTGAATTTTTAACCACCCGATATCCATTGCATTCGTATAAAATTAAGGTTATTTTCGTTTTTTTCTAAATAGAAAGTTTAATAATACAACTACTGAAATGTTTACTGAATGCTTTGTAAATTATTTGGGGGCAAATTGAGGGGGGCTTCAGTGAAAAAAAAAACCTTACTTGCAGGTTTAATTTCAATTCTTTATGTTCCTTTTTAATCTTATCAAATTTGGTTTTATGCCTGTATTTTCAAAAATCCTACTCAATATTTTTTGAATTAAAAATGTAATAAAAAAAAGATTTTATGAATTTAAAATGAAACCGAAAATTTAAAAATCGAGCAGTAAATAAGTAATTGCCGAAAAATAATAAGTTGATGATTTATTCCTTTTGTTATGTTAATTTTTGTTTTAACAAAACTAAACGACGTTAAAATAATAGAATTTTAAACGTACAGTTAAGAAATACATACGTTAGAACTACATTATTTAAAAAAACATTAATTTAGCATATTCGACAGGTTAAGACAAGGAATTTTACAAATATATTCGAAATACCACACAATTTACATGAAATTTATATTTTTCAAGTGAAAATTTTTCAGCTTTACTCGCGTTAATTATTCGCCTATAGCACAGCAGGTCACGGGGACAGTCCGGTTCCATTATATTAATTTATATTTTTGCAAATATAAACATATTATATTATTTATTTAGTTCGTTCAGCCCCGTTGGCGCAATTTTTTATGTAAATGTGTTTAAATTTAGAAATAAAATTTGTGTAAATTACAGATGTCCATATCTAAATAAATTATTTTGATTCAATGCCAATCGCGGTTTAAATTAATAGAGTATCTTAATATCGATATGTAAATATTTATAATTTGTACGAAAAATGTATTCAATTTATTGTTGCCTTGAAAAAGTACACTTTAAAAATAAATTAACCAATTAAAATAAATTTTGCTGCCACCATCGAGCTTGATAGATTATAATATTGTTATGATATTACTTTATTACTTTGTAATAATTTGAAATATTATAATTAATTGCTTTTATTATTATGGTTTTCGCAACAATTAAAGTTAAGCGTGCGAAATATGTTAAGAATCATTTATTTATTGTTGGATGCATATTTTCACTTTTTCTTTTCGACATAGAAAACTGCGAGATTTCTTTATTTGCAATGCAAAATTTAAAAATTTACCACATTTGAATGTTAATTTAATAATAATTATGGAACTCTCACTCCTATTTTTACTTCTTGCATTTTTATAATATACTATTTATAAAACATAAATAATATACAGCAGGGTACCACCACGCACGTTCGTCTGCTATTGCTCTAAAATCAACTCCGATTGATTCCAAAATTTTGATGTTTGGTAACTCGGCAATCAGTGCAAATGTAAATTGCGTGCTTTTCCCATAGATAGAATGCATGATTAAACGTTTAATTAGACATGATTGATTGTACCTGTAAAATATTAATTAAAAATAGTATTATGGAATTAAATAATCAGAAGTTTTCTAAATGAAATGGAAAACTCGTCCTTCAACTTATTGCCCCTCTTTTTTAATAATGATTCTTTGATGATAGATCGTTAAAAAATTTCAACTTGACATTGCTAAATTTAGTAAAATACATTTAAAAAAAATTGTTGACATTATCTTCGTTAATCCTTGGCGTGTGTCGAAAGCGGAAATTATTATGTTAAAATTATCTGTCGATTTGTAACCTTTTCTTTATTATTTTTTAACGATTTAACTGTATTAGTTCGATTAATTGAAATTAAGTTTACATTTTGGTATTCGGCTAGTAAACAGTAGTGGGTGTATTGTTAACATCCTTGAATTTAAAACTTATGTTTCATTCCAGTGCCTATGAATTTATTAATATTCGATAGAGTAATTTATTTTATCTCATGAAAATAGAAAAACAAAGCAATTTTAGGTAACCGTGTATTTATAGGCCAATAGTTATGGTTTGATAACTTATTAATTTAATTTTTCCGGATTATTTTTACAAATCAAATCAAAAATTGTCACTTAAAATAAACTTTAGAAATTTTCTTGCTCTGAAATTATACCATGCAATAAGAATTATTCCACTGAAATACAAGTATATACTTAAATATCTAAATATAATTCCTTCATAATTTTAATAAGATAAATTGTGTAATTATCAATTGTAGTTTCGTAGCTTCAATTGCTTTACATAATTTGTAGGCCGTTTTTTAAAAGTGAATTATTGTAAATGTTTCGCTTGTGGAAACCTTGACATACAAGGATTTCGGTCTTCGATTTTTTATTATGTTGGTAGTAATACAAATCGTTACTTTGTATAACTTTCGTTTGCTCTTCGATTGACTTGTGAAATGGAATGAAAATTATTTTTGTCCATTTCTCCTTATGGAAATTGGTTTAAAATTAAGCTGTGTGCTTTTATTATATTTCTAGATGCAAAATAACATGATTGCCAAATACAATAATCAATAAACTAAATAAAGAACTTTACCATTAGAAAAGAAATTTAATATAATGTTGTAGTTGGCACGTGAAAATTAAGCTCTGAAATTACCCATTTTTTTAGATTAAAATTAGGTTATGTTAAACATGGTAAATGCTGTTCCCAGTTGTTCCATTTATTGCCTTAGGACATAATACACTCACGTACTAACTTAAATCCAATATAACATCAGTTCCTTATTATTCTTAATTACTATTATTTAAGGATTTTTAAATTAATAGTATTAAGTCATTGTCATTTTTGTATGATTTATGGTTTGATAGTGTTACTTAATGCTTTTTTTCATTGTTTCAATAAACAACAATTTTCATAATTATCTGCAGGAGTAATCTAACCATTAATGGTAATAACTAATACATAATTAATTGTCGGGAATAATCATATCCTTCTTCAAAGTCATCTGTGTTATTCCTTCCCAGTTTACAATGAAAATTGAAAATTTGCCTTGATTCTATATAGAGATTTTTAGATGTAGTCTAAAATACAGAGAACGTAAAAATACCCATACAGAAAATCAATATATTGCGATGTAATTTATCCATTAATTAATTTTTTAAATTTTTTCCATAATATCATCTAATTAAAATAATTCGTTAAATTTCAATTTTCGTTACGATAAAATATTCAAAATGGGAATACAAAATTTATACGATACCGGTATCTCAGTCCGGCTTATCAAACACAATTTGTTGTTCCTTGAATAAATTTTTAATATTAAATATAAAACTTTCTTAATTATTTCAATTGTAATTGTTGATCCCATTCCATCCAATTCCACTTTTTATCTTTAATTTCTTTAATTAGCTTCTGTTTAATTTTAATTTTCAAAACCACTCAAAAATCTTCCAAAATTGATTTAATCAGACTACAAATCTTAATAAAACACTCTTCATCCATAAAAATCACTTTTATATTTCAAAAACTACAGAACTTATCAAATATTTCTCGGACTCACAAATCATACGTCCATCACGTCGGCCATTTTTGGCAAAAGGCCTAAAAATCACTTATATTTTAAAAACTACAAATCTTTTCAAAAATTATTCAGACTAATAAATTAACACGGCCATCACGTCGACCATTTTTTCGCCAAAGGCCCAAATCACTTATATTTTAAAAATTACAAATCTTTTCAAAAATTTTTCAGACTAATAAATTAATACGGCCATCACGTCGACCACTTTTTGGCAAAAGGCCAATGAATTTCCGGTGATTCGTCCCCACCTTGCTAATTTTACAATCTTACAACTTAAAATCAATTTAAACACAACTTAACTAAGAAAATGAATTTTTACCAAAATGTATAGGGTGGGTCCGAATCACTTTTGAAACACGACAATATATTTGCCAGTTTCGATCTCATCAACTCGAGTGAGTGTGAAAATCAATATCGTGATACCTTAATAATTCAATCAACTGCATGAAAAAATGTAAAAACTTGTGATATACCAAAGGTAAAACATTGGTTTTGGTTGTACATCAAAAAACCAAAAAAATACCATTCCTGGTCTCCAAAGAAATTCGAACTAATGTTAAAAATATATTTCCCCGATTAGCTGATAAAATTATAAAAATTCGCATACAGGGGGAGTTAATATTTTAGCCTTTTTTAATGCTCTATATTTTCTTTCATAGAACTGTATAATATTAAAAATAATAAATTTGTACATAAACTAGCGTACCCAATAATAGCGTTAACACGGTTATATAATACATTATCGTGATTTCGTAATCGTCGATTTAACAATCGTTTTATAAATAATTGCAGCATTAATACGATAAAATGTAAATTAAAGATTTCGAAGATTAATCGTTGCTTCGGAATATTTACACTGCACGAACGACATAAATTTATGTGAAATTTATTTTTTAATATTTCACGGTCCGATTATGGTTCAAGTTTAGAAATAACCTGGTTAATATGCAATTTAATTAAAAATAATGTATACCTACCTAGTTTGTCTGCATCAGAAATTTTAAAATTATTTTTTAGATTGGAAAATATTAAAATTGAGAGAATTTTTCTTATTTACACCTCTAGAAAATCCATAAAAATTTAATAATTTCAGGAGATTTTTTTTGGGAAAGGTCATTGGAAATTGGACTTTAAAAGCGCCAGACGCGATTTTTGTTAGGAGGTTCGAATTTTACCCACGATTATCAAAATTTTGATGATATCATAATTGCATAAATTCTGATCCTTGCCCCATTTGCTTGATGCATCACGCGTATTCACGATCCATTGATATACGTGATTAGAAATAAATATTAAAGCTTGTGTAATATTTAATTCGTATCCAAATGATCGGAACTGATGACATTGAAACGCGACCAGGAGAACAATATAATTGGTCAGGGTCTTAAGAAAAAAATTTTTGTTTTTTGTCGAAACGATTAACAAGTTCTTAATTCTTATTAGAATAAGGCACGACATATTATTAAATGTAATTTAGATGTAATATAATAATATAACGAGAGGTAATTGTTTGTTAAATTTTAACCATTTTTTTATTGTGATTGTGTAGTTGAATAAATTAGCAAAAATTAAAATGCTCGCTTTAGGATCTGAACAATGTAGCCATTAACTTGTTTTGAAGGCGTTTGAACCTAGTGGAGTTATATGATTATTTTTCAAATTTATTCTAGGTATTATTTAAATTTTCACAACAGATATATTCAATATTTTTAGTTGTTTATATGAAAAACTGCAACAACAAATATTTAAATGATGAGCTTGTTAAGTAGAACGTGAATTAATTATTTAATTATTCTGCTACTTATATTTATTTAAATGAAACGACTAATTATACAATAATAATTACTTTGATGGTTGATTTACTAATGTCAACAAGCAAAAAACTAAAAACTATTGAAATTTTAATGAGATTTTTTTTGTTATGCTGTATATTAATTTTTTTTATAATATGCTATAGTGCAGTTGATTTAACTAAAAATAATAGAACAAGTGACACTATAACCCCAAGAGTAAATAAAATACCATTTTAGTACATACTTTGTTTTTTCTGAAAGTACTAATGAAATTGCAAAGTATGTTTGATTTATTGTAAAATAAAAACTGTCAAATAAATATCCCGTTTCTTTAACATCTGCTGTAGAAAAAAAATTGCAGTTAAAATTTAATTATCGATTCATGAAAATATTTTTCGTTTTGTATAAAAATAACTATTTCTCCACGTTACTTATTATATTTTTATTTATTGTTATTATAATATTTATATTTTTCACCTTGCGATTTTAAGATGACATACGGTGAAAAGCGTGACGCAAAGCTAATCAAAATCGCTGAAGGTGGTTTGCGTTTAAAGCCTGTTTAATACTTGAAATGTCGTTACGACAACGATATTTTTTATTGTATAAATATTTTATACAAATTCAAAAATTAAGTGACAATAATAAAATAATTACAATGATAATCAGCGGGGAATTTGATGACACTTAGTTTTGGTATAGCTACGAGGTCGTGAAATCGTTTATATATCGAGGAGCATTGATCTCTTAAATTCCAATCTTTTTCTTTATTCCTTATAAAATTAAAAAATTCTTAGGAATTTTCACATTCCTCCCTTTCATCGTTACAAATAACAACTCAGGTCTGAACAGCCCTCTTTATTTGGCCCAAATTTAAAGAGACTCCCGATTTTCTTCCTTCATTTTATGAAGGGGTTTTCAAGGCATATTACCTCGGTGGTTTGCTATTACCCGCCGACGTAGAACGGTTAGAATAAAGTTCTAGTCGAAGCACTTAAACATCAAACCGTCTTCATTATTTATAAGTAGTAAGTATTAATAATAATAATTAATGAGAGAACCCTAGTCTAATGTTTGGGGGGGGGGGGGGGGGGGGAGCTAACTACCTTTTTTATTTTTAGTTCCTTACGTTTTATTTTCAAAATTTAACAAATAAACGCCATTGACACTAGCTTTAGTCAATTAATTTGGGGGCCAAGCCTCTCTCATCCCCAGTTTGTTCCAGGACAGGAACACAAATAATCAAGTTTTCGTCAAATATTTTCGTCTCAACCTATGTTGGATCAGCATTGTGAATCGAATTTTAACACACATTTTAGAAAACTTTTAAGCAAGAAGAAGAAGCAAGGATGGCGAAGAGGTAGACTGGTGGGTTCTGGGGATTGTGATGTTAATGAGACTCTCTAACATAGTTTGTTACGCCGGATTTTATTCGATAATTTTTGACGGTGAACGTGGAGCAGGGATTGGGTACATTTCTTCTTTCGAGACAGGAGCGAAGGGAAAACCTTCCATTTGTTCCAAAAATACAAAAAATCTTCCTGACATCGAATTTGTTATTAACGAATCACAAAATGAGCTTTTCAAAGGTTTCAGTTTTGTCAACACCATAAGGATACATGCACTGGTGGGTTCGCTAATAATTTTGTTTACAATAATAATCTTGAACGAATTATAAGATGAAAATTGTTGAAAATGTGTATTAGTTGGCAACCACCGCATAATATTGCAATGCTAGAACAAAACGTATTTAGATAATCGACATAGCAAGGTTATAATAATTAATATAACACGAAGAACTTTTTCTTTCTGAAATGATGTGGTTTTACTTTCATTAATGAATATACAATTTGATGTACTTATAATTTTAGCACGTTTACGTTGGCCTGAAATAACCTCTGTCCTTGTGGTTTAATGAAAAGCGTCCTCGATTAGTTCATTATTATTGTTAGAAAAGTTATGACTTATTTTATTATCAGTATGGCAAAGAAATAACGTCGATCGCGCCATTTCTAAGTTTGCAATTAATTTGAGTTATGGTTTTTGATTCAATTTAATAATTTTAATGCTGTTGCATTAAATTGCATTTTTATTAACACTTAACATTTTGAATTTAATCAAATTCTCACTTTTTAGCTTTTACCTCATCCTTGACATCCTCTATATCTTCCCTTCGTATTTCAATTTGCTTATTTCTTCATAATAACTTAACTTACCCAATGTACATAGTACATATTTATGTATACTGTTGAATTTTACGATAACTTTGTTCGAGGCTAATAAAATTTAATCTACTAATTGGAAAAAAAAACTGTATCGATTTGTTGCTTTTTAATTAATTTTTTATATTTATACGGAAACAGCGTATATGTATTTTTTTTCTAGTGTTTTGATTTCAGAACACTAAAAATTCAATGCTTGATTTTTTCACGGTTTTCTTAATAGATACAATAGAAGACTTTACTTTCCATTTTGTTCAAGGATTTGTATTTTCAATTAATTTATAGTTTGTACATAAGTAAAGGTGTACTGTTTATAATACATGTATTGTAAAAAATGTGATCATAAATTTTGTGAAAATAACACTTAATGTTAAATCGACGGTATATTTGATGAATAAGTATACTTATAGTATTTCTTTCACAATACATAATATTTAAATCTTTAAAGTCAAGGGATGTTAGGGGCAGCACTTCTCTCTTGGAAATTAAATCAGATCGCAGTAAAGAGATATGTACTATGTATCTTATAGTCTCATTGCATAACTACAGTTTCGGTATTACCAAAACAGATCTATCTTTTGCATTTGAAATTGTTTATTGCCAATTTAAAATTTCATATACCCAATTTGAAGACGTCAGGTATACAAGGGAAATTTCTGTAGGAGACTCAAAAGTTTCAAAGCTTCACCAATATTTTATATTTTGCTTGTGTCTATGAATTATATCATGGTGTCTTTAAGGGGGTAACTTGACGACTTTCTTAGGAATCTGCTACTTTACATTATTCCTTTTATTCGAAAGGAATTATTTTGCGACTTTGGATGAAAAAGGGGTGGAATATTTCAAACTCGTCGCTTTAAAAACTTTTTTATATAATTTTCGATTAGTAAACATACATGAAATATTAATAAAAGAAATGCAATATTAGAGCTAGTAATCACGGAAATATTGATTAAATCTCTTGGTCGTGGACTTAATATAAGGTTTCCATCGGCTGATAGAGAGTAAATAATCGGAATAGTTGCTGAAATAATCCCTGGTCGTGCGACCAAAATTTAACTGTTTCAAAATTCACTAATGTTACAAGTAACTTTAACTACTCTCCAAATAATGAATGGGATCAACTAGCTTGCTGCGTGGTTTTTGGTATTTATTAATAAAATAATCTATTCTAAAATCATAAAACCGGATAAACCGATATAGATCAAAGTAAACCTAAAATCAACGTCTGATTATTTGTTAACACTCAGTACGCATCACATATTAGTTTATATTTTAGCTGCCAATCGTTTTTTTTTTAATTTTTTATTTGAAATTCTTATTTTTGTTTGCGGATTGGAATAGAACACATTTTTCATGGTGAGTACGAAAAAGACAAACTCTTTTTCAAACAACTGTGCAAATGTTGCATTTCTATGTATAGAATATTTAAAAGTTTACAAGCGCACACTATAAAAATTAAAAACCAAGGAGTGATTTAAAATTTAATATATTTTATTTTTATAATTTTCGTCAAGATTCATTGCAGCCATGAATTTTTTGTAGTTTATTGTTTATCTAAATTGTTAAGTATGCATTTGCATAATTCAGTACAAATAAAATATCGATAGATATTAATATAGTTTTTTTTTTTAATTTCCATCAAGATTCATTGCAGCCATGAAATTTTTGTAGTTTATTGTTTGCGTTAATTGTTAAGTATGCATTTGCATAATTCAATGCAAATAAAACATCGGTAGATATTAATATAAATATTTTATTTTTATAATTTTCTTCAAGATTCGTTACAGCCTTCATACAAGATTCATTACATTACAATTTTTTGTAGTTTATTGTTTGTATAAATTTTTAGGTGTGCATTTGCATAATTCAGTGTAAATAAAATATCGATAGATAATAATATACTTGACGTTTGGTATGTAAATTACATAGACTTTTTGGTAATGAAATGCATAAAAAAGTGTTTTAATAATCAATAATAAATTTAGTTTCTAATAATAGAACACAAATTAGAGAAAATATTATTCCCGGAAATATCTCGTGTGCCATTTCTCGTCTATATTTATCCATCATTTTATTCGTTTTTTGGATTCAAAATTCAGATCTTTTATCCCTAGAGCACTTAATAATAAGAGTCGATGGCTAAACTAACTAATTACGTTATAATCAATAATAATGAAATTATTGACCGTTTCCAATTAATAGTATATTATAGGTCAAGGTTGTGAAGACTGTCATTATTGACCTAGCGCCAAGATTATATTGGTCAATAATGGTCTTCACAACCGTGGTTTATATACGATTTTTCCACTACTGGATTTATTACCATTTTTTTAATAAATTAAAATATTAAATAAAATGACAACTTTATTTTGTTGATTTGACAGGTGTTGGCAAGTTTAGGTGTGCTGTCATAATTAAATTCCAGATTTTTAAAAATATTTGAAACGAAATTATTCTATTAAAAAAGCGTTTTGAATAGTTTAAATGCATTTAAATGGCATCTCTTGGTTATACAAAATCGTTTTTTAACAACATTTGTCTTATAAACATTTGCCAAACTATAGAAAAATATCAATATGTTCATTATTAACTAGTAGTGTATTTGCTACTTCGGAAAAGAAGGGATACGAATACGGGTCGTAGCGCCCATGGTGACAGCTTTGTGAATGAAATCTGGAAACGACGAGACAGCTGTCACAAAACGTCAAACTCGAACGGTTATATTTTTATGGTTATATTTAGAGACCGGATTATATGCAACTTAAAATTGTCGAAATATGCATGCAAATATGCAACATCAAATTTAAATAAATACTATAAAAATAGTGTTATTTTTTCAGTAGTAAGGTTGCACCTTCTTCTATCAATTAATATATTTTTATAATTAGAAAATGATTTTTCTACATCCACTGAGATCACTAGGTAGTATTTCAATATCGGTACTTTTGTAATTATCACCTCTGGCAAAGTTGATCCCGATCGTAAAGGTGAAATATTTTTCTCACAAAATCGACAGTATAAAATATTTCCGTCGTAGTTAAATGATTATATTAATCTAGTATTTTGGCCAGACAAGGATACAGCCCAAGGATATGTGCCAGAATGTTTTTATCTTGATCACAATAATACAAGAGTCATAATAATTGATTGTACGGAATTCAAAAGTTAATCAAGTTAAATCAAAAGTTGCTGGAGGAAGGAAAAGTGATTCTCAGATCACAATTGAATAACATGCTTGAATATGGTGACATAATTTTAGCTGGCAAAGGATTTCCAGATATACGTACAAGACTTGATAACAGTAGCAAAGAAACATAAAATGATACAAAATTTTAAACCAAAACAAACAACTCTAAACAATTTACAAAACAGTTTTTTATAAAAATTTTAAAACACGACAATAACAATGAAAATATTTCCAGATTTAGTTTACTCCATCGAACCAACAGGTGACGTTACTAGACATTCTCATCTCATAGCGATTGATATAAAATCGAGTATCCCGTTTATATCTCAAAATTTGTATATTATTGTTTTATGCAATGAAAATATTTTCGGATTTAGTTCATTCAGATGGCGCTACAAGACATTCTCATAGCGAATAATAAAAAAATTATCCACCTGTAGTCTGAAAAACGTCACTTCAGGTGCGACTTGACTAAGTTATAATAATAGCCTATATGACTAGTAGTAGAAAATAGTATATTATACACTTAGGTTGAGAAGTGAGCCATTATTTACCGAGCACGTTGGTGTGTGGTGTGTGAGGTGTATAATGGCCTTCTCAACCGAAGTATATATAGAATTTTTTTTACTACTAACACTGATATATTACTATATTTGATTTGATTAGATGTTGATAAATATAGCTTTAGTTGCTTCCTACTTATTTTTCAAGTATTTTGAAATATCAAGTAGTGTGGGTGTTTAGTTGTCAAATTAACAAAATGAAACTAATGAAATGCAATTTTAAATTTAGTTAAATAATTTTTTCTTTATATAATATCTACTATAATAATTATTGTTATATCATTTTATAGTCGTGAATTTCAGAGTTTATTTGGTTCTTGCTTAGAATTAAGTTAATAATAATAGAGTTTCTGTTCATTTCATTAAAAATATTTTATTATTTACCTAGGTATTTTTTTGTTATCGTTATTTACCTAGGGTGAGAAATTTTACTTCTCATTAGAGAAATGGGGTAGATAATGGTGATTTCTCATGTTAGTGGTAAAAAAAAATACTTATGAGTTTATGTAAGAAGGGGGGGGGTTGCTTTAAACCTATTAATATAAACTTATCGAAAAACATACATTTTTTCTATAATAGGTTATATACCTGTCATGTTTGTATATTATAAAATATTATGGAGCTTTGTCTTGTCAGGTGATTTGGCCATCAGGGACAATGATATAAACTGGATTTATTGAAAAAAAATCTTGATCCGGAAGTCGTGAATATTTAGCTATGAAATACGGACCACCTATGAACCTCACACCACCGCCTGTTGGAAAGCTATATTCTAAATGAATAACTGAATAAGAAAGCAATTAATAGTGGAGTGCTTTTACTATAGATTTTCAATAAATTAATAATAATTAATGGTGTCTCTATATAAGTAAAAAGACAGTCAGAAATATATTTTCGTTTAGTATACCAAAAAGGAAGTTATAATAAAAAATTTATATAATTTCATCATTTTTTGCACCACCGCAGATGTTTTCCTTATATTCTTGTTAAATTATCATATTATTATAATTTACATACAAGATCTACATCTCATAGACAGACTTAAGAGTCAACAAGATCGGAAGTTAAAAAAAACTAATAAAACTTGATAGGATGAATGTTATATTAACTGGTTACCAAGGTTCACTGGTATTAAGACTCATTCAAAGTATTTTTACCGAATATAAGTAAACTGAAATATTGTCGTGAAACAAAATATTTCGACCCACCCTGTGCTAAATTGTAAAAGTTTGTGAATTTTAAATTTTAAGGTTTGATTTTGAAAACTGCAGAGTGGGGAATAAAGAGGGAGATAATTGCTTTTTGTCTAACTATGGCCGACAGCGGATGTGAGTATTTGTATTCCCGCTGAGTTTTGATTTTGATACGAAGTTTTGAAATTGTGAGTAATTTGATTGATATGAATAAAGTGATTTTGATGCGTGTGTATTATTGCGTTATTTTTGAGATTTGGATTTATTTGGAGTTTTTTTTTTTTTAATATTTTGCTATCGAACCGAGGTGGTTTGATTGATTGATTGATTAGGGGGGGGGGGGGAAAGAATAATTGATTTAAATAAAAAATGTTGATTCGAATTTAGATAGTTGTAATTGGAAAGTGGAATTAAAATTTGTAAGAGTGCACAGTGTGGTGCGATTGATAAGCCGACGATTTGATAGTTGGAAATCACAAGTTTGACCCTTGAAAATTTCCAACTGCTTCCGCACACCAGGGTTACCCGAGAAATACAAGTGTTTGGTAAATTTTCTACGAAAATACCATAGCAATAGCAACTTATTCTCGTTGAAATAAAGCGTAGCGTAAATAGAACCACCGATGAACCCAATGGAGGGGTAGAGGGGGATCCCTCTCCCAATATCTTCGGGAGTTGCCAAATTTATGTTAGAATTCAATAGAAGTGAAAAAGTAAAAAGGAGCTTATTGTTCTTGAAAAGTGGTGTTGGTGAATTGAGTACTGTAACTCCCCCCCCCCCTCCCAGAAAAAGTTTGCTTTGGCTCGTCCTTGAATAGAGCGATTTGATTAGGTATGTTGGACCTTAACTCTTCTTCACTTTACCAGATTATGTAATTATAGAAGGAATTTTTTCGGGGAAATTCTTGCTAATCAGGCAAGGACGAGAACCACACTCACTACATCTTAATGTGAAACAGACATAGTGAAATAATTTGATACATTGCCACGAAAGTAACCGTTAAACTTTTTGTCAAATTATAATGCAAGAAAAACTTTTTAATTGTGTCTATTAACTTCAACAATTTTGACTGTTTGTTCCTACGTAAAGTGAAGTAATCGGCTGCGAGAAAGTCATTAACGCAAGGACAACTAGATTTTAATACCAAGATTAAAGAGAAATTAAAAGTATTTCCTTAATTTTTCCACTTGAACCTATTTTTTGTTACAATTTTAATGTATTTTGTACTCTTCAAGTTCAGTTGTGTCGTTGTTGAAGTTTTAAAAGGGATTGCATCAAATTTTAAATAAATGTCAAACAATATGTTCTCATTTTGCAAAAATTTGGAGAATGAATGAAAAATAAAATTTTGTACAGATACGAGAAAAAATTTGTAAATATTTTTGCCATTATTGTCTTGCTGTTTTTTTATATCATTCTTCGAGACAACAAAATTTTAGTTATTTATGTTGCAAAACTCGGTCAATTACATAATACCGGTGCTGTAATATAACAAGCACAACGCCAGTGAAAGTTAAATTCATCCAACACGTTTCTATCTCCTTAAAGTCGGTGAATTTCGAGTTAAATTTGTAAATTGTAGCTGACCAAGTGACCTCGATTAATACTTAGTGCTATTGCAATGAATTAGCGCTAATTGTGTACCTACTGCATATGGGTTTTGAGTTGAACCAAATGCAATTGTTTGAAGAACGTTCAGTATTTTTACATTGAACATTGAAGGAAAATCAATCCATTTTGATATCCGATCTATCCGACTTATATTGATACTATTCGCCGTAACGTATTATTGGATTTAAGCTCATTTAACTTGATTGCATTATCACCTTTCGTTAGACCTTGCTCACAATTAGTCAGGAAATAATGTAAACCTAAATTTTTTTTGTTAAAATGTTTCGAAATAATTTAATCGTAACGCTCCATTTTCGGAATAAAATATTTCAAAAGTAATTTATTATTTTTGAAATTTTCATTTCCTATTTATGTAAAATATTTGTTTTTCTATCAGTGTAACCTAAGTGGCGAGGGAACGAATTTGCATTCCTGCAAATTATTTCCTGTTAATATTCCTGTAAATCTTTCGAAGTAGAAAACAATTTGCCTGCTTCAAGATTTTATTCAACGGAAGCAAAAATTTAAACTTACGGAAACCTTGACAAAACTACTAGATTATCAAATTACCTTCATATCTGTATATAAAACTAGAAAAGATCTTGAAATTATAGTGAGGATAGAGTGAGCGTCAGATTTTGTTTAATGAGTGTGATGTTAGAAAATCATAATTTTAACGAGCAGTATTCAGATTCAAAAAAAATTTTTTTAATAAAAAATATTATAGTTAGTATAAAATAATGTAGGCTTCTAAAATTATATATTTTTTATTATTTCATTTTTTCTTAATATTTTACATAATGCAGAGTGAACAAGTGCGTCAAAAAATTGTGCAAAAGCGAAATGAAAATATGACAATTTCTAGTAAAAGATCGCTAGAGAACTCGAAATCACAGTAAACCTAGTAAATTCAACATTAAAAAGTTTGTATGCCAATCACACTATCCAAAGAAAGTCTGGAACTGGAAGAAAAAAAGGTTTGGTGGATAAAAATATAGATAAAGCTATTGTAAATTACTTAAAATTAAAAAGAATGTTGCTAAAACAAATGAAAGTATGGTCCAGCGAGAGAAAAATAATAATTTGAGGACTTACAAAAAAACAACATAAACTTAAAAAAACTAATTTTAACATTAAAAAATTCGAATAACAAGTTTGTCAAAAAAATTTGTTAGAAACATTTTTTTTGTAGCCATGAATGACAAAATTTATGTAAAATTGAGCAGGTTCTCAATATTACACAAAAAAATTCGAAAAGAATCTTCCTGATACCATAACAAAAATTAGTGTTGAAAAATTGGGCCCAAGCTATTAGTTTGGTAGGTTATTTGTGAGTGCGGAATACAAAGCCCAATTTTCGTTACATTTGCGGTACTAAAAATGTATAAATTTATCGCAAAGAATGTGTTGAAAAAAGATTAAAACCATTCGTTAATTCACATGATGGTCCAACATTCATTTTGCCTGACTTAGCCTCAGCTTATTATGCTAAACAAACTTTGAAGTTCTTTAAAGCGAAAAATATTGAATTTGTATCTAAAGAGGCTATCTACCAAACGTTCTAGAACTTCACGCAATTGTAAGATATTGGGCTCTAGTAGAAAAAATAATTTATAAAGAATAAATATCCAGCTAAGGACTTCAAAGTACTCAAGGTAAAATGAAAAAGAGGAGCCAGTAGAGTGACGGATCAGATCGTGCAAAACATAATGGAAGGCTTCAAATGAAAAGTACGCTTGACTATCCGAAATTCTAAAATTTGAATTTTTTTGGATTTTTTATGAATTCAAATTCTTTAACACCATTTTAAAAACGGTTTCAATGAAATATATTTTTATACTTGAAAGTTATTTTTTAACGTCACAGTCCTTATATGAATTGAACAGGTTGTTCTCCCGATTTATAGCAAGGAGGAAATAATTGTGTTCGACACTCGCAAATAGCGATAAACAAAGTGCCGATTTCTTCTGTTTTTTTCCTGTAAAAAAATTGGGCTGCATTACATTAAAGCTGGTTTGCAGTCATAGCTAAGTCATAGCTAAATCATAGCTAAACGTTCAAATCACATGATCGATAGTTTTTATATTCACACTCCGCAAGATTGCTTATGACTTTTCTTATGATTTAAAATGTCAAAACCGCTGTGATGTCAAAAATATTCTAATTAATTTAAGTTTATAGGAGTACCTAAGTGTGGTTGATTTTGAATTTTGATATCGAATATAAATTATTATTATAAGTAACGAATTAATCTTTTAAAAATTTATTAAAGAAAGAGTTACTAGGTTGTTTAATTGTAGGGTAGAGTAGTAGCTGTGGTCACTGCCCTTTTTGTGGATTGCTGATATTGTATACAGATCGGCTAAATTTTCAATACACAAACTAAACAAAATGTTAAAACAATGAATTTTAACTGTTAAGTAAAGAATACATACTTACATAGAAAAATAATATTTAAAAAACATTAAAAACAACAAATTAACATTTAACAGGTTAAATTAATAAAATAATTCTTATATTACGGTACAACCGGATTTGAAGTGGAGAGCGCACTGCGTCATCGTATTACTTCTACAAATTAAATTTGAAAAAGAATTTTCAAATTTTACCACGTTTTTGTACCTAAATGCACGCTTACTATATAATAGAAAATTAACCTAAAAAATGAATTATTTAAGTCTATAGTGTGGTAGTTAGTAGTATGTAATTTTAAATAAACAAACTAAACAAAATGTTAAAATAATGAATTTTAACTGTTAAGTAAAGAATACATACTTACATAGAAAAGTAATATTTAAAAAACAATAAAAACAGCAAATTAACAATTAATTAACAAATTAATTGTACACAAGCTGTGTACCCCAGCCAATTTGACAGGAAGGTGAAAATTACTCTTTTAAAAGGTTGGGGGCATGGCAATATATTGTCATGTTCCGAACCAAAGTTTTACCTACCCTGTTAATTTATTATTAATTTTGATTTAATTTATAAAAGATTTCAATATTTGAATTTTGGGAGGTAAAACTTTGAAAATTAAAGTTAGTAGATGTGAAGTTTTTATCGCGGCCTTTAACCAAAAATGGTCGACGTGATGGACGTGTGATTTATGAGTCCGAAAAATTAATTAAATAAGTTTATAGTTTGAAAATATAAGAAGTTTTTTTTGATGAAAGTGTTTTTTATTTGATGTTTATAATAAATTGGATGTATCAATTTTGAAAGATTTTTGAGTAGTTTTGAAAATAAAATTTAAACAGAAGTTAATTAAAGATAAAACCATAAAAGGTGGAATTGGATGGAATCAACAATTACATTTGAAAAAATTAAGAAAGTTTTCTATTTTGTATTAAAAATTTATTCAAGGAACTGAAAATTAGATTTGATAAATACAAATTAAATTTAAAGAAATATTTAAAGATAAAAGTTTGATTTTGAAAATTAATTTTAAAAAAATGCTGGGGGCATAGCATTAATTTGGCACCCAATCGTGGAGCTTAAAAAAATAATAAGTCTCATAGCAATATATGTAAGTATAACCATGGTGCACATACTGCATTACCACATTATTACATAAACAACCTTATAAAATAAAAAACTTTTAAAAAAACGGTTTATTCAAAAAAATCATATGAAAAGTCAGGGCAAAATAGACAGACACCGCCCTATTCTAAAAATCACTTATTATTTTACTATGACTTCAATAATATCATGTATCACATAGTATGAACGTAAAAAAAGTTCTCACGTGAGAAATCATGTGACAAGTAACATGAGAAATTGCACAATAAGTGTTTAGAACAGCGCTGCTCAATTCGTCAATCGCAGGGTAGTTTTAAGTAGATCTTTAGTTTTTTCTATTTTCTAATCATCTTGCATAAAATTCCACGATGATCAAATGTGTTAACTGTCAGTCTGTCAGAACTGTTGATTTTTATGGCAATTAGTATTATATAATGTTAAATGTAAACAAGCTAAACAAAATGTTAAAATAATGAATAATATAAGTGAAGAATATAATATACGTTACTTAGCATAATAATATTTAAAAAACAATAAAAAAAGACATTAATTTACATTTAACACGTTTGGACTTATTTAATTATTTAGCCCTTATTTTAATCGTTTTTCTTAGTTATATTCGACTGAATATCGGAAATAATCGTAAAGGCCGTACTATTTAAAAAAAATTATCAATTTTTTATAACAGTAATTTTTATTTTTTTTTGTTTATTCAAATATTTTAAGTCCAAAACTGTTAAATGTAAATTAATGTATTTTTTTTATTGTTTTTTAAATATTATTATTCTAAGTACGTATGTATTCTTACTTCACGGTTAAAATTCATTATTTTATCATTTTTGACGTATTATAGTTATTAACCGATACCCTTGCTAAATACCTATCATATATTTTTCAATATTTGAAGTATTTTTCAGAAATATCCTCCGTCCGACCCTCGCTCGAACTAGAAGTTCAGCCTTAAAGCGGCTATGAAAAATTGGTATAAACTTTTTGTATAATATATTTTCCTGCATATTAGGTTATTTTGACATAAAAATAGCTTTAAATGTGTAATTTATGTAATGTATTTTTACATTTTCTTCGCGGTGGCCGGCTACGCGTTCTTATCGATCGTGGTAACAATACATATCGTTGCGATATTTTTAATTCTAAATTTATAGATTTTAAGAAAGATTTCATTTTTGTAATATTATTTTTACAAATAAAATATAATTTTGATGAAAAAGTGATTAAGGTAGTACCATCGGTTATAGAATTACCGTTCAGAATTTAATGAAATTTAGCATATTAGTACATTATAATAAGATAATGAACCAGTTAAATTTTTAAGGAACTGCAGAAAACCTGGAAAAAGATATGCATATAAAAAAATGTTGCTTTTAGCATTGATCCTTATGAGAAATCGCAGATTTTATTTTATTTCACAAAAAGTGCCGTTCAGATTTCAATGAAAATGGTATCAACGAACAGACAAAAAATTGACGAACATTTTGGTTACTTACAAATCGAGGTTCAGAAACTGTGATAAGAGTAATTAGCAAATAATTACCAAAAATTTACGATGTTAAGTACATGTGGCAACGTCGTCAAATATTATTTTATAGGTTATGACTTATGATTCGCGCGAAATTTAAACCTCTCTGTGGGCCGGGATTATAAACGACAAATAACTAATTTACTTGTGAGATTGTCAAATAAGTAAATTTACTTGCTAGATTGGGTATTATAAAGCACGAATAGTTTACTTTCGAACTAAATCTAGCAACTAATTTAACCCTTCGATTTTGTTCAATTAAATATTTATTTGTGAAGTAAATTGACAGGTCAAATAATTTGTGAGGGAATTGGTTTTAAATGAAAGGTATCCCATGACAAGTGCAAGTACGCCCAACTAGTGGGCGCTAGTTGTGAACTTACACATAGCCTATAGCCGTTGATTGGTTGATACCATTCTTCAATATAATCATAACTTCATAACCATGAAATTTAAAAATTAGTTCTAACGTGTCATAAAATCTTGTGCACCATGACGAAGACATCTAGTATCAAATCGTCTAAACATAATAGGAAAGTAAATATTAAGTTAGTTATTTACTTGGTTACTTTCCTTTATAGTACTCAAATTTTATTTCGTAAATTTTAGTAGTAGAGTAAATTTACTTTGAAACTAACTAACTTGTGATTTATTTATGCTTTATAATACCGGCCCTGTAAGATTTAATAATTTTGAAAAATTTGAAAGATTTTTAAATTTTGACTTTGACGTTTCTATCTCGTTTATTTTTCGCGGCGTTGCCAAACATAAATACTACGGAAGTCAAATAACACAGAGCACACATTTGACTCTTGTGGTATCTGTGCTACTACCACAATTTTTGAAGTGAATTTAGTATTTTATTTTAGTTCCCAACCTTAGGGAGGGAAGTGGGCCTGCAATGTCGCTATGTCGGTAGGCAAGAAATGGAACTAACAAAAAATGTGCGTTAGTAAAATGAAATTTGATGATATTTAATTATTTACAAACTGATTGTGAATAAAATTGTATACGTATTTCGGTGTCAAGCTTCATTCTAGCCTGGCGCTTACAGTTTCGGCGCTTCGCACCTCAGTCAACTAACTTAGCGCTCGGCTGTAACGAAGCATTTTCCACCTCGGCAAATAATATACCATAATAATAATTTACCAGAATAATTAATTTGAGATTGTTTTTTTCTAAGAAATTCATGTTGAAAAAAAAAATAGGTTGAACAGCCTTGGTTTAGTAATGAGTAATTTTCTAGTCTCGGCTAGTAATATACTATTAGTTGGCAATTTTGAAACAAAAAAACTTGCAATTTGTTCTCGATACGAGGAACTTCCGAAATTGTTAATTAATTGTAACCTTCTAAAATATGTAAACTATACCGATTTATATGAATTTATGTATTTTTATGTTTTATTATAAATTTGAAATTCCGATTAACTAGTTTTGATTCAATTAATTACTTTTATTTAAAAGAGTTACTAGTTAGTCAAGTTTTTTAAAATCGTATTAGTTTTAGATATCGAATCTGTAAAATTTTATTAAAGTGTGTAGAATTTTCTATTTCAAAATTATCATAATGCTATAACAAAATCATTACCATACTTCAAAGTTCAATAACTTTTTAATACGTAACTCATATTATTATAATATATATTATATTAGTTCACATTTATTAGCAAAACAATTATATTTTCACATCTTGATATGTTAGCTATTTAAGATTGAAAATATTCTACCCCAAAGTCTTTGTAATATTCAATCTTGGTACTCTTGCTTTGCATATTTTCTTTCGTAAGAAGGAATTCAAATAACCTGGAATGAAAAGTATCAGGTTATGCAATCAATTCAACAAGTAGTAATATTATATTATACGGATATAAATAGTTTTTATTTTCACATTCCGGTAATTTGTTATATTTGCATTTTAAATTTTTTCTCCAAAAAAAATTGTCACCTTCATAAATTATTTTCAAATCAGTCATTCATCCTGGTGCAAATTCATTTTATCAATAAATATTAAGGTGAAATCTTCAAACTGATCAATATCGTTAACAATAATTTAGACAATGTTGTCAACTTTTGTTCGGATACTATATTTTGGCAACTTTTTATTTTTCTACTATAAATTATTATTATTGTCAATGTATGCAAACTTAATGGGGAATTTGATAAGGTGACATAATATATTTTGTAAATATAATCAAAAATTCTAAAAATTGTGGCTGTTACTACACCAAGCCTTTCCATTTTTGTCAACAAAGAACTATGTTCTAAGTCGCGCCAAAAAATTGAAGGTTTCACGTTAATTTTATTTTTATTACTTCTTTGTTTTTGTTTCTAATTTGAAAAATGGGGAGTGGAAAAATGCAAGCTTAAAATTTATTGTTATGCTTGAAATGTTGACTTCGGTATGGAATTTCCCCTTTTTTGCTCAACATTTTCGCAAAATGTCAAAATTTTTTGGTATCTCTGGTTTAAAGTGGGTTTGGGTTATTATCGGCTGGGTTTAGTTAGCAACAAATATCATAGAGTTCAATAAATTTTTCATGGTAAAACTAATTTATAACTTGGTTATTAAAGCTGTTCTTAAGTGTTTTTTTTTAATTTTCAAGGTTTTTGGCAATTAATGATTTCTTTTCGAGAACGTCTTCTCATATTTTGACCTAACACCAGAAATATTAGCAATGATATCTGCTTATGATCAACCCAAGGGGGTAATCAGTAAATGAAGTTTGTCGAAGGGAAAAAATAAGTCTGCATGAAGTCTTGGTAAAGTTTTTATGAAGTCTGTGGAACGCAAAATAAGTGGAAAAACCACTTACTATTTGCACAGGTTGCGTATTTTCAGACTACCGTTTTTTTTAAACATTTCATGATTACAGTGGAACAGTGAAATAATGATTGCAATACCTGAAATCGTGGTTCGACATATTCTTCGGTTAGTAAAAAAAAGTCGACCAGTCAGTGTTGTTTTTCTTTCGATTGGTAAAAGGTTACCACGTGAATGAATGAATTTTGTATCTAATTCTAATGTATACATTAAAAAATTAATTTTCCCAAATTTTTAATTTTTTTTTTTACTTTTGTATAAAATAAATTTTTAAATATCCAAAACTAATATTAGCTCATAATAGTATTTGAACATATCCTAGGACACAGGCAGGGCCGTATTTAAGGGGGGGGGGTACAACCTCCCTCCCCCCGAAATTATTTATCAATAATAAAGTACTGGAAGTTCGACTGCAATCGTAAAAATATCAGAAAAACCAAAAACAATTTTTACAACTATAACAAAAACATTAAACTTGAAGTGTTTAAATAAAAATTAAAGCTAAAGAGATATTTCTAATAAATTAAATTCCTAATTAAAAAATCGGAAATTCGTAGTATAATCCGGCGATTGGCTACACTGGAATGAATACACCTACTACTAAATTGCAAAAATATAAAAACCGAAGATAAGTATAAAAATGCTCTAAATATTTACAGTACTGTGTAAAAGTCTGCGACCACTTAATTAATTGTTAGTTATTACTCCTATTAATTAATTTTCGATTTTTTGAAAAATAATTATATTGAAATAAATGAAATAGATATTTTATCTTAATTCTTACTATTATGGTAAAAATTTTAAATTGCAATAAATTGTTTGAACCAAAAATTTTAAAGGGAACATAAATTTTATGACCATCATTGGCAGCATAGCTTACAATAACACTTCCGCAATAAATTAGAGTGGGAATTGTAAACCCATAATTTGTTTTATATTTTGTACACTAGTGTACATTTGCTTAAGATTTGTCAAATTTTCTTTCAATTTAATTTAGTTCTTCGTTTTGACAACATTATTTTACTATCGCCATCTGTAAAATAAGAATTTTATCCGCGATAACGCCCCCCCAGAAGTCAACCCGTTATCAAAATTTGTCGCTCCCTCGAGAAATTATTTTCAACCATTAAATAAAGTTCACAAAAATCAAAATTTTCTCTGAATATCGAACTCAAATAAAGAAAACTCGCTCAAAAAAATAATCGTTTTAATTAAATAAAAACATCTTTTCACAAAATTTCAATTTTTTTGCAGTAACTTTCGACAAACAAAATTTTCCAATAACAATACTCAAAAATAAAATCTTAATTGCAAAAATACTTGCACAAAATTATACTTAAAAAATCAGCGGAGCAAAATCTAGGCCTCCGTCGTATCCGCCATCTTGGCAAAAAAACTCCCTCTACTCACTTTTCTCCAAACATTACATTTAAAAAATTAATATAACAAAATTTAAATTAAAAAAAATTTCCTTTATATTTTAATAAATTAGCTATTCATTTTGTAATTTTTTTAACCCCCCCCCCGAAAATCTAGTCTAAATACGGCTCTGGACACAGGTTTCGCTTTTATTTAAGCTCATCAGACGAATACGATGGATATGTGGTTTACGTAGTGAAATTCGATATTTTAGAAAACCTAAAAACTACACACACACTTTTTAGAACTAAAATGTTTATAAAAGTGTTTAAAAGTAAAATGATAAAGTATGTGTGCAGTTTTTGTTTTTTCAAACGTATTGCTATAGTTAATAATGTTTTAATAATATATTACAATATAATGTATGCACATCTTCACCTCCGATAACTTGATTTTCAGCAATTATTTACCGGTTATACAAAACTACCGGAATGCTCTGAACGGCTAGATAACGGTTATTTTATAGGGTGGTTTTTATAAATTATCAATTGAAGTAATTTTTCTAATACCTTGACATAGTAATTTTACATTCTTGTTTTCAAGATATTATAAATTAGGTTACTCGGGTACACAGGTACTCGGTGTATAAAAAAAATATATAATATTATGTATGTATATTGAATCGGGGAGTGAACATACTCCGCGCCTTGAACTATACTAATTTTTTGTTTTAAGACAACTTTTTCTAGCATTGCATGTTTTTTTACATAAATAATACTAGTGATGGGACTATCGAATAAAAACTATCGAATTATTCGATAGTTGGGTTTCAACCGAACTATCGATAGTTTTTTTAAAACTATTCGAATAACTTTTTAATTACTAAAAATATTCGAATAACATTTTAGTTACTAATCCTATTGAATGAATTTTAGTTACTAAAAATATTTGAATAACTTTTTAATTACTAAACCTATTCAATGAATTTTTAGTTACTGTAAAAATATTTGATTAACTTTTTAGTTACTAAACATTAAATAAATTTTTAGTTACTAAAAATATTTGAATAACTTTTTAGCTACTAATTTTTAGTATGAATAAAATTTTTAAGCAAAATTGCTATATGGTATTTAATTATTTATTATTGTATTATTGGATATTTTATATAGTATTTTTTATTTGCTAGTTTTTATTCAATTTGATATTGGTAACTAAATTTTTAGTTACAAACTATCGATAGTCAAAAACTTTCGATAGTGCACATCACTAAATAATACTGTAGTACCGCCACTGATCTGTCATTTCGTCAGATACTAATTACTTTTTATAGATTAAAATGCAACTTTGCTTGATTGAATGCAAATGAACTGACCAATGAAGTCATATTATAATGGAGCTCCCTAGAGACTATTAACTCCCTAGTGAGTAAATAATCTACTTCTATCAGCATTTCTACTCTATTATTCAAATATAAAATTATTATTTTATTTTTTTATTAAATTATTTATGAGGTAGTATTAATGTTTCATAATTGGGGCTTAAAAGCTCACTTTTATTTATTTATTAGTGTAATTGATTCAACAACTTTAATTTTTTAATTAAGGTACTAACATTATTATTACAACTGGATTGTTAATTTATTGCAGATAAATTAAATAAAATTCACATTAGCGTTACAATGTTTTATTACAAATAATTATAACAGTCGACTAGGATTTCCAGTTACACCAATGAGGCTATAGGAAACTTTCTTGCAAGGTTTTCAAAGTTGATTTTATGTTTATCTATTTTAAACCACATTATCATACACGAATATAAATTTGCTGTTGGTAGGATATGAAAAGATAAATATTATAAAAAAATTTGTAGATAGTATGCACGGTTACGCATAGGTAATTATCTACTAAGTTATTTAGCATAGAAAAAATTGAATTAAACGTGATCGAAACAAAAGTAAAATTTTAAATTGATATTTAGCGGTAAACGTGTTTCGGATTATTACTCTGCGTATCAGGCTTAATTGGGATATTGTCTTTGTCTGCTAATATGGTTAATATTGCAGTGATCCTTTCAAAAAAGGTAGTTTTCACATGCACTATAAGTGCTCCAAGCTTGCTCTTAAATGCGGGAGATGAGACGGTCGTATCTCAGGTTGGGTTCCTATTGAATTAAATCGCTCTTTATCAAATAAACAAATCAATACCATCGCTCGGTAGTAACTCACCAAAAAATATTCAAACCAAATCCAAATTTCAAAATAATACGCAGTATTGCAATCGTATAAATATCACTTTATTCAAATCAAATTCAAAAATTCACTCACAACTTCAAAAATATAAATTTTACAAAGTCAAAATTAACGAGCCAAAAGTCGCACCGCTTACTCTTGCGGCGACTCCTAGCAAAAAGCCCTCAACTTGGTGTCCTTTGCCCTCACCTCTCTAATTTCACAATCTTCTTCTTCTTCATGTGCCATATCCGGTTCCCCGGACGTTAGCGACATCTCTCCTATGTCTGTGCTGTGCGTTTGAAGTATTATCACACACATAGGGGACCTACTGCTTAACGCGGGCTCCGAACCGCGGGAAGTGTATACACTTCATCTCCAGAGAGGATGTACCAGGCAGAATGTACCTCGGTGGTTTGCCATTGCCTTCCGAGGGGAGACGGTCAGAATAAAGTTTTACTGAGCCCGGAGTCGAACCAGGCAATCAGCATTAGCAGCAACGCACTTAACCGCTCTAGCTGACGACCGTCGCGTTCACAATCTTACAACGTGAAATTATTAAAATAAAAATTTTCATCAAAATGTACAGGGTGGGTGCGAATCATTTTGAAACACCACAATATATTGAGTTACCCTACTTAAATCACTTATCCATCGATTATTATTTTAGGGTGTTGTCGGGTAGCTAGGGGGTAGTTGAGGTCTTGAAAGATTGGACTGGCCTGGAGTTATAGGAAAAATTCAGATAACGTTAAATCGTTTTTAAAAATGAAACACCTTGGTAATACCTCTTGGTTAATTATTATTTATCGAAACGACAAGTAACTTGT
Organism: Cantharis rustica; assembly: GCA_911387805.1. Lineage (NCBI taxonomy): Eukaryota > Metazoa > Arthropoda > Insecta > Coleoptera > Cantharidae > Cantharis > Cantharis rustica. Next base: position 26,344,832 of record OU426877.1, on the reverse strand, counting down.
ATTTATAACACAATAAATTGTTACAAGTTTTAATCGATAAATATATGCATCAACAATGATGAGTAATAACAAACTAGTAACATAAAACAATACTGATGTTTACAATAATCCTTGGTATCAAGAATTCAATGACCGATGAGTCTAGCTGAGTTATTCTATAGTAGACCTAATTATCAATAGCTCTATTTTATTAACACATTAATAAGTCTTTAACTTCTTGTTCTGTATTCATTTAATGAAATTACTAATTTTGTACCAATTTGTTGTTAACCTTGCGATTTCATACAAAAATTGCAGTATCGTTTATGTTTAAAATATTGCATTTAAATGACAGCTAGTATACATATATAGTATAATGCTTAAAGAAAATAAATCGAATTTTTTTTTATTAATTATAATTTAATAATTATTGTGAAATTATGTATAATATAAAAAAAAATTGAACAAAAGTAAATTTTATTTAGAGGAACTCATTTCTCCCGATTTAATTTCTTTCTTATTTTATAATGTTGCATTGTAACTTTAAACGCCGTTATTCCATGGACCTTCAAAACCGGCTTTTCTGCACTTTACTTGTTCTTTGATAACCACCAAAAAAACTGGGTTTTATTAGGCCGCAGTCCCCCTACAGCCATCCACTGCGGTCTAACTAAAATTTAACTAATTATTTGGTGTAAATAATAAATAAACCACTTCTATTATTTGAGTTTTTAATTGGTGGACGACGGTGATACTGTGGTGGGATTGCGGCCTAACGCCGCTTTTAAGGTCCAGAGATAACGGATTTAATATTATGTATAATATTACTTTCTGTTTATATGACGGTACGAAAATTTTAGGAATCATTATCTTTTTTTGTGTTTTGCTCTTTGAGTGTTTTTATTATTAATCTTAATATATTAAAATAAACAAACTAAACAAAATGTTAAAATAATGAATTTTAACCGTTAAGTAAAGAATACATACTTATAGAAAAATAATATATATTATTAAATTGTTAATAATATGTTATAATATAATATAACATGTTAATAGTATATTATATTACGTAAAAATGGTCAAATGCATAGACAAGATCACTTTTTAGGTTTAACCAAATAAATTCTTTAAATTTTTGATAAATTTACACTTTTAGGAAAAATATTACGTATTAAACATTTCGTCTTTCAAATTTTATCCTTGGAACAGTCAGTTCCACATATTCTGGTGATATATTATTTAATATACCTACCACAATTTTCACAATAATGAAAACTGATTGTGTAGTTTTCTTTCACTCTCATATTTTGAAAATATAATAAAAATTGTTGTACAGTAATACATACAAGGGGAAATGGTCATAAATGGTTCCTTCAAGGAAATATAAAGAATTTCAAAAGTGTTTTGATTTTATTACAAATTTGACAATGAAAAGAAAACTATTTTCTTAGATACCATATAATTATATTACATAGATATTATATTGTAAGTTTTTCCATTTAAATGTAAATATTTTCTTAAGTTTATCTGATGTTTGGATCGTAAAAACGGATTTGCTTTTCATTTTTAAAAAATTTTATTACATAGTAACATTTAATGATGAAATTTAGCATTTCTAGGAAATTTGTCAAAGCTACCAAGTGCTTCTTTTAGGATTGTGTCTAGCCAAAATAAGAATTAACTAATAAACTTTAATAAAAAACATAATTTTGCTTATTGTGCAGTTTAAAAGATAATTTCCCACGTTTACCTAAAAGTAAATAAAATTACAATTTTATTATTTCAAATAAATTATTAAAATTTATGATATTTTCTGTGTTACGATTTACAATAATTATAATATATTATATTTTATTTTATTTAAAAAAGTAAGTTTAGTTGACATGTAAATGTTGAAAATTAATTTTATTTAAAACTATCTTATTCAAGTTATTAACTTGAATATTAAATTGTTCAAACAGTATACGGTCGATTTAACCAAGCTTAAAAACCTGATTATCTACATTTTATTCTTTATTTACAGCAAAGTTTTTTAGAATGCTACGTAAAAATAAAGTAAAAATATAATCCAAAAAAAGTAAACAGTGCGGTGAAAATTTATGAATTCAAAAAATAATCGACCGTGATAATAATATATTAAGGTAAAATACATTGATATAATATATTCTTCTGTGTTGTCTAAATATGTATTATAAGATAATAGAAGGAGAGACGGCCTGCAGGCCGCCCTAACTTCCTAGTGAAAGAATACAATGAAACTTGGATTAGTCGATTAGTGTGCATAATATTATATAGTTTTGTTATATTGGTAGAAAAGTCATCTAGATTAAATGTAGTAAAATTGATTAAAATATAAAGTATTTAATTAGAAATAAAACAGGATAGAATTGGAAGAGATTAAATATTGAGGAAAATAGAAATGACGTAATGATAAATAAAGTAAATATTAATTGTTGTAATATTGTAAAACAAAAATTTAGCAGGGCTAGTGAAGTACTACACTTGTGAGTTGTGAGAAGCATATATGATTTATGTATTGTGTACAAAAGGACTCGAATAATTATTTTCATTTGATTAAGAAATGAAATTTTAAATTTATAAAAAACAGTTGTAATAAATTAACAAAAATAATAGAAGAAATGAATAAGAGTTTATAAATAATTGGAAAGTATAATAAATTTTAGTATTTTACAGTAAACGGATTTAAGTTTACGAGTTTATGAAATGCTAAACATTAATTTATTGAATTATTTGAATAGTTTAATAATTACGATATATTATTTTAATGATTGTTCCGTTAATATCCTGTTATCTTCATTTTTAGGTTAAAATGATAACCATATGGTGTAAAAAAATCATGATATTTTGTCATACAATCATACATACATAATTATATTGTAATTTACAAAATTAAAACAAATTATTATTGTATTAAACAAAAATAATAAATATAAGAAAATAAAGAAGGCCGGACAACCACCTCAATCGCGTTGTTGTTAATAGAAATGTTTAGGTTTTACAGTCGAAATGGAATGAAAAACCTATTATTTAATTTATGGATTAATTCAGTTCCAAGCATCGGCACGTACCAATAACAATAAAATGGACCTGGACATGCAATACGTTTTTATTAAGAATATAATTCCATGCTGCGTTTCATTAAATTTTTTTCTTAAATGTAGTAATTGGATTTCTTTACGTCATACAAGACAGTGATATTATTGATCGCTTATAAGGCGATAATTTTTAAAACAACTTCTTGTCTCTTAAATATTGCAATATCTACTATTTAACCTTCGGCATGGTCACGTATACATCGGAGTACTGTTATTATTCTAAGTGTATGCAATTTAAACATGATTTTTCAAAATGCTTGATTGTTTTTGAAAAATATATAGAGGAATTTTATGATTCCTATGGAAATTACAATATTTTCCATTCATTTTTGCTCATATTAATATGCATATATCGAGATTTAAACATTATCTATAGATAGAAAATAACTTAAAAAAGTTTTAAGTATTTTTGTGGTATTTAGTATAGGGGTTTATAGTATTAGGGTTACTATAGTATAGGGGGAAAAAGATTCATATTCATTTACTTAACCTAAAATTTCATTTAGACACATGAATTCTTTTAGTTTGGTTATTTGGTAAGCACAACATTTATTTTAAAGTTTGGTTAATTTCTTAATTTTTTTAATTTTAAACTTTTTCAATTTTGTTTGGTATATTTGCTCTCACTTCTTGTTATTTTTACTGTTATACATGACTGATGATCGAAAATAATCGTGAAATAATGGCCTTTATATTATGTTATAGAGTTTTTTATTTTTAAGTAATTTTTATCATTTCTATAGCGCTAATTTTTTCAGAATTCTATTTTCTTGTTTATTCTAATATTCTAAGTTCAATCTTGTTAAATGTGAATTATTGTCATTTTAGTGTTTTTTAAATATTGTTTTCTTTGTAGTATGTATTCTTTACGTAACAGTTAAAATTTTTTTATTTTAACATTTTGTTAGGTTTGATTATTATCCATAGAGCATCGTCCACATAAAAATGGTCAGATGTGTACATACTTTAGATTCTGTAGATGAAAATCAGCTTACCAAACTAGCTCCTTTTAAAGGCAATGTATTGTTTTTTTATGTAATTTACGTAATAATAAATTATTTATTACTTCCACTTACGTATTGGACAATAAAAACTCTATTAGAAAAATAAAGAAATATTTCATGCTAATTGGTGTGAAGTACCTATTGCCATTATAATAAAAAAATATATGCAACATAAATTAGGATGATATGTATTAACTAAATCATAACGATAAAATTCATTTCATAATTTTTTTAAAGATATATAAAAAATGTACTAAAAACTTTTAGTGCCGTGCGCCATCGGCAGTATTAAAAAAGAATTGAATGATGTTCATAGGAGCAAAAATATCCGTTTTGTGGCTTGTCTGTAATTATTGTACGGCCCCTCTTATTTTTTTATCAACACTAATATAAATATGTATATATTTGCAGGGGCGGATTAAGGTACCTCTACGCCCTTAGGCACACATGTATGGTGCCCCCCCCCTCCTTAATAGAAAATATAAACAATTATTTTTTATTATTTTATACATATTGCTGTGTCCACTCCACACCAAGCGGTAAGAGATTGGTTGCGTATTTAGTGATATTGGTGTAAAATTTCCGAAAATCAAACACTGTTTTGCTCGGTGAGCTCTAGTCTGCGGGAGCAGTCAGGCAGTCAATAATTTTAATTACTTCTTCTCGGAAAATTATTAGCAAGTTTCGATTTTAAAAATATTCGTTCCAATTCAATTTAAAATGGTATCGTTAAATTTTATGATACCGGTCCGCAGCCCGACTTATCAAACTGCGTTTCGTTCCTTTAATAAATTTTCATCCAATATTTAAAACATTTAATATAACTCCAAATTAATGATTATAAATAAATAATCGTTCATCCAATAAAAAAATGGCTCGTTCAATAAAAATCTCCTTTAATAATCAAAAAAAATTCGAAAAACTCACAAAATCAAAACCTTAGCTGCGGCCACTTTTGACCAAAAATATTCTCATAACAAAATTCGAATTAACAGTATTCGTATAACAAAAAAACAATTGTAAAAACTATTTGTACAATAAGAACTCAAGATAGGCGGAGCAAAATCTAGGCCTCTACCGTTTTTGCCATCGTGGCAAAAAAGCCCCACCCCAACTCAACTTTTTGCCAACCTTCTACATTTTAAAATTGTACCATCTAATTCAGATTTAGAATTCAGAAGAATTCAGATTAAATCGCCGTAATTTAGCGATGCGCTCATAGATTTCCTAAGGCGTAAGTTTTAAAAATGTGCTAAATATTGAAAAGTATTTTTGTAATCAGTAAAAAAAAACTACCTATAGGTAATCATTGTATTTTTTGATACATTTAATTTTTGAGAATGTGATGTATTTTGCTTGGTACATTGCGCCCCTTTTTTCGTGCGCCGCCTAGGCACGAGCCTAGCTAACCTAAACGGTAATCCGTCTCTGTATATTTGGACATCGCAAAATCCATATATTATAATGTAACTTACCGATAGGTAATTATATTATTTTAAAATGATTACCTCTATATTTTCTTTTTATTAAATTAGTTTTAACAAATAAATTAGTTAATTGTTAAAACAAGCCATAGAGATAACATATGATTTTAAAATAATTAATTTAAATTATAATTTTAAGGTCATCGTTTTTGGTTAATTTTTTAATTTTAATCCGAACTCTCCATTATTTTTTTAATTATATATTATTAAATTATAATTATGTTATTTAAACGGTTAATGTAATTGTAATTGCTTTTCATGTTCCATTTTTATTAGTATATCTGTCATATTTAATAATTTCATTTTTTTATGCATTTAGGCGCTCAAATAATCGGTGTTAACTAAAAACTCACACCAATCAACATTGGTGCATAATTTTAAGGCTAATTTTGATTGAACTGCGATTGTCCGAGTTCCACCTTGTTTTATTTCATTACAATTTTTCAAATTTACTGTAGAGTTTCAAAGTGATTCAGTCCCACCCTATGCATTTTAGTGGAATTTTTATTTTCATAATTGAGTTGTGGGATTGTAGATTTTTCTAGGTGGGGACGAATCACAGGAAATGGGATGCTTTTTGCCAGGGTTCGCCGCACGAGTCGGTTGTGCGACTGTTGTCTCGTTAATTTTGTCCGAACAATTTTTGAGATTGAGATTTTGTATTAGGGTATTAGATATTGATTTAAAATTGTGAGTAATATTTTAATTGTGATTGATTGAATAAAGCGATTTTGATGCGTCTGCATCGTTGCGTATTTTTGAAATTTTGATTAATTTGAAGTTTTTTAATATTTTGCTGCTGAGTGGAAATAAGTTGATTGTTTGATTAATTTGGAGAAAGAGCAATTAAAGTAATAGGTTCGATTTGGATTATTGTAAATTGGAAAGTTAAAATTATTTTTTTTGTAAGTGCGAACATGTGAGATTGATAAGCCGACGATTTGGATAAAGGAAATCGCAAGTTCGAACCTTTAAAGAAGTAGTAAAATTTTACATTTAATTTTGAATTATTTTTGGAAAACAATTTATTTTTTTGACACAAGAAATTTTTTAATTTTATTTTGGAAACGCTCGAACCCTCGATTCTAAAATAATCCCAACTACCCGCATTCCAGGGCTACCCGAGGAAATCATTTTGGTGGAAAATAATTTTCTACGGAAAATTACTTATCAATACATAGACGCAATTACGTCTAATGTTTAGGGGGTGGCTGCAATTAACCACTTATGGTCCGAACCGCGACCGACACCGACTTCAGTAAATTAATTTGGGGGGGGGGGGGTGAATTTTTAAAACTATATTTTGGCATTACAATCGATTTTTTTTTTATTCTATATTTTTTCTTTCATTTCTTTTGTGCATTATACGTATATCAAACGTGACAATTTTTTTTGTTTAGTGGGATGCATTTAATTTATTACACGTCATTGAAAGTATTGGAAAATAATAACACCTAGAATACAGCCTGTCGAGTAACAGATGTAGAAGTTTTCTGGATATCTTAATATAATAAAATTATATTTTTAAAATTTAAATCAAATGAAACTGTTTGAAGTATTTTGTGTAGTTGAAGATATTATCAATAGATGGCGCTACTAAATTGGAAGGCTATAGTATTTGGCTACAGTAATTTACCAGCCACGAATTATCCTTGGCTGAACAATTTATTTTTTTATTAAACCTTCCATTTTTGTAACCAATTTCATTAGTTGATAATCTTTTGAACTGCGACACTATATTTATAATCACAGGTAAAATTGACAAAAACTCGAATGTCACAATAGTGATTTCAAACAAACAATTATTTCAAACAAAGTTGAAAAATTTTGCAATAAAACTTATTTCTATATTTTTATTTCAGAGGTACAATGCAGCATCTCAAGTCAAGTGCAGTATCAAATTCAAGTTTATTGGGGCGTCAATATAAGGGAATTACACATAAAATTGTGGCGACCATGGTCGGCCATCAGAGAAGCTTGTCTCGATGGTACACTTTTGACTGGATACTACCAACAGTTTGGATTATCTTTGAAGTAAGTACAGACGCTCTAGACTTGGAAGTTTCTTTTTACATTAAAAATATATTTTAGAAAAAGTCCCCACTCCGATGAAGTTGTGACGTTGAGTTTGCCAGCACCTGCATTAGAATTAGGAACTCCACCTAGATTATGTTATCCATTAGTAATATTTTTATTGCGTATTGACTCTGAAGAACGTATTCATCCTGATCAGACTGTAAGCTTTTTAATTATAATCAATTTAATAATAATCAATTTTTATTATAGGTTTCTTTAATTAATGTTGTACATATCAAGGATTCAGTGTGCTCTTTACCGACAAGTATTTTAGCTCAATATTTAAAACAAGCAAATGGCCAGTTGTCTTGTTTGAAACAGTTGTATTTAGCTACTGGAAATCCTGGAGGATACGAGGATAGCCAAATTCCTATGGCCGTGGCTGAACCCATTAATTCAGATCCAGGTAGTATGAGGCCCACGTTATTATGTCCCAGTAACGAGGACAGTGCCGTATGGAACAGTAGTGGCGAACAATTATGCGTCGTCTGTCAATATTTTCCTTTATCACGGGCTCTTTTACCTTGCAGGTAAAGCTATATGTTTTTATTATTGACTCTCTTTAAACTATTTGTTATTACCTAGACATACGTGTATCTGTGCAAGTTGTTTCGATAAAATAGAGCGATGTCCAATGTGTAGAGGTCCTATTAAGAGTTACTTTTGTATTCGTGGAGAAGAATATATGCCCATAGAAGCGACACAAAAAATTACGCAACCACCGCACGGTGCATTTTACAATTGGCTTGATAGTTGGAACGACCGCTTGATTGATTTTTTAGGTTTTCAGCGGTAACAATTTTAATGTACAACTTTTGAAAAAGCTTCGAGTTAGAAGAGCAGAGATAGAAAAAATGTAAATAACGGATTTTAAATATTATTGAACAGTAAATAATATTTGAAGCCTAAAATTAATATATTTTAATGATGTTCACGGATTTTAGTATTAGGATGAATAACTGTAAGGATTGTCTTTGTAAGTGATCTTAAAACTTGTATAAGTTAATTTAAACCTGTGATAATAAATACTTTATTTAACAGTTTTTCGATATTTAAACCATTTTGAAAAATTTAGTTCTATTTATTACGATCACAAAATTCTCAGATGGTTATTATATATTAAAAATAGATTCTAGTCAGAAGTTTGATATCGCAGCTTTTGTTTAGAAACAAGAAAATTACATTAATTTTCTTTCGTTTTATCTTTTCTATCTTTAAAAAAACGTTTACATTAAATGTGTAGGTTAAACTTCATTTATTCATGTCTGACTTATGTGCTATTATGATTGAAATATTGTTTTTTTACGATCTCGTCAAAAATTTTATCTCAACTTTTAGTTTTAAACCAAATAAACATTTTTAAATATAACCGTTAGGCACCAGAAATTATCACATATTGAAACACTAAATTTATAACTAAATAAAATAAATTGCTTTCTATTCAAATTTATTTCTTGTAAACGATGGTAGTTTTAGGTTGAATTGCATCACAATTCATTAAACTTATACAAAATGAGTGCAATTTATTTAGTTATAATTTTCTTAATTTTATTTTCCGTTTTCAATTATAATAATCTGTGTTATCTTCTAATCTAATTAATATACCACGCTAGAATTACAATAATTAAAATTTTGGTACTCACGAAAAGGGGAAATATTGTACGTGAAAAAACAGGAATCTCTGAAGTTAATTACTGCAACTCTTGCCTACACCGTCCTTAAGTTTTATTAATTACCATGGCAAACCATGATTCTCTCATCTCTATGCGTCTAAAAACATATTAAATAATAATATTGATAACGTTGATAAATTTGATCAAAGCGAAATATAGGTTTTTCTTGACTAAAGGTTTGAAATTAGTTTAAAGATAATATCGTTGGCCCAAATTATATAATATATTAGGATCTAATACTGGCTTACAAGGGAAACTATGATTTACCGTTGGGTCTATAGCTACCTGCCAATGTATTGCAGAGCATCATTGAGTTTCTGTTGGCATAGTATTTGTTCACTTTAAAGCCATATAAAATTTAAAATATCATACTTACATGAAATCTGCAAGCACTATTCGAATTTTCTCGTAAAAAAAAGTAAGCAACTGAAAAAAACTTAAGATTTCGAATTTTCTGCGAATCCGAATGGTACAGTTTTTCCGCTTGCTTCTTGAAGTGGACGTCGATGGTGCCCTATTTTGCATCGGCGTAAAGTCTTCAATTTGTGACGTAGACAAGCGTAGACCTTCGTGACATGCGAACTACCTGGATCTTCTTAATGTGGTTTGAGGCTGCGGTCCCCTAAACTGGTGATGCGTATGTCATGGTTGTCTGGATGATAGCTTTGAAGATGTGCAGCTTGTTTGCTGGTGACATGGAGCTTTTCGAACTGATGAGCTTTTCCCCGGTTCGTGACAGCATTGATGTGGTGGTTCCACTTAAATTGGTAGTCCAGTGTGAACTTGAGGTACTTTGAGGTTTGGGTCCACGGGATTGGTCGCTTGAACATGAAGACGTTTGTTCGAGGCGGCGTTTTTCCTTCGGTTTCGGAACATCGTCGCGGTGCTTTTGGAGGCGTTTCTTCAAGGTTGTAGATACACTACCGACGGAAAGTTTGAGGCAGGTAGATGAAATGTTAGAAATAACGTAGTTATAGTACACTTTGGAAACTATATATTTATTTGAAATGATCTATAATAATATTTTAATATATTTCTTAAGTCATTGCTAATAACAAATCATGTATTGTTTATATTTTTGATTCAAAAAAATTAATTTTCTGAGTATTGTAAAATTACAACTGATTTTTTTAATGCAAACAAAATTTTTTCTCTTGCTTATTCTTAATAAATTAGACGAATAGCGGCCAGCAGTTAATTTGTTTGATTTGCTTCCCCTTTACACCCAATATTCGTTTAATTTATTGATTTTTTTAAGTAAAACTTAAATTATTTTAAATAACTTTATTAATGATGTATTTTTGTTGAAATATTAATTGCAACTAGTTGTATCGAATAAAAACTGTATTTTCTGCAATAGCATGTATGAGCAAAACAATCCCTGTTAAAGGGGTAACCCCAAACTAAATGTTCAAGATAAACAAAAAGAGGCTAATACCAAATTTTTTATCCTGACAGACTATAATGTATATAATTATGTTTCACACACGAATAATTATATTTTTAAAAAGATTTATTTAATTTAAAGTTACAAAAATACAGTCATGAATGTTACAAGCTTACGCCTAAAGAACAAAACAACAACTAACCTGAAGCTTGATTTAACATCAGCTTTTATAATAATTACATACTGTTTATAATGTGCATTTTGGATGTGAAATTATACAAATGCATTATGCATGCAAAATTGTAAGGAAGATAGGATAGATAGAAAAAAGATAAAAGTTAGCAATGTTTAATGGGGGCTAATCCTCCCCTTCAAACGGATTTGAAAATCCCAAGCGGGATAGCAATATTCAACAGAATGTAAATGCTATAAATAAATAAATGCATTATAATACTAAAATTATACAGATGTGTTTAAATATTAAAATACAAAAGTGGTTGTAAAGCTTATCAAAAAGAAGTGGTAATATTATTATATTATTAGGTCATTAATATAACTTTCTATTTATGTGATTTGAATAAATGCAATTTATTATAATTAGGTAGGGCGGATGTAGTACGCTTCCTTCAGGTAGAAGATATTGGTTCGATAGAAGTTGGTGGACATAATTATATGTTACGGTCAATGATGTAAATCGGCCGTTGACGTCAATGACCGGACAATGACGTCAATGCCCAAGTATGCCGGCCATTGACGTCTTTGTCCGGCTATTGACGTGATTGCCCGTTAACGGTGGGCAATGATGTAAATATTTTCATGTGATTGTGATATTTACGTCTTTGGCCGGTCAATGACGTCATTGGCCAAAAAGGATCGGACAATGATGATATCGTGGAAAAAATATTTTTTGAACATTTGAAATTATGTTGTATTCATTGCATTATAATGTATTATAATTATTTATTAACAAAAATAAATATATTAACAATAATATTAAAAAATAGTAAAAAATTAAAAAAAAATTAAATACATATTTTTAAATTAATCATTTTTATTGTGGCATGAAAGTGATCTATGGCACTTCGAGTTGCAAAATTGATTTCTGGCGCGACACATACATTTATTATTTTTACATCCACCCCTGCAGTGACAGCGCTTGTAACCCTGTCCCCCTAAAACACTATTTTCCAACAGTACTTCCAATTTGAACAGCTGACAACTTTTCATTTGATAACTTTAGCATTTTAGATGCTTGCTTTTCCAATGCTTCTCGACATCTTTTACACTGTATTATAATGTTCACCTGGCTTTTACAATTGGGGCATACCCCACCATTTTCGATGGTTTCTTATTTATTTTTGGTGTGTTTTCCGGGCACTACTCATTAAAATTAGTTGATATATGCAATATAAAAACCACATAATTTTTTTACGATTTTTGAAAAAAAAGGAAGGTTAACCCCTTTAAATTTTTTTCACCCCAAAAATCGAAAGTGCGAAATCATAAACTTTTTCAACGGTTTTTATTTATTTTTACGAGAAAATTCGAATGGCGCTTGCAGATTTAACGTAAGTATGATATTTAACATGTTATGTGAGTTTAAAGTAAGGTAGTCTATTGTCGCTTGCTCTCTGCTGCTTTCGCATTTTTTCATCGTTTTACACGTTTCCGCCAGGCCCTGGTGTGTTTTCCGAGGTCAACTCATTAAAATTAGATGATAATTATATGCAATATAAAGACAACATAATTTTTTTACGATTTTTGAAAAAAAAGCAAGGTTAACCCCTTTGAATTTTTTTCACCCCAAATATCGAAAGTGCGAAATCATAAACTTTTTCGATGGTTTCTTATTTATTTTTACGAGAAAATTCGAATGGCTCTTGCAGATTTCACGTAAGTATGATATTTAACATGTTATGTGGGTTTAAAGTAAGCAAGTCGATTGTCACTTGCTCTCTGCTGCTTTGGCATTTTTTCACCGTTTTACACGCTTCCGCCAGGACCTGGTGTGTTTTCCGAGCTCTACTCATTAAAATTAGTCGATATATGCAATATAAAAACCACATAATTTTTTTACGATTTTTAAAAAAAAGGCAAGGTTAACCGCTTTGAATTTTTTTCACCCCAAAAATCGAAAGTGCGAAATCATAAACTTTTTCGATGGTTTCTTATTTATTTTTACGAGAAAATTCGAATGGCTCTTGCAGATTTTACGTAAGTATGATATTTAACATGTTATGTGGGTTTAAAGTAAGCAAGTCGATTGTCGCTTGCTCTCTGCTGCTTTGGCCTTTTTTTCACCGTTTTACACACTTCCGCCAGGACCTGGTGTGTTTTCCGAGCTCTACTCATTAAAATTAGTCGATAAATGCAATATAAAGATCACATAATTTTTTTACGATTTTTGAAAGAAAAGCAAGGTTAACCCCTTTGAATTTTTTTCACCCCAAAAATCGAAAGTGCGAAATCATAAACTTTTTCGATGGTTTCTTATTTATTTTTACGAGAAAATTCGAATGGCTCTTGCAGATTTTACGTAAGTATGATATTTAACATGTTATGTGGGTTTAAAGTAAGCAAGTCGATTGTCGCTTGCTCTCTGCTGCTTTGGCCTTTTTTTCACCGTTTTACACGCTTCCGCCAGGACCTGGTGTGTTTTCCGAGCTCTACTCATTAAAATTAGTCGATATATGCAATATAAAGACCACATAATTTTTTTACGATTTTTGAAAGAAAAGCAAGGTTAACCCCTTTGAATTTTTTTCACCCCAAAAATCGAAAGTGCGAAATCATAAAGTTTTTCGATGGTTTCTTATTTATTTTTACGAGAAAATTCGAATGGCTCTTGCAGATTTCACGTAAGTATGATATTTACCATGCTAAGTGGGTTTAAAGTAAGCAAGTCGATTGTCGCTTGCTCTCTGCTGCTTTGGCATTTTTTCACCGTTTTACACGCTTCCGCCAGGACCTGGTGTGTTTTCCGAGCTCTACTCATTAATATTAGTCGATATATGCAATATAAAGACCACATAATTTTTTTACGATTTTTAAAAAAAAAGCAAAGTTAACCCCTTTGAATTTTTTTCACCCCAAAAATCGAAAGTGCGAAATCATAAACTTTTTCGATGGTTTCTTATTTATTTTTACGATAAAATTCGAATGGCTCTTGCAGATTTCACGTAAGTATGATATTTACCATGCTAAGTGGGTTTAAAGTAAGCAAGTCGATTGTCGCTTGCACTCTGCTGCTTTGGCATTTTTTCGCCGTTTTACACGCTTCCGCCAGGACCTGGTGTGTTTTCCGAGCTCTACTCATTAAAATTAGTCGATATATGCAATATAAAGACCACATAATTTTTTTACGATTTTTGAAAAAAAAGGAAGGTTAACCCCTTTGAATTTTTTTCACCCCAAAAATCGAAAGTGCGAAATCATAAACTTTTTCGATGGTTTCTTATTTATTTTTACGAGAAAATTCGAATGGCTCTTGCAGATTTCACGTAAGTATGATATTTAACATGTTATGTGGGTTTAAAGTAAGCAAGTCAATTGTAGCTTGCTCTCTGCTGCTTTGGTCTTTTTTTCACGGTTTTACACGCTTCCGCCAGGACCTGGTGTGTTTTCCGAGCTCTACTCATTAAAATTAGTCGATATATGCAATATAAAGACCACATAATTTTTTTACGATTTTTGAAAAAAAAGCAAGGTTAACCCCTTTGAATTTTTTTCACCCCAAAAATTGAAAGTGCGAAATCATAAACTTTTTCGATGGTTTCTTATTTATTTTTACGAGAAAATTCGAATGGCTCTTCCAGATTTCACGTAAGTATGATATTTAACATGTTATGTGGGTTTAAAGTAAGCAAGTCGATTGTCGCTTGCTCTCTGCTGCTTTGGCTTTTTTTTCACCGTTTTACACGCTTCCGCCAGGACCTGGTGTGTTTTCCGAGCTCTACTCATTAAAATTAGTCAATATATGCAATATAAAGACCACATAATTTTTTTACGATTTTTGAAAGAAAAGCAAGGTTAACCTCTTTGAATTTTTTTCACCCCAAAAATCGAAAGTGCGAAATCATAAACTTTTTCGATGGTTTCTTATTTATTTTTACGAGAAAATTCGAATGGCTCTTGCAGATTTCACGTAAGTATGATATTTAACATGTTATGTGGGTTTAAAGTAAGCAAGTCGATTGTCGCTTGCTCTCTGCTGCTTTGGCCTTTTTTTCACCGTTTTACACGCTTCCGCCAGGACCTGGTGTGTTTTCCGAGCTCTACTCATTAAAATTAGTCGATATATGCAATATAAAGACCACATAATTTTTTTACGATTTTTGAAAGAAAAGCAAGGTTAACCCCTTTGAATTTTTTTCACCCCAAAAATCGAAAGTGCGAAATCATAAAGTTTTTCGATGGTTTCTTATTTATTTTTACGAGAAAATTCGAATGGCTCTTGCAGATTTCACGTAAGTATGATATTTACCATGCTAAGTGGGTTTAAAGTAAGCAAGTCGATTGTCGCTTGCTCTCTGCTGCTTTGGCATTTTTTCACCGTTTTACACGCTTCCGCCAGGACCTGGTGTGTTTTCCGAGCTCTACTCATTAAAATTAGTCGATATATGCAATATAAAGACCACATAATTTTTTTACGATTTTTAAAAAAAAAGCAAAGTTAACCCCTTTGAATTTTTTTCACCCCAAAAATCGAAAGTGCGAAATCATAAACTTTTCGATGGTTTCTTATTTATTTTTACGAGAAAATTCGAATGGCTCTTGCAGATTTCACGTAAGTATGATATTTAACATGTTATGTGGGTTTAAAGTAAGCAAGTCGATTGTCGCTTGCTCTCTGCTGCTTTGGTATTTTTTCACCGTTTTACACGCTTCCGCCAGGACCTGGTGTGTTTTCCGAGATCTACTCATTTTCACCCCAAAAATCGAAAGTGCGAAATCATAAAGTTTTTCGATGGTTTCTTATTTATTTTTACGAGAAAATTCGAATGGCTCTTGCAGATTTTACGTAAGTATGATATTTAACATGTTATGTGGGTTTAAAGTAAGCAAGTCGATTGTCGCTTGCTCTCTGCTGCTTTGGCCTTTTTTTCACCGTTTTACACGCTTCCGCCAGGACCTGGTGTGTTTTCCGAGCTCTACTCATTAAAATTAGTCGATATATGTAATATAAAGACCACATAATTTTTTTACGATTTTTGAAAGAAAAGCAAGGTTAACCCCATTGAATTTTTTTCACCCCAAAAATCGAAAGTGCGAAATCATAAACTTTTTCGATGGTTTCTTATTTATTTTTACGAGAAAATTCGAATGGCTCTTGCAGATTTCATGTAAATATGAAATTTACCATGCTAAGTGGGTGTAAAGTAAGCAAGTCGATTGTCGCTTGCTCTCTGCTGCTTTGGTATTTTTTCACCGTTTTACACGCTTCCGCCAGGACCTGGTGTGTTTTCCGAGCTCTACTCATTAAAATTAGTCGATATATGCAATATAAAGACCACATAATTTTTTTACGATTTTAAAAAAAAAAGCAAGGTTAACCCCTTTGAATTTTTTTCACCCCAAAAATCGTAAGGGGGAAATCATAAACTTTTTTGATGGTTTCTTATTTATTTTTACGAGAAAATTCGAATGGCTCTTGCAGATTTCATGTAAGTATGAAATTTACCATGCTAAGTGGGTTTAAAGTAAGCAAGTCGATTGTCGCTTGCTCTCTGCTGCTTTGGTATTTTTTCACCGTTTTACACGCTTCCGCCAGGACCTGGTGTGTTTTCCGAGCTCTACTCATTAAAATTAGTCGATATATGCAATATAAAGACCACATAATTTTTTTACGATTTTTGAAAGAAAAGCAAGGTTAACCCCTTTGAATTTTTTTCACCCCAAAAATCGAAAGTGCGAAATCATAAAGTTTTTCGATGGTTTCTTATTTATTTTTACGAGAAAATTCGAATGGCTCTTGCAGATCTCACGTAAGTATGATATTTACCATGCTAAGTGGGTTTAAAGTAAGCAAGTCGATTGTCGCTTGCTCTCTGCTGCTTTGGCATTTTTTCACCGTTTTACACGCTTCCGCCAGGACCTGGTGTGTTTTCCGAGCTCTACTCATTAAAATTAGTCGATATATGCAATATAAAGACCACATAATTTTTTTACGATTTTTAAAAAAAAAGCAAAGTTAACCCCTTTGAATTTTTTTCACCCCAAAAATCGAAAGTGCGAAATCATAAACTTTTTCGATGGTTTCTTATTTATTTTTACGAGAAAATTCGAATGGCTCTTGCAGATTTCACGTAAGTATGATATTTACCATGCTAAGTGGGTTTAAAGTAAGCAAGTCGATTGTCGCTTGCTCTCTGCTGCTTTGGCATTTTTTCGCCGTTTTACACGCTTCCGCCAGGACCTGGTGTGTTTTCCGAGCTCTACTCATTAAAATTAGTCGATATAAGCAATATAAAGACCACATAATTTTTTACGATTTTTGAAAAAAAAGGAAGGTTAACCCCTTTGAATTTTTTTCACCCCAAAAATCGAAAGTGCGAAATCATAAACTTTTTTGATGGTTTCTTATTTATTTTTACGAGAAAATTCGAATGGCTCTTGCAGATTTCACGTAAGTATGATATTTAACATGTTATGTGGGTTTAAAGTAAGCAAGTCGATTGTCGCTTGCTCTCTGCTGCTTTGGCATTTTTTCACCGTTATAATATTTTCACGGTTTTTGAAAAAAACCTAAGGTTAACCCCTTTGAATTTTTTTGACCCCAAAAAGTGAAAGTCTCAAATCGGATGCTTTTTCGATATTTTCTTGTATACTTTGAGCAGAAAATTCGATTGGCGCAGACAGATTCATCGTAAGTATGATATTTTAAATTTTATCTGGCTTGAAAGTAAGCAAATGCGATACAAATCTGAGCCTCCTTTACCTCGCATTTTAAAACAGATTAAAGTGTTTGTGCCAGGATCCAGCGCGTTTTTCGAACTCTACGCATCGAAATTAGTCGATTTCGTCGATAAAAACACCACTGAATATTTTCACGGTGTTTGAAAAAAACCTAAGGTTAACCCCTTTGAATTTTTTTGACCCCAAAAAGTGAAAGTCTCAAATCGGATGCTTTTTCGATATTTTCTTGTATACTTTGAGCAGAAAATTCGATTGGCGCAGACAGATTCATCGTAAGTATGATGTTTTAAATTTTATCTGGCTTGAAAGTAAGCAAATGCGATGCGAATCTGAGCCTCCTTTACTTCGCATTTTGAGACGGATTAAAGTGTTTGCGCCAGGATCCAGCGCGTTTTTCGAACTCTACGCATCGAAATTAGTCGATTTCGTCGATAAAAACACCACTGAATATTTTCACGGTTTTTGAAAAAACCTAAGGTTAACCCCTTTGAATTTTTTTGACCCCAAAAAGTGAAAGTCTCAAATCGGATGCTTTTTCGATATTTTCTTGTATACTTTGAGCAGAAAATTCGATTGGCGCAGACAGATTCATCGTAAGTATGATATTTTAAATTTTATCTGGCTTGAAAGTAAGCAAATGCGATGCAAATCTAAGCCTCCTTTACTTCGCATTTTGAGACGGATTTAAGTGTTTGCGCCAGGATCCAGCGCGTTTTTCGAACTCTACGCATCGAAATTAGTCGATTTCGTCGATAGAAACACCACTGAATATTTTCACGGTTTTTGAAAAAAACCTAAGGTTAACCCCTTTGAATTTTTTTGACCCCAAAAAGTGAAAGTCGCAAATCGGATGCTTTTTCGATATTTTCTTGTATACTTTGAGCAGAAAATTCGATTGGCGCAGACAGATTCATCGTAAGTATGATATTTTAAATTTTATCTGGCTAGAAAGTAAGCAAATGCGATGCAAATCTGAGCCTCCTTTACTTCGCATTTTGAGACGGATGAAAGTGTTTGCGCCAGGATCCAGCGCGTTTTTCGAACTCTACGCATCGAAATTAGTCGATTTCGTCGATAAAAACACCACTGAATATTTTCACGGTTTTTGAAAAAGACCTAAGGGTAACCCCTTGAATTTTTTTGACCCCAAAAAGTGAAAGTCTCAAATCGGATGCTTTTTCGATATTTTCTTGTATACTTTGAGCAGAAAATTCGATTGGCGCAGACAGATTCATCGTAAGTATGATATTTTAAATTTTATCTGGCTTGAAAGTAAGCAAATGCGATGCAAATCTGAGCCTCCTTTACTTCGCATTTTGAGACGGATTAAAGTGTTTGCGCCAGGATCCAGCGCGTTTTTCGAACTTTACGCATCGAAATTATTCGATTTCGTCCATAAAAACAACACTGAATATTTTCACGGTTTTTGAAAAAAACCTATGGTTAACCCCTTTGAATTTTTTTCACCCCAAAAAGTGAAAGTCTCAAATCGGAAGCTTTTTCGATATTTTCTTGTATACTTTGAGCAGAAAATTCGATTGGCGCAGACAGATTCATCGTAAGTATGATATTTTAAATTTTATCTGGCTTGAAAGTAAGCAAATGCGATGCAAATCTGAGCCTTCTTTACTTCGCATTTTGAGACGGATTAAAGTGTTTGCGCCAGGATCCAGCGCGTTTTTCGAACTCTACGCATCGAAATTAGTCGATTTCGTCGATAAAAACACCACTGAATATTTTCACGGTTTTTGAAAAAAACCTAAGGTAACCCCTTTGAATTTTTTTGACCCCAAAAAGTGAAAGTATCAAATCGGATGCTTTTTCGATATTTTCTTGTATACTCTGAGCAGAAAATTCGATTGGCGCATACAGATTCATCGTAAGTATGATATTTTTAATTTTATCTGGCTTGAAAGTAAGCAAATGCGATGCAAATCTGAGCCTCCTTTACTTCGCATTTTGAGGCGGTTTAAAGTGTTTGCGCCAGGATCCAGCGCGTTTTTCGAACTCTACGCATCGAAATTAGTCGATTTCGTCCATAAAAACACCACTGAATATTTTCACGGTTTTTGAAAAAAACCTATGGTTAACCCCTTTGAATTTTTTTCACCCCAAAAAGTGAAAGTCTCAAATCGGATGCTTTTACGATATTTTCTTGTATACTTTGAGCAGAAAATTCGATTTGCGCAGACAGATTCATCGTAAGTATGATATTTTAAATTTTATCTGGCTTGAAAGTAAGCAAATGCGATGCAAATCTGAGCCTCCTTTACTTCGCATTTTGAGACGGATTAAAGTGTTTGCGCCAGGATCCAGCGCGTTTTTCGAACTCTACGCATCGAAATTAGTCGATTTCGTCGATAAAAACACCACTGAATATTTTCACGGTTTTTGAAAAAAACCTAAGGTTAACCCCTTTGAATTTTTTTGACCCCAAAAAGTGAAAGTCTCAAATCCGATGCTTTTTCTATATTTTCTTGTATACTTTGAGCAGAAAATTCGATTGGCACAGACAGATTCATCGTAAGTATGATATTTTAAATTTTTTTTGGCTTGAAAGTAAGCAAATGCGATGCAAATCTGAGCCTCCTTTACTTCGCATTTTAAAACAGATTAAAGTGTTTGCGCCAGGATCCAGCGCGTTTTTCGAACTCTACGCATCGAAATTAGTGGATTTCGTCGATAAAAACACCACTGAATATTTTCACGGTTTTTGAAAAAAACCTAAGGTTAACCCCTTTGAATTTTTTTAACCCCAGGAAGTGAAAGTCTCAAATCCGATGCTTTTTCGATATTTTCTTGTATACTTTGAGCAGAAAATTCGATTGGCACAGACAGATTCATCGTAAGTATGATATTTTAAATTTTATCTGGCTTGAAAGTAAGCAAATGCGATGCAAATCTGAGCCTCCTTTACTTCGCATTTTGAGACGGATTAAAGTGTTTGCGCCAGGATCCAGCGCGTTTTTCGAACTCTACGAATCGAAATTAGTGGATTTCGTCGATAAAAACACCACTGAATATCTTCACGGTTTTTGAAAAAAACCTAAGGTTAACCCTTTTGAATTTTATTGACCCCAAAAAGTGAAAGCCTCAAATCGGATGCTTTTTCGATATTTTCTTGTATACTTTGAGCAGAAAATTCGATTGGCGCAGACAGATTCATCGTTAGTAAGATATTTTAAATTTTATCTGGCTTGAAAGTAAGCAAATGCGACGCAAATCTGAGCCTCCTTTACTTCGCATTTTGAGACGGATTAAAGTGTTTGCGCCAGGATCCAGCGCGTTTCTCCAACTCTACGCATCGAAATTAGTGGATTTTGTCGATAAAAACAGCACTGAATATTTTCACGGTTTTTGAAAAAAACCTAAGGTTAACCCCGTTGAATTTTTTTGACCCCAAAAAGTGAAAGTCTCAAATCAGATGATTTTTCGATATTTTCTTGTATACTTTGAGCAGAAAATTCGATTGGCGCAGACAGATTCATCGTAAGTATGATATTTTAAATTTTTTTTGGCTTGAAAGTAAGCAAATGCGATGCAAATCTGAGCCTCCTTTACTTCGCATTTTAAAACTGATTAAAGTGTTTGCGCCAGGATCCAGCGCGTTTTTCGAACTCTACGCATCGAAATTAGTGGATTTCGTCGATAAAAACACCACTGAATATCTTCACGGTTTTTGAAAAAAACCTAAGGTTAACCCTTTTGAATTTTATTGACCCCAAAGAGTGAAAGTCTCAAATCGGATGCTTTTTCGATATTTTCTTGTATACTTTGAGCAGAAAATTCGATTGGCGCAGACAGATTCATCGTAAGTATGATGTTTTAAATTTTATCTGGCTTGAAAGTAAGCAAATGCGACGCAAATCTAAGCCTCCTTTACTTCGCATTTTGTGACGGATTAAAGTGTTTGCGCCATGATCCAGCGCGTTTTTCGAACTCTACGCATCGAAATTAGTCGATTTCGTCGATAAAAACACCACTGAATATTTTCACGGTGTTTGAAAAAAACCTAAGGTTAACCCCTTTGAATTTTTTTGACCCCAAAAAGTGAAAGTCTCAAATCGGATGCTTTTTCGATATTTTCTTGTATACTTTGAGCAGAAAATTCGATTGGCGCAGACAGATTCATCGTAAGTATGATATTTTAAATTTTATCTGGCTTGAAAGTAAGCAAATGCGATGCAAATCTGAGCCTCCTTTACTTCGCATTTTAAAACAGATTAAAGTGTTTGCGCCAGGATCCAGCGCGTTTTTCGAACTCTACACATCGAAATCAGTCGATTTCGTCGATAAAAACACCACTGAATATTTTCACGGTGTTTGAAAAAAACCTAAGGTTAACCCCTTTGAATTTTTTTGACCCCAAAAAGTGAAAGTCTCAAATCGGATGGTTTTTCGATATTTTCTTGTAGACTTTGAGCAGAAAATTCGATTGGCGCAGACAGATTCATCGTAAGTTTGATATTTTAAATTTTATCTGGCTTGAAAGTAAGCAAATGCGATGCGAATCTGAGCGTCCTTTACTTCGCATTTTGAGACGGATTAATGTGTTTGCGCCAGGATCCAGCACGTTTTTCGAACTCTACGCATCGAAATTAGTGGATTTCGTCGATAAAAACACCACTGAATATTTTCACGGTTTTTGAAAAAAACCTAAGGTTAACCCCTTTGAATTTTTTTGACCCCAAAAAGTGAAAGTCTCAAATCGGATGCTTTTTCGATATTTTCTTGTATACTTTGAGCAGAAAATTCGATTGGCGCAGACAGATTCATCGTAAGTATGATATTTTAAATTTGATCTGGCTTGAAAGTAAGCAAATGCGATGCAAATCTGAGCCTCCTTTACTTCGCATTTTGAGACGGATTAAAGTGTTTGCGCCAGGATCCATCGCGTTTTTCGAACTCTACGCATCGAAATTAGTGGATTTCGTCGATAAAAACACCACTGAATATTTTCACGGTTTTTGAAAAAAACCTAAGGTTAACCCCTTTGAATTTTTTTGACCCCAAAAAGTGAAAGTCTCAAATCGGATGCTTTTTCGTTATTTTCTTGTATACTTTGAGCAGAAAATACGATTGGCGCAGACAGATTCACGTAAGTATGATAATTTAAATTTTATCTGGCTTGAAAGTAAGCAAATGCGATGCGAATCTGAGCCTCCTTTACTTCGTATTTTAAAACAGATTAAAGTGTTTGCGCCAGGATCCAGCGCGTTTTTCGAACTCTACGCATCGAAATTAGTAGATTTCGTCGATAAAAACACCACTGAATATTTTCACGGTGTTTGAAAAAAACCTAAGGTTAACCCCTTTGAATTTTTTTGACCCCAAAAAGTGAAAGTCTCAAATCGGATGCTTTTTCGATATTTTCTTGTATACTTTGAGCAGAAACTTCGATTGGCGCAGACAGATTCATCGTAAGTGTGATATTTTAAATTTTATCTGGCTTGAAAGTAAGCAAATGCGATGCAAATCTGAGCCGCCTTTACTTCGCATTTTGAGACGGATTAAAGTGTTTGCGCCAGGATCCAGCGCGTTTTTCGAACTCTACGCATCGAAATTAGTGGATTTCGTCGATAAAAACACCACTGAATATTTTCACGGTTTTTGAAAAAAACCTAAGGTTAACCCCTTTGAATTTTTTTGACCCCAAAAAGTGAAAGTCTCAAATCGGATGCTTTTTCGATATTTTCTTGTATACTTTGAGCAGAAAAGTCGATTGGCGCAGACAGATTCATCGTAAGTATGATATTTTAAATTTTTTTTGGCTTGAAAGTAAGCAAATGCGATGCAAATCTGAGCCTCCTTTACTTCGCATTTTAATACAGATTAAAGTGTTTGCGCCTGGATCCAGCGCGCTTTTCGAACTCTACGCATCGAAATTAGTCGATTTCGTCGATAAAAACACCACTGAATATTTTCACGGTTTTTGAAAAAAACCTAAGGTTAACCCCTTTGAATTTTTTTGACCCCAAAAAGTGAAAGTCTCAAATCGGATGCTTTTTCGAAATTTTCTTGTATACTTTGAGCAGAAAATTCGATTGGCGCAGACAGATTCATCGTAAGTATGATATTTTAAATTTTATCTGGCTTGAAAGTAAGCAAATGCGATGCAAATCTGAGCCTCCTTTACTTCGCATTTTAAAACTGATTAAAGTGTTTGCGCCAGGATCCAGCGCGTTTTTCGAACTCTACGCATCGAAATTAGTGGATTTCGTCGATAAAAACACCACTGAATATCTTCACGGTTTTTGAAAAAAACCTAAGGTTAACCCTTTTGAATTTTATTGACACCAAAAAGTGAAAGTCTCAAATCGGATGCTTTTTCGATATTTTCTTGTATACTTTGAGCAGAAAATTCGATTGGCGCAGACAGATTCATCGTAAGTAAGATATTTTAAATTTTATCTGGCTTGAAAGTAAGCAAATGCGACGCAAATCTGAGCCGTTTTTACTTCGCATTTTGTGACGGATTAAAGTGTTTGCGCCATGATCCAGCGCGTTTTTCGAACTCTACGCATCGAAATTAGTCCATTTCGTCGATAAAAACACCACTGAATATTTTCACGGTTTTTGAAAAAAACCTAAGGTTAACCCCTTTGAATTTTTTTGACCCCAAAAAGTGAAAGTCTCAAATCGGATGCTTTTTCGATATTTTCTTGTATACTTTGAGCAGAAAATTCGATTGGCGCAGACAGATTCATCGTAAGTATGATATTTTAAATTTTTTTTGGCTTGAAAGTAAGCAAATGCGATGCAAATCTGAGCCTCCTTTACTTCGCATTGTAAAACAGATTAAAGTGTTTGCGCCAGGATCCAGCGCGTTTTTCGAACTCTACGCATCGAAATTAGTCGATTTCGTCGATAAAAACAGCACTGAATATTTTCACGGTTTTTAAAAAAAACCTAAGGTTAACCCCTTTGAATTTTTTTGACCCCAAAAAGTGAAAGTCTCAAATCGGATGCTTTTTCGAAATTTTCTTGTATACTTTGAGCAGAAAATTCGATTGGCGCAGACAGATTCATCGTAAGTTTGATATTTTAAATTTTATCTGGCTTGAAAGTAAGCAAATGCGATGCGAATCTGAGCGTCCTTTACTTCGCATTTTGAGACGGATTAATGTGTTTGCGCCAGGATCCAGCACGTTTTTCGAACTCTACGCATCGAAATTAGTGGATTTCGTCGATAAAAACACCACTGAATATTTTCACGGTTTTTGAAAAAAACCTAAGGTTAACCCCTTTGAATTTTTTTGACCCCAAAAAGTGAAAGTCTCAAATCGGATGCTTTTTCGATATTTTCTTGTATACTTTGAGCAGAAAATTCGATTGGCGCAGACAGATTCATCGTAAGTATGATATTTTAAATTTTATCTGGCTTGAAAGTAAGCAAATGCGATGCAAATCTGAGCCTCCTTTACTTCGCATTTTAAAACAGATTAAAGTGTTTGCGCCAGGATCCAGCGCGTTTTTCGAACTCTACACATCGAAATCAGTCGATTTCGTCGATAAAAACACCACTGAATATTTTCACGGTGTTTGAAAAAAACCTAAGGTTAACCCCTTTGAATTTTTTTGACCCCAAAAAGTGAAAGTCTCAAATCGGATGGTTTTTCGATATTTTCTTGTAGACTTTGAGCAGAAAATTCGATTGGCGCAGACAGATTCATCGTAAGTTTGATATTTTAAATTTTATCTGGCTTGAAAGTAAGCAAATGCGATGCGAATCTGAGCGTCCTTTACTTCGCATTTTGAGACGGATTAATGTGTTTGCGCCAGGATCCAGCACGTTTTTCGAACTCTACGCATCGAAATTAGTGGATTTCGTCGATAAAAACACCACTGAATATTTTCACGGTTTTTGAAAAAAACCTAAGGTTAACCCCTTTGAATTTTTTTGACCCCAAAAAGTGAAAGTCTCAAATCGGATGCTTTTTCGATATTTTCTTGTATACTTTGAGCAGAAAATTCGATTGGCGCAGACAGATTCATCGTAAGTATGATATTTTAAATTTGATCTGGCTTGAAAGTAAGCAAATGCGATGCAAATCTGAGCCTCCTTTACTTCGCATTTTGAGACGGATTAAAGTGTTTGCGCCAGGATCCATCGCGTTTTTCGAACTCTACGCATCGAAATTAGTGGATTTCGTCGATAAAAACACCACTGAATATTTTCACGGTTTTTGAAAAAAACCTAAGGTTAACCCCTTTGAATTTTTTTGACCCCAAAAAGTGAAAGTCTCAAATCGGATGCTTTTTCGTTATTTTCTTGTATACTTTGAGCAGAAAATACGATTGGCGCAGACAGATTCACGTAAGTATGATAATTTAAATTTTATCTGGCTTGAAAGTAAGCAAATGCGATGCGAATCTGAGCCTCCTTTACTTCGTATTTTAAAACAGATTAAAGTGTTTGCGCCAGGATCCAGCGCGTTTTTCGAACTCTACGCATCGAAATTAGTAGATTTCGTCGATAAAAACACCACTGAATATTTTCACGGTGTTTGAAAAAAACCTAAGGTTAACCCCTTTGAATTTTTTTGACCCAAAAAAGTGAAAGTCTCAAATCGGATGCTTTTTCGATATTTTCTTGTATACTTTGAGCAGAAACTTCGATTGGCGCAGACAGATTCATCGTAAGTGTGATATTTTAAATTTTATCTGGCTTGAAAGTAAGCAAATGCGATGCAAATCTGAGCCGCCTTTACTTCGCATTTTGAGACGGATTAAAGTGTTTGCGCCAGGATCCAGCGCGTTTTTCGAACTCTACGCATCGAAATTAGTGGATTTCGTCGATAAAAACACCACTGAATATTTTCACGGTTTTTGAAAAAAACCTAAGGTTAACCCCTTTGAATTTTTTTGACCCCAAAAAGTGAAAGTCTCAAATCGGATGCTTTTTCGATATTTTCTTGTATACTTTGAGCAGAAAAGTCGATTGGCGCAGACAGATTCATCGTAAGTATGATATTTTAAATTTTATTTGGCTTGAAAGTAAGCAAATGCGATGCAAATCTGAGCCTCCTTTACTTCGCATTTTAATACAGATTAAAGTGTTTGCGCCTGGATCCAGCGCGCTTTTCGAACTCTACGCATCGAAATTAGTCGATTTCGTCGATAAAAACACCACTGAATATTTTCACGGTTTTTGAAAAAAACCTAAGGTTAACCCCTTTGAATTTTTTTGACCCCAAAAAGTGAAAGTCTCAAATCGGATGCTTTTTCGAAATTTTCTTGTATACTTTGAGCAGAAAATTCGATTGGCGCAGACAGATTCATCGTAAGTATGATATTTTAAATTTTATCTGGCTTGAAAGTAAGCAAATGCGATGCAAATCTGAGCCTCCTTTACTTCGCATTTTAAAACTGATTAAAGTGTTTGCGCCAGGATCCAGCGCGTTTTTCGAACTCTACGCATCGAAATTAGTGGATTTCGTCGATAAAAACACCACTGAATATCTTCACGGTTTTTGAAAAAAACCTAAGGTTAACCCTTTTGAATTTTATTGACACCAAAAAGTGAAAGTCTCAAATCGGATGCTTTTTCGATATTTTCTTGTATACTTTGAGCAGAAAATTCGATTGGCGCAGACAGATTCATCGTAAGTAAGATATTTTAAATTTTATCTGGCTTGAAAGTAAGCAAATGCGACGCAAATCTGAGCCGTTTTTACTTCGCATTTTGTGACGGATTAAAGTGTTTGCGCCAGGATCCAGCGCGTTTTTCGAACTCTACGCATCGAAATTAGTCGATTTCGTCGATAAAAACACCACTGAATATTTTCACGGTTTTTGAAAAAAACCTAAGGTTAACCCCTTTGAATTTTTTTGACCCCAAAAAGTGAAAGTCTCAAATCGGATGCTTTTTCGATATTTTCTTGTATACTTTGAGCAGAAAATTCGATTGGCGCAGACAGATTCATCGTAAGTATGATATTTTAAATTTTTTTTGGCTTGAAAGTAAGCAAATGCGATGCAAATCTGAGCCTCCTTTACTTCGCATTGTAAAACAGATTAAAGTGTTTGCGCCAGGATCCAGCGCGTTTTTCGAACTCTACGCATCGAAATTAGTCGATTTCGTCGATAAAAACAGCACTGAATATTTTCACGGTTTTTAAAAAAAACCTAAGGTTAACCCCTTTGAATTTTTTTGACCCCAAAAAGTGAAAGTCTCAAATCGGATGCTTTTTTGATATTTTCTTGTATACTTTGAGCAGAAAATTCGATTGGCGCAGACAGATTCATCGTAAGTGTGATATTTTAAATTTTATCTGGCTTGAAAGTAAGCAAATGCGATGCGAATCTGAGCCTCCTTTACTTCGCATTTTGAGATGGATTAAAGTGTTTGCGCCGGGATCCAGCGCGTTTTTCGAACTCTACGCATCGAAATTAGTCGATTTCGTCGATAAAAACACCACTGAATATTTTCACGGTTTTTGAAAAAAACCTAAGGTTAACCCCTTTGAATTTTTTTGACCCCAAAAAGTGAAAGTCTCAAATCGGATGCTTTTTCGATATTTTCTTGTATACTTTGAGCAGAAAATTCGATTGGCGCAGACAGATTCATCGTAAGTATGATATTTTAAATTTTATCTGGCTTGAAAGTAAGCAAATGCGAAGCGAATCTGAGCCTCCTTTACTTCGCATTTTGAGACGGATTAAAGTGTTTGCGCCAGGATCCAGCGCGTCTTTCGAACTCTACGCATCGAAATTAGTCGATTTCGTCGATAAAAACACCACTAAATATTGTCACGGTTTTTGAAAAAAACCTAAGGTTAACCCCTTTGAATTTTTTTAGACCCCAGAAAGTGAAAGTCTCAAATCGGATGCTTTTTCGATATTTTCTTGTATACTTTGAGCAGAAAATTCGATTGGCGCAGACAGATTCATCGTAAGTATGATATTTTAAATTTTATCTGGCTTGAAAGTAAGCAAATGCGAAGCGAATCTGAGCCTCCTTTACTTCGCATTTTGAGACGGATTAAAGTGTTTGCGCCAGGATCCAGCGCGTCTTTCGAACTCTACGCATCGAAATTAGTCGATTTCGTCGATAAAAACACCACTAAATATTGTCACGGTTTTTGAAAAAAACCTAAGGTTAACCCCTTTGAATTTTTTTAGACCCCAGAAAGTGAAAGTCTCAAATCGGATGCTTTTTCGATATTTTCTTGTATACTTTGAGCAGAAAATTCGATTGGCACAGACAGATTCATCGTAAGTATGATATTTTAAATTTTATCTGGCTTGAAAGTAAGCAAATGCGACGCAAATCTGAGCCTCCTTTACTTCGCATTTTGTGACGGATTAAAGTGTTTGCGCCATGATCCAGCGCGTTTTTCGAACTCTATGCATCGAAATTAGTCGATTTCGTCGATAAAAACACCACTGAATATTTTCACGGTGTTTGAAAAAAACCTAAGGTTAACCCCTTTGAATTTTTTTGACCCCAAAAAGTGAAAGTCTCAAATCGGATGCTTTTTCGATATTTTCTTGTATACTTTGAGCAGAAAATTCGATTGGCGCAGACAGATTCATCGTAAGTATTATATTTTAAATTTTATCTGGCTTGAAAGTAAGCAAATGCGATGCAAATCTGAGCCTCCTTTACTTCGCATTTTGAGACGGATTAAAGTGTTTGCGCCAGGATCCAGCGCGTTTTTCGAACTCTGCGCATCGAAATTAGTCGATTTCGTCGATAAAAACACCACTGAATATTTTCACGGTTTTTGAAAAAAACCTAAGGTTAACCCCTTTGAATTTTTTTGACCCCAAAAAGTGAAAGTCTTAAATCGGATGCTTTTTCGATATCTTCTTGTATACTTTGAGCAGAAAATTCGATTGGCGCAGACAGATTCATCGTAAGTATGATATTTTAAATTTTATCTGGCTTGAAAGTAAGCAAATGCGATGCGAATCTGAGCCTCCTTTACTTCGCATTTTGAGACGGATTAAAGCGTTTGCGCCAGGATCCAGCGCGTTTTTCGAACTCTACGCATCGAAATTAGTCGATTTCGTCGATAAAAACACCACTGAATATTTTCACGGTTTTTGAAAAAACCTAAGGTTAACCCCTTTGAATTTTTTTGACCCCAAAAAGTGAAAGTCTCAAATCGGATGCTTTTTCGATATTTTCTTGTATACTTTGAGCAGAAAATTCGATTGGCGCAGACAGATTCATCGTAAGTATGATATTTTAAATTTTATCTGGCTTGAAAGTAAGCAAATGCGATGCAAATCTGAGCCTCCTTTACTTCGCATTTTGAGACGGATTAAAGTGTTTGCGCCAGGATTCAGCGCGTTTTTCGAACTCTACGCATCGAAATTAGTCGATTTCGTCGATAAAAACACCACTGAATATTTTCACGGTTTTTGAAAAAAACCTAAGGTTAACCCCTTTGAATTTTTTTGACCCCAAAAAGTGAAAGTCTCAAATCGGATGCTTTTTCGATATTTTCTTGTATACTTTGAGCAGAAAATTCGATTGGCGCAGACAGATTCATCGTAAGTATGATATTTTAAATTTTATCTGGCTTGAAAGTAAGCAAATGCGATGCAAATCTGAGCCCCCTCCACTTCGCATTTTGAGACGGATTAAAGTGTTTGCGCCAGGATCCAGCGCGTTTTTCGAACTCTACGCGTCGAACTTAGTCGATTTCGTCGATAAAAACACCACTGAATATTTTCACGGTTTTTGAAAAAAACCTAAGGTTAACCCCTTTGAATTTTTTTGACTCCAAAAAGTGAAAGTCTCAAATCGGATGCTTTTTCGATATTTTCTTGTATACTTTGAGCAGAAAATTCGATTGGCGCAGACAGATTCATCGTAAGTATGATATTTTAAATTTTATCTGGCTTGAAAGTAAGCAAATGCGATGCAAATCTTAGCCTCCTTTACTTCGCATTTTGAGACGGATTAAAGTGTTTGCGCCAGGATCCAGCGCGTTTTTCGAACTCTACGCATCGAAATTAGTCGATTTCGTCGATAAAAACACCACTGAATATTTTCACGGTTTTTGAAAAAAACCTAAGGTTAACCCCTTTGAATTTTTTTGACCCCAAAAAGTGAAAGTCTCAAATCGGATGCTTTTTCGATATTTTCTTGTATACTTTGAGCAGAAAATTCGATTGGCGCAGACAGATTCATCGTAAGTATGATATTTAAATTTTATCTGGCTTGAAAGTAAGCAAATCCGATGCAAATCTGAGCCTCCTTTACTTCGCATTTTGAGACGGATTAAAGTGTTTGCGCCAGGATCCAGCGCGTTTTTCGAACTCTACGCATCGAAATTAGTCGATTTCGTCGATAAAAACACCACTGAATATTTTCACGGTTTTTGAAAAAAACCTAAGGTTAACCCCTTTGAATTTTTTTGACCCCAAAAAGTGAAAGTCTCAAATCGGATGCTTTTTCGATATTTTCTTGTATACTTTGAGCAGAAAATTCGATTGGCGCAGACAGATTCATCGTAAGTATGATATTTAAATTTTATCTGGCTTGAAAGTAAGCAAATCCGATGCAAATCTGAGCCTCCTTTACTTCGCATTTTGAGACGGATTAAAGTGTTTGCGCCAGGATCTAGCGCGTTTTTCGAACTCTACGCATCGAAATTAGTCGATTTCGTCGATAAAAACACCACTGAATATTTTCACGGTTTTTGAAAAAAACCTAAGGTTAACCCCTTTGAATTTTTTTGACCCCAAAAAGTGAAAGTCTCAAATCGGATGGTTTTTCGATATTTTCTTGTATACTTTGAGCAGAGAATTCGATTGGCGCAGACAGATTCATCGTAAGTATGATATTTTAAATTTTATCTGGCTTGAAAGTAAGCAAATGCGAAGCAAATCTGAGCCTCCTTTACTTCGCATTTTGAGACGGATTAAAGTGTTTGCGCCAGGATCCAGCGCGTTTTTCGAACTCTACGCATCGAAATTAGTCGATTTCGTCGATAAAAACACCACTGAATATTTTCACGGTTTTTGAAAAAAACCTAAGGTTAACCCCTTTGAATTTTTTTGACCCCAAAAAGTGAAAGTCTCAAATCGGATGGTTTTTCGATATTTTCTTGTACACTTTGAGCAGAAAATTCGATTGGCGCAGACAGATTCATCGTAAGTATGATATTTTAAATTTTATCTGGCTTGAAAGTAAGCGAATGCGATCCAAAAATGAGCCTCCTTTACTTCGCATTTTGAGAAGGATTAAAGTGTTTGCGCCAGGATCCAGCACGTTTTTCGAACTTTACGCATCGAAATTAGTCGACTTCGTCGATAAAAACACCACTGAATATTTTCACGGTTTTTGAAAAAAACCTAAGGTTAACCCCTTTGAATTTTTTTGACCCCAAAAAGTGAAAGTCTCAAATCGGATGCTTTTTCGATATTTTCTTGTATACTTTGAGCAGAAAATTCGATTGGCGCAGACAGATTCATCGTAAGTATGATATTTTAAATTTTATCTGGCTTGAAAGTAAGCAAATGCGATGCAAATCTGAGCCTCCTTTACTTCGCATTTTGAGACGGATTAAAGTGTTTGCGCCAGGATCCAGCGCGTTTTTCGAACTCTACGCATCGAAATTAGTCGATTTCGTCGATAAAAACACCACTGAATATTTTCACGGTTTTTGAAAAAAACCTAAGGTTAACCCCTTTGAATTTTTTTGACCCCAAAAAGTGAAAGTCTCAAATCGGATGCTTTTTCGATATTTTCTTGTATACTTTGAGCAGAAAATTCGATTGGCGCAGACAGATTCATCGTAAGTATGATATTTTAAATTTTATCTGGCTTGAAAGTAAGCAAATGCGATGCAAATCTGAGCCACCTTTACTTCGCATTTTGAGACGGATTAAAGTGTTTGCGCCAGGATCCAGCGCGTTTTTCGAACTCTACGCATCGAAATTAGTCGATTTCGTCGATAAAAACACCACTGAATATTTTCACGGTTTTTGAAAAAAACCTAAGGTTAACCCCTTTAAATTTTTTTGACCCCAAAAAATGAAAGTCTCAAATCGGATGCTTTTTCGATATTTTCTTGTATACTTTGACCAGAAAATTCGATTGGCGCAGACAGATTCATCGTAAGTATGATATTTTAAATTTTATCTGGCTTGAAAGTAAGCAAATGCGATGCAAATCTGAGCCTCCTTTACTTCGCATTTTGAGACGGATTAAAGTGTTTGCGCCAGGATCCAGCGCGTTTTTCGAACTCTACGCATCGAAATTAGTCGATTTCGTCGATAAAAACACCACTGAATATTTTCACGGTTTTTGAAAAAAACCTAAGGTTAACCCCTTTAAATTTTTTTGACCCCAAAAAGTGAAAGTCTCAAATCGGATGCTTTTTCGATATTTTCTTGTATACTTTGACCAGAAAATTCGATTGGCGCAGACAGATTCATCGTAAGTATGATATTTTAAATTTTATCTGGCTTGAAAGTAAGCAAATGCGATGCAAATCTGAGCCTCCTTTACTTCGCATTTTGAGACGGATTAAAGTGTTTGCGCCAGGATCCAGCGCGTTTTTCGAACTCTACGCATCGAAATTAGTCGATTTCGTCGATAAAAACACCACTGAATATTTTCACGGTTTTTGAAAAAAGCCTAAGGTTAACCCCTTTGAATTTTTTTGACCCCAAAAAGTGAAAGTCTCAAATCGGATGCTTTTTCGATATTTTCTTGTATACTTTGAGCAGAAAATTCGATTGGCGCAGACAGATTCATCGTAAGTATGATATTTTAAATTTTATCTGGCTTGAAAGTAAGCAAATGCGATGCAAATCTGAGCCACCTTTACTTCGCATTTTGAGACGGATTAAATTGTTTGCGCCAGGATCCAGCGCGTTTTTCGAACTCTACGCATCGAAATTAGTCGATTTCGTCGATAAAAACACCACTGAATATTTTCACGGTTTTTGAAAAAAACCTAAGGTTAACCCCTTTGAATTTTTTTGACCCCAAAAAGTGAAAGTCTCAAATCGGATGCTTTTTCGATATTTTCTTGTATACTTTGAGCATAAAATTCGATTGGCGCAGACAGATTCATCGTAAGTATGATATTTTAAATTTTATCTGGCTTGAAAGTAAGCAAATGCGATGCAAATCTGAGCCTCCTTTACTTCGCATTTTGAGACGGATTAAAGTGTTTGCGCCAGGATCCAGCGCGTTTTTCGAACTCTACGCATCGAAATTAGTCGATTTCGTCGATAAAAACACCACTGAATATTTTCACGGTTTTTGAAAAAAACCTAAGGTTAACCCCTTTGAATTTTTTTGACCCCAAAAAGTGAAAGTCTCAAATCGGATGCTTTTTCGATATTTTCTTGTATACTTTGAGCAGAAAATTCGATTGGCGCAGACAGATTCATCGTAAGTATGATATTTAAATTTTATCTGGCTTGAAAGTAAGCAAATCCGATGCAAATCTGAGCCTCCTTTACTTCGCATTTTGAGACGGATTAAAGTGTTTGCGCCAGGATCTAGCGCGTTTTTCGAACTCTACGCATCGAAATTAGTCGATTTCGTCGATAAAAACACCACTGAATATTTTCACGGTTTTTGAAAAAAACCTAAGGTTAACCCCTTTGAATTTTTTTGACCCCAAAAAGTGAAAGTCTCAAATCGGATGGTTTTTCGATATTTTCTTGTATACTTTGAGCAGAGAATTCGATTGGCGCAGACAGATTCATCGTAAGTATGATATTTTAAATTTTATCTGGCTTGAAAGTAAGCAAATGCGATGCAAATCTGAGCCTCCTTTACTTCGCATTTTGAGACAGATTAAAGTGTTTGCGCCAGGATCCAGTGCGTTTTTCGAACTCTACGCATCGAAATTAGTCGATTTCGTCGATAAAAACACCACTGAATATTTTCACGGTTTTTGAAAAAAACCTAAGGTTAACCCCCTTGAATTTTTTTGACCCCAAAAAGTGAAAGTCTCAAATCGGATGCTTTTTCGATATTTTCTTGTATACTTTGAGCAGAAAATTCGATTGGCGCAGACAGATTCATCGTAAGTATGATATTTTAAATTTTATCTGGCTTGAAAGTAAGCAAATGCGATGCAAATCTGAGCCTCCTTTACTTCGCATTTTGAGACGGATTAAAGTGTTTGCGCCAGGATCCAGCGCGTTTTTCGAACTCTACGCATCGAAATTAGTCGATTTCGTCGATAAAAACACCACTGAATATTTTCACGGTTTTTTAAAATAACCTAAGGTTAACCCCTTTGAATTTTTTTGACCCCAAAAAGTGAAAGTCTCAAATCGGATGCTTTTTCGATATTTTCTTGTATACTTTGAGCAGAAAATTCGATTGGCGCAGACAGATTCATCGTAAGTATGATATTTTAAATTCTATCTGGCTTGAAAGTAAGCAAATGCGATGCAAATCTGAGCATTTTTTACTTCGCATTTTGAGACGGATTAAAGTGTTTGCGCCAGGATCCAGCGCGTTTTTCGAACTCTACGCATCGAAATTAGTCGATTTCGTCGATAAAAACACCACTGAATATTTTCACGGTTTTTGAAAAAAACCTAAGGTTAACCCCTTTGAATTTTTTTGACCCCAAAAAGTGAAAGTCTCAAATCGGATGGTTTTTCGATATTTTCTTGTATACTTTGAGCAGAAAATTCGATTGGCGCAGACAGATTCATCGTAAGTATGATATTTTAAATTTTATCTGGCTTGAAAGTAAGCAAATGCGATGCAAATCTGAGCCTCCTTTACTTCGCATTTTGGGACAGATTAAAGTGTTTGCGCCAGGATCCAGCGCGTTTTTCGAACTCTACGCATCGAAATTAGTCGATTTCGTCGATAAAAACACCACTGAATATTTTCACGGTTTTTGAAAAAAACCTAAGGTTAACCCCTTTGAATTTTTTTGACCCCAAAAAGTGAAAGTCTCAAATCGGATAGTTTTTCGATATTTTCTTGTATACTTTGAGCAGAAAACTCGATTGGCGCAGACAGATTCATCGTAAGTATGATATTTTAAATTTTATCTGGCTTGAAAGTAAGCAAATGCGATGCAAATCTGAGCAACCTTTACTTCGCATTTTGAGACGGATTAAAGTGTTTGCGCCAGAATCCAGCGCGTTTTTGGAACTCTACGCATCGAAATTAGTCGATTTCGTCGATAAAAACACCACTGAATATTTTCACGGTCTTTGAAAAAAACCTAAGGTTAACCCCTTTGAATTTTTTTGACCCCAAAAAGTGAAAGTCTCAAATCGGATGCTTTTTCGATATTTTCTTGTATACTTTGAGCAGAAAATTCGATTGGCGCAGACAGATTCATCGTAAGTATGATATTTTAAATTTTATCTGGCTTGAAAGTAAGCAAATGCGATGCAAATCTGAGCCTCCTTCACTTCGCATTTTGAGTCGGATTAAAGTGTTTGCGCCAGGATCCAGCGCGTTTTTCGAACTCTACGCATCGAAATTAGTCGATTTCGTCGATAAAAACACCACTGAATATTTTCACGGTTTTTGAAAAGAACCTAAGGTTAACCCCTTTGAATTTTTTTGACCCCAGAAAGTGAAAGTCTCAAATCGGATGCTTTTTCGATATTTTCTTGTATACTTTGAGCAGAAAATTCGATTGGCGCAGACAGATTCATCGTAAGTATGATATTTTAAATTTTATCTGGCTTGAAAGTAAGCAAATCCGATGCAAATCTGAGCCTCCTTTACTTCGCATTTTGAGACGGATTAAAGTGTTTGCGCCAGGATCCAGCGCGTTTTTGGAACTCTACGCATCGAAATTAGTCGATTTCGTCGATAAAAACACCACTGAATATTTTCACGGTTTTTGAAAAAAACCTAAGGTTAACCCCTTTGAAATTTTTTGACCCCAAAAAGTGAAAGTCTCAAATCGGATGGTTTTTCGATATTTTCTTGTATACTTTGAGCAGAAAATTTGATTGGCGCAGACAGATTCATCGTAAGTATGATATTTTAAGTTTTATCTGGCTTGAAAGTAAGCAAATGCGATGCAAATCTGAGCCCCCTTCACTTCGCATTTTGAGACGGATTAAAGTGTTTGCGCCAGGATCCAGCGCGTTTTTCTAATTCTACACATCGAACTTAGTCGATTTCGTCGATAAAAACACCACTGAATATTTTCACGGTTTTTGAAAAAAACCTAAGGTTAACCCCTTTGAATTTTTTTGATCCCAAAAAGTGAAAGTCTCAAATCGGATGCTTTTTCGATATTTTCTTGTATACTTTGAACAGAAAATTCGATTGGCGCAGACAGATTCATCGTAAGTATGATATTTTAAATTTTATCTGGCTTGAAAGTAAGCAAATGCGATGCAAATCTGAGCCTCCTTCACTTCGCATTTTGAGACGGATTAAAGTGTTTGCGCCAGGATCCAGCACGTTTTTCGAACTCTACGCATCGAAATTAGTCGATTTCGTCGATAAAAACACCACTGAATATTTTCACGGTTTTTGAAAAGAACCTAAGGTTAACCCCTTTGAATTTTTTTGACCCCAAAAAGTGAAAGTCTCAAATCGGATGCTTTTTCGATATTTTCTTGTATACTTTGAGCAGAAAATTCGATTGGCGCAGACAGATTCATAGTAAGTATGATATTTTAAATTTTATCTGGCTTGAAAGTAAGCAAATCCGATGCAAATCTGAGCCTCCTTTACTTCGCATTTTGAGACGGATTAAAGTGTTTGCGCCAGGATCCAGCGCGTTTTTGGAACTTTACGCATCGAAATTAGTCGATTTCGTCGATAAAAACACCACTGAATATTTTCACGGTTTTTGAAAAAAACCTAAGGTTAACCCCTTTGAAATTTTTTGACCCCAAAAAGTGAAAGTCTCAAATCGGATGGTTTTTCGATATTTTCTTGTATACTTTGAGCAGAAAATTCGATTGGCGCAGACAGATTCATCGTAAGTATGATATTTTAAATTTTATCTGGCTTGAAAGTAAGCAAATGCGATGCAAATCTGAGCCCCCTTCACTTCGCATTTTGAGACGGATTAAAGTGTTTGCGCCAGGATCCAGCGCGTTTTTCGAACTCTACACATCGAACTTAGTCGATTTCGTCGATAAAAACACCACTGAATATTTTCACGGTTTTTGAAAAAAACCTAAGTGTTTGCGCCAGGCTCCAGCGCGTTTTTCGAACTCTACGCATCGAAATTAGTCGATTTCGTCAATAAAAACACCACTGAATATTTTCACGGTTTTTGAAAAAAACCTAAGGTTAACCCCTTTGAATTTTTTTGACCCCAAAAAGTGAAAGTCTCAAATCGGATGGTTTTTCGATATTTTCTTGTATACTTTGAGCAGAAAATTCGATTGGCGCAGACAGATTCATCGTAAGTATGATATTTTAAATTTTATCTGGCTTGAAAGTAAGCAAATCCGATGCAAATCTGAGCCTCCTTTACTTCGCATTTTGAGACGGATTAAAGTGTTTGCGCCAGGATCCAGCGCGTTTTTCGAACTCTACGCATCAAAATTAGTCGATTTCGTCGATAAAAACACCACTGAATATTTTCACGGTTTTTGAAAAAAACCTAAGGTTAACCCCTTTGAATTTTTTTGACCCCAAAAAGTGAAACTCTCAAATCGGATGGTTTTTCGATATTTTCTTGTATACTTTGAGCAGAAAATTCGATTGGCGCAGACAGATTCATCGTAAGTATGATATTTTAAATTTTATCTGGCTTGAAAGTAAGCAAATGCGATGCAAATCTGAGCCTCCATTACTTCGCATTTTGAGACGGATTAAAGTGTTTGCGCCAGGATCCAGCGCGTTTTTCGAACTCTACGCATCGAAATTAGTCGATTTCGTCGATAAAAACACCACTGAATATTTTCACGGTTTTTGAAAAAAACCTAAGGTTAACCCCTTTGAATTTTTTTGACCCCAAAAAGTGAAAGTCTCAAATCGGATGCTTTTTCGATATTTTCTTGTATACTATGAGCAGAAAATTCGATTGGCGCAGACAGATTCATCGTAAGTATGATATTTTAAATTTTATCTGGCTTGAAAGTAAGCAAATCCGATGCAAATCTGAGCCTCCTTTACTTCGCATTTTGAGACGGATTAAAGTGTTTGCGCCAGGATCCAGCGCGTTTTTCGAACTCTACGCATCCAAATTAGTCGATTTCGTCGATAAAAACACCACTGAATATTTTCACGGTTTTTGAAAAAAACCTAAGGTTAACCCCTTTGAATTTTTTTGACCCCAAAAAGTGAAAGTCTCAAATCGGATGGTTTTTCGATATTTTCTTGTATACTTTGAGCAGAAAATTCGATTGGCGCAGACAGATTCATCGTAAGTATGATATTTTAAATTTTATCTGGCTTGAAAGTAAGCAAATGCGATGCAAATCTGAGCCTCCTTTACTTCGCATTTTGAGACGGATTAAAGTGTTTGCGCCAGGATCCAGCGCGTTTTTCGAACTCTACGCATCGAAATTAGTCGATTTCGTCGATAAAAACACCACTGAATATTTTCACGGTTTTTGAAAAAAACCTAAGGTTAACCCCTTTGAATTTTTTTGACCCCAAAAAGTGAAAGTCTCAAATCGGATGCTTTTTCGATATTTTCTTGTATACTTTGAGCAGAAAATTCCATTGGCGCAGACAGATTCATCGTAAGTATGATATTTTAAATTTTATCTGGCTTGAAAGTAAGCAAATGCGATGCAAAACTGAGCCTCCTTTACTTCGCATTTTGAGACGGATTAAAGTG
The DNA here is from genome assembly GCA_911387805.1 of Cantharis rustica. Lineage (NCBI taxonomy): Eukaryota > Metazoa > Arthropoda > Insecta > Coleoptera > Cantharidae > Cantharis > Cantharis rustica. Next base: position 26,305,473 of record OU426877.1, on the reverse strand, counting down.
TTTGCGCCAGGATCCAGCGCGTTTTTCGAACTCTACGCTTAGAAATTAGTCGATTTCGTCGATAAAAACACCACTGAATATTTTCACGGTTTTTGAAAAAAACCTAAGGTTAACCCCTTTGAATTTTTTTGACCCCAAAAAGTGAAAGTCCCAAATCGGATGGTTTTTCGATATTTTCTTGTATACTTTGAGCAGAAAATTCGATTGGCGCAGACAGATTCATCGTAAGTATGATATTTTAAATTTTATCTGGCTTGAAAGTAAGCAAATCCGATGCAAATCTGAGCCTCCTTTACTTCGCATTTTGAGACGGATTAAAGTGTTTGCGCCAGGATCCAGCGCGTTTTTCGAACTCTACGCATCAAAATTAGTCGATTTCGTCGATAAAAACACCACTGAATATTTTCACGGTTTTTGAAAAAAACCTAAGGTTAACCCCTTTGAATTTTTTTGACCCCAAAAAGTGAAAGTCTCAAATCGGATGGTTTTTCGATATTTTCTTGTATACTTTGAGCAGAAAATTCGATTGGCGCAGACAGATTCATCGTAAGTATGATATTTTAAATTTTATCTGGCTTGAAAGTAAGCAAATGCGATGCAAATCTGAGCCTCCTTTACTTCGCATTTTGAGACGGATTAAAGTGTTTGCGCCAGGATCCAGCGCGTTTTTCGAACTCTACGCATCGAAATTAGTCGATTTCGCCGATAAAAACACCACTGAATATTTTCACGGTTTTTGAAAAAAACCTAAGGTTAACCCCTTTGAATTTTTTTGACCCCAAAAAGTGAAAGTCCCAAATCGGATGGTTTTTCGATATTTTCTTGTATACTTTGAGCAGAAAATTCGATTGGCGCAGACAGATTCATCGTAAGTATGATATTTTAAATTTTATCTAGCTTGAAAGTCAGCAAATGCGATGCAAATCTGAGCCTCCTTTACTTCGCATTTTGAGACGGATTAAAGTGTTTGCGCCAGGATCCAGCGCGTTTTTCGAACTCTACGCATCGAAATTAGTCGATTTCGTCGATAAAAACACCACCGAATATTTTCACGGTTTTTGAAAAAAACCTAAGGTTAACCCCTTTGAATTTTTTTGACCCCAAAAAGTGAAAGTCTCAAATCGGATGCTTTTTCGATATTTTCTTGTATACTTTGAGCAGAAAATTCGATTGGCGCAGACAGATTCATCGTAAGTATGATATTGTAATTTTATCTGACTTGAAAGTAAGCAAATGCGATGCAAATCTGAGCCTCCTTCACCTCGCATTTTGATACGGATTAAAGTGTTTGCGCCAGGAGCCAGCGCGTTTTTCGAACTCTACGCATCGAAATTAGTCGATTTCGTCGATAAAAACACCACTGAATATTTTCACGGTTTTTGAAAAAAACCTAAGGTTAACTAACCCCTTTGAATTTTTTTGACCCCAAAAAGTGAAAGTCTCAAATCGGATGCTTTTTCGATATTTTCTTGTATACTTTGAGCAGAAAATTCGATTGGCGCAGACAGATTCATCGTAAGTATGATATTTTAAATTTTATCTGGCTTGAAAGTAAGCAAATGCGATGCAAATCTGAACTTCCTTTACTTCGCATTTTGAGACGGATTAAAGTGTTTGCGCCAGGATCCAGCGCGTTTTTCGAACTCTACGCATCGATATTAGTCGATTTCGTCGATAAAAACACCACTGAATATTTTCACGGTTTTTGAAAAAAACCTAAGGTTAACCCCTTTGAATTTTTTTGACCCCAAAAAGTGAAAGTCTCAAATCGGATGCTTTTTCGATATTTTCTTGTATACTTTGAGCAGAAAATTCGATTGGCGCAGACAGATTCATCGTAAGTATGATATTTTAAATTTTATCTGGCTTGAAAGTAAGCAAATGCGATGCAAATCTGAGCCTCCTTTACTTCGCATTTTGAGACGGATTAAAGTGTTTGCGCCAGGTTCCAGCGCGTTTTTCGAACTCTACGCATCGAAATTAGTCGATTTCGTCGATAAAAACACCACTGAATAATTTCACGGTTTTTGAAAAAAACCTAAGGTTAACCCCTTTGAATTCTTTTGACCCCAAAAAGTGAAAGTCTCAAATCGGATGCTTTTTCGATATTTTCTTGTATACTTTGAACAGAAAATTCGATTGGCGCAGACAGATTCATCGTAAGTATGATATTCTAAATTTTATCTGGCTTGAAAGTAAGCAAATGCGATGCAAATCTGAGCCTCCTTTATTTCGCATTTTGAGACGGATTAGAGTGTTTGCGCCAGGATCCAGCGAGTTTTTCGAACTCTACGCATCGAAATTAGTCGATTTCGTCGATAAAAACACCACTGAATATTTTCACGGTTTTTGAAAAAAACCTAAGGTTAACCCCTTTGAATTTTTTTGACCCCAAAAAGTGAAAGTCTCAAATCGGATGCTTTTTCGATATTTTCTTGTATACTTTGAGCAGAAAATTCGATTGGCGCAGACAGATTCATCGTAAGTATGATATTTTAAATTTTATCTGGCTTGAAAGTAAGCAAATGCGATGCAAATCTGAGCCTCCTTTACTTCGCATTTTGAGACGGATTAAAGTGTTTGCGCCAGGATCCAGCGCGTTTTTCGAACTCTACGCATCGAAATTAGTCGATTTCGTCGATAAAAACACCACTGAATATTTTCACGGTTTTTGAAAAAATCCTAAGGTTAACCCCTTTGAATTTTTTTGACCCCAAAAAGTGAAAGTCTCAAATCAGATGGTTTTTCGATATTTTCTTGTATACTTTGAGCAGAAAATTCGATTGGCGCAGACAGATTCATCGTAAGTATGATATTTTAAATTTTATCTGGCTTGAAAGTAAGCAAATGCGATGCAAATCTGAGCTTCCTTTACTTCGCATTTTGAGACGGATTAAAGTGTTTGCGCCAGGATTCAGCGCGTTTTTCGAACTCTACGCATCGAAATTAGTCGATTTCGTCGATAAAAACACCACTGAATATTTTCACGGTTTTTGAAAAAAACCTAAGGTTAACCCCTTTGAATTTTTTTGACCCCAAAAAGTGAAAGTCTCAAATCGAATGCTTTTTCGATGTATTCTTGTATACTTTTAGCAGAAAATTCGATTGGCGTAGACAGATTCATCGTAAGTATGATATTTTAAATTTTATCTGGCTTGAAAGTAAGCAAATGCGATGCAAATCTGAGCCTCCTTTACTTCGCATTTTGAGACGGATTAAAGTGTTTGCGCCAGGATCCAGCGCGTTTTTCGAACTCTACGCATCGAAAGTAGTCGATTTCGTCGATAAAAACACCACTGAATATTTTCACGGTTTTTGAAAAAAACCTAAGGTTAACCCCTTTGAATTTTTTTGACCCCAAAAAGTGAAAGTCTCAAATCGGATGGTTTTTCGATATTTTCTTGTATACTTTGAGCAGAAAATTCGATTGGCGCAGACAGATTCATCGTAAGTATGATATTTTAAATTTTATCTGGCTTGAAAGTAAGCAAATGCGATGCAAATCTGAGCCTCCTTTACTTCGCATTTTGAGAAGGATTAAAGTGTTTGCACCAGGATCCAGCGCGTTTTTCGAACTCTACGCATCGAAAGTAGTCGATTTCGTCGATAAAAACACCACTGAATATTTTCACGGTTTTTGAAAAAAACCTAAGGTTAACCCCTTTGAATTTTTTTGACCCCAAAAAGTGAAAGTCTCAAATCGGATGGTTTTTCGATATTTTCTTGTATACTTTGAGCAGAAAATTTGATTGGCGCAGACAGATTCATTGTAAGTATGATATTTTAAATTTTATCTGGCTTGAAAGTAAGCAAATGCGATGCAAATCTGAGGCTCCTTTACTTCGCATTTTGAGACGGATTAAAGTGTTTGCGCCAGGATCCAGCGCGTTTTTCGAACTCTACGCTTCGAAAGTAGTCGATTTCGTCGATAAAAACACCACTGAATATTTTCACGGTTTTTGAAAAAAACCTAAGGTTAACCCCTTTGAATTTTTTTGACCCCAAAAAGTGAAAGTCTCAAATCGGATGCTTTTTCGATATTTTCTTGTATACTTTGAGCAGAAAATTCGATTGGCGCAGACAGATTCATCGTAAGTATGATATTTTAAATTTTATCTGGCTTGAAAGTAAGCAAATCCGATGTAAATCTGAGCCTCCTTTACTTCGCATTTTGAGACGGATTAAAGTGTTTGCGCCAGGATCCAGCGCGTTTTTCGAACTCTACGCATCGAAATTAGTCGATTTCGTCGATAAAAACACCACTGAATATTTTCACGGTTTTTGAAAAAAACCTAAGGTTAACCCCTTTGAATTTTTTTGACCCCAAAAAGTGAAAGTCTCAAATCGGATGCTTTTTCGATATTTTCTTGTATACTTTGAGCAGAAAATTCGATTGGCGCAGACAGATTCATCGTAAGTATGATATTTTAAATTTTATCTGGCTTGAAAGTAAGCAAATGCGATGCAAATCTGAGCCTCCTTTACTTCGCATTTTGAGACGGATTAAAGTGTTTGCGCCAGGATCCAGCGCGTTTTTCGAACTCTACGCATCGAAAGTAGTCGATTTCGTCGATAAAAACACCACTGAATATTTTCACGGTTTTTGAAAAAAACCTAAGGTTAACCCCTTTGAATTTTTTTGACCCCAAAAAGTGAAAGTCTCAAATCGGATGGTTTTTCGATATTTTCTTGTATACTTTGAGCAGAAAATTCGATTGGCGCAGACAGATTCATCGTAAGTATGATATTTTAAATTTTATCTGGCTTGAAAGTAAGCAAATGCGATGCAAATCTGAGCCTCCTTTACTTCGCATTTTGAGCCGGATTAAAGTGTTTGCACCAGGATCCAGCGCGTTTTTCGAACTCTACGCATCAAAATTAGTCGATTTCGTCGATAAAAACACCACTGAATATTTTCACGGTTTTTGAAAAAAACCTAAGGTTAACCCCTTTGAATTTTTTTGACCCCAAAAAGTGAAAGTCTCAAATCGGATGGTTTTTCGATATTTTCTTGTATACTTTGAGCAGAAAATTCGATTGGCGCAGACAGATTCATCGTAAGTATGATATTTTAAATTTTATCTGGCTTGAAAGTAAGCAAATGCGATGCAAATCTGAGCCTCCTTTACTTCGCATTTTGAGACGGATTAAAGTGTTTGCGCCAGGATCCAGCGCGTTTTTCGAACTCTACGCTTCGAAAGTAGTCGATTTCGTCGATAAAAACACCACTGAATATTTTCACGGTTTTTGAAAAAAACCTAAGGTTAACCCCTTTGAATTTTTTTGACCCCAAAAAGTGAAAGTCTCAAATCGGATGCTTTTTCGATTTTTTCTTGTATACTTTGAGCAGAAAATTCGATTGGCGCAGACAGATTCATCGTAAGTATGATATTTTAAATTTTATCTGGCTTGAAAGTAAGCAAATGCGATGCAAATCTGAACTTCCTTTACTTCGCATTTTGAGACGGATTAAAGTGTTTGCGCCAGGATCCAGCGCGTTTTTCGAACTCTACGCATCGATATTAGTCGATTTCGTCGATAAAAACACCACTGAATATTTTCACGGTTTTTGAAAAAAACCTAAGGTTAACCCCTTTGAATTTTTTTGACCCCAAAAAGTGAAAGTCTCAAATCGGATGCTTTTTCGATATTTTCTTGTATACTTTGAGCAGAAAATTCGATTGGCGCAGACAGATTCATCGTAAGTATGATATTTTAAATTTTATCTGGCTTGAAAGTAAGCAAATGCGATGCAAATCTGAGCCTCCTTTACTTCGCATTTTGAGACGGATTAAAGTGTTTGCGCCAGGTTCCAGCGCGTTTTTCGAACTCTACGCATCGAAATTAGTCGATTTCGTCGATAAAAACACCACTGAATAATTTCACGGTTTTTGAAAAAAACCTAAGGTTAACCCCTTTGAATTTTTTTGACCCCAAAAAGTGAAAGTCTCAAATCGGATGCTTTTTCGATATTTTCTTGTATACTTTGAACAGAAAATTCGATTGGCGCAGACAGATTCATCGTAAGTATGATATTCTAAATTTTATCTGGCTTGAAAGTAAGCAAATGCGATGCAAATCTGAGCCTCCTTTATTTCGCATTTTGAGACGGATTAGAGTGTTTGCGCCAGGATCCAGCGAGTTTTTCGAACTCTACGCATCGAAATTAGTCGATTTCGTCGATAAAAACACCACTGAATAATTTCACGGTTTTTGAAAAAAACCTAAGGTTAACCCCTTTGAATTTTTTTGACCCCAAAAAGTGAAAGTCTCAAATCGGATGCTTTTTCGATATTTTCTTGTATACTTTGAGCAGAAAATTCGATTGGCGCAGACAGATTCATCGTAAGTATGATATTTTAAATTTTATCTGGCTTGAAAGTAAGCAAATGCGATGCAAATCTGAGCCTCCTTTACTTCGCATTTTGAGACGGATTAAAGTGTTTGCGCCAGGTTCCAGCGCGTTTTTCGAACTCTACGCATCGAAATTAGTCGATTTCGTCGATAAAAACACCACTGAATAATTTCACGGTTTTTGAAAAAAACCTAAGGTTAACCCCTTTGAATTTTTTTGACCCCAAAAAGTGAAAGTCTCAAATCGGATGCTTTTTCGATATTTTCTTGTATACTTTGAGCAGAAAATTCGATTGGCGCAGACAGATTCATCGTAAGTATGATATTTTAAATTTTATCTGGCTTGAAAGTAAGCAAATGCGATGCAAATCTGAGCCTCCTTTACTTCGCATTTTGAGACGGATTAAAGTGTTTGCGCCAGGATCCAGCGCGTTTTTCGAACTCTACGCATCGAAATTAGTCGATTTCGTCGATAAAAACACCACTGAATATTTTCACGGTTTTTGAAAAAAACCTAAGGTTAACCCCTTTGAATTTTTTTGACCCCAAAAAGTGAAAGTCTCAAATCGGATGCTTTTTCGATATTTTCTTGTATACTTTGAGCAGAAAATTCGATGGGCGCAGACAGATTCATCGTAAGAATGATATTTTAAATTTTATCTGGCTTGAAAGTAAGCAAATGCGATGCAAATCTGAGCCTCCTTTACTTCGCATTTTGAGACGGATTAAAGTGTTTGCGCCAGGATCCAGCGCGTTTTTCGAACTCTACGCATCGAAATTAGTCGATTTCGTCGATAAAAACACCACTGAATATTTTCACGGTTTTTGAAAAAATCCTAAGGTTAACCCCTTTGAATTTTTTTGACCCCAAAAAGTGAAAGTCTCAAATCGGATGCTTTTTCGATATTTTCTTGTATACTTTGAGCAGAAAATTCGATTGGCGCAGACAGATTCATCGTAAGTATGATATTTTAAATTTTATCTGGCTTGAAAGTAAGCAAATGCGATGCAAATCTGAGCTTCCTTTACTTCGCATTTTGAGACGGATTAAAGTGTTTGCGCCAGGATTCAGCGCGTTTTTCGAACTCTACGCATCGAAATTAGTCGATTTCGTCGATAAAAACACCACTGAATATTTTCACGGTTTTTGAAAAAATCCTAAGGTTAACCCCTTTGAATTTTTTTGACCCCAAAAAGTGAAAGTCTCAAATCAGATGGTTTTTCGATATTTTCTTGTATACTTTGAGCAGAAAATTCGATTGGCGCAGACAGATTCATCGTAAGTATGATATTTTAAATTTTATCTGGCTTGAAAGTAAGCAAATGCGATGCAAATCTGAGCTTCCTTTACTTCGCATTTTGAGACGGATTAAAGTGTTTGCGCCAGGATTCAGCGCGTTTTTCGAACTCTACGCATCGAAATTAGTCGATTTCGTCGATAAAAACACCACTGAATATTTTCACGGTTTTTGAAAAAAACCTAAGGTTAACCCCTTTGAATTTTTTTGACCCCAAAAAGTGAAAGTCTCAAATCGAATGCTTTTTCGATGTATTCTTGTATACTTTTAGCAGAAAATTCGATTGGCGTAGACAGATTCATCGTAAGTATGATATTTTAAATTTTATCTGGCTTGAAAGTAAGCAAATGCGATGCAAATCTGAGCCTCCTTTACTTCGCATTTTGAGACGGATTAAAGTGTTTGCGCCAGGATCCAGCGCGTTTTTCGAACTCTACGCATCGAAATTAGTCGATTTCGTCGATAAAAACACCACTGAATATTTTCACGGTTTTTGAAAAAAACCTAAGGTTAACCCCTTTGAATTTTTTTGACCCCAAAAAGTGAAAGTCTCAAATCGGATGGTTTTTCGATATTTTCTTGTATACTTTGAGCAGAAAATTCGATTGGCGCAGACAGATTCATCGTAAGTATGATATTTTAAATTTTATCTGGCTTGAAAGTAAGCAAATGCGATGCAAATCTGAGCCTCCTTTACTTCGCATTTTGAGAAGGATTAAAGTGTTTGCACCAGGATCCAGCGCGTTTTTCGAACTCTACGCATCGAAAGTAGTCGATTTCGTCGATAAAAACACCACTGAATATTTTCACGGTTTTTGAAAAAAACCTAAGGTTAACCCCTTTGAATTTTTTTGACCCCAAAAAGTGAAAGTCTCAAATCGGATGGTTTTTCGATATTTTCTTGTATACTTTGAGCAGAAAATTTGATTGGCGCAGACAGATTCATTGTAAGTATGATATTTTAAATTTTATCTGGCTTGAAAGTAAGCAAATGCGATGCAAATCTGAGGCTCCTTTACTTCGCATTTTGAGACGGATTAAAGTGTTTGCGCCAGGATCCAGCGCGTTTTTCGAACTCTACGCTTCGAAAGTAGTCGATTTCGTCGATAAAAACACCACTGAATATTTTCACGGTTTTTGAAAAAAACCTAAGGTTAACCCCTTTGAATTTTTTTGACCCCAAAAAGTGAAAGTCTCAAATCGGATGCTTTTTCGATATTTTCTTGTATACTTTGAGCAGAAAATTCGATTGGCGCAGACAGATTCATCGTAAGTATGATATTTTAAATTTTATCTGGCTTGAAAGTAAGCAAATCCGATGTAAATCTGAGCCTCCTTTACTTCGCATTTTGAGACGGATTAAAGTGTTTGCGCCAGGATCCAGCGCGTTTTTCGAACTCTACGCATCGAAATTAGTCGATTTCGTCGATAAAAACACCACTGAATATTTTCACGGTTTTTGAAAAAAACCTAAGGTTAACCCCTTTGAATTTTTTTGACCCCAAAAAGTGAAAGTCTCAAATCGGATGCTTTTTCGATATTTTCTTGTATACTTTGAGTAGAAAATTCGATTGGCGCAGACAGATTCATCGTAAGTATGATATTTTAAATTTTATCTGGCTTGAAAGTAAGCAAATGCGATGCAAATCTGAGCCTCCTTTACTTCGCATTTTGAGACGGATTAAAGTGTTTGCGCCAGGATCCAGCGCGTTTTTCGAACTCTACGCATCGAAAGTAGTCGATTTCGTCGATAAAAACACCACTGAATATTTTCACGGTTTTTGAAAAAAACCTAAGGTTAACCCCTTTGAATTTTTTTGACCCCAAAAAGTGAAAGTCTCAAATCGGATGGTTTTTCGATATTTTCTTGTATACTTTGAGCAGAAAATTCGATTGGCGCAGACAGATTCATCGTAAGTATGATATTTTAAATTTTATCTGGCTTGAAAGTAAGCAAATGCGATGCAAATCTGAGCCTCCTTTACTTCGCATTTTGAGCCGGATTAAAGTGTTTGCACCAGGATCCAGCGCGTTTTTCGAACTCTACGCATCAAAATTAGTCGATTTCGTCGATAAAAACACCACTGAATATTTTCACGGTTTTTGAAAAAAACCTAAGGTTAACCCCTTTGAATTTTTTTGACCCCAAAAAGTGAAAGTCTCAAATCGGATGGTTTTTCGATATTTTCTTGTATACTTTGAGCAGAAAATTCGATTGGCGCAGACAGATTCATCGTAAGTATGATATTTTAAATTTTATCTGGCTTGAAAGTAAGCAAATGCGATGCAAATCTGAGCCTCCTTTACTTCGCATTTTGAGACGGATTAAAGTGTTTGCGCCAGGATCCAGCGCGTTTTTCGAACTCTACGCTTCGAAAGTAGTCGATTTCGTCGATAAAAACACCACTGAATATTTTCACGGTTTTTGAAAAAAACCTAAGGTTAACCCCTTTGAATTTTTTTGACCCCAAAAAGTGAAAGTCTCAAATCGGATGGTTTTTCGATATTTTCTTGTATACTTTGAGCAGAAAATTCGATTGGCGCAGACAGATTCATCGTAAGTATGATATTTTAAATTTTATCTGGCTTTAAAGTAAGCAAATGCGATGCAAATCTGAGCCTCCTTTACTTCGCATTTTGAGACGGATTAAAGTGTTTGCGCCAGGATCCAGCGCGTTTTTCGAACTCTACGCTTCGAAAGTAGTCGATTTCGTCGATAAAAACACCACTGAATATTTTCACGGTTTTTGAAAAAAACCTAAGGTTAACCCCTTTGAATTTTTTTGACCCCAAAAAGTGAAAGTCTCAAATCGGATGGTTTTTCGATATTTTCTTGTATACTTTGAGCAGAAAATTCGATTGGCGCAGACAGATTCATCGTAAGTATGATATTTTAAATTTTATCTGGCTTGAAAGTAAGCAAATGCGATGCAAATCTGAGCCTCCTTTACTTCGCATTTTGAGACGGATTAAAGTGTTTGCGCCAGGATCCAGCGCGTTTTTCGAACTCTACGCATCGAAAGTAGTCGATTTCGTCGATAAAAACACCACTGAATATTTTCACGGTTTTTGAAAAAAACCTAAGGTTAACCCCTTTGAATTTTTTTGACCCCAAAAAGTGAAAGTCTCAAATCGGATGCTTTTTCGATATTTTCTTGTATACTTTGAGCAGAAAATTCGATTGGCGCAGACAGATTCATCGTAAGTATGATATTTTAAATTTTATCTGGCTTGAAAGTAAGCAAATCCGATGTAAATCTGAGCCTCCTTTACGTCGCATTTTGAGACGGATTAAAGTGTTTGCGCCAGGATCCAGCGCGTTTTTCGAACTCTACGCATCGAAATTAGTCGATTTCGTCGATAAAAACACCTCTGAATATTTTCACGGTTTTTGAAAAAAACCCAAGGCTAACCCCTTTGAATTTTTTTGACCCCAAAAAGTGAAAGTCTCAAATCAGATGGTTTTTCGATATTTTCTTGTATACTTTGAGCAGAAAATTCGATTGGCGCAGACAGATTCATCGTAAGTATGATATTTTAAATTTTATCTGGCTTGAAAGTAAGCAAATGCGATGCAAATCTGAGCTTCCTTTACTTCGCATTTTGAGACGGATTAAAGTGTTTGCGCCAGGATTCAGCGCGTTTTTCGAACTCTACGCATCGAAATTAGTCGATTTCGTCGATAAAAACACCACTGAATATTTTCACGGTTTTTGAAAAAAACCTAAGGTTAACCCCTTTGAATTTTTTTGACCCCAAAAAGTGAAAGTCTCAAATCGAATGCTTTTTCGATGTATTCTTGTATACTTTTAGCAGAAAATTCGATTGGCGCAGACAGATTCATCGTAAGTATGATATTCTAAATTTTATCTGGCTTGAAAGTAAGCAAATGCGATGCAAATCTGAGCCTCCTTTACTTCGCATTTTGAGACGGATTAAAGTGTTTGCGCCAGGATCCAGCGCGTTTTTCGAACTCTACGCATCGAAAGTAGTCGATTTCGTCGATAAAAACACCACTGAATATTTTCACGGTTTTTGAAAAAAACCTAAGGTTAACCCCTTTGAATTTTTTTGACCCCAAAAAGTGAAAGTCTCAAATCGGATGGTTTTTCGATATTTTCTTGTATACTTTGAGCAGAAAATTCGATTGGCGCAGACAGATTCATCGTAAGTATGATATTTTAAATTTTATCTGGCTTGAAAGTAAGCAAATGCGATGCAAATCTGAGCCTCCTTTACTTCGCATTTTGAGACGGATTAAAGTGTTTGCATCAGGATCCAGCGCGTTTTTCGAACTCTACGCATCAAAATTAGTCGATTTCGTCGATAAAAACACCACTGAATATTTTCACGGTTTTTGAAAAAAACCTAAGGTTAACCCCTTTGAATTTTTTTGACCCCAAAAAGTGAAAGTCTCAAATCGGATGCTTTTTCGATATTTTCTTGTATACTTTTAGCAGAAAATTCGATTGGCGCAGACAGATTCATCGTAAGTATGATATTTTAAATTTTATCTGGCTTGAAAGTAAGCAAATGCGATGCAAATCTGAGCCTCCTTTACTTCGCATTTTGAGACGGATTAAAGTGTTTGCGCCAGGATCCAGCGCGTTTTTCGAACTCTACGCATCGAAAGTAGTCGATTTCGTCGATAAAAACACCACTGAATATTTTCACGGTTCTTGAAAAAAACCTAAGGTTAACCCCTTTGAATTTTTTTGACCCCAAAAAGTGAAAGTCTCAAATCGGATGCTTTTTCGATATTTTCTTGTATACTTTGAGCAGAAAATTCGATTGGCGCAGACAGATTCATCGTAAGTATGATATTTTAAATTTTATCTGGCTTGAAAGTAAGCAAATCCGATGTAAATCTGAGCCTCCTTTACTTCGTATTTTGAGACGGATTAAAGTGTTTGCGCCAGGATCCAGCGCGTTTTTCGAACTCTACGCATCGAAATTAGTCGATTTCGTCGATAAAAACACCACTGAATATTGTCACGGTTTTTGAAAAAAACCTAAGGTTAACCCCTTTGAATTTTTTTGACCCCAAAAAGTGAAAGTCTCAAATCGGATGCTTTTTCGATATTTTCTTGTATACTTTGAGTAGAAAATTCGATTGGCGCAGACAGATTCATCGTAAGTATGATATTTTAAATTTTATCTGGCTTGAAAGTAAGCAAATGTGATGCAAATCTGAGCTTCCTTTACTTCGCATTTTGAGACGGATTAAAGTGTTTGCGCCAGGATCCAGCGCGTTTTTCGAACTCTACGCATCGAAATTAGTCGATTTCGTCGATAAAAACACCACTGAATATTTTCACGGTTTTTGAAAAAAACCTAAGGTTAACCCCTTTGAATTTTTTTGACCCCAAAAAGTGAAAGTCTCAAATCGGATGCTTTTTCGATATTTTCTTGTATACTTTGAGCAGAAAATTCGATTGGCGCAGACAGATTCATCGTAAGTATGATATTTTAAATTTTATCTGGCTTGAAAGTAAGCAAATGCGATGCAAATCTGAGCTTCCTTTACTTCGCATTTTGAGACGGATTAAAGTGTTTGCGCCAACATTCAGCGCGTTTTTCGAACTCTACGCATCGAAATTAGTCGATTTCGTCGATAAAAACACCACTGAATATTTTCACGGTTTTTGAAAAAAACCTAAGGTTAACCCCTTTGAATTTTTTTGACCCCAAAAAGTGAAAGTCTCAAATCGAATGCTTTTTCGATGTATTCTTGTATACTTTTAGCAGAAAATTCGATTGGCGCAGACAGATTCATCGTAAGTATGATATTTTAAATTTTATCTGGCTTGAAAGTAAGCAAATGCGATGCAAATCTGAGCCTCCTTTACTTCGCATTTTGAGACGGATTAAAGTGTTTGCGCCAGGATCCAGCGCGTTTTTCGAACTCTACGCATCGAAATTAGTCGATTTCGTCGATAAAAACACCACTGAATATTTTCACGGTTTTTGAAAAAAACCTAAGGTTAACCCCTTTGAATTTTTTTGACCCCAAAAAGTGAAAGTCTCAAATCGGATGGTTTTTCGATATTTTCTTGTATACTTTGAGCAGAAAATTCGATTGGCGCAGACAGATTCATCGTAAGTATGATATTTTAAATTTTATCTGGCTTGAAAGTAAGCAAATGCGATGCAAATCTGAGCCTCCTTTACTTCGCATTTTGAGACGGATTAAAGTGTTTGCGCCAGGATCCAGCGCGTTTTTCGAACTCTACGCATCAAAATTAGTCGATTTCGTCGATAAAAACACCACTGAATATTTTCACGGTTTTTGAAAAAAACCTAAGGTTAACCCCTTTGAATTTTTTTGACCCCAAAAAGTGAAAGTCTCAAATCGGATGGTTTTTCGATATTTTCTTGTATACTTTGAGCAGAAAATTCGATTGGCGCAGACAGATTCATCGTAAGTATGATATTTTAAATTTTATCTGGCTTGAAAGTAAGCAAATGCGATGCAAATCTGAGCCTCCTTTACTTCGCATTTTGAGACGGATTAAAGTGTTTGCACCAGGATCCAGCGCGTTTTTCGAACTCTACGCATCAAAATTAGTCGATTTCGTCGATAAAAACACCACTGAATATTTTCACGGTTTTTGAAAAAAACCTAAGGTTAACCCCTTTGAATTTTTTTGACCCCAAAAAGTGAAAGTCTCATATCGGATGCTTTTTCGATATTTTCTTGTATACTTTGAGCAGAAAATTCGATTGGCGCAGACAGATTCATCGTAAGTATGATATTTTAAATTTTATCTGGCTTGAAAGTAAGCAAATGCGATGCAAATCTGAGCCTCCTTGACTTCGCATTTTGAGACGGATTAAAGTGTTTGCGCCAGGATCCAGCGCGTTTTTCGAACTCTACGCATCGAAATTAGTCGATTTCGTCGATAAAAACACTACTGAATATTTTCACGGTTTTTGAAAAAAACCTAAGGTTAACCCCTTTAAATTTTTTTGACCCCAAAAAGTGAAAGTCTCAAATCGGATGCTTTTTCGATATTTTCTTGTATACTTTGAGCAGAAAATTCGATTGGCGCAGACAGATTCATCGTAAGTATGATATATTAAATTTTATCTGGCTTGAAAGTAAGCAAATGCGATGCAAATCTGAGCCTCCTTTACTTCGCATTTTGATACGGATTAAAGTGTTTGCGCCAGGATCCAGCGCGTTTTTCGAACTCTACGCATCGAAGTTAGTCGATTTCGTCGATAAAAACACCACTGAATATTTTCACTGTTTTTGAAAAAAGCCTAAGGTTAACCCCTTTGAATTTTTTTGACCCCAAAAAGTGAAAGTCTCAAATCGGATGCTTTTTCGATATTTTCTTGTATACTTTGAGCAGAAAATTCGATTGGCGCAGACAGATTCATCGTAAGTATGATATTTTTAATTTTATCTGGCTTGAAAGTAAGCAATTGCGATGCAAATCTCAGCCCCCATTACTTCGCATTTTGAGACGGATTAAAGTGTTTGCGCCAGGATCCAGCGCGTTTTTCGAACTCTACGCATCGAAATTAGTCGATTTCGTCGATAAAACACCACTGAATATTTTCACGGTTTTTGAAAAAAACCTAAGGTTAACCCCTTTGAATTTTTTTGACCCCAAAAAGTGAAAGTCTCAAATCGGATGCTTTTTCGATATTTTCTTGTATACTTTGAGCAGAAAATTCGATTGGCGCAGACAGATTCATCGTAAGTATGATATTTTAAATTTTATCTGGCTTGAAAGTAAGCAAATGCGATGCAAATCTGAGCCTCCTTTACTTCGCATTTTGAGACGGATGAAAGTGTTTGCGCCAGGATCCAGCGCGTTTTTCGAACTCTACGCATCGAAATTAGTCGATTTCGTCGATAAAAACACCACTGAATATTTTCACGGTTTTTGAAAAAAACCTAAGGTTAACCCCTTTGAATTTTTTTGACCCCAAAAAGTGAAAGTCTCAAATCGGATGCTTTTTCGATATTTTCTTGTATACTTTGAGCAGAAAATTCGATTGGCGCAGACAGATTCATCGTAAGTATATTTTAAATTTTATCTGGCTTGAAAGTAAGCAAATGCGATGCAAATCTGAGCCTCCTTTACTTCGCATTTTGAGACGGATTAAAGTGTTTGCGCCAGGATCCAGCGAGTTTTTCGAACTCTACGCAACGAAATTAGTCGATTTCGTCGATAAAAACACCACTGAATATTTTCACGGTTTTTGAAAAAAATCTAAGGTTAACCCCTTTGAATTTTTTTGACCCCAAAAAGTGAAAGTCTCAAATCGGATGCTTTTTCGATATTTTCTTGTATACTTTGAGCAGAAAATTCGATTGGCGCAGACAGATTCATCGTAAGTATGATATTTTAAATTTTATCTGGCTTGAAAGTAAGCAATTGCGATGCAAATCTGAGCCCCCATTACTTCGCATTTTGAGACGGATTAAAGTGTTTGCGCCAGGATCCAGCGTGTTTTTCGAACTCTACGCATCGAAATTAGTCGATTTCGTCGATAAAAACACCACTGAATATTTTCACGGTTTTTGAAAAAAACCTAAGGTTAACCCCTTTGAATTTTTTTGACCCCAAAAAGTGAAACTCTCAAATCGGATGGTTTTTCGATATTTTCTTGTATACTTTGAGCAGAAAATTCGATTGGCGCAGACAGATTCATCGTAAGTATGATATTTTAAATTTTATCTGGCTTGAAAGTAAGCAAATGCGATGCAAATCTGAGCCTCCTTTACTTCGCATTTTGATACGGATTAAAGTGTTTGCGCCAGGATCCAGCGCGTTTTTCGAACTCTACGCATCGAAGTTAGTCGATTTCGTCGATAAAAACACCACTGAATATTTTCACTGTTTTTGAAAAAAGCCTAAGGTTAACCCCTTTGAATTTTTTTGACCCCAAAAAGTGAAAGTCTCAAATCGGATGCTTTTTCGATATTTTCTTGTATACTTTGAGCAGAAAATTCGATTGGCGCAGACAGATTCATCGTAAGTATGATATTTTAAATTTTATCTGGCTTGAAAGTAAGCAATTGCGATGCAAATCTGAGCCCCCATTACTTCGCATTTTGAGACGGATTAAAGTGTTTGCGCCAGGATCCAGCGCGTTTTTCGAACTCTACGCATCGAAATTAGTCGATTTCGTCGATAAAACACCACTGAATATTTTCACGGTTTTTGAAAAAAACCTAAGGTTAACCCCTTTGAATTTTTTTGACCCCAAAAAGTGAAAGTCTCAAATCGGATGCTTTTTCGATATTTTCTTGTATACTTTGAGCAGAAAATTCGATTGGCGCAGACAGATTCATCGTAAGTATGATATTTTAAATTTTATCTGGCTTCAAAGTAAGCAAATGCGATGCAAATCTGAGCCTCCTTTACTTCGCATTTTGAGGCGGATTAAAGTGTTTGCGCCAGGATCCAGCGCGTTTTTCGAACTCTACGCATCGAAATTAGTCGATTTCGTCGATAAAAACACCACTGAATATTTTCACGGTTTTTGAAAAAAACCTAAGGTTAACCCCTTTGAATTTTTTTGACCCCAAAAAGTGAAAGTCTCAAATCGGATGCTTTTTCGATATTTTCTTGTATACTTTGAGCAGAAAATTCGATTGGCGCAGACAGATTCATCGTAAGTATGATATTTTAAATTTTATCTGGCTTGAAAGTAAGCAAATACGATGCAAATCTGAGCCTCCTTTACTTCGCATTTTGAGACGGATTAAAGTGTTTGCGCCAGGATCCAGCGCGTTTTTCGAACTCTACGCATCGAAATTAGTGGATTTCGTCGATAAAAACACCTCTGAATATTGTCACGGTTTTTGAAAAAAATCTAAGGTTAACCCCTTTGAATTTTTTTGACCCCAAAAAGTGAAAGTCTCAAATCGGATGCTTTTTCGATATTTTCTTGTATACTTTGAGCAGAAAATTCGATTGGCGCAGACAGATTCATCGTAAGTATGATATTTTAAATTTTATCTGGCTTGAAAGTAAGCAAATGCGATGCAAATCTGAGCCTCCTTTACTTCGCATTTTGAGACGGATTAAAGTGTTTGCGCCAGGATCCAGCGCGTTTTTCCAACTCTACGCATCGAAATTAGTCGATTTCGTCGATAAAACACCACTGAATATTTTCACGGTTTTTGAAAAAAACCTAAGGTTAACCCCTTTGAATTTTTTTGACCCCAAAAAGTGAAAGTCTCAAATCGGATGCTTTTTCGATATTTTCTTGTATACTTTGAGCAGAAAATTCGATTGGCGCAGACAGATTCATCGTAAGTATGATATTTTAAATTTTATCTGGCTTGAAAGTAAGCAAATGCGATGCAAATCTGAGCCTCCTTTACTTCGCATTTTGAAACGGATTAAAGTGTTTGCGCCAGGATCTAGCGCGTTTTTCGAACTCTACGCATCGAAATTAGTCGATTTCGTCGATAAAAACACCACTGAATATTTTCACGGTTTTTGAAAAAAACCTAAGGTTAACCCCTTTGAATTTTTTTGACCCCAAAAAGTGAAAGTCTCAAATCGGATGCTTTTTCGATATTTTCTTGTATACTTTGAGCAGAAAATTCGATTGGCGCAGACAGATTCATCGTAAGTATGATATTTTAAATTTTATCTGGCTTCAAAGTAAGCAAATGCGATGCAAATCTGAGCCTCCTTTACTTCGCATTTTGAGGCGGATTAAAGTGTTTGCGCCAGGATCCAGCGCGTTTTTCGAACTCTACGCATCGAAATTAGTCGATTTCGTCGATAAAAACACCACTGAATATTTTCACGGTTTTTGAAAAAAACCTAAGGTTAACCCCTTTGAATTTTTTTGACCCCAAAAAGTGAAAGTCTCAAATCGGATGCTTTTTCGATATTTTCTTGTATACTTTGAGCAGAAAATTCGATTGGCGCAGACAGATTCATCGTAAGTATGATATTTTAAAATTTATCTGGCTTGAAAGTAAGCAAATGCGATGCAAATCTGAGCCTCCTTTACTTCGCATTTTGAGACGGATTAAAGTGTTTGCGCCAGGATCCAGCGCGTTTTTCGAACTCTACGCATCGAAATTAGTCGATTTCGTCGATAAAAACACCACTGAATATTTTCACGGTTTTTGAAAAAAACCTAAGGTTAACCCCTTTGAATTTTTTTGACCCCAAAAAGTGAAAGTCTCAAATCGGATGCTTTTTCGATATTTTCTTGTATACTTTGAGCAGAAAATTCGATTGGCGCAGACAGATTCATCGTAAGTATGATATTTTAAATTTTATCTGGCTTGAAAGTAAGCAAATGCGATGCAAATCTGAGCCTCCTTTACTTCGCATTTTGAGACGGATTAAAGTGTTTGCGCCAGGATCCAGCGCGTTTTTCCAACTCTACGCATCGAAATTAGTCGATTTCGTCGATAAAACACCACTGAATATTTTCACGGTTTTTGAAAAAAACCTAAGGTTAACCCCTTTGAATTTTTTTGACCCCAAAAAGTGAAAGTCTCAAATCGGATGCTTTTTCGATATTTTATTGTATACTTTGAGCAGAAAATTCGATTGGCGCAGACAGATTCATCGTAAGTATGATATTTTAAATTTTATCTGGCTTGAAAGTAAGCAAATGCGAGGCAAATCTGAGCCTCCTTTACTTCGCATTTTGAAACGGATTAAAGTGTTTGCGCCAGGATCCAGCGCGTTTTTCCAACTCTACGCATCGAAATTAGTCGATTTCGTCGATAAAAACACCACTGAATATTTTCACGGTTTTTGAAGAAAATCTTAACCCCTTTGAATTTTTTTTACCCCAAAAAGTGAAAGTTTCAAATCGAATGCTTTTTCGATATTTTCTTGTATACTTTGAGCAGAAATTCGATTGGCGCAGACAGATTCATCGTAAGTATGATATTTTAAATTTTATCTGGCTTGAAAGTAAGCAAATGCGATGCAAATCTGAGCCTCCTTTACTTCGCATTTTGAGGCGGATTAAAGTGTTTGCGCCAGGATCCAGCGCGTTTTTCGAACTCTACGCATCGAAATTAGTCGATTTCGTCTATAAAAACACCACTGAATATTTTCACGGTTTTTGAAAAAAACCTAAGGTTAACCCCTTTGAATTTTTTTGACCCCAAGAAGTGAAAGTCTCAAATCGGATGCTTTTTCGATATTTTCTTGTATACTTTGAGCAGAAAATTCGATTGGCGGAGACAGATTCATCGTAAGTATGATATTTTAAATTTTATCTGGCTTGAAAGTAAGCAAATACGATGCAAATCTGAGCCTCCTTTACTTCGCATTTTGAGACGGATTAAAGTGTTTGCGCCAGGATCCAGCGCGTTTTTCGAACTTTACGCATCGAAATTAGTCGATTTCGTCGATAAAAACACCTCTGAATATTGTCACGGTTTTTGAAAAAAATCTAAGGTTAACCCCTTTGAATTTTTTTGACCCCAAAAAGTGAAAGTCTCAAATCGGATGCTTTTTCGATATTTTCTTGTATACTTTGAGCAGAAAATACGATTGGCGCTGACAGATTCATCCTAAGTATGATATTTTAAAGTTTATCTGGCTTGAAAGTAAGCAAATGCGATGCAAATCTGAGCCTCCTTTACTTCGCATTTTGAGACGGAGTAAAGTGTTTGCGCCAGGATCCAGCGCGTTTTTCGAACTCTACGCATCGAAATTAGTCGATTTTGTCGATAAAAACACCACTGAATATTTTCACGGTTTTTGAAAAAAACCTAAGGTTAACCCCTTTGAATTTTTTTGACCCCAAAAAGTGAAAGTCTCAAATCGGATGCTTTTTCGATATTTTCTTGTATACTTTGAGCAGAAAATTCGATTGGCGCAGACAGATTCATCGTAAGTATGATATTTTAAATTTTATCTGGCTTGAAAGTAAGCAATAGCGATGCAAATCTGAGCCTCTTTTACTTCGCATTTTGAGACGGATTAAAGTGTTTGCGCCACGATCCAGCGCGTTTTTCGAACTCTACGGATCGAAATTAGTCGATTTCGTCGATAAAAACACCACTGAATATTTTCACGGTTTTTGAAGAAAATCTAAGGTTAACCCCTTTGAATTTTTTTGACCCCAAAAAGTGAAAGTCTCAAATCGGATGCTTTTTCGATATTTTCTTGTATACTTTGAGCAGAAAATTCGATTGGCGCAGACAGATTCATCGTAAGTATGATATTCTAAATTTTATCTGGCTTGAAAGTAAGCAAATGCGATGCAAATCTGAGCCTCCTTTACTTCGCATTTTGAGACGGATTAAAGTGTTTGCGCCAGGATCCAGCGCGTTTTTCGAACTCTACGCATCGAAATTAGTCGATTTCGTCGATAAAACACCACTGAATATTTTCACGGTTTTTGAAAAAAACCTAAGGTTAACCCCTTTGAATTTTTTTGACCCCAAAAAGTGAAAGTCTCAAATCGGATGCTTTTTCGATATTTTATTGTATACTTTGAGCAGAAAATTCGATTGGCGCAGACAGATTCATCGTAAGTATGATATTTTAAATTTTATCTGGCTTGAAAGTAAGCAAATGCGATGCAAATCTGAGCCTCCTTTACTTCGCATTTTGAAACGGATTAAAGTGTTTGCGCCAGGATCCAGCGCGTTTTTCCAACTCTACGCATCGAAATTAGTCGATTTCGTCGATAAAAACACCACTGAATATTTTCACGGTTTTTGAAGAAAATCTAAGGTTAACCCCTTTGAATTTTTTTTACCCCAAAAAGTGAAAGTCTCAAATCGGCGGCTTTTTCGATATTTTCTTGTATACTTTGAGCAGAAAATTCGATTGGCGCAGACAGATTCATCGTAAGTATGATATTTTAAATTTTATCTGGCTTGAAAGTAAGCAAATGCGATGCAAATCTGAGCCTCCTTTACTTCGCATTTTGAGACGGAGTAAAGTGTTTGCGCCAGGATCCAGCGCGTTTTTCGAACTCTACGCATCGAAATTAGTCGATTTCGTCGATAAAAACACCACTGAATATTGTCACGGTTTTTGAAAAAAACCTAAGGTTAACCCCTTTGAATTTTTTTGACCCCAAAAACTGAAAGTCTCAAATCGGATGGTTTTTCGATATTTTCTTGTATACTTTGAGCAGAAAATTCGATTGGCGCAGACAGATTCATCGTAAGTATGATATTTTAAATTTTATCTGGCTTGAAAGTAAGCAAATGCGATGCAAATCTGAGCCTCCTTTACTTCGCATTTTGAGACGGATTAAAGAGTTTGCGCCAGGATCCAGCGAGTTTTTCGAACTCTACGCATCGAAATTAGTCGATTTCGTCGATAAAAACACCACTGAATATTTTCACGGTTTTTGAAAAAAACCTAAGGTTAACCCCTTTGAATTTTTTTGACCCCAAAAAGTGAAAGTCTCAAATCGGATGCTTTTTCGATACTTTCTTGTATACTTTGAGCAGAAAATTCGATTGGCGCAGACAGATTCATCGTAAGTATGATATTTTAAATTTTATCTGGCTTGAAAGTAAGCAAATGCGATGCAAATCTGAGCCTCCTTTACTTCGCATTTTGAGACGGATTAAAGTGTTTGCGCCAGGATCCAGCGCGTTTTTCGAACTCTACGCATCGAAATTAGTCGATTTCGTCGATAAAAACACCACTGAATATTTTCACGGTTTTTGAAAAAACCTAAGGTTAACCCCTTTGAATTTTTTTGAACCCGAAAAGTGAAAGTCTCAAATCGGATGCTTTTTCGATATTTTCTTGTATACTTTGAGCAGAAAATTCGATTGGCGCAGACAGATTCATCGTAAGTATGATATTTTAAATTTTATCTGGCTTGAAAGTAAGCAAATGCGATGCAAATCTGAGCCTCCTTGACTTCGCATTTTGAGACGGATTAAAGTGTTTGCGCCAGGATCCAGCGCGTTTTTCGAACTCTACGCATCGAAATTAGTCGATTTCGTCGATAAAAACACCACTGAATATTTTCACGGTTTTTGAAAAAAACCTAAGGTTAACCCTTTTGAATTTTTTTGACCCCAAAAAGTGAAAGTCTCAAATCGGATGCTTTTTCGATATTTTCTTGTATACTTTGAGCAGAAAATTCGATTGGCGCAGACAGATTCATCGTAAGTATGATATTTTAAATTTTATCTGGCTTGAAAGTAAGCAAATGCGATGCAAATCTGAGCCTCCTTTACTTCGCATTTTGAGACGGATTAAAGTGTTTGCACCAGGATCCAGCGCGTTTTTCGAACTCTACGCATCGAAATTAGTCGATTTCGTCGATAAAAACACCACTGAATATTTTCACGGTTTTTGAAAAAAACCTAAGGTTAACCCCTTTGAATTTTTTTGACCCCAAAAAGTGAAAGTCTCAAATCGGATGCTTTTTCGATATTTTCTTGTATACTTTGAGCAGAAAATTCGATTGGCGCAGACAGATTCATCGTAAGTATGATATTTTAAATTTTATCTGGCTTGAAAGTAAGCAAATGCGATGCAAATCTGAGCCTCCTTTACTTCGCATTTTGAGACGGAATAAAGTGTTTGCGCCAGGATCCAGCGCGTTTTTCGAACTCTACGCATCGAAATTAGTCGATTTCGTCGATAAAAACACCACTGAATATTTTCACGGTTTTTGAAAAAAACCTAAGGTTAACCCCTTTGAATTTTTTTGACCCCAAAAAGTGAAAGTCTCAAATCGGATGCTTTTTCGATATTTTCTTGTATACTTTGAGCAGAAAATTCGATTGGCGCAGACAGATTCATCGTAAGTATGATATTTTAAATTTTATCTGGCTTGAAAGTAAGCAAATGCGATGCAAATCTGAGCCTCCTTTACTTCGCATTTTATACAGATTAAAGTGTTTGCGCCAGGATCCAGCGCGTTTTTCGAACTCTACGCATCGAAATTAGTCGATTTCGTCGATAAAAACACCACTGAATATTTTCACGGTTTTTGAAAAAAACCTAAGGTTAACCCCTTTGAATTTTTTTGACCCCAAAAAGTGAAAGTCTCAAATCGGATGCTTTTTCGATATTTTCTTGTATACTTTGAGCAGAAAATTCGATTGGCGCAGACAGATTCATCGTAAGTATGATATTTTAAATTTTATCTGGCTTGAAAGTAAGCAAATGCGATGCAAATCTGAGCCTCCTTTACTTCGCATTTTATACAGATTAAAGTGTTGGCGCCAGGATCCAGCGCGTTTTTCGAACTCTACGCATCGAAATTAGTCGATTTCGTCGATAAAAACACCACTGAATATTTTCACTGTTTTTGAAAAAAGCCTAAGGTTAACCCCTTTGAATTTTTTTGACCCCAAAAAGTGAAAGTTTCAAATCGGATGCTTTTTCCATATTTTCTTGTATACTTTGAGCAGAAAATTCGATTGGCGCAGACAGATTCATCGTAAGTATGATATTTTAAATTTTATCTGGCTTGAAAGTAAGCAAATGCGATGCAAATCTGAGCCTCCTTTACTTCGGATTTTGAGACGGATTAAAGTGTTTGCGCCAGGATCCAGCGCGTTTTTCGAACTCTACGCATCGAAATTAGTCGATTTCGTCGATAAAAACACCACTGAATATTTTCACGGTTTTTGAAAAAAACCTAAGGTTAACAACCCCTTTGAATTTTTTTGACCCCAAAAAGTGAAAGTCTCAAATCGGATGCTTTTTCGATATTTTCTTGTATACTTTGAGCAGAAAATTCGATTGGCGCAGACAGATTCATCGTAAGTATGATATTTTAAATTTTATCTAGCTTGAAAGTAAGCAAATGCGATGCAAATCTGAGCCTCCTTTACTTCGCATTTTGAGACGGATTAAAGTGTTTGCGCCAGGATCCAGCGCGTTTTTCGAACTCTACGCATCGAAATTAGTCGATTTCGTCGATAAAAACACCACTGAATATTTTCACGGTTTTTGAAAAAAACCTAAGGTTAACAACCCCTTTGAATTTTTTTGACCCCAAAAAGTGAAAGTCTCAGATCGGATGCTTTTTCGATATTTTCTTGTATACTTTGAGCAGAAAATTCGATTGGCGCAGACAGATTCATCGTAAGTATGATATTTTAAATTTTATCTGGCTTGAAAGTAAGCAAATGCGATGCAAATCTGAGCCTCCTTTACTTCGCATTTTGATACAGATTAAAGTGTTTGCGCCAGGATCCAGCGCGTTTTTCGAACTCTACGCATCGAAATTAGTCGATTTCGTCGATAAAAACACCACTGAATATTTTCACTGTTTTTGAAAAAAGCCTAAGGTTAACCCCTTTGAATTTTTTTGACCCCAAAAAGTGAAAGTCTCAAATCGGATGCTTTTTCGATATTTTCTTGTATACTTTGAGCAGAAAATTCGATTGGCGCAGACAGATTCATCGTAAGTATGATATTTAAAATTTTATCTGGCTTGAAAGTAAGCAATTGCGATGCAAATCTGAGCCCCCATTACTTCGCATTTTGAGACGGATTAAAGTGTTTGCGCCAGGATCCAGCGCGTTTTTCGAACTCTACGCATCGAAATTAGTCGATTTCGTCGATAAAAACACCACTGAATATTTTCACGGTTTTTGAAAAAAACCTAAGGTTAACCCATTTGAATTTTTTTGACCCCAAAAAGTGAAAGTCTCAAATCGGTTGCTTTTTCGATATTTTCTTGTATACTTTGAGCAGAAAATTCGATTGGCGCAGACAGATTCATCGTAAGTATGATATTTTAAATTTTATCTGGCTTGAAAGTAAGCAAATGCGATGCAAATCTGAGCCTCCTTTACTTCGCATTTTGAGACGGATTAAAGTGTTTGCGCCAGGATCCAGCGCGTTTTTCGAACTCTACGCATCGAAATTAGTCGATTTCGTCGATAAAAACACCACTGAATATTTTCACGGTTTTTGAAAAAAACCTAAGGTTAACCCCTTTGTTTTTTTTTGACCCCAGAAAGTGAAAGTCTCAAATCGGATGCTTTTTCAATATTTTCTTGTATACTTTGAGCAGAAAATTCGATTGGCGCAGACAGATTCATCGTAAGTATGATATTTTAAATTTTATCTGGCTTGAAAGTAAGCAAATGCGATGCAAATCTGAGCCTCCTTTACTTCGCATTTTGAGACGGATTAAAGTGTTTGCGCCAGGATCCAGCGCGTTTTTCGAACTCTACGCATCGAAATTAGTCGATTTCGTCGATAAAAACACCACTGAATATTTTCACGGTTTTTGAAAAAAACCTAAGGTTAACCCCTTTGAATTTTTTTGACCCCAAAAAGTGAAAGTCTCAAATCGGATGCTTTTTCGATATTTTCTTGTATACTTTGAGCAGAAAATTCGATTGGCGTAGACAGATTCATCGTAAGTATGATATTTTAAATTTTATCTGGCTTGAAAGTAAGCAAATGCGATGCAAATCTGAGCCTCCTTTACTTCGCATTTTGAGACGGATTAAAGTGTTTGCGCCAGGATCCAGCGCGTTTTTCGAACTCTACTCATCGAAATTAGTCGATTTCGTCGATAAAAACACCACTGAATATTTTCACGGTTTTTGAAAAAAACCTAAGGTTAACCCCTTTGAATTTTTTTGACCCCAAAAAGTGAAAGTCTCAAATCGGATGCTTTTTCGATATTTTCTTGTATACTTTGAGCAGAAAATTCGATTGGCGCAGACAGATTCATCGTAAGTATGATATTTTAAATTTTATCTGGCTTGAAAGTAAGCAAATGCGATGGAAATCTGAGCCTCCTTTACTTCGCATTTTGAGACGGATAAAAGTGTTTGCGCCAGGATCCAGCGCGTTTTTCGTACTCTACGCATCGAAATTAGTCGATTTCGTCGATAAAAACACCACTGAATATTTTTACGGTTTTTGAAAAAAACCTAAGGTTAACCCCTTTGAATTTTTTTAACCCCAAAAAGTGAAAGTCTCAAATCGGATGCTTTTTCGATATTTTCTTGTATACTTTGAGCAGAAAATTCGATTGGCGCAGACAGATTCATCGTAAGTATGATATTTTAAATTTTATCTGGCTTGAAAGTAAGCAAATGCGATGCAAATCTGAGCCTCCTTTACTTCGCATTTTGAGACGGATTAAAGTGTTGCGCCAGGATCCAGCGCGTTTTTCGAACTCTACGCATCGAAATTAGTCGATTTCGTCGATAAAAACACCACTGAATATTTTCACGGTTTTTGAAAAAAACCTAAGGTTAACCCCTTTGAATTTTTTTGACCCCAAAAAGTGAAAGTCGCAAATCGGATGCATTTTCGATATTTTCTTGTATACTTTGAGCAGAAATTTCGATTGGCGCAGACAGATTCATCGTAAGTATGATATTTTAAATTTTATCTGGCTTGAAAGTAAGCAAATGCGATGCAAATCTGAGCCTCCTTTACTTCGCATTTTGAGACGGATTAAAGTGTTGCGCCAGGATCCAGCGCGTTTTTCGAACTCTACGCATCGAAATTAGTCGATTTCGTCGATAAAAACACCACTGAATATTTTCACGGTTTTTGAAAAAAACCTAAGGTTAACCCCTTTGAATTTTTTTGACCCCAAAAAGTGAAAGTCTCAAATCGGATGCTTTTTCGATATTTTCTTGTATACTTTGAGCAGAAAATTCGATTGGCGCAGACAGATTCATAGTAAGTATGATATTTTAAATTTTATCTGGCTTGAAAGTAAGCAAATGCGATGCAAATCTGAGCCTCCCTTACTTCGCATTTTGAGACGGATTAAAGTGTTTGCGCCAGGATCCAGCGCGTTTTTCGAACTCTACGCATCGAAATTAGTCGATTAAGTCGATAAAAACACCACTGAATATTTTCACGATTTTTGAAAAAAACCTAAGGTTAACCCCTTTGAATTTTTTTGACCCCAAAAAGTGAAAGTCTCAAATCGGATGCTTTTTCGATATTTTCTTGTATACTTTGAGCAGAAAATTCGATTGGCGCAGACAGATTCATCGTAAGTATGATATTTTAAATTTTATCTGGCTTGAAAGTAAGCAAATGCGATGCAAATCTGAGCCTCCTTTACTTCACATTTTGAGACGGATTAAAGTGTTTGCGCCAGGATCCAGCGCGTTTTTCGAACTCTACGCATCGAAATTAGTCGATTTCGTCGATAAAAACACCACTGAATATTTTCACGATTTTTGAAAAAAACCTAAGGTTAACCCCTTTGAATTTTTTTGACCCCAAAAAGTGAAAGTCTCAAATCGGATGCTTTTTCGATATTTTCTTGTATACTTTGAGCAGAAAATTCGATTGGCGCAGACAGATTCATCGTAAGTATGATATTTTAAATTTTATCTGGCTTGAAAGTAAGCAAATGCGATGCAAATCTGAGTCTCCTTTACTTCGCATTTTGAGACGGATTAAAGTATTTGCGCCAGGATCCAGCGCGTTTTTCGAACTCTACGCATCGAAATTAGTCGATTTCGTCGATAAAAACACCACTGAATATTTTCACGGTTTTTGAAAAAAACCTAAGGCTAACCCCTTTGAATTTTTTTGACCCCAAAAAGTGAAAGTCTCAAATCGGATGCTTTTTCGATATTTTCTTGTATACTTTGAGCAGAAAATTCGATTGGCGCAGACAGATTCATAGTAAGTATGATATTTTAAATTTTATCTGGCTTGAAAGTAAGCAAATGCGATGCAAATCTGAGCCTCCCTTACTTCGCATTTTGAGACGGATTAAAGTGTTTGCGCCAGGATCCAGCGCGTTTTTCGAACTCTACGCATCGAAATTAGTCGATTAAGTCGATAAAAACACCACTGAATATTTTCACGATTTTTGAAAAAAACCTAAGGTTAACTAACCCCTTTGAATTTTTTTGACCCCAAAAAGTGAAAGTCTCAAATCGGATGCTTTTTCGATATTTTCTTGTATACTTTGAGCAGAAAATTCGATTGGCGCAGACAGATTCATCGTAAGTATGATATTTTAAATTTTATCTGGCTTGAAAGTAAGCAAATGCGATGCAAATCTGAGCCTCCTTTACTTCACATTTTGAGACGGATTAAAGTGTTTGCGCCAGGATCCAGCGCGTTTTTCGAACTCTACGCATCGAAATTAGTCGATTTCGTCGATAAAAACACCACTGAATATTTTCACGGTTTTTGAAAAAAACCTAAGGTTAACCCCTTTGAATTTTTTTGACCCCAAAAAGTGAAAGTCTCAAATCGGATGCTTTTTCGATATTTTCTTGTATACTTTGAGCAGAAAATTCGATTGGCGCAGACAGATTCATCGTAAGTATGATATTTTAAATTTTATCTGGCTTGAAAGTAAGCAAATGCGATGCAAATCTGAGCCTCCTTTACTTCGCATTTTGAGACGGATTAAAGTGTTTGCGCCAGGATCCAGCGCGTTTTTCGAACTCTACGCATCGAAATTAGTCGATTTCGTCGATAAAAACACCACTGAATATTTTCACGGTTTTTGAAAAAAACCTAAGGTTAACCCCTTTGAATTTTTTTGACCCCAAAAAGTGAAAGTCTGAAATCGGATGCTTTTTCGATATTTTCTTGTATACTTTGAGCAGAAAAATCGATTGGCTCAGACAGATTCATCGTAAGTATGATATTTTAAATTTTATCTGGCTTGAAAGTAAGCAAATGCGATGCAAATCTGAGTTTCCTTTACTTCGCATTTTGAGACGGATTAAAGTGTTTGCGCCAGGATCCAGCGCGTTTTTCGAACTCTACGCATCGAAATTAGTCGATTTCGTCGATAAAAACACCACTGAATATTTTCACGGTTTTTGAAAAAAACCTAAGGTTAACCCCTTTGAATTTTTTTGACCCCAAAAAGTGAAAGTCTCAAATCGGATGCTTTTTCGATATTTTCTTGTATACTTTGAGCAGAAAATTCGATTGGCGCAGACAGATTCATCGTAAGTATGATATTTTAAATTTTATCTGGCTTGAAAGTAAGCAAATGCGATGCAAATCTGAGCCTCCTTTACTTCCCATTTTGAGACGGATTAAAGTGTTTGCGCCAGGATCCAGCGCTTTTCTCGAACTCTACGCATCCAAATTAGTCGATTTCGTCGATAAAAACACCACTGAATATTTTCACGGTTTTTGAAAAAAACCTAAGGTTAACCCCTTTAAATTTTTGTGACCCCAAAAAGTGAAAGTCTCAAATCGGATGCTTTTTCGATATTTTCTTGTATACTTTGAGCAGAAAATTCGATTGGCGCAGACAGATTCATCGTAAGTATGATATTTTAAATTTTATCTGGCTTGAAAGTAAGCAAATTCAATGCAAATCTGAGCCTCCTTTACTTCGCATTTTGAGACGGATTAAAGTGTTTGCGCCAGGATCCAGCGCGTTTTTCGAACTCTACGCATCGAAATTAGTCGATTTCGTCGATAAAAACACCACTGAATATTTTCACGGTTTTTGAAAAAAACCTAAGGTTTATCCCCTTTGAATTTTATTGACCCCAAAAAGTGAAAGTCTCAAATCGGATGCTTTTTCGATATTTTCTTGTATACTTTGAGCAGAAAATTCGATTGGCGCAGACAGATTCAGCGTAAGTATGATATTTTAAATTTTATCTGGCTTGAAAGTAAGCAAATGCGATGCAAATCTGAGCCTCCTTTACTTCGCATTTTGAGACGGATTAAAGTGTTTGCGCCAGGATCCAACGCGTTTTTCGAATTCTACGCATCGAAATTAGTCGATTTCGTCGATAAAAACACCACTGAATATTTTCACGGTTTTTGAACAAAACCTAAGGTTAACCCCTTTGAATTTTTTTGACCCCAAAAAGTGAAAGTCTCAAATCGGATGCTTTTTCGATATTTTCTTGTATACTTTGAGCAGAAAATTCGATTGGCGCAGACAGATTCATCGTAAGTATGATATTTTAAATTTTATCTGGCTTGAAAGTAAGCAAATGCGATGCAAATCTGAGCCTCCTTTACTTCGCATTTTGAGACGGATTAAAGTGTTTGCGCCAGGATCCAGCGCGTTTTTCGAACTCTACGCATCGAAATTAGTCGATTTCGTCGATAAAAACACCACTGAATATTTTCACGGTTTTTGAAAAAAACCTAAGGTTTAACCCCTTTGAATTTTTTTGACCCCAAAAAGTGAAAGTCTCAAATCGGATGCTTTTTCGATATTTTCTTGTATACTTTGAGCAGAAAATTCGATTGGCGCAGACAGATTCATCGTAAGTATGATATTTTAAATTTTATCTGGCTTGAAAGTAAGCAAATGCGATGCAAATCTGAGCCTCCTTTACTTCGCATTTTGAGACGGATTAAAGTGTTTGCGCCAGGATCCAGCGCGTTTTTCGAACTTTACGCATCGAAATTAGTCGATTTCGTCGATAAAAACACCACTGAATATTTTCACGGTTTTTGAAAAAAACCTAAGGTTAACCCCTTTGAATTTTTTTGACCCCAAAAAGTGAAAGTCTCAAATCGGATGCTTTTTCGATATTTTCTTGTATACTTTGAGCAGAAAATTCGATTGGCGCAGACAGATTCATCGTAAGTATGATATTTTAAATTTTATCTGGCTTGAAAGTAAGCAAATGCGATGCAAATCTGAGCCTCCTTTACTTCGCATTTTGAGACGGATTAAAGTGTTTGCGCCAGGATCCAGCGGGTTTTTCGAACTCTACGCATCGAAATTAGTCGATTTCGTCGATAAAAACACCACTGAATATTTTCACGGTTTGTGAAAAAAACCTAAGGTTAACCCCTTTGAATTTCTTTGACCCCAAAATGTGAAAGTCTCAAATCGGATGCTTTTTCGATAATTTCTTGTATACTTTGAGCAGAAAATTCGATTGGCGCAGACAGATTCAGCGTAAGTATGATATTTTAAATTTTGTCTGGCTTGAAAGTAAGCAAATGCGATGCAAATCTGAGCCTCCTTTACTTCGCATTTTGAGACGGATTAAAGTGTTTGCGCCAGGATCCAGCGGGTTTTTCGAACTCTACGCATCGAAATTAGTCGATTACGTCGATAAAAACACAATATTTTCACGGTTTTTGAAAAAAACCTAAGGTTAACCCCTTTGAATTTTTTTGACCCCAAAAAGTGAAAGTCTCAAATCGGATGCTTTTTCGATATTTTCTTGTATACTTTGAGCAGAAAATTCGATTGGCGCAGACAGATTCAGCGTAAGTATGATATTTTAAATTTTGTCTGGCTTGAAAGTAAGCAAATGCGATGCAAATCTGAGCC
Organism: Cantharis rustica; assembly: GCA_911387805.1. Taxonomy (NCBI): domain Eukaryota; kingdom Metazoa; phylum Arthropoda; class Insecta; order Coleoptera; family Cantharidae; genus Cantharis; species Cantharis rustica. Next base: position 26,273,638 of record OU426877.1, on the reverse strand, counting down.
TCCTTTACTTCGCATTTTGAGACGGATTAAAGTGTTTGCGCCAGGATCCAGCGCGTTTTTCGAACTCTACGCATCGAAATTAGTCGATTTCGTGGATAAAAACACCACTGAATATTTTCACGGTTTTTGAAAAAAACCCAAGGTTAACTAACCCCTTTGAATTTTTTTGACCCCAAAAAGTGAAAGTCTCAAATCGGATGCTTTTTCGATATTTTCTTGTATACTTTGAGCAGAAAATTCGATTGGCGCAGACAGATTCATCGTAAGTATGATATTTTAAATTTTATCTGGCTTGAAAGTAGGCAAATGCGATGCAAATCTGAGCCTCCTTTACTTCGCATTTTGAGACGGATTAAAGTGTTTGCGCCAGGATCCAACGCGTTTTTCGAATTCTACGCATCGAAATTAGTCGATTTCGTCGATAAAAACACCACTGAATATTTTCACGGTTTTTAAAAAAAACCTAAGGTTAACCCCTTTGAATTTTTTTGACCCCAAAAAGTGAAAGTCTCAAATCGGATGCTTTTTCGATATTTTCTTGTATACTTTGAGCAGAAAATTCGATTGGCGCAGACAGATTCATCGTAAGTATGATATTTTAAATTTTATCTGGCTTGAAAGTAAGCAAATGCGATGCAAATCTGCGCCTCCTTTACTTCGCATTTTGAGACGGATTAAAGTGTTTGCGCCAGGATCCAGCGCGTTTTTCGAACTCTACGCATCGAAATTAGTCGATTTCGTCGATAAAAACACCACTGAATATTTTCACGGTTTTTGAAAAAAACCTAAGGTTAACTAACCCCTTTGAATTTTTTTGACCCCAAAAAGTGAAAGTCTCAAATCGGATGCTTTTTCGATATTTTCTTGTATACTTTGAGCAGAAAATTCGATTGGCGCAGACAGATTCATCGTAAGTATGATATTTTAAATTTTATCTGGCTTGAAAGTAAGCAAATGCGATGCAAATCTGCGCCTCCTTTACTTCGCATTTTGAGACGGATTAAAGTGTTTGCGCCAGGATCCAGCGCGTTTTTCGAACTCTACGCATCGAAATTAGTCGATTTCGTCGATAAAAACACCACTGAATATTTTCACGGTTTTTGAAAAAAACCTAAGGTTTAACCCCTTTGAATTTTTTTGACCCCAAAAAGTGAAAGTCTCAAATCGGATGCTTTTTCGATATTTTCTTGTATACTTTGAGCAGAAAATTCGATTGGCGCAGACAGATTTATCGTAAGTATGATATTCTAAATTTTATCTGGCTTGAAAGTAAGCAAATGCGATGCAAATCTGAGCCTTCTTTACTTCGCATTTTGAGACGGATTAAAGTGTTTGCGCCAGGATCCAGCGCGTTTCTAGAACTCTACGCATCGAAATTAGTCGATTTCGTCGATAAAAACACCACTGAATATTTTCACGGTTTTTGAAAAAACCTAAGGTTAACCCCTTTGAATTTTTTTGACCCCAAAATGGGAAAGTCTCAAATCGGATGCTTTTTCGATAGTTTCTTGTATACTTTGAGCAGAAAGTTCGATTGGCGCAGACAGATTCAGCGTAAGTATGATATTTTAAATTTTGTCTGGCTTGAAAGTAAGCAAATGCGATACAAATCTGAGCCTCCTTTACTTCGCATTTTGAGACGGATTAAAGTGTTTGCGCCAGGATCCAGCGCGTTTTTCGAACTCTACGCATCGAAATTAGTCGATTTCGTCGATAAAAACACCACTGAATATTTTCACGGTTTTTGAAAAAAACCTAAGGTTAACCCCTTTGAATTTTTTTGACCCCAAAAAGTGAAAGTCTCAAATCGGACTCTTTTTCGATTATTTCTTGTATACTTTGAGCAGAAAATTCGATTGGCGCAGACAGATTCATCGTAAGTATGATATTTTAAATTTTATCTGGCTTGAAAGTAAGCAAATGCGATGCAAATCTGAGCCTCCTTTACTTCGCATTTTGAGACGGATTAAAGTGTTTGCGCCAGGATCCAGCGCGTTTTTCGAACTCTACGCATCGAAATTAGTCGATTTCGTCGATAAAAACACCACTGAATATTTTCACGGTTTTTGAAAAAAACCTAAGGTTAACCCCTTTGAATTTTTTTGACCCCAAAAAGTGAAAGTCTCAAATCGGATGCTTTTTCGATATTTTCTTGTATACTTTGAGCAGAAAATTCGATTGGCGCAGACAGATTCATCGTAAGTATGATATTTTAAATTTTATCTGGCTTGAAAGTAAGCAAATGCGATGCAAATCTGAGCCTCCTTTACTTCGCATTTTGAGACGGATTAAAGTGTTTGCGCCAGGATCCAGCGCGTTTTTCGAACTCTACGCATCGAAATTAGTCGATTTCGTCGATAAAAACACCACTGAATATTTTCACGGTTTTTGAAAAAAACCTAAGGTTAACCCCTTTGAATTTTTTTGACCCCAAAAAGTGAAAGTCTCAAATCGGATGCTTTTTCGATATTTTCTTGTATACTTTGAACAGAAAATTCGATTGGCGCAGACAGATTCATCGTAAGTATGATATTTTAAATTTTATCTGGCTTGAAAGTAAGCAAATGCGATGCAAATCTGAGCCTCCTTTACTTCGCATTTTGAGACGGATTAAAGTGTTTGCGCCAGGATCCAGCGCGTTTTTCGAACTCTACGCATCGAAATTAGTCGATTTCGTCGATAAAAACACCACTGAATATATTCACGGTTTTTGAAAAAAACCTAAGGTTAACCCCTTTGAATTTTTTTGACCCCAAAAAGTGAAAGTCTCAAATCGGATGGTTTTTCGATATTTTCTTGTATACTTTGAGCAGAAAATTCGATTGGCGCAGACAGATTCATCGTAAGTATAACATTTTAAATTTTATCTGGCTTGAAAGTAAGCAAATGCGATGCAAATCTGAGCCTCCTTTACTTCGCATTTTGAGACGGATTAAAGTGTTTGCGCCAGGATTCAGCGCGTTTTTCGAACTCTACGCATCGAAATTAGTCGATTTCGTCGATAAAAACACCACTGAATATTTTCACGGTTTTTGAAAAAAACCTAAGGTTAACCCCTTTGAATTTTTTTGACCCCAAAAAGTGAAAGTTTCAAATCGGATGCTTTTTCGATATTTTCATGTATACTTTGAGTAGAAAATTCGATTGGCGCAGACAGATTCATCGTAAGTATGATATTTTAAATTTTATCTGGCTTGAAAGTAAGCAAATGCGATGCAAATCTGAGCCTCCTTTACTTCGCATTTTGAGACGGATTAAAGTGTTTGCGCCAGGATCCAGCGCGTTTTTCGAACTCTACGCATCGAAATTAGTCGATTTCGTCGATAAAAACACCACTGAATATTTTCACGGTTTTTGAAAAAAACCTAAGGTTAACCCCTTTGAATTTTTTTGACCCCAAAAAGTGAAAGTCTCAAATCGGATGCTTTTTCGATATTTTCTTGTATACTTTGAGCAGAAAATTCGATTGGCGCAGACAGATTCATCGTAAGTATGTTATTTTAAATTTTATCTGGCTTGAAAGTAAGCAAATGCGATGCAAATCTGAGCCTCCTTTACTTCGCATTTTGAGACGGATTAAAGTGTTTGCGCCAGGATCCAGCGCGTTTTTCGAACTCTACGCATAGAAATTTGTCGATTTCGTCGATAAAAACACCACTGAATATTTTCACGGTTTTTGAAAAAAACCTAAGGTTAACCCCTTTGAATTTTTTTGACCCCAAAAAGTGAAAGTCTCAAATCGGATGCTTTTTCGATATTTTCTTGTATACTTTGAGCAGAAAATTCGATTGGCGCAGACAGATTCATCGTAAGTATGATATTTTAAATTTTATCTGGCTTGAAAGTAAGCAAATGCGATGCAAATCTGAGCCTCCTTTACTTCGCATTTTGAGACGGATTAAAGGTTTGCGCCAGGATCCAGCGCGTTTTTCGAACTCTACGCATCGAAATTAGTCGATTTCGTCGATAAAAACACCACTGAATATTTTCACGGTTTTTGAAAAAAACCTAAGGTCCCTTTGAATTTTTTTGACCCCAAAAAGTGAAAGTCTCAAATAGGATGCTTTTTCGATATTTTCTTGTATACTTTGAGCAGAAAATTCGATTGGCGCAGACAGATTCATCGTAAGTATGATATTTTAAATTTTATCTGGCTTGAAAGTAAGCAAATGCGATGCAAATCTGAGCCTCCTTTACTTCGCATTTTGAGACAAATTAAAGTGTTTGCGCCAGGATCCAGCGCGTTTTTCGAACTCTACGCATCGAAATTAGTCGATTTCGTCGATAAAAACACCACTGAATATTTTCACGGTTTTTGAAAAAAACCTAAGGTTAACCCCTTTGAATTTTTTTGACCCCAAAAAGTGAAAGTCTCAAATCGGATGCTTTTTCGATATTTTCTTGTATACTTTGAGCAGAAAATTCGATTGGCGCAGACAGATTCATCGTAAGTATGATATTTTAAATTTTATCTGGCTTGAAAGTAAGCAAATGCGATGCAAATCTGAGCCTCCTTTACTTCGCATTTTGAGACGGATTAAAGTGTTTGCGCCAGGATCCAGCGCGTTTTTCGTACTCTACGCATCGAAATTAGTCGATTTCGTCGATAAAAACACCACTGAATATTTTCACGGTTTTTGAAAAAAACCTAAGGTTAACCCCTTTGAATTTTTTTGACCCCAAAAAGTGAAAGTCTCAAATCGGATGCTTTTTCGATATTTTCTTGTATACTTTGAGCAGAAAATTCGATTGGCGCAGACAGATTCATCGTAAGTATGATATTTTAAAATTTATCTGGCTTGAAAGTAAGCAAATGCGATGCAAATCTGAGCCTCCTTTACTTCGCATTTTGAGACGGATTAAAGAGTTTGCGCCAGGATCCAGCGCGTTTTTCGAACTCTACGCATCGAAATTAGTCGATTTCGTCGATAAAAACACCACTGAATATTTTCACGGTTTTTGAAAAAAACCTAAGGTTAACCCCTTTGAATTTTTTTGACCCCAAAATGTGAAAGTCTCAAATCGGATGCTTTTTCGATATTTTCTTGTATACTTTGAGCAGAAAATTCGATTGGGGCAGACAGATTCATCGTAAGTATGATATTTTAAATTTTATCTGGCTTGAAAGTAAGCAAATGCGATGCAAATCTGAGCCTCCTTTACTTCGCATTTTGAGACGGATTAAAGTGTTTGCGCCAGGATCCAGCGCGTTTTTCGAACTCTACGCATCGAAATTAGTCGATTTCGTCGATAAAAACACCACTGAATATTTTCACGGTTTTTGAAAAAAACCTAAGGTTAACCCCTTTGAATTTTTTTGACCCCAAAAAGTGAAAGTCTCAAATCGGATGCTTTTTCGATATTTTCTTGTATACTTTGAGCAGAAAATTCGATTGGCGCAGACAGATTCATCGTAAGTATGATATTTTAAATTTTATCTGTCTTGAAAGTAAGCAAATGCGATGCAAATCTGAGCCTCCTTTACTTCGCATTTTGAGACGGATTAAAGAGTTTGCGCCAGGATCCAGCGCGTTTTTCGAACTCTACGCATCGAAATTAGTCGATTTCGTCGATAAAAACACCACTGAATATTTTCACGGTTTTTGAAAAAAACCTAAGGGTAACCCCTTTGAATTTTTTTGACCCCAAAATGTGAAAGTCTCAAATCGGATGCTTTTTCGATATTTTCTTGTATACTTTGAGCAGAAAATTCGATTGGCGCAGACAGATTCATCGTAAGTATGATATTTTAAATTTTATCTGACTTGAAAGTAAGCAAATGCGATGCAAATCTGAGCCTCCTTTACTTCGCATTTTGAGACGGATTAAAGTGTTTGCGCCAGGATCCAGCGCGTTTTTCGAACTCTACGCATCGAAATTAGTCGATTTCGTCGATAAAAACACCACTGAATATTTTCACGGTTTTTGAAAAAAACCTAAAACCCCTTTGAATTTTTTTGACCCCAAAAAGGGAAAGTCTCAAATCGGATGCTTTTTCGATATTTTCTTGTCTACTTTGAGCAGAAAATTCGATTGGCGCAGACAGATTCATCGTAAGTATGATATTTTAAATTTTATCTGGCTTGAAAGTAAGCAAATGCGATGCAAATCTGAGCCTCCTTTACTTCGCATTTTGAGACGGATTAAAGTGTTTGCGCCAGGATCCAGCGCGTTTTTCGTACTCTACGCATCGAAATTAGTCGATTTCGTCGATAAAAACACCACTGAATATTTTCACGGTTTTTGAAAAAAACCTAAGGTTAACCCCTTTGAATTTTTTTGACCCCAAAAAGTGAAAGTCTCAAATCGGATGCTTTTTCGATATTTTCTTGTATACTTTGAGCAGAAAATTCGATTGGCGCAGACAGATTCATCGTAAGTATGATATTTTAAAATTTATCTGGCTTGAAAGTAAGCAAATGCGATGCAAATCTGAGCCTCCTTTACTTCGCATTTTGAGACGGATTAAAGAGTTTGCGCCAGGATCCAGCGCGTTTTTCGAACTCTACGCATCGAAATTAGTCGATTTCGTCGATAAAAACACCACTGAATATTTTCACGGTTTTTGAAAAAAACCTAAGGTTAACCCCTTTGAATTTTTTTGACCCCAATATGTGAAAGTCTCAAATCGGATGCTTTTTCGATATTTTCTTGTATACTTTGAGCAGAAAATTCGATTGGGGCAGACAGATTCATCGTAAGTATGATATTTTAAATTTTATCTGGCTTGAAAGTAAGCAAATGCGATGCAAATCTGAGCCTCCTTTACTTCGCATTTTGAGACGGATTAAAGTGTTTGCGCCAGGATCCAGCGCGTTTTTCGAACTCTACGCATCGAAATTAGTCGATTTCGTCGATAAAAACACCACTGAATATTTTCACGGTTTTTGAAAAAAACCTAAGGTTAACCCCTTTGAATTTTTTTGACCCCAAAAAGTGAAAGTCTCAAATCGGATGCTTTTTCGATATTTTCTTGTATACTTTGAGCAGAAAATTCGATTGGCGCAGACAGATTCATCGTAAGTATGATATTTTAAATTTTATCTGTCTTGAAAGTAAGCAAATGCGATGCAAATCTGAGCCTCCTTTACTTCGCATTTTGAGACGGATTAAAGTGTTTGCGCCAGGATCCAGCGCGTTTTTCGAACTCTACGCATCGAAATTAGTCGATTTCGTCGATAAAAACACCACTGAATATTTTCACGGTTTTTGAAAAAAACCTAAAACCCCTTTGAATTTTTTTGACCCCAAAAAGGGAAAGTCTCAAATCGGATGCTTTTTCGATATTTTCTTGTCTACTTTGAGCAGAAAATTCGATTGGCGCAGACAGATTCATCGTAAGTATGATATTTTAAATTTTATCTGGCTTGAAAGTAAGCAAATGCGATGCAAATCTGAGCCTCCTTTACTTCGCATTTTGAGACGGATTAAAGTGTTTGCGCCAGGATCCAGCGCGTTTTTCGTACTCTACGCATCGAAATTAGTCGATTTCGTCGATAAAAACACCACTGAATATTTTCACGGTTTTTGAAAAAAACCTAAAGTTAACCCCTTTGAATTTTTTTGACCCCAAAAAGTGAAAGTCTCAAATCGGATGCTTTTTCGATATTTTCTTGTATACTTTGAGCAGAAAATTCGATTGGCGCAGACAGATTCATCGTAAGTATGATATTTTAAATTTTATCTGGCTTGAAAGTAAGCAAATGCGATGCAAATCTGAGCCTCCTTTACTTCGCATTTTGAGACGGATTAAAAAGTTTGCGCCAGGATCCAGCGCGTTTTTCGAACTCTACGCATCGAAATTAGTCGATTTCGTCGATAAAAACACCACTGAATATTTTCACGGTTTTTGAAAAAAACCTAAGGTTAACCCCTTTGAATTTTTTTGACCCCAAAATGTGAAAGTCTCAAATCGGATGCTTTTTCGATATTTTCTTGTATACTTTGAGCAGAAAATTCGATTGGCGCAGACAGATTCATCGTAAGTATGATATTTTAAATTTTATCTGGCTTGAAAGTAAGCAAATGCGATGCAAATCTGAGCCTCCTTTACTTCGCATTTTGAGCCGGATTAAAGTGTTTGCGCCAGGATCCAGCGCGTTTTTCGAACTCTACGCATCGAAATTAGTCGATTTCGTCGATAAAAACACCACTGAATATTTTCACGGTTTTTGAAAAAAACCTAAGGTTAACCCCTTTGAATTTCTCTTGACCCCAAAATGTGAAAGTCTCAAATCGGATGCTTTTTCGATATTTTCTTGTATACTTTGAGCAGAAAATTCGATTGGCGCAGACAGATTCATCGTAAGTATGATATTTTAAATTTTATCTGGCTTGAAAGTAAGCAAATGCGATGCAAATCTGAGCTTCCTTTACTTCGCATTTTGAGACGGATTAAAGTGTTTGCGCCAGGATCCAGCGCGTTTTTCGAACTCTACGCATCGAAATTAGTCGATTTCGTCGATAAAAACACCACTGAATATTTTCACCTTGTTTTTGAAAAAAACCTAAGGTTAACCCCTTTGAATTTTTTTGACCCCAAAAAGTGAAAGTCTCAAATCGGAGGCTTTTTCGATATTTTCTTGTATACTTTGAGCAGAAAATTCGATTGGCGCAGACAGATTCATCGTAAGTATGATATTTTAAATTTTATCTGGCTTGAAAGTAAGCAAATGCGATGCAAATCTGAGCCTCCTTTACTTCGCATTTTGAGACGGATTAAAGTGTTTGCGCCAGGATCCAGCGCGTTTTTCGAACTCTACGCATCGAAATTAGTCGATTTCGTCGATAAAAACACCACTGAATATTTTCACGGTTTTTGAAAAAAACCTAAAACCCCTTTGAATTTTTTTGACCCCAAAAAGTGAAAGTCTCAAATCGGATGCTTTTTCGATATTTTCTTGTATACTTTAAGCAGAAAATTCGATTGGCGCAGACAGATTCATCGTAAGTATGATATTTTAAATTTTATCTGGCTTGAAGGTAAGCAAATGCGATGCAAATCTGAGCCTCCTTTACTTCGCATTTTGAGACGGATTAAAGTGTTTGCGCCAGGATCCAGCGCGTTTTTCGAACTCTACGCATCGAAATTAGTCGATTTCGTCGATAAAAACACCACTGAATATTTTCACGGTTTTTGAAAAAAACCTAAGGTTAACCCCTTTGAATTTTTTTGACCCCAAAAAGTGAAAGTCTCAAATCGGATGCTTTTTCGATATTTTCTTGTATACTTTGAGCAGAAAATTCGATTGGCGCAGACAGATTCATCGTAAGTATGATATTTTAAATTTTATCTGGCTTGAAAGTAAGCAAATGCGATGCAAATCTGAGCCTCCTTTACTTCGCATTTTGAGACGGATTAAAGAGTTTGCGCCAGGATCCAGCGCGTTTTTCGAACTCTACGCATCGAAATTAGTCGATTTCGTCGATAAAAACACCACTGAATATTTTCACGGTTTTTGAAAAAAACCTAAGGGTAACTCCTTTGAATTTTTTTGACCCCAAAATGTGAAAGACTCAAATCGGATGCTTTTTCGATATTTTCTTGTATACTTTGAGCAGAAAATTCGATTGGCGCAGACAGATTCATCGTAAGTATGATATTTTAAATTTTATCTGGCTTGAAAGTAAGCAAATGCGATGCAAATCTGAGCCTCCTTTACTTCGCATTTTGAGACGGATTAAAGTGTTTGCGCCAGGATCCAGCGCGTTTTTCGAACTCTACGCATCGAAATTAGTCGATTTCGTCGATAAAAACACCACTGAATATTTTCACGGTTTTTGAAAAAAACCTAAGGTTAACCCCTTTGAATTTTTTTGACCCCAAAAAGTGAAAGTCTCAAAACGGAGGCTTTTTCGATATTTTCTTGTATACTTTGAGCAGAAAATTCGATTGGCGCAGACAGATTCATCGTAAGTATGATATTTTAAATTTTATCTGGCTTGAAAGTAAGCAAATGCGATGCAAATCTGAGCCTCCTTTACTTCGCATTTTGAGACGGATTAAAGAGTTTGCGCCAGGATCCAGCGCGTTTTTCGAACTCTACGCATCGAAATTAGTCGATTTCGTCGATAAAAACACCACTGAATATTTTCACGGTTTTTGAAAAAAACCTAAGGGTAACTCCTTTGAATTTTTTTGACCCCAAAATGTGAAAGTCTCAAATCGGATGCTTTTTCGATATTTTCTTGTATACTTTGAGCAGAAAATTCGATTGGCGCAGACAGATTCATCGTAAGTATGATATTTTAAATTTTATCTGGCTTGAAAGTAAGCAAATGCGATGCAAATCTGAGCCTCCTTTACTTCGCATTTTGAGACGGATTAAAGTGTTTGCGCCAGGATCCAGCGCGTTTTTCGAACTCTACGCATCGAAATTAGTCGATTTCGTCGATAAAAACACCACTGAATATTTTCACGGTTTTTGAAAAAAACCTAAGGTTAACCCCTTTGAATTTTTTTGACCCCAAAAAGTGAAAGTCTCAAATCGGATGCTTTTTCGATATTTTCTTGTATACTTTGAGCAGAAAATTCGATTGGCGCAGACAGATTCATCGTAAGTATGATATTTTAAATTTTATCTGGCTTGAAAGTAAGCAAATGCGATGCAATTCTGAGCCTCCTTTACTTCGCATTTTGAGACGGATTAAAGTGTTTGCGCCAGGATCCAGCGCGTTTTTCGAACTCTACGCATCGAAATTAGTCGATTTCGTCGATAAAAACACCACTGAATATTTTCACGGTTTTTGAAAAAAACCTAAGGTTAACCCCTTTGAATTTTTTTGACCCCAAAAAGTGAAAGTCTCAAATCGGATGCTTTTTCGATATTTTCTTGTATACTTTGAGCAGAAAATTCGATTGGCGCAGACAGATTCATCGTAAGTATGATATTTTAAATTTTATCTGGCTTGAAAGTAAGCAAATGCGATGCAAATCTGAGCCTCCTTTACTTCGCATTTTGAGACGGATTAAAGTGTTTGCGCCAGGATCCAGCGCGTTTTTCGAACTCTACGCATCGAAATTAGTCGATTTCGTCGATAAAAACACCACTGAATATTTTCACGGTTTTTGAAAAAAACCTAAGATTAACCCCTTTGAATTTTTTTGACCCCAAAAAGTGAAAGTCTCAAATCGGATGCTTTTTCGATATTTTCTTGTATACTTTGAGCAGAAAATTCGATTGGCGCAGACAGATTCATCGTAAGTATGATATTTTAAATTTTATCTGGCTTGAAAGTAAGCAAATGCGATGCAAATCTGAGCCTCCTTTATTTCGCATTTTGACACGGATTAAAGTGTTTGCGCCAGGATCCAGCGCGTTTTTCGAACTCTACGCATCGAAATTAGTCGATTTCGTCGATAAAAACACCACTGAATATTTTCACGGTTTTTGAAAAAAACCTAAGGTTAACCCCTTTGAATTTTTTTGACCCCAAAAAGTGAAAGTCTCAAATCGGATGCTTTTTCGATCTTTTCTTGGATACTTTGAGCAGAAAATTCGATTGGCGCAGACAGATTCATCGTAAGTATGATATTTTAAATTTTATCTGGCTTAAAAGTAAGCAAATGCGATGCAAATCTGAGCCTCCTTTACATCGCATTTTGAGACGGATTAAAGTGTTTGCGCCAGGATCCAGCGCGTTTTTCGAACTCTACGCATCGAAATTAGTCGATTTCGTCGATAAAAGCACCACTGAATATTTTCACGGTTTTTGAAAAAAACCTAAGGTTAACCCCTTTGAATTTTTTTGACCCCAAAATGTGAAAGTCTCAAATCGGATGCTTTTTCGATATTTTCTTGTATACTTTGAGCAGAAAATTCGATTGGCGCAGACAGATTCATCGTAAGTATGATATTTTAAATTTTATCTGGCTTGAAAGTAAGCAAATGCGATGCAAATCTGAGCCTCCTTTACTTCGCAATTTGAGACGGATTAAAGTGTTTGCGCCAGGATCCAGCGCGTTTTTCGAACTCTACGCATCGAAATTAGTCGATTTCGTCGATAAAAACACCACTGAATATTTTCACGATTTTTGAAAAAAACCTAAGGTTAACCCCTTTGAATTTTTTTGACCCCAAAAGTGAAAGTCTCAAATCGGATGCTTTTTCGATATTTTCTTGTATACTTTGAGCAGAAAATTCGATTGGCGCAGACAGATTCATCGTAAGTATGATATTTTAAATTTTATCTGGCTTGAAAGTAAGCAAATGCGATGCAAATCTGAGCCTCCTTTACTTCGCATTTTGAGACGGATTAAAGTGTTTGCGCCAGGATCCAGCGCGTTTTTCGAACTCTACGCATCGAACTTAGTCGATTTCGTCGATAAAAACACCACTGAATATTTTCACGGTTTTTGAAAAAAACCTAAGGTTAACCCCTTTGAATTTTTTTGACCCCAAAAAGTGAAAGTCTCAAATCGGATGCTTTTTCGATATTTTCTTGTATACTTTGAGCAGAAAATTCGATTGGCGCAGACAGATTCATCGTAAGTATGATATTTTAAATTTTATCTGGCTTGAAAGTAAGCAAATGCGATGCAAATCTGAGCCTCCTTTACTTCGCATTTTGAGACGGATTAAAGTGTTTGCGCCAGGATCCAGCGCGTTTTTCGAACTCTACGCATCGAAATTAGTCGATTTCGTCGATAAAAACACCACTGAATATTTACACGGTTTTTGAAAAAAACCTAAGGTTAACCCCTTTGAATTTTTTTGACCCCAAAAAGTGAAAGTCTCAACTCGGATGCTTTTTCGATATTTTCTTGTATACTTTGAGCAGAAAATTCGATTGGCGCAGACAGATTCATCGTAAGTATGATATTATAAATTTTATCTGGCTTGAAAGTAAGCAAATGCGATGCAAATCTGAGCCTCCTTTACTTCGCATTTTGAGACGGATTAAAGTGCTTGCGCCAGGATCCAGCGCGTTTTTCGAACTCTACGCATCGAAATTAGTCGATTTCGTCGATAAAAACACCACTGAATATTTTCACGGTTTTTGAAAAAAACCTAATGTTAACCCCTTTGAATTTTTTTGACCCCAAAAAGTGAAAGTCTCAAATCGGATGCTTTTTCGATATTTTCTTGTATACTTTGAGCAGAAAATTCGATTGACGCAGACAGATTCATCGTAAGTATGATATTTTAAATTTTATCTGGCTTGAAAGTAAGCAAATGCGATGCAAATCTGAGCCTCTTTTACTTCGCATTTTGAGACGGATTAAAGTGTTTGCGCCAGGATCCAGCGCGTTTTTCGAACTCTACGCATCGAACTTAGTCGATTTCGTCGATAAAAACACCACTGAATAGTTTCACGGTTTTTGAAAAAAACCTAAGGTTAACCCCTTTGAATTTTTTTAACCCGTAAAAGTGAAAGTCTCAAATCGGATGCTTTTTCGATATTTTCTTGTATACTTTGAGCAGAAAATTCGATTGGCGCAGACAGATTCATCGTAAGTATGATATTTTAAATTTTATCTGGCTTGAAAGTAAGCAAATGCGATGCAAATCTGAGCCTCCTTTACTTCGCATTTTGAGACGGATTAAAGTGCTTGCGCCAGGATCCAGCGCGTTTTTCGAACTCTACGCATCGAAATTAGTCGATTTCGTCGATAAAAACACCACTGAATATTTTCACGGTTTTTGAAAAAAACTTAAGGTTAACCCCTTTGAATTTTTTTGACCCCAAAAAGTGAAAGTCTCAAATCGGATGCTTTTTCGATATTTTCTTGTATACTTTGAGCAGAAAATTCGATTGGCGCAGACAGATTCATCGTAAGTATGATATTTTAAATTTTATCTGGCTTGAAAGTAAGCAAATGCGATGCAAATCTGAGCCTCCTTTACTTCGCATTTTGAGACGGATTAAAGTGTTTGCGCCAGGATCCAGCGCGTTTTTCGAACTCTACGCATGGAAATTAGTCGATTTCGTCGATAAAAACACCACTGAATATTTTCACGGTTTTTGAAAAAAACCTAAGGTTAACCCCTTTGAATTTTTTTGACCCCAAAAAGTGAAAGTCTCAAATCGGATGCTTTTTCGATATTTTCTTGTATACTTTGAGCAGAAAATTCGATTGGCGCAGACAGATTCATCGTAAGTATGATATTTTCAATTTTATCTGGCTTGAAAGTAAGCAAATGCGATGCAAATCTGAGCCTCGTTTACTTCGCATTTTGAGACGGATTAAAGTGTTTGCGCCAGGATCCAGCTCGTTTTTCGAACTCTACGCATCGAAATTAGTCGATTTCGTCGATAAAAACACCACTGAATATTTTCACGGTTTTTGAAAAAAACCTAAGGTTAACCCCTTTGAATTTTTTTGACCCCAAAATGTGAAAGTCTCAAATCGGATGCTTTTTCGATATTTTCTTGTATACTTTGAGCAGAAAATTCGATTGGGGCAGACAAATTCATCGTAAGTATGATATTTTAAATTTTATCTGGCTTGAAAGTAAGCAAATGCGATGCAAATCTGAGCCTCCTTTACTTCGCATTTTGAGACGGATTAAAGTGTTTGCGCCAGGATCCAGCGCGTTTTTCGAACTCTACGCATCGAAATTAGTCGATTTCGTCGATAAAAACACCACTGAATATTTTCACGGTTTTTGAAAAAAACCTAAGGTTAACCCCTTTGAATTTTTTTGACCCCAAAAAGTGAAAGTCTCAAATCGGATGCTTTTTCGATATTTTCTTGTATACTTTGAGCAGAAAATTCGATTGGCGCAGACAGATTCATCGTAAGTATGATATTTTAAATTTTATCTGTCTTGAAAGTAAGCAAATGCGATGCAAATCTGAGCCTCCTTTACTTCGCATTTTGAGACGGATTAAAGAGTTTGCGCCAGGATCCAGCGCGTTTTTCGAACTCTACGCATCGAAATTAGTCGATTTCGTCGATAAAAACACCACTGAATATTTTCACGGTTTTTGAAAAAAACCTAAGGGTAACCCCTTTGAATTTTTTTGACCCCAAAATGTGAAAGTCTCAAATCGGATGCTTTTTCGATATTTTCTTGTATACTTTGAGCAGAAAATTCGATTGGCGCAGACAGATTCATCGTAAGTATGATATTTTAAATTTTATCTGGCTTGAAAGTAAGCAAATGCGATGCAAATCTGAGCCTCCTTTACTTCGCATTTTGAGACGGATTAAAGTGTTTGCGCCAGGATCCAGCGCGTTTTTCGAACTCTACGCATCGAAATTAGTCGATTTCGTCGATAAAAACACCACTGAATATTTTCACGGTTTTTGAAAAAAACCTAAAACCCCTTTGAATTTTTTTGACCCCAAAAAGGGAAAGTCTCAAATCGGATGCTTTTTCGATATTTTCTTGTCTACTTTGAGCAGAAAATTCGATTGGCGCAGACAGATTCATCGTAAGTATGATATTTTAAATTTTATCTGGCTTGAAAGTAAGCAAATGCGATGCAAATCTGAGCCTCCTTTACTTCGCATTTTGAGACGGATTAAAGTGTTTGCGCCAGGATCCAGCGCGTTTTTCGTACTCTACGCATCGAAATTAGTCGATTTCGTCGATAAAAACACCACTGAATATTTTCACGGTTTTTGAAAAAAACCTAAGGTTAACCCCTTTGAATTTTTTTGACCCCAAAAAGTGAAAGTCTCAAATCGGATGCTTTTTCGATATTTTCTTGTATACTTTGAGCAGAAAATTCGATTGGCGCAGACAGATTCATCGTAAGTATGATATTTTAAAATTTATCTGGCTTGAAAGTAAGCAAATGCGATGCAAATCTGAGCCTCCTTTACTTCGCATTTTGAGACGGATTAAAGAGTTTGCGCCAGGATCCAGCGCGTTTTTCGAACTCTACGCATCGAAATTAGTCGATTTCGTCGATAAAAACACCACTGAATATTTTCACGGTTTTTGAAAAAAACCTAAGGTTAACCCCTTTGAATTTTTTTGACCCCAAAAAGTGAAAGTCTCAAATCGGATGCTTTTTCGATATTTTCTTGTATACTTTGAGCAGAAAATTCGATTGGCGCAGACAGATTCATCGTAAGTATGATATTTTAAATTTTATCTGTCTTGAAAGTAAGCAAATGCGATGCAAATCTGAGCCTCCTTTACTTCGCATTTTGAGACGGATTAAAGTGTTTGCGCCAGGATCCAGCGCGTTTTTCGAACTCTACGCATCGAAATTAGTCGATTTCGTCGATAAAAACACCACTGAATATTTTCACGGTTTTTGAAAAAAACCTAAAACCCCTTTGAATTTTTTTGACCCCAAAAAGGGAAAGTCTCAAATCGGATGCTTTTTCGATATTTTCTTGTCTACTTTGAGCAGAAAATTCGATTGGCGCAGACAGATTCATCGTAAGTATGATATTTTAAATTTTATCTGGCTTGAAAGTAAGCAAATGCGATGCAAATCTGAGCCTCCTTTACTTCGCATTTTGAGACGGATTAAAGTGTTTGCGCCAGGATCCAGCGCGTTTTTCGTACTCTACGCATCGAAATTAGTCGATTTCGTCGATAAAAACACCACTGAATATTTTCACGGTTTTTGAAAAAAACCTAAAGTTAACCCCTTTGAATTTTTTTGACCCCAAAAAGTGAAAGTCTCAAATCGGATGCTTTTTCGATATTTTCTTGTATACTTTGAGCAGAAAATTCGATTGGCGCAGACAGATTCATCGTAAGTATGATATTTTAAATTTTATCTGGCTTGAAAGTAAGCAAATGCGATGCAAATCTGAGCCTCCTTTACTTCGCATTTTGAGACGGATTAAAGTGTTTGCGCCAGGATCCAGCGCGTTTTTCGAACTCTACGCATGGAAATTAGTCGATTTCGTCGATAAAAACACCACTGAATATTTTCACGGTTTTTGAAAAAAACCTAAGGTTAACCCCTTTGAATTTTTTTGACCCCAAAAAGTGAAAGTCTCAAATCGGATGCTTTTTCGATATTTTCTTGTATACTTTGAGCAGAAAATTCGATTGGCGCAGACAGATTCATCGTAAGTATGATATTTTCAATTTTATCTGGCTTGAAAGTAAGCAAATGCGATGCAAATCTGAGCCTCGTTTACTTCGCATTTTGAGACGGATTAAAGTGTTTGCGCCAGGATCCAGCTCGTTTTTCGAACTCTACGCATCGAAATTAGTCGATTTCGTCGATAAAAACACCACTGAATATTTTCACGGTTTTTGAAAAAAACCTAAGGTTAACCCCTTTGAATTTTTTTGACCCCAAAATGTGAAAGTCTCAAATCGGATGCTTTTTCGATATTTTCTTGTATACTTTGAGCAGAAAATTCGATTGGGGCAGACAGATTCATCGTAAGTATGATATTTTAAATTTTATCTGGCTTGAAAGTAAGCAAATGCGATGCAAATCTGAGCCTCCTTTACTTCGCATTTTGAGACGGATTAAAGTGTTTGCGCCAGGATCCAGCGCGTTTTTCGAACTCTACGCATCGAAATTAGTCGATTTCGTCGATAAAAACACCACTGAATATTTTCACGGTTTTTGAAAAAAACCTAAGGTTAACCCCTTTGAATTTTTTTGACCCCAAAAAGTGAAAGTCTCAAATCGGATGCTTTTTCGATATTTTCTTGTATACTTTGAGCAGAAAATTCGATTGGCGCAGACAGATTCATCGTAAGTATGATATTTTAAATTTTATCTGTCTTGAAAGTAAGCAAATGCGATGCAAATCTGAGCCTCCTTTACTTCGCATTTTGAGACGGATTAAAGAGTTTGCGCCAGGATCCAGCGCGTTTTTCGAACTCTACGCATCGAAATTAGTCGATTTCGTCGATAAAAACACCACTGAATATTTTCACGGTTTTTGAAAAAAACCTAAGGGTAACCCCTTTGAATTTTTTTGACCCCAAAATGTGAAAGTCTCAAATCGGATGCTTTTTCGATATTTTCTTGTATACTTTGAGCAGAAAATTCGATTGGCGCAGACAGATTCATCGTAAGTATGATATTTTAAATTTTATCTGGCTTGAAAGTAAGCAAATGCGATGCAAATCTGAGCCTCCTTTACTTCGCATTTTGAGACGGATTAAAGTGTTTGCGCCAGGATCCAGCGCGTTTTTCGAACTCTACGCATCGAAATTAGTCGATTTCGTCGATAAAAACACCACTGAATATTTTCACGGTTTTTGAAAAAAACCTAAAACCCCTTTGAATTTTTTTGACCCCAAAAAGGGAAAGTCTCAAATCGGATGCTTTTTCGATATTTTCTTGTCTACTTTGAGCAGAAAATTCGATTGGCGCAGACAGATTCATCGTAAGTATGATATTTTAAATTTTATCTGGCTTGAAAGTAAGCAAATGCGATGCAAATCTGAGCCTCCTTTACTTCGCATTTTGAGACGGATTAAAGTGTTTGCGCCAGGATCCAGCGCGTTTTTCGTACTCTACGCATCGAAATTAGTCGATTTCGTCGATAAAAACACCACTGAATATTTTCACGGTTTTTGAAAAAAACCTAAGGTTAACCCCTTTGAATTTTTTTGACCCCAAAAAGTGAAAGTCTCAAATCGGATGCTTTTTCGATATTTTCTTGTATACTTTGAGCAGAAAATTCGATTGGCGCAGACAGATTCATCGTAAGTATGATATTTTAAAATTTATCTGGCTTGAAAGTAAGCAAATGCGATGCAAATCTGAGCCTCCTTTACTTCGCATTTTGAGACGGATTAAAGAGTTTGCGCCAGGATCCAGCGCGTTTTTCGAACTCTACGCATCGAAATTAGTCGATTTCGTCGATAAAAACACCACTGAATATTTTCACGGTTTTTGAAAAAAACCTAAGGTTAACCCCTTTGAATTTTTTTGACCCCAAAAAGTGAAAGTCTCAAATCGGATGCTTTTTCGATATTTTCTTGTATACTTTGAGCAGAAAATTCGATTGGCGCAGACAGATTCATCGTAAGTATGATATTTTAAATTTTATCTGTCTTGAAAGTAAGCAAATGCGATGCAAATCTGAGCCTCCTTTACTTCGCATTTTGAGACGGATTAAAGTGTTTGCGCCAGGATCCAGCGCGTTTTTCGAACTCTACGCATCGAAATTAGTCGATTTCGTCGATAAAAACACCACTGAATATTTTCACGGTTTTTGAAAAAAACCTAAGGTTAACCCCTTTGAATTTTTTTGACCCCAAAAAGTGAAAGTCTCAAATCGGATGCTTTTTCGATATTTTCTTGTATACTTTGAGCAGAAAATTCGATTGGCGCAGACAGATTCATCGTAAGTATGATATTTTAAATTTTATCTGGCTTGAAAGTAAGCAAATGCGATGCAAATCTGAGCCTCCTTTACTTCGCATTTTGAGACGGATTAAAGTGTTTGCGCCAGGATCCAGCGCGTTTTTCGAACTCTACGCATCGAAATTAGTCGATTTCGTCGATAAAAACACCACTGAATATTTTCACGGTTTTTGAAAAAAACCTAAAGTTAACCCCTTTGAATTTTTTTGACCCCAAAAAGTGAAAGTCTCAAATCGGATGCTTTTTCGATATTTTCTTGTATACTTTGAGCAGAAAATTCGATTGGCGCAGACAGATTCATCGTAAGTATGATATTTTAAATTTTATCTGGCTTGAAAGTAAGCAAATGCGATGCAAATCTGAGCCTCCTTTACTTCGCATTTTGAGACGGATTAAAGAGTTTGCGCCAGGATCCAGCGCGTTTTTCGAACTCTACGCATCGAAATTAGTCGATTTCGTCGATAAAAACACCACTGAATATTTTCACGGTTTTTGAAAAAAACCTAAGGTTAACCCCTTTGAATTTTTTTGACCCCAAAATGTGAAAGTCTCAAATCGGATGCTTTTTCGATATTTTCTTGTATACTTTGAGCAGAAAATTCGATTGGCGCAGACAGATTCATCGTAAGTATGATATTTTAAATTTTATCTGGCTTGAAAGTAAGCAAATGCGATGCAAATCTGAGCCTCCTTTACTTCGCATTTTGAGCCGGATTAAAGTGTTTGCGCCAGGATCCAGCGCGTTTTTCGAACTCTACGCATCGAAATTAGTCGATTTCGTCGATAAAAACACCACTGAATATTTTCACGGTTTTTGAAAAAAACCTAAGGTTAACCCCTTTGAATTTTTTTGACCCCAAAAAGTGAAAGTCTCAAATCGGATGCTTTTTCGATATTTTCTTGTATACTTTGAGCAGAAAATTCGATTGGCGCAGACAGATTCATCGTAAGTATGATATTTTAAATTTTATCTGGCTTGAAAGTAAGCAAATGCGATGCATATCTGAGCCTCCTTTACTTCGCATTTTGAGACGGATTAAAGTGTTTGCGCCAGGATCCAGCGCGTTTTTCGAACTCTACGCATCGAAATTAGTCAATTTCGTCGATAAAAACACCACTGAATATTTTCACGGTTTTTGAAAAAAACCTAAGGTTAACCCCTTTGAATTTCTCTTGACCCCAAAATGTGAAAGTCTCAAATCGGATGCTTTTTCGATATTTTCTTGTATACTTTGAGCAGAAAATTCGATTGGCGCAGACAGATTCATCGTAAGTATGATATTTTAAATTTTATCTGGCTTGAAAGTAAGCAAATGCGATGCAAATCTGAGCTTCCTTTACTTCGCATTTTGAGACGGATTAAAGTGTTTGCGCCAGGATCCAGCGCGTTTTTCGAACTCTACGCATCGAAATTAGTCGATTTCGTCGATAAAAACACCACTGAATATTTTCACCTTGTTTTTGAAAAAAACCTAAGGTTAACCCCTTTGAATTTTTTTGACCCCAAAAAGTGAAAGTCTCAAATCGGAGGCTTTTTCGATATTTTCTTGTATACTTTGAGCAGAAAATTCGATTGGCGCAGACAGATTCATCGTAAGTATGATATTTTAAATTTTATCTGGCTTGAAAGTAAACAAATGCGATGCAAATCTGAGCCTCCTTTACTTCGCATTTTGAGACGGATTAAAGTGTTTGCGCCAGGATCCAGCGCGTTTTTCGAACTCTACGCATCGAAATTAGTCGATTTCGTCGATAAAAACACCACTGAATATTTTCACGGTTTTTGAAAAAAACCTAAAACCCCTTTGAATTTTTTTGACCCCAAAAAGTGAAAGTCTCAAATCGGATGCTTTTTCGATATTTTCTTGTATACTTTAAGCAGAAAATTCGATTGGCGCAGACAGATTCATCGTAAGTATGATATTTTAAATTTTATCTGGCTTGAAGGTAAGCAAATGCGATGCAAATCTGAGCCTCCTTTACTTCGCATTTTGAGACGGATTAAAGTGTTTGCGCCAGGATCCAGCGCGTTTTTCGAACTCTACGCATCGAAATTAGTCGATTTCGTCGATAAAAACACCACTGAATATTTTCACGGTTTTTGAAAAAAACCTAAGGTTAACCCCTTTGAATTTTTTTGACCCCAAAAAGTGAAAGTCTCAAATCGGATGCTTTTTCGATATTTTCTTGTATACTTTGAGCAGAAAATTCGATTGGCGCAGACAGATTCATCGTAAGTATGATATTTTAAATTTTATCTGGCTTGAAAGTAAGCAAATGCGATGCAAATCTGAGCCTCCTTTACTTCGCATTTTGAGACGGATTAAAGAGTTTGCGCCAGGATCCAGCGCGTTTTTCGAACTCTACGCATCGAAATTAGTCGATTTCGTCGATAAAAACACCACTGAATATTTTCACGGTTTTTGAAAAAAACCTAAGGGTAACTCCTTTGAATTTTTTTGACCCCAAAATGTGAAAGTCTCAAATCGGATGCTTTTTCGATATTTTCTTGTATACTTTGAGCAGAAAATTCGATTGGCGCAGACAGATTCATCGTAAGTATGATATTTTAAATTTTATCTGGCTTGAAAGTAAGCAAATGCGATGCAAATCTGAGCCTCCTTTACTTCGCATTTTGAGACGGATTAAAGTGTTTGCGCCAGGATCCAGCGCGTTTTTCGAACTCTACGCATCGAAATTAGTCGATTTCGTCGATAAAAACACCACTGAATATTTTCACGGTTTTTGAAAAAAACCTAAGGTTAACCCCTTTGAATTTTTTTGACCCCAAAAAGTGAAAGTCTCAAATCGGATGCTTTTTCGATATTTTCTTGTATACTTTGAGCAGAAAATTCGATTGGCGCAGACAGATTCATCGTAAGTATGATATTTTAAATTTTATCTGGCTTGAAAGTAAGCAAATGCGATGCAAATCTGAGCCTCCTTTACTTCGCATTTTGAGACGGATTAAAGAGTTTGCGCCAGGATCCAGCGCGTTTTTCGAACTCTACGCATCGAAATTAGTCGATTTCGTCGATAAAAACACCACTGAATATTTTCACGGTTTTTGAAAAAAACCTAAGGGTAACTCCTTTGAATTTTTTTGACCCCAAAATGTGAAAGTCTCAAATCGGATGCTTTTTCGATATTTTCTTGTATACTTTGAGCAGAAAATTCGATTGGCGCAGACAGATTCATCGTAAGTATGATATTTTAAATTTTATCTGGCTTGAAAGTAAGCAAATGCGATGCAAATCTGAGCCTCCTTTACTTCGCATTTTGAGACGGATTAAAGTGTTTGCGCCAGGATCCAGCGCGTTTTTCGAACTCTACGCATCGAAATTAGTCGATTTCGTCGATAAAAACACCACTGAATATTTTCACGGTTTTTGAAAAAAACCTAAGGTTAACCCCTTTGAATTTTTTTGACCCCAAAAAGTGAAAGTCTCAAATCGGATGCTTTTTCGATATTTTCTTGTATACTTTGAGCAGAAAATTCGATTGGCGCAGACAGATTCATCGTAAGTATGATATTTTAAATTTTATCTGGCTTGAAAGTAAGCAAATGCGATGCAATTCTGAGCCTCCTTTACTTCGCATTTTGAGACGGATTAAAGTGTTTGCGCCAGGATCCAGCGCGTTTTTCGAACTCTACGCATCGAAATTAGTCGATTTCGTCGATAAAAACACCACTGAATATTTTCACGGTTTTTGAAAAAAACCTAAGGTTAACCCCTTTGAATTTTTTTGACCCCAAAAAGTGAAAGTCTCAAATCGGATGCTTTTTCGATATTTTCTTGTATACTTTGAGCAGAAAATTCGATTGGCGCAGACAGATTCATCGTAAGTATGATATTTTAAATTTTATCTGGCTTGAAAGTAAGCAAATGCGATGCAAATCTGAGCCTCCTTTACTTCGCATTTTGAGACGGATTAAAGTGTTTGCGCCAGGATCCAGCGCGTTTTTCGAACTCTACGCATCGAAATTAGTCGATTTCGTCGATAAAAACACCACTGAATATTTTCACGGTTTTTGAAAAAAACCTAAGATTAACCCCTTTGAATTTTTTTGACCCCAAAAAGTGAAAGTCTCAAATCGGATGCTTTTTCGATATTTTCTTGTATACTTTGAGCAGAAAATTCGATTGGCGCAGACAGATTCATCGTAAGTATGATATTTTAAATTTTATCTGGCTTGAAAGTAAGCAAATGCGATGCAAATCTGAGCCTCCTTTACTTCGCATTTTGAGACGGATTAAAGTGTTTGCGCCAGGATCCAGCGCGTTTTTCGAACTCTACGCATCGAAATTAGTCGATTTCGTCGATAAAAACACCACTGAATATTTTCACGGTTTTTGAAAAAAACCTAAGGTCCCTTTGAATTTTTTTGACCCCAAAAAGTGAAAGTCTCAAATCGGATGCTTTTTCGATATTTTCTTGTATACTTTGAGCAGAAAATTCGATTGGCGCAAACAGATTCATCGTAAGTATGATATTTTAAATTTTATCTGGCTTGAAAGTAAGCAAATGCGATGCAAATCTGAGCCTCCTTTATTTCGCATTTTGACACGGATTAAAGTGTTTGCGCCAGGATCCAGCGCGTTTTTCGAACTCTACGCATCGAAATTAGTCGATTTCGTCGATAAAAACACCACTGAATATTTTCACGGTTTTTGAAAAAAACCTAAGGTTAACCCCTTTGAATTTTTTTGACCCCAAAAAGTGAAAGTCTCAAATCGGATGCTTTTTCGATCTTTTCTTGGATACTTTGAGCAGAAAATTCGATTGGCGCAGACAGATTCATCGTAAGTATGATATTTTAAATTTTATCTGGCTTAAAAGTAAGCAAATGCGATGCAAATCTGAGCCTCCTTTACATCGCATTTTGAGACGGATTAAAGTGTTTGCGCCAGGATCCAGCGCGTTTTTCGAACTCTACGCATCGAAATTAGTCGATTTCGTCGATAAAAGCACCACTGAATATTTTCACGGTTTTTGAAAAAAACCTAAGGTTAACCCCTTTGAATTTTTTTGACCCCAAAATGTGAAAGTCTCAAATCGGATGCTTTTTCGATATTTTCTTGTATACTTTGAGCAGAAAATTCGATTGGCGCAGACAGATTCATCGTAAGTATGATATTTTAAATTTTATCTGGCTTGAAAGTAAGCAAATGCGATGCAAATCTGAGCCTCCTTTACTTCGCATTTTGAGACGGATTAAAGTGTTTGCGCCAGGATCCAGCGCGTTTTTCGAACTCTACGCATCGAACTTAGTCGATTTCGTCGATAAAAACACCACTGAATATTTTCACGGTTTTTGAAAAAAACCTAAGGTTAACCCCTTTGAATTTTTTTGACCCCAAAAAGTGAAAGTCTCAAATCGGATGCTTTTTCGATATTTTCTTGTATACTTTGAGCAGAAAATTCGATTGGCGCAGACAGATTCATCGTAAGTATGATATTTTAAATTTTATCTGGCTTGAAAGTAAGCAAATGCGATGCAAATCTGAGCCTCCTTTACTTCGCATTTTGAGACGGATTAAAGTGTTTGCGCCAGGATCCAGCGCGTTTTTCGAACTCTACGCATCGAAATTAGTCGATTTCGTCGATAAAAACACCACTGAATATTTACACGGTTTTTGAAAAAAACCTAAGGTTAACCCCTTTGAATTTTTTTGACCCCAAAAAGTGAAAGTCTCAACTCGGATGCTTTTTCGATATTTTCTTGTATACTTTGAGCAGAAAATTCGATTGGCGCAGACAGATTCATCGTAAGTATGATATTATAAATTTTATCTGGCTTGAAAGTAAGCAAATGCGATGCAAATCTGAGCCTCCTTTACTTCGCATTTTGAGACGGATTAAAGTGCTTGCGCCAGGATCCAGCGCGTTTTTCGAACTCTACGCATCGAAATTAGTCGATTTCGTCGATAAAAACACCACTGAATATTTTCACGGTTTTTGAAAAAAACCTAATGTTAACCCCTTTGAATTTTTTTGACCCCAAAAAGTGAAAGTCTCAAATCGGATGCTTTTTCGATATTTTCTTGTATACTTTGAGCAGAAAATTCGATTGACGCAGACAGATTCATCGTAAGTATGATATTTTAAATTTTATCTGGCTTGAAAGTAAGCAAATGCGATGCAAATCTGAGCCTCTTTTACTTCGCATTTTGAGACGGATTAAAGTGTTTGCGCCAGGATCCAGCGCGTTTTTCGAACTCTACGCATCGAACTTAGTCGATTTCGTCGATAAAAACACCACTGAATAGTTTCACGGTTTTTGAAAAAAACCTAAGGTTAACCCCTTTGAATTTTTTTGACCCCAAAAAGTGAAAGTCTCAAATCGGATGCTTTTTCGATATTTTCTTGTATACTTTGAGCAGAAAATTCGATTGGCGCAGACAGATTCATCGTAAGTATGATATTTTAAATTTTATCTGGCTTGAAAGTAAGCAAATGCGATGCAAATCTGAGCCTCCTTTACTTCGCATTTTGAGACGGATTAAAGTGCTTGCGCCAGGATCCAGCGCGTTTTTCGAACTCTACGCATCGAAATTAGTCGATTTCGTCGATAAAAACACCACTGAATATTTTCACGGTTTTTGAAAAAAACTTAAGGTTAACCCCTTTGAATTTTTTTGACCCCAAAAAGTGAAAGTCTCAAATCGGATGCTTTTTCGATATTTTCTTGTATACTTTGAGCAGAAAATTCGATTGGCGCAGACAGATTCATCGTAAGTATGATATTTTAAATTTTATCTGGCTTGAAAGTAAGCAAATGCGATGCAAATCTGAGCCTCCTTTACTTCGCATTTTGAGACGGATTAAAGTGTTTGCGCCAGGATCCAGCGCGTTTTTCGAACTCTACGCATGGAAATTAGTCGATTTCGTCGATAAAAACACCACTGAATATTTTCACGGTTTTTGAAAAAAACCTAAGGTTAACCCCTTTGAATTTTTTTGACCCCAAAAAGTGAAAGTCTCAAATCGGATGCTTTTTCGATATTTTCTTGTATACTTTGAGCAGAAAATTCGATTGGCGCAGACAGATTCATCGTAAGTATGATATTTTCAATTTTATCTGGCTTGAAAGTAAGCAAATGCGATGCAAATCTGAGCCTCGTTTACTTCGCATTTTGAGACGGATTAAAGTGTTTGCGCCAGGATCCAGCTCGTTTTTCGAACTCTACGCATCGAAATTAGTCGATTTCGTCGATAAAAACACCACTGAATATTTTCACGGTTTTTGAAAAAAACCTAAGGTTAACCCCTTTGTATTTTTTTGACCCCAAAAAGTGAAAGTCTCAAATCGGATGCTTTTTCGATATTTTCTTGTTTACTTTGAGCAGAGAATTCGATTGGCGCAGACAGATTCATCGTAAGTATGATATTTTAAATTTTATCTGGCTTGAAAGTAAGCAAATGCGATGCAAATCCGAGCCTCCTTTACTTCGCATTTTGAGACGGATTAAAGTGTTTGCGCCAGGATCCAGCGCGTTTTTCGAACTCTACGCATCGAAATTAGTCGATTTCGTCGATAAAAACACCACTGAATATTTTCATGGTTTTTGAAAAAAACCTAAGGTTAACCCCTTTGAATTCTTTTGACCCCAAAATGTGAAAGTCTCAAATCGGATGCTTTTTCGATATTTTCTTGTATACTTTGAGCAGAAAATTCGATTGGCGCAGACAGATTCATCGTAAGTATGATATTTTAAATTTTATCTGGCTTGAAAGTAAGCAAATGCGCTGCAAATCTGAGCCTCCTTTACTTCGCATTTTGAGACGGATTAAAGTGTTTGCGCCAGGATCCAGCGCGTTTTTCGAACTCTACGCATCGAAATTAGTCGATTTCGTCGATAAAAACACCACTGAATATTTTCACGGTTTTTGAAAAAAACCTAAGGTTAACCCCTTTGAATTTTTTTGACCCCAAAAAGTGAAAGTCTCAAATCGGATGCTTTTTCGATATTTTCTTGTATACTTTGAGCAGAAAATTCGATTGGCGCAGACAGATTCATCGTAAGTATGATATTTTAAATTTTATCTGGCTTGAAAGTAAGCAAATGCGATGCAAATCTGAGCCTCCTTTACTTCGCATTTTGAGACGGATTAAAGTGTTTGCGCCAGGATCCAGCGCGTTTTTCGAACTCTACGCATCGAAATTAGTCGATTTCGTCGATAAAAACACCACTGAATATTTTCACGGTTTTTGAAAAAAACCCTTTGAATTTTTTTGACCCCAAAAAGTGAAAGTCTCAAATCGGATGCTTTTTCGATATTTTCTTGTATACTTTGAGCAGAAAATTCGATTGGCGCAGACAGATTCATCGTAAGTATGATATTTTAAATTTTATCTGGCTTGAAAGTAAGCAAGTGCGATGCAAATCTGAGCCTCCTTTACTTCGCATTTTGAGACGGATTAAAGTGTTTGCGCCAGGATCCAGCGCGTTTTTCGAACTCTACGCATCGAAATTAGTCGATTTCGTCGATAAAAACACCACTGAATATTTTCACGGTTTTTGAAAAAAACCTAAGGTTAACCCCTTTGAATTTTTTTGACCCCAAAAAGTGAAAGTCTCAAATCGGATGCTTTTTCGATATTTTCTTGTATACTTTGAGCAGAAAATTCGATTGGCGCAGACAGATTCATCGTAAGTATGATATTTTAAATTTTATCTGGCTTGAAAGTAAGCAAATGCGATGCAAATCTGAGCCTCCTTTACTTCGCATTTTGAGACGGATTAAAGTGTTTGCGCCAGGATCCAGCGCGTTTTTCGAACTCTACGCATCGAAATTAGTCGATTTCGTCGATAAAAACACCACTGAATATTTTCACGGTTTTTGAAAAAAACCCTTTGAATTTTTTTGACCCCAAAAAGTGAAAGTCTCAAATCGGATGCTTTTTCGATATTTTCTTGTATACTTTGAGCAGAAAATTCGATTGGCGCAGACAGATTCGTCGTAAGTATGATATTTTAAATTTTATCTGGCTTGAAAGTAAGCAAATGCGATGCAAATCTGAGCCTCCTTTACTTCGCATTTTGAGACGGATTAAAGTGTTTGCGCCAGGATCCAGCGCGTCTTTCGAACTCTACGCATCGAAATTAGTCGATTTGGTCGATAAAAACACCACTGAATATTTTCACGGTTTTTGAAAAAAACCTCAGGTTAACCCCTTTGAATTTTTTTGACCCCAAAAAGTGAAAGTCTCAAATCGGATGCTTTTTCGATATTTTCTTGTATACTTTGAGCAGAAAATTCGATTGGCGCAGACAGATTCATCGTAAGTATGATATTTTAAATTTTATCTGGCTTGAAAGTAAGCAAATGCGATGCAAATCTGAGCCTCCTTTACTTCGCATTTTGAGACGGATTAAAGTGTTTGCGCCAGGATCCAGCGCGTTTTTCGAACTCTACGCATCGAAATTAGTCGATTTCGTCGATAAAAACACCACTGAATATTTTCACGGTTTTTGAAAATAACCTCAGGTTAACCCCTTTGAATTTTTTTGACCCCAAAAAGTGAAAGTCTCAAATCGGATGCATTTTCGATATTTTCTTGTATACTTTGAGCAGAAAATTCGATTGGCGCAGACAGATTCATCGTAAGTATGATATTTTAAATTTTATCTGGCTTGAAAGTAAACAAATGCGATGCAAATCTGAGCCTCCTTTACTTCGCATTTTGAGACGGATTAAAGTGTTTGCGCCAGGATCCAGCGCGTTTTTCGAACTCTACGCATCGAAATTAGTCGATTTCGTCGATAAAAACACCACTGAATACTTTCACGGTTTTTGAAAAAAACCTCAGGTTAACCCCTTTGAATTTTTTTGACCCCAAAAAGTGAAAGTCTCAAATCGGTTGCTTTTTCGATATTTTCTTGTATACTTTGAGCAGAAAATTCGATTGGCGCAGACAGATTCATCGTAAGTATGATATTTTAAATTTTATCTGGCTTGAAAGTAAGCAAGTGCGATGCAAATCTGAGCCTCCTTTACTTCGCATTTTGAGACGGATTAAAGTGTTTACGACAGGATCCAGCGCGTTTTTCGAACTCTACGCATCGAAATTAGTCGATTTCGTCGATAAAAACACCACTGAATATTTTCACGGTTTTTGAAAAGAACCTAAGGTTAACCCTTTGAATTTTTTTGACCCCAAAAAGTGAAAGTCTCAAATCGGATGCTTTTTCGATATTTTCTTGTTTACTTTGAGCAGAGAATTCGATTGGCGCAGACAGATTCATCGTAAGTATGATATTTTAAATTTTATCTGGCTTGAAAATAAGCAAATGCGATGCAAATCTGAGCCTCCTTTACTTCGCATTTTGAGACGGATTAAAGTGTTTGCGCCAGGATCCAGCGCGTTTTTCGAACTCTACGCATCGAAATTAGTCGATTTCGTCGATAAAAACACCACTGAATATTTTCACGGTTTTTGAAAAAAACCTCAGGTTAACCCCTTTGAATTTTTTTGACCCCAAAAAGTGAAAGTCTCAAATCGGATGCATTTTCGATATTTTCTTGTATACTTTGAGCAGAAAATTCGATTGGCGCAGACAGATTCATCGTAAGTATGATATTTTAAATTTTATCTGGCTTGAAAGTAAACAAATGCGATGCAAATCTGAGCCTCCTTTACTTCGCATT
Source organism: Cantharis rustica (assembly GCA_911387805.1). Lineage (NCBI taxonomy): Eukaryota > Metazoa > Arthropoda > Insecta > Coleoptera > Cantharidae > Cantharis > Cantharis rustica. The sequence continues at coordinate 26,243,725 of OU426877.1, read as the reverse complement.
TTGAGACGGATTAAAGTGTTTGCGCCAGGATCCAGCGCGTTTTTCGAACTCTACGCATCGAAATTAGTCGATTTCGTCGATAAAAACACCACTGAATACTTTCACGGTTTTTGAAAAAAACCTCAGGTTAACCCCTTTGAATTTTTTTGACCCCAAAAAGTGAAAGTCTCAAATCGGATGCTTTTTCGATATTTTCTTGTATACTTTGAGCAGAAAATTCGATTGGCGCAGACAGATTCATCGTAAGTATGATATTTTAAATTTTATCTGGCTTGAAAGTAAGCAAGTGCGATGCAAATCTGAGCCTCCTTTACTTCGCATTTTGAGACGGATTAAAGTGTTTACGACAGGATCCAGCGCGTTTTTCGAACTCTACGCATCGAAATTAGTCGATTTCGTCGATAAAAACACCACTGAATATTTTCACGGTTTTTGAAAAGAACCTAAGGTTAACCCTTTGAATTTTTTTGACCCCAAAAAGTGAAAGTCTCAAATCGGATGCTTTTTCGATATTTTCTTGTTTACTTTGAGCAGAGAATTCGATTGGCGCAGACAGATTCATCGTAAGTATGATATTTTAAATTTTATCTGGCTTGAAAGTAAGCAAATGCGATGCAAATCTGAGCCTCCTTTACTTCGCATTTTGAGACGGATTAAAGTGTTTGCGCCAGGATCCAGCGCGTTTTTCGAACTCTACGCATCGAAATTAGTCGATTTCGTCGATAAAAACACCACTGAATATTTTCACGGTTTTTGAAAAAAACCTAAGGTTAACCCCTTTGAATTTTTTTGACCCCAAAAAGTGAAAGTCTTAAATCGGATGCTTTTTCGATATTTTCTTGTATACTTTGAGCAGAAAATTCGATTGGCGCAGACAGATTCATCGTAAGTGTGATATTTTAAATTTTATCTGGCTTGAAAGTAAGCAAATGCGATGCAAATCTGAGCCTCCTTTACTTCGCATTTTGAGACGGATTAAAGTGTTTGCGCCAGGATCCAGCGCGTTTTTCGAACTCTACGCATGGAAATTAGTCGATTTCGTCGATAAAAACACCACTGAATATTTTCACGGTTTTTGAAAAAAATTTAAGGTTAACCCCTTTGAATTTTTTTGACCCCAAAAAGTGAAAGTCTCAAATCGGATGCTTTTTCGATATTTTCTTGTATACTTTGAGCAGAAAATTCGATTGGCGCAGACAGATTCATCGTAAGTATGATATTTTAAATTTTATCTGGCTTGAAAGTAAGCAAATGCGATGCAAATCTGAGCCTCCTTTACTTCGCATTTTGAGACGGATTAAAGTGTTTGCGCCAGGATCCAGCGCGTTTTTCGAACTCTACGCATCGAAATTAGTCGATTTCGTCGATAAAAACACCACTGAATATTTTCACGGTTTTTGAAAAAAACCTCAGGTTAACCCCTTTGAATTTTTTTGACCCCAAAAAGTGAAAGTCTCAAATCGGATGCTTTTTCGATATTTTCTTGTATACTTTGAGCAGAAAATTCGATTGGCGCAGACAGATTCATCGTAAGTATGATATTTTAAATTTTATCTGGCTTGAAAGTAAGCAAGTGCGATGCAAATCTGAGCCTCCTTTACTTCGCATTTTGAGACGGATTAAAGAGTTTGCGCCAGGATCCAGCGCGTTTTTCGAACTCTACGCATCGAAATTAGTCGATTTCGTCGATAAAAACACCACTGAATATTTTCACGGTTTTTGAAAAGAACCTAAGGTTAACCCTTTGAATTTTTTTGACCCCAAAAAGTGAAAGTCTCAAATCGGATGCTTTTTCGATATTTTCTTGTTTACTTTGAGCAGAGAATTCGATTGGCGCAGACAGATTCATCGTAAGTATGATATTTTAAATTTTATCTGGCTTGAAAGTAAGCAAATGCGATGCAAATCTGAGCCTCCTTTACTTCGCATTTTGAGACGGATTAAAGTGTTTGCGCCAGGATCCAGCGCGTTTTTCGAACTCTACGCATCGAAATTAGTCGATTTCGTCGATAAAAACACCACTGAATATTTTCACGGTTTTTGAAAAAAACCTAAGGTTAACCCCTTTGAATTTTTTTGACCCCAAAAAGTGAAAGTCTCAAATCGGATGCTTTTTCGATATTTTCTTGTATACTTTGAGCAGAAAATTCGATTGGCGCAGACAGATTCATCGTAAGTATGATATTTTAAATTTTATCTGGCTTGAAAGTAAGCAAATGCGATGCAAATCTGAGCCTCCTTTACTTCGCATTTTGAGACGGATTAAAGTGTTTGCGCCAGGATCCAGCGCGTTTTTCGAACTCTACGCATCGAAATTAGTCGATTTCGTCGATAAAAACACCACTGAATATTTTCACGGTTTTTGAAAAAAACCTCAGGTTAACCCCTTTGAATTTTTTTGACCCCAAAAAGTGAAAGTCTCAAATCGGATGCTTTTTCGATATTTTCTTGTATACTTTGAGCAGAAAATTCGATTGGCGCAGACAGATTCATCGTAAGTATGATATTTTAAATTTTATCTGGCTTGAAAGTAAGCAAGTGCGATGCAAATCTGAGCCTCCTTTACTTCGCATTTTGAGACGGATTAAAGAGTTTGCGCCAGGATCCAGCGCGTTTTTCGAACTCTACGCATCGAAATTAGTCGATTTCGTCGATAAAAACACCACTGAATATTTTCACGGTTTTTGAAAAGAACCTAAGGTTAACCCTTTGAATTTTTTTGACCCCAAAAAGTGAAAGTCTCAAATCGGATGCTTTTTCGATATTTTCTTGTATACTTTGAGCAGAAAATTCGATTGGCGCAGACAGATTCATCGTAAGTATGATATTTTAAATTTTATCTGGCTTGAAAGTAAGCAAATGCGATGCAAATCTGAGCCTCCTTTACTTCGCATTTTGAGACGGATTAAAGTGTTTGCGCCAGGATCCAGCGCGTTTTTCGAACTCTACGCATCGAAATTAGTCGATTTCGTCGATAAAAACACCACTGAATATTTTCACAGTTTTTGAAAAAAACCCTTTGAATTTTTTTGACCCCAAAAAGTGAAAGTCTCAAATCGGATGCTTTTTCGATATTTTCTTGTATACTTTGAGCAGAAAATTCGATTGGCGCAGACAGATTCATCGTAAGTATGATATTTTAAATTTTATCTGGCTTGAAAGTAAGCAAGTGCGATGCAAATCTGAGCCTCCTTTACTTCGCATTTTGAGACGGATTAAAGTGTTTGCGCCTGGATCCAGCGCGTTTTTCGAACTCTACGCATCGAAATTAGTCGATTTCGTCGATAAAAACACCACTGAATATTTTCACGGTTTTTGAAAAAACCTAAGGTTAACCCCTTTGAATTTTTTTGACCCCAAAAAGTGAAAGTCTCAAATCGGATGCTTTTTCGATATTTTCTTGTATACTTTGAGCAGAAAATTCGATTGGCGCAGACAGATTCATCGTAAGTATGATATTTTAAATTTTATCTGGCTTGAAAGTAAGCAAATGCGATGCAAATCTGAGCCTCCTTTACTTCGCACTTTGAGACGGATTAAAGTGTTTGCGCCAGGATCCAGCGCGTTTTTCGAACTCTACGCATCGAAATTAGTCGATTTCGTCGATAAAAACACCACTGAATATTTTCACGGTTTTTGAAAAAAACCTAAGGTTAACCCCTTTGAATTTTTTTGACCCCAAAAAGTGAAAGTCTCAAATCGGATGCTTTTTCGATATTTTCTTGTATACTTTGAGCAGAAAATTCGATTGGCGCAGACAGATTCATCGTAAGTATGATATTTTAAATTTTATCTGGCTTGAAAGTAAGCAAATGCGATGCAAATCTGAGCCTCCTTTACTTCGCATTTTGAGACGGATTAAAGTGTTTGCGCCAGGATCCAGCGCGTTTTTCGAACTCTACGCATCGAAATTAGTCGATTTCGTCGATAAAAACACCACTGAATATTTTCACGGTTTTTGAAAAAAACCCTTTGAATTTTTTTGACCCCAAAAAGTGAAAGTCTCAAATCGGATGCTTTTTCGATATTTTCTTGTATACTTTGAGCAGAAAATTCGATTGGCGCAGACAGATTCATCGTAAGTATGATATTTTAAATTTTATCTGGCTTGAAAGTAAGCAAATGCGATGCAAATCTGAGCCTCCTTTACTTCGCATTTTGAGACGGATTAAAGTGTTTGCGCCAGGATCCAGCGCGTTTTTCGAACTCTACGCATAGAAATTAGTCGATTTCGTCGATAAAAACACCACTGAATATTTTCACGGTTTTTGAAAAAAACCTCAGGTTAACCCCTTTGAATTTTTTTGACCTCAAAAAGTGAAAGTCTCAAATCGGATGCTTTTTCGATATTTTCTTGTATACTTTGAGCAGAAAATTCGATTGGCGCAGACAGATTCATCGTAAGTATGATATTTTAAATTTTATCTGGCTTGAAAGTAAGCAAATGCGATGCAAATCTGAGCCTCCTTTACTTCGCATTTTGAGACGGATTAAAGTGTTTGCGCCAGGATCCAGCGCGTTTTTCGAACTCTACGCATCGAAATTAGTCGATTTCGTCGATAAAAACACCACTGAATATTTTCACGGTTTTTGAAAAAAACCTAAGGTTAACCCCTTTGAATTTTTTTGACCCCAAAAAGTGAAAGTCTTAAATCGGATGCTTTTTCGATATTTTCTTGTATACTTTGAGCAGAAAATTCGATTGGCGCAGACAGATTCATCGTAAGTGTGATATTTTAAATTTTATCTGGCTTGAAAGTAAGCAAATGCGATGCAAATCTGAGCCTCCTTTACTTCGCATTTTGAGACGGATTAAAGTGTTTGCGCCAGGATCCAGCGCGTTTTTCGAACTCTACGCATCGAAATTAGTCGATTTCGTCGATAAAAACACCACTGAATATTTTCACGGTTTTTGAAAAAAATTTAAGGTTAACCCCTTTGAATTTTTTTGACCCCAAAAAGTGAAAGTCTCAAATCGGATGCTTTTTCGATATTTTCTTGTATACTTTGAGCAGAAAATTCGATTGGCGCAGACAGATTCATCGTAAGTATGATATTTTAAATTTTATCTGGCTTGAAAGTAAGCAAATGCGATGCAAATCTGAGCCTCCTTTACTTCGCATTTTGAGACGGATTAAAGTGTTTGCGCCAGGATCCAGCGCGTTTTTCGAACTCTACGCATCGAAATTAGTCGATTTCGTCGATAAAAACACCTCTGAATATTTTCACGGTTTTTGAAAAAAACCTAAGGTTAACCCCTTTGAATTTTTTTGACCCCAAAAAGTAAAAGTCTTAAATCGGATGCTTTTTCGATATTTTCTTGTATACTTTGAGCAGAATATTCGATTGGCGCAGACAGATTCATCGTAAGTGTGATATTTTAAATTTTATCTGGCTTGAAAGTAAGCAAATGCGATGCAAATCTGAGCCTTCTTTACTTGGCATTTTGAGACGGATTAAAGTGTTTGCGCCAGGATCCAGCGCGTTTTTCGAACTCTACGCATCGAAATTAGTCGATTTCGTCGATAAAAACACCACTGAATATTTTCACGGTTTTTGAAAAGAACCTAAGGTTAACCCTTTGAATTTTTTTGACCCCAAAAAGTGAAAGTCTCAAATCGGATGCTTTTTCGATATTTTCTTGTTTACTTTGAGCAGAGAATTCGATTGGCGCAGACAGATTCATCGTAAGTATGATATTTTAAATTTTATCTGGCTTGAAAGTAAGCAAATGCGATGCAAATCTGAGCCTCCTTTACTTCGCATTTTGAGACGGATTAAAGTGTTTGCGCCAGGATCCAGGGCGTTTTTCGAACTCTACGCATCGAAATTAGTCGATTTCGTCGATAAAAACACCACTGAATATTTTCACGGTTTTTGAAAAAAACCTCAGGTTAACCCCTTTGAATTTTTTTGACCCCAAAAAGTGAAAGTCTCAAATCGGATGCTTTTTCGATATTTTCTTGTTTACTTTAAGCAGAAAATTCGATTGGCGCAGACAGATTCATCGTAAGTATGATATTTTAAATTTTATCTGGCTTGAAAGTAAGCAAATGCGATGCAAATCTGAGCCTCCTTTACTTCGCATTTTGAGACGGATTAAAGTGTTTGCGCCAGGATCCAGCGCGTTTTTCGAACTCTACGCATCGAAATTAGTCGATTTCGTCGATAAAAACACCACTGAATATTTTCACGGTTTTTGAAAAAAACCTCAGGTTAACCCCTTTGAATTTTTTTGACCCCAAAAAGTGAAAGTCTTAAATAGGATGCTTTTTCGATATTTTCTTGTATACTTTGAGCAGAAAATTCGATTGGCGCAGACAGATTCATCGTAAGTGTGATATTTTAAATTTTATCTGGCTTGAAAGTAAGCAAATGCGATGCAAATCTGAGCCTCCTTTACTTCGCATTTTGAGACGGATTAAAGTGTTTGCGCCAGGATCCAGCGCGTTTTTCGAACTCTACGCATGGAAATTAGTCGATTTCGTCGATAAAAACACCACTGAATTTTTTCACGGTTTTTGAAAAAAATTTAAGGTTAACCCCTTTGAATTTTTTTGACCCCAAAAAGTGAAAGTCTCAAATCGGATGCTTTTTCGATATTTTCTTGTATACTTTGAGCAGAAAATTCGATTGGCGCAGACAGATTCATCGTAAGTATGATATTTTAAATTTTATCTGGCTTGAAAGTAAGCAAATGCGATGCAAATCTGAGCCTCCTTTACTTCGCATTTTGAGACGGATTAAAGTGTTTGCGCCAGGATCCAGCGCGTTTTTCGAACTCTACGCATCGAAATTAGTCGATTTCGTCGATAAAAACACCACTGAATATTTTCACGGTTTTTGAAAAAAACCTCAGGTTAACCCCTTTGAATTTTTTTGACCCCAAAAAGTGAAAGTCTCAAATCGGATGCTTTTTCGATATTTTCTTGTTTACTTTGAGCAGAGCATTCGATTGGCGCAGACAGATTCATCGTAAGTATGATATTTTAAATTTTATCTGGCTTGAAAGTAAGCAAATGCGATGCAAATCTGAGCCTCCTTTACTTCGCATTTTGAGACGGATTAAAGTGTTTGCGCCAGGATCCAGCGCGTTTTTCGAACTCTACGCATCGAAATTAGTCGATTTCGTCGATAAAAACACCACTGAATATTTTCACGGTTTTTGAAAAAAACCTAAGGTTAACCCCTTTGAATTTTTTTGACCCCAAAAAGTGAAAGTCTCAAATCGGATGCTTTTTCGATATTTTCTTGTATACTTTGAGCAGAAAATTCGATTGGCGCAGACAGATTCATCGTAAGTATGATATTTTAAATTTTATCTGGCTTGAAAGTAAGCAAGTGCGATGCAAATCTGAGCCTCCTTTACTTCGCATTTTGAGACGGATTAAAGTGTTTACGACAGGATCCAGCGCGTTTTTCGAACTCTACGCATCGAAATTAGTCGATTTCGTCGATAAAAACACCACTGAATATTTTCACGGTTTTTGAAAAGAACCTAAGGTTAACCCTTTGAATTTTTTTGACCCCAAAAAGTGAAAGTCTCAAATCGGATGCTTTTTCGATATTTTCTTGTTTACTTTGAGCAGAGAATTCGATTGGCGCAGACAGATTCATCGTAAGTATGATATTTTAAATTTTATCTGGCTTGAAAGTAAGCAAATGCGATGCAAATCTGAGCCTCCTTTACTTCGCATTTTGAGACGGATTAAAGTGTTTGCGCCAGGATCCAGCGCGTTTTTCGAACTCTACGCATCGAAATTAGTCGATTTCGTCGATAAAAACACCACTGAATATTTTCACGGTTTTTGAAAAAAACCTAAGGTTAACCCCTTTGAATTTTTTTGACCCCAAAAAGTGAAAGTCTTAAATCGGATGCTTTTTCGATATTTTCTTGTATACTTTGAGCAGAAAATTCGATTGGCGCAGACAGATTCATCGTAAGTGTGATATTTTAAATTTTATCTGGCTTGAAAGTAAGCAAATGCGATGCAAATCTGAGCCTCCTTTACTTCGCATTTTGAGACGGATTAAAGTGTTTGCGCCAGGATCCAGCGCGTTTTTCGAACTCTACGCATGGAAATTAGTCGATTTCGTCGATAAAAACACCACTGAATATTTTCACGGTTTTTGAAAAAAATTTAAGGTTAACCCCTTTGAATTTTTTTGACCCCAAAAAGTGAAAGTCTCAAATCGGATGCTTTTTCGATATTTTCTTGTATACTTTGAGCAGAAAATTCGATTGGCGCAGACAGATTCATCGTAAGTATGATATTTTAAATTTTATCTGGCTTGAAAGTAAGCAAATGCGATGCAAATCTGAGCCTCCTTTACTTCGCATTTTGAGACGGATTAAAGTGTTTGCGCCAGGATCCAGCGCGTTTTTCGAACTCTACGCATCGAAATTAGTCGATTTCGTCGATAAAAACACCACTGAATATTTTCACGGTTTTTGAAAAAAACCTAAGGTTAACCCCTTTGAATTTTTTTGACCCCAAAAAGTGAAAGTCTCAAATCGGATGCTTTTTCGATATTTTCTTGTATACTTTGAGCAGAAAATTCGATTGGCGCAGACAGATTCATCGTAAGTATGATATTTTAAATTTTATCTGGCTTGAAAGTAAGCAAGTGCGATGCAAATCTGAGCCTCCTTTACTTCGCATTTTGAGACGGATTAAAGAGTTTGCGCCAGGATCCAGCGCGTTTTTCGAACTCTACGCATCGAAATTAGTCGATTTCGTCGATAAAAACACCACTGAATATTTTCACGGTTTTTGAAAAGAACCTAAGGTTAACCCTTTGAATTTTTTTGACCCCAAAAAGTGAAAGTCTCAAATCGGATGCTTTTTCGATATTTTCTTGTTTACTTTGAGCAGAGAATTCGATTGGCGCAGACAGATTCATCGTAAGTATGATATTTTAAATTTTATCTGGCTTGAAAGTAAGCAAATGCGATGCAAATCTGAGCCTCCTTTACTTCGCATTTTGAGACGGATTAAAGTGTTTGCGCCAGGATCCAGCGCGTTTTTCGAACTCTACGCATCGAAATTAGTCGATTTCGTCGATAAAAACACCACTGAATATTTTCACGGTTTTTGAAAAAAACCTAAGGTTAACCCCTTTGAATTTTTTTGACCCCAAAAAGTGAAAGTCTCAAATCGGATGCTTTTTCGATATTTTCTTGTATACTTTGAGCAGAAAATTCGATTGGCGCAGACAGATTCATCGTAAGTATGATATTTTAAATTTTATCTGGCTTGAAAGTAAGCAAGTGCGATGCAAATCTGAGCCTCCTTTACTTCGCATTTTGAGACGGATTAAAGTGTTTACGACAGGATCCAGCGCGTTTTTCGAACTCTACGCATCGAAATTAGTCGATTTCGTCGATAAAAACACCACTGAATATTTTCACGGTTTTTGAAAAGAACCTAAGGTTAACCCTTTGAATTTTTTTGACCCCAAAAAGTGAAAGTCTCAAATCGGATGCTTTTTCGATATTTTCTTGTTTACTTTGAGCAGAGAATTCGATTGGCGCAGACAGATTCATCGTAAGTATGATATTTTAAATTTTATCTGGCTTGAAAATAAGCAAATGCGATGCAAATCTGAGCCTCCTTTACTTCGCATTTTGAGACGGATTAAAGTGTTTGCGCCAGGATCCAGCGCGTTTTTCGAACTCTACGCATCGAAATTAGTCGATTTCGTCGATAAAAACACCACTGAATATTTTCACGGTTTTTGAAAAAAACCTCAGGTTAACCCCTTTGAATTTTTTTGACCCCAAAAAGTGAAAGTCTCAAATCGGATGCATTTTCGATATTTTCTTGTATACTTTGAGCAGAAAATTCGATTGGCGCAGACAGATTCATCGTAAGTATGATATTTTAAATTTTATCTGGCTTGAAAGTAAACAAATGCGATGCAAATCTGAGCCTCCTTTACTTCGCATTTTGAGACGGATTAAAGTGTTTGCGCCAGGATCCAGCGCGTTTTTCGAACTCTACGCATCGAAATTAGTCGATTTCGTCGATAAAAACACCACTGAATACTTTCACGGTTTTTGAAAAAAACCTCAGGTTAACCCCTTTGAATTTTTTTGACCCCAAAAAGTGAAAGTCTCAAATCGGATGCTTTTTCGATATTTTCTTGTATACTTTGAGCAGAAAATTCGATTGGCGCAGACAGATTCATCGTAAGTATGATATTTTAAATTTTATCTGGCTTGAAAGTAAGCAAGTGCGATGCAAATCTGAGCCTCCTTTACTTCGCATTTTGAGACGGATTAAAGTGTTTACGACAGGATCCAGCGCGTTTTTCGAACTCTACGCATCGAAATTAGTCGATTTCGTCGATAAAAACACCACTGAATATTTTCACGGTTTTTGAAAAGAACCTAAGGTTAACCCTTTGAATTTTTTTGACCCCAAAAAGTGAAAGTCTCAAATCGGATGCTTTTTCGATATTTTCTTGTTTACTTTGAGCAGAGAATTCGATTGGCGCAGACAGATTCATCGTAAGTATGATATTTTAAATTTTATCTGGCTTGAAAGTAAGCAAATGCGATGCAAATCTGAGCCTCCTTTACTTCGCATTTTGAGACGGATTAAAGTGTTTGCGCCAGGATCCAGCGCGTTTTTCGAACTCTACGCATCGAAATTAGTCGATTTCGTCGATAAAAACACCACTGAATATTTTCACGGTTTTTGAAAAAAACCTAAGGTTAACCCCTTTGAATTTTTTTGACCCCAAAAAGTGAAAGTCTTAAATCGGATGCTTTTTCGATATTTTCTTGTATACTTTGAGCAGAAAATTCGATTGGCGCAGACAGATTCATCGTAAGTGTGATATTTTAAATTTTATCTGGCTTGAAAGTAAGCAAATGCGATGCAAATCTGAGCCTCCTTTACTTCGCATTTTGAGACGGATTAAAGTGTTTGCGCCAGGATCCAGCGCGTTTTTCGAACTCTACGCATGGAAATTAGTCGATTTCGTCGATAAAAACACCACTGAATATTTTCACGGTTTTTGAAAAAAATTTAAGGTTAACCCCTTTGAATTTTTTTGACCCCAAAAAGTGAAAGTCTCAAATCGGATGCTTTTTCGATATTTTCTTGTATACTTTGAGCAGAAAATTCGATTGGCGCAGACAGATTCATCGTAAGTATGATATTTTAAATTTTATCTGGCTTGAAAGTAAGCAAATGCGATGCAAATCTGAGCCTCCTTTACTTCGCATTTTGAGACGGATTAAAGTGTTTGCGCCAGGATCCAGCGCGTTTTTCGAACTCTACGCATCGAAATTAGTCGATTTCGTCGATAAAAACACCACTGAATATTTTCACGGTTTTTGAAAAAAACCTCAGGTTAACCCCTTTGAATTTTTTTGACCCCAAAAAGTGAAAGTCTCAAATCGGATGCTTTTTCGATATTTTCTTGTATACTTTGAGCAGAAAATTCGATTGGCGCAGACAGATTCATCGTAAGTATGATATTTTAAATTTTATCTGGCTTGAAAGTAAGCAAGTGCGATGCAAATCTGAGCCTCCTTTACTTCGCATTTTGAGACGGATTAAAGAGTTTGCGCCAGGATCCAGCGCGTTTTTCGAACTCTACGCATCGAAATTAGTCGATTTCGTCGATAAAAACACCACTGAATATTTTCACGGTTTTTGAAAAGAACCTAAGGTTAACCCTTTGAATTTTTTTGACCCCAAAAAGTGAAAGTCTCAAATCGGATGCTTTTTCGATATTTTCTTGTTTACTTTGAGCAGAGAATTCGATTGGCGCAGACAGATTCATCGTAAGTATGATATTTTAAATTTTATCTGGCTTGAAAGTAAGCAAATGCGATGCAAATCTGAGCCTCCTTTACTTCGCATTTTGAGACGGATTAAAGTGTTTGCGCCAGGATCCAGCGCGTTTTTCGAACTCTACGCATCGAAATTAGTCGATTTCGTCGATAAAAACACCACTGAATATTTTCACGGTTTTTGAAAAAAACCTAAGGTTAACCCCTTTGAATTTTTTTGACCCCAAAAAGTGAAAGTCTCAAATCGGATGCTTTTTCGATATTTTCTTGTATACTTTGAGCAGAAAATTCGATTGGCGCAGACAGATTCATCGTAAGTATGATATTTTAAATTTTATCTGGCTTGAAAGTAAGCAAGTGCGATGCAAATCTGAGCCTCCTTTACTTCGCATTTTGAGACGGATTAAAGTGTTTACGACAGGATCCAGCGCGTTTTTCGAACTCTACGCATCGAAATTAGTCGATTTCGTCGATAAAAACACCACTGAATATTTTCACGGTTTTTGAAAAGAACCTAAGGTTAACCCTTTGAATTTTTTTGACCCCAAAAAGTGAAAGTCTCAAATCGGATGCTTTTTCGATATTTTCTTGTTTACTTTGAGCAGAGAATTCGATTGGCGCAGACAGATTCATCGTAAGTATGATATTTTAAATTTTATCTGGCTTGAAAATAAGCAAATGCGATGCAAATCTGAGCCTCCTTTACTTCGCATTTTGAGACGGATTAAAGTGTTTGCGCCAGGATCCAGCGCGTTTTTCGAACTCTACGCATCGAAATTAGTCGATTTCGTCGATAAAAACACCACTGAATATTTTCACGGTTTTTGAAAAAAACCTCAGGTTAACCCCTTTGAATTTTTTTGACCCCAAAAAGTGAAAGTCTCAAATCGGATGCATTTTCGATATTTTCTTGTATACTTTGAGCAGAAAATTCGATTGGCGCAGACAGATTCATCGTAAGTATGATATTTTAAATTTTATCTGGCTTGAAAGTAAACAAATGCGATGCAAATCTGAGCCTCCTTTACTTCGCATTTTGAGACGGATTAAAGTGTTTGCGCCAGGATCCAGCGCGTTTTTCGAACTCTACGCATCGAAATTAGTCGATTTCGTCGATAAAAACACCACTGAATACTTTCACGGTTTTTGAAAAAAACCTCAGGTTAACCCCTTTGAATTTTTTTGACCCCAAAAAGTGAAAGTCTCAAATCGGATGCTTTTTCGATATTTTCTTGTATACTTTGAGCAGAAAATTCGATTGGCGCAGACAGATTCATCGTAAGTATGATATTTTAAATTTTATCTGGCTTGAAAGTAAGCAAATGCGATGCAAATCTGAGCCTCCTTTACTTCGCATTTTGAGACGGATTAAAGTGTTTACGACAGGATCCAGCGCGTTTTTCGAACTCTACGCATCGAAATTAGTCGATTTCGTCGATAAAAACACCACTGAATATTTTCACGGTTTTTGAAAAGAACCTAAGGTTAACCCTTTGAATTTTTTTGACCCCAAAAAGTGAAAGTCTCAAATCGGATGCTTTTTCGATATTTTCTTGTTTACTTTGAGCAGAGAATTCGATTGGCGCAGACAGATTCATCGTAAGTATGATATTTTAAATTTTATCTGGCTTGAAAATAAGCAAATGCGATGCAAATCTGAGCCTCCTTTACTTCGCATTTTGAGACGGATTAAAGTGTTTGCGCCAGGATCCAGCGCGTTTTTCGAATTCTACGCATCGAAATTAGTCGATTTCGTCGATAAAAACACCACTGAATATTTTCACGGTTTTTGAAAAAAACCTCAGGTTAACCCCTTTGAATTTTTTTGACCCCAAAAAGTGAAAGTCTCAAATCGGATGCATTTTCGATATTTTCTTGTATACTTTGAGCAGAAAATTCGATTGGCGCAGACAGATTCATCGTAAGTATGATATTTTAAATTTTATCTGGCTTGAAAGTAAACAAATGCGATGCAAATCTGAGCCTCCTTTACTTCGCATTTTGAGACGGATTAAAGTGTTTGCGCCAGGATCCAGCGCGTTTTTCGAACTCTACGCATCGAAATTAGTCGATTTCGTCGATAAAAACACCACTGAATACTTTCACGGTTTTTGAAAAAAACCGCAGGTTAACCCCTTTGAATTTTTTTGACCCCAAAAAGTGAAAGTCTCAAATCGGATGCTTTTTCGATATTTTCTTGTATACTTTGAGCAGAAAATTCGATTGGCGCAGACAGATTCATCGTAAGTATGATATTTTAAATTTTATCTGGCTTGAAAGTAAGCAAGTGCGATGCAAATCTGAGCCTCCTTTACTTCGCATTTTGAGACGGATTAAAGTGTTTACGACAGGATCCAGCGCGTTTTTCGAACTCTACGCATCGAAATTAGTCGATTTCGTCGATAAAAACACCACTGAATATTTTCACGGTTTTTGAAAAGAACCTAAGGTTAACCCTTTGAATTTTTTTGACCCCAAAAAGTGAAAGTCTCAAATCGGATGCTTTTTCGATATTTTCTTGTTTACTTTGAGCAGAGAATTCGATTGGCGCAGACAGATTCATCGTAAGTATGATATTTTAAATTTTATCTGGCTTGAAAGTAAGCAAATGCGATGCAAATCTGAGCCTCCTTTACTTCGCATTTTGAGACGGATTAAAGTGTTTGCGCCAGGATCCAGCGCGTTTTTCGAACTCTACGCATCGAAATTAGTCGATTTCGTCGATAAAAACACCACTGAATATTTTCACGGTTTTTGAAAAAAACCTAAGGTTAACCCCTTTGAATTTTTTTGACCCCAAAAAGTGAAAGTCTTAAATCGGATGCTTTTTCGATATTTTCTTGTATACTTTGAGCAGAAAATTCGATTGGCGCAGACAGATTCATCGTAAGTGTGATATTTTAAATTTTATCTGGCTTGAAAGTAAGCAAATGCGATGCAAATCTGAGCCTCCTTTACTTCGCATTTTGAGACGGATTAAAGTGTTTGCGCCAGGATCCAGCGCGTTTTTCGAACTCTACGCATGGAAATTAGTCGATTTCGTCGATAAAAACACCACTGAATATTTTCACGGTTTTTGAAAAAAATTTAAGGTTAACCCCTTTGAATTTTTTTGACCCCAAAAAGTGAAAGTCTCAAATCGGATGCTTTTTCGATATTTTCTTGTATACTTTGAGCAGAAAATTCGATTGGCGCAGACAGATTCATCGTAAGTATGATATTTTAAATTTTATCTGGCTTGAAAGTAAGCAAATGCGATGCAAATCTGAGCCTCCTTTACTTCGCATTTTGAGACGGATTAAAGTGTTTGCGCCAGGATCCAGCGCGTTTTTCGAACTCTACGCATCGAAATTAGTCGATTTCGTCGATAAAAACACCACTGAATATTTTCACGGTTTTTGAAAAAAACCTCAGGTTAACCCCTTTGAATTTTTTTGACCCCAAAAAGTGAAAGTCTCAAATCGGATGCTTTTTCGATATTTTCTTGTATACTTTGAGCAGAAGATTCGATTGGCGCAGACAGATTCATCGTAAGTATGATATTTTAAATTTTATCTGGCTTGAAAGTAAGCAAGTGCGATGCAAATCTGAGCCTCCTTTACTTCGCATTTTGAGACGGATTAAAGAGTTTGCGCCAGGATCCAGCGCGTTTTTCGAACTCTACGCATCGAAATTAGTCGATTTCGTCGATAAAAACACCACTGAATATTTTCACGGTTTTTGAAAAGAACCTAAGGTTAACCCTTTGAATTTTTTTGACCCCAAAAAGTGAAAGTCTCAAATCGGATGCTTTTTCGATATTTTCTTGTTTACTTTGAGCAGAGAATTCGATTGGCGCAGACAGATTCATCGTAAGTATGATATTTTAAATTTTATCTGGCTTGAAAGTAAGCAAATGCGATGCAAATCTGAGCCTCCTTTACTTCGCATTTTGAGACGGATTAAAGTGTTTGCGCCAGGATCCAGCGCGTTTTTCGAACTCTACGCATCGAAATTAGTCGATTTCGTCGATAAAAACACCACTGAATATTTTCACGGTTTTTGAAAAAAACCTAAGGTTAACCCCTTTGAATTTTTTTGACCCCAAAAAGTGAAAGTCTCAAATCGGATGCTTTTTCGATATTTTCTTGTATACTTTGAGCAGAAAATTCGATTGGCGCAGACAGATTCATCGTAAGTATGATATTTTAAATTTTATCTGGCTTGAAAGTAAGCAAATGCGATGCAAATCTGAGCCTCCTTTACTTCGCATTTTGAGACGGATTAAAGTGTTTGCGCCAGGATCCAGCGCGTTTTTCGAACTCTACGCATCGAAATTAGTCGATTTCGTCGATAAAAACACCACTGAATATTTTCACGGTTTTTGAAAAAAACCCTTTGAATTTTTTTGACCCCAAAAAGTGAAAGTCTCAAATCGGATGCTTTTTCGATATTTTCTTGTATACTTTGAGCAGAAAATTCGATTGGCGCAGACAGATTCATCGTAAGTATGATATTTTAAATTTTATCTGGCTTGAAAGTAAGCAAATGCGATGCAAATCTGAGCCTCCTTTACTTCGCATTTTGAGACGGATTAAAGTGTTTGCGCCAGGATCCAGCGCGTTTTTCGAACTCTACGCATAGAAATTAGTCGATTTCGTCGATAAAAACACCACTGAATATTTTCACGGTTTTTGAAAAAAACCTCAGGTTAACCCCTTTGAATTTTTTGACCTCAAAAAGTGAAAGTCTCAAATCGGATGCTTTTTCGATATTTTCTTGTATACTTTGAGCAGAAAATTCGATTGGCGCAGACAGATTCATCGTAAGTATGATATTTTAAATTTTATCTGGCTTGAAAGTAAGCAAGTGCGATGCAAATCTGAGCCTCCTTTACTTCGCATTTTGAGACGGATTAAAGAGTTTGCGCCAGGATCCAGCGCGTTTTTCGAACTCTACGCATCGAAATTAGTCGATTTCGTCGATAAAAACACCACTGAATATTTTCACGGTTTTTGAAAAGAACCTAAGGTTAACCCTTTGAATTTTTTTGACCCCAAAAAGTGAAAGTCTCAAATCGGATGCTTTTTCGATATTTTCTTGTTTACTTTGAGCAGAGAATTCGATTGGCGCAGACAGATTCATCGTAAGTATGATATTTTAAATTTTATCTGGCTTGAAAGTAAGCAAATGCGATGCAAATCTGAGCCTCCTTTACTTCGCATTTTGAGACGGATTAAAGTGTTTGCGCCAGGATCCAGCGCGTTTTTCGAACTCTACGCATCGAAATTAGTCGATTTCGTCGATAAAAACACCACTGAATATTTTCACGGTTTTTGAAAAAAACCTAAGGTTAACCCCTTTGAATTTTTTTGACCCCAAAAAGTGAAAGTCTCAAATCGGATGCTTTTTCGATATTTTTTTGTATACTTTGGGCAGAAAATTCGATTGGCGCAGACAGATTCATCGTAAGTATGATATTTTAAATTTTATCTGGCTTGAAAGTAAGCAAATGCGATGCAAATCTGAGCCTCCTTTACTTCGCATTTTGAGACGGATTAAAGTGTTTGCGCCAGGATCCAGCGCGTTTTTCGAACTCTACGCATCGAAATTAGTCGATTTCGTCGATAAAAACACCACTGAATATTTTCACGGTTTTTGAAAAAAACCTAAGGTTAACCCCTTTGAATTTTTTTGACCCCAAAAAGTGAAAGTCTCAAATCGGATGCTTTTTCGATATTTTCTTGTATACTTTGAGCAGAAAATTCGATTGGCGCAGACAGATTCATCGTAAGTATGATATTTTAAATTTTATCTGGCTTGAAAGTAAGCAAATGCGATGCAAATCTGAGCCTCCTTTACTTCGCATTTTGAGACGGATTAAAGTGTTTGCGCCAGGATCCAGCGCGTTTTTCCAACTCTACGCATCGAAATTGGTCGATTTCGTCGATAAAAACACCACTGAATATTTTCACGGTTTTTGAAAAAAACCCTTTGAATTTTTTTGACCCCAAAAAGTGAAAGTCTCAAATCGGATGCTTTTTCGATATTTTCTTGTATACTTTGAGCAGAAAATTCGATTGGCGCAGACAGATTCATCGTAAGTATGATATTTTAAATTTTATCTGGCTTGAAAGTAAGCAAATGCGATGCAAATCTGAGCCTCCTTTACTTCGCATTTTGAGACGGATTAAAGTGTTTGCGCCAGGATCCAGCGCGTTTTTCGAACTCTACGCATCGAAATTAGTCGATTTCGTCGATAAAAACACCACTGAATATTTTCACAGTTTTTGAAAAAAACCCTTTGAATTTTTTTGACCCCAAAAAGTGAAAGTCTCAAATCGGATGCTTTTTCGATATTTTCTTGTATACTTTGAGCAGAAAATTCGATTGGCGCAGACAGATTCATCGTAAGTATGATATTTTAAATTTTATCTGGCTTGAAAGTAAGCAAATGCGATGCAAATCTGAGCCTCCTTTACTTCGCATTTTGAGACGGATTAAAGTGTTTGCGCCAGGATCCAGCGCGTTTTTCGAACTCTACGCATCGAAATTAGTCGATTTCGTCGATAAAAACACCACTGAATATTTTCACGGTTTTTGAAAAAAACCCTTTGAATTTTTTTGACCCCAAAAAGTGAAAGTCTCAAATCGGATGCTTTTTCGATATTTTCTTGTATACTTTGAGCAGAAAATTCGATTGGCGCAGACAGATTCATCGTAAGTATGATATTTTAAATTTTATCTGGCTTGAAAGTAAGCAAATGCGATGCAAATCTGAGCCTCCTTTACTTCGCATTTTGAGACGGATTAAAGTGTTTGCGCCAGGATCCAGCGCGTTTTTCGAACTCTACGCATAGAAATTAGTCGATTTCGTCGATAAAAACACCACTGAATATTTTCACGGTTTTTGAAAAAAACCTCAGGTTAACCCCTTTGAATTTTTTTGACCTCAAAAAGTGAAAGTCTCAAATCGGATGCTTTTTCGATATTTTCTTGTATACTTTGAGCAGAAAATTCGATTGGCGCAGACAGATTCATCGTAAGTATGATATTTTAAATTTTATCTGGCTTGAAAGTAAGCAAATGCGATGCAAATCTGAGCCTCCTTTACTTCGCATTTTGAGACGGATTAAAGTGTTTGCGCCAGGATCCAGCGCGTTTTTCGAACTCTACGCATCGAAATTAGTCGATTTCGTCGATAAAAACACCACTGAATATTTTCACGGTTTTTGAAAAAAACCTAAGGTTAACCCCTTTGAATTTTTTTGACCCCAAAAAGTGAAAGTCTTAAATCGGATTCTTTTTCGATATTTTCTTGTATACTTTGAGCAGAAAATTCGATTGGCGCAGACAGATTCATCGTAAGTGTGATATTTTAAATTTTATCTGGCTTGAAAGTAAGCAAATGCGATGCAAATCTGAGCCTCCTTTACTTCGCATTTTGAGACGGATTAAAGTGTTTGCGCCAGGATCCAGCGCGTTTTTCGAACTCTACGCATCGAAATTAGTCGATTTCGTCGATAAAAACACCACTGAATATTTTCACGGTTTTTGAAAAAAATTTAAGGTTAACCCCTTTGAATTTTTTTGACCCCAAAAAGTGAAAGTCTCAAATCGGATGCTTTTTCGATATTTTCTTGTATACTTTGAGCAGAAAATTCGATTGGCGCAGACAGATTCATCGTAAGTATGATATTTTAAATTTTATCTGGCTTGAAAGTAAGCAAATGCGATGCAAATCTGAGCCTCCTTTACTTCGCATTTTGAGACGGATTAAAGTGTTTGCGCCAGGATCCAGCGCGTTTTTCGAACTCTACGCATCGAAATTAGTCGATTTCGTCGATAAAAACACCTCTGAATATTTTCACGGTTTTTGAAAAAAACCTAAGGTTAACCCCTTTGAATTTTTTTGACCCCAAAAAGTAAAAGTCTTAAATCGGATGCTTTTTCGATATTTTCTTGTATACTTTGAGCAGAAAATTCGATTGGCGCAGACAGATTCATCGTAAGTGTGATATTTTAAATTTTATCTGGCTTGAAAGTAAGCAAATGCGATGCAAATCTGAGCCTTCTTTACTTGGCATTTTGAGACGGATTAAAGTGTTTGCGCCAGGATCCAGCGCGTTTTTCGAACTCTACGCATCGAAATTAGTCGATTTCGTCGATAAAAACACCACTGAATATTTTCACGGTTTTTGAAAAGAACCTAAGGTTAACCCTTTGAATTTTTTTGACCCCAAAAAGTGAAAGTCTCAAATCGGATGCTTTTTCGATATTTTCTTGTTTACTTTGAGCAGAGAATTCGATTGGCGCAGACAGATTCATCGTAAGTATGATATTTTAAATTTTATCTGGCTTGAAAGTAAGCAAATGCGATGCAAATCTGAGCCTCCTTTACTTCGCATTTTGAGACGGATTAAAGTGTTTGCGCCAGGATCCAGGGCGTTTTTCGAACTCTACGCATCGAAATTAGTCGATTTCGTCGATAAAAACACCACTGAATATTTTCACGGTTTTTGAAAAAAACCTCAGGTTAACCCCTTTGAATTTTTTTGACCCCAAAAAGTGAAAGTCTCAAATCGGATGCTTTTTCGATATTTTCTTGTTTACTTTAAGCAGAAAATTCGATTGGCGCAGACAGATTCATCGTAAGTATGATATTTTAAATTTTATCTGGCTTGAAAGTAAGCAAATGCGATGCAAATCTGAGCCTCCTTTACTTCGCATTTTGAGACGGATTAAAGTGTTTGCGCCAGGATCCAGCGCGTTTTTCGAACTCTACGCATCGAAATTAGTCGATTTCGTCGATAAAAACACCACTGAATATTTTCACGGTTTTTGAAAAAAATTTAAGGTTAACCCCTTTGAATTTTTTTGACCCCAAAAAGTGAAAGTCTCAAATCGGATGCTTTTTCGATATTTTCTTGTATACTTTGAGCAGAAAATTCGATTGGCGCAGACAGATTCATCGTAAGTATGATATTTTAAATTTTATCTGGCTTGAAAGTAAGCAAATGCGATGCAAATCTGAGCCTCCTTTACTTCGCATTTTGAGACGGATTAAAGTGTTTGCGCCAGGATCCAGCGCGTTTTTCGAACTCTACGCATCGAAATTAGTCGATTTCGTCGATAAAAACACCACTGAATATTTTCACGGTTTTTGAAAAAAACCTCAGGTTAACCCCTTTGAATTTTTTTGACCCCAAAAAGTGAAAGTCTTAAATAGGATGCTTTTTCGATATTTTCTTGTATACTTTGAGCAGAAAATTCGATTGGCGCAGACAGATTCATCGTAAGTGTGATATTTTAAATTTTATCTGGCTTGAAAGTAAGCAAATGCGATGCAAATCTGAGCCTCCTTTACTTCGCATTTTGAGACGGATTAAAGTGTTTGCGCCAGGATCCAGCGCGTTTTTCGAACTCTACGCATGGAAATTAGTCGATTTCGTCGATAAAAACACCACTGAATTTTTTCACGGTTTTTGAAAAAAATTTAAGGTTAACCCCTTTGAATTTTTTTGACCCCAAAAAGTGAAAGTCTCAAATCGGATGCTTTTTCGATATTTTCTTGTATACTTTGAGCAGAAAATTCGATTGGCGCAGACAGATTCATCGTAAGTATGATATTTTAAATTTTATCTGGCTTGAAAGTAAGCAAATGCGATGCAAATCTGAGCCTCCTTTACTTCGCATTTTGAGACGGATTAAAGTGTTTGCGCCAGGATCCAGCGCGTTTTTCGAACTCTACGCATCGAAATTAGTCGATTTCGTCGATAAAAACACCACTGAATATTTTCACGGTTTTTGAAAAAAACCTCAGGTTAACCCCTTTGAATTTTTTTGACCCCAAAAAGTGAAAGTCTCAAATCGGATGCTTTTTCGATATTTTCTTGTTTACTTTGAGCAGAGCATTCGATTGGCGCAGACAGATTCATCGTAAGTATGATATTTTAAATTTTATCTGGCTTGAAAGTAAGCAAATGCGATGCAAATCTGAGCCTCCTTTACTTCGCATTTTGAGACGGATTAAAGTGTTTGCGCCAGGATCCAGCGCGTTTTTCGAACTCTACGCATCGAAATTAGTCGATTTCGTCGATAAAAACACCACTGAATATTTTCACGGTTTTTGAAAAAAACCTAAGGTTAACCCCTTTGAATTTTTTTGACCCCAAAAAGTGAAAGTCTCAAATCGGATGCTTTTTCGATATTTTCTTGTATACTTTGAGCAGAAAATTCGATTGGCGCAGACAGATTCATCGTAAGTATGATATTTTAAATTTTATCTGGCTTGAAAGTAAGCAAATGCGATGCAAATCTGAGCCTCCTTTACTTCGCATTTTGAGACGGATTAAAGTGTTTGCGCCAGGATCCAGCGCGTTTTTCGAACTCTACGCATCGAAATTAGTCGATTTCGTCGATAAAAACACCACTGAATATTTTCACGGTTTTTGAAAAAAACCTCAGGTTAACCCCTTTGAATTTTTTTGACCCCAAAAAGTGAAAGTCTCAAATCGGATGCTTTTTCGATATTTTCTTGTATACTTTGAGCAGAAAATTCGATTGGCGCAGACAGATTCATCGTAAGTATGATATTTTAAATTTTATCTGGCTTGAAAGTAAGCAAATGCGATGCAAATCTGAGCCTTCTTTACTTCGCATTTTGAGACGGATTAAAGTGTTTGCGCCAGGATCCAGCGCGTTTTTCGAACTCTACGCATCGAAATTAGTCGATTTCGTCGATAAAAACACCACTGAATATTTTCACGGTTTTTGAAAAAAACCTAAGGTTAACCTCTTTGAATTTTTTTGACCCCAAAAAGTGAAAGTCTCAAATCGGATGCTTTTTCGATATTTTCTTGTATACTTTGAGCAGAAAATTCGATTGGCGCAGACAGATTCATCGTAAGTATGATATTTTAAATTTTATCTGGCTTGAAAGTAAGCAAATGCGATGCAAATCTGAGCCTCCTTTACTTCGCATTTTGAGACGGATTAAAGTGTTTGCGCCAGGATCCAGCGCGTTTTTCGAACTCTACGCATCGAAATTAGTCGATTTCGTCGATAAAAACACCACTGAATATTTTCACGGTTTTTGAAAAAAATTTAAGGTTAACCCCTTTGAATTTTTTTGACCCCAAAAAGTGAAAGTCTCAAATCGGATGCTTTTTCGATATTTTCTTGTATACTTTGAGCAGAAAATTCGATTGGCGCAGACAGACTCATCGTAAGTATGATATTTTAAATTTTATCTGGCTTGAAAGTAAGCAAATGCGATGCAAATCTGAGCCTCCTTTACTTCGCATTTTGAGACGGATTAAAGTGTTTGCGCCAGGATCCAGCGCATTTTTCGAACTCTACGCATCGAAATTAGTCGATTTCGTCGATAAAAACACCACTGAATATTTTCACGGTTTTTGAAAAAAACCTCAGGTTAACCCCTTTGAATTTTTTTGACCCCAAAAAGTGAAAGTCTCAAATCGGATGCTTTTTCGATATTTTCTTGTATACTTTGAGCAGAAAATTCGATTGGCGCAGACAGATTCATCGTAAGTATGATATTTTAAATTTTATCTGGCTTGAAAGTAAGCAAGTGCGATGCAAATCTGAGCCTCCTTTACTTCGCATTTTGAAACGGATTAAAGTGTTTGCGCCAGGATCCAGCGCGTTTTTCGAACTCTACGCATCGAAATTAGTCGATTTCGTCGATAAAAACACCACTGAATATTTTCACGGTTTTTGAAAAAAACCTAAGGTTAACCCCTTTGAATTTTTTTGACCCCAAAAAGTGAAAGTCTCAAATCGGATGCTTTTTCGATATTTTCTTGTATACTTTGAGCAGAAAATTCGATTGGCGCAGACAGATTCATCGTAAGTATGATATTTTAAATTTTATCTGGCTTGAAAGTAAGCAAATGCGATGCAAATCTGGCCTTCTTTACTTCGCATTTTGAGACGGATTAAAGTGTTTGCGCCAGGATCCAGCGCGTTTTTCGAACTCTACGCATCGAAATTAGTCGATTTCGTCGATAAAAACACCACTGAATATTTTCACGGTTTTTGAAAAAAACCTAAGGTTAACCCCTTTGAATTTTTTTGACCCCAAAATGTGAAAGTCTCAAATCGGATGCTTTTTCGATATTTTCTTGTATACTTTGAGCAGAAAATTCGATTGGCGCAGACAGATTCATCGTAAGTATGATATTTTAAATTTTATCTGGCTTGAAAGTAAGCAAATGCGATGCAAATCTGAGCCTCCTTTACTTCGCATTTTGAGACGGATTAAAGTGTTTGCGCCAGGATCCAGCGCGTTTTTCGAACTCTACGCATCGAAATTAGTCGATTTCGTCGATAAAAACACCACTGAATATTTTCACGGTTTTTGAAAAAAACCTAAGGTTAACCCCTTTGAATTTTTTTGACCCCAAAATGTGAAAGTCTCAAATCGGATGCTTTTTCGATATTTTCTTGTATACTTTGAGCAGAAAATTCGATTGGCGCAGACAGATTCATCGTAAGTATGATATTTTAAATTTTATCTGGCTTGAAAGTAAGCAAATGCGATGCAAATCTGAGCCTCCTTTACTTCGCATTTTGAGACGGATTAAAGTGTTTGCGCCAGGATCCAGCGCGTTTTTCGAACTCTACGCATCGAAATTAGTCGATTTCGTCGATAAAAACACCACTGAATATTTTCACGGTTTTTGAAAAAAACCCTTTGAATTTTTTCGACCCCAAAAAGTGAAAGTCTCAAATCGGATGCTTTTTCGATATTTTCTTGTATACTTTAAGCAGAAAATTCGATTGGCGCAGACAGATTCATCGTAAGTATGATATTTTAAATTTTATCTGGCTTGAAAGTAAGCAAATGCGATGCAAATCTGAGCCTCCTTTACTTCGCATTTTGAGACGGATTAAAGTGTTTGCGCCAGGATCCAGCGCGTTTTTCGAACTCTACGCATCGAAATTAGTCGATTTCGTCGATAAAAACACCACTGAATATTTTCACGGTTTTTGAAAAAAACCTCAGGTTAACCCCTTTGAATTTTTTTGACCCCAAAAAGTGAAAGTCTCAAATCGGATGCTTTTTCGATATTTTCTTGTATACTTTGAGCAGAAAATTCGATTGGCGCAGACAGATTCATCGTAAGTATGATATTTTAAATTTTATCTGGCTTGAAAGTAAGCAAGTGCGATGCAAATCTGAGCCTCCTTTACTTCGCATTTTGAGACGGATTAAAGTGTTTGCGCCAGGATCCAGCGCGTTTTTCGAACTCTACGCATCGAAATTAGTCGATTTCGTCGATAATAACACCACTGAATATTTTCACGGTTTTTGAAAAAAACCTAAGGTTAACCCCTTTGAATTTTTTTGACCCCAAAAAGTGAAAGTCTCAAATCGGATGCTTTTTCGATATTTTCTTGTATACTTTGAGCAGAAAATTCGATTGGCGCAGACAGATTCATCGTAAGTATGATATTTTAAATTTTATCTGGCTTGAAAGTAAGCAAATGCGATGCAAATCTGAGCCTTCTTTACTTCGCATTTTGAGACGGATTAAAGTGTTTGCGCCAGGATCCAGCGCATTTTTCGAATTCTACGCATCGAAATTAGTCGATTTCTTCGATAAAAACACCACTGAATATTTTCACGGTTTTTGAAAAGAACCTAAGGTTAACCCTTTGAATTTTTTTGACCCCAAAAAGTGAAAGTCTCAAATCGGATGCTTTTTCGATATTTTCTTGTTTACTTTGAGCAGAGAATTCGATTGGCGCAGACAGATTCATCGTAAGTATGATATTTTAAATTTTATCTGGCTTGAAAGTAAGCAAATGCGATGCAAATCTGAGCCTCCTTTACATCGCATTTTGAGACGGATTAAAGTGTTTGCGCCAGGATCCAGCGCGTTTTTCGAACTCTACGCATCGAAATTAGTCGATTTCGTCGATAAAAACACCACTGAATATTTTCACGGTTTTTGAAAAAAACCCTTTGAATTTTTTTGACCCCAAAAAGTGAAAGTCTCAAATCGGATGCTTTTTCGATATTTTCTTGTATACTTTGAGCAGAAAATTCGATTGGCGCAGACAGATTCATCGTAAGTATGATATTTTAAATTTTATCTGGCTTGAAAGTAATCAAATGCGATGCAAATCTGAGCCTCCTTTACTTCGCATTTTGAGACGGATTAAAGTGTTTGCGCCAGGATCCAGCGCGTTTTTCGAACTCTACGCATCGAAATTAGTCGATTTCGTCGATAAAAACACCACTGAATATTTTCACGGTTTTTGAAAAAAACCTAAGGTTAACCCCTTTGAATTTTTTTGACCCCAAAAAGTGAAAGTCTCAAATCGGATGCTTTTTCGATCTTTTCTTGTATACTTTGGGCAGAAAATTCGATTGGCGCAGACAGATTCATCGTAAGTATGATATTTTAAATTTTATCTGGCTTGAAAGTAAGCAAATGCGATGCAAACCTGAGCCTCCTTTACATCGCATTTTGAGACGGATTAACGTGTTTGCGCCAGGATCCAGCGCGTTTTTCGAACTCTACGCATCGAAATTAGTCGATTTCGTCGATAAAAACACCACTGAATATTTTCACGGTTTTTGAATAAAACCTAAGGTTAACCCCTTTGAATTTTTTTGACCCCAAAAAGTGAAAGTCTCAAATCGGATGCTTTTTCGATATTTTCTTGTATACTTTGAGCAGAAAATTCGATTGGCGCAGACAGATTCATCGTAAGTATGATATTTTAAATTTTATCTGGCTTGAAAGTAAGCAAATGCGATGCAAATCTGAGCCTCCTTTACTTCGCATTTTGAGACGGATTAAAGTGTTTGCGCCAGGATCCAGCGCGTTTTTCGAACTCTACGCATCGAAATTAGTCGATTTCGTCGATAAAAACACCACTGAATATTTTCACGGTTTTTGAAAAAAACCTAAGGTTAACCTCTTTGAATTTTTTTGACCCCAAAAAGTGAAAGTCTCAAATCGGATGCTTTTTCGATATTTTCTTGTATACTTTGAGCAGAAAATTCGATTGGCGCAGACAGATTCATCGTAAGTATGATATTTTAAATTTTATCTGGCTTGAAAGTAAGCAAATGCGATGCAAATCTGAGCCTCCTTTACTTCGCATTTTGAGACGGATTAAAGTGTTTGCGCCAGGATCCAGCGCGTTTTTCGAACTCTACGCATCGAAATTAGTCGATTTCGTCGATAAAAACACCACTGAATATTTTCACGGTTTTTGAAAAAAACCTAAGGTTAACCTCTTTGAATTTTTTTGACCCCAAAAAGTGAAAGTTTCAAATCGGATGCTTTTTCGATATTTTCTTGTATACTTTGAGCAGAAAATTCGATTGGCGCAGACAGATTCATCGTAAGTATGATATTTTAAATTTTATCTGGCTTGAAAGTAAGCAAATGCGATGCAAATCTGAGCCTCCTTTACTTTGCATTTTGATACGGATTAAAGTGTTTGCGCCAGGATCCAGCGCGTTTTTCGAACTCTACGCATCGAAATTAGTCGATTTCGTCGATAAAAACACCACTGAATATTTTCACGGTTTTTGAAAAAAACCTAAGGTTAACCCCTTTGAATTTTTTTGACCCCAAAAAGTGAAAGTCTCAAATCGGATGCTTTTTCGATCTTTTCTTGTATACTTTGAGCAGAAAATTCGATTGGCGCAGACAGATTCATCGTAAGTATGATATTTTAAATTTTATCTGGCTTGAAAGTAAGCAAATGCGATGCAAATCTGAGCCTCCTTTACATCGCATTTTGAGACGGATTAAAGTGTTTGCGCCAGGATCCAGCGCGTTTTTCGAACTCTACGCATCGAAATTAGTCGATTTCGTCGATAAAAACACCACTGAATATTTTCACGGTTTTTGAAAAAAACCCTTTGAATTTTTTTGACCCCAAAAAGTGAAAGTCTCAAATCGGATGCTTTTTCGATATTTTCTTGTATACTTTGAGCAGAAAATTTGATTGGCGCAGACAGATTCATCGTAAGTATGATATTTTAAATTTTATCTGGCTTGAAAGTAAGCAAATGCGATGCAAATCTGAGCCTCCTTTACTTCGCATTTTGAGACGGATTAAAGTGTTTGCGCCAGGATCCAGCGCGTTTTTCGAACTCTACGCATCGAAATTAGTCGATTTCGTCGATAAAAACACCACTGAATATTTTCACGGTTTTTGAAAAAAATTTAAGGTTAACCCCTTTGAATTTTTTTGACCCCAAAAAGTGAAAGTCTCAAATCGGATGCTTTTCCGATATTTTCTTGTATACTTTGAGCAGAAAATTCGATTGGCGCAGACAGATTCATCGTAAGTATGATATTTTAAATTTTATCTGGCTTGAAAGTAAGCAAATGCGATGCAAATCTGAGCCTCCTTTACTGCGCATTTTGAGACGGATTAAAGTGTTTGCGCCAGGATCCAGCGCGTTTTTCGAACTCTACGCATCGAAATTAGTCGATTTCGTCGATAAAAACACCACTGAATATTTTCACGGTTTTTGAAAAAAAACTAAGGTTAACCTCTTTGAATTTTTTTGACCCCAAAAAGTGAAAGTCTCAAATCGGATGCTTTTTCGATATTTTCTTGTATACTTTGAGCAGAAAATTCGATTGGCGCAGACAGATTCATCGTAAGTATGATATTTTAAATTTTATCTGGCTTGAAAGTAAGCAAATGCGATGCAAATCTGAGCCTCCTTTACTTCGCATTTTGAGACGGATTAAAGTGTTTGCGCCAGGATCCAGCGCGTTTTTCGAACTCTACGCATCGAAATTAGTCGATTTCGTCGATAATAACACCACTGAATATTTTCACGGTTTTTGAAAAAAACCTCAGGTTAACCCCTTTGAATTTTTTTGACCCCAAAAAGTGAAAGTCTCAAATCGGATGCTTTTTCGATATTTTCTTGTATACTTTGAGCAGAAAATTCGATTGGCGCAGACAGATTCATCGTAAGTATGATATTTTAAATTTTATCTGGCTTGAAAGTAAGCAAGTGCGATGCAAATCTGAGCCTCCTTTACTTCGCATTTTAAGACGGATTAAAGTGTTTGCGCCAGGATCCAGCGCGTTTTTCCAACTCTACGCATCGAAATTAGTCGATTTCGTCGATAATAACACCACTGAATATTTTCACGGTTTTTGAAAAAAACCTAAGGTTAACCCCTTTGAATTTTTTTGACCCCAAAAAGTGAAAGTCTCAAATCGGATGCTTTTTCGATATTTTCTTGTATACTTTGAGCAGAAAATTCGATTGGCGCAGACAGATTCATCGTAAGTATGATATTTTAAATTTTATCTGGCTTGAAAGTAAGCAAATGCGATGCAAATCTGAGCCTTCTTTACTTCGCATTTTGAGACGGATTAAAGTGTTTGCGCCAGGATCCAGCGCGTTTTTCGAATTCTACGCATCGAAATTAGTCGATTTCTTCGATAAAAACACCACTGAATATTTTCACGGTTTTTGAAAAGAACCTAAGGTTAACCCTTTGAATTTTTTTGACCCCAAAAAGTGAAAGTCTCAAATCGGATGCTTTTTCGATATTTTCTTGTATACTTTGAGCAGAAAATTCGATTGGCGCAGACAGATTCATCGTAAGTATGATATTTTAAATTTTATCTGGCTTGAAAGTAAGCAAATGCGATGCAAATCTGAGCCTCCTTTACTTCGCATTTTGAGACGGATTAAAGTGTTTGCGCCAGGATCCAGCGCGTTTTTCGAACTCTACGCATCGAAATTAGTCGATTTCATCGATAAAAACACCACTGAATATTTTCACGGTTTTTGAAAAAAACCTAAGGTTAACCCCTTTGAATTTTTTTGACCCCAAAAAGAGAAAGTCTCAAATCGGATGCTTTTTCGATATTTTCTTGTATACTTTGAGCAGAAAATTCGATTGGCGCAGACAGATTCATCGTAAGTATGATATTTTAAATTTTATCTGGCTTGAAAGTAAGCAAATGCGATGCAAATCTGAGCCTCCTTTACTTCGCATTTTGAGACGGATTAAAGTGTTTGCGCCAGGATCCAGCGCGTTTTTCGAACTCTACGCATCGAAATTAGTCGATTTCGTCGATAAAAACACCACTGAATATTTTCACGGTTTTTGAAAAAAACCTAAGGTTAACCTCTTTGAATTTTTTTGACCCCAAAAAGTGAAAGTCTCAAATCGGATGCTTTTTCGATATTTTCTTGTATACTTTGAGCAGAAAATTCGATTGGCGCAGACAGATTCATCGTAAGTATGATATTTTAAATTTTATCTGGCTTGAAAGTAATCAAATGCGATGCAAATCTGAGCCTCCTTTACTTCGCATTTTGAGACGGATTAAAGTGTTTGCGCCAGGATCCAGCGCGTTTTTCGAACTCTACGCATCGAAATTAGTCGATTTCGTCGATAAAAACACCACTGAATATTTTCACGGTTTTTGAAAAAAACCTAAGGTTAACCCCTTTGAATTTTTTTGACCCCAAAAAGTGAAAGTCTCAAATCGGATGCTTTTTCGATCTTTTCTTGTATACTTTGAGCAGAAAATTCGATTGGCGCAGACAGATTCATCGTAAGTATGATATTTTAAATTTTATCTGGCTTGAAAGTAAGCAAATGCGATGCAAATCTGAGCCTCCTTTACTTCGCATTTTGAGACGGATTAAAGTGTTTGCGCCAGGATCCAGCGCATTTTTCGAACTCTACGCATCGAAATTAGTCGATTTCGTCGATAAAAACACCACTGAATATTTTCACGGTTTTTGAAAAAAACCTCAGGTTAACCCCTTTGAATTTTTTTGACCCCAAAAAGTGAAAGTCTCAAATCGGATGCTTTTTCGATATTTTCTTGTATACTTTGAGCAGAAAATTCGATTGGCGCAGACAGATTCATCGTAAGTATGATATTTTAAATTTTATCTGGCTTGAAAGTAAGCAAGTGCGATGCAAATCTGAACCTCCTTTACTTCGCATTTTGAGACGGATTAAAGTGTTTGCGCCAGGATCCAGCGCGTTTTTCGAACTCTACGCATCGAAATTAGTCGATTTCGTCGATAAAAACACCACTGAATATTTTCACGGTTTTTGAAAAAAACCTAAGGTTAACCCCTTTGAATTTTTTTGACCCCAAAAAGTGAAAGTCTCAAATCGGATGCTTTTTCGATATTTTCTTGTATACTTTGAGCAGAAAATTCGATTGGCGCAGACAGATTCATCGTAAGTATGATATTTTAAATTTTATCTGGCTTGAAAGTAAGCAAATGCGATGCAAATCTGAGCCTTCTTTACTTCGCATTTTGAGACGGATTAAAGTGTTTGCGCCAGGATCCAGCGCGTTTTTCGAATTCTACGCATCGAAATTAGTCGATTTCTTCGATAAAAACACCACTGAATATTTTCACGGTTTTTGAAAAGAACCTAAGGTTAACCCTTTGAATTTTTTTGACCCCAAAAAGTGAAAGTCTCAAATCGGATGCTTTTTCGATATTTTCTTGTTTACTTTGAGCAGAGAATTCGATTGGCGCAGACAGATTCATCGTAAGTATGATATTTTAAATTTTATCTGGCTTGAAAGTAAGCAAATGCGATGCAAATCTGAGCCTCCTTTACTTCGCATTTTGAGACGGATTAAAGTGTTTGCGCCAGGATCCAGCGCGTTTTTCGAACTCTACGCATCGAAATTAGTCGATTTCGTCGATAAAAACACCACTGAATATTTTCACGGTTTTTGAAAAAAACCTAAGGTTAACCCCTTTGAATTTTTTTGACCCCAAAAAGTGAAAGTCTCAAATCGGATGCTTTTTCGATATTTTCTTGTATACTTTGAGCAGAAAATTCGATTGGCGCAGACAGATTCATCGTAAGTATGATATTTTAAATTTTATCTGGCTTGAAAGTAAGCAAATGCGATGCAAATCTGAGCCTCCTTTACTTCGCATTTTGAGACGGATTAAAGTGTTTGCGCCAGGATCCAGCGCGTTTTTCGAACTCTACGCATCGAAATTAGTCGATTTCGTCGATAAAAACACCACTGAATATTTTCACGGTTTTTGAAAAAAACCCTTTGAATTTTTTTGACCCCAAAAAGTGAAAGTCTCAAATCGGATGCTTTTTCGATATTTTCTTGTATACTTTGAGCAGAAAATTCGATTGGCGCAGACAGATTCATCGTAAGTATGATATTTTAAATTTTATCTGGCTTGAAAGTAAGCAAATGCGATGCAAATCTGAGCCTCCTTTACTTCGCATTTTGAGACGGATTAAAGTGTTTGCGCCAGGATCCAGCGCGTTTTTCGAACTCTACGCATCGAAATTAGTCGATTTCGTCGATAAAAACACCACTGAATATTTTCACGGTTTTTGAAAAAAACCTCAGGTTAACCCCTTTGAATTTTTTTGAACCCAAAAAGTTAAAGTCTCAAATCGGATGCTTTTTCGATATTTTCTTGTATACTTTGAGCAGAAAATTCGATTGGCGCAGACAGATTCATCGTAAGTATGATATTTTAAATTTTATCTGGCTTGAAAGTAAGCAAATGCGATGCAAATCTGAGCCTCCTTTACTTCGCATTTTGAGTCGGATTAAAGTGTTTGCGCCAGGATCCAGCGCGGTTTTCGAACTCTACGCATCGAAATTAGTCGATTTCGTCGATAAAAACACCACTGAATATTTTCACGGTTTTTGAAAAAAACCCTTTGAATTTTTTTGACCCCAAAAAGTGAAAGTCTCAAATCGGATGCTTTTTCGATATTTTCTTGTATACTTTGAGCAGAAAATTCGATTGGCGCAGACAGATTCATCGTAAGTATGATATTTTAAATTTTATCTGGCTTGAAAGTAAGCAAATGCGATGCAAATCTGAGCCTCCTTTACTTCGCATTTTGAGACGGATTAAAGTGTTTGCGCCAGGATCCAGCGCGTTTTTCGAACTCTACGCATCGAAATTAGTCGATTTCGTCGATAAAAACACCACTGAATATTTTCACGGTTTTTGAAAAAAACCCTTTGAATTTTTTTGACCCCAAAAAGTGAAAGTCTCAAATCGGATGCTTTTTCGATATTTTCTTGTATACTTTGAGCAGAAAATTCGATTGGCGCAGACAGATTCATCGTAAGTATGATATTTTAAATTTTATCTGGCTTGAAAGTAAGCAAATGCGATGCAAATCTGAGCCTCCTTTACTTCGCATTTTGAGACGGATTAAAGTGTTTGCGCCAGGATCCAGCGCGTTTTTCGAACTCTACGCATCGAAATTAGTCGATTTCGTCGATAAAAACACCACTGCATATTTTCACGGTTTTTGAAAAAAACCTCAGGTTAACCCCTTTGAATTTTTTTGAACCCAAAAAGTTAAAGTCTCAAATCGGATGCTTTTTCGATATTTTCTTGTATACTTTGAGCAGAAAATTCGATTGGCGCAGACAGATTCATCGTAAGTATGATATTTTAAATTTTATCTGGCTTGAAAGTAAGCAAATGCGATGCAAATCTGAGCCTCCTTTACTTCGCATTTTGAAACGGATTAAAGTGTTTGCGCCAGGATCCAGCGCGTTTTTCAAACTCTACGCATCGAAATTAGTCGATTTCGTCGATAAAAACACCACTGAATATTTTCACGGTCTTTGAAAAAAACCTAAGGTTAACCCCTTTGAATTTTTTTTGACCCCAAAAAGTGAAAGTCTCAAATCGGATGCTTTTTCGATCTTTTCTTGTATACTTTGAGCAGAAAATTCGATTGGCGCAAACAGATTCATCGTAAGTATGATATTTTAAATTTTATCTGGCTTGAAAGTAAGCAAATGCGATGCAAATCTGAGCCTCCTTTACATCGCATTTTGAGACGGATTAAAGTGTTTGCGCCAGGATCCAGCGCGTTTTTCGAACTCTACGCATCGAAATTAGTCGATTTCGTCGATAAAAACACCACTGAATATTTTCACGGTTTTTGAATAAAACCTAAGGTTAACCCCTTTGAATTTTTTTGACCCCAAAAAGTGAAAGTCTCAAATCGGATGCTTTTTCGATATTTTCTTGTATACTTTGAGCAGAAAATTCGATTGGCGCAGACAGATTCATCGTAAGTATGATATTTTAAATTTTATCTGGCTTGAAAGTAAGCAAATGCGATGCAAATCTGAGCCTCCTTTACTTCGCATTTTGAGACGGATTAAAGTGTTTGCGCCAGGATCCAGCGCGTTTTTCGAACTCTACGCATCGAAATTAGTCGATTTCGTCGATAAAAACACCACTGAATATTTTCACGGTTTTTGAAAAAAACCTAAGGTTAACCCCTTTGAATTTTTTTGACCCCAAAAAGAGAAAGTCTCAAATCGGATGCTTTTTCGATCTTTTCTTGTATACTTCGAGCAGAAAATTCGATTGGCGCAGACAGATTCATCGTAAGTATGATATTTTAAATTTTATCTGGCTTGAAAGTAAGCAAATGCGATGCAAATCTGAGCCTCCTTTACATCGCATTTTGAGACGGATTAAAGTGTTTGCGCCAGGATCCAGCGCGTTTTTCGAACTCTACGCATCGAAATTAGTCGATTTCGTCGATAAAAACACCACTGAATATTTTCACGGTTTTTGAATAAAACCTAAGGTTAACACCTTTGAATTTTTTTGACCCCAAAAAGTGAAAGTCTCAAATCGGATGCTTTTTCGATATTTTCTTGTATACTTTGAGCAGAAAATTCGATTGGCGCAAACAGATTCATCGTAAGTATGATATTTTAAATTTTATCTGGCTTGAAAGTAAGCAAATGCGATGCAAATCTGAGCCTCCTTTACTTCGCATTTTGAGACGGATTAAAGTGTTTGCGCCAGGATCCAGCGCGTTTTTCGAACTCTACGCATTGAAATTAGTCGATTTCGTCGATAAAAACACCACTGAATATTTTCACGGTTTTTGAATAAAACCTAAGGTTAACCCCTTTGAATTTTTTTGACCCCAAAAAGTGAAAGTCTCAAATCGGATGCTTTTTCGATATTTTCTTGTATACTTTGAGCAGAAAATTCGATTGGCGCAGACAGATTCATCGTAAGTATGATATTTTAAATTTTATCTGGCTTGAAAGTAAGCAAATGCGATGCAAATCTGAGCCTCCTTTACTTCGCATTTTGAGACGGATTAAAGTGTTTGCGCCAGGATCCAGCGCGTTTTTCGAACTCTACGCATCGAAATTAGTCGATTTCGTCGATAAAAACACAACTGAATATTTTCACGGTTTTTGAAAAAAACCTAAGGTTAACCCCTTTGAATTTTTTTGACCCCAAAAAGTGAAAGTCTCAAATCGGATGCTTTTTCGATATTTTCTTGTATACTTTGAGCAGAAAATTCGATTGGCGCAGACAGATTCATCGTAAGTATGATATTTTAAATTTTATCTGGCTTGAAAGTAAGCAAATGCGATGCAAATCTGAGCCTCCTTTACTTCGCATTTTGAGACGGATTAAAGTGTTTGCGCCAGGATCCAGCGCGTTTTTCGAACTCTACGCATCGAAATTAGTCGATTTCGTCGATAAAAACACCACTGAATATTTTCACGGTTTTTGAAAAAAACCCTTTGAATTTTTTTGACCCCAAAAAGTGAAAGTCTCAAATCGGATGCTTTTTCGATATTTTCTTGTATACTTTGAGCAGAAAATTCGATTGGCGCAGACAGATTCATCGTAAGTATGATATTTTAAATTTTATCTGGCTTGAAAGTAAGCAAATGCGATGCAAATCTGAGCCTCCTTTACTTCGCATTTTGAGACGGATTAAAGTGTTTGCGCCAGGATCCAGCGCGTTTTTCGAACTCTACGCATCGAAATTAGTCGATTTCGTCGATAAAAACACCACTGAATATTTTCACGGTTTTTGAAAAAAACCCTTTGAATTTTTTTGACCCCAAAAAGTGAAAGTCTCAAATCGGATGCTTTTTCGATATTTTCTTGTATACTTTGAGCAGAAAATTCGATTGGCGCAGACAGATTCATCGTAAGTATGATATTTTAAATTTTATCTGGCTTGAAAGTAAGCAAATGCGATGCAAATCTGAGCCTCCTTTACTTCGCATTTTGAGACGGATTAAAGTGTTTGCGCCAGGATCCAGCGCGTTTTTCGAACTCTACGCATCGAAATTAGTCGATTTCGTCGATAAAAACACCACTGAATATTTTCACGGTTTTTGAAAAAAACCTCAGGTTAACCCCTTTGAATTTTTTTGAACCCAAAAAGTTAAAGTCTCAAATCGGATGCTTTTTCGATATTTTCTTGTATACTTTGAGCAGAAAATTCGATTGGCGCAGACAGATTCATCGTAAGTATGATATTTTAAATTTTATCTGGCTTGAAAGTAAGCAAATGCGATGCAAATCTGAGCCTCCTTTACTTCGCATTTTGAAACGGATTAAAGTGTTTGCGCCAGGATCCAGCGCGTTTTTCGAACTCTACGCATCGAAATTAGTCGATTTCGTCGATAAAAACACCACTGAATATTTTCACGGTCTTTGAAAAAAACCTAAGGTTAACCCCTTTGAATTTTTTTTGACCCCAAAAAGTGAAAGTCTCAAATCGGATGCTTTTTCGATCTTTTCTTGTATACTATGAGCAGAAAATTCGAGTGGCGCAAACAGATTCATCGTAAGTATGATATTTTAAATTTTATCTGGCTTGAAAGTAAGCAAATGCGATGCAAATCTGAGCCTCCTTTACATCGCATTTTGAGACGGATTAAAGTGTTTGCGCCAGGATCCAGCGCGTTTTTCGAACTCTACGCATCGAAATTAGTCGATTTCGTCGATAAAAACACCACTGAATATTTTCACGGTTTTTGAATAAAACCTAAGGTTAACCCCTTTGAATTTTTTTGACCCCAAAAAGTGAAAGTCTCAAATCGGATGCTTTTTCGATATTTTCTTGTATACTTTGAGCAGAAAATTCGATTGGCGCAGACAGATTCATCGTAAGTATGATATTTTAAATTTTATCTGGCTTGAAAGTAAGCAAATGCGATGCAAATCTGAGCCTCCTTTACTTCGCATTTTGAGACGGATTAAAGTGTTTGCGCCAGGATCCAGCGCGTTTTTCGAACTCTACGCATCGAAATTAGTCGATTTCGTCGATAAAAACACCACTGAATATTTTCACGGTTTTTGAAAAAAACCTAAGGTTAACCCCTTTGAATTTTTTTGACCCCAAAAAGAGAAAGTCTCAAATCGGATGCTTTTTCGATCTTTTCTTGTATACTTTGAGCAGAAAATTCGATTGGCGCAGACAGATTCATCGTAAGTATGATATTTTAAATTTTATCTGGCTTGAAAGTAAGCAAATGCGATGCAAATCTGAGCCTCCTTTACATCGCATTTTGAGACGGATTAAAGTGTTTGCGCCAGGATCCAGCGCGTTTTTCGAACTCTACGCATCGAAATTAGTCGATTTCGTCGATAAAAACACCACTGAATATTTTCACGGTTTTTGAAAAAAACCTAAGGTTAACCCCTTTGAATTTTTTTGACCCCAAAAAGTGAAAGTCTCAAATCGGATGCTTTTTCGATATTTTCTTGTATACTTTGAGCAGAAAATTCGATTGGCGCAAACAGATTCATCGTAAGTATGATATTTTAAATTTTATCTGGCTTGAAAGTAAGCAAATGCGATGCAAATCTGAGCCTCCTTTACTTCGCATTTTGAGACGGATTAAAGTGTTTGCGCCAGGATCCAGCGCGTTTTTCGAACTCTACGCATTGAAATTAGTCGATTTCGTCGATAAAAACACCACTGAATATTTTCACGGTTTTTGAATAAAACCTAAGGTTAACCCCTTTGAATTTTTTTGACCCCAAAAAGTGAAAGTCTCAAATCGGATGCTTTTTCGATATTTTCTTGTATACTTTGAGCAGAAAATTCGATTGGCGCAGACAGATTCATCGTAAGTATGATATTTTAAATTTTATCTGGCTTGAAAGTAAGCAAATGCGATGCAAATCTGAGCCTCCTTTACTTCGCATTTTGAGACGGATTAAAGTGTTTGCGCCAGGATCCAGCGCGTTTTTCGAACTCTACGCATCGAAATTAGTCGATTTCGTCGATAAAAACACAACTGAATATTTTCACGGTTTTTGAAAAAAACCTAAGGTTAACCCCTTTGAATTTTTTTGACCCCAAAAAGTGAAAGTCTCAAATCGGATGCTTTTTCGATATTTTCTTGTATACTTTGAGCAGAAAATTCGATTGGCGCAGACAGATTCATCGTAAGTATGATATTTTAAATTTTATCTGGCTTGAAAGTAAGCAAATGCGATGCAAATCTGAGCCTCCTTTACTTCGCATTTTGAGACGGATTAAAGTGTTTGCGCCAGGATCCAGCGCGTTTTTCGAACTCTACGCATCGAAATTAGTCGATTTCGTCGATAAAAACACCACTGAATATTTTCACGGTTTTTGAAAAAAACCTAAGGTTAACCCCTTTGAATTTTTTTGACCCCAAAAAGAGAAAGTCTCAAATCGGATGCTTTTTCGATATTTTCTTGTATACTTTGAGCAGAAAATTCGATTGGCGCAGACAGATTCATCGTAAGTATGATATTTTAAATTTTATCTGGCTTGAAAGTAAGCAAATGCGATGCAAATCTGAGCCTCCTTTACTTCGCATTTTGAGACGGATGAAAGTGTTTGCGCCAGGATCCAGCGCGTTTTTCGAACTCTACGCATCGAAATTAGTCGATTTCGTCGATAAAAACACCACTGAATATTTTCACGGTTTTTGAAAAAAACCTAAGGTTAACCCCTTTGAATTTTTTTGACCCCAAAAAGTGAAAGTCTCAAATCGGATGCTTTTTCGATATTTTCTTGTATACTTTGAGCAGAAAATTCGATTGGCGCAGACAGATTCATCGTAAGTATGATATTTTAAATTTTATCTGGCTTGAAAGTAAGCAAATGCGATGCAAATCTGAGCCTCCTTTACTTCGCATTTTGAGACGGATTAAAGTGTTTGCGCCAGGATCCAGCGCGTTTTTCGAACTCTACGCATCGAAATTAGTCGATTTCGTCGATAAAAACACCACTGAATATTTTCACGGTTTTTGAAAAAACCCCTTTGAATTTTTTTGACCCCAAAAAGTGAAAGTCTCAAATCGGATGCTTTTTCGATATTTTCTTGTATACTTTGAGCAGAAAATTCGATTGGCGCAGACAGATTCATCGTAAGTATGATATTTTAAATTTTATCTGGCTTGAAAGTAAGCAAATGCGATGCAAATCTGAGCCTCCTTTACTTCGCATTTTGAGACGGATTAAAGTGTTTGCGCCAGGATCCAGCGCGTTTTTCGAACTCTACGCATCGAAATTAGTCGATTTCGTCGATAAAAACACCACTGAATATTTTCACGGTTTTTGAAAAAAACCTAAGGTTAACCCCTTTGAATTTTTTTGACCCCAAAAAGTGAAAGTCTCAAATCGGATGCTTTTTCGATATTTTCTTGTATACTTTGAGCAGAAAATTCGATTGGCGCAGAGAGATTCATCGTAAGTATGATATTTTAAATTTTATCTGGCTTGAAAGTAAGCAAATGCGATGCAAATCTGAGCCTCCTTTACTTCGCATTTTGAGACGGATTAAAGTGTTTGCGCCAGGATCCAGCGCGTTTTTCGAACTCTACGCATCGAAATTAGTCGATTTCGTCGATAAAAACACCACTGAATATTTTCACGGTTTTTGAAAAAAACCTAAGGTTAACCCCTTTGAATTTTTTTGACCCCAAAAAGTGAAAGTCTCAAATCGGATGCTTTTTCGATCTTTTCTTGTATACTTTGAGCAGAAAATTCGATTGGCGCAGACAGATTCATCGTAAGTATGATATTTTAAATTTTATCTGGCTTGAAAGTAAGCAAATGCGATGCAAATCTGAGCCTCCTTTACTTCGCATTTTGAGACGGATTAAAGTGTTTGCGCCAGGATCTAGCGCATTTTTCGAACTCTACGCATCGAAATTAGTCGATTTCGTCGATAAAAACACCACTGAATATTTTCACGGTTTTTGAAAAAAACCTCAGGTTAACCCCTTTGAATTTTTTTGACCCCAAAAAGTGAAAGTCTCAAATCGGATGCTTTTTCGATATTTTCTTGTATACTTTGAGCAGAAAATTCGATTGGCGCAGACAGATTCATCGTAAGTATGATATTTTAAATTTTATCTGGCTTGAAAGTAAGCAAGTGCGATGCAAATCTGAGCCTCCTTTACTTCGCATTTTGAGACGGATTAAAGTGTTTGCGCCAGGATCCAGCGCGTTTTTCGAACTCTACGCATCGAAATTAGTCGATTTCGTCGATAAAAACACCACTGAATATTTTCACGGTTTTTGAAAAAAACCTAAGGTTAACCCCTTTGAATTTTTTTGACCCCAAAAAGTGAAAGTCTCAAATCGGATGCTTTTTCGATATTTTCTTGTATACTTTGAGCAGAAAATTCGATTGGCGCAGACAGATTCATCGTAAGTATGATATTTTAAATTTTATCTGGCTTGAAAGTAAGCAAATGCGATGCAAATCTGAGCCTTCTTTACTTCGCATTTTGAGACGGATTAAAGTGTTTGCGCCAGGATCCAGCGCGTTTTTCGAATTCTACGCATCGAAATTAGTCGATTTCTTCGATAAAAACACCACTGAATATTTTCACGGTTTTTGAAAAGAACCTAAGGTTAACCCTTTGAATTTTTTTGACCCCAAAAAGTGAAAGTCTCAAATCGGATGCTTTTTCGATATTTTCTTGTTTACTTTGAGCAGAGAATTCGATTGGCGCAGACAGATTCATCGTAAGTATGATATTTTAAATTTTATCTGGCTTGAAAGTAAGCAAATGCGATGCAAATCTGAGCCTCCTTTACTTCGCATTTTGAGACGGATTAAAGTGTTTGCGCCAGGATCCAGCGCGTTTTTCGAACTCTACGCATCGAAATTAGTCGATTTCGTCGATAAAAACACCACTGAATATTTTCACGGTTTTTGAAAAAAACCTAAGGTTAACCCCTTTGAATTTTTTTGACCCCAAAAAGTGAAAGTCTCAAATCGGATGCTTTTTCGATATTTTCTTGTATACTTTGAGCAGAAAATTCGATTGGCGCAGACAGATTCATCGTAAGTATGATATTTTAAATTTTATCTGGCTTGAAAGTAAGCAAATGCGATGCAAATCTGAGCCTCCTTTACTTCGCATTTTGAGACGGATTAAAGTGTTTGCGCCAGGATCCAGCGCGTTTTTCGAACTCTACGCATCGAAATTAGTCGATTTCGTCGATAAAAACACCACTGAATATTTTCACGGTTTTTGAAAAAAACCTAAGGTTAACCCCTTTGAATTTTTTTGACCCCAAAAAGTGAAAGTCTCAAATCGGATGCTTTTTCGATATTTTCTTGTATACTTTGAGCAGAAAATTCGATTGGCGCAGACAGATTCATCGTAAGTATGATATTTTAAATTTTATCTGGCTTGAAAGTAAGCAAATGCGATGCAAATCTGAGCCTCCTTTACTTCGCATTTTGAGACGGATTAAAGTGTTTGCGCCAGGATCCAGCGCGTTTTTCGAACTCTACGCATTGAAATTAGTCGATTTCGTCGATAAAAACACCACTGAATATTTTCACGGTTTTTGAATAAAACCTAAGGTTAACCCCTTTGAATTTTTTTGACCCCAAAAAGTGAAAGTCTCAAATCGGATGCTTTTTCGATATTTTCTTGTATACTTTGAGCAGAAAATTCGATTGGCGCAGACAGATTCATCGTAAGTATGATATTTTAAATTTTATCTGGCTTGAAAGTAAGCAAATGCGATGCAAATCTGAGCCTCCTTTACTTCGCATTTTGAGACGGATTAAAGTGTTTGCGCCAGGATCCAGCGCGTTTTTCGAACTCTACGCATCGAAATTAGTCGATTTCGTCGATAAAAACACCACTGAATATTTTCACGGTTTTTGAAAAAAACCTAAGGTTAACCCCTTTGAATTTTTTTGACCCCAAAAAGAGAAAGTCTCAAATCGGATGCTTTTTCGATATTTTCTTGTATACTTTGAGCAGAAAATTCGATTGGCGCAGACAGATTCATCGTAAGTATGATATTTTAAATTTTATCTGGCTTGAAAGTAAGCAAATGCGATGCAAATCTGAGCCTCCTTTACTTCGCATTTTGAGACGGATTAAAGTGTTTGCGCCAGGATCCAGCGCGTTTTTCGAACTCTACGCATCGAAATTAGTCGATTTCGTCGATAAAAACACCACTGAATATTTTCACGGTTTTTGAAAAAAACCTAAGGTTAACCCCTTTGAATTTTTTTGACCCCAAAAAGAGAAAGTCTCAAATCGGATGCTTTTTCGATATTTTCTTGTATACTTTGAGCAGAAAATTCGATTGGCGCAGACAGATTCATCGTAAGTATGATATTTTAAATTTTATCTGGCTTGAAAGTAAGCAAATGCGATGCAAATCTGAGCCTCCTTTACTTCGCATTTTGAGACGGATTAAAGTGTTTGCGCCAGGATCCAGCGCGTTTTTCGAACTCTACGCATCGAAATTAGTCGATTTCGTCGATAAAAACACCACTGAATATTTTCACGGTTTTTGAAAAAAACCTAAGGTTAACCCCTTTGAATTTTTTTGACCCCAAAAAGAGAAAGTCTCAAATCGGATGCTTTTTCGATATTTTCTTGTATACTTTGAGCAGAAAATTCGATTGGCGCAGACAGATTCATCGTAAGTATGATATTTTAAATTTTATCTGGCTTGAAAGTAAGCAAATGCGATGCAAATCTGAGCCTCCTTTACTTCGCATTTTGAGACGGATTAAAGTGTTTGCGCCAGGATCCAGCGCGTTTTTCGAACTCTACGCATCGAAATTAGTCGATTTCGTCGATAAAAACACCACTGAATATTTTCACGGTTTTTGAAAAAAACCTAAGGTTAACCCCTTTGAATTTTTTTGACCCCAAAAAGAGAAAGTCTCAAATCGGATGCTTTTTCGATATTTTCTTGTATACTTTGAGCAGAAAATTCGATTGGCGCAGACAGATTCATCGTAAGTATGATATTTTAAATTTTATCTGGCTTGAAAGTAAGCAAATGCGATGCAAATCTGAGCCTCCTTTACTTCGCATTTTGAGACGGATTAAAGTGTTTGCGCCAGGATCCAGCGCGTTTTTCGAACTCTACGCATCGAAATTAGTCGATTTCGTCGATAAAAACACCACTGAATATTTTCACGGTTTTTGAAAAAAACCTAAGGTTAACCCCTTTGAATTTTTTTGACCCCAAAAAGAGAAAGTCTCAAATCGGATGCTTTTTCGATATTTTCTTGTATACTTTGAGCAGAAAATTCGATTGGCGCAGACAGATTCATCGTAAGTATGATATTTTAAATTTTATCTGGCTTGAAAGTAAGCAAATGCGATGCAAATCTGAGCCTCCTTTACTTCGCATTTTGAGACGGATTAAAGTGTTTGCGCCAGGATCCAGCGCGTTTTTCGAACTCTACGCATCGAAATTAGTCGATTTCGTCGATAAAAACACCACTGAATATTTTCACGGTTTTTGAAAAAAACCTAAGGTTAACCCCTTTGAATTTTTTTGACCCCAAAAAGAGAAAGTCTCAAATCGGATGCTTTTTCGATATTTTCTTGTATACTTTGAGCAGAAAATTCGATTGGCGCAGACAGATTCATCGTAAGTATGATATTTTAAATTTTATCTGGCTTGAAAGTAAGCAAATGCGATGCAAATCTGAGCCTCCTTTACTTCGCATTTTGAGACGGATTAAAGTGTTTGCGCCAGGATCCAGCGCGTTTTTCGAACTCTACGCATTGAAATTAGTCGATTTCGTCGATAAAAACACCACTGAATATTTTCACGGTTTTTGAATAAAACCTAAGGTTAACCCCTTTGAATTTTTTTGACCCCAAAAAGAGAAAGTCTCAAATCGGATGCTTTTTCGATATTTTCTTGTATACTTTGAGCAGAAAATTCGATTGGCGCAAACAGATTCATCGTAAGTATGATATTTTAAATTTTATCTGGCTTGAAAGTAAGCAAATGCGATGCAAATCTGAGCCTCCTTTACTTCGCATTTTGAGACGGATTAAAGTGTTTGCGCCAGGATCCAGCGCGTTTTTCGAACTCTACGCATTGAAATTAGTCGATTTCGTCGATAAAAACACCACTGAATATTTTCACGGTTTTTGAATAAAACCTAAGGTTAACC
The DNA here is from genome assembly GCA_911387805.1 of Cantharis rustica. Lineage (NCBI taxonomy): Eukaryota > Metazoa > Arthropoda > Insecta > Coleoptera > Cantharidae > Cantharis > Cantharis rustica. The sequence goes on along the minus strand of OU426877.1, from coordinate 26,199,678 downwards.
CCTTTGAATTTTTTTGACCCCAAAAAGTGAAAGTTTCAAATCGGATGCTTTTTCGATATTTTCTTGTATACTTTGAGCAGAAAATTCGATTGGCGCAGACAGATTCATCGTAAGTATGATATTTTAAATTTTATCTGGCTTGAAAGTAAGCAAATGCGATGCAAATCTGAGCCTCCTTTACTTCGCATTTTGAGACGGATTAAAGTGTTTGCGCCAGGATCCAGCGCGTTTTTCGAACTCTACGCATCGAAATTAGTCGATTTCGTCGATAAAAACACAACTGAATATTTTCACGGTTTTTGAAAAAAACCTAAGGTTAACCCCTTTGAATTTTTTTGACCCCAAAAAGTGAAAGTCTCAAATCGGATGCTTTTTCGATATTTTCTTGTATACTTTGAGCAGAAAATTCGATTGGCGCAGACAGATTCATCGTAAGTATGATATTTTAAATTTTATCTGGCTTGAAAGTAAGCAAATGCGATGCAAATCTGAGCCTCCTTTACTTCGCATTTTGAGACGGATTAAAGTGTTTGCGCCAGGATCCAGCGCGTTTTTCGAACTCTACGCATCGAAATTAGTCGATTTCGTCGTTAAAAACACCACTGAATATTTTCACGGTTTTTGAAAAAAACCTAAGGTTAACCCCTTTGAATTCTTTTGACCCCAAAAAGTGAAAGTCTCAAATCGGATGCTTTTTCGATATTTTCTTGTATACTTTGAGCAGAAAATTCGATTGGCGCAGACAGATTCATCGTAAGTATGATATTTTAAATTTTATCTGGCTTGAAAGTAAGCAAATGCGATGCAAATCTGAGCCTCCTTTACTTCGCATTTTGAGACGGATGAAAGTGTTTGCGCCAGGATCCAGCGCGTTTTTCGAACTCTACGCATCGAAATTAGTCGATTTCGTCGATAAAAACACCACTGAATATTTTCACGGTTTTTGAAAAAAAGCTAAGGTTAACCCCTTTGAATTTTTTTGACCCCAAAAAGTGAAAGTCTCAAATCGGATGCTTTTTCGATATTTTCTTGTATACTTTGAGCAGAAAATTCGATTGGCGCAGACAGATTCATCGTAAGTATGATATTTTAAATTTTATCTGGCTTGAAAGTAAGCAAATGCGATGCAAATCTGAGCCTCCTTTACTTCGCATTTTGAGACGGATTAAAGTGTTTGCGCCAGGATCCAGCGCGTTTTTCGAACTCTACGCATCGAAATTAGTCGATTTCGTCGATAAAAACACCACTGAATATTTTCACTGTTTTTGAAAAAACCCCTTTGAATTTTTTTGACCCCAAAAAGTGAAAGTCTCAAATCGGATGCTTTTTCGATATTTTCTTGTATACTTTGAGCAGAAAATTCGATTGGCGCAGACAGATTCATCGTAAGTATGATATTTTAAATTTTATCTGGCTTGAAAGTAAGCAAATGCGATGCAAATCTGAGCCTCCTTTACTTCGCATTTTGAGACGGATTAAAGTGTTTGCGCCAGGATCCAGCGCGTTTTTCGAACTCTACGCATCGAAATTAGTCGATTTCGTCGATAAAAACACCACTGAATATTTTCACGGTTTTTGAAAAAAACCTAAGGTTAACCCCTTTGAATTTTTTTGACCCCAAAAAGTGAAAGTCTCAAATCGGATGCTTTTTCGATATTTTCTTGTATACTTTGAGCAGAAAATTCGATTGGCGCAGACAGATTCATCGTAAGTATGATATTTTAAATTTTATCTGGCTTGAAAGTAAGCAAATGCGATGCAAATCTGAGCCTCCTTTACTTCGCATTTTGAGACGGATTAAAGTGTTTGCGCCAGGATCCAGCGCATTTTTCGAACTCTACGCATCGAAATTAGTCGATTTCGTCGATAAAAACACCACTGAATATTTTCACGGTTTTTGAAAAAAACCTCAGGTTAACCCCTTTGAATTTTTTTGACCCCAAAAAGTGAAAGTCTCAAATCGGATGCTTTTTCGATATTTTCTTGTATACTTTGAGCAGAAAATTCGATTGGCGCAGACAGATTCATCGTAAGTATGATATTTTAAATTTTATCTGGCTTGAAAGTAAGCAAGTGCGATGCAAATCTGAGCCTCCTTTACTTCGCATTTTGAGACGGATTAAAGTGTTTGCGCCAGGATCCAGCGCGTTTTTCGAACTCTACGCATCGAAATTAGTCGATTTCGTCGATAAAAACACCACTGAATATTTTCACGGTTTTTGAAAAAAACCTAAGGTTAACCCCTTTGAATTTTTTTGACCCCAAAAAGTGAAAGTCTCAAATCGGATGCTTTTTCGATATTTTCTTGTATACTTTGAGCAGAAAATTCGATTGGCGCAGACAGATTCATCGTAAGTATGATATTTTAAATTTTATCTGGCTTGAAAGTAAGCAAATGCGATGCAAATCTGAGCCTTCTTTACTTCGCATTTTGAGACGGATTAAAGTGTTTGCGCCAGGATCCAGCGCGTTTTTCGAATTCTACGCATCGAAATTAGTCGATTTCTTCGATAAAAACACCACTGAATATTTTCACGGTTTTTGAAAAGAACCTAAGGTTAACCCTTTGAATTTTTTTGACCCCAAAAAGTGAAAGTCTCAAATCGGATGCTTTTTCGATATTTTCTTGTTTACTTTGAGCAGAGAATTCGATTGGCGCAGACAGATTCATCGTAAGTATGATATTTTAAATTTTATCTGGCTTGAAAGTAAGCAAATGCGATGCAAATCTGAGCCTCCTTTACTTCGCATTTTGAGACGGATTAAAGTGTTTGCGCCAGGATCCAGCGCGTTTTTCGAACTCTACGCATCGAAATTAGTCGATTTCGTCGATAAAAACACCACTGAATATTTTCACGGTTTTTGAAAAAAACCTAAGGTTAACCCCTTTGAATTTTTTTGACCCCAAAAAGTGAAAGTCTCAAATCGGATGCTTTTTCGATATTTTCTTGTATACTTTGAGCAGAAAATTCGATTGGCGCAGACAGATTCATCGTAAGTATGATATTTTAAATTTTATCTGGCTTGAAAGTAAGCAAATGCGATGCAAATCTGAGCCTCCTTTACTTCGCATTTTGAGACGGATTAAAGTGTTTGCGCCAGGATCCAGCGCGTTTTTCGAACTCTACGCATCGAAATTAGTCGATTTCGTCGATAAAAACACCACTGAATATTTTCACGGTTTTTGAAAAAAACCTAAGGTTAACCCCTTTGAATTTTTTTGACCCCAAAAAGTGAAAGTCTCAAATCGGATGCTTTTTCGATATTTTCTTGTATACTTTGAGCAGAAAATTCGATTGGCGCAGACAGATTCATCGTAAGTATGATATTTTAAATTTTATCTGGCTTGAAAGTAAGCAAATGCGATGCAAATCTGAGCCTCCTTTACTTCGCATTTTGAGACGGATTAAAGTGTTTGCGCCAGGATCCAGCGCGTTTTTCGAACTCTACGCATCGAAATTAGTCGATTTCGTCGATAAAAACACCACTGAATATTTTCACGGTTTTTGAAAAAAACCCTTTGAATTTTTTTGACCCCAAAAAGTGAAAGTCTCAAATCGGATGCTTTTTCGATATTTTCTTGTATATTTTGAGCAGAAAATTCGATTGGCGCAGACAGATTCATCGTAAGTATGATATTTTAAATTTTATCTGGCTTGAAAGTAAGCAAATGCGATGCAAATCTGAGCCTCCTTTACTTCGCATTTTGAGACGGATTAAAGTGTTTGCGCCAGGATCCAGCGCGTTTTTCGAACTCTACGCATCGAAATTAGTCGATTTCGTCGATAAAAACACCACTGAATATTTTCACGGTTTTTGAAAAAAACCTCAGGTTAACCCCTTTGAATTTTTTTGAACCCAAAAAGTGAAAGTCTCAAATCGGATGCTTTTTCGATATTTTCTTGTATACTTTGAGCAGAAAATTCGATTGGCGCAGACAGATTCATCGTAAGTATGATATTTTAAATTTTATCTGGCTTGAAAGTAAGCAAATGCGATGCAAATCTGAGCCTCCTTTACTTCGCATTTTGAAACGGATTAAAGTGTTTGCGCCAGGATCCAGCGCGTTTTTCGAACTCTACGCATCGAAATTAGTCGATTTCGTCGATAAAAACACCACTGAATATTTTCACGGTTTTTGAAAAAAACCTAAGGTTAACCCCTTTGAATTTTTTTGACCCCAAAAAGAGAAAGTCTCAAATCGGATGCTTTTTCGATCTTTTCTTGTATACTTTGAGCAGAAAATTCGATTGGCGCAGACAGATTCATCGTAAGTATGATATTTTAAATTTTATCTGGCTTGAAAGTAAGCAAATGCGATGCAAATCTGAGCCTCCTTTACATCGCATTTTGAGACGGATTAAAGTGTTTGCGCCAGGATCCAGCGCGTTTTTCGAACTCTACGCATCGAAATTAGTCCATTTCGTCGATAAAAACACCACTGAATATTTTCACGGTTTTTGAATAAAACCTAAGGTTAACCCCTTTGAATTTTTTTGACCCCAAAAAGTGAAAGTCTCAAATCGGATGCTTTTTCGATATTTTCTTGTATACTTTGAGCAGAAAATTCGATTGGCGCAAACAGATTCATCGTAAGTATGATATTTTAAATTTTATCTGGCTTGAAAGTAAGCAAATGCGATGCAAATCTGAGCCTCCTTTACTTCGCATTTTGAGACGGATTAAAGTGTTTGCGCCAGGATCCAGCGCGTTTTTCGAACTCTACGCATTGAAATTAGTCGATTTCGTCGATAAAAACACCACTGAATATTTTCACGGTTTTTGAATAAAACCTAAGGTTAACCCCTTTGAATTTTTTTGACCCCAAAAAGTGAAAGTCTCAAATCGGATGCTTTTTCGATATTTTCTTGTATACTTTGAGCAGAAAATTCGATTGGCGCAGACAGATTCATCGTAAGTATGATATTTTAAATTTTATCTGGCTTGAAAGTAAGCAAATGCGATGCAAATCTGAGCCTCCTTTACTTCGCATTTTGAGACGGATTAAAGTGTTTGCGCCAGGATCCAGCGCGTTTTTCGAACTCTACGCATCGAAATTAGTCGATTTCGTCGATAAAAACACAACTGAATATTTTCACGGTTTTTGAAAAAAACCTAAGGTTAACCCCTTTGAATTTTTTTGACCCCAAAAAGTGAAAGTCTCAAATCGGATGCTTTTTCGATATTTTCTTGTATACTTTGAGCAGAAAATTCGATTGGCGCAGACAGATTCATCGTAAGTATGATATTTTAAATTTTATCTGGCTTGAAAGTAAGCAAATGCGATGCAAATCTGAGCCTTTTTTACTTCGCATTTTGAGACGGATTAAAGTGTTTGCGCCAGGATCCAGCGCGTTTTTCGAACTCTACGCATCGAAATTAGTCGATTTCGTCGATAAAAACACAACTGAATATTTTCACGGTTTTTGAAAAAAACCTAAGGTTAACCCCTTTGAATTTTTTTGACCCCAAAAAGTGAAAGTCTCAAATCGGATGCTTTTTCGATATTTTCTTGTATACTTTGAGCAGAAAATTCGATTGGCGCAGACAGATTCATCGTAAGTATGATATTTTAAATTTTATCTGGCTTGAAAGTAAGCAAATGCGATGCAAATCTGAGCCTCCTTTACTTCGCATTTTGAGACGGATTAAAGTGTTTGCGCCAGGATCCAGCGCGTTTTTCGAACTCTACGCATCGAAATTAGTCGATTTCGTCGATAAAAACACCACTGAATATTTTCACGGTTTTTGAAAAAAACCTAAGGTTAACCCCTTTGAATTTTTTTGACCCCAAAAAGAGAAAGTCTCAAATCGGATGCTTTTTCGATATTTTCTTGTATACTTTGAGCAGAAAATTCGATTGGCGCAGACAGATTCATCGTAAGTATGATATTTTAAATTTTATCTGGCTTGAAAGTAAGCAAATGCGATGCAAATCTGAGCCTCCTTTACTTCGCATTTTGAGACGGATGAAAGTGTTTGCGCCAGGATCTAGCGCGTTTTTCGAACTCTACGCATCGAAATTAGTCGATTTCGTCGATAAAAACACCACTGAATATTTTCACGGTTTTTGAAAAAAACCTAAGGTTAACCCCTTTGAATTTTTTTGACCCCAAAAAGTGAAAGTCTCAAATCGGATGCTTTTTCGATCTTTTCTTGTATACTTTGAGCAGAAAATTCGATTGGCGCAAACAGATTCATCATAAGTATGATATTTTAAATTTTATCTGGCTTGAAAGTAAGCAAATGCGATGCAAATCTGAGCCTCCTTTACTTCGCATTTTGAGACGGATTAAAGTGTTTGCGCCAGGATCCAGCGCGTTTTTCGAACTCTACGCATTGAAATTAGTCGATTTCGTCGATAAAAACACCACTGAATATTTTCACGGTTTTTGAATAAAACCTAAGGTTAACCCCTTTGAATTTTTTTGACCCCAAAAAGTGAAAGTCTCAAATCGGATGCTTTTTCGATATTTTCTTGTATACTTTGAGCAGAAAATTCGATTGGCGCAGACAGATTCATCGTAAGTATGATATTTTAAATTTTATCTGGCTTGAAAGTAAGCAAATGCGATGCAAATCTGAGCCTCCTTTACTTCGCATTTTGAGACGGATTAAAGTGTTTGCGCCAGGATCCAGCGCGTTTTTCGAACTCTACGCATCGAAATTAGTCGATTTCGTCGATAAAAACACAACTGAATATTTTCACGGTTTTTGAAAAAAACCTAAGGTTAACCCCTTTGAATTTTTTTGACCCCAAAAAGTGAAAGTCTCAAATCGGATGCTTTTTCGATATTTTCTTGTATACTTTGAGCAGAAAATTCGATTGGCGCAGACAGATTCATCGTAAGTATGATATTTTAAATTTTATCTGGCTTGAAAGTAAGCAAATGCGATGCAAATCTGAGCCTCCTTTACTTCGCATTTTGAGACGGATTAAAGTGTTTGCGCCAGGATCCAGCGCGTTTTTCGAACTCTACGCATCGAAATTAGTCGATTTCGTCGATAAAAACACCACTGAATATTTTCACGGTTTTTGAAAAAAACCTAAGGTTAACCCCTTTGAATTTTTTTGACCCCAAAAAGAGAAAGTCTCAAATCGGATGCTTTTTCGATATTTTCTTGTATACTTTGAGCAGAAAATTCGATTGGCGCAGACAGATTCATCGTAAGTATGATATTTTAAATTTTATCTGGCTTGAAAGTAAGCAAATGCGATGCAAATCTGAGCCTCCTTTACTTCGCATTTTGAGACGGATGAAAGTGTTTGCGCCAGGATCCAGCGCGTTTTTCGAACTCTACGCATCGAAATTAGTCGATTTCGTCGATAAAAACACCACTGAATATTTTCACGGTTTTTGAAAAAAACCTAAGGTTAACCCCTTTGAATTTTTTTGACCCCAAAAAGTGAAAGTCTCAAATCGGATGCTTTTTCGATCTTTTCTTGTATACTTTGAGCAGAAAATTCGATTGGCGCAAACAGATTCATCGTAAGTATGATATTTTAAATTTTATCTGGCTTGAAAGTAAGCAAATGCGATGCAAATCTGAGCCTCCTTTACTTCGCATTTTGAGACGGATTAAAGTGTTTGCGCCAGGATCCAGCGCGTTTTTCGAACTCTACGCATTGAAATTAGTCGATTTCGTCGATAAAAACACCACTGAATATTTTCACGGTTTTTGAATAAAACCTAAGGTTAACCCCTTTGAATTTTTTTGACCCCAAAAAGTGAAAGTCTCAAATCGGATGCTTTTTCGATATTTTCTTGTATACTTTGAGCAGAAAATTCGATTGGCGCAGACAGATTCATCGTAAGTATGATATTTTAAATTTTATCTGGCTTGAAAGTAAGCAAATGCGATGCAAATCTGAGCCTCCTTTACTTCGCATTTTGAGACGGATTAAAGTGTTTGCGCCAGGATCCAGCGCGTTTTTCGAACTCTACGCATCGAAATTAGTCGATTTCGTCGATAAAAACACAACTGAATATTTTCACGGTTTTTGAAAAAAACCTAAGGTTAACCCCTTTGAATTTTTTTGACCCCAAAAAGTGAAAGTCTCAAATCGGATGCTTTTTCGATATTTTCTTGTATACTTTGAGCAGAAAATTCGATTGGCGCAGACAGATTCATCGTAAGTATGATATTTTAAATTTTATCTGGCTTGAAAGTAAGCAAATGCGATGCAAATCTGAGCCTCCTTTACTTCGCATTTTGAGAGGGATTAAAGTGTTTGCGCCAGGATCCAGCGCGTTTTTCGAACTCTACGCATCGAAATTAGTCGATTTCGTCGATAAAAACACCACTGAATATTTTCACGGTTTTTGAAAAAAACCTAAGGTTAACCCCTTTGAATTTTTTTGACCCCAAAAAGAGAAAGTCTCAAATCGGATGCTTTTTCGATATTTTCTTGTATACTTTGAGCAGAAAATTCGATTGGCGCAGACAGATTCATCGTAAGTATGATATTTTAAATTTTATCTGGCTTGAAAGTAAGCAAATGCGATGCAAATCTGAGCCTCCTTTACTTCGCATTTTGAGACGGATGAAAGTGTTTGCGCCAGGATCCAGCGCGTTTTTCGAACTCTACGCATCGAAATTAGTCGATTTCGTCGATAAAAACACCACTGAATATTTTCACGGTTTTTGAAAAAAACCTAAGGTTAACCCCTTTGAATTTTTTTGACCCCAAAAAGTGAAAGTCTCAAATCGGATGCTTTTTCGATATTTTCTTGTATACTTTGAGCAGAAAATTCGATTGGCGCAGACAGATTCATCGTAAGTATGATATTTTAAATTTTATCTGGCTTGAAAGTAAGCAAATGCGATGCAAATCTGAGCCTCCTTTACTTCGCATTTTGAGACGGATTAAAGTGTTTGCGCCAGGATCCAGCGCGTTTTTCGAACTCTACGCATCGAAATTAGTCGATTTCGTCGATAAAAACACCACTGAATATTTTCACGGTTTTTGAAAAAAACCTAAGGTTAACCCCTTTGAATTTTTTTGACCCCAAAAAGTGAAAGTCTCAAATCGGATGCTTTTTCGATCTTTTCTTGTATACTTTGAGCAGAAAATTCGATTGGCGCAAACAGATTCATCGTAAGTATGATATTTTAAATTTTATCTGGCTTGAAAGTAAGCAAATGCGATGCAAATCTGAGCCTCCTTTACATCGCATTTTGAGACGGATTAAAGTGTTTGCGCCAGGATCCAGCGCGTTTTTCGAACTCTACGCATTGAAATTAGTCGATTTCGTCGATAAAAACACCACTGAATATTTTCACGGTTTTTGAATAAAACCTAAGGTTAACCCCTTTGAATTTTTTTGACCCCAAAAAGTGAAAGTCTCAAATCGGATGCTTTTTCGATATTTTCTTGTATACTTTGAGCAGAAAATTCGATTGGCGCAGACAGATTCATCGTAAGTATGATATTTTAAATTTTATCTGGCTTGAAAGTAAGCAAATGCGATGCAAATCTGAGCCTCCTTTACTTCGCATTTTGAGACGGATTAAAGTGTTTGCGCCAGGATCCAGCGCGTTTTTCGAACTCTACGCATCGAAATTAGTCGATTTCGTCGATAAAAACACAACTGAATATTTTCACGGTTTTTGAAAAAAACCTAAGGTTAACCCCTTTGAATTTTTTTGACCCCAAAAAGTGAAAGTCTCAAATCGGATGCTTTTTCGATATTTTCTTGTATACTTTGAGCAGAAAATTCGATTGGCGCAGACAGATTCATCGTAAGTATGATATTTTAAATTTTATCTGGCTTGAAAGTAAGCAAATGCGATGCAAATCTGAGCCTCCTTTACTTCGCATTTTGAGACGGATTAAAGTGTTTGCGCCAGGATCCAGCGCGTTTTTCGAACTCTACGCATCGAAATTAGTCGATTTCGTCGATAAAAACACCACTGAATATTTTCACGGTTTTTGAAAAAAACCTAAGGTTAACCCCTTTGAATTTTTTTGACCCCAAAAAGAGAAAGTCTCAAATCGGATGCTTTTTCGATATTTTCTTGTATACTTTGAGCAGAAAATTCGATTGGCGCAGACAGATTCATCGTAAGTATGATATTTTAAATTTTATCTGGCTTGAAAGTAAGCAAATGCGATGCAAATCTGAGCCTCCTTTACTTCGCATTTTGAGACGGATTAAAGTGTTTGCGCCAGGATCCAGCGCGTTTTTCGAACTCTACGCAACGAAATTAGTCGATTTCGTCGATAAAAACACCACTGAATATTTTCACGGTTTTTGAAAAAAACCTAAGGTTAACCCCTTCGAATTTTTTTGACCCCAAAAAGTAAAAGTCTCAAATCGGATGCTTTTTCGATCTTTTCTTGTATACTTTGAGCAGAAAATTCGATTGGCGCAGACAGATTCATCGTAAGTATGATATTTTAAATTTTATCTGGCTTGAAAGTAAGCAAATGCGATGCAAATCTGAGCCTCCTTTACATCGCATTTTGAGACGGATTAAAGTGTTTCCGCCAGGATCCAGCGCGTTTTTCGAACTCTACGCATCGAAATTAGTCGATTTCGTCGATAAAAACACCACTGAATATTTTCACGGTTTTTGAATAAAACCTAAGGTTAACCCCTTTGAATTTTTTTGACCCCAAAAAGTGAAAGTCTCAAATCGGATGCTTTTTCGATATTTTCTTGTATACTTTGAGCAGAAAATTCGATTGGCGCAGACAGATTCATCGTAAGTATGATATTTTAAATTTTATCTGGCTTGAAAGTAAGCAAATGCGATGCAAATCTGAGCCTCCTTTACTTCGCATTTTGAGACGGATTAAAGTGTTTGCGCCAGGATCCAGCGCGTTTTTCGAACTCTACGCATCGAAATTAGTCGATTTCGTCGATAAAAACACCACTGAATATTTTCACGGTTTTTGAAAAAAACCTAAGGTTAACCCCTTTGAATTTTTTTAACCCCAAAAAGTGAAAGTCTCAAATCGGATGCTTTTTCGATATTTTCTTGTATACTTTGAGCAGAAAATTCGATTGGCGCAGACAGATTCATCGTAAGTATGATATTTTAAATTTTATCTGGCTTGAAAGTAAGCAAATGCGATGCAAATCTGAGCCTTTTTTACTTCGCATTTTGAGACGGATTAAAGTGTTTGCGCCAGGATCCAGCGCGTTTTTCGAACTCTACGCATCGAAATTAGTCGATTTCGTCGATAAAAACACCACTGAATATTTTCACGGTTTTTGAAAAAAACCTAAGGTTAACCTCTTTGAATTTTTTTGACCCCAAAAAGTAAAAGTCTCAAATCGGATGCTTTTTCGATATTTTCTTGTATACTTTGAGCAGAAAATTCGATTGGCGCAGACAGATTCATCGTAAGTATGATATTTTAAATTTTATCTGGCTTGAAAGTAAGCAAATGCGATGCAAATCTGAGCCTTTTTTACTTCGCATTTTGAGACGGATTAAAGTGTTTGCGCCAGGATCCAGCGCGTTTTTCGAACTCTACGCATCGAAATTAGTCGATTTCGTCGATAAAAACACCACTGAATATTTTCACGGTGTTTGAAAAAAACCTAAGGTTAACCTCTTTGAATTTTTTTGACCCCAAGAAGTGAAAGTCTCAAATCGGATCCTTTTTCGATCTTTTCTTGTATACTTTGAGCAGAAAATTCGATTGGCGCAGACAGATTCATCGTAAGTATGATATTTTAAATTTTAACTGGCTTGAAAGTAAGCAAATGCGATGCAAATCTGAGCCTCCTTTACTTCGCATTTTGAGACGGATTAAAGTGTTTGCGCCAGGATCCAGCGCGTTTTTCGAACTCTACGCATCGAAATTAGTCGATTTCGTCGATAAAAACACCACTGAATATTTTCACGGTTTTTGAAAAAAACCTAAGGTTAACCCCTTTGAATTTTTTTGACCCCAAAAAGAGAAAGTCTCAAATCGGATGCTTTTTCGATATTTTCTTGTATACTTTGAGCAGAAAATTCGATTGGCGCTGACAGATTCATCGTAAGTATGATATTTTAAATTTTATCTGGCTTGAAAGTAAGCAAATGCGATGCAAATCTGAGCCTCCTTTACTTCGCATTTTGAGACGGATTAAAGTGTTTGCGCCAGGATCCAGCGCGTTTTTCGAACTCTACGCATCGAAATTAGTCGATTTCGTCGATAAAAACACCACTGAATATTTTCACGGTTTTTGAAAAAAACCTAAGGTTATCCCCTTTGAATTTTTTTGACCCCAAAAAGTAAAAGTCTCAAATCGGATGCTTTTTCGATCTTTTCTTGTATACTTTGAGCAGAAAATTCGATTGGCGCAGACAGATTCATCGTAAGTATGATATTTTAAATTTTATCTGGCTTGAAAGTAAGCAAATGCGATGCAAATCTGAGCCTCCTTTACTTCGCATTTTGAGACGGATTAAAGTGTTTGCGCCAGGATCCAGCGCGTTTATCGAACTCTACGCATCGAAATTAGTCGATTTCGTCGATAAAAACACCACTGAATATTTTCACGGTTTTTGAAAAAACCCCTTTAAATTTTTTTGACCCCAAAAAGTGAAAGTCTCAAATCGGATGCTTTTTTGATATTTTCTTGTATACTTTGAGCAGAAAATTCGATTGGCGCAGACAGATTCATCGTAAGTATGATATTTTAAATTTTATCTGGCTTGAAAGTAAGCAAATGCGATGTAAATCTGAGCCTCCTTTACTTCGCATTTTGAGACGGATTAAAGTGTTTGCGCCAGGATCCAGCGCGTTTTTCGAACTCTACGCATCGAAATTAGTCGATTTCGTCCATAAAAACACCACTGAATATTTTCACGGTTTTTGAAAAAAACCTAAGGTTAACCCCTTTGAATTTTTTTGACCCCAAAAAGTGAAAGTCTCAAATCGGATGCTTTTTCGATATTTTCTTGTATACTTTGAGCAGAAAATTCGATTGGCGCAGACAGATTCATCGTAAGTATGATATTTTAAATTTTATCTGGCTTGAAAGTAAGCAAATGCGATGCAAATCTGAGCCTGCTTTACTTCGCATTTTGAGACGGATTAAAGTGTTTGCGCCAGGATCCAGCGCGTTTTTCGAACTCTACGCATCGAAATTAGTCGATTTCGTCGATAAAAACACCACTGAATATTTTCACGGTTTTTGAAAAAAACCTAAGGTTAACCCCTTTGAATTTTTTTGACCCCAAAAAGTGAAAGTCTCCAATCGGATGCTTTTTCGATATTTTCTTGTATACTTTGAGCAGAAAATTCGATTGGCGCAGACAGATTCATCGTAAGTATGATATTTTAAATTTTATCTGGCTTGAAAGTAAGCAAATGCGATGCAAATCTGAGCCTTCTTTACTTCGCATTTTGAGACGGATTAAAATGTTTGCGCCAGGATCCAGCGCGTTTTTCGAACTCTACGCATCGAAATTAGTCGATTTCGTCGATAAAAACACCACTGAATAATTTCACGGTTTTTGAAAAAAACCTAAGGTTAACCCCTTTGAATTTTTTTGACCCCAAAAAGTGAAAGTCTCAAATCGGATGCTTTTTCGATATTTTCTTGTATACTTTGAGCAGAAAATTCGATTGGCGCAGACAGATTCATCGTAAGTAGGATATTTTAAATTTTATCTGGCTTGAAAGTAAGCAAATGCGATCCAAATCTGAGCGTCCTTTACTCCGCATTTTGAGACGGATTAAAGTGTTTGCGCCAGGATCCAGCGCGTTTTTCGAACTCTACGCATCGAAATTAGTCGATTTCGTCGATAAAAAGACCACTGAATATTTTTACGGTTTTTTGAAAAAAACCTAAGGTTAACCCCTTTGAATTTTTTTGACCCCAAAAAGTGAAAGTCTCAAATCGGATGCTTTTTCGATATTTTCTTGTATACTTTGAGCAGAAAATTCGATTGGCGCAGACAGATTCATCGTAAGTATGATATTTTAAATTTTATCTGGCTTGAAAGTAAGCAAATGCGATGCAAATCTAAGCCTCCTTTACTTCGCATTTTAAGACGGATTAAAGTGTTTGCGCCAGGATCCAGCGCGTTTTTCGAACTCTACGCATCGAAATTAGTCGATTTCGTCGATAAAATCACCACTGAATATTTTCACGGTTTTTGAAAAAAACCTAAGGTTAACCCCTTTGAATTTTTTTTACCCCAAAAAGTGAAAGTCTCAAATCGGATGCTTTTTTGATATTTTCTTGTATACTTTGAGCAGAAAATTCGATTGGCGCAGACAGATTCATCGTAAGTATGATATTTTAAATTTTATCTGGCTTGAAAGTAAGCAAATGCGATGCAAATCTGAGCCTCCTTTACTTCGCATTTTGAGACGGATTAAAGTGTTTGCGCCAGGATCCAGCGCGTTTTTCGAACTCTACGCATCGAAATTAGTCGATTTCGTAGATAAAAACACCACTGAATATTTTCACGGTTTTTGAAAAAAACCTAAGGTTAACCCCTTTGAAGTTTTTTGACCCCAAAAAGTGAAAGTCTCAAATCGGATGCTTTTTCGATATTTTCTTGTATACTTTGAGCAGAAAATTCGATTGGCGCAGACAGATTCATCGTAAGTATGATATTTTAAATTTTATCTGGCTTGAAAGTAAGCAAATGCGATGCAAATCTGAGCCTCCTTTACTTCGCATTTTGAGACGGATTAAAGTGTTTGCGCCAGGATCCAGCGCGTTTTTCGAACTCTACGTATCGAAATTAGTCGATTTCGTCGATAAAAACACCACTGAATATTTTCACGGTTTTTGAAAAAAACCTAAGGTTAACCCCTTTGAATTTTTTTGACCCCAAAAAGTGAAAGTCTCAAATCGGATGCTTTTTCGATATTTTCTTGTATACTTTGAGCAGAAAATTCGATTGGCGCAGACAGATTCATCGTAAGTAGGATATTTTAAATTTTATCTGGCTTGAAAGTAAGCAAATGCGATGCAAATCTGAGCCTCCTTTACTCCGCATTTTGAGACGGATTAAAGTATTTTGCGCCAGGATCCAGCGCGTTTTTCGAACTCTACGCATCGAAATTAGTCGATTTCGTCGATAAAAACACCACTGAATATTTTCACGGTTTTTGAAAAAAAACTAAGGTTAACCCCTTTGAATTTTTTTGACCCCAAAAAGTGAAAGTCTCAAATCGGATGCTTTTTCGATATTTTCTTGTATACTTTGAGCAGAAAATTCGATTGGCGCAGACAGATTCATCGTAAGTATGATATTTTAAATTTTATCTGGCTTGAAAGTAAGCAAATGCGATGCAAATCTGAGCCTCCTTTACTTCGCATTTTGAGACGGATTAAAGTGTTTGCGCCAGGATCCAGCGCGTTTTTCGAACTCTACGCATCGAAATTAGTCGATTTCGTCGATAAAAACACCACTGAATATTTTCACGGTTTTTGAAAAAAACCTAAGGTTAACCCCTTTGAATTTTTTTGACCCCAAAAAGTGAAAGTCTCAAATCGGATGCTTTTTGATATTTTCTTGTATACTTTGAGCAGAAAATTCGATTGGCGCAGACAGATTCATCGTAAGTATGATATTTTAAATTTTATCTGGCTTGAAAGTAAGCAAATGCGATGCAAATCTGAGCCTCCTTTACTTCGCATTTTGAGACGGATTAAAGTGTTTGCGCCAGGATCCAGCGCGTTTTTCGAACTCTACGCATCGAAATTAGTCGATTTCGTCGATAAAAACACCACTGAATATTTTCACGGTTTTTGAAAAAAACCTAAGGTTAACCCCTTTGAATTTTTTTGACCCCAAAAAGTGAAAGTCTCAAATCGGATGCTTTTTCGATTTTTTCTTGTATACTTTGAGCAGAAAATTCGATTGGCGCAGACAGATTCATCGTAAGTATGATATTTTAAATTTTATCTGGCTTGAAAATAAGCAAATGCGATGCAAATCTGAGCCTCCTTTACATCGCATTTTGAGACGGATTAAAGTGTTTGCGCCAGGATCCAGCGCGTTTTTCGAACTCTACGCATCGAAATTAGTCGATTTCGTCGATAAAAACACCACTGAATATTTTCACGGTTTTTGAAAAAAACCTAAGGTTAACCCCTTTGAATTTTTTTACCCCAAAAAGTGAAAGTCTCAAATCGGATGCTTTTTCGATATTTTCTTGTATACTTTGAGCAGAAAATTCGATTGGCGCAGACAGATTCATCGTAAGTATGATATTTTAAATTTTATCTGGCTTGAAAGTAAGCAAATGCGATGCAAATCTGAGCCTCCTTTACTTCGCATTTTGAGACGGATTAAAGTGTTTGCGCCAGGATCCAGCGCGTTTTTCGAACTCTACGCATCGAAATTAGTCGATTTCGTCGATAAAAACACCACTGAATATTTTCACGGTTTTTGAAAAAAACCTAAGGTTAACCCCTTTGAATTTTTTTGACCCCAAAAAGTGAAAGTCTCAAATCGGATGCTTTTTCGATATTTTCTTGTATACTTTGAGCAGAAAATTCGATTGGCGCAGACAGATTCATCGTAAGTATGATATTTTAAATTTTATCTGGCTTGAAAGTAAGCAAATGCGATGCAAATCTGAGCCTCCTTTACATCGCATTTTGAGACGGATTAAAGTGTTTGCGCCAGGATCCAGCGCGTTTTTCGAACTCTACGCATCGAAATTAGTCGATTTCGTCGATAAAAACACCACTGAATATTTTCACGGTTTTTGAATAAAACCTAAGGTTAACCCCTTTGAATTTTTTTGACCCCAAAAAGTGAAAGTCTCAAATCGGATGCTTTTTCGATATTTTCTTGTATACTTTGAGCAGAAAATTCGATTGGCCGGGCAGATTCATCGTAAGTATGATATTTTAAATTTTATCTGGCTTGAAAGTAAGCAAATGCGATGCAAATCTGAGCCTCCGTTACTTCGCATTTTGAGACGGATTAAAGTGTTTGCGCCAGGATCCAGCGCGTTTTTCGAACTCTACGCATCGAAATTAGTCGATTTCGTCGATAAAAACACCACTGAATATTTTCACGGTATTTGAAAAAAACCTAAGGTTAACCCCTTTGAATTTTTTTGACCCCAAAAAGTGAAAGTCTCAAATCGGATGCTTTTTCGATATTTTCTTGTATACTTTGAGCAGAAAATTCGATTGGCGCAGACAGATTCATCGTAAGTAGGATATTTTAAATTTTATCTGGCTTGAAAGTAAGCAAATGCGATGCAAATCTGAGCGTCGTTTACTCCGCATTTTGAGACGGATTAAAGTGTTTGCGCCAGGATCCAGCGCGTTTTTCGAACTCTACGCATCGAAATTAGTCGATTTCGTCGATAAAAACACCACTGAATATTTTTACGGTTTTTGAAAAAAACCTAAGGTTAACCCCTTTGAATTTTTTTGACCCCAAAAAGTGAAAGTCCCAAATCGGATGCTTTTTCGATATTTTCTTGTATACTTTGAGCAGAAAATTCGATTGGCGCAGACAGATTCATCGTAAGTATGATATTTTAAATTTTATCTGGCTTGAAAGTAAGCAAATGCGATGCAAATCTAAGCCTCCTTTACTTCGCATTTTAAGACGGATTAAAGTGTTTGCGCCATGATCCAGCGCGTTTTTCGAACTCTACGCATCGAAATTAGTCGATTTCGTCGATAAAATCACCACTGAATATTTTCACGGTTTTTGAAAAAAACCTAAGGTTAACCCCTTTGAATTTTTTTGACCCCAAAAAGTGAAAGTCTCAAATCGGATGCTTTTTTGATATTTTCTTGTATACTTTGAGCAGAAAATTCGATTGGCGCAGACAGATTCATCGTAAGTATGATATTTTAAATTTTATCTGGCTTGAAAGTAAGCAAATGCGATGCAAATCTGAGCCTCCTTTACTTCGCATTTTGAGACGGATTAAAGTGTTTGCGCCAGGATCCAGCGCGTTTTTCGAACTCTACGCATCGAAATTAGTCGATTTCGTCGAT
Source organism: Cantharis rustica (assembly GCA_911387805.1). Lineage (NCBI taxonomy): Eukaryota > Metazoa > Arthropoda > Insecta > Coleoptera > Cantharidae > Cantharis > Cantharis rustica. The sequence goes on along the minus strand of OU426877.1, from coordinate 26,181,736 downwards.
AAAAACACCACTGAATATTTTCACGGTTTTTGAAAAAAACCTAAGGTTAACCCCTTTGAAGTTTTTTGACCCCAAAAAGTGAAAGTCTCAAATCGGATGCTTTTTCGATATTTTCTTGTATACTTTGAGCAGAAAATTCGATTGGCGCAGACAGATTCATCGTTAGTATGATATTTTAAATTTTATCTGGCTTGAAAGTAAGCAAATGCGATGCAAATCTGAGCCTCCTTTACTTCGCATTTTGAGACGGATTAAAGTGTTTGCGCCAGGATCCAGCGCGTTTTTCGAACTCTACGCATCGAAATTAGTCGATTTCGTCGATAAAAACACCACTGAATATTTTCACGGTTTTTGAAAAAAACCTAAGGTTAACCCCTTTGAATTTTTTTGACCCCAAAAAGTGAAAGTCTCAAATCGGATGCTTTTTCGATATTTTCTTGTATACTTTGAGCAGAAAATTCGATTGGCGCAGACAGATTCATCGTAAGTAGGATATTTTAAATTTTATCTGGCTTGAAAGTAAGCAAATGCGATGCAAATCTGAGCCTCCTTTACTCCGCATTTTGAGACGGATTAAAGTATTTTGCGCCAGGATCCAGCGCGTTTTTCGAACTCTACGCATCGAAATTAGTCGATTTCGTCGATAAAAACACCACTGAATATTTTCACGGTTTTTGAAAAAAAACTAAGGTTAACCCCTTTGAATTTTTTTGACCCCAAAAAGTGAAAGTCTCAAATCGGATGCTTTTTCGATATTTTCTTGTATACTTTGAGCAGAAAATTCGATTGGCGCAGACAGATTCATCGTAAGTATGATATTTTAAATTTTATCTGGCTTGAAAGTAAGCAAATGCGATGCAAATCTGAGCCTCCTTTACTTCGCATTTTGAGACGGATTAAAGTGTTTGCGCCAGGATCCAGCGCGTTTTTCGAACTCTACGCATCGAAATTAGTCGATTTCGTCGATAAAAACACCACTGAATATTTTCACGGTTTTTGAAAAAAACCTAAGGTTAACCCCTTTGAATTTTTTTGACCCCAAAAAGTGAAAGTCTCAAATCGGATGCTTTTTGATATTTTCTTGTATACTTTGAGCAGAAAATTCGATTGGCGCAGACAGATTCATCGTAAGTATGATATTTTAAATTTTATCTGGCTTGAAAGTAAGCAAATGCGATGCAAATCTGAGCCTCCTTTACTTCGCATTTTGAGACGGATTAAAGTGTTTGCGCCAGGATCCAGCGCGTTTTTCGAACTCTACGCATCGAAATTAGTCGATTTCGTCGATAAAAACACCACTGAATATTTTCACGGTTTTTGAAAAAAACCTAAGGTTAACCCCTTTGAATTTTTTTGACCCCAAAAAGTGCAAGTCTCAAATCGGATGCTTTTTCGATTTTTTCTTGTATACTTTGAGCAGAAAATTCGATTGGCGCAGACAGATTCATCGTAAGTATGATATTTTAAATTTTATCTGGCTTGAAAGTAAGCAAATGCGATGCAAATCTGAGCCTCCTTTACATCGCATTTTGAGACGGATTAAAGTGTTTGCGCCAGGATCCAGCGCGTTTTTCGAACTCTACGCATCGAAATTAGTCGATTTCGTCGATAAAAACACCACTGAATATTTTCACGGTTTTTGAAAAAAACCTAAGGTTAACCCCTTTGAATTTTTTTACCCCAAAAAGTGAAAGTCTCAAATCGGATGCTTTTTCGATATTTTCTTGTATACTTTGAGCAGAAAATTCGATTGGCGCAGACAGATTCATCGTAAGTATGATATTTTAAATTTTATCTGGCTTGAAAGTAAGCAAATGCGATGCAAATCTGAGCCTCCTTTACTTCGCATTTTGAGACGGATTAAAGTGTTTGCGCCAGGATCCAGCGCGTTTTTCGAACTCTACGCATCGAAATTAGTCGATTTCGTCGATAAAAACACCACTGAATATTTTCACGGTTTTTGAAAAAAACCTAAGGTTAACCCCTTTGAATTTTTTTGACCCCAAAAAGTGAAAGTCTCAAATCGGATGCTTTTTCGATATTTTCTTGTATACTTTGAGCAGAAAATTCGATTGGCGCAGACAGATTCATCGTAAGTATGATATTTTAAATTTTATCTGGCTTGAAAGTAAGCAAATGCGATGCAAATCTGAGCCTCCTTTACTTCGCATTTTGAAACGGATTAAAGTGTTTGCGCCAGGATCCAGCGCGTTTTTCGAACTCTACGCATCGAAATTAGTCGATTTCGTCGATAAAAACACCACTGAATATTTTCACGGTTTTTGAAAAAAACCTAAGGTTAACCCCTTTGAATTTTTTTGACCCCAAAAAGTGAAAGTCTCAAATCGGATGCTTTTTCGATATTTTCTTGTATACTTTGAGCAGAAAATTCGATTGGCGCAGACAGATTCATCGTAAGTAGGATATTTTAAATTTTATCTGGCTTGAAAGTAAGCAAATGCGATGCAAATCTGAGCCTCCTTTACTCCGCATTTTGAGATGGATTAAAGTGTTTTGCGCCAGGATCCAGCGCGTTTTTCGAACTCTACGCATCGAAATTAGTCGATTTCTTCGATAAAAACACCACTGAATATTTTCACGGTTTTTGAAAAAAACCTAAGGTTAACCCCTTTGAATTTTTTTGACCCCAAAAAGTGAAAGTCTCAAATCGGATGCTTTTTCGATATTTTCTTGTATACTTTGAGCAGAAAATTCGATTGGCGCAGACAGATTCATCGTAAGTATGATATTTTAAATGTTATCTGGCTTGAAAGTAAGCAAATGCGATGCAAATCTGAGCCTCCTTTACTTCGCATTTTGAGACGGATTAAAGTGTTTGCGCCAGGAACCAGCGCGTTTTTCGAACTCTACGCATCGAAATTAGTCGATTTCGTCGATAAAAACACCACTGAATATTTTCACGGTTTTTGAAAAAAACCTAAGGTTTAACCTCTTTGAATTTTTTTGACCCCAAAAAGTGAAAGTCTCAAATCGGATGCTTTTTCGATATTTTCTTGTATACTTTGAGCAGAAAATTCGATTGGCGCAGACAGATTCATCGTAAGTATGATATTTTAAATTTTATCTGGCTTGAAAGTAAGCAAATGCGATGCAAATCTGAGCCTCCTTTACTTCGCACTTTGAGACGGAATAAAGTGTTTGCGCCAGGATCCAGCGCGCTTTTCGAACTCTACGCATCGAAATTAGTCGATTTCGTCGATAAAAACACCACTGAATATTTTCACGGTTTTTGAAAAAAACCTAAGGTTAACCCCTTTGAATTTTTTTGACCCCAAAAAGTGAAAGTTTTTAAATCGGATGCTTTTTCGATATTTTCTTGTATACTTTGAGCAGAAAATTCGATTGGCGCAGACAGATTCATCGTAAGTAGGATATTTTAAATTTTATCTGGCTTGAAAGTAAGCAAATGCGATGCAAATCTGAGCGTCGTTTACTCCGCATTTTGAGACGGATTAAAGTGTTTGCGCCAGGATCCAGCGCGTTTTTCGAACTCTACGCATCGAAATTAGTCGATTTCGTCGATAAAAACACCACTGAATATGTTTACGGTTTTTGAAAAAAACCTAAGGTTAACCCCTTTGAATTTTTTTGACCCCAAAAAGTGAAAGTCTCAAATTGGATGCTTTTTCGATATTTTCTTGTATACTTTGAGCAGAAAATTCGATTGGCGCAGACAGATTCATCGTAAGTATGATATTTTAAATTTTATCTGGCTTGAAAGTAAGCAAATGCGATGCAAATCTAAGCCTCCTTTACTTCGCATTTTAAGACGGATTAAAGTGTTTGCGCCAGGATCCAGCGCGTTTTTCGAACTCTACGCATCGAAATTAGTCGATTTCGTCGATAAAATCACCACTGAATATTTTCACGGTTTTTGAAAAAAACCTAAGGTTAACCCCTTTGAATTTTTTTGACCCCAAAAAGTGAAAGTCTCAAATCGGATGCTTTTTTGATATTTTCTTGTATACTTTGAGCAGAAAATTCGATTGGCGCAGACAGATTCATCGTAAGTATGATATTTTAAATTTTATCTGGCTTGAAAGTAAGCAAATGCGATGCAAATCTGAGCCTCCTTTACTTCGCATTTTGAGACGGATTAAAGTGTTTGCGCCAGGATCCAGCGCGTTTTTCGAACTCTACGCATCGAAATTAGTCGATTTCGTCGATAAAAACACCACTGAATATTTTCACGGTTTTTGAAAAAAACCTAAGGTTAACCCCTTTGAAGTTTTTTGACCCCAAAAAGTGAAAGTCTCAAATCGGATGCTTTTTCGATATTTTCTTGTATACTTTGAGCAGAAAATTCGATTGGCGCAGACAGATTCATCGTAAGTATGATATTTTAAATTTTATCTGGCTTGAAAGTAAGCAAATGCGATGCAAATCTGAGCCTCCTTTACTTCGCATTTTGAGACGGATTAAAGTGTTTGCGCCAGGATCCAGCGCGTTTTTCGAACTCTACGCATCGAAATTAGTCGATTTCGTCGATAAAAACACCACTGAATATTTTCACGGTTTTTGAAAAAAACCTAAGGTTAACCCCTTTGAATTTTTTTGACCCCAAAAAGTGAAAGTCTCAAATCGGATGCTTTTTCGATATTTTCTTGTATACTTTGAGCAGAAAATTCGATTGGCGCAGACAGATTCATCGTAAGTAGGATATTTTAAATTTTATCTGGCTTGAAAGTAAGCAAATGCGATGCAAATCTGAGCCTCCTTTACTCCGCATTTTGAGACGGATTAAAGTATTTTGCGCCAGGATCCAGCGCGTTTTTCGAACTCTACGCATCGAAATTAGTCGATTTCGTCGATAAAAACACCACTGAATATTTTCACGGTTTTTGAAAAAAAACTAAGGTTAACCCCTTTGAATTTTTTTGACCCCAAAAAGTGAAAGTCTCAAATCGGATGCTTTTTCGATATTTTCTTGTATACTTTGAGCAGAAAATTCGATTGGCGCAGACAGATTCATCGTAAGTATGATATTTTAAATTTTATCTGGCTTGAAAGTAAGCAAATGCGATGCAAATCTGAGCCTCCTTTACTTCGCATTTTGAGACGGATTAAAGTGTTTGCGCCAGGATCCAGCGCGTTTTTCGAACTCTACGCATCGAAATTAGTCGATTTCGTCGATAAAAACACCACTGAATATTTTCACGGTTTTTGAAAAAAACCTAAGGTTAACCCCTTTGAATTTTTTTGACCCCAAAAAGTGAAAGTCTCAAATCGGATGCTTTTTGATATTTTCTTGTATACTTTGAGCAGAAAATTCGATTGGCGCAGACAGATTCATCGTAAGTATGATATTTTAAATTTTATCTGGCTTGAAAGTAAGCAAATGCGATGCAAATCTGAGCCTCCTTTACTTCGCATTTTGAGACGGATTAAAGTGTTTGCGCCAGGATCCAGCGCGTTTTTCGAACTCTACGCATCGAAATTAGTCGATTTCGTCGATAAAAACACCACTGAATATTTTCACGGTTTTTGAAAAAAACCTAAGGTTAACCCCTTTGAATTTTTTTGACCCCAAAAAGTGAAAATCTCAAATCGGATGCTTTTTCGATTTTTTCTTGTATACTTTGAGCAGAAAATTCGATTGGCGCAGACAGATTCATCGTAAGTATGATATTTTAAATTTTATCTGGCTTGAAAGTAAGCAAATGCGATGCAAATCTGAGCCTCCTTTACATCGCATTTTGAGACGGATTAAAGTGTTTGCGCCAGGATCCAGCGCGTTTTTCGAACTCTACGCATCGAAATTAGTCGATTTCGTCGATAAAAACACCACTGAATATTTTCACGGTTTTTGAAAAAAACCTAAGGTTAACCCCTTTGAATTTTTTTACCCCAAAAAGTGAAAGTCTCAAATCGGATGCTTTTTCGATATTTTCTTGTATACTTTGAGCAGAAAATTCGATTGGCGCAGACAGATTCATCGTAAGTATGATATTTTAAATTTTATCTGGCTTGAAAGTAAGCAAATGCGATGCAAATCTGAGCCTCCTTTACTTCGCATTTTGAGACGGATTAAAGTGTTTGCGCCAGGATCCAGCGCGTTTTTCGAACTCTACGCATCGAAATTAGTCGATTTCGTCGATAAAAACACCACTGAATATTTTCACGGTTTTTGAAAAAAACCTAAGGTTAACCCCTTTGAATTTTTTTGACCCCAAAAAGTGAAAGTCTCAAATCGGATGCTTTTTCGATATTTTCTTGTATACTTTGAGCAGAAAATTCGATTGGCGCAGACAGATTCATCGTAAGTAGGATATTTTAAATTTTATCTGGCTTGAAAGTAAGCAAATGCGATGCAAATCTGAGCCTCCTTTACTCCGCATTTTGAGACGGATTAAAGTATTTTGCGCCAGGATCCAGCGCGTTTTTCGAACTCTACGCATCGAAATTAGTCGATTTCGTCGATAAAAACACCACTGAATATTTTCACGGTTTTTGAAAAAAAACTAAGGTTAACCCCTTTGAATTTTTTTGACCCCAAAAAGTGAAAGTCTCAAATCGGATGCTTTTTCGATATTTTCTTGTATACTTTGAGCAGAAAATTCGATTGGCGCAGACAGATTCATCGTAAGTATGATATTTTAAATTTTATCTGGCTTGAAAGTAAGCAAATGCGATGCAAATCTGAGCCTCCTTTACTTCGCATTTTGAGACGGATTAAAGTGTTTGCGCCAGGATCCAGCGCGTTTTTCGAACTCTACGCATCGAAATTAGTCGATTTCGTCGATAAAAACACCACTGAATATTTTCACGGTTTTTGAAAAAAACCTAAGGTTAACCCCTTTGAATTTTTTTGACCCCAAAAAGTGAAAGTCTCAAATCGGATGCTTTTTGATATTTTCTTGTATACTTTGAGCAGAAAATTCGATTGGCGCAGACAGATTCATCGTAAGTATGATATTTTAAATTTTATCTGGCTTGAAAGTAAGCAAATGCGATGCAAATCTGAGCCTCCTTTACTTCGCATTTTGAGACGGATTAAAGTGTTTGCGCCAGGATCCAGCGCGTTTTTCGAACTCTACGCATCGAAATTAGTCGATTTCGTCGATAAAAACACCACTGAATATTTTCACGGTTTTTGAAAAAAACCTAAGGTTAACCCCTTTGAATTTTTTTGACCCCAAAAAGTGAAAGTCTCAAATCGGATGCTTTTTCGATTTTTTCTTGTATACTTTGAGCAGAAAATTCGATTGGCGCAGATAGATTCATCGTAAGTATGATATTTTAAATTTTATCTGGCTTGAAAGTAAGCAAATGCGATGCAAATCTGAGCCTCCTTTACTTCGCATTTTGAGACGGATTAAAGTGTTTGCGCCAGGATCCAGCGCGTTTTTCGAACTCTACGCATCGAAATTAGTCGATTTCGTCGATAAAAACACCACTGAATATTTTCACGGTTTTTGAAAAAAACCTAAGGTTAACCCCTTTGAATTTTTTTGACCCCAAAAAGTGAAAGTCTCAAATCGGATGCTTTTTCGATATTTTCTTGTATACTTTGAGCAGAAAATTCGATTGGCGCAGACAGATTCATCGTAAGTAGGATATTTTAAATTTTATCTGGCTTGAAAGTAAGCAAATGCGATGCAAATCTGAGCCTCCTTTACTCCGCATTTTGAGACGGATTAAAGTATTTTGCGCCAGGATCCAGCGCGTTTTTCGAACTCTACGCATCGAAATTAGTCGATTTCGTCGATAAAAACACCACTGAATATTTTCACGGTTTTTGAAAAAAAACTAAGGTTAACCCCTTTGAATTTTTTTGACCCCAAAAAGTGAAAGTCTCAAATCGGATGCTTTTTCGATATTTTCTTGTATACTTTGAGCAGAAAATTCGATTGGCGCAGACAGATTCATCGTAAGTATGATATTTTAAATTTTATCTGGCTTGAAAGTAAGCAAATGCGATGCAAATCTGAGCCTCCTTTACTTCGCATTTTGAGACGGATTAAAGTGTTTGCGCCAGGATCCAGCGCGTTTTTCGAACTCTACGCATCGAAATTAGTCGATTTCGTCGATAAAAACACCACTGAATATTTTCACGGTTTTTGAAAAAAACCTAAGGTTAACCCCTTTGAATTTTTTTGACCCCAAAAAGTGAAAGTCTCAAATCGGATGCTTTTTGATATTTTCTTGTATACTTTGAGCAGAAAATTCGATTGGCGCAGACAGATTCATCGTAAGTATGATATTTTAAATTTTATCTGGCTTGAAAGTAAGCAAATGCGATGCAAATCTGAGCCTCCTTTACTTCGCATTTTGAGACGGATTAAAGTGTTTGCGCCAGGATCCAGCGCGTTTTTCGAACTCTACGCATCGAAATTAGTCGATTTCGTCGATAAAAACACCACTGAATATTTTCACGGTTTTTGAAAAAAACCTAAGGTTAACCCCTTTGAATTTTTTTGACCCCAAAAAGTGAAAGTCTCAAATCGGATGCTTTTTCGATTTTTTCTTGTATACTTTGAGCAGAAAATTCGATTGGCGCAGACAGATTCATCGTAAGTATGATATTTTAAATTTTATCTGGCTTGAAAGTAAGCAAATGCGATGCAAATCTGAGCCTCCTTTACATCGCATTTTGAGACGGATTAAAGTGTTTGCGCCAGGATCCAGCGCGTTTTTCGAACTCTACGCATCGAAATTAGTCGATTTCGTCGATAAAAACACCACTGAATATTTTCACGGTTTTTGAAAAAAACCTAAGGTTAACCCCTTTGAATTTTTTTACCCCAAAAAGTGAAAGTCTCAAATCGGATGCTTTTTCGATATTTTCTTGTATACTTTGAGCAGAAAATTCGATTGGCGCAGACAGATTCATCGTAAGTATGATATTTTAAATTTTATCTGGCTTGAAAGTAAGCAAATGCGATGCAAATCTGAGCCTCCTTTACTTCGCATTTTGAGACGGATTAAAGTGTTTGCGCCAGGATCCAGCGCGTTTTTCGAACTCTACGCATCGAAATTAGTCGATTTCGTCGATAAAAACACCACTGAATATTTTCACGGTTTTTGAAAAAAACCTAAGGTTAACCCCTTTGAATTTTTTTGACCCCAAAAAGTGAAAGTCTCAAATCGGATGCTTTTTCGATATTTTCTTGTATACTTTGAGCAGAAAATTCGATTGGCGCAGACAGATTCATCGTAAGTAGGATATTTTAAATTTTATCTGGCTTGAAAGTAAGCAAATGCGATGCAAATCTGAGCCTCCTTTACTCCGCATTTTGAGACGGATTAAAGTATTTTGCGCCAGGATCCAGCGCGTTTTTCGAACTCTACGCATCGAAATTAGTCGATTTCGTCGATAAAAACACCACTGAATATTTTCACGGTTTTTGAAAAAAAACTAAGGTTAACCCCTTTGAATTTTTTTGACCCCAAAAAGTGAAAGTCTCAAATCGGATGCTTTTTCGATATTTTCTTGTATACTTTGAGCAGAAAATTCGATTGGCGCAGACAGATTCATCGTAAGTATGATATTTTAAATTTTATCTGGCTTGAAAGTAAGCAAATGCGATGCAAATCTGAGCCTCCTTTACTTCGCATTTTGAGACGGATTAAAGTGTTTGCGCCAGGATCCAGCGCGTTTTTCGAACTCTACGCATCGAAATTAGTCGATTTCGTCGATAAAAACACCACTGAATATTTTCACGGTTTTTGAAAAAAACCTAAGGTTAACCCCTTTGAATTTTTTTGACCCCAAAAAGTGAAAGTCTCAAATCGGATGCTTTTTGATATTTTCTTGTATACTTTGAGCAGAAAATTCGATTGGCGCAGACAGATTCATCGTAAGTATGATATTTTAAATTTTATCTGGCTTGAAAGTAAGCAAATGCGATGCAAATCTGAGCCTCCTTTACTTCGCATTTTGAGACGGATTAAAGTGTTTGCGCCAGGATCCAGCGCGTTTTTCGAACTCTACGCATCGAAATTAGTCGATTTCGTCGATAAAAACACCACTGAATATTTTCACGGTTTTTGAAAAAAACCTAAGGTTAACCCCTTTGAATTTTTTTGACCCCAAAAAGTGAAAGTCTCAAATCGGATGCTTTTTCGATTTTTTCTTGTATACTTTGAGCAGAAAATTCGATTGGCGCAGACAGATTCATCGTAAGTATGATATTTTAAATTTTATCTGGCTTGAAAGTAAGCAAATGCGATGCAAATCTGAGCCTCCTTTACATCGCATTTTGAGACGGATTAAAGTGTTTGCGCCAGGATCCAGCGCGTTTTTCGAACTCTACGCATCGAAATTAGTCGATTTCGTCGATAAAAACACCACTGAATATTTTCACGGTTTTTGAAAAAAACCTAAGGTTAACCCCTTTGAATTTTTTTACCCCAAAAAGTGAAAGTCTCAAATCGGATGCTTTTTCGATATTTTCTTGTATACTTTGAGCAGAAAATTCGATTGGCGCAGACAGATTCATCGTAAGTATGATATTTTAAATTTTATCTGGCTTGAAAGTAAGCAAATGCGATGCAAATCTGAGCCTCCTTTACTTCGCATTTTGAGACGGATTAAAGTGTTTGCGCCAGGATCCAGCGCGTTTTTCGAACTCTACGCATCGAAATTAGTCGATTTCGTCGATAAAAACACCACTGAATATTTTCACGGTTTTTGAAAAAAACCTAAGGTTAACCCCTTTGAATTTTTTTGACCCCAAAAAGTGAAAGTCTCAAATCGGATGCTTTTTCGATATTTTCTTGTATACTTTGAGCAGAAAATTCGATTGGCGCAGACAGATTCATCGTAAGTATGATATTTTAAATTTTATCTGGCTTGAAAGTAAGCAAATGCGATGCAAATCTGAGCCTCCTTTACTTCGCATTTTGAGACGGATTAAAGTGTTTGCGCCAGGATCCAGCGCGTTTTTCGAACTCTACGCATCGAAATTAGTCGATTTCGTCGATAAAAACACCACTGAATATTTTCACGGTTTTTGAAAAAAACCTAAGGTTAACCCCTTTGAATTTTTTTGACCCCAAAAAGTGAAAGTCTCAAATCGGATGCTTTTTCGATATTTTCTTGTATACTTTGAGCAGAAAATTCGATTGGCGCAGACAGATTCATCGTAAGTAGGATATTTTAAATTTTATCTGGCTTGAAAGTAAGCAAATGCGATGCAAATCTGAGCCTCCTTTACTCCGCATTTTGAGACGGATTAAAGTATTTTGCGCCAGGATCCAGCGCGTTTTTCGAACTCTACGCATCGAAATTAGTCGATTTCGTCGATAAAAACACCACTGAATATTTTCACGGTTTTTGAAAAAAAACTAAGGTTAACCCCTTTGAATTTTTTTGACCCCAAAAAGTGAAAGTCTCAAATCGGATGCTTTTTCGATATTTTCTTGTATACTTTGAGCAGAAAATTCGATTGGCGCAGACAGATTCATCGTAAGTATGATATTTTAAATTTTATCTGGCTTGAAAGTAAGCAAATGCGATGCAAATCTGAGCCTCCTTTACTTCGCATTTTGAGACGGATTAAAGTGTTTGCGCCAGGATCCAGCGCGTTTTTCGAACTCTACGCATCGAAATTAGTCGATTTCGTCGATAAAAACACCACTGAATATTTTCACGGTTTTTGAAAAAAACCTAAGGTTAACCCCTTTGAATTTTTTTGACCCCAAAAAGTGAAAGTCTCAAATCGGATGCTTTTTGATATTTTCTTGTATACTTTGAGCAGAAAATTCGATTGGCGCAGACAGATTCATCGTAAGTATGATATTTTAAATTTTATCTGGCTTGAAAGTAAGCAAATGCGATGCAAATCTGAGCCTCCTTTACTTCGCATTTTGAGACGGATTAAAGTGTTTGCGCCAGGATCCAGCGCGTTTTTCGAACTCTACGCATCGAAATTAGTCGATTTCGTCGATAAAAACACCACTGAATATTTTCACGGTTTTTGAAAAAAACCTAAGGTTAACCCCTTTGAATTTTTTTGACCCCAAAAAGTGAAAGTCTCAAATCGGATGCTTTTTCGATTTTTTCTTGTATACTTTGAGCAGAAAATTCGATTGGCGCAGACAGATTCATCGTAAGTATGATATTTTAAATTTTATCTGGCTTGAAAGTAAGCAAATGCGATGCAAATCTGAGCCTCCTTTACATCGCATTTTGAGACGGATTAAAGTGTTTGCGCCAGGATCCAGCGCGTTTTTCGAACTCTACGCATCGAAATTAGTCGATTTCGTCGATAAAAACACCACTGAATATTTTCACGGTTTTTGAAAAAAACCTAAGGTTAACCCCTTTGAATTTTTTTACCCCAAAAAGTGAAAGTCTCAAATCGGATGCTTTTTCGATATTTTCTTGTATACTTTGAGCAGAAAATTCGATTGGCGCAGACAGATTCATCGTAAGTATGATATTTTAAATTTTATCTGGCTTGAAAGTAAGCAAATGCGATGCAAATCTGAGCCTCCTTTACTTCGCATTTTGAAACGGATTAAAGTGTTTGCGCCAGGATCCAGCGCGTTTTTCGAACTCTACGCATCGAAATTAGTCGATTTCGTCGATAAAAACACCACTGAATATTTTCACGGTTTTTGAAAAAAACCTAAGGTTAACCCCTTTGAATTTTTTTGACCCCAAAAAGTGAAAGTCTCAAATCGGATGCTTTTTCGATATTTTCTTGTATACTTTGAGCAGAAAATTCGATTGGCGCAGACAGATTCATCGTAAGTAGGATATTTTAAATTTTATCTGGCTTGAAAGTAAGCAAATGCGATGCAAATCTGAGCCTCCTTTACTCCGCATTTTGAGACGGATTAAAGTGTTTTGCGCCAGGATCCAGCGCGTTTTTAGAACTCTACGCATCGAAATTAGTCGATTTCTTCGATAAAAACACCACTGAATATTTTCACGGTTTTTGAAAAAAACCTAAGGTTAACCCCTTTGAATTTTTTTGACCCCAAAAAGTGAAAGTCTCAAATCGGATGCTTTTTCGATATTTTCTTGTATACTTTGAGCAGAAAATTCGATTGGCGCAGACAGATTCATCGTAAGTATGATATTTTAAATGTTATCTGGCTTGAAAGTAAGCAAATGCGATGCAAATCTGAGCCTCCTTTACTTCGCATTTTGAGACGGATTAAAGTGTTTGCGCCAGGAACCAGCGCGTTTTTCGAACTCTACGCATCGAAATTAGTCGATTTCGTCGATAAAAACACCACTGAATATTTTCACGGTTTTTGAAAAAAACCTAAGGTTTAACCTCTTTGAATTTTTTTGACCCCAAAAAGTGAAAGTCTCAAATCGGATGCTTTTTCGATATTTTCTTGTATACTTTGAGCAGAAAATTCGATTGGCGCAGACAGATTCATCGTAAGTATGATATTTTAAATTTTATCTGGCTTGAAAGTAAGCAAATGCGATGCAAATCTGAGCCTCCTTTACTTCGCACTTTGAGACGGAATAAAGTGTTTGCGCCAGGATCCAGCGCGCTTTTCGAACTCTACGCATCGAAATTAGTCGATTTCGTCGATAAAAACACCACTGAATATTTTCACGGTTTTTGAAAAAAACCTAAGGTTAACCCCTTTGAATTTTTTTGACCCCAAAAAGTGAAAGTTTTTAAATCGGATGCTTTTTCGATAATTTCTTGTATACTTTGAGCAGAAAATTCGATTGGCGCAGACAGATTCATCGTAAGTATGATATTTTAAATTTTATCTGGCTTGAAAGTAAGCAAATGCGATGCAAATCTGAGCCACCTTTACTTCGCATTTTGAGACGGATTAAAGTGTTTGCGCCAGGATCCAGCGCGTTTTTCGAACTCTACGCATCGAAATTAGTCGATTTCGTCGATAAAAACACCACTGAATATTTCCACGGTTTTTGAAAAAAACCTAAGGTTAACCCCTTTGAATTTTTTTGACCCCAAAAAGTGAAAGTCTCAAATCGGATGCTTTTTTGATATTTTCTTGTATACTTTGAGCAGAAAATTCGATTGGCGCAGACAGATTTATCGTAAGTATGATATTTTAAATTTTATCTGGCTTGAAAGTAAGCAAATGCGATGCAAATCTGAGCCACCTTTACTTCGCATTTTGAGACGGATTAAAGTGTTTGCGCCAGGATCCAGCGCGTTTTTCGAACTCTACGCATCGAAATTAGTCGATTTCGTCGATAAAAACACCACTGAATATTTTCACGGTTTTTGAAAAAAACCTAAGGTTAACCCCTTTGAATTTTTTTGACCCCAAAAAGTGAAAGTCTCAAATCGGATGCTTTTTCGATATTTTCTTGTATACTTTGAGCAGAAAATTCGATTGGCGCAGACAGATTCATCGTAAGTATGATATTTTAAATTTTATCTGGCTTGAAAGTAAGCAAATGCGATGCAAATCTGAGCCTCCTTTACTTCGCATTTTGAGACGGATTAAAGTGTTTGCGCCAGGATCCAGCGCGTTTTTCGAACTCTACGCATCGAAATTAGTCGATTTCGTCGATAAAAACACCACTGAATATTTTCACGGTTTTTGAAAAAAACCTAAGGTTAACCCCTTTGAATTTTTTTGACCCCAAAAAGTGAAAGTCTCAAATCGGATGCTTTTTCGATATTTTCTTGTATACTTTGAGCAGAAAATTCGATTGGCGCAGACAGATTCATCGTAAGTAGGATATTTTAAATTTTATCTGGCTTGAAAGTAAGCAAATGCGATGCAAATCTGAGCCTCCTTTACTCCGCATTTTGAGACGGATTAAAGTATTTTGCGCCAGGATCCAGCGCGTTTTTCGAACTCTACGCATCGAAATTAGTCGATTTCGTCGATAAAAACACCACTGAATATTTTCACGGTTTTTGAAAAAAAACTAAGGTTAACCCCTTTGAATTTTTTTGACCCCAAAAAGTGAAAGTCTCAAATCGGATGCTTTTTCGATATTTTCTTGTATACTTTGAGCAGAAAATTCGATTGGCGCAGACAGATTCATCGTAAGTATGATATTTTAAATTTTATCTGGCTTGAAAGTAAGCAAATGCGATGCAAATCTGAGCCTCCTTTACTTCGCATTTTGAGACGGATTAAAGTGTTTGCGCCAGGATCCAGCGCGTTTTTCGAACTCTACGCATCGAAATTAGTCGATTTCGTCGATAAAAACACCACTGAATATTTTCACGGTTTTTGAAAAAAACCTAAGGTTAACCCCTTTGAATTTTTTTGACCCCAAAAAGTGAAAGTCTCAAATCGGATGCTTTTTGATATTTTCTTGTATACTTTGAGCAGAAAATTCGATTGGCGCAGACAGATTCATCGTAAGTATGATATTTTAAATTTTATCTGGCTTGAAAGTAAGCAAATGCGATGCAAATCTGAGCCTCCTTTACTTCGCATTTTGAGACGGATTAAAGTGTTTGCGCCAGGATCCAGCGCGTTTTTCGAACTCTACGCATCGAAATTAGTCGATTTCGTCGATAAAAACACCACTGAATATTTTCACGGTTTTTGAAAAAAACCTAAGGTTAACCCCTTTGAATTTTTTTGACCCCAAAAAGTGAAAGTCTCAAATCGGATGCTTTTTCGATTTTTTCTTGTATACTTTGAGCAGAAAATTCGATTGGCGCAGACAGATTCATCGTAAGTATGATATTTTAAATTTTATCTGGCTTGAAAGTAAGCAAATGCGATGCAAATCTGAGCCTCCTTTACATCGCATTTTGAGACGGATTAAAGTGTTTGCGCCAGGATCCAGCGCGTTTTTCGAACTCTACGCATCGAAATTAGTCGATTTCGTCGATAAAAACACCACTGAATATTTTCACGGTTTTTGAAAAAAACCTAAGGTTAACCCCTTTGAATTTTTTTACCCCAAAAAGTGAAAGTCTCAAATCGGATGCTTTTTCGATATTTTCTTGTATACTTTGAGCAGAAAATTCGATTGGCGCAGACAGATTCATCGTAAGTATGATATTTTAAATTTTATCTGGCTTGAAAGTAAGCAAATGCGATGCAAATCTGAGCCTCCTTTACTTCGCATTTTGAAACGGATTAAAGTGTTTGCGCCAGGATCCAGCGCGTTTTTCGAACTCTACGCATCGAAATTAGTCGATTTCGTCGATAAAAACACCACTGAATATTTTCACGGTTTTTGAAAAAAACCTAAGGTTAACCCCTTTGAATTTTTTTGACCCCAAAAAGTGAAAGTCTCAAATCGGATGCTTTTTCGATATTTTCTTGTATACTTTGAGCAGAAAATTCGATTGGCGCAGACAGATTCATCGTAAGTAGGATATTTTAAATTTTATCTGGCTTGAAAGTAAGCAAATGCGATGCAAATCTGAGCCTCCTTTACTCCGCATTTTGAGACGGATTAAAGTGTTTTGCGCCAGGATCCAGCGCGTTTTTAGAACTCTACGCATCGAAATTAGTCGATTTCTTCGATAAAAACACCACTGAATATTTTCACGGTTTTTGAAAAAAACCTAAGGTTAACCCCTTTGAATTTTTTTGACCCCAAAAAGTGAAAGTCTCAAATCGGATGCTTTTTCGATATTTTCTTGTATACTTTGAGCAGAAAATTCGATTGGCGCAGACAGATTCATCGTAAGTATGATATTTTAAATGTTATCTGGCTTGAAAGTAAGCAAATGCGATGCAAATCTGAGCCTCCTTTACTTCGCATTTTGAGACGGATTAAAGTGTTTGCGCCAGGAACCAGCGCGTTTTTCGAACTCTACGCATCGAAATTAGTCGATTTCGTCGATAAAAACACCACTGAATATTTTCACGGTTTTTGAAAAAAACCTAAGGTTTAACCTCTTTGAATTTTTTTGACCCCAAAAAGTGAAAGTCTCAAATCGGATGCTTTTTCGATATTTTCTTGTATACTTTGAGCAGAAAATTCGATTGGCGCAGACAGATTCATCGTAAGTATGATATTTTAAATTTTATCTGGCTTGAAAGTAAGCAAATGCGATGCAAATCTGAGCCTCCTTTACTTCGCACTTTGAGACGGAATAAAGTGTTTGCGCCAGGATCCAGCGCGCTTTTCGAACTCTACGCATCGAAATTAGTCGATTTCGTCGATAAAAACACCACTGAATATTTTCACGGTTTTTGAAAAAAACCTAAGGTTAACCCCTTTGAATTTTTTTGACCCCAAAAAGTGAAAGTTTTTAAATCGGATGCTTTTTCGATAATTTCTTGTATACTTTGAGCAGAAAATTCGATTGGCGCAGACAGATTCATCGTAAGTATGATATTTTAAATTTTATCTGGCTTGAAAGTAAGCAAATGCGATGCAAATCTGAGCCACCTTTACTTCGCATTTTGAGACGGATTAAAGTGTTTGCGCCAGGATCCAGCGCGTTTTTCGAACTCTACGCATCGAAATTAGTCGATTTCGTCGATAAAAACACCACTGAATATTTCCACGGTTTTTGAAAAAAACCTAAGGTTAACCCCTTTGAATTTTTTTGACCCCAAAAAGTGAAAGTCTCAAATCGGATGCTTTTTTGATATTTTCTTGTATACTTTGAGCAGAAAATTCGATTGGCGCAGACAGATTTATCGTAAGTATGATATTTTAAATTTTATCTGGCTTGAAAGTAAGCAAATGCGATGCAAATCTGAGCCTCCTTTACTTCGCATTTTGAGACGGATTAAAGTGTTTGCGCCAGGATCCAGCGCGTTTTTCGAACTCTACGCATCGAAATTAGTCGATTTCGTCGATAAAAACACCACTGAATATTTTCACGGTTTTTGAAAAAAACCTAAGGTTAACCCCTTTGAATTTTTTTGACCCCAAAAAGTGAAAGTCTCAAATCGGATGCTTTTTCGATATTTTCTTGTATACTTTGAGCAGAAAATTCGATTGGCGCAGACAGATTCATCGTAAGTATGATATTTTAAATTTTATCTGGCTTGAAAGTAAGCAAATGCGATGCAAATCTGAGCCTCCTTTACTTCGCATTTTGAGACGGATTAAAGTGTTTGCGCCAGGATCCAGCGCGTTTTTCGAACTCTACGCATCGAAATTAGTCGATTTCGTCGATAAAAACACCACTGAATATTTTCACGGTTTTTGAAAAAAACCTAAGGTTAACCCCTTTGAATTTTTTTGACCCCAAAAAGTGAAAGTCTCAAATCGGATGCTTTTTCGATATTTTCTTGTATACTTTGAGCAGAAAATTCGATTGGCGCAGACAGATTCATCGTAAGTATGATATTTTAAATTTTATCTGGCTTGAAAGTAAGCAAATGCGATGCAAATCTGAGCCTCCTTTACTTCGCATTTTGAGACGGATTAAAGTGTTTGCGCCAGGATCCAGCGCGTTTTTCGAACTCTACGCATCGAAATTAGTCGATTTCGTCGATAAAAACACCACTGAATATTTTCACGGTTTTTGAAAAGAACCTAAGGTTAACCCCTTTGAATTTTTTTGACCCTAAAAAGTGAAAGTCTCAAATCGGATGCTTTTTGATATTTTCTTGTATACTTTGAGCAGAAAATTCGATTGGCGCAGACAGATTCATCGTAAGTATGATATTTTAAATTTTATCTGGCTTGAAAGTAAGCAAATGCGATGCAAATCTGAGCCTCCTTTACATCGCATTTTGAGACGGATTAAAGTGTTTGCGCCAGGATCCAGCGCATTTTTCGAACTCTACGCATCGAAATTAGTCGATTAAAACACCACTGAATATTTTCACGGTTTTTGAAAAAAACCTAAGGTTAACCCCTTTGAATTTTTTTGACCCCAAAAAGTGAAAGTCTCAAATCGGATGCTTTTTTGATATTTTCTTGTATACTTTGAGCAGAAAATTCGATTGGCGCAGACAGATTCATCGTAAGTATGATATTTTAAATTTTATCTGGCTTGAAAGTAAGCAAATGCGATGCAAATCTGAGCCTCCTTTACTTCGCATTTTGAGACGGATTAAAGTGTTTGCGCCAGGATCCAGCGCGTTGTTCGAACTCTACGCATCGAAATTAGTCGATTTCGTCGATAAAAACACCACTGAATATTTTCACGGTTTTTGAAAAAAACCTAAGGTTAACCCCTTTGAATTTTTTTGACCCCAAAAAGTGAAAGTCTCAAATCGGATGCTTTTTCGATTTTTTCTTGTATACTTTGAGCAGAAGATTCGATTGGCGCAGACAGATTCATCGTAAGTATGATATTTTAAATTTTATCTGGCTTGAAAGTAAGCAAATGCGATGCAAATCGGAGCCTCCTTTACATCGCATTTTGAGACGGATTAAAGTGTTTGCGCCAGGATCCAGCGCGTTTTTCGAACTCTACGCATCGAAATTAGTCGATTTCGTCGATAAAAACACCACTGAATATTTTCACGGTTTTTGAAAAAAACCTAAGGTTAACCCCTTTGAATTTTTTTGACCCCAAAAAGTGAAAGTCTCAAATCGGATGCTTTTTCGATATTTTCTTGTATACTTTGAGCAGAAAATTCGATTGGCGCAGACAGATTCATCGTAAGTATGATATTTTAAATTTTATCTGGCTTGAAAGTAAGCAAATGCGATGCAAATCTGAGCCTCCTTTACTTCGCATTTTGAGACGGATTAAAGTGTTTGCGCCAGGATCCAGCGCGTTTTTCGAACTCTACGCATCGAAATTAGTCGATTTCGTCGATAAAAACACCACTGAATATTTTCACGGTTTTTGAAAAAAACCTAAGGTTAACCCCTTTGAATTTTTTTGACCCCAAAAAGTGAAAGTCTCAAATCGGATGCTTTTTCGATATTTTCTTGTATACTTTGAGCAGAAAATTCGATTGGCGCAGACAGATTCATCGTAAGTATGATATTTTAAATTTTATCTGGCTTGAAAGTAAGCAAATTCGATGCAAATCTGAGCCTCCTTTACTTCGCACTTTGAGACGGATTAAAGTGTTTGCGCCAGGATCCAGCGCGTTTTTCGAACTCTACGCATCGAAATTAGTCGATTTCGTCGATAAAAACACCACTGAATATTTTCACGGTTTTTGAAAAAAACCTAAGGTTAACCCCTTTGAATTTTTTTGACCCCAAAAAGTGAAAGTTTCAAATCGGATGCTTTTTCGATATTTTCTTGTATACTTTGAGCAGAAAATTCGATTGGCGCAGACAGATTCATCGTAAGTATGATATTTTAAATTTTATCTGGCTTGAAAGTAAGCAAATGCGATGCAAATCTGAGCCTCCTTTACTTCGCATTTTGAGACGGATTAAAGTGTTTGCGCCAGGATCCAGCGCGTTTTTCGAACTCTACGCATCGAAATTAGTCGATTTCGTCGATAAAAACACCACTGAATATTTTCACGGTTTTTGAAAAGAACCTAAGGTTAACCCCTTTGAATTTTTTTGACCCCAAAAAGTGAAAGTCTCAAATCGGATGCTTTTTGATATTTTCTTGTATACTTTGAGCAGAAAATTCGATTGGCGCAGACAGATTCATCGTAAGTATGATATTTTAAATTTTATCTGGCTTGAAAGTAAGCAAATGCGATGCAAATCTGAGCCTCCTTTACATCGCATTTTGAGACGGATTAAAGTGTTTGCGCCAGGATCCAGCGCATTTTTCGAACTCTACGCATCGAAATTAGTCGATTTCGTCGATAAAAACACCACTGAATATTTTCACGGTTTTTGAAAAAAACCTAAGGTTAACCCCTTTGAATTTTTTTGACCCCAAAAAGTGAAAGTCTCAAATCGGATGCTTTTTCGATATTTTCTTGTATACTTTGAGCAGAAAATTCGATTGGCGCAGACAGATTCATCGTAAGTATGATATTTTAAATTTTATCTGGCTTGAAAGTAAGCAAATGCGATGCAAATCTGAGCCTCCTTTACTTCGCATTTTGAGACGGATTAAAGTGTTTGCGCCAGGATCCAGCGCGTTTTTCGAACTCTACGCATCGAAATTAGTCGATTTCGTCGATAAAAACACCACTGAATATTTTCACGGTTTTTGAAAAAAACCTAAGGTTAACCCCTTTGAATTTTTTTGACCCCAAAAAGTGAAAGTCTCAAATCGGATGCTTTTTCGATATTTTCTTGTATACTTTGAGCAGAAAATTCGATTGGCGCAGACAGATTCATCGTAAGTATGATATTTTAAATTTTATCTGGCTTGAAAGTAAGCAAATGCGATTCAAATCTGAGCCTCCTTTACTTCGCATTTTGAGACGGATTAAAGTGTTTGCGCCAGGATCCAGCGCGTTTTTCGAACTCTACGCATCGAAATTAGTCGATTTCGTCGATAAAAACACCACTGAATATTTTCACGGTTTTTGAAAAAAACCTAAGGTTTAACCTCTTTGAATTTTTTTGACCCCAAAAAGTGAAAGTCTCAAATCGGATGCTTTTTCGATATTTTCTTGTATACTTTGAGCAGAAAATTCGATTGGCGCAGACAGATTCATCGTAAGTATGATATTTTAAATTTTATCTGGCTTGAAAGTAAGCAAATGCGATGCAAATCTGAGCCTCCTTTACTTCGCACTTTGAGACGGAATAAAGTGTTTGCGCCAGGATCCAGCGCGCTTTTCGAACTCTACGCATCGAAATTAGTCGATTTCGTCGATAAAAACACCACTGAATATTTTCACGGTTTTTGAAAAAAACCTAAGGTTAACCCCTTTGAATTTTTTTGACCCCAAAAAGTGACAGTTTCAAATCGGATGCTTTTTCGATATTTTCTTGTATACTTTGAGCAGAAAATTCGATTGGCGCAGACAGATTCATCGTAAGTATGATATTTTAAATTTTATCTGGCTTGAAAGTAAGCAAATGCGATGCAAATCTGAGCCTCCTTTACTTCGCATTTTGAGACGGATTAAAGTGTTTGCGCCAGGATCCAGCGCGTTTTTCGAACTCTACGCATCGAAATTAGTCGATTTCGTCGATAAAAACACCACTGAATATTTTCACGGTTTTTGAAAAAAACCTAAGGTTAACCCCTTTGAATTTTTTTGACCCCAAAAAGTGAAAGTCTCAAATCGGATGCTTTTTCGATATTTTCTTGTATACTTTGAGCAGAAAATTCGATTGGCGCAGACAGATTCATCGTAAGTATGATATTTTAAATTTTATCTGGCTTGAAAGTAAGCAAATGCGATGCAAATCTGAGCCTCCTTTACTTCGCATTTTGAGACGGATTAAAGTGTTTGCGCCTGGATCCAGCGCGTTTTTCGAACTCTACGCATCGAAATTAGTCGATTTCGTCGATAAAAACACCACTGAATATTTTCACGGTTTTTGAAAAGAACCTAAGGTTAACCCCTTTGAATTTTTTTGACCCCAAAAAGTGAAAGTCTCAAATCGGATGCTTTTTCGATATTTTCTTGTATACTTTGAGCAGAAAATTCGATTGGCGCAGACAGAATCATCGTAAGTATGATATTTTAAATTTTATCTGGCTTGAAAGTAAGCAAATGCGATGCAAATCTGAGCCTCCTTTACTTCGCATTTTGAGACGGATTAAAGTGTTTGCGCCTGGATCCAGCGCGTTTTTCGAACTCTACGCATCGAAATTAGTCGATTTCGTCGATAAAAACACCACTGAATATTTTCACGGTTTTTGAAAAGAACCTAAGGTTAACCCCTTTGAATTTTTTTGACCCCAAAAAGTGAAAGTCTCAAATCGGATGCTTTTTCGATATTTTCTTGTATACTTTGAGCAGAAAATTCGATTGACGCAGACAGATTCATCGTAAGTATGATATTTTAAATTTTATCTGGCTTGAAAGTAAGCAAATGCGATGCAAATCTGAGCCTCCTTTACTTCGCATTTTGAGACGGATTAAAGTGTTTGCGCCAGGATCCAGCGCGTTTTTCGAACTCTACGCATCGAAATTAGTCGATTTCGTCGATAAAAACACCACTGAATATTTTCACGGTTTTTGAAAAAAACCTAAGGTTAACCCCTTTGAATTTTTTTGACCCCAAAAAGTGAAAGTCTCAAATCGGATGCTTTTTCGATATTTTCTTGTATACTTTGAGCAGAAAATTCGATTGGCGCAGACAGATTCATCGTAAGTATGATATTTTAAATTTTATCTGGCTTGAAAGTAAGCAAATGCGATGCAAATCTGAGCCTCCTTTACTTCGCATTTTGAGACGGATTAAAGTGTTTGCGCCTGGATCCAGCGCGTTTTTCGAACTCTACGCATCGAAATTAGTCGATTTCGTCGATAAAAACACCACTGAATATTTTCACGGTTTTTGAAAAGAACCTAAGGTTAACCCCTTTGAATTTTTTTGACCCCAAAAAGTGAAAGTCTCAAATCGGATGCTTTTTCGATATTTTCTTGTATACTTTGAGCAGAAAATTCGATTGACGCAGACAGAATCATCGTAAGTATGATATTTTAAATTTTATCTGGCTTGAAAGTAAGCAAATGCGATGCAAATCTGAGCCTCCTTTACTTCGCATTTTGAGACGGATTAAAGTGTTTGCGCCAGGATCCAGCGCGTTTTTCGAACTCTACGCATCGAAATTAGTCGATTTCGTCGATAAAAACACCACTGAATATTTTCACGGTTTTTGAAAAAAACCTAAGGTTAACCCCTTTGAATTTTTTTGACCCCAAAAAGTGAAAGTCTCAAATCGGATGCTTTTTCGATATTTTCTTGTATACTTTGAGCAGAAAATTCGATTGGCGCAGACAGATTCATCGTAAGTATGATATTTTAAATTTTATCTGGCTTGAAAGTAAGCAAATGCGATGCAAATCTGAGCCTCCTTTACTTCGCATTTTGAGACGGATTAAAGTGTTTGCGCCTGGATCCAGCGCGTTTTTCGAACTCTACGCATCGAAATTAGTCGATTTCGTCGATAAAAACACCACTGAATATTTTCACGGTTTTTGAAAAGAACCTAAGGTTAGCCCCTTTGAATTTTTTTGACCCCAAAAAGTGAAAGTCTCAAATCGGATGCTTTTTCGATATTTTCTTGTATACTTTGAGCAGAAAATTCGATTGGCGCAGACAGAATCATCGTAAGTATGATATTTTAAATTTTATCTGGCTTAAAAGTAAGCAAATGCGATGCAAATCTGAGCCTCCTTTACTTCGCATTTTGAGACGGATTAAAGTGTTTGCGCCAGGATCCAGCCCGTTTTTCGAACTCTACGCATCGAAATTAGTCGATTTCGTCGATAAAAACACCACTGAATATTTTCACGGTTTTTGAAAAAAACTTAAGGTTAACCCCTTTGAATTTTTTTGACCCCAAAAAGTGAAAGTTTCAAATTGGATGCTATTTCGATATTTTCTTGTATACTTTGAGCAGAAAATTCGATTGGCGCAGACAGATTCATCGTAAGTATGATATTTTAAATTTTATTTGGCTCGAAAGTAAGCAAATGCGATGCAAATCTGAGCCTCCTTTACTTCGCATTTTGAGACGGATTAAAGTGTTTGCGCCAGGATCCAGCGCGTTTTTCGAACTCTACGCATCGAAATTAGTCGATTTTGTCGATAAAAACATCACTGAATATTTTCACGGTTTTTGAAAAAAACCTAAGGTTAAACCCTTTGAATTTTTTTGACCCCAAAAAGTGAAAGTCTCAAATCGGATGCTTTTTCGATATTTTCTTGTATACTTTGAGCAGAAAATTTGATTGGCGCAGACAGATTCATCGTAAGTATGATATTTTAAATTTTATCTGGCTTGAAAGTAAGCAAATGCGATGCAAATCTGAGCCTCCTTTACTTCGCACTTTGAGACGGATTAAAGTGTTTGCGCCAGGATCCAGCGCGTTTTTCGAACTCTACGCATCGAAATTAGTCGATTTCGTCGATAAAAACACCACTGAATATTTTCACGGTTTTTGAAAAAAACCTAAGGTTAACCCCTTTGAATTTTTTTGACCCCAAAAAGTGAAAGTCTCAAATCGGATGCTTTTTCGATATTTTCTTGTATACTTTGAGCAGAAAATTCGATTGGCGCAGACAGATTCATCGTAAGTATGATATTTTAAATTTTATCTGGCTTGAAAGTAAGCAAATGCGATGCAAATCTGAGCCTCCTTTACTTCGCATTTTGAGACGGATTAAAGTGTTTGCGCCAGGATCCAGCGCGTTTTTCGAACTCTACGCATCGAAATTAGTCGATTTCGTCGATAAAAACACCACTGAATATTTTCACGGTTTTTGAAAAAAATTTAAGGTTAACCCCTTTGAATTTTTTTGACCCCAAAAAGTGAAAGTCTCAAATCGGATGCTTTTTCGATATTTTCTTGTATACTTTGAGCAGAAAATTCGATTGGCGCAGACAGATTCATCGTAAGTATGATATTTTAAATTTTATCTGGCTTGAAAGTAAGCAAATGCGATGCAAATCTGAGCCTCCTTTACTTCGCATTTTGAGACGGATTAAAGTGTTTGCGCCAGGATCCAGCGCGTTTTTCGAACTCTACGCATCGAAATTAGTCGATTTCGTCGATAAAAACACCACTGAATATTTTCACGGTTTTTGAAAAAAACCTAAGGTTAACCTCTTTGAATTTTTTTGACCCCAAAAAGTGAAAGTCTCAAATCGGATGCTTTTTCGATATTTTCTTGTATACTTTGAGCAGAAAATTCGATTGGCGCAGACAGATTCATCGTAAGTATGATATTTTAAATTTTATCTGGCTTGAAAGTAAGCAAATGCGATGCAAATCTGAGCCTCCTTTACTTCGCATTTTGACACGGATTAAAGTGTTTGCGCCAGGATCCAGCGCGTTTTTCGAACTCTACGCATCGAAATTAGTCGATTTCGTCTGTTTGTTGTTTTTTGAATTGCCAATCAGAATTGGCTTGAATAATTGACTTATGTAGTTTGTAATGTTTATTTATAAATTTGATTATAATTGGCATGTGCCTTGCAATAACAATAATAATAAATTGATATTGATTAAATAATTTGCCTTGGCCGATGTTGACTCAAAGCTGACTCGATGTCGAATGTCTCAAATAACAGCAAGCGGAGCGCGCAACTCCCACTCTACCGCTGCCGGCATGCGCTCTGATCAACATTCAAAAAGACCAAACATCCCGGCCGCCTTGAAAAATGTGATTTTCAAAGAAAAAATTAAAAATATGTACATGTCAAATAAATATAAATTCAATGAGTTAACAATAAAAACTGAGGTATAAATTCTAAAATGTTGGTATAATTACATAAAATATTTAACTTAAAGTTCATGATTCTGAAAAATAAAACAAATTTAGTGTTCACGTTACACAAAAAATAATGTTTTTTAAACTTAAACTTCACATATGTTACACTTCATTCGTGGATTGATTGTCCACGTCGTTAAATAATTCTACAATTTTGGTAACGGAACGTTTAATTAAGCCTGTAGTTGTTCTGATGGACACCACACGTACGATTCCGTCTGGACCTGGGTAGACGTCGACGATGCGTCCCATGCGCCACAGCATTGGAGGTGTATGTGACTCACGCAGTACTACTAGAGCACCTGGTTTGACTGATGAATCAGTATTTCGTTGCCATTTTGATCGTGGTTGTAGCAGCGTTAAGTAATCATGAGACCATAGTTTCCAAAATCTTTGCTGCATTTGTTGAACCATTTCGAAACGGCTAAGTCGATTTTGTTTGACTTCAATTAGTGAAGGTTCAGGTAGTGCCAAGAGTGAGTCGCCTACAAGGAAATGAGCAGGACTCAGGAAATACAGGTCTTGTGGATTTGTAGATAAAGGAATGAGAGGTCTTGAATTTAAAATGGATTCAATCTGACAAAATAGCGTATTCAGCTCTTCAAAGGTAAATGTTGAATTTTCGGCAATTTTATATAAGTGACGTTTTGTAGACTTAACTACCGATTCCCATAAACCACCAAAGTGGGGGGACCTTGCTGGTATGAATTTCCATTGAATTGATTTTGTGCTTAAAAAGTCTGTTACAACATTGCTATGAATTTGACTACTATTTAATTTATACCAATTTTGTATTTCCTTATTGGCGCCAACAAAGTTGGTACCGTTATCTGAATGAATTTCACGGCAGAAGCCTCGTCGCGCCAAAAAACGTTTTAAGCAGGCGAGAAATGATTCTGTGCTTAAACTACCTACTACCTCTAAGTGTACTGCCTTGGTACTAAAGCATACAAATAAGCATAAATAAGCCTTGGTGACCTTTCGGCCACGTCCGTTACCGTCCCTTATCAAAAAGGGTCCGGCGAAGTCGGTGCCACACACGGAAAAAGCTCGGGAAGGTAGCACGCGACCTTCAGGAAGATCGCCCATTATTGGAGCTGTTGGTTTCGAGTTGAAACGTTTGCATATGATACATTTATGAAGTAATCGTTTGACTTCACTTTTTCCAGTTATTATCCAAAACATTTGTCGGATTGCGCTTAGCGTTGCTTGAGGTCCGGCATGAAAATGTAGCAAATGATATTGATTGATCACTAAAGTAGTGAATTGGTGTTTCTTTGGGAGAATGAACGGAAACCTTGTATTAATTGGGACGTGACTGTGTCGCAGTCGCCCGCCTACACGCATGAGCCCGTGCTCGTCTAGAAAAGGATTGAGCGATTTTAATTTACTTCGTGTAGAAATAGCTTTTTTTTCGGTTAAATTTTGAATTTCATCAGGAAATGATTGCAATTGAACGTTTTTTATGAGTAGATTTAATGAATGCTGTATCTCAGTGACAGTAAGAGAACCGTCGACTTTCGTGTTAATTTTTTGACAATTATTTATGAATCTGACACAATAGGCTAATATTCTCTGAAGTTTAATCAATTTTGAATTTTCGTTTAAAAGTTTTGATATAACTGACTGCGTTGGAATAGATACAAAGGAAGTGCTAGATGATGCTGATTGTTTAATTTCTGGAATATTTGTAAGTGATTCTAACGATGAATGTGGCCAAGTGGATGAATCTTGACCTAACCATCTTGGTCCACTCCACCATAGTTGACATGAGGCTAATTGACTTACTGATGCTCCTCGACTTACAATGTCTGCAGGATTGTCTCCTGATCGGATATGATGCCAATCAGAAACGTTTGTTAATGAAATAATATCTGAGACTCGATGTGCCACAAACGTTTTGAGTTGAATTGGTGTCTTTCGTAACCATGCAAGTACTATTGAGCTGTCGCACCAATAATGTGTTTCGTTAACATGAATGTTGGACGTTAAGATAATTTGAATTTTTGATACTGTTTTTGCAAGTAAATGTGCTGCCATTAATTCAAGTTTTGGAATGGTAATAACCTTTAAAGGAGCTACTCGACTTTTTGCAGTGAGAAGATTTACAGTATGCTGTCCTGACGTGTTAGTCGATCGTAAATAAATGCAGATACCGTAACTGACTTCGCTGGCATCACAAAACGCGTGAATTTGTGTATTAACTGAATTATCGGACAACACTTGTCTGGGAATAGATAAGTCCTGAATTTTGGGTAATTCTTCCTGACAATTCTTCCACATAGTGTGAAGTTCTATGGGAAGAGATTCGTCCCATGTAAGATTTAATTGCCAGAGACGTTGCAGAATTATTTTTGATTTGATTAAAATTGGACTTACTAAACCCAGAGGATCAAATATTGTACTGATTGT
Organism: Cantharis rustica; assembly: GCA_911387805.1. NCBI lineage: Eukaryota > Metazoa > Arthropoda > Insecta > Coleoptera > Cantharidae > Cantharis > Cantharis rustica. Next base: position 26,153,175 of record OU426877.1, on the reverse strand, counting down.
AGATAGAATAGATCGTTTAGTTATTAATGAATTGTTTTCCTTAATTTTAAAAGGATATCGGAAAAGATCTTTCTTTGAATCCCATTCGAGCCCTAAAGTTTTAATTGACCGAGATTCATCGTTGAAATGAGTTATTGTATTGATGGAATCAACATTTTCTAAAACCTGAGGATGGTTTGATGACCACTTCCTCATTGGAAAGCCGTATTTTAAAAATAAATTGTTTAATTGGTTGACTAGCATTGTGGCTTGAACCACTGTTTTACAGCTGGCAATAAGATCATCAACGTAAAAGGAATTTCTAATTAAATTGCTAACTTCTTGATTAGAATGAATTGAATCCATCGCAACTTGTTCAATGCATCTGGTTGCTAAATAGGGAGCTGAAGATGTTCCGTAAGTTACAGTGTTTAATTGATAGATTTGATTGTCCCATAAAATGTTTTGAAAGATTCTATGATCTTTGCTCACCCAGATTTGTCTGTACATTTTCTCGCAATCGCTGGTGAATGCTATTTTATGTAATCTAAATCTTATGAGTATGGTGAATAATTCAGGTTGGACTACTGGACCGACCTTTAATGTGTCGTTCAATGATAGCCCTGTTGAGGTTTGACAACTGGCGTCAAAAACCACTCGTATTTTACTAGTTAATTTGTCGGGTTTGATAATCGGATGGTGAGGTAAAAAATATGCCCTTTGGATTTCAAGTTCTGAATAAGTTACCGGTGTCATGTGACCTAAAGTTGCGTACTCTTGCATGAATGCTGAGTATTGGGCTTTAAGAATTAAATTTGAATTTAAGCGTTGTTCAAGAAGTGATAATCTTTTTCTTGCAATATTGTATGACTCGCCTAGTTGATTAATGTTATCCTTGAAGGGTAACCGAACAATGAATTTTCCATCCTCTTCTCGAGAGGTGGTTTCAACGAATAACTGCTCACACTCAAGTTCTTGTTGCGACTTGGGATGTGTGACGGGACCTTCTTCAATTTGCCAAAAGGCCGCCATTTGATTTTGAATATCGAGCTTTTTGTAGTCGGTCATTGTTAGCATGCAAGTTGAGTTATGTAATGATGTGGGATGCTGAATAATTGCACCTGAGATTACCCATCCAAATTGAGTTTTTTGCGCTATTGGTTTGTGTCGTCCTAGGGAAATCTGACCAATGCACATTAATTGCCAAAAAACTTCGGCACCTACTAAGATGTTGATTTTACTTGATTGTGTAAAGGTAGGATCTGCTAATTGAATATGTTCGGGAATGTTGAAGTCACCGAATCTTAATGTGGTTTGCGGCAAATCGTTTGTGATTTCCGGTATTGTTAAGCAATTGATTGTGCATTTAAATGCGTTGTATTGAGAGTGCAATGTAATAGTAACTTCGCTTGTGACGTGTATTTCTGTGTTGTTTATGCCTGATATAGAATGATTTATTCGCTTTGATTTTAAATTTAACTGTTGGACAATATCTTGTCGGATAAAATTGGATTGTGAACCAGTATCAAGTAGAATTCTGATTTTGTGACGATTACCTTGTCCGTCAAATGTGTGAACAATGGCTGTTGGCAAAAGCACATGTGTTAACTTAAATTGTGAAAAGTTTGCAACTGTTGTTGCTTGTGTTTCTGTTTGTTCATGTGAAGCATGTGATGTATTATTAGTGATTGTGGAAATATTGTCGTTTGTGTTTACTTGATCGTTGGTTAAATGTAACAAAGTGTTGTGACGTCGATCACACTTTCTGCAGTTCGAAGATTTACAATCTTTGGTTGTATGATTTCCACGAAAGCAGCTTTTGCAAAGTTTGTGTTTAATTACCTCGCTGATGCGGTCGGGAATGCTCATTTGAAGAAACTTTCCGCAATGGTAAATGGCATGATTACCTGATGTACAAATTTTACATGCAGGTCCTTGGGCTGCAAGATGTGCAGAAAACCGTGATGATTTGTTATGAATGACACCTGTTTGCTTTGTGATGTTCAAAGCTTCTAGCTCGCGACATTTATTTTTTAGAAATTTTGACAAATCCTTCATGGTAGGAATGTCTTGTAATCCTGATCTTTCCTTCTCCCAGTCGCGCTTGGTTACTGAATCAAATTTTGTGCGCGTTAGGTAAACAAGAATTGAATCCCAATGTTCGGTTGGTTGATTAAGTGATTTGAGAGCTTGAACATGTTTAAGTGTATTGTTTAATAATGATTGCAATTGGTTGTATGACTCTCTTTGCAGTGGTTCCAGATCAAATAAATGCTTTATGTGCGTGTTGATTATTCTAGCTTTGTCCTCATAGCGTTCTTTTAATAAATTGATTGCTACTTCATAATTTGTGGAACGAATTTCAATTGATTCGAGAATGTCTTTTGCATCTCCGCTAAGCGAACCTTTTAAATATTGTAATTTTTGAACTGGCGATAAATTTTTATTGTAATGAATAACCGAATTGAACATGTCATAAAAGTTCAACCATTTATCTATCTCGCCACTGAAGGTGGGAATTGTTAATTGCGGCAATTTGATGTTATGATATGATTTTTGCATTGGCATTGAATTTGATTCTGAATTTGATTCTGAATTTGAATTACTATTTCGCGATGTGACTGATTCTGCTCGCAATTGATCTAACTCCGCTTGCGACTGATCCGACTTCGCGACGCTGCTTCCACCGTGAGCACTGTCGTTGGTTTGTAAAGCGCCACCGACATTGTTATTTTGAATAATTACTTGATAAGTTGCTAAAATTGAATAGTATGCTGTTTCAAATGAACTTCTTTCTAATTCATGCACTGTTGTTTCGATTGAGGTATCAAGTTCCTCTATTTGTGATTGTACGTATTCAAATTCATCCAACAAGGGTTCCACTTTGGTTGCTCTTAATTGGACTTCGTTAATTACCGTTTGAGATTGAGTAATTGATTTTAAATCTAATGTTTCAATAAATCGTTTGTTTCTCGTTAAATAACCTTTTAAGTTTCCGCGCTTTCTTGTGTAAGATTGTAATTCGATCATATTGACTAAATTTAATTTTAATTTGAATATTTGTCAGATTGAATATTATTGATTATGAAAGGTATAAAGGAATGTAAAGAGACTCACACTTGGTACTGCTTATCGTATTAAAGTTGCAAGAGACCGTGGCAGCTGCGTTGATAAGAACCGCTCGGCTCCAGATGGTGATGGAATGTTGAAACACGCTTCGTTTTACTGATTGTTGCTTGAAATTTGACTGTTTGATTTTCGTTTCCAGGCTTGTAGTTTTCAAAATGATTGTGATTTGCTCTCGAAGTTCCAAAATGTGATTGGAATCGGATCTTGTTCGACCAAAAAGACCTTGAGGTTGGTTGTATTTTGCTTGAAGGACTATAAAGTTGTCTAATTCTGCTCGAAGGACCATAAAGTTGTCTAATCCGGCTCGAAGGACCATAAATATGTTTGTTGTTTTTTGAATTGCCAATCAGAATTGGCTTGAATAATTGACTTATGTAGTTTGTAATGTTTATTTATAAATTTGATTATAATTGGCATGTGCCTTGCAATAACAATAATAATAAATTGATATTGATTAAATAATTTGCCTTGGCCGATGTTGACTCAAAGCTGACTCGATGTCGAATGTCTCAAATAACAGCAAGCGGAGCGCGCAACTCCCACTCTACCGCTGCCGGCATGCGCTCTGATCAACATTCAAAAAGACCAAACATCGTCGATAAAAACACCACTGAATATTTTCACGGTTTTTGAAAAAAACCTAAGGTTAACCCCTTTGAATTTTTTTGACCCCAAAAAGTGAAAGTCTCAAATCGGATGCTTTTTCGATATTTTCTTGTATACTTTGAGCAGAAAATTCGATTGGCGCAGACAGATTCATCGTAAGTATGATATTTTAAATTTTATCTGGCTTGAAAGTAAGCAAATGCGATGCAAATCTGAGCCTCCATTACTTCGCATTTTGAGACGGATTAAAGTGTTTGCGCCAGGATCCAGCGCGTTTTTCGAACACTACGCATCGAAATTAGTCGATTTCGTCGATAAAAACACCACTGAATATTTTCACGGTTTTTGAAAAAAACCTAAGGTTAACCCCTTTGAATTTTTTTGACCCCAAAAAGTGAAAGTCTCAAATCGGATGCTTTTTCGATATTTTCTTGTATACTTTGAGCAGAAAATTCGATTGGCGCAGACAGATTCATCGTAAGTATGATATTTTAAATTTTATCTGGCTTGAAAGTAAGCAAATGCGATGCAAATCTGAGCCTCCTTTACTTCGCATTTTGACACGGATTAAAGTGTTTGCGCCAGGATCCAGCGCGTTTTTCGAACTCTACGCATCAAAATTAGTCGATTTCGTCGATAAAAACACCACTGAATATTTTCACGGTTTTTGAAAAAAACCTAAGGTTAACCCCTTTGAATTTTTTTGACCCCAAAAAGTGAAAGTCTCAAATCGGATGCTTTTTCGATATTTTCTTGTATACTTTGAGCAGAAAATTCGATTGGCGCAGACAGATTCATCGTAAGTATGATATTTTAAATTTTATCTGGCTTGAAAGTAAGCAAATGCGATGCAAATCTGAGCCTCCATTACTTCGCATTTTGAGACGGATTAAAGTGTTTGCGCCAGGATCCAGCGCGTTTTTCGAACTCTACGCATCGAAATTAGTCGATTTCGTCGATAAAAACACCACTGAATATTTTCACGGTTTTTGAAAAAAACCTAAGGTTAACCCATTTGAATTTTTTTGACCCCAAAAAGTGAAAGTCTCAAATCGGATGCTTTTTCGATATTTTCTTGTATACTTTGAGCAGAAAATTCGATTGGCGGAGACAGATTCATCGTAAGTATGATATTTTAAATTTTATCTGGCTTGAAAGTAAGCAAATGCGATGCAAATCTGAGCCTCCTTTACTTCGCATTTTGAGACGGATTAAAGTGTTTGCGCCAGGATCCAGCGCGTTTTTCGAACTCTACGCATCGAAATTAGTCGATTTCGTCGATAAAAACACCACTGAATATTTACACGGTTTTTGAAAAAAACCTAAGGTTAACCCCTTTGAATTTTTTTGACCCCAAAAAGTGAAAGTCTCAAATCGGATGCTTTTTCGATATTTTCTTGTATACTTTGAGCAGAAAATTCGATTGGCGCAGACAGATTCATCGTAAGTATGATATTTTAAATTTTATCTGGCTTGAAGGTAAGCAAATGCGATGCAAATCTGATCCTCCTTTACTTCGCATTTTGAGACGGATTAAAGTGTTTCCGCCAGGATCCAGCGCGTTTTTCGAACTCTACGCATCGAAATTAGTCGATTTCGTCGATAAAAACACCACTGAATATTTTCACGGTTTTTGAAAAAAACCTAAGGTTAACCCCTTTGAATTTTTTTGACCCCAAAAAGTGAAAGTCTCAAATCGGATGCTTTTTCGATATTATCTTGTATACTTTGAGCAGAAAATTCGATTGGCGCAGACAGATTCATCGTAAGTATGATATTTTAAATTTTATCTGGCTTGAAAGTAAGCAAATGCGATGCAAATCTGAGCCTCCTTTACTTCGCATTTTGAGACGGATTAAAGTGTTTGCGCCAGGATCCAGCGCGTTTTTCGAACTCTACGCATCGAAATTAGTCGATTTCGTCGATAAAAACACCACTGAATATTTTCACGGTTTTTGAAAAAAACCTAAGGTTAACCCCTTTGAATTTTTTTGACCCCAAAAAGTGAAAGTCTCAAATCGGATGCTTTTTCGATATTTTCTTGTATACTTTGAGCAGAAAATTCGATTGGCGCAGACAGATTCATCGTAAGTATGATATTTTAAATTTTATCTGGCTTGAAAGTAAGCAAATGGGATGCAAATCTGAGCCTCCTTTACTTCGCATTTTGAGACATATTAAAGTGTTTGCGCCAGGATCCAGCGCGTTTTTCGAACTCTACGCATCGAAATTAGTCGATTTCGTCGATAAAAACACCACTGAATATTTTCACGGTTTTTGAAAAAAACCTAAGGTTAACCCCTTTGAATTTTTTTGACCCCAAAAAGTGAAAGTCTCAAATCGGATGCTTTTTCGATCTTTTCTTGTATACTTTGAGCAGAAAATTCGATTGGCGCAGACAGATTCATCGTAAGTATGATATTTTAAATTTTATCTGGCTTGAAAGTAAGCAAATGCGATGCAAATCTGAGCCTCCTTTAATTCGCATTTTGAGACGGATTAAAGTGTTTGCGCCAGGATCCAGCGCGTTTTTCGAACTCTACGCATCGAAATTAGTCGATTTCGTCGATAAAAACACCACTGAATATTTTCACGGTTTTTGAAAAAAACCTAAGGTTAACCTCTTTGAATTTTTTTGACCCCAAAAAGTGAAAGTCTCAAATCGGATGCTTTTTCGATATTTTCTTGTATACTTTGAGCAGAAAATTCGATTGGCGCAGACAGATTCATCGTAAGTATGATATTTTAAATTTTATCTGGCTTGAAAATAAGCAAATGCGATGCAAATCTGAGCCTCCTTTACTTCGCATTTTGAGACGGATTAAAGTGTTTGCGCCAGGATCCAGCGCGTTTTTCGAACTCTACGCATCGAAATTAGTCGATTTCGTCGATAAAAACACCACTGAATATTTTCACGGTTTTTTGAAAAAAACCTAAGGTTAACCCCTTTGAAGTTTTTTGACCCCAAAAAGTGAAAGTCTTAAATCGGATGCTTTTTCGATATTTTCTTGTATACTTTGAGCAGAAAATTCGATTGGCGCAGACAGATTCATCGTAAGTATGATATTTTAAATTTTATCTGGCTTGAAAGTAAGCAAATGCGATGCAAATCTGAGCCTCCATTACTTCGCATTTTGAGACGGATTAAAGTGTTTGCGCCAGGATCCAGCGCGTTTTTCGAACTCTACGCATCGAAATTAGTCGATTTCGTCGATAAAAACACCACTGAATATTTTCACGGTTTTTGAAAAAAAACCTAAGGTTAACCCCTTTGAAGTTTTTTGACCCCAAAAAGTGAAAGTCTCAAATCGGATGCTTTTTCGATATTTTCTTGTATACTTTGAGCAGAAAATTCGATTGGCGCAGACAGATTCATCGTAAGTATGATATTTTAAATTTTATCTGGCTTGAAAGTAAGCAAATGCGATGCAAATCTGAGCCTCCTTTACTTCGCATTTTGAGACGGATTAAAGTGTTTGCGCCAGGATCCAGCGCGTTTTTCGAACTCTACGCATCGAAATTAGTCGATTTCGTCGATAAAAACACCACTGAATATTTTCACGGTTTTTGAAAAAAACCTAAGGTTAACCCCTTTGAATTTTTTTGACCACAAAAAGTGAAAGTCTCAAATCGGATGCTTTTTCGATATTTTCTTGTATACTTTGAGCAGAAAATTCGATTGGCGCAGACAGATTCATCGTAAGTATGATATTTTAAATTTTATCTGGCTTGAAAGTAAGCAAATGCAATGCAAATCTGAGCCTCTTTACTTCGCATTTTGAGTCGGATTAAAGTGTTTGCGCCAGGATCCAGCGCGTTTTTCGAACTCTACGCATCGAAATTAGTCGATTTCGTCGATAAAAACACCACTGAATATTTTCAAGGTTTTTGAAAAAAACCTAAGGTTAACCCCTTTGAATTTTTTTGACCCCAAAAAGTGAAAGTCTCAAATCGGATGCTTTTTCGATATTTTCTTGTATACTTTGAGCAGAAAATTCGATTGGCGCAGACAGATTCATCGTAAGTATGATATTTTAAATTTTATCTGGCTTGAAAGTAAGCAAATGCGATGCAAATCTGAGCCTCCTTTACTTCGCATTTTGACACGGATTAAAGTGTTTGCGCCAGGATCCAGCGCGTTTTTCGAACTCTACGCATCAAAATTAGTCGATTTCGTCGATAAAAACACCACTGAATATTTTCACGGTTTTTGAAAAAAACCTAAGGTTAACCCCTTTGAATTTTTTTGACCCCAAAAAGTGAAAGTCTCAAATCGGATGCTTTTTCGATATTTTCTTGTATACTTTGAGCAGAAAATTCGATTGGCGCAGACAGATTCATCGTAAGTATGATATTTTAAATTTTATCTGGCTTGAAAGTAAGCAAATGCGATGCAAATCTGAGCCTCCATTACTTCGCATTTTGAGACGGATTAAAGTGTTTGCGCCAGGATCCAGCGCGTTTTTCGAACTCTACGCATCGAAATTAGTCGATTTCGTCGATAAAAACACCACTGAATATTTTCACGGTTTTTGAAAAAAACCTAAGGTTAACCCATTTGAATTTTTTTGACCCCAAAAAGTGAAAGTCTCAAATCGGATGCTTTTTCGATATTTTCTTGTATACTTTGAGCAGAAAATTCGATTGGCGGAGACAGATTCATCGTAAGTATGATATTTTAAATTTTATCTGGCTTGAAAGTAAGCAAATGCGATGCAAATCTGAGCCTCCTTTACTTCGCATTTTGAGACGGATTAAAGTGTTTGCGCCAGGATCCAGCGCGTTTTTCGAACTCTACGCATCGAAATTAGTCGATTTCGTCGATAAAAACACCACTGAATATTTTCACGGTTTTTGAAAAAAACCTAAGGTTAACCCCTTTGAATTTTTTTGACCCCAAAAAGTGAAAGTCTCAAATCGGATGCTTTTTCGATATTTTCTTGTATACTTTGAGCAGAAAATTCGATTGGCGCAGACAGATTCATCGTAAGTATGATATTTTAAATTTTATCTGGCTTGAAGGTAAGCAAATGCGATGCAAATCTGATCCTCCTTTACTTCGCATTTTGAGACGGATTAAAGTGTTTCCGCCAGGATCCAGCGCGTTTTTCGAACTCTACGCATCGAAATTAGTCGATTTCGTCGATAAAAACACCACTGAATATTTTCACGGTTTTTGAAAAAAACCTAAGGTTAACCCCTTTGAATTTTTTTGACCCCAAAAAGTGAAAGTCTCAAATCGGATGCTTTTTCGATATTATCTTGTATACTTTGAGCAGAAAATTCGATTGGCGCAGACAGATTCATCGTAAGTATGATATTTTAAATTTTATCTGGCTTGAAAGTAAGCAAATGCGATGCAAATCTGAGCCTCCTTTACTTCGCATTTTGAGACGGATTAAAGTGTTTGCGCCAGGATCCAGCGCGTTTTTCGAACTCTACGCATCGAAATTAGTCGATTTCGTCGATAAAAACACCACTGAATATTTTCACGGTTTTTGAAAAAAACCTAAGGTTAACCCCTTTGAATTTTTTTGACCCCAAAAAGTGAAAGTCTCAAATCGGATGCTTTTTCGATATTTTCTTGTATACTTTGAGCAGAAAATTCGATTGGCGCAGACAGATTCATCGTAAGTATGATATTTTAAATTTTATCTGGCTTGAAAGTAAGCAAATGCGATGCAAATCTGAGCCTCCTTTACTTCGCATTTTGAGACATATTAAAGTGTTTGCGCCAGGATCCAGCGCGTTTTTCGAACTCTACGCATCGAAATTAGTCGATTTCGTCGATAAAAACACCACTGAATATTTTCACGGTTTTTGAAAAAAACCTAAGGTTAACCCCTTTGAATTTTTTTGACCCCAAAAAGTGAAAGTCTCAAATCGGATGCTTTTTCGGTATTTTCTTGTATACTTTGAGCAGAAAATTCGATTGGCGCAGACAGATTCATCGTAAGTATGATATTTTAAATTTTATCTGGCTTGAAAGTAAGCAAATGCGATGCAAATCTGAGCCTCCTTTACTTCGCATTTTGAGACGGATTAAAGTGTTTGCGCCAGGATCCAGCGCGTTTTTCGAACTCTACGCATCGAAATTAGTCGATTTCGTCGATAAAAACACCACTGAATATTTTCACGGTTTTTGAAAAAAACCTAAGGTTAACCCCTTTGAATTTTTTTGACCCCAAAAAGTGAAAGTCTCAAATCGGATGCTTTTTCGATATTTTCTTGTAATCTTTGAGCGGAAAATTCGATTGGCGCAGACAGATTCATCGTAAGTATGATATTTTAAATTTTATCTGGCTTGAAAGTAAGCAAATGCGATGCAAATCTGAGCCTCATTTACTTCGCATTTTGAGACGGATTAAAGTGTTTGCGCCAGGATCCAGCGCGTTTTTCGAACTCTACGCATCGAAATTAGTCGATTTCGTCGATAAAAACACCACTGAATATTTTCACGGTTTTTGAAAAAAACCTAAGGTTAACCCCTTTGAATTTTTTTGACCCCAAAAAGTGAAAGTCTCAAATCGGATGCTTTTTCGATATTTTCTTGTATACTTTGAGCAGAAAATTCGATTGGCGCAGACAGATTCATCGTAAGTATGATATTTTAAATTTTATCTGGCTTGAAAGTAAGCAAATGCGATGCAAATCTGAGCCTCCTTTACTTCGCATTTTGAGACGGATTAAAGTGTTTGCGCTAGGATCCAGCGCGTTTTTCGAACTCTACGCATCGAAATTAGTCGATTTCGTCGATAAAAACACCACTGAATATTTTCACGGTTTTTGAAAAAAACCTAAGGTTAACCCCTTTGAATTTTTTTGACCCCAAAAAGTGAAAGTCTCAAATCGGATGCTTTTTCGATCTCTCCTTGTATACTTTGAGCAGAAAATTCGATTGGCGCAGACAGATTCATCGTAAGTATGATATTTTAAATTTTATCTGGCTTGAAAGTAAGCAAATGCGATGCAAATCTGAGCCTCCTTTACATCGCATTTTGAGACGGATTAAAGTGTTTGCGCCAGGATCCAGCGCGTTTTTCGAACTCTACGCATCGAAATTAGTCGATTTCGTCGATAAAAACACCACTGAATATTTTCACGGTTTTTGAAAAAAACCTAAGGTTAACCCCTTTGAATTTTTTTGACCACAAAAAGTGAAAGTCTCAAATCGGATGCTTTTTCGATATTTTCTTGTATACTTTGAGCAGAAAATTCGATTGGCGCAGACAGATTCATCGTAAGTATGATATTTTAAATTTTATCTGGCTTGAAAGTAAGCAAATGCGATGCAAATCTGAGCCTCTTTACTTCGCATTTTGAGTCGGATTAAAGTGTTTGCGCCAGGATCCAGCGCGTTTTTCGAACTCTACGCATCGAAATTAGTCGATTTCGTCGATAAAAACACCACTGAATATTTTCACGGTTTTTGAAAAAAACCTAAGGTTAACCCCTTTGAATTTTTTTGACCCCAAAAAGTGAAAGTCTCAAATCGGATGCTTTTTCGATATTTTCTTGTATACTTTGAGCAGAAAATTGGATTGGCGCAGACAGATTCATCGTAAGTATGATATTTTAAATTTTATCTGGCTTGAAAGTAAGCAAATGCGATGCAAATCTGAGCCTCCTTTACTTCGCATTTTGAGACGGATTAAAGTGTTTGCGCCAGGATCCAGCGCGTTTTTCGAACTCTACGCATCGAAATTAGTCGATTTCGTCGATAAAAACACCACTGAATATTTTCAAGGTTTTTGAAAAAAACCTAAGGTTAACCCCTTTGAATTTTTTTGACCCCAAAAAGTGAAAGTCTCAAATCGGATGCTTTTTCGATATTTTCTTGTATACTTTGAGCAGAAAATTCGATTGGCGCAGACAGATTCATCGTAAGTATGATATTTTAAATTTTATCTGGCTTGAAAGTAAGCAAATGCGATGCAAATCTGAGCCTCCTTTACTTCGCATTTTGAGACGGATTAAAGTGTTTGCGCCAGGATCCAGCGCGTTTTTCGAACTCTACGCATCGAAATTAGTCGATTTTAGCAATAAAAAGACCAGTGAAAATTTTCACGATTTTTGAAAAAAACCTAAGGTTAACCCCTTTGAATTTTTTTGACCCCAAAAAGTGAAAGTCTCCAATCTGATGCTTTTTCGATATTTTCTTGTATATTTTTATCAGAAAATTCGATTGGCGCAGACAGATTCATCGTAAGTATGATATTTTAAATTTTATCTGGCTTGAAAGTAAGCAAATGCGATGCAAATCTGAGCCTCCTTTACTTCGCATTTTGAGACGGATTAAAGTGTTTGCGCCAGGATCCAGCGCGTTTTTCGAACTCTACGCATCGAAATTAGTCGATTTCGTCGATAAAAACACCACTGAATATTTTCACGGTTTTTGAAAAAAACCTAAGGTTAATCCCTTTGAATTTTTTTGACCCCAAAAAGTGAAAGTCTCAAATCGGATGCTTTTTCGATATTTTCTTGTATTCTTTGAGCAGAAAATTTGATTGGCGCAGACAGATTCATCGTAAGTATGATATTTTAAATTTTATCTGGCTTGAAAGTAAGCAAATGCGATGCAAATCTGAGCCTCCTTTACTTTGCATATTGAGACGGATTAAAGTGTTTGCGCCAGGATCCAGCGCGTTTTTCGAACTCTACTCATCGAAATTAGTCGATTTCGTCGATAAAAACACCACTGAATATTTTCACGGTTTTTGAAAAAAACCTAAGGTTAATCCCTTTGAATTTTTTTGACCCCAAAAAGTGAAAGTCTCAAATCGGATGCTTTTTCGATATTTTCTTGTATACTTTGAGCAGAAAATCGATTGGCGCAGACAGATTCATCGTAAGTATGATATTTTAAATTTTATCTGGCTTGAAAGTAAGCAAATGCGATGCAAATCTGAGCCTCCTTTACTTCGCATTTTGAGACGGATTAAAGTGTTTGCGCCAGGATCCAGCGCGTTTTTCGAACTCTACGCATCGAAATTAGTCGATTTCGTCGATAAAAACACCACTGAATATTTTCACGGTTTTTGAAAAAAACCTAAGGTTAACCCCGTTAAGTTTTTTTTACCCCATCAATCAAACGTTAGAAGTTTTATGTGTTTTGATGCGAAAAGTCGAGTGGTGCTTGCAGATATCTCGTAAGTATGATATTTAAAATTTTGTTCGGGTTTAAACTGAAAAAATCCTTTTTCGCCTGCTCTCTGCGGGTGTTGCATTTTTACACCGGTCTATTCCCTTGTGCCGGTTTCAAGTGTGTTTTACGAGCTCTACGCATTGCAAGTCGTCGATAAATTCGAAAAAAACGGCATCGATTTTTTTTACGATTTTTTAAAAAAACGAAAGGTTAACACTCCTTAGAATTTTTTTACACAAAAATTCGAAAATTAGAAATCTTAATGTATTTCGACGGATTCTTATGTGTTTCGATGAGAAAATTCGAATGGTGCTATCAGATCCGTATCGCAAGTTTTTGAAAAGCACAACCCCTACAACATATTATATTTTCTTCTTCTTGAATCTTCTTAAACACCGCATTTTAAAATTTTTAAAATTAAAACACATGGTGTTTCGCCAGTGTTTTTAAATGTGTTACAATTATGAGTATGGCTATATGGTTTCTGTATTATCTATTTCAATATTTCTTTTCGGTTGATATTCAAATTAAAGTTACTTTTTCGGGTAATATTTTCATTGAGAAATTTTTCGGAAGATGGAAAAAATTTCGTGCACACACCTTAAATATCATCCGCATTAAAACTAAACTAAAGAATTAAAAACGAAAGAAGTGTTTGTATATGTTTATTTCCCCCCAAAAATAACACTTGGAAATACTGGATTCCGTTAAATCAATACTAATAGAAAATTACTAATTACATTCTCATTACGAAGAAATAACTACGAAATCAATAAAATTGAATTAAAGAAGAGTTCAAATTAAAAAATTCCTAAAATAATTTATTTGTTACGTTAGGTTTTTTGCAAAAATAAAAAACAGCAAAGTTTTCAATTTATTTTACGTGTATCTAGAAAACTTTTTGTTAAGCGCAGACGTCACGTATCCGCTTAGTCACGTATTCAAAAATGTGTCATATAAAAACTCCTTTTTTTTTAAATTTTTTTTAAAGCATCAATCCCCTTACGATAGCCTTTAGGTGAAAATAATTGCTCTTATCTTTGGTGGAAATGTCTAAAAATCAAATTTGTAACTAATTTCTGTTTAAACAAATTGTTTTCAATTCCATTTAAGGAAATACAAAAATAAATGCAATTACCTATATTTCATTTTTCGCTAAACCTTTAAATTGTGAAAACTGCTGCATCTTTCAAGCAAATACACGAACACAAAAAGCAGTATAGTTTTTATAATGGTTATTTCGCATTATCAAAATTTACAAATAAAAATTTAAATTTTTTTGACGTAATAACGTCTTATAAATTAATATACCGGCTGCACGCACGAAAAAGCATGACTCATTGTCACGTTCCGCCTGAGCCATGCGTGCAAGCGAGAACGCGGAACAAGCGAGAGAGATGCACGATCGGCTTTGCATCATACATAGACATCATTTGAATTATAAAATGACATTAAAAAAACTTGTCCAGCATGAGATTCGATCTCGCGATCACCAATTGTACGAATGTCAATTGAATGGCGTTTGAAACCATGCATTTCAACTTTCGTTGCGTTATGTCTTGTATGTCCGCTACGTACTGTCATGTTTCAAAAATGATTTGGACTCATCCTGTACAATGTAGTGAAATTATTGTATTAATTATTAAATTGGTAAGATTGAAAAATTGGTAAGGTGGGGTCCGATGACAGCGAGTTGTTGTCGGTCGCATAATATAATTTATTGTAAATTGCCGACAAAAATTTAGTGGTCTTGAATTTCTAACAGAATATATGCATATTAAGAACGCAATAAATTAAAAAATAATAATAATATTTTATCATTGTTTACGCCCCTGGCTGGAGCACTGACACACACCAATAGTTACGCCACTGCAAATATTTAGTTAAAACGTATTTCAAAATAACGTTGGTCGGTTTCACCCCAGGGTTGTCGTCCTTATTGCGTACCATATTATTTTCATATCGAAGTAAGTTGTGATAATAATTAATTAGCGAAATAATATTCTACTTCAAATATTTTAAATTGCTGCATTATTAATTTAATAATAATTATTTAGTCAAGTGGCATGTAATATTAATTTTGAAGAAACAATTCGTGCAAATATTATTGGACTAGTTAATTTGGCAATGGAAACCATTATTTTGGATTACTTAAGATAGAACAAATTATTATCTAGCTGAATTTTGGTATACACGTTTATTAGATTGCTGGAAATAATTGTAAGTCTCCCACGATTTCTGTCGTATTCAACATTCTTCTACAGAGCTTCAAAGACTTCAAAAACAGGTTATTTGTTTATATCTCTCGGTATGGGTACAATGTTAAGGTCACCACTAGGAAAAATTTAAGACTTTGCATTTTATTTCTAATAACCAAAATAAATAGAGGAATTATTTTTAGAATAATAGTAAAATGTACTCATAAATAATTAAGTAGTGTTTTGCAGATTAAATTTAATACATAGTTGCAACATCGACATGACGATTCCAGATATAGAAGGGTCGTTACAAGGAAGATGGAATATGATTGTGAAAAAAATAAAATCAAAAAAGCTGAAGCTAAGATTAAAGGAATTATTTGAGTGGCATATTGGCAATACGATCTCCTGTTAAATTTAATTAGCAAACAAAGATGTCTACGTGTACGATCTTGAATTAAACTATAAAAGTGAGTAGAACGTTATATTACAATAGAAAAGAATACATACTGGGGGGCATACTTGTATTAAATTTTGCATTAAGAATAGTTTTTCTTTATAGAGGTATTGCAATCCAGATCGATGAACTAAAAATTGTAATAGGTTTCATACAATAGGAATACCACTTACGAATTCTGAAAACATAGATGTAGCAACATCGGCAGAGTAGCAGTTCGATCGAATATTGGCGTTTATTTATGAGGCAATTTTGAAATAATCGATCCCTACCAGATTGTTTTAATGAACTGATGTCAAAATTTAAGGTAAGACATAATTCGGGGAAGAAATTAATTATCACATTGGCAACTTTTCTTATTACCAAAGTAAGAATCCTAACGAGAATAATAACTTTAAAGTTTGTTTTTTCCCTCACATAAAATTAGATAAAAGAGTTACCTCTTTTTGTTCGTTGGAGTTGTCTTTAACTTAACTTTTGCATAATAATGTACTTTTATTATATCTCAAATAAATTAATTATCTCAATATTTTGGGGTCTGTCGAAGCAAGTTTGAATCAAATTATGCACCTAAATCATCGACACGGTTTTTCTTTCTTAAAGGTAAAGTTGTTCATGCCGGTGGTAAGAAATTCTGATGAGCAAGTGACGATGAAAGAATGAAAAGTATTTTCCACAGATTGTTAAGAATTGACCGTTTTCCTAGTAAGAACTTATGCAATGCTCGAAAGAACTGGTAGTCAGATGGTGCAACATCTGGTGAATAAGGTGAACGAATGAGATTGTCCAAATGCAACTTCCCTAGTTTGAAAAATCATCATAAATCATCTTGAACTCTTGACGCATTTTCGAGATTAAAAATTAAATGACGGAATTTATATTCGAAAAAATACAATAACTTTTGTTAATGATTCTGGATGTAATGAAAGTATGTATGAGGGGTCCGAGAATATTGAAATCCGAAGTGGAGCATTCCTTGGCGATAGCTAAAGCAAATAAAGCGGCTGGACCTGATGGGATACCGATAGATGTGGTGAAATTAATAACTGACGATAATATTGACGTGATCACTGATCTATTTAATACTATATACACCACCGGAGTGATCCCAGAAGATTGGTTGAGATCCACGTTCATAGCAATCTCCAAAAAAGTACACCTAAGAAAATGCAGTGATTACAGACTTATATCTCTTATGGGCCACCTCCTGAAAACCTTC
Source organism: Cantharis rustica (assembly GCA_911387805.1). Taxonomy (NCBI): domain Eukaryota; kingdom Metazoa; phylum Arthropoda; class Insecta; order Coleoptera; family Cantharidae; genus Cantharis; species Cantharis rustica. The sequence continues at coordinate 26,136,442 of OU426877.1, read as the reverse complement.
CTGCAAATAATACACGCACGTATAAGAATTAAATGTGAGATGGACCTGGACGATGCGCAGTTCGGCTTTAGTAACGCTTTTGGAACGTGAGAAGCACTCTTTGGATTGATAGTATATTGCTGCAAAAATATCGAGATTAATGTAAGGTTGTTTTCGCATGCTTCATTGATTATGAAAAAGCCTTCGACAGTATTCAGCACGACAAACTAATAGAAATACTGCACGAAATTAATCTAGATGATAGGGACATCAGAATCATTGAAAACCTATATTACCAACAGACGGCTGAACTACAATTTGTAGAAATAACAACAACGAAGATAGATATCCAGAAGGGTGTGCGACAAGGCTGCATACTTTCGCTAATATTGTTCAACCTGTACTCGGATCGTGTCTTCAAGGAAGCCCTAGAAAACATAGAAATAGGGATAAAGGTTAACGGTATAGTTATAAATACTTTCCGCTACGCAGATGACACGGTAATTATTACTGAAAATACCGATGATTTACAGAGGTTATTGGGTGCAATCAATACATCTGGAGAAAAATTAAGCCTGAAAATAAATACGAACAAAACAAAATTTATGGTTTTTAGCAGCAACGAACACCAAAATGCAAACTTGCAGCTAAACACACACACTATTGATCGGGTGCACCAATTTAAATACTTGGGCAGTATAATCACAGAAGATCTTAATCCCGATAGGGAGATAAAAGCCAGAATTGAGATAGCCAGGTCGACTTCCGGAAAAATGAAAGCCTTCTTTAATAATGACAACTCCAATCTTAAATTAAGGCAACGATTAGTCAAAAATTACATTTGGTCAGTGCTTTTATACGGCGTAGAAACGTGGACGTTGAAGATAAATATTTTGAACAAGCTTGAGGCATTGGAAACCTGGATACACCGTAGAATGCTCAGGATTTCCTGGGTGCACCGCGTTACAAATGATGAGGTTTTCCGCCGTGCTGCAACAGAGCGAGAGTTGGTGACGGCGATAAAGTGTAGGAAGATGGAGTATTTGGGTCACGTGCTGCGTGGAGAAAAGTACAGTTGGCTGCATTTAATTCTGAAAGGCAAAATTGAGCGCAAACGAGTCGTGGGAAGAAGACAAATGTCCTGGCTTAGGAATATACGAGAGTGGACCGGAATTCGCAATGCCGTTGAACTGTTTCAACTGGCAGAAGATCGCGAAGTTTACTCCATAGTAATCGCCAACGTCCGGGGGACCGGATATGGTACACGAAGAAGAAGAATGATTCCGAATCCATGGTTTTAAAAAATAAATACAATAGGTAGATGTTCCTTGATAGATATATTTCTTAATTTCGTCTTATGTATTTCGTATTTCGTCGAATTTCTTCTAACTATGACACTATCGTTCCTTGAAAAGGACAACTCGCAAATTACTACGGTAAAACTTCTTTATTTTGAAATTTTTTTGCAAATGTGAAATTTAAACAAAAGACATGAAAGAAACGGTCCTGGTTCTATCCAGGTTAATTTTACCATTATTTTTTCAAAATCCTATAAAATATTAATACTACAATTATCTTAGGGGAATGTAAGATATTATTTGTCAAACTTTGTGCTTAAAAAAATCAGACATTTCCTACTTAATATGACCTAATGTTTAAATTTAAAGTGAAAGCTAATTCGTTTTAAAGTCTCAAAATATATTATAGTTAATTATTATCATTTATGAATACTTATTAAATCGACTTTGGTTTAATTTTATCTTGAATAAAATTTTGAATTTAATGAATTGCCACAAATAAAACAAGCTAAAGAATCAAGTGAAAGAATGTGATGTAAAAATGAGATATATTTAGTAGTAAGCAGCTGAAAATTGCTTTAGTTGGTATTTTCTTTTTCTCTTGTACAACAAAAATTGTAAAAAGAACAATGCACATCCCGACGTGTATTTGATTATCTCGGTATCGTCAGTTATCTTAGTGTGTATATGTATGTATGTGCATCTTGAATAGATGCACGTATTGGAATTTCTATCGTTATGATCTTGAACATAAGGGAAAGAATCGGGCTTTGTTGTGTAGGATGTTGGAAGTTTCTCTCTCAATTTATTTTTCAATGTTTTATTAAAAAGCTTTTTGTTATTATTGCAAGCGGTACAGATATTATTTACTAAATACATGACGCTAGTATTATTATGTTTTAATGTAATTTCAATTTTCAGAATCACAAAAGGTAACGATTTTGGAAATCACAAATAATTACGACAAACCAGTAATGTACACAATTCGATCACCAACCACATAATTATTGTAATAGTGCAAACTATGCATTCAAAAAATGCACAAATGTAAGTTCAATTTTTCTTTTTGTTGGTTATAATATTAGAAAACATAAAATTGTACCTTATAATTTAATAATTTCAACAACGGAAGTAATTTTGACTTCATTTTTCAACACAATCAATTTTTTAAGTAAGTTTACGATGAACCTATTGAATTTTGGGAATTCCTTTTTAGTTATTTAAATAACGTAATTTTGTGTAATATCGATAAATTTACAAATAAGGTTAATTTCTTACTGACGCACAGCATAAAAGTGTTTCGGAGCGTCGTTGTCTCGACAATGACCTTCTACAAAATAATTAGCAATTAAAATATTATTTTCTAATGCGAATCCAAAACATAATTTACATTTCGCGTACTGCATTGCATCTTTTAATGCTTCGTTTGTTTTAAATTTAACGCCGAATAAATAGCATACAGGACATTACCAAATGTTGAAACGCCATGGGTGACCACTTATACAAAAATAATTCAATCAAACTTCGGACATGATTTCAAAATCTCATTTTCAAATAATTATGTTGTAGACTTTCTACCATACCTAACGTGACCAAACGTCACCCGCATTCAAGGTATGTGTCCTGCTGTCCCCAGAATACGTAACAAAATCCGCTTTTTCATTTGATTAAATACTTTTTCTAAAAGTTAAAAAACCTGCCTTGCTGTATTTATTAATCGATTTTAATGTGTTTTTTAACGTTTGGAAGAAAGTCCTCGGAATGAAAAGCGATAAACTTTTTTAAATGTATACGGTTTTTTCAAAGTTTTGATAGTTAAGTAGCGAGAAGAATATCGGGTTGTAAGGACAATAAAAAGTAGTTGATAGCTGTTATCCAACTAAATTAAGAACTGAAATTGGTCATCTAGGTATTTATTTTGGGCATCGAATGCTTCAAGTCGCAGCAAAATAGAACAAAGCAGTGGTTAATTATGAATTACACGTCATTACAAATAAAATGTCCGATTTTTGCTAAAATATCTTGATTTACAATATTATCTCAGAAGAAGAATTATTATAATAAATCTAATTATACACCAAACTTATCGACACAGTTTTGCCACCTTAAAGTTAACTCTTTTAATCCGCTAGCAATGATGCCTGAAGAGCAAGTAACGATGATGAATGAACGAAAATTGTGTTTTCCACAGCTCATTGAGAACCGAATAGTTTCTCTTGCAAGAACTGTTGTCAGTTGGTGCAAGGTCTGGTAAATATGATGGGGTGAAAGAGTGACGCTTTGTTCCGTTTATATGTTCCTCATAGAGCAAGAGCCCGTGGCCGCCAGACCTTCGTTATTTTATAAAAGCTGAAAATTTCTCAGCGCATGATTTCGACACAGGTAGGAACAATGGCCAACTATGTACTTTGAGTCATTGTGGCTTTGGCAGGTAACAGGTAGCAAATGTATATTATGTATTTTATTCAAATGTATTTTATTCACCTTTGCTACCTGTTACCTGCCAAAGCCACGATGACTCAAAGTACATAGTTGGCCATTGTTCCTACCTGTGTCGAAATCATGCGCTGAGAAATTTTCAGCTTTTATAAAATAACGAAGGTCTGGCGGCCACGGGCTCTTGGACTATCAATCTCGTTCACATTATTCTAATTCTAAATATATCTGGTGTCTCCAAAAACGACATAAATTTAACCCAATCTTCCTATATCTTAAAGAGTGTACCTATCGTTTTGAAGATATGATTTACGCAACTCGGAAGTTAATTTCAAGAACTTTAAAAATTTGCAACATGTTTGATATAAGATCACAACAATCTTGATATTGTATTGAGGTATCGTATCTTTTTAATCTTTGTCTAAATGCTAAAATTAAGTACGTAATGTACTTAAAATTTAAAAAAAATTAAAAAAAAATTGCTTTTGTCTTTTGTAATTTTCCGATACTGTTATCGGTTTTCCAGAAATAATTGTTCTGTAATACATTTTACATTTGAACGTAAAATGTTATAATACTTTTAAACTTCGAAACGATGCATTTTTGGATATAGATAAATTGAGTTCAATTGACATTATATTGTTCCACAAGTTTACCATAAAGAATTGGTGGTCGCTTTTAGAGACACTCTGTATAACAAATAATGAGGAATTTTTGACCAAACAAGGTGTTAATCAAATGATTATGTTTTTTTCGATCAATGTTTCAAAGATATATAATATTTGTTCTTCTTCGTGATCTGGAAAAAATACCCATCTTCACATTAGCAATACAACAGAATACATGATTTATCATATGCGAAGCAAAACTTTGAGAGAGCATCTCTCAAAATTACACTCAAAATATTAAAATTATACAAGTACAATGCAGATAACATGTGGAAGGCGTATAATTTCAAGTTTAAAATAATTTAAATCCTCAAATTCAACACGGGTGGTTTAAAGATTATGTATTTATCTCAATTTAAAGATTGAGATTGTTTTATTTGCAAATTTCAATAACCATATATTTTGTGGTATTGCTAATGTGTAGATAGGTAATTTTTCTAGATCCTGAAAAAGATTAAATACCTATGTATCTTATATCTTTTAAATATTAATATTTAGAAATTAGTCGTTTGATTAACATCTTAATTGATTAGGAATTACCTTCAATATGTAGTTAATAAAAACACAAAAAGTGTATTGGTGAAATGTAAGAGACATCGACTTCGTACTTAAAAAATTTTCATATTTATGCCCGATTTCTTCACCTCGAAATATTTCTAAGATCTGAATCTATTCGATCAAATAACCCATCTACAATTTCATTGGTTACTCGGCTAATTTATCTGACGGATATTTCAAGATGAAGAAATCGGTCATTAATAGTCTAATACTTAAATTTACACTTAAAAAATTAAATCTTTTAATGCAACATCAATTTTCAGAATCTTAAAAAATAACGATTTAAATTCACGTAAGGATTAAGTAAGCGTTACGACCAGTAACGTACAACTCGAATCACATTCTATTAATTAGAATTTATTGACCACATTATTATTGGTACGATGCGAACTATGCATTCGAAAAACCAAAAAATGTAAGTTTAATTTTATTTTATAATTTAAGTAATTTCACCACCAACCTGTTGAATTTTAGAGTTTTCTTTTTAATTACTTTTTAATTAAGACTTTCTAACTCTAAATCTCTCGCTCGCTCCATACAGCATAAAAATGTTAAAATTTCGATATGTGTCTTGTTTCGATAAGAAACTTCTGCAAGTTAATTAACAAGTAAAATGTTATGTTCTAAAACGAATCCAAAACATAATTCACATTTTTCAATTAATAATAATCAACAATTCACAATTCTTCCGCGAACTGCATTAGGATACTAAAATTTTCACTTTTAATAATTTAAAATTTTGTTAGGTAACAATAATATTGACGATATTTTGCTAATCATTGCTCTTTAACTACGTGCAATCGTCTTCTTTTCTCTAATTTTAAAATATTTTTACACAAAAACCTAACCCGAATCCTACAGAATAAATGTCCAAAATTTGGTTTAAATCGGTCAAAGCACAGGAGTCTATAGCAAACAAACAAACAATTTTTTTATACAGGTGGCATTTTTCAAAATCGATATTTTCAAAAATTTTTGTACTTTTTTTTTCGACTTTTTAAAATGTTTAATAGTTATTAATTATATAAGGGGATTAAGAAGCTAATCCACGAGAAAAAATGGGCACTCGAAGTGCAGCCGAGAGTCACATTTTTTCGAGAGGATTATAGGCTTGTTAATTCCCGAATGTAATTCAACGTTTTATCCACGACCATGGCCAAAACCACAAGTAAAAATTTTGGTTTTGAGAAACGTCAGATTTGACTACTGATTTTGAGCTGAAAACTAATCCACGGAAAACGGACGTATTAAACTTTCCTAATATAGTGCTTGTGGATAAAATTAATTTTTAAAATTATTAAATTACAATATTATCTTTAATAATTCAACGGTTTAAGGCTGTTCTTTTAGTGCCTTTTTATAAGTTCTAAACGGCTGGACCAATTGACTTGAAATTTTGACAGAATGTGTATTAGATTATTACAAACCTTTACGAATATCCTTTTTTGAATAATTTTTTTGGTTTTTCCAAAAAAGCCAAAAAACCATTGAATTTGAGATCTTCCGTTATTTTGTAAATCTCGATTTTTAGAAACTTTTGGCTCAGACAGAATTTTGATATCTTAATTAGTTTAAAAGTTTTTAGGATCTAAAGTTCAAATTGCTTCACGTAATTACAATTGACGTGTAGAAAAAGTATATAAATTGAGAAGGAATGTTTTGCATCTCTTACAATTATTCTTATCGAAAATAGTAAGCCAGTTTTGCGATTATAAAGCATAGTATAATGTTACATACTGCATAAATAAATTATGTACACTTTACTATTTAAAAATGTAGGTATGAATTAAAAATTCTTTTGAATAAGAGGTTTATTGGTTTGATGTTATGAAAGTATGTTTAAATTAATTTGTCTAAAATGGTGAGTATATACTATGTACATACGGTAACAAACAAATATATTTTTTTAAGAATTTTAAAGGTGTACCATATAATATGGCAAGTTGACATATCACGTATGTATGCAATTTCAAAAATCAAAACTTCAAATTAAAAAAACTCCTATTTATATTGATGTTTTAATAAAATCTTTTCATCTGTTCAACAAAAAATTAAAAATTGTTTTGTCAAATTTTAGTGGTAAGATAAATGCTATAGTATTATATTATGATGTAACCACGGTGTAACATTATACGAATGCTATGACTACCTAAGCACTTTCAACCAATTTCAAATTTTTTTAAGGCAAACAGAATTATTTAAATGCAAGTATTACATGGGTAACATCTAAGCTTTTATCAAATTTTTTGTTTAGAACGAATTTTCTGAAAGATAGGTAAAATCACAAAAATAAAATACTCCCCCTAAACGAAATCCTGTATTTGCACTTGAGATCAAAGGATTCAATATCATCAAAACAAAAGAACACCGGTATCAAAAATAGAAAATCAGTTTTATGATTTATGCTTAGCATGTTTTTGGGAAGAAATTCAATAATTTCAACATAATTTTGAATTTTGCTGCACAGGAAATGTAATTGATTTCGAAAGTAACAGGAAACACGGACTTCAAGCGACACTCATTTTTCGGTGCCGTATGTGTAAATTCAAAAAACAAGGGATTATTTTTAAATTACAAATTGATTTATTTATACTTTACACGATTATAACCGACAGTCACTGTATATAGCCAAGTCATCGTAAGCTTTCATAAAATTGTCGAAAAAAATAATTTTAAAAACATTACGAAAATTATTTCATTTATAATTAGAGCATAATTATAAAATAAGTATAATACCTTCGGTAAAAATCATAGTAAGATAGTAGGGTTATCGGGTTACAATCTCTCCTTGATTCGTATTAATTTTTCTATACACGTTTACACTTTAAAAGCATTACAAAGTTTCTACACGTCCAGTTTGCTGTCTTTCATTTTTCCTTTTCTTTCGTTGGGATGGCTAGTCTCGAAGAACAGCCTTAATAATTTTAACGCGTTCTTAATTTGCGACACTCAAAGAGTAGCTTATATAGCGAATCGCATTATTACTTTTAACTAGGACCATTATGGACAAATGGATAGCACTGCCCGCTACCGACCAACACATCGAGATTCGAATCGCGGTGAAGACGACTTTTTTTCTAGAGGAATTTGCAAACCAATTACTCGTGGTTTCCAAATATTATATGAAAACATTGATATGACGTCAGTTCGGTGCTGTAATTTCATAATCCACGGGTGTGGATTATGAAGGGAATTACATTACTGTGATTACGTACATAATGGTGTATTATCAAGAATTTACATTAACTAAACGTCACCATACGTTTAAAATATTAAGGGCCGGTTCCACCAACTCTGATTAAATGGTTGGTTAACTAATCATGGTTAGAAAAATTTAACCGACATTAACTTGAAAGCGTTTCGCCAAACGTTTTGTAGCTATGATTAGTAAATTGGCCGAACTTCGTGTATATTCGATTTAAGCTCGTAAAAGCTATTCTGATTGATTGATAGATATTTGAATATTGTAAATGTGTAGGCTACCAACCTGTGCTACGTGCTACCAACCGTGAAAGTAAACATTCGTCTATGACATTCGTAGTATTATATGAAATAAACAGAATATAAATAATAGTATATTATTTAACGAGCATTTAATGTAGGCTATAATTCTCGACGATAAAGTTTATACGTGAGCCGTGGGCGAGTGCATAAGCATCCGACTGAATTATTCCTATTATGTGCGAGTTAAATACGATGTTTTATCTACGAATCTGAATAAAAAATTTCATGTTTACAAATTTTTATTTAATAAATTACTAATTATTGTTAATTTTGAAAATGGGATTCAAAAACAATGAAGCTGTAAACAAATTTTGGCGGTGATCTTAGCAACCGCGTATAATGATGATCTGATGACAAAAATTCAATTATTCAAAAAAAATTTAAAACAAATGACACCTAAATAAATTGTCCAAAGATTTTTATATAAAAAATCAAAAAATATAAAATTAATTTATATTATCGATACCACGTGTATGTATTACGTTTCGCTTTTGAGGTTACTTTTATTGAAACTGTCAATATTATCTTTACTTGTTTGTACGATATGCGCATGAATCTTGCTTTAACCCTGGTTAAACTCTTTTAATCAGCCAAAATTGGTCGATTAGTTTGAGGGCTGGTTAACTTGCTTTAACCATGATTAAAGACGTGGTGGAACACTCTTTTTTATTTAACCGTGATTAACTACAACTAACCGACATTAAAGTATTTAATCAGAGTTGGTGGAACCGGCCCTAACTACGTTAGGTGGTATACCCAGTATACTTTACATAAGTTTTTTATGGTAGATATTGTAATTCGCGAGTAAAATTAAGGATGCGACGTCTGGTGGCAGAATTGAGAACAATTCGATGCGAGTAGTAAACGTGGTTTATGCTTTAGTTGCATGTTAACGTGTTGAAATTATTTAAGTAATTAAAGCTTTTAAATAAATTTTGAAATGTCAACCGTTGTTGAGAAACGTAGCAAAGAGTTTTGTTGTGTGTATGGATGCAATTCAACACGATGTTAACACTAAATTTCAAATAATCATGATATTTATTTAATAGAACAATTTTTAACAAGTTTCGACTATTGTCACTTACTCTACTTATAAATATTTTTGGTTCTTTCAACAAAATTAAATATTGACCAAGTCTGACCAATTGGCAACAATATTTTAACTCAAAATCAGCAGTTCTGATTTTTTAAATAAACTTATAAACTACAAATTTCATGCAAAAGATTACAAAAATATTTTTGTTTAATGTTCGCCAACATTTCACTAACAAAAGTTTCGTCTAATTCTATGGTATTTACGAACATTGTACAATCTTTACTGTAGTATATTATAAAATCACACACTGACATTTAGAATTGCCATTCCCAGGTTAATTTGTCCATAATATGGATGTTTTCACTTAATGCTGAAGTGCCAACTCACTTAATGCCAAAGTATTTTTACAAATAGACCCAATTATTAAATGAGGAGCCGATAATAATGCGGAAGTCTGTAGTACGAGGGCATAAATCGCATAAACAAACTTAACACAAGGTGTTACCCCACAAAGAATAACATGCTTGGCATTTAGCCCTTCCTCACCTTCACAAAAATTTCTCGACGTTGTGCTGCTATTAGTGTACTTAAATAAAGATTTTAGAAGAATTTGTTTCGTCATTTTACTTTTTTCGTTAATAATTCGAACACACAAAAAGATTTACAAGGTTCACTCGATCACTGTAAATACAACTATAAACTCGATCACTCGCATCTGACGGCCATTTTGAAAATTTAGCAGCGCCCCCATCGTTAATTTTATTCGCGAATAGTTGGTTCTTCAATTTGAATTACCGCCTTCTCAAATCAAAGTTACAAACCAAGCCAAAGCTGTGATCGTCAAACAAACCTCACACGTTGTGATCTCCCCTCGTAATAACACTTAAGCGTCATTCACAGCCAAGTAGAAGTAACGTACGTAGCAGACATACAAGACATAACGTACAAAACATAGCAAATGACTTGTCATTCACATCAACATAGAAAACATAGAAACGTGAAGAACGCGCACGCATATTTTCACCCGATTGGTTTCTCTACCATCGTAGAGGAACGGATACGAATGTATCAGAATTCATAAATTTTCCGTCAACCATAATTAACCAAATATCAATAAAAAAAACACTCACAAGAAACACACGACACGCTGTAATTTAACCTAAAAGTTTAAATGTGGAAAGTGTAAACCTCACTTTACAATTTAAAATTTTAAAACGAAGGTGTTGCTTTGTAAAATGAACGCATCTCGTTGGTCAAACATAGAAAACATAACGGAGAAATTGAAGTTGACCGAACTCTTTGTTACGTTACTTCATGTCGGCTATGTTTTGTACGAATGTCACTGGTAGCGTTTGAAACCATGCATTTCAACTTTCCTCGCGTTATGTCTTGTATGTCCGCTACGTACGTTACTTGGATGTGAATGACGCTTTACAAGACCTTTTAAATCTGCGGATGGCTCTTTGAATGCTAACGTAGTTAACTCGTTTATTAACCTCAAACTTACATCTGTCCAGTGGCGTAACCACTGCTAAGACACCTGAAGGAATAATTAGTACACACAAATTAAATAAAACACAGGATTCGGTTTAACGATGAATATATATTTTAACCGAAAAGAAAAAAGGTAGTCCGACAACCAATTTACCAGCAAAGTTAATCTTCTTGATATATAATTCAGAATACTTTAGTTTGAAATTTGATTTAATAACTGTTCGATAGTTAATCCCTCTGATCGTAATGTTTTCTAATCGATTATTCATATTTAATGACCAACCTTTATAGTAATTTGTAAGAAGCTCATGTATATATATTTCGATGTTCAACTCAATTGGTTTTATTTTTTTTTGTAAGATCTTAAATAATAACCCCTTATATTCTAAATTATCCGCTCTTATAATTATTACCTCGTCAACTTAAAAACTAAGATTGTCACCTTATTAATATATCGTCACCTTAAACTAAGATTGTCACCCTTATTGCTAATTGGTCATTTCCTTAAATGTAAATAAATCGTTTGTACTTAACTAAATAAATTCTCCATACTTAAACTAGCAAATAATCATAGCCTCAAATAATCATGAAGAACTTTGTTAAAACAGTTCTTTAATATTGTTTTTCAATTGGTATTACCTTATATGTGGTTAATTGTTATTATCTTATATGTATTTAATTGTTATTATCTTAGATGTATTCAATTGTTATTATCTTATATATTATGTAGTCGCAAATAATCATAAGGAACATTGTTAAATTTATCAATAACTGTCCTGAAATATCATAATTTTGTAGTACATCATTTAGACATTTGAAAAAAGAAAAGGAGAAACATCACAGCATTTGCTTTGTCACTTCCGGTTCTATAAAAGTTTACCTTTTCAGTGACCAGCCATTACTGCAATATTGTCACGGCCATCTTATGATTTTAAGCGTCCATTCAACTTGTTGCGCAATTCATCTAAATTAAATTATCCCACGATAAATATATTTTCCACTTCAAACACCCGCCTTCATTTAAATTAATTTTAAACAACTCCTCTTACGTCTTAATTAAACTAATCACCGCAATGGTACGCCATTGGCAACACATTATATGAATAATCAATCTCTTCCATTACATAATCCCACTCCCGTTTTAAATGAGAATAGTATTAAATCACAATCTCGAACAGTAATTAAATCTTAAACTGAAGATAGAGTAATAAAAACTTAGATTCAAACTCGTATGTAAAAATTATCTAACCGCGTGGCTGTGAAATTATTACTTGAAATTTTAACGTAATCCTGTATTAAATTATTTTAGAAAAACAAATCAAATATTTAAACTTACGTATTTTTAAATCTGTTGATAACTAAATATTTTGAAATAATTTTAATTTCAATTATTTAATAACTATTCTAAAACTCTGATGCACAAAAACTACAACCGTTTCTCACAACATCCAAAATGTAAGCGGCTTTGTTCGATCTCTAACGGAAACTCCTACTACCTGCGTTTAAACCTCGCTGTTGCCAAATTGCTGTATTTTAAAGTAACCAAAAATGAACTAAACTTAAAATTTCGCGCCCATTATATTCAAATTTACTATATTACAATATACATGTGTTTTTTGCTTTTGTTGGTATATTACATTAATTACACAGGAATAATGTTTTATATGTGTACGTTTCTAATACAAAACAAATCATGTTATACCGCCTAACGAAGTCATTTTGCCAAAACGGTGGCGCCCTCATCGGTAAGGTAAAATCCCAATACCAGTCGTAGATAAATATTATTTATGCAACGCGCATGCGTAATCTCTAAGTCCCGCCTTAAAACTACAGGGCGACATAAAATAAATGAAAAATGTTAGTACTCGACCGCACGGCCTGCAGTATGTCATTTCTACAGTAAGTGTTAAGCGAGCAAGATGGCTACTAACGACAGTACAGCACCTTTACAGACTGTGAAACGAGTTCAATTCGGTATATATGGACCAGATGATATCGTAAGTATTTGCGAAGAAAGTCTACTTTACTTTTAAATTAAAATGTAGAAATTTACAAAATTGTGCGTCGTGACGGTTATATCGCTGAAGTGGGTTATAAATATTGCACAATTGCAAATAACAGAGCAGCTCTTCGTTAGCTTTCTTGTTGCTATAATTTAGAGAATTGTGCTTGTGCATTATTTTAACTTACGATGAATATTTAGCGATTATCCATATTGTATAGTAAATATACACAAAAGTGTTGATAAAAAAATTGTGTAAATTTTGAAGCGGAAATTTTAAATTTTGTATTTTTGTTTTAGCGTCGTGATTCTGTTACGGATGGCAGTATCCACTTTCCTGAGACAATGGAAGCGGGTCGTCCAAAATTGGGTGGTCTCATGGACCCCAGGATGGGAGTCGTCGATAAAACTTCTCGTTGCCACACATGTGCTGGCGACATGGCGAAATGCCCGGGCCACTTTGGTCACATAGATTTAGCAAAGCCCGTTTTTCACGTTGGTTTCATTGTGAAAACTATTAAGGTTTTAAGATGCGTTTGCTTTTTCTGCAGTAAATTACTAGTTAGTCCGGTAAGTATTCTTCAACTTATTTAAATTGCGTTTACAATTTTATAATTTTCAGAATAATCCTAAACTTAAAGAAATTGTTATGAAATCAAAAGGTCAACCGAGAAAACGATTAACCTTTGTATATGACTTGTGTAAAGGTAAAAACATTTGTGAAGGAGGTGACGAATTGGACGTCGGAAAGGAAGGCGAAGATCCAAGTAAGTTTCTTATTTTTACCACTAGTTTTGTTTGTTAATTGCTATTATTTTAGGTAAAAGACAAGGGCATGGTGGTTGTGGACGTTACCAACCTCGAATCAGAAGATCCGGCCTTGACTTGACAGCCGAATGGAAGCACGTTAATGAAGACACACAAGAGAAAAAACTATTCTTGTCGGCTGAACGAGTTTGGGAAATCCTTAAACACATAACAGGTAAGAAAGTCACAATTTTTGCAAAATTTAAATTTTTAAATCAAATTAATTCATGAAACATTCTTTAATCGTAGATTTATTATTTTTACAGGTTTTCTATTTCAATTCTATATTTCTAGTTTAAGTGAAATTTTATTTTCAAGTTATAAATTTATAGTTACAAAATTTGAAAACTTCATATTTTTAAACACTTTCATAGCAAGTCATTTTACAAGCTAAATGATCATTAACCTAAAAATGATTCATCAAAAACAGTATAAGTGCATCTTTGTACACAGTTGGTATAGAGAGTAATTTGTTAATTTCCAAGCCGCAAAGTAGAATTTGAAATTTTTATAATAACTTTCATCATTCTAATCTAACAATCACTAATTCAATCTGCATTTATTAGACTTAGTAAATTACATCACCGTCTTTCTACTTAGATTTTTAACAAGTTTTCTTTTAATTGTGTTATAATGAAGTAAAGATAATTATAAAATTGTGAATTTTTTTTAGACGAAGAATGTTGTATTTTGGGTATGGACCCAAAATATGCCCGTCCAGATTGGATGATTTTGACAGTTTTACCTGTACCCCCACTTTCGGTACGACCCGCAGTTGTAATGTTTGGATCTGCCAAAAATCAAGACGATCTTACCCACAAATTAGCTGACATAATCAAAGCAAATAAGGAATTACAAAGAAACGAAGCTGCTGGTGCAGCGGCTCATGTAATTTCTGAAAACATTAAAATGTTACAGTTTCACGTGGCAACATTTATAGATAATGATATGCCTGGCATGCCAAGGTAAGTTTAATTTCATGCAAACTATTATCCATTGGGTTAACGCAATTATTTTCAGGGCCATGCAAAAATCGGGAAAACCATTAAAAGCAGTCAAGGCCCGATTAAAAGGAAAAGAAGGCCGTATAAGAGGAAATCTTATGGGAAAACGTGTGGATTTTTCTGCACGTACCGTAATTACGCCTGATCCGAACTTACGAATCGATCAGGTAGGAGTTCCTAAAAGTATTGCACAAAATTTAACTTTTCCCGAAATCGTTACACCTTTCAATATGAAGAAGTAAGTGTTACAACATTGTAATGTTTTCCAATTGTAAATTTTTCTTGTTTTTAGAATGTTAGAATTGGTACAAAGGGGTAATTCGCGATATCCTGGTGCTAAGTACATCGTAAGAGACAACGGAGAGCGTATTGATTTACGTTTCCATCCAAAGTCTTCAGATTTACATCTTCAGTCTGGTTACAAAGTTGAACGTCACATTCGTGATGGTGATTTGGTAGTATTTAACCGGCAGCCAACTTTGCACAAAATGAGTATGATGGGACATCGTGTTAAAGTTCTACCTTGGTCAACTTTTCGTATGAATTTGAGTTGCACGTCGCCCTACAATGCTGATTTTGATGGAGATGAAATGAACTTGCACGTGCCTCAGAGTATGGAAACGAGAGCAGAAGTTGAAAATTTACTCATAACTCCTCGGCAGATTATAACCCCTCAAGCCAACAAACCTGTCATGGGTATCGTACAAGATACGTTAACGGCAGTAAGAAAAATGACAAAACGTGACGTTTTTATAAACCAAGAGCAAATGATGAATTTACTTATGTTCTTGCCCATTTGGGATGGTAAAATGCCTCGACCTGCTATTTTGAAACCCAAACCTTTATGGACAGGCAAACAACTATTTTCTTTAATTATTCCGGGTAACGTAAACATGATCAGGACACATTCAACTCATCCAGACGAAGAAGATGATGGTCCCTACAAGTGGATATCACCAGGAGATACCAAGGTATGAGCATCAAACTTTTTTCATTTTCAACTTTACTAAATATTTTTTTGTGTGTAGGTAATGGTAGAGCATGGTGAATTAGTAATGGGAATTCTGTGTAAAAAAACCTTGGGTACCTCAGCCGGATCTTTGCTGCATATTTGTATGTTGGAGTTGGGGCACGAAGTATGCGGTCAATTTTATGGTAACATTCAAACTGTCATCGACAATTGGCTGTTATTGGAAGGTAAGTGGACAATTCAAAAGTAATTTATTTCAAATAGATGCAAAAAATCATTTTTTATAGCTGTTTTAGCCAATTTATGTTTGAAATTTTATCAATTTAATAACATCATATCATTTATAGGTCACAGCATTGGTATTAGTGATACAATCGCCGATCCTCAAACTTACTTAGTAATTCAAAAAACGATTAAAAAAGCCAAAGAAGACGTAATAAAGGTTATTCAGAAAGCGCACAACATGGAATTAGAACCGACGCCAGGTAACACCTTAAGGCAAACCTTCGAGAATGAAGTAAACAGAATTTTAAATGATGCTCGTGACAAAACTGGTGGTTCTGCCAAGAAATCTTTAACTGAATACAATAATCTGAAAGCTATGGTGGTTGCGGGTTCTAAAGGATCAAATATTAACATCTCTCAGGTTATTGCCTGTGTGGGTCAGCAAAACGTAGAGGGTAAACGAATCCCGTTCGGTTTTAGTAAACGCACATTGCCCCACTTCATCAAAGACGATTATGGTCCCGAGGCTAGAGGTTTTGTAGAAAATTCGTATCTTGCTGGTTTAACACCGTCAGAGTTTTATTTCCACGCCATGGGTGGTCGTGAAGGTCTTATTGATACCGCCGTAAAGACTGCAGAAACTGGTTATATTCAACGTAGGCTTATAAAAGCTATGGAGTCTGTCATGGTAAATTACGACGGAACTGTTCGTAATTCCGCGGGCCAGTTGATTCAATTGAGATATGGAGAAGATGGTCTGTGTGGAGAAATGGTCGAATTTCAGACATTGCCAACTGTGAAATTAAGTAACAAAGCTTTTGAAAGGAGATTCAGATTCGATCCGAGCAAGAAACGCTACTTGAGAAGGATATTTAATGAGGATGTGAGTCGACAACTTATGGGTTCGGGTGAGGTTATATCTGAGTTGGAACGGGAATGGGATCAATTACAAAAGGATCGGGAAGCGTTAAGACAAATTTTTCCTAGCGGAGAATCAAAAGTTGTATTGCCATGCAATTTACAAAGGATGATTTGGAACGTACAAAAGATTTTCCATATTAACAAGCGAACGGTAACAGATTTATCTCCTTTGAGAGTAATTCAAGGTGTTAGAGAATTGCTGCAAAAATGTATTATAGTAGATGGAGAGGATCGCCTATCTAAACAGGCTAACGAAAACGCTACTTTATTATTCCAATGCATGGTTCGATCCACGTTGTGCACTAAAGTTGTCTCTGAAGAGTTTAGACTGACTACCGAAGCATACGAGTGGCTTATTGGTGAAATTGAAACCAGATTTCAACAAGCTCATGCTCAACCCGGCGAAATGGTGGGCGCTCTGGCTGCTCAGTCTCTTGGTGAACCTGCAACTCAAATGACACTGAACACTTTCCATTTTGCTGGTGTGTCGTCAAAGAATGTAACTCTTGGTGTGCCACGTTTGAAGGAAATCATCAATGTTTCTAAAAAGCCTAAAGCTCCATCTCTAACAGTGTTTTTAACTGGAGTGGCTGCTCGTGATGCCGAAAAGGCTAAAAACGTTTTGTGCCGTTTGGAACATACAACGTTGAGAAAAGTCACTGCCAACACTGCCATCTACTATGATCCAGATCCACAAAATACCGTAATTTCTGAGGATCAGGAGTTTGTTAACTCTTATTACGAAATGCCCGATTTTGACCCTACCCGAATATCGCCATGGCTGTTACGTATCGAACTTGATCGTAAAAGAATGACAGATAAGAAGTTAACTATGGAACAAATTGCCGAAAAAATTAACGACGGTTTTGGGGACGATTTGAATTGCATATTTAATGACGACAATGCGGAAAAATTGGTTTTACGTATTAGAATCATGAATAGCGTCGATAATAAATTCCAAGAAGGGGCTGATGAAGAAGTCAATAAAATGGAAGAAGATATATTTTTAAGATGCATTGAAGCTAATATGCTCAGCGATATGACATTGCAGGTAAGAAATATACAATTAACTAAAAGAATTTGCTAAAAATTTGATTTTTTTAGGGCATCGAAGCTATTGCTAAAGTGTACATGCATTTACCACAGACAGACAGCAAAAAACGAATTATTATTACAGAAACTGGCGAATTTAAAGCTATAGCCGAATGGTTATTAGAAACTGATGGTACAAGCTTGATGAAAGTTCTGTCCGAACGTGACGTTGATCCTGTAAGAACATTCTCAAACGATATTTGCGAAATTTTATCTGTAAGTAAATACCATAACTGGTAACTTTTCTTCATGATATCATATACAGTGCTTGCATTTCAAAACTAGTCAGTCTGTCTAAAATTAATTTTATGTTTCTGTTTTGTAGGTACTGGGTATCGAAGCTGTGCGAAAGTCGATCGAGAAAGAAATGAATGCTGTTTTGCAATTCTATGGTCTATACGTAAACTATCGCCATCTTGCTTTGCTTTGTGATGTGATGACTGCAAAAGGTCATCTTATGGCCATTACTAGGCATGGTATTAACAGGCAAGATACCGGTGCTTTGATGAGATGTTCATTTGAAGAAACTGTCGACGTTTTGATTGACGCTGCTTGTCATGCAGAAGTCGATCCTATGAAGGGAGTCTCAGAAAATATTATAATGGGACAGTTGCCCAGAATGGGAACTGGTTGTTTTGATCTACTGCTAGATGCAGAAAAATGCAAAATGGGTATGCCAATTCCTCAAGCTCTTGCTGGAGATCTCACGAATTCTGGAATGTTCTTTGGGTCTGCGGCTACTCCTAGCATGAGTCCCGGTGGTTCCATGACGCCTTGGAATCAAGGCGCAACACCTTATGCAGGTGGTAGCGCTTGGTCACCACTAAGTAAGTATTTTTGAAAGAAAATTTACATGAAACTTTCTAACGCATTTATTTTAGATCTTTTAGGAAGTGGTATGACTCCTGGAGGTCCAGTCTTTTCACCATCCGGTGCTTCAGACGCTTCAGGAATGTCTCCTGCATACGGAGCCTGGTCGTCACCTACTCCACAATCTCCAGCCTTCTCTCCATACTTGCAATCTCCAAGAGGTGCTTCACCATCTTATAGTCAATCTAGTCCGGCTTACCATCAAATTGCTTCACCTTCTATGATACCGGTTTCACCTGGCTACTCTCCAAGTTCGCCAGGGTATTCTTCGACTAGTCCAAATTACAGTCAGACTAGCCCTAGTTATTCACGAACAAATCCAAGCTATAGTCCAACATCGCCGTCTTATTCATCAACAATTTCACGTTATTCTCCAACTTCTCCTAGTTATTCACCCACTTCACCGTCATATTCTCCAACATCGCCATCGTACAATGCAACCTCACCAAGTTACTCCCCCACTTCTCCGAGTTACTCGCCGACCTCACCGAGCTACTCTCCGACATCGCCAAGTTATTCGCCTACTTCTCCATCATACAATCCGACTTCGCCAAGTTACTCTCCTACATCTCCAAGTTACTCTCCTACATCTCCAAGTTACTCCCTAACTTCTCCAAGATATTGTCCTACATCGCCCAGTTATTCTCCTACATCTCCAAGTTACTCCCTAACTTCTCCAAGATATTGTCCTACATCGCCCAGTTATTCTCCTACATCGCCCAAATATTCACCTACATCTCCCAGTTATTCACCAACTTCTCCATCGTTTGCCGGTGGAAGTCCACAATACTTCCCCACTTCACCCAGCTATTGCCCAACATCTCCAAGTTATGCACCATCTTCCCCTCAGCACACTCCTGCCGCCAGTTCGCGGTATTCTCCCTCATCGCCAAATTACGCTCCAACTTCTCCAAGTTATTCACCAACATCTCCCCAGTATTCACCCAATGCAAGTACAAAATATTCTCCCACCTCACCATCCATACACACCGATGTCGTCTAGTTATTCACCCAATGCAAGTACAAAATATTCCCCCACCTCACCATCCATACACACCGATGTCGTCTAGTTATTCACCAACAAGTCCCGAAGGTGATCAAGACTAAAGATTTTATTAACATTTCTTACGATGGAAATAGATTTATATCGCCGCCTAGCTTACTGGCAAATTAGAAAAAAATGGAAAAAAAAGTTCAAATTTTGTATCTTGTCGATTTTGTTTGACAGAAGAAAAATTTTGTAAGTTGGTTGGTGCTAATTAGAAATATATTATAATTGTGAAATATAAATAATTTCAGTTATTGAATTTTATAAACAAACGTTAAAATCTACCCATCGTGAGATAGGAAGAAAAAATATAAAAATTTGTTAAATTTGGTCACATCAGATTTTTCTCTGTACACTTATCGCATAGATCTTAATAATTGACTGGCAAATAGTAAAAAAAGTATTATTTTTTCAGAAAACAATGGTCCGGAAATTATACAGAAGATCACGATGCTGTTCCATCGTTAAAATAAATGACTTATAACTAGACTGGACCAAGTCCTAGTACAAGGACGACGACGAAGAGCCTTGAAGAAATGTTATGAAACAAGAAAAAGTTATGGATAGGAACCAAAACTTTGCCTCGTTGATGTTATGGGGGCTACATTTTCATTGAACAGAAGTTCTTTACATATGGTATTATACCGTTGCAGATATTTCTCTCAAAGAATAACTACTTTTGCTTTGATATAGTTTGCAAGGACAGAAAAGGTAAAAATTATGTAAGCTCAATAATATATTAGAACAGTTTAATAAAAATTTCAAAATTTTCAAAAGTAACTAAGTGTTAATTATTTAATAAATTAATTTTTTA
Source organism: Cantharis rustica (assembly GCA_911387805.1). NCBI lineage: Eukaryota > Metazoa > Arthropoda > Insecta > Coleoptera > Cantharidae > Cantharis > Cantharis rustica. The sequence goes on along the minus strand of OU426877.1, from coordinate 26,115,716 downwards.
ACTTGTGAAATATAATTAAATAATCTTGGAATAATCTTGCATTATCTTTCAAGATAATGCATTGAGGGCCTTGAATATACTATCACTTTAAAAAAAACCGGTGGAGTCAATCCATATATTTAAATGACCCGATATGGTATCTGGACCATTTCAAGTTCAGATCATTTCATACGAAATGATCCTGTGTTGTACTTTTAATAAAGAATAAAAAAAAGTTTTGACTGAACACAAAATTGAGTGGTTTTGGTACATAAAAATGTTCTTGAAATTATGTATTAATACTAATACATCAGTGTGGAAACTTAAATTGGAATAAATTCTGTAATTTTCTTAAATGTTCTGAGTTTATCTTTCTCTCCTAATGAATTTCTCATTAAATTTTCCAGATTATCTCAGATTAAATTTGAAATAAAACTTGATAACTTTTAGAAATCAAATAATGTAAATTGTAATTATACAATTTTATGATACAAAAAGAAATTTGAATACGAATTTAAAAAATGTACTCTTATTTGAGTCCTGTAGATGCAAAACTCGGTAAATGCAAAATAACGAAAATCGAGTTGAGAACGCCATCTTATAGTAAATTATCTCCTCTATCTGAATCTGAAGCGATAATATTATAAAACTTGCCTTCCAACATGTAAAATTGAATCAAAAATACACGATTGGTTGCAAAACTAGGTTTCAGTGTATTAGTGAGAACACACAGAAGCAGAGAATGAAAATGTGGAAAGCGACTCTCCGCTCCAAGCAACATGCAGTTCGGCAGTGGAAGAGCTTCAATTATAAGTATTTAAAGTTAATTTTTTCTTATTTTGGTAAAATTATTATCTTATTAATGTTGATATTTTGAATAAAATGCATTGTTTTAAGAGTTATTACAAATTTATTTCTTGATAGCGCTGTAAAACTTGGTTTTTGAAAGCATACTGTTGCAAAACTAGGTAAATGCAATTTAATTTTTGAATTAAGCGGTTGCTCTTATTAAAGATACGTTTGAGGACCAATTAACTAATTTCTTAGTCATTACAGGACTCATTTATTAATTAAGAATTTCTTAACTTTCAAAATTTCCAGACGAATGAGACGCCCAACTTTTTTTTTCTAATGTCGAGTATGTCAAATGAACCATCGTTTGAAAGCTCATTTTAAAGGAGATATTATTTTCTAAGTAATTCCAAGTTAAGTGTTAAAAACAAATATAAATATATTTTACCTAACAAGAAAGAGATGAACAGACCAGGATACTAGAGTGGCGAAACGGACTTCAAGCCTAAAACGTGACAATGTTACCGTTTTAATTAAACGTTGTTTTCTCTGCAAAAAGTCAATCGATGATAAAACCCACGCCTTACATTTTCTAACAATTTTTGTAAAATTATCCCAATTTCATACTTGCTGCATTTAACTAAAAATGAAAGTTTTATTTTTTTTAACCTCTTGGAATTATTTTGAAAATAATTGAATAATTATATCAATTTTTTTAGAATAAACCAAAAAATGTACAAACACTTTTTAGAACTAAAATGTAGGTATAAGTTAACACAATATAAATACACCGTATGTATTGAAATGATGTGAAATTTTCTAAATATTAATTTCACCACAAACCAAAAATTACCACGGCTAGTTGGTTCAGGCGTCGAGCATGTATCATCAGGGGTGAGTTCACATGTAAGCCCTCATTAACTACGGAAGAAAAATGCTCCTCCAAAAATAACCAATTCACAATGTAAAATACAATTTAAGTTCAATGTAATGCAAATATTAAATTGTTATTGGGCTCGTACTTTTAACTTTAACATTTATCTAAATCGCCTGCTTATCACTATCGACATTCGTTCCTACGAATGCAAATTTAATTTTTCAATTTCAAGTATCCAAATCGAATTTATTATTCGAAATATTCTTTTTTCCAAAGTTTAATCATCCAAATCAAGTCAAGTCGATACACTACCGTTCGGTAGCAAACCATCAAATAATCCAAATTAACTTCAAATCTCAAAATTATGCTTCCAAAATAACAACGAAATAATGCACACGCATCGAATCCACTTTATTCAAATCAAATCAAAATAAAATATTACTCACAAATATCAAAATTATCAAAACTCAGCGGGCATACAAAATCACGCACCCGCTGTTGGCCAAAGAAGCCCCGAATGTCCTGTGATTGATCCCCACCTAGCAAATCTTACAATCCTACAACTTAATTATTATAGCCAATATTTCACCAAAATGCATAGTCGCAATCATTTTGAAACACCACATCACCACATACTATGGCATCATCAGGCGATGAACTAGAAAGAGAAACGAGAAAATTTCCGTATTTAACGACAAAATTGCAAGAGAAAAGGGAGAGGGTAAGAGGGGGGTAATTTTAAAAATTTCGCTTAAAAATATAGTTTTTTTTCAAAAACTTACTGAAAAATAATGATTGAATAAAAAGAAGGTAATTTTGTCTTTGTTTCGGAACGCACTTCCATTCATATTTTCGTTTTTCAAAATTCCACTTATTAGACTCTTCGACATCAAATTTTGTTACTAACAACTTACCGAAGTAATAAAGTCAATTATTTATTACTCGATACTTTGGACATATTTTCAAAAGTATCTTGGAGTTTTTACAAACATAATTTAATAAGACGAAAGGGTTACTGTCGGAATTCCTATCACAAGAATTAAACTTTTTCCTATTGACTTTTAGAAAGAGGACAATTTTCTGAGTATATTAACACAAAATTTTTTTAGGATTATGCAATAGTTGTCGAAATAACGGCATTTTAAAACTACGAAAGGCAGGGAGATGTAATATGATATACCCCGATGCGTGACGGTCAGTCTCACGTTGAGGTACGGTCTCATTTTGTTGACGGTACGTGTGCTTTGATATACTCTTAATGTTATTATCAGTCGCCGTCGGTCGCCACCGATCGACTACAAAAAACCGTTAACGACCTCGAAAAATGGTTCGCAACGTGGCGCATCGGGGTAAACTCAACAAAAAGTACCGCGACAATGTTCAAGAAGAAACGAAGACAAGTTCGGCCTCGAACAAACATCTTCATGTTCGAGAGCCCAATCCCATGGGCTAACACCTCAAAGTACCTGGGAGTCACGATGGATTACAGACTGCTGTGGAAGGAGCACATCGAATCCGCCGTAAACCGGGGAAGAGCTGTCTTCTCAAAGCTCTACCCGCTCCTAGCTTCAAACAGCAAGATGTCACCAGCAAACAAGCTGCGCATCTACAAGGCCATCATCAGGCCCACCATGACCTACGCCGCGCCCGTATGGGGGACGGCAGCCCGAACACACATAAAGAAGATACAAGTAGTACAAAATAAATGCATTCGGCACGCATTCTCCAGCCCGTACTACGTCACCAATCGAAGACTCCACGCAGATGCCAAGATGGACACCATCGACGTGCACATTAAAAGTCAGGCGGAAAAATTGTACAAGACCGCGAGCTTCTCAGACAACCCTCTCATCTCGCAGCTAGGACAGTACCAACCAGGCCACAATCTAGGACACAGCCGGCCAAAGGACATCCTCATCCGCCCGTCAGCCGGGGTGTAAGTAATCCTAATCTTTACATGTTTGTTTTAGGTTCCCACCAAGCACCGGGTTCATCAAACACCCGGCTGCCAAGAAACCATGCAAAGACGCCCGGAATTACACCAAATCGCTCGCCCCGCTCCATCGACACCTAGGGACCCCAATCCACGGATCGCAGATGCGCATCGCCCCACCGTCTCTCTGGCCACAAGTCCACGCCCCCAGGAAAATTCTTCGAAATACCTAGGATCCAGCAAATCACGGAAATTATCCCCATGGACCACAAACCAGCCCGATCAAGCTTAGCGCTTCAAATGAGGAACCACACCTCAATAAATTCCAACGCCCGCCGCCCACGTCAGTTGAAGGAGATATACAGTTTCCCCGTGGCACCTCCATATTACCAAGAAGTTCATCGAGTCGCGGTTGACACCCGGACGAGTTCTATGGCTTCGAGTTCCACCCTTGGCGAGTTCTGTCATTTTTCAGGGATATTTTTAAATTTTTTTGCCTTACACAAAAATGGCTAATCATGCAGCCGTGTTAAAAGGTGTATCTAAAATACATGTAAATTTTACATTTTTAAAATCAATTTTTATCGAAAACTTTTGCATAATCCTACAAAATTTTTGTTCTAGTATGCTTAGAAAAGTGTCCTTTTACCAATATTCAATAGGAAAAAGTTAAAATCGTGTGATAGGAATTCCGACAGATCCCGACGAAAGAAATTTTCATGAAATGCAAAATAAAAATTGATAAAAAAAATTTTTCTCATAGTTAAAAAAAAACAGGTACGTAATACCACGACCTGACGTAGAATACATAGAATTTTAAAAAAATCAATTATTACATACAGAGTTAAAACAAAGTTTTGAAGTAATAACTGAAAATAAAGTGCATTCCAAAACAAAAAAAAAGGCATACGCTATTTTTTTTGTTATTATTATTAATAGTAATCGGCAGCCTAGGAATCGAATAATAGCCAAGTATTTTTCGAGTACAAGTCTCGGTATTACTTAGCACGAGGACTTGCTGGAGTGCTAATCAGAATTAGTGTTTAATTAGTTTAAAGGAGTGTAACCTGAAAGAACGATAGAGAATTTCACGACAATGAAATTGTGTACCCAACAAAATCTAATTTTGCACCTAGTAGCAACGTTTCTAATTTTCTAAGTATATTATGCCTATTATGAAATCATAAATAATAAATTTTTTAAAAATAAGTTGATAATATCGTATTTGTCGCTTGCAATTTTAGTAGACTCGAGTCACTTGCGATTCGGACTAATAGTTTCTTGCTCACTAGCCCGTCAGTGTGTGCTTGACACAACTGTGCTGATTATTTTATTATCGAAAAACTGAACTAGTAGAGGGTCACTTGTACAAATATAATCCAATAAAAGTTCGGGTATAATTTCAAAAACTGTAATTTTTACGTTACATTTTAGCCTTTGTTCCGTACCTCTCAAATGTACTTTTGTTGCATAGGTTTAAATTTCACTCATTTATCTCCTTGCTTTTTAATGCTCTTTTTTTAAACGTTTAGATTATAGTTACCCAAATGGGCATTGAATCGAAAAATGTAACAAGATTTTTTTTTAATTTTAGTTAATTTTTTTTTAAATTGTGAAAAAAATATTCAATCAAATGAAAAATTGAAAATTGCCCATCCAGACATTTGTCTGTCTTGATGACTAGTGCCCGGATTTATAAGCACTTATAATTTCAAAATAAGCGCTTTAAAAAGTTTCAAAAAACAAAAAAAAGTTCTTTCAAATTGAAAAAAAGGCACTAAAAATCAAACATCAAAATCTAATTTTTTTTTTAAATTAGAAATTCGCTAGACATTCATATATTTTTCCAAATTTTTGATTATGAAAGATTGTCGTCTGTCGTTTAACACCTGCTTATGAATCGAAAAACTTTGCTCAACATCAACCGACGTAATGAGAGCCAATAGGGTTATTGTCAGTTAATTCACCTCACGATTTGAACTTTTTCCTGTGCACTGCTATTGAAAAGAAGACACTTTTCTAAGGATATTGCAACAAAAATTTTGTAGGATTAGGAATTAGTATTCGAAAAACAGGGCATTTTAAAATTTGCAATTCAAGGGACGCGTAAAACTCGACATAGCTTTGATGCCACATTCCCTTGTACCTCCAAAGTTTTCTTTCTGAGATTATAATTTTTACCGATTTCACTAAAGGCAAATACCTTTTTTCCAAATTTTCGCTGGGTGATGGAACGTATGAAAAGTTAGCTTTAATAGTATAACTTAATTGTTTCCGAATTAATGTATTCTTAAAAATTTCTTGACATTATTTTATTGCTGCCGACGATTGACAATTCACAAACAATTATCTTAGAAAGTTTTCAAAATTTATCTTATAATATAATATGACATAAACCTTGTAAGCACTGGTTTGGGAAGTAGAGGTGTAATCGGGAAAATCTTCTTTAAAAGCTTGCACACTCAAATGCACTTTTACAAAAATTCTTTTTGCATTCGAAATTAAATTATTAATTAAAGAAAATTTAAGACAAATTGTTTCGGCAACACGGTTTAGCCCATGTGTTTTAATCATGTACTCCGTCGGTCATTAAAAAAGCTCTAATAAGCACTAACATGCGTTTTAAGCAAAATCTTGAGAAAAAAGCAAAAAAAGCACTATTAACATTAGGTTAAATCACTGCAAATTTTAAGAAACGTCAAGATCCAAACGGAATATCTTCTGCTTATAATTTAGAGCAAAAAGCTTAGAATCTGGGCTCTATTGATGACCGACAAAATTGACCGAAGAAGTGGTTAGTTAGAAATTAATTAAAACTGAATATTTTAAATTAAAAAGTTTTTAAATTGAACAAGTTAATTGAACATTAATAATATTCATTAGTTTTATTAAGCTTTCACTTTTCAGTGAAGGTTATCGCTTTCATCAAAATTTATTTGTACCTGAAAAATAAAATTATATAAATTCTAAATAAATAAATAAATTTTGTTGAAACCGATAACCTTTGCTGAAAGCTTTAAATATTATTAATGTCTAATTAAAAATTCGATTTAAAATATTTCACAAGTTAATAATTTTATATTGAATTTATTTTAAAGTTTCCCGCTGCAAAAATATAAACCGATGAAATAAAAGTACATTTGGAAAGCTACACGATTCGTACACCATAATCTGTAAACTATGGTGTAGTTTACACCAAAACCACAACTTATGTAAAAATGGCAGTTTTTGTATCACATGGAGAATAATTATTTTTCACTAACTTTTTTAACCCCGTTCCAGGTGTGGAACTTGCGCTGTCCATTCCACGCTGTCGAACTTACCTAAAATGAAAATAAAATTATTACTACACATATTAATACTTAACAGGATTAGGTTAGCCAAACAAAAAGATATTCAAAAGTTTTTCGTTGCCAAACTTGAGTAAAAAGAAAATTGTCGTTGCTCACCTTTAACACCGTTGTCCTAGTGTTGTCAAAGTCCAATCTTCTGCTTCATTAAATCAATCATGAAGTAGAACGGCACAGAATACACTCACATATAATGTTTATCGGTTACGAACGAATAAGTTTTAAAATGAACACTTTGAAAACCGCTCGCCAAAAACTTTTAGCCATGTACACATGATTTATTTATTTACTAGTATTTCTTGCCGGATGATCTAAAAAAAAAAAATTTTATATAACCAGACATAATATCTAAGGCAGATCGAGGTTCTTTTTTGCCGATTACAAAAATTTGACATAAAGTCCTATTCACCACTGGAGGTGAAAGAATCGAACTTAACTAATATCTATGCAAAATATAACAAAACCAAAATTGTCATTAATCCCTGCGTCATTTAAACTTATTGTAATCACACGCACTTTTTTAATATTTACGCACAATCCGTTTGATTTTAAACGCAACAAGTGGCTATGCCTGATGACAAATGACAATAACTTAAACTTCAGTGCAAGCCAAACTTAATGTTTGTTTACTATTATCGTTTAGCGTAATTTATTGTAAGATTACAAAATAAGTCGATGGCGAAATTTAATTATTTATTTTTTACAGATCGACATAAAAATGAAGTTAACATTGATGGTCATATAGGAAGCATTTACTTTGGAAGATATTGCTGTAATCGAAAGTACTTCATTACTCCACGAAATGGAAGCCAATGGAAAACATTGTTTCAAGAAACTAAGTTGCATTCCGTTGACAATTCCCGACAAATGTATCGAGGGTGAAAATTTAAAAATTACACACTCAAAAATGAATTAAAGTTCTTACCATTTATGTTGAAAGTCAATTGCAAAATTAGGATTGCACGAACTTGGCCAAGATTAACTTATGCTCTCCTGAACTTTATTCACCAACACAATGTTTTAAAATGACGTGCACGTATTTTTGCTTTTAAAAAAATCGTTATTATATTAATATATTCACTCAGAGAAAACACAATTAATTTAAATGGTCGATTTTTCTTTAAAAAAAGTAATTTCATTAATAAAATCATTTCAATTATTTAAAATCGCAGAGCGCAAAAAGTACGTATTTTCAACTCGATTAAATTTGAACTACTCGTCGGCGTTCGGACGGAAATTATGCGGAAGGGGTAAGCAAGCGGGCGCTTCGTGAACGCTCGTGGTTCAAAAATCTGCTAAATCGGTATGGCCATCTAGCGGATTTTCTTTGAACTTTTATAGAAATTTGAATTATTTCAAAATTGAATTGATCTTTAAATAATTTAAAAGCACTTTTTGTATTAATATTGCCTCTAAAATGCACAATGGATTACAATAAAATAAATTTTTTTTACTGGAAATGCTCATAATAACTAAAAATGCCCACCTTGGAAATTACATGTAGAAATTTCGCTCAGAAACCGGAATGAAATGATTAGATTTAATAAAATAGTTCATTAACACCTAATTCAATCTTTCCAACACGATAATTATCTAGTAATTACATTTTAGAGCCCTCGAAATCTCAAATGTTCGATAATAAATAAATGTCAAAATGGTTCATTATTTTGTTGAAAAATTTTGAAATAACTATTTTACACACCACACTTCTATTATTTATCTTAAATAAGATTTTTTTAGCCCATTTATTTTCTAAATTGTATTTAAAGAACATTTAACCGCAAAACTAATTTTATAGAATTTGTATATTAAAATTAACATATAGACAATTAAAAATGAACCAAAACCATTGTTAATCATACTAATTAACCAAAGGTATTCAAATTTGTCCCCCAATTATGTTATTTTTGATCAATTTTTTATTTGACATTTTTTAGGTTTCGATGTTGATTTGTTGCGAAATACCACATTTGTGTGTCATTTCTTATTGAAATGTCATGAGAGATCGTAATACTTGATGTAAAGGAATACTTTAACACAAAAGGGCATTGCTCGTTCTAAAATTTGAGATTTATTTTGACATCTACCGAGCGAGCATTGCAGTATCGTAGTTACATAATTTATTTTAACCCTTTAGTAAGAGATACGATAACTTTTTTTACGTTTATAGATTATATCTTTACTGCTTGCAGAGAATTTTTTTGATTCACTACTTAATTGGACTTGCTAATATCCAATTTCTAATAAATATTATTGAGAAGGCTGCCAACAACTACCGGAAGCAGTTTATCTACTTCTGTATGTACATAGATATTTTGTCCGAAGGCAAGAAGAAATCGTGGAGCTGGTACATAAAATTTATACAGTCCTTTTTGGGACTTTCATTTATATCAGATGCGAGGTTTTTAATTACTTACAAATGCTTTTAAAATTAAAAAAATTTATTTAAGTAATAATTTTTAATTATTTATTTATGTGAGAATATGTTTATATGTATAAAGAAGAGTTTTTCTGACTAATCTTCAATCTAAAACTCTACAGAAAAATGTTAAAATTCACTTGTTTAACTTACTGTAGAAACGCTGCAAACACTGGAAGAGATACCGAAAACATTTTTGTAGAAAAAAGTTAATAACTACATAATTAAAATTTCTCTTGCGAATGCCTTTCGTCTTCAAACTACGGTAGATAAATTTGTGCCGAAAGAAACTTTTTTATAGGAAATTTCATTCCCTACAAATTATTTATTGTCGTGTTTCGAAACACAAAAAAAAACCATTAATTGATTTATTTTGTAAATAATTTTTGAAGTTCAATTTTGTTATTCATTTATTTAAGAAATTGTTCATTGTATAAAAATAAGTTTGTAAAATTTGCTGTGTAAATAAAAGGTGGGAGAAGTAAAAGGGGGAGTACGGCTGGTAGGTCGATGCAAGGACAATTAGGCGAAGGCCGTGGTGCCTGGCGGAAGTCGCCTTACCCGATAATTGCTTCATTTTTATAAATAAATTAAGTTAAATCAAGTTTTGTTTTTGTAATTTAATTAATAAAGTGCCAAATAACAAAAGGTGAAGAATTTGTGACAATTTGGTCGATGCAAAGGTGGATTACAACGCAACAAAATTTGTGTTACCAGGCGTAATTAAGCCAGCTGCATAACACCACATGCGAGGAGCGCACGTGAAGCCAATACCAGATTGTAAGGATGAATAAAAGTAAGCATTATAATTTTACAAATTTTAAAAATAATTCGAAGTCTCTTGCTAAAATAAAAAAAATGAATACCCAGTTATTGGATTAATTAATTAATTTATGGATAAAAACAAATATTTTATAAGATTTAAATAGCTCGGGGCATTACACTATATATAATTTTGTGGAATTCCTTACCTTTGTTGCTGCGTTTCCACCGTAAGCTCACGTCGTGCCTTTCTTGTAGTTTCTGTATTTTTTCTAAAATTTAGAAGAGAAAAAGTAAGGAAGTCTACCTAAAATGTATTAGAAAAAAATACAGTATGCAGCTTATGTTTAGGTGCGCGTGGAGTTCGTATCTGCTGTGCTCTTCATTTAGAACCTGGGAAAACCCAGAATAGGCAAAAGCATTTTTAAAAGATGTTTATTTAAATGTTATACAAGTGCATAAAAATGTATAATCGCTCAAAAATTATGTACCGATCAAAAAGTGATCCTAGTACTGTGTAAAAAACTCCCAATGTGTAAATACGTACTTGATTGAAAAAAACACTAATAATATTATATACAAATATAAAAATTCATCGAATGCCGGCAGCTCTTAATTCGGTAAGTGCACTTTGTGTTATAATACCATGATTGGGATTAAAACTATTAAACGAACGTACATAAAAATTACTTTTGCAGGTCACCGTTTTTTTAGTAACTTTTTCACGAGTAACATCACATAACGACTGATGTTTTTTACAACCACCCGAACTGTGATACATGTTTGCTTCCGAAGGTATGCTGCATTTTCGAACGATTTTTGGTTCCGATTTCGTTTGCAGACTTTTGGTTCTGTTTATTTCGTCGAAGCGTTTCACTACCTTCGGCTCAGGATGCATGTTATAAGGCTTCTGTTTCGTATTATATGAAGTTTTGAAAAAATGATCCGAAACCTTCATCATTTTAGACTTTGCTTCGGGTTTCGAAATTTCCGAATGAACCTTAATGCTGCCTTTCGATAAGATCGGTTTGAAGATTTTGCTTTGATGATGCGTCGACATTATTTCGTACAATTTATTTCTGTAATCGTCGACCGTCAGGCGGATGTCGTCGTTTAAAGGTGGAGCCACGTTGACGAATAATTCCACTTCTTCCGAAGGGTTACGAAATCTAAAAAGAAATATTCCCTTTTAGTATGTGCGTCAAATTTTTTATGGTTTTGTAATATTGTAAATTTGAATTTGAATATAATGGGTGCGAAATTTTAAATTTAGTTCATTTCTGGTTACTTTACAATACAACGATTTGGCAACAGGCGGTTTAAAATCAACGCAGGAAGTCCAGTTTCCGTTAGAATTTTACCGTTAGAGATCGAACAAAAGGCCTTACATTTTTGAACGTCGAAGTTTTAAGAAAAGGTTATTCAATAATTGAATTTAAAATTATTTCAAATATATTTTAGTTATCAACAAATTTAAAATACGTAAGTTAAATAAATTTATTAATTATAATGTTTTAAATAAAACAGGGTGAGTTGTTAGAAATTTTCGTAATAGGTTATCGGGCCACGTGTATGCATTTAAACTAATTCAAAATTTACTTCATCTTCAGTTTTAAGATTTAATTACTGTTTGAGATTGTGATTTAATACTATTATATTTTAAACGGAATTTACTAATTTAAGGGAAGAAATAAATTATTCATATGCGACCTACGACATATCTTTATAAAACATTAGGGATCATCGCGGCAATAAAAAGTAGGGGTATTTGTTTAAGATAAGATGTTTGAAGTAGGAAAATATATATAGCAGTAGATAACTTAATTTAGATGAATTGCGCAACAAAGGAGAGGTGGACGCTTAAAATCATAACATGGCCGTGGCAATATATCGCAGTAATGGCTTATCATTGAAAAGGTTAATCTTTATATAGGGCCGGAAATGATAAAGCAAATTCTGTGATGTTTCTCATTTTTCTTTTTTCAAATATCTCTCAATGAGATCGTACCAAATTCTGATATTTCAGGACAGTTATTAATAAATATTAACAAAGTTCCTTATGATTATTTGCGACCACGTATAAGGTAATACCAATTAAATTACGATACTTAAAGAACTGTTTTAACAAAGTTCTTCATGATTATTTGTGGCTGCATAATAGTTTAAGTACGGTAGATTTAAGGAAATGATCAATTAGCAATAAGAGGAACGAACCAGATTAAGTTGACGACATAGTAATTAAGTGACCATTGTAATATTGTAAATTTGAATTTGAATATAATGGGCGCGAAATTTTAAATTTAGTTCATGTTGGTTACTTTAAAATACAACGATTTGACAACAGCGCGGTTTAAACGCAAGAAGTCGAGTTTTCGTTATATTTTACCGTTAGAGATCGAACAAAGAGCCCTTACATTTTTGTACGTCGAGATGGTCGGTTGTGGGTGATTTTAGTGCCCGAGATGTTTTAAGAGAAGGTTATTAAATAATTGAATTTAAAAAATATTTTAGTTATCAACAGATTTAAAATACGTAAGTTTAAATATTTGATTTATTTTTCTAAAAGAATTTAATACAGGATTACGTTAAAATTTAGGTAATAATTGTTCGTAACCACGTGGTTAGATAATTTTACGTACGAGTTTGAATCTAAGTTTTTATTACTTCAGTTTTAAGATTTAATTACTGTTCGAGATTGTGATTTAATACTATTATCATTTAAAACGGGAGTGGTATTATGTAATAGAAGAGATAGATTATTCATATAATGCGACAGTGGCGTACCTAGCGGTGATTAGTTCTAAATAAGAATAGTTGGTAAAGATAATTTAAATGAAGGCGGGTGTTTGAAGTGGAAAATATATTTATCGTGGGATAATTTAATTTAGGTAAATTGCGCAACAAGTTGAATGGACGCTTAAAATCATAAGATGGCCGTGACAATATTGCAGTAATGGCTGGTCACTGAAAAGGTGAACTTTTATAGAACCGGAAGTGACAAAGCAAATGCTGTGATGTTTCTCCTTTTCTTTTTTCAAATGTCTAAATGATGTACTACAAAATTATGATATTTCAGGACAGTTATTGATAAATTTAACAATGTTCCTTATGATTATTTGCGACTACATAATATATAAGATAATAACAATTGAATACACCTAAGATAATAACAATTGACCACATATAAGATAATACCAATTGAAATACAATATTAAAGAAGACGAACTAGATTAAGTTGACATATTGAATAAGTGACAATCTTAGTTTTAAGCTGACAACATATTAAAAAGGTGACCATCTTAGTTAGTTTAAGTTGACGAAGTATTAGTTATATAAGAGCGGATAATTTAGAATATAAGGGTTTATTATTTAAGATCTTACATAAAATAAAACCAATTGAGTTGAACATAGAAATATATATGTACATACATGAGCTTCTTACAAATTACTATAAAGATTGTGGTTGGTCATTAAATATGAATAATCGATTAGAAAACATTACAATCAGAGGGATTAACTATCGAACAGTTATTAAATCAAATTTCAAACTAAAGTATTCTGAATTACATGATATCAAGGAGATTAACTTTGCTGGTAAATTGGTTGTCGGACTACCTTTTTTCTTTTCGGTTAAAATATATTGTGGTGTTTCAAAATGATTGCGACTCACCCTATGCATTTTGGTGAAATTTTAGCTTTAATAATGAAGTTGTAAGATTGTAGGATTTGCTAGGTGGGGATCAAGAGACGAAATTAGTGGCTTTTTTTGGCCAACTATGGCCGACAGCGGGTGCGAGATTTTTGTATGCCCGCTGAGTTTTGATATTATTTTGAGAATTTGTAAGTAATATTTTAATTTGATTGTTTGAATAAATGAATTTCGATGCGAATGCATTAATTGCGTCTTTTTTGGATGATAAATTTGGTATTTTAGATAATTTGGATAATTTTTATGAACGGCTACCGAACGGTAGTAGATTTGATTGATTTGGTTCATTTGAAGAGAGCAGTTAAAATTATTAATTTTGATTTAAAAATTGAAATTATAAAATTGGAAGAATTAAAAGTTACATTTACATTTGTACGAGCGTGTGGCCACATGATAGATAAGCCGACGTTTTGGATAGGCATAAGGTCGAAAGTACGAGCCCATTTAAAATTTCAAATTAAATTAAATTTGAATTTATTTTTGCATTGGAGAATATTTTTTTTGTTGATTGTGAAAACGCAAGAATCCTTTGACCCTTGAAAATTCCCAATTGATCCTGCAATCCAGAGTAACCCGAGGTAATAAAGTGTTTGGAAATTTTACATGAAAATACCATTACAATATATTCATCGTTAAACCGAATCCTGTGTTTTATTTAATTTGTGTGTACTAATTATTCCTTCAGGTGTCCTAGCAGTGGTTACGCCACTGGACAGATGTAAGTGTTAAGTTTGAGGTTAGTAAGCAAGGTAACGACGTTAGCACTCAAAGAGCCATCCGCAGATTTAAAAGGACTTGTAAGTGTTATTATGAGAGGAGATCACTACGTGCGAGGTTTGTTTGACGATCACAGCTTTGGTTTGGTTTGTAACTTTGATTTGAGAAGGCGGTAATTCAAATTGAAGAACCAAATATTACACTTCATATTCAGTTTTAAGGTTTAATTATTGGTTTGAAATTATGATTTATACATTATTATATTTAAACGGGATGGCTAATGTAATGAAAAGAATTGATTATTCATATGTGACCTCGGAGGTATCTTTATCGTACAAACGAGCGGTGATTAGTTCTAAGTACGAAGTAAGGGTATTTGTTTAAGATAATTAAAATGAAGGCGGTTGTTTGAAGTGGAAAATATATATATATATAGCATTAGATAATTTAATTTAGATGAATTGCACAACAAAGGAGGGGTAAACGCTTAAAATCATAAGATGGCCGTGGCAATATGTCGCAGAAATGGCTAATCACTGATAGTGGTAACCGCAACTAGGACCTACAAATAATCGGGCAAGTTCGGTGAACATGTTGCTTATTTTTCTTTTTTCAAATATCTCTCAATGAGATAATACAAATTATGATATTTCAGAACTGTTAGTAACAAATAATATTAACAAATTTCCTTATGATTATTTGCAACCACATATGAGATAATACCAATTACAATATTTAAGAACTGTTATTAACAAAGTTCTTTATGGTTATTTGCGGCTACACAATAGTTTAAGATGATGACGCTAGTTTTAAGTATGGGCGATTTATTTAGTTTTAAGTACATACTGTTACGAAAGAATGTCTAATTATATTTGATGACTAATGTATGACGTCATGTATGATGAGTCATACATGATAACGGCATTAGTCATTCAAATATCGATGAATGAACGATCTAGAAAACGCGAAGAAGTGACTAGAAATTCCTGGATGGTTATGGAATTTTCTGGAAGGCTGCGTTTAAGTATAAATGCAGCGCGATTTCCTGTCACGAATCAATTCCAGTTTTAACGCGCGACTGTTAACATAAATAGTGAAGTAATAAACGATATACCGAGTGTTTAAATAAATCCGGACTTAGTGTTAAATAAATTATAGTGTTAATAAATTAGTGTTAGTGTTAATCTTAGTTTAGTAATTGTTATTAACCGTATCTGTAAATATTTGTATTAGCCCTTTAGAAATAAATAAACGTTTTAATTTTCGTTACAATACGATTTATTTAGATTTAAGGAAATGACCAATTAGAAATGTAAGGGGAACGAACTTATGTTAAGCAATGATGACATATTAATTAAGTAGTGACGATCTTAGTTTTAAGTTGACGAGGTAATAGTTAAGAGCGGATAATTTAGCATATAAGGGTTTATTATTTAAAGATCTTACCTAATATAAAAACAATTGAGTTGATCATCCAAATACATATAGGCGCTTCTTTACAAAGTATTATAAAGATTGTGGTTGATCATTAAATATGAATAAACAATTAGAAAACATTACGATCAGGAGAATTAACTACCGAACAGTTATTAAATCAAATTTCTAACTAAAGTATTCTGAATTAAATGATATTTTAAATTTTATCTGGCTTGAAAGTAAGCAAATGCGATGCAAATCTGAGCCTCCTTTACTTCGCATTTTGAGACGGATTAAAGTGTTTGCGCCAGGATCCAGCGCGTTTTTCGAACTCTACGCATCGAAACTAGTCGATTTCGTCGATAAAAACACCAATGAATATTTTCACGGTTTTTGAAAAAAACCTTTGAATTTTTTTGACCCCAAAAAGTGAAAGTCTCAAATCGGATGCTTTTTCGATTTTTTATTGTATACCTTGAGCAGAAAATTCGATTGGCGCAGACAGATTCATCGTAAGTATGATATTTTAAATTTTATCTGGCTTGAAAGTAAGCAAATGCGATGAAAATTTGAGCCTCCTTTACTTTGCATTTTGAGACGGATTAAAGTGTTTGCGCCAGGATCCAGCGCGTTTTTCGAACTCTACGAATCGAAATTAGTCGATTTCGTCGATAAAAACACCACTGAATATTTTCACGGTTTTTGAAAAAAACCTAAGGTCCCTTTGAATTTTTTTGACCCCAAAAAGTGAAAGTCTCAAATCGGATGCTTTTTCGATTTTTTATTGTATACCTTGAGCAGTAAATTCGATTGGCGCAGACAGATTCATCGTAAGTATGATATTTTAAATTTTATCTGGCTTGAAAGTAAGCAAATGCGATGCAAATCTGAGCCTCCTTTACTTCGCATTTTGAGACGGATTAAAGTGTATGCGCCAAGATCCAGCGCGTTTTTCGAACTCTACGCATCGAAATTAGTCGATTTCGTCGATAAAAACACCACTGAATATTTTCACGGTTTTTGAAAAAAACCTAAGGTTAACCCCTTTGAATTTTTTTGACCCCAAAAAGTGAAAGTCTCAAATCGGATACTTTTTCGATATTTTCTTGTATACTCTGAGCTGAAAATTCGATTGGCGCAGACAGATTCATCGTAAGTATGATATTTTAAATTTTATCTGGCTTGAAAGTAAGCAAATGCGATGCAAATCTGAGCCTCCTTTACTTCGCATTTTGAGACGGATTAACGTGTTTGCGCTAGGATCCAGCGCGTTTTTCGAACTCTACGCATCGAAATTAGTCGATTTCGTCGATAAAAACACCACTGAATATTTTCACGGTTTTTGAAAAAAACCTAAGGTTAACCCCTTTGAATTTTTTTGACCCCAAAAAGTGAAAGTGTCAAATCGGATGCTTTTTCGATATTTTCTTGTATACTTTGAGCAGAAAATTCGATTGGCGCAGACAGATTCATCGTAAGTATGATATTTTAAATTTTATCTGGCTTGAAAGTAAGCAAATGCGATGCAAATCTAAGCCTCCTTTACTTCGCATTTTGAGACGGATTAAAGTGTATGCGCCAAGATCCAGCGCGTTTTTCGAACTCTACGCATCGAAATTAGTCGATTTCGTCGATAAAAACACCACTGAATATTTTCACGGTTTTTGAAAAAAACCTAAGGTTAACCCCTTTGAATTTTTTTAACCCCAAAAAGTGAAAGTCTCAAATCGGATGCTTTTTCGATATTTTCTTGTATACTTCGAGCAGAAAATTCGATTGGCGCAGACAGATTCATCGTAAGTATGATATTTTAAATTTTATCTGGCTTGAAAGTAAGCAAATGCGATGCAAATCTGAGCCTCCTTTACTTCGCATTTTGGGACGGATTAAAGTGTTTGCGCCAGGATCCAGCGCGTTTTTCGAACTCTACGCATCGAAATTAGTCGATTTCGTCGATAAAAACACCACTGAATATTTTCACGGTTTTTGAAAAAAACCTAAGGTTAACCCCTTTGAATTTTTTTGACCCCAAAAAGTGAAAGTCTCAAATCGGATGCTTTTTCGATATTTTCTTGTATACTTTGAGCAGAAAATTCGATTGGCGCAGACAGATTCATCGTAAGTATGATATTTTAAATTTTATCTGGCTTGAAAGTAAGCAAATGCGATGCAAATCTGAGCCTCCTTTACTTTGCATTTTGAGACGGATTAAAATGTTTGCGCCAGGATCCAGCGCGTTTTTCGAACTCTACGCATCGAAATTAGTCGATTTCGTCCATAAAAACACCACTGAATATTTTCACGGTTTTTGAAAAAAACCTAAGGTTAACCCCATTGAATTTTTTTGACCCCAAAAAGTGAAAGTCTCAAATCGGATGCTTTTTCGATATTTTCTTGTATACTTTGAGCAGAAAATTCGATTGGCGCAGACAGATTCATCGTATGTATGATATTTTAAATTTTATCTGGCTTGAAAGTAAGCAAATGCGATGCAAATCTGAGCCTCCTTTACTTCGCATTTTGAGACGGATTAAAGTGTTTGCGCCAGGATCCAGCGCGTTTTTCGAACTCTACGCATCGAAATTAGTCGATTAAGTCCATAAAAACACCACTGAATATTTTCACAGTTTTTGAAAAAAACCTAAGGTTAACCCCTTTGAATTTTTTTGACCCCAAAAAGTGAAAGTCTCAAATCGGATGCTTTTTCGATATTTTCTTGTATACTTTGAGCAGAAAATTTGATTGGCGCAGACAGATTCATCGTAAGTATGATATTTTAAATTTTATCTGGCTTGAAAGTAAGCAAATGCGATGCAAATCTGAGCCTCCTTTACTTCGCATTTTGAGACGGATTAAAGTGTTTGCGCCAGGATCCAGCGCGTTTTTCGAACTCTACGCATCGAAATTAGTCGATTTCGTCGATAAAAACACCACTGAAAATTTTCACGGTTTTTGAAAAAAACCTAAGGTTTTGAATTTTTTTTACCCCAAAAAGTGAAAGTCTCAGATCGGATGCTTTTTCGATATTTTCTTGTATACTTTGAGCAGAAAATTTGATTGGCGCAGACAGATTCATCGTAAGTATGATATTTTAAATTTTATCTGGCTTGAAAGTAAGCAAATGCGATGCAAATCTGAGCCTCCTTTACTTCGCATTTTGGGACGGATTAAAGTGTTTGCGCCAGGATCCAGCGCGTTTTTTGAACTCTACGCATCGAAATTAGTCGATTTCGTCGATAAAAACACCACTGAATATTTTCACGGTTTTGAAAAAAACCTAATGTCAACCCCCTTGAATTTTTTTGACCCCAAAAAGTGAAAGTCTCAAATCGGATGCTCTTTCGTTATTTTCTTGTATACTTTGAGCAGAAAATTCGATTGGCGCAGACAAATTCATCGTAAGTATGATATTTTAAATTTTATCTGGCTTGAAAGTAAGCAAATGCGATGCAAATCTGAGCCTCCTTTACTTCGCATTTTGAGACGGATTAAAGTGTTTGCGCCAGGATCCAGCGCGTTTTCGAACTCTACGCATCGAAATTAGTCGATTTCGTCGATAAAAACACCACTGAATATTTTCACGGTTTTTGAAAAAAACCTAAGGTTAACCTTTGAATTTTTTTGACCCCAAAAAGTGAAAGTCTCAAATCGGATGCTTTTTCGATATTTTCTTGTATACTCTGAGTTGAAAATTCGATTGGCGCAGACAGGTTCATCGTAAGTATGATATTTTAAATTTTATCTTGCTTGAAAGTAAGCAAATGCGATGCAAATCTGAGCCTCCTTTACTTCGCATTTTGAGACGGATTAAAGTGTTTGCGCCAGGATCCAGCGCGTTTTTCGAACTCTACGCATCGAAATTAGTCGATTTTGTCGTTAAAAACACCACTGACTAATTTCACGGTTTTTGAAAAAAACCTAAGGTTAACCCCTTTGAATTTTTTTGACCCCAAAAAGTGAAAGTCTCAAATCGGATGCTTTTTCGATATTTTCTTGTATACTTTGAGCAGAAAATTCGATTGGCGCAGACAGATTCATCGTAAGTATGATATTTTAAATTTTATCTGGCTTGAAAGTAAGCAAATGCGATGCAAATCTGAGCCTCCTTTACTTCGCATTTTGAGACGGATTAAAGTGTTTGCGCCAGGATCCAGCGCGTTTTTCGAACTCTACGCATCGAAATTAGTCGATTTCGTCGATAAAAACACCACTGAATATTTTCACGGTTTTTGAAAAAAACCTAAGGTTAACCCCTTTGAATTTTTTTGACCCCAAAAAGTGAAAGTCTCAAATCGGATGCTTTTTCGATATTTTCTTGTATACTCTGAGCTGAAAATTCGATTGGCGCAGACAGATTCATCGTAAGTATGATATTTTAAATTTTATCTGGCTTGAAAGTAAGCAAATGCGATGCAAATCTGAGCCTCCTTTACTTCGCATTTTGAGACGGATTAAAGTGGTTGCGCCAGGATCCAGCGCGTTTTTCGAACTCTACGCATCGAAATTAGTCGATTTCGTCGATAAAAACACCACTGAATATTTTCACGGTTTTTGAAAAAAACCTAAGGTTAACCCCTTTGAATTTTTTTGACCCCAAAATGTGAAAGTCTCAAATCGGATGCTTTTTCGATATTTTCTTGTATACTTTGAGCAGAAAATTCGATTGGCGCAGACAGATTCATCGTAAGTATGATATTTTAAATTTTATCTGGCTTGAAAGTAAGCAAATGCGATGCAAATCTGAGCCTCTTTTACTTCGCATTTTGAGACGGATTAAAGTGTTTGCGCCAGGATCCAGCGCGTTTTTCGAACTCTACGCATCGAAATTAGTCGATTTCGTCGATAAAAACACCACTGAATATTTTCACGGTTTTTGAAAAAAACCTAAGGTTAACCCCTTTGAATTTTTTTGACCCCAAAAAGTGAAAGTCTCAAATCGGATGCTTTTTCGATATTTTCTTGTATACTCTGAGCTGAAAATTCGATTGGCGCAGACAGGTTCATCGTAAGTATGATATTTTAAATTTTATCTGGCTTGAAATAAGCAAATGCGATGCAAATCTGAGCCTCCTTTACTTCGCATTTTGAGACGGATTAAAGTGTTTGCGCCAGGATCCAGCGCGTTTTTTGAACTCTACGCATCGAAATTAGTCGATTTCGTCGATAAAAACACCACTGAATATTTTCACGGTTTTGAAAAAAACCTAATGTCAACCCCTTTGAATTTTTTTGACCCCAAAAAGTGAAAGTCTCAAATCGGATGCTCTTTCGTTATTTTCTTGTATACTTTGAGCAGAAAATTCGATTGGCGCAGACAAATTCATCGTAAGTATGATATTTTAAATTTTATCTGGCTTGAAAGTAAGCAAATGCGATGCAAATCTGAGCCTCCTTTACTTCGCATTTTGAGACGGATTAAAGTGTTTGCGCCAGGATCCAGCGCGTTTTCGAACTCTACGCATCGAAATTAGTCGATTTCGTCGATAAAAACACCACTGAATATTTTCACGGTTTTTGAAAAAAACCTAAGGTTAACCTTTGAATTTTTTTGACCCCAAAAAGTGAAAGTCTCAAATCGGATGCTTTTTCGATATTTTCTTGTATACTCTGAGTTGAAAATTCGATTGTCGCAAACAGGTTCATCGTAAGTATGATATTTTAAATTTTATCTTGCTTGAAAGTAAGCAAATGCGATGCAAATCTGAGCCTCCTTTACTTCGCATTTTGAGACGGATTAAAGTGTTTGCGCCAGGATCCAGCGCGTTTTTCGAACTCTACGCATCGAAATTAGTCGATTTTGTCGATAAAAACACCACTGACTAATTTCACGGTTTTTGAAAAAAACCTAAGGTTAACCCCTTTGAATTTTTTTGATCCCAAAAAGTGAAAGTCTCAAATCGGATGCTTTTTCGATATTTTCTTGTATACTTTGAGCAGAAAATTCGATTGGCGCAGACAGATTCATCGTAAGTATGATATTTTAAATTTTATCTGGCTTGAAAGTAAGCAAATGCGATGCAAATCTGAGCCTCCTTTACTTCGCATTTTGAGACGGATTAAAGTGTTTGCGCCAGGATCCAGCGCGTTTTTCGAACTCTACGCATCGAAATTAGTCGATTTCGTCGATAAAAACACCACTGAATATTTTCACGGTTTTTGAAAAAAACCTAAGGTCCCTTTGAATTTTTTTGACCCCAAAAAGTGAAAGTCTCAAATCGGATGCTTTTTCGATTTTTTATTGTATACCTTGAGCAGTAAATTCGATTGGCGCAGACAGATTCATCGTAAGTATGATATTTTAAATTTTATCTGGCTTGAAAGTAAGCAAATGCGATGCAAATCTGAGCCTCCTTTACTTCGCGTTTTGAGACGGATTAAAGTGTTTGCGCCAGGATCCAGCGCTTTTTTCGAACTCTACGCATCGAAATTAGTCGATTTCGTCGATAAAAACACCACTGAATATTTTCACGGATTTTGAAAAAAACCTAAGGTTAACCCCTTTGAATTTTTTTGACCCCAAAAAGTGAAAGTCTCAAATCGGATGCTTTTTCGATATTTTCTTGTATACTCTGAGCTGAAAATTCGATTGGCGCAGACAGGTTCATCGTAAGTATGATATTTTAAATTTTATCTGGCTTGAAAGTAAGCAAATGCGATGCAAATCTGAGCCTCCTTTACTTCGCATTTTGAGACGGATTAAAGTGGTTGCGCCAGGATCCAGCGCGTTTTTCGAACTCTACGCATCGAAATTAGTCGATTTCGTCGATAAAAACACCACTGAATATTTTCACGGTTTTGAAAAAAACCTAATGTCAACCCCCTTGAATTTTTTTGACCCCAAAAAGTGAAAGTCTCAAATCGGATGCTCTTTCGTTATTTTCTTGTATACTTTGAGCAGAAAATTCGATTGGCGCAGACAAATTCATCGTAAGTATGATATTTTAAATTTTATCTGGCTTGAAAGTAAGCAAATGCGATGCAAATCTGAGCCTCCTTTACTTCGCATTTTGAGACGGATTAAAGTGTTTGCGCCAGGATCCAGCGCGTTTTTCGAACTCTACGCATCGAAATTAGTCGATTTCGTCGATAAAAACACCACTGAATATTTTCACGGTTTTTGAAAAAAACCTAAGGTTAACCTTTGAATTTTTTTGACCCCAAAAAGTGAAAGTCTCAAATCGGATGCTTTTTCGATATTTTCTTGTATACTCTGAGTTGAAAATTCGATTGGCGCAGACAGGTTCATCGTAAGTATGATATTTTAAATTTTATCTTGCTTGAAAGTAAGCAAATGCGATGCAAATCTGAGCCTCCTTTACTTCGCATTTTGAGACGGATTAAAGTGTTTGCGCCAGGATCCAGCGCGTTTTTCGAACTCTACGCATCGAAATTAGTCGATTTTGTCGTTAAAAACACCACTGACTAATTTCACGGTTTTTGAAAAAAACCTAAGGTTAACCCCTTTGAATTTTTTTGCCCCCAAAAAGTGAAAGTCTCAAATCGGATGCTTTTTCGATATTTTCTTGTATACTTTGAGCAGAAAATTCGATTGGCGCAGACAGATTCATCGTAAGTATGATATTTTAAATTTTATCTGGCTTGAAAGTAAGCAAATGCGATGCAAATCTGAGCCTCCTTTACTTCGCATTTTGAGACGGATTAAAGTGGTTGCGCCAGGATCCAGCGCGTTTTTCGAACTCTACGCATCGAAATTAGTCGATTTCGTCGATAAAAACACCACTGAATATTTTCACGGTTTTTGAAAAAAACCTAAGGTCCCTTTGAATTTTTTTGACCCCAAAAAGTGAAAGTCTCAAATCGGATGCTTTTTCGATTTTTTATTGTATACCTTGAGCAGTAAATTCGATTGGCGCAGACAGGTTCATCGTAAGTATGATATTTTAAATTTTATCTGGCTTGAAATAAGCAAATGCGATGCAAATCTGAGCCTCCTTTACTTCGCATTTTGAGACGGATTAAAGTGTTTGCGCCAGGATCCAGCGCGTTTTTCGAACTCTACGCATCGAAATTAGTCGATTTCGTCGATAAAAACACCACTGAATATTTTCACGGTTTTTGAAAAAAACCTAAGGTTAACCCCTTTGAATTTTTTTGACCCCAAAATGTGAAAGTCTCAAATCGGATGCTTTTTCGATATTTTCTTGTATACTTTGAGCAGAAAATTCGATTGGCGCAGACAGATTCATCGTAAGTATGATATTTTAAATTTTATCTGGCTTGAAAGTAAGCAAATGCGATGCAAATCTGAGCCTCTTTTACTTCGCATTTTGAGACGGATTAAAGTGTTTGCGCCAGGATCCAGCGCGTTTTTCGAACTCTACGCATCGAAATTAGTCGATTTCGTCGATAAAAACACCACTGAATATTTTCACGGTTTTTGAAAAAAACCTAAGGTTAACCCCTTTGAATTTTTTTGACCCCAAAAAGTGAAAGTCTCAAATCGGATGCTTTTTCGATATTTTCTTGTATACTCTGAGCTGAAAATTCGATTGGCGCAGACAGGTTCATCGTAAGTATGATATTTTAAATTTTATCTGGCTTGAAATAAGCAAATGCGATGCAAATCTGAGCCTCCTTTACTTCGCATTTTGAGACGGATTAAAGTGTTTGCGCCAGGATCCAGCGCGTTTTTTGAACTCTACGCATCGAAATTAGTCGATTTCGTCGATAAAAACACCACTGAATATTTTCACGGTTTTGAAAAAAACCTAATGTCAACCCCTTTGAATTTTTTTGACCCCAAAAAGTGAAAGTCTCAAATCGGATGCTCTTTCGTTATTTTCTTGTATACTTTGAGCAGAAAATTCGATTGGCGCAGACAAATTCATCGTAAGTATGATATTTTAAATTTTATCTGGCTTGAAAGTAAGCAAATGCGATGCAAATCTGAGCCTCCTTTACTTCGCATTTTGAGACGGATTAAAGTGTTTGCGCCAGGATCCAGCGCGTTTTCGAACTCTACGCATCGAAATTAGTCGATTTCGTCGATAAAAACACCACTGAATATTTTCACGGTTTTTGAAAAAAACCTAAGGTTAACCTTTGAATTTTTTTGACCCCAAAAAGTGAAAGTCTCAAATCGGATGCTTTTTCGATATTTTCTTGTATACTCTGAGTTGAAAATTCGATTGTCGCAAACAGGTTCATCGTAAGTATGATATTTTAAATTTTATCTTGCTTGAAAGTAAGCAAATGCGATGCAAATCTGAGCCTCCTTTACTTCGCATTTTGAGACGGATTAAAGTGTTTGCGCCAGGATCCAGCAAGTTTTTCGAACTCTACGCATCGCAATTAGTCGATTTTGTCGATAAAAACACCACTGACTAATTTCACGGTTTTTGAAAAAAACCTAAGGTTAACCCCTTTGAATTTTTTTGACCCCAAAAAGTGAAAGTCTCAAATCGGATGCTTTTTCGATATTTTCTTGTATACTTTGAGCAGAAAATTCGATTGGCGCAGACAGATTCATCGTAAGTATGATATTTTAAATTTTATCTGGCTTGAAAGTAAGCAAATGCGATGCAAATCTGAGCCTCCTTTACTTCGCATTTTGAGACGGATTAAAGTGTTTGCGCCAGGATCCAGCGCGTTTTTCGAACTCTACGCATCGAAATTAGTCGATTTCGTCGATAAAAACACCACTGAATATTTTCACGGTTTTTGAAAAAAACCTAAGGTCCCTTTGAATTTTTTTGACCCCAAAAAGTGAAAGTCTCAAATCGGATGCTTTTTCGATTTTTTATTGTATACCTTGAGCAGTAAATTCGATTGGCGCAGACAGATTCATCGTAAGTATGATATTTTAAATTTTATCTGGCTTGAAAGTAAGCAAATGCGATGCAAATCTGAGCCTCCTTTACTTCGCGTTTTGAGACGGATTAAAGTGTTTGCGCCAGGATCCAGCGCTTTTTTCGAACTCTACGCATCGAAATTAGTCGATTTCGTCGATAAAAACACCACTGAATATTTTCACGGATTTTGAAAAAAACCTAAGGTTAACCCCTTTGAATTTTTTTGACCCCAAAAAGTGAAAGTCTCAAATCGGATGCTTTTTCGATATTTTCTTGTATACTTTGAGCAGAAAATTCGATTGGCGCAGACAGATTCATCGTAAGTATGATATTTTAAATTTTATCTGGCTTGAAAGTAAGCAAATGCGATGCAAATCTGAGCCTCCTTTACTTCGCATTTTGAGACGGATTAAAGTGTTTGCGCCAGGATCCAGCGCGTTTTTCGAACTCTACGAATCGAAATTAGTCGATTTCGTCGATAAAAACACCACTGAATATTTTCACGGTTTTTGAAAAAAACCTAAGGTTAACCCCTTTGAATTTTTTTGACCCCAAAAAGTGAAAGTCTCAAATCGGATGCTTTTTCGATATTTTCTTGTATACTCTGAGCTGAAAATTCGATTGGCGCAGACAGGTTCATCGTAAGTATGATATTTTAAATTTTATCTGGCTTGAAAGTAAGCAAATGCGATGCAAATCTGAGCCTCCTTTACTTCGCATTTTGAGACGGATTAAAGTGTTTGCGCCAGGATCCAGCGCGTTTTTCGAACTCTACGCATCGAAATTAGTCGATTTCGTCGATAAAAACACCACTGAATATTTTCACGGTTTTTGAAAAAAACCTAAGGTTAACCCCTTTGAATTTTTTTGACCCCAAAAAGTGAAAGTCTCAAATCGGATGCTTTTTCGATATTTTCTTGTATACTCTGAGCTGAAAATTCGATTGGCGCAGACAGGTTCATCGTAAGTATGATATTTTAAATTTTATCTGGCTTGAAATAAGCAAATGCGATGCAAATCTGAGCCTCCTTTACTTCGCATTTTGAGACGGATTAAAGTGTTTGCGCCAGGATCCAGCGCGTTTTCGAACTCTACGCATCGAAATTAGTCGATTTCGTCGATAAAAACACCACTGAATATTTTCACGGTATTTGAAAAAACCTAATGTCAACCCCTTTGAATTTTTTTGACCCCAAAAAGTGAAAGTCTCAAATCGGATGCTCTTTCGTTATTTTCTTGTATACTTTGAGCAGAAAATTCGATTGGCGCAGACAAATTCATCGTAAGTATGATATTTTAAATTTTATCTGGATTGAAAGTAAGCAAATGCGATGCAAATCTGAGCCTCCTTTACTTCGCATTTTGAGACGGATTAAAGTGTTTGCGCCAGGATCCAGCGCGTTTTCGAACTCTACGCATCGAAATTAGTCGATTTCGTCGATAAAAACACCACTGAATATTTTCACGGTTTTTGAAAAAAACCTAAGGTTAACCTTTGAATTTTTTTGACCCCAAAAAGTGAAAGTCTCAAATCGGATGCTTTTTCGATATTTTCTTGTATACTCTGAGTTGAAAATTCGATTGTCGCAGACAGGTTCATCGTAAGTATGATATTTTAAATTTTATCTTGCTTGAAAGTAAGCACATGCGATGCAAATCTGAGCCTCCTTTACTTCGCATTTTGAGACGGATTAAAGTGTTTGCGCCAGGATCCAGCGCGTTTTTCGAACTCTACGCATCGAAATTAGTCGATTTTGTCGATAAAAACACCACTGACTAATTTCACGGTTTTTGAAAAAAACCTAAGGTTAACCCCTTTGAATTTTTTTGACCCCAAAAAGTGAAAGTCTCAAATCGGATGCTTTTTCGATATTTTCTTGTATACTTTGAGCAGAAAATTCGATTGGCGCAGACAGA
Source organism: Cantharis rustica (assembly GCA_911387805.1). Lineage (NCBI taxonomy): Eukaryota > Metazoa > Arthropoda > Insecta > Coleoptera > Cantharidae > Cantharis > Cantharis rustica. Next base: position 26,088,033 of record OU426877.1, on the reverse strand, counting down.
TTCATCGTAAGTATGATATTTTAAATTTTATCTGGCTTGAAAGTAAGCAAATGCGATGCAAATCTGAGCCTCCTTTACTACGCATTTTGAGACGGATTAAAGTGTTTGCGCCAGGATCCAGCGCGTTTTTCGAACTCTACGCATCGAAATTAGTCGATTTCGTCGATAAAAACACCACTGAATATTTTCACGGTTTTTGAAAAAAACCTAAGGTCCCTTTGAATTTTTTTGACCCCAAAAAGTGAAAGTCTCAAATCGGATGCTCTTTCGTTATTTTCTTGTATACTTTGAGCAGAAAATTCGATTGGCGCAGACAAATTCATCGTAAGTATGATATTTTAAATTTTATCTGGCTTGAAAGTAAGCAAATGCGATGCAAATCTGAGCCTCCTTTACTTCGCATTTTGAGACGGATTAAAGTGTTTGCGCCAGGATCCAGCGCGTTTTCGAACTCTACGCATCGAAATTAGTCGATTTCGTCGATAAAAACACCACTGAATATTTTCACGGTTTTTGAAAAAAACCTAAGGTTAACCTTTGAATTTTTTTGACCCCAAAAAGTGAAAGTCTCAAATCGGATGCTTTTTCGATATTTTCTTGTATACTCTGAGTTGAAAATTCGATTGTCGCAGACAGGTTCATCGTAAGTATGATATTTTAAATTTTATCTTGCTTGAAAGTAAGCAAATGCGATGCAAATCTGAGCCTCCTTTACTTCGCATTTTGAGACGGATTAAAGTGTTTGCGCCAGGATCCAGCGCGTTTTTCGAACTCTACGCATCGAAATTAGTCGATTTTGTCGATAAAAACACCACTGACTAATTTCACGGTTTTTGAAAAAAACCTAAGGTTAACCCCTTTGAATTTTTTTGACCCCAAAAAGTGAAAGTCTCAAATCGGATGCTTTTTCGATATTTTCTTGTATACTTTGAGCAGAAAATTCGATTGGCGCAGACAGATTCATCGTAAGTATGATATTTTAAATTTTATCTGGCTTGAAAGTAAGCAAATGCGATGCAAATCTGAGCCTCCTTTACTACGCATTTTGAGACGGATTAAAGTGTTTGCGCCAGGATCCAGCGCGTTTTTCGAACTCTACGCATCGAAATTAGTCGATTTCGTCGATAAAAACACCACTGAATATTTTCACGGTTTTTGAAAAAAACCTAAGGTCCCTTTGAATTTTTTTGACCCCAAAAAGTGAAAGTCTCAAATCGGATGCTTTTTCGATTTTTTATTGTATACCTTGAGCAGTAAATTCGATTGGCGCAGACAGATTCATCGTAAGTATGATATTTTAAATTTTATCTGGCTTGAAAGTAAGCAAATGCGATGCAAATCTGAGCCTCCTTTACTTCGCGTTTTGAGACGGATTAAAGTGTTTGCGCCAGGATCCAGCGCTTTTTTCGAACTCTACGCATCGAAATTAGTCGATTTCGTCGATAAAAACACCACTGAATATTTTCACGGTTTTGAAAAAAACCTAATGTCAACCCCTTTGAATTTTTTTGACCCCAAAAAGTGAAAGTCTCAAATCGGATGCTCTTTCGTTATTTTCTTGTATACTTTGAGCAGAAAATTCGATTGGCGCAGACAAATTCATCGTAAGTATGATATTTTAAATTTTATCTGGCTTGAAAGTAAGCAAATGCGATGCAAATCTGAGCCTCCTTTACTTCGCATTTTGAGACGGATTAAAGTGTTTGCGCCAGGATCCAGCGCGTTTTTCGAACTCTACGCATCGAAATTAGTCGATTTCGTCGATAAAAACACCACTGAATATTTTCACGGTTTTTGAAAAAAACCTAAGGTTTACCCCTTTGAATTTTTTTGACCCCAAAAAGTGAAAGTCTCAAATCGGATGCTTTTTCGATATTTTCTTGTATACTTTGAGCAGAAAATTCGATTGGCGCAGACAGATTCATCGTAAGTATGATATTTTAAATTTTATCTGGCTTGAAAGTAAGCAAATGCGATGCAAATCTGAGCCTCCTTTACTTCGCATTTTGAGACGGATTAAAGTGTTGCGCCAGGATCCAGCGCGTTTTTCGAACTCTACGCATCGAAATTAGTCGATTTCGTCGATAAAAACACCACTGAATATTTTCACGGTTTTTGAAAAAAACCTAAGGTTAACCCCTTTGAATTTTTTTGACCCCAAAAAGTGAAAGTCTCAAATCGGATGCTTTTTCGATATTTTCTTGTATACTTTGAGCAGAAAATTCGATTGGCGCAGACAGATTCATCGTAAGTATGATATTTTAAATTTTATCTGGCTTGAAAGTAAGCAAATGCGATGCAAATCTGAGCCTCCTTTACTTCGCATTTTGAGACGGATTAAAGTGTTTGCGCCAGGATCCAGCGCGTTTTTCGAACTCTACGCATCGAAATTAGTCGATTTCGTCGATAAAAACACCACTGAATATTTTCACGGTTTTTGAAAAAAACCTAAGGTCCCTTTGAATTTTTTTGACCCCAAAAAGTGAAAGTCTCAAATCGGATGCTTTTTCGATTTTTTATTGTATACCTTGAGCAGTAAATTCGATTGGCGCAGACAGATTCATCGTAAGTATGATATTTTAAATTTTATATGGCTTGAAAGTAAGCAAATGCGATGCAAATCTGAGCCTCCTTTACTTCGCGTTTTGAGACGGATTAAAGTGTTTGCGCCAGGATCCAGCGCTTTTTTCGAACTCTACGCATCGAAATTAGTCGATTTCGTCGATAAAAACACCACTGAATATTTTCACGGATTTTGAAAAAAACCTAAGGTTAACCCCTTTGAATTTTTTTGACCCCAAAAAGTGAAAGTCTCAAATCGGATGCTTTTTCGATATTTTCTTGTATACTTTGAGCAGAAAATTCGATTGGCGCAGACAGATTCATCGTAAGTATGATATTTTAAATTTTATCTGGCTTGAAAGTAAGCAAATGCGATGCAAATCTGAGCCTCCTTTACTTCGCATTTTGAGACGGATTAAAGTGGTTGCGCCAGGATCCAGCGCGTTTTTCGAACTCTACGAATCGAAATTAGTCGATTTCGTCGATAAAAACACCACTGAATATTTTCACGGTTTTTGAAAAAAACCTAAGGTTAACCCCTTTGAATTTTTTTGACCCCAAAAAGTGAAAGTCTCAAATCGGATGCTTTTTCGATATTTTCTTGTATACTCTGAGCTGAAAATTCGATTGGCGCAGACAGGTTCATCGTAAGTATGATATTTTAAATTTTATCTGGCTTGAAAGTAAGCAAATGCGATGCAAATCTGAGCCTCCTTTACTTCGCATTTTGAGACGGATTAAAGTGGTTGCGCCAGGATCCAGCGCGTTTTTCGAACTCTACGCATCGAAATTAGTCGATTTCGTCGATAAAAACACCACTGAATATTTTCACGGTTTTTGAAAAAAACCTAAGGTTAACCCCTTTGAATTTTTTTGACCCCAAAATGTGAAAGTCTCAAATCGGATGCTTTTTCGATATTTTCTTGTATACTTTGAGCAGAAAATTCGATTGGCGCAGACAGATTCATCGTAAGTATGATATTTTAAATTTTATCTGGCTTGAAAGTAAGCAAATGCGATGCAAATCTGAGCCTCTTTAACTTCGCATTTTGAGACGGATTAAAGTGTTTGCGCCAGGATCCAGCGCGTTTTTCGAACTCTACGCATCGAAATTAGTCGATTTCGTCGATAAAAACACCACTGAATATTTTCACGGTTTTTGAAAAAAACCTAAGGTTAACCCCTTTGAATTTTTTTGACCCCAAAAAGTGAAAGTCTCAAATCGGATGCTTTTTCGATATTTTCTTGTATACTCTGAGCTGAAAATTCGATTGGCGCAGACAGGTTCATCGTAAGTATGATATTTTAAATTTTATCTGGCTTGAAATAAGCAAATGCGATGCAAATCTGAGCCTCCTTTACTTCGCATTTTGAGACGGATTAAAGTGTTTGCGCCAGGATCCAGCGCGTTTTCGAACTCTACGCATCGAAATTAGTCGATTTCGTCGATAAAAACACCACTGAATATTTTCACGGTTTTTGAAAAAAACCTAAGGTTAACCCCTTTGAATTTTTTTGACCCCAAAAAGTGAAAGTCTCAAATCGGATGCTTTTTCGATATTTTCTTGTATACTTTGAGCAGAAAATTCGATTGGCGCAGACAGATTCATCGTAAGTTTGATATTTTAAATTTTATCTGGCTTGAAAGTAAGCAAATGCGATGCAAATCTGAGCCTCCTTTACTTCGCATTTTGAGATGGATTAAAGTGTTTGCGCCAGGATCCAGCGCGTTTTTCGAACTCTACGCATCGAAATTAGTCGATTTCGTCGATAAAAACACCACTGAATATTTTCACGGTTTTTGAAAAAAACCTAAGGTTAACCCCTTTGAATTTTTTTGACCCCAAAAAGTGAAAGTCTCAAATCGGATGCTTTTTCGATATTTTCTTGTATACTTTGAGCAGAAAATTCGATTGGCGCAGACAGATTCATCGTAAGTATGATATTTTAAATTTTATCTGGCTTGAAAGTAAGCAAATGCGATGCAAATCTGAGCCTCCTTTACTTCGCATTTTGAGACGGATTAAAGTGTTTGCGCCAGGATCCAGCGAGTTTTTCGAACTCTACGCATCGGAATTTGTCGATTTCGACGATAAAAACACCACTGAATATTTTCACGGTTTTTGAAAAAAACCTAAGGTTAACCCCTTTGAATTTTTTTGACCCCAAAAAGTGAAAGTCTCAAATCGGATGCTTTTTCGATATTTTCTTGTATACTTTGAGCAGAAAATTCGATTGGCGCAGACAGATTCATCGTAAGTATGATATTTTAAATTTTATCTGGCTTAAAAGTAAGGAAATGCGATGCAAATCTGAGCCTCCTTTACTTCGCATTTTGAGACGGATTAAAGTGTTTGCGCCAGGATCCAGCGCGTTTTTCGAACTCCACGCATCGAAATTAGTCGATTTCGTCGATAAAAACACCACTGAATATTTTCACGGTTTTTGAAAAAAACCTAAGGTTAACCCCTTTGAATTTTTTTGACCCCAAAAAGTGAAAGTCTCAAATCGGATGCTTTTTCGATATTTTCTTGTAAACTTTGAGCAGAAAATTCGATTGGCGCAGACAGATTCATCGTAAGTATGATATTTTAAATTTTATCTGGCTTGAAAGTAAGCAAATGCGATGCAAATCTGAGCCTCCTTTACTTCGCATTTTGAGACGGATTAAAGTGTTTGCGCCAGGATCCAGCGCGTTTTTCGAACTCTACGCATCGAAATTATTCGATTTCGTCGATAAAAACACCACTGAATATTTTCACGGTTTTTGAAAAAAACCTAAGGTTAACCCCTTTGAATTTTTTTGACCCCAAAAAGTGAAAGTCTCAAATCGGATGCTTTTTCGATATTTTCTTGTATACTTTGAGCAGAAAATTCGATTGGCGCAGACAGATTCATCGTAAGTATGATATTTTAAATTTTATCTGGCTTGAAAGTAAGCAAATGCGATGCAAATCTGAGCCTCCTTTACTTCGCATTTTGAGACGGATTAAAGTGTTTGCGCCAGGATCCAGCGCGTTTTTCGAACTCTACGCATCGAAATTGGTCGATTTCGTCGATAAAAACACCACTGAATATTTTCACGGTTTTTGAAAAAAACCTAAGGTTAACCCCTTTGAATTTTTTTGACCCCAAAAAGTGAAAGTCTCAAATCGGATGCTTTTTCGATATTTTCTTGTATACTTTGAGCAGAAAATTCGATTGGCGCAGACAGATTCATCGTAAGTATGATATTTTAAATTTTATCTGGCTTGAAAGTAAGCAAATGCGATGCAAATCTGCGCCTCCTTTACTTCGCATTTTGAGACGAATTAAAGTGTTTGCGCCAGGATCCAGCGCGTTTTTCGAACTCTACGCATCGAAATTGGTCGATTTCGTCGATAAAAACACCACTGAATATTTTCACGGTTTTTGAAAAAAACCTAAGGTTAACCCCTTTGAATTTTTTTGACCCCAAAAAGTGAAAGTCTCAAATCGGATGCTTTTTCGATATTTTCTTGTATACTTTGAGCAGAAAATTCGATTGGCGCAGACAGATTCATCGTAAGTATAATATTTTAAATTTTATCTGGCTTGAAAGTAAGCAAATGCGATGCAAATCTGAGCCTCCTTTACTTTGCATTTTGAGACGGATTAAAATGTTTGCGCCAGGATCCAGCGCGTTTTTCGAACTCTACGCATCGAAATTAGTCGATTTCGTCCATAAAAACACCACTGAATATTTTCACGGTTTTTGAAAAAAACCTAAGGTTAACCCCATTGAATTTTTTTGACCCCAAAAAGTGAAAGTCTCAAATCGGATGCTTTTTCGATATTTTCTTGTATACTTTGAGCAGAAAATTCGATTGGTGCAGACAGATTCATCGTAAGTATGATATTTTAAATTTTATCTGGCTTGAAAGTAAGCAAATGCGATGCAAATCTGAGCCTCCTTTACTTCGCATTTTGAGACGGATTAAAGTGTTTGCGATGGGATCCAGCGCGTTTTTTGAACTCCACGCATCGAAATTAGTCGATTTCGTCGATAAAAACACCACTGAATATTTTCACGGTTTTTGAAAAAAACCTAAGGTTAACCCCTTTGAATTTTTTTGACCCCAAAAAGTGAAAGTCTCAAATCGGATGCTTTTTCGATATTTTCTTGTATACTCTGAGCTGAAAATTCGATTGGCGCAGACAGGTTCATCGTAAGTATGATATTTTAAATTTTATCTGGCTTGAAATAAGCAAATGCGATGCAAATCTGAGCCTCCTTTACTTCGCATTTTGAGACGGATTAAAGTGTTTGCGCCAGGATCCAGCGCGTTTTTCGAACTCTACGCATCGAAATTAGTCGATTAAGTCCATAAAAACACCACTGAATATTTTCACAGTTTTTGAAAAAAACCTAAGGTTAACCCCTTTGAATTTTTTTGACCCCAAAAAGTGAAAGTCTCAAATCGGATGCTTTTTCGATATTTTCTTGTATACTTTGAGCAGAAAATTCGATTGGCGCAGACAGATTCATCGTAAGTATGATATTTTAAATTTTATCTGGCTTGAAAGTAAGCAAATGCGATGCAAATCTGAGCCTCCTTTACTTCGCATTTTGAGACGGATTAAAGTGTTTGCGCCAGGATCCAGCGCGTTTTTCGAACTCTACGCATCGAAATTGGTCGATTTCGTCGATAAAAACACCACTGAATATTTTCACGGTTTTTGAAAAAAACCTAAGGTTAACCCCTTTGAATTTTTTTGACCCCAAAAAGTGAAAGTCTCAAATCGGATGCTTTTTCGATATTTTCTTGTATACTTTGAGCAGAAAATTCGATTGGCGCAGACAGATTCATCGTAAGTATGATATTTTAAATTTTATCTGGCTTGAAAGTAAGCAAATGCGATGCAAATCTGAGCCTCCTTTACTTCGCATTTTGAGACGAATTAAAGTGTTTGCGCCAGGATCCAGCGCGTTTTTCGAACTCTACGCATCGAAATTGGTCGATTTCGTTGATAAAAACACCACTGAATATTTTCACGGTTTTTGAAAAAAACCTAAGGTTAACCCCTTTGAATTTTTTTGACCCCAAAAAGTGAAAGTCTCAAATCGGATGCTTTTTCGATATTTTCTTGTATACTTTGAGCAGAAAATTCGATTGGCGCAGACAGATTCATCGTAAGTATGATATTTTAAATTTTATCTGGCTTGAAAGTAAGCAAATGCGATGCAAATCTGAGCCTCCTTTACTTTGCATTTTGAGACGGATTAAAATGTTTGCGCCAGGATCCAGCGCGTTTTTCGAACTCTACGCATCGAAATTAGTCGATTTCGTCCATAAAAACACCACTGAATATTTTCACGGTTTTTGAAAAAAACCTAAGGTTAACCCCATTGAATTTTTTTGACCCCAAAAAGTGAAAGTCTCAAATCGGATGCTTTTTCGATATTTTCTTGTATACTTTGAGCAGAAAATTCGATTGGTGCAGACAGATTCATCGTAAGTATGATATTTTAAATTTTATCTGGCTTGAAAGTAAGCAAATGCGATGCAAATCTGAGCCTCCTTTACTTCGCATTTTGAGACGGATTAAAGTGTTTGCGATGGGATCCAGCGCGTTTTTTGAACTCCACGCATCGAAATTAGTCGATTTCGTCGATAAAAACACCACTGAATATTTTCACGGTTTTTGAAAAAAACCTAAGGTTAACCCCTTTGAATTTTTTTGACCCCAAAAAGTGAAAGTCTCAAATCGGATGCTTTTTCGATATTTTCTTGTATACTCTGAGCTGAAAATTCGATTGGCGCAGACAGGTTCATCGTAAGTATGATATTTTAAATTTTATCTGGCTTGAAATAAGCAAATGCGATGCAAATCTGAGCCTCCTTTACTTCGCATTTTGAGACGGATTAAAGTGTTTGCGCCAGGATCCAGCGCGTTTTTCGAACTCTACGCATCGAAATTAGTCGATTAAGTCCATAAAAACACCACTGAATATTTTCACAGTTTTTGAAAAAAACCTAAGGTTAACCCCTTTGAATTTTTTTGACCCCAAAAAGTGAAAGTCTCAAATCGGATGCTTTTTCGATATTTTCTTGTATACTTTGAGCAGAAAATTCGATTGGCGCAGACAGATTCATCGTAAGTATGATATTTTAAATTTTATCTGGCTTGAAAGTAAGCAAATGCGATGCAAATCTGAGCCTCCTTTACTTCGCATTTTGAGACGGATTAAAGTGTTTGCGCCAGGATCCAGCGCGTTTTTCGAACTCTACGCATCGAAAATAGTCGATTTCGTCGATAAAAACACCACTGAAAATTTTCACGGTTTTTGAAAAAAACCTAAGGTTTTGAATTTTTTTGACCCCAAAAAGTGAAAGTCTCAAATCGGATGCGCTTTCGTAATTTTCTTGTATACTTTGAGCAGAAAATTCGATTGGCGCAGACAAATTATTCATCGTAAGTATGATATTTTAAATTTTATCTGGCTTGAAAGTAAGCAAATGCGATGCAAATCTGAGCCTCCTTTACTTCGCATTTTGAGACGGATTAAAGTGTTTGCGCCAGGATCCAGCGCGTTTTTCGAACTCTACGCATCGAAATTAGTCGATTTTGTCGATAAAAACACCACTGCCTAATTTCACGGTTTTTGAAAAAAACCTAAGGTTAACCCCTTTGAATTTTTTTGACCCCAAAAAGTGAAAGTCTCAAATCGGATGCTTTTTCGATATTTTCTTGTATACTTTGAGCAGAAAATTCGATTGGCGCAGACAGATTCATCGTAAGTATGATATTTTAAATTTTATCTGGCTTGAAAGTAAGCAAATGCGATGCAAATCTGAGCCTCCTTTACTTCGCATTTTGAGACGGATTAAAGTGTTTGCGCCAGGATCCAGCGCGTTTTTCGAACTCTACGCATCGAAATTAGTCGATTTCGTCGATAAAAACACCACTGAATATTTTCACGGTTTTTGAAAAAAACCTAAGGTCCCTTTGAATTTTTTTGACCCCAAAAAGTGAAAGTTTCAAATCGGATGCTTTTTCGATTTTTTATTGTATACCTTGAGCAGTAAATTCGATTGGCGCAGACAGATTCATCGTAAGTATGATATTTTAAATTTTATCTGGCTTGAAAGAAAGCAAATGCGATGCAAATCTTAGCCTCCTTTACTTCGCGTTTTCAGACGGATTAAAGTGTTTGCGCCAGGATCCAGCGCTTTTTTCGAACTCTTCGCATCGAAATTAGTCGATTTCGTCGATAAAAACACCACTGAATATTTTCACGGTTTTTGAAAAAAACCTAAGGTTAACCCCTTTGAATTTTTTTGACCCCAAAAAGTGAAAGTCTCAAATCGGATGCTTTTTCGATATTTTCTTGTATACTCTGAGCTGAAAATTCGATTGGCGCAGACAGGTTCATCGTAAGTATGATATTTTAAATTTTATCTGGCTTGAAATAAGCAAATGCGATGCAAATCTGAGCCTCCTTTACTTCGCATTTTGAGACGGATTAAAGTGTTTGCGCCAGGATCCAGCGCGTTTTTCGAACTCTACGCATCGAAATTAGTCGATTAAGTCCATAAAAACACCACTGAATATTTTCACAGTTTTTGAAAAAAACCTAAGGTTAACCCCTTTGAATTTTTTTGACCCCAAAAAGTGAAAGTCTCAAATCGGATGCTTTTTCGATATTTTCTTGTATACTTTGAGCAGAAAAGTCGATTGGCGCAGACAGATTCATCGTAAGTATGATAATTTAAATTTTATCTGGCTTGAAAGTAAGCAAATGCGATGCAAATCTGAGCCTCCTTTACTTCGCATTTTGAGACGGATTAAAGTGGTTGCGCCAGGATCCAGCGCGTTTTTCGAACTCTACGCATCGAAATTAGTCGATTTTGTCGATAAAAACACCACTGAATATTTTCACGGTTTTTGAAAAAAACCTAAGGTTAACCCCTTTGAATTTTTTTGACCCCAAAATGTGAAAGTCTCAAATCGGATGCTTTTTCGATATTTTCTTGTATACTTTGAGCAGAAAATTCGATTGGCGCAGACAGATTCATCGTAAGTATGATATTTTAAATTTTATCTGGCTTGAAATAAGCAAATGCGATGCAAATCTGAGCCTCCTTTACTTCGCATTTTGAGACGGATTAAAGTGTTTGCGCCAGGATCCAGCGCGTTTTCGAACTCTACGCATCGAAATTAGTCGATTTCGTCGATAAAAACACCACTGAATATTTTCACGGTTTTTGAAAAAAACCTAAGGTTAACCTTTGAATTTTTTTGACCCCAAAAAGTGAAAGTCTCAAATCGGATGCTTTTTCGATATTTTCTTGTATACTCTGAGTTGAAAATTCGATTGGCGCAGACAGGTTCATCGTAAGTATGATATTTTAAATTTTATCTTGCTTGAAAGTAAGCAAATGCGATGCAAATCTGAGCCTCCTTTACTTCGCATTTTGAGACGGATTAAAGTGTTTGCGCCAGGATCCAGCGCGTTTTTCGAACTCTACGCATCGAAATTAGTCGATTTTGTCGATAAAAACACCACTGACTAATTTCACGGTTTTTGAAAAAAACCTAAGGTTAACACCTTTGAATTTTTTTGACCCCAAAAAGTGAAAGTCTCAAATCGGATGCTTTTTCGATATTTTCTTGTATACTTTGAGCAGAAAATTCGATTGGCGCAGACAGATTCATCGTAAGTATGATATTTTAAATTTTATCTGGCTTGAAAGTAAGCAAATGCGATGCAAATCTGAGCCTCCTTTACTTCGCATTTTGAGACGGATTAAAGTGTTTGCGCCAGGATCCAGCGCGTTTTTCGAACTCTACGCATCGAAATTAGTCGATTTCGTCGATAAAAACACCACTGAATATTTTCACGGTTTTTGAAAAAAACCTAAGGTCCCTTTGAATTTTTTTGACCCCAAAAAGTGAAAGTCTCAAATCGGATGCTTTTTCGATTTTTTATTGTATACCTTGAGCAGTAAATTCGATTGGCGCAGACAGATTCATCGTAAGTATGATATTTTAAATTTTATCTGGCTTGAAAGTAAGCAAATGCGATGCAAATCTGAGCCTCCTTTACTTCGCATTTTGAGACGGATTAAAGTCTTTGCGCCAGGATCCAGCGCGTTTTTCGAACTCTACGCATCGAAATTAGTCGATTTCGTCGATAAAAACACCACTGAATATTTTCACGGTTTTTGAAAAAAACCTAAGGTTAACCCCTTTGAATTTTTTTGGCCCCAAAAAGTGAAAGTCTCAAATCGGATGCTTTTTCGATATTTTCTTGTATACTTTGAGCGGAAAATTCGATTGGCGCAGACAGATTCATCGTAAGTATGATATTTTAAATTTTATCTGGTTTGAAAGTAAGCAAATGCGATGCAAATCTGAGCCTCCTTTACTTCGCATTTTGAGACGGATTAAAGTGTTTGCGCCAGGATCCAGCGCGTTTTTCGAACTCTACGCATCGAAATTAGTCGATTTCGTCGATAAAAACACCACTGAATATTTTCACGGTGTTTGAAAAAAACCTAAGGTTAACAACCCCTTTGAATTTTTTTGATCCCAAAAAGTGAAAGTCTCAAATCGGATGCTTTTTCGATATTTTCTTGTATACTTTGAGCAGAAAATTCGATTGGCGCAGACAGATTCGTCGTAAGTATGATATTTTAAATTTTATCTGGCTTGAAGGTAAGCAAATGCGATGCAAATCTGAGCCTCCTTTACTTCGCATTTTGAGACGGATTAAAGTGTTTGCGCCAGGATCAAGCGCGTTTTTCGAACTCTACGCATCGAAATTAGCCGATTTCGTCGATAAAAACACCACTAAATATTTTCACGGTTTTTAAAAAAAACCTAAGGTTAACCCCTTTGAATTTTTTTGACCCCAAAAAGTGAAAGTCTCAAATCGGATGCTTTTTCGATATTTTCTTGTATGCTATGAGCAGAAAATTCGATTGGCGCAGACAGATTCATCGTAAGTATGATATTTTAAATTTTATCTGGCTTGCAAGTAAGCAAATGCGATGCAAATCTGAGCCTCCTTTACTTCGCATTTTGAGACGGATTAAAGTGTTTGCGCCAGGATCCAGCGCGTTTTTCGAACTCTACGCATCGAAATTAGTCGATTTCGTCGATAAAAACACCACTGAATATTTTCACGGTTTTTGAAAAAAACCTAAGGTTAACCCCTTTGAATTTTTTTGACCCCAAAAAGTGAAAGTCTCAAATCGGATGCTTTTTCGATATTTTCTTGTATACTTTGAGCAGAAAATTCGATTGGCGCAGACAGATTCATCGTAAGTATGATATTTTAAATTTTATCTGGCTTGAAGGTAAACAAATGCGATGCAAATCTGAGCCTCATTTACTTCGCATTTTGAGACGGATTAAAGTGTTTGCGCCAGGATCAAGCGCGTTTTTCGAACTCTACGCATCGAAATTAGCCGATTTCGTCGATAAAAACACCACTAAATATTTTCACGGTTTTTAAAAAAAACCTAAGGTTAACCCCTTTGAATTTTTTTGACCCCAAAAAGTGAAAGTCTCAAATCGGATGCTTTTTCGATATTTTCTTGTATGCTATGAGCAGAAAATTCGATTGGCGCAGACAGATTCATCGTAAGTATGATATTTTAAATTTTATCTGGCTTGAAAGTAAGCAAATGCGATGCAAATCTGAGCCTCCTTTACTTCGCATTTTGAGACGGATTAAAGTGTTTGCGCCAGGATCCAGCGCGTTTTTCGAACTTTACGCATCGAAATTAGTCGATTTCGTCGATAAAAACACCACTGAATATTTTCACGGTTTTTGAAAAAAACCTAAGGTTAACCCCTTTGAATTTTTTTGAACCCAAAAAGTGAAAGTCTCAAATCGGATGCTTTTTCGATATTTTCTTGTATACTTTGAGCAGAAAATTCGATTGGCGCAGACAGATTCATCGTAAGTATGATATTTTAAATTTTATCTGGCTTGAAGGTAAACAAATGCGATGCAAATCTGAGCCTCCTTTACTTCGCATTTTGAGACGGATTAAAGTGTTTGCGCCAGGATCAAGCGCGTTTTTCGAACTCTACGCATCGAAATTAGCCGATTTCGTCGATAAAAACACCACTAAATATTTTCACGGTTTTTAAAAAAAACCTAAGGTTAACCCCCTTGAATTTTTTTGACCCCAAAAAGTGAAAGTCTCAAATCGGATGCTTTTTCGATATTTTCTTGTATACTTTGAGTAGAAAATTCGATTGGCGCAGACAGATTCATCGTAAGTATGATATTTTAAATTTTATCTGGCTTGAAAGTAAGCAAATGCGATGCAAATCTGAGCCTCCTTTACTTCGCATTTTGAGACGGATTAAAGTGTTTGCGCCAGGATCCAGCGCGTTTTTCGAACTCTACGCTTCGAAATTAGTCGATTTCGTCGATAAAAACACCACTGTATATTTTCACGGTTTTTGAAAAAAACCTAAGGTTAACCCCTTTGAATATTTTTGACCCCAAAAAGTGAAAGTCTCAAATCGGATGCTTTTTCGATATTTTCTTGTATACTTTGAGCAGAAAATTCGATTGGCGCAGACAGATTCATCGTAAGTATGATATTTTAAATTTTATCTGGCTTGAAAGTAAGCAAATGCGATGCAAATCTGAGCCTCCTTTACTTCGCATTTTGAGACGGATTAAAGTGTTTGCGCCAGGATCCAGCGCGTTTTTCGAACTCTACGCATCGAACATAGTCGATTTCGTCGATAAAAACACCACTGAATATTTTCACGGTTTTTGAAAAAAACCTAAGGTTAACCCCTTTGAATTTTTTTGGCCCCAAAAAGTGAAAGTCTCAAATCGGATGCTTTTTCGATATTTTCTTGTATACTTTGAGCGGAAAATTCGATTGGCGCAGACAGATTCATCGTAAGTATGATATTTTAAATTTTATCTGGCTTGAAAGTAAGCAAATGCGATGCAAATCTGAGCCTCCTTTACTTCGCATTTTGAGACGGATTAAAGTGTTTGCGCCAGGATCCAGCGCGTTTTTCGAACTCTACGCATCGAAATTAGTCGATTTCGTCGATAAAAACACCACTGAATATTTTCACGGTGTTTGAAAAAAACCTAAGGTTAACAACCCCTTTGAATTTTTTTGATCCCAAAAAGTGAAAGTCTCAAATCGGATGCTTTTTCGATATTTTCTTGTATACTTTGAGCAGAAAATTCGATTGGCGCAGACAGATTCGTCGTAAGTATGATATTTTAAATTTTATCTGGCTTGAAGGTAAGCAAATGCGATGCAAATCTGAGCCTCCTTTACTTCGCATTTTGAGACGGATTAAAGTGTTTGCGCCAGGATCAAGCGCGTTTTTCGAACTCTACGCATCGAAATTAGCCGATTTCGTCGATAAAAACACCACTAAATATTTTCACGGTTTTTAAAAAAAACCTAAGGTTAACCCCTTTGAATTTTTTTGACCCCAAAAAGTGAAAGTCTCAAATCGGATGCTTTTTCGATATTTTCTTGTATGCTATGAGCAGAAAATTCGATTGGCGCAGACAGATTCATCGTAAGTATGATATTTTAAATTTTATCTGGCTTGCAAGTAAGCAAATGCGATGCAAATCTGAGCCTCCTTTACTTCGCATTTTGAGACGGATTAAAGTGTTTGCGCCAGGATCCAGCGCGTTTTTCGAACTCTACGCATCGAAATTAGTCGATTTCGTCGATAAAAACACCACTGAATATTTTCACGGTTTTTGAAAAAAACCTAAGGTTAACCCCTTTGAATTTTTTTGACCCCAAAAAGTGAAAGTCTCAAATCGGATGCTTTTTCGATATTTTCTTGTATACTTTGAGCAGAAAATTCGATTGGCGCAGACAGATTCATCGTAAGTATGATATTTTAAATTTTATCTGGCTTGAAGGTAAACAAATGCGATGCAAATCTGAGCCTCCTTTACTTCGCATTTTGAGACGGATTAAAGTGTTTGCGCCAGGATCAAGCGCGTTTTTCGAACTCTACGCATCGAAATTAGCCGATTTCGTCGATAAAAACACCACTAAATATTTTCACGGTTTTTAAAAAAAACCTAAGGTTAACCCCTTTGAATTTTTTTGACCCCAAAAAGTGAAAGTCTCAAATCGGATGCTTTTTCGATATTTTCTTGTATACTTTGAGCAGAAAATTCGATTGGCGCAGACAGATTCATCGTAAGTATGATATTTTAAATTTTATCTGGCTTGAAAGTAAGCACATGCGATGCAAATCTGAGCCTCCTTTACTTCGCATTTTGAGAAGGATTAAAGTGTTTGCGCCAGGATCCAGCGCGTTTTTCGAACTCTACGCATCGAAATGAGTCGATTTCGTCGATAAAAACACCACTGAATATTTTCACGGCTTTTGAAAAAAACCTAAGGTTAACCCCTTTGAATTTTTTTGACCCCAAAAAGTGAAAGTCTCAAATCGGATGCTTTTTCGATATTTTCTTGTATGCTATGAGCAGAAAATTCGATTGGCGCAGACAGATTCATCGTAAGTATGATATTTTAAATTTTATCTGGTTGAAAGTAAGCAAATGCGATGCAAATCTGAGCCTCCTTTACTTCGCATTTTGAGACGGATTAAAGTGTTTGCGCCAGGATCCAGCGCGTTTTTCGAACTTTACGCATCGAAATTAGTCGATTTCGTCGATAAAAACACCACTGAATATTTTCACGGTTTTTGAAAAAAACCTAAGGTTAACCCCTTTGAATTTTTTTGAACCCAAAAAGTGAAAGTCTCAAATCGGATGCTTTTTCGATATTTTCTTGTATACTGTGAGCAGAAAATTCGATTGGCGCAGACAGATTCATCGTAAGTATGATATTTTAAATTTTATCTGGCTTGAAGGTAAACAAATGCGATGCAAATCTGAGCCTCCTTTACTTCGCATTTTGAGACGGATTAAAGTGTTTGCGCCAGGATCAAGCGCGTTTTTCGAACTCTACGCATCGAAATTAGCCGATTTCGTCGATAAAAACACCACTAAATATTTTCACGGTTTTTAAAAAAAACCTAAGGTTAACCCCCTTGAATTTTTTTGACCCCAAAAAGTGAAAGTCTCAAATCGGATGCTTTTTCGATATTTTCTTGTATACTTTGAGTAGAAAATTCGATTGGCGCAGACAGATTCATCGTAAGTATGATATTTTAAATTTTATCTGGCTTGAAAGTAAGCAAATGCGATGCAAATCTGAGCCTCCTTTACTTCGCATTTTGAGACGGATTAAAGTGTTTGCGCCAGGATCCAGCGCGTTTTTCGAACTCTACGCTTCGAAATTAGTCGATTTCGTCGATAAAAACACCACTGTATATTTTCACGGTTTTTGAAAAAAACCTAAGGTTAACCCCTTTGAATATTTTTGACCCCAAAAAGTGAAAGTCTCAAATCGGATGCTTTTTCGATATTTTCTTGTATACTTTGAGCAGAAAATTCGATTGGCGCAGACAGATTCATCGTAAGTATGATATTTTAAATTTTATCTGGCTTGAAAGTAAGCAAATGCGATGCAAATCTGAGCCTCCTTTACTTCGCATTTTGAGACGGATTAAAGTGTTTGCGCCAGGATCCAGCGCGTTTTTCGAACTCTACGCATCGAACATAGTCGATTTCGTCGATAAAAACACCACTGAATATTTTCACGGTTTTTGAAAAAAACCTAAGGTTAACCCCTTTGAATTTTTTTGACCCCAAAAAGTGAAAGTCTCACATCGGATGCTTTTTCGATATTTTCTTGTATACTTTGAGCGGAAAATTCGATTGGCGCAGACAGATTCATCGTAAGTATGATATTTTAAATTTTATCTGGCTTGAAAGTAAGCAAATGCGATGCAAATCTGAGCCTCCTTTACATCGCATTTTGAGACGGATTAAAGTGTTTGCGCCAGGATCCAGCGCGTTTTTCGAACTCTACGCATCGAAATTAGTCGATTTCGTCGATAAAAACACCACTGAATATTTTCACGGTTTTTGAAAAAAACCTAAGGTTAACCCCTTTGAATTTTTTTGACCCCAAAAAGTGAAAGTCTCAAATCGGATGCTTTTTCGATATTTTCTTGTATACTATGAGCAGAAAATTCGATTGGCGCAGACAGATTCATCGTAAGTATGATATTTTAAATTTTATCTGGCTTGAAAGTAAGCAAATGCGATGCAAATCTGAGCCTCCTTTACTTCGCATTTTGAGACGGATTAAAGTGTTTGCGCCAGGATCCAGCGCGTTTTTCGAACTCTACGCATCGAAATTAGTCGATTTCGTCGATAAAAACACCACTGAATATTTTCACGGTTTTTGAAAAAAACCTAAGGTTAACCCCTTTGAATTTTTTTGACCCCAAAAAGTGAAAGTCTCAAATCGGATGCTTTTTCGATATTTTCTTGTATACTTTGAGCAGAAAATTCGATTGGCGCAGACAGATTCATCGTAAGTTTGATATTTTAAATTTTATCTGGCTTGAAAGTAAGCAAATGCGATGCAAATCTGAGCCTCCTTTACTTCGCATTTTGAGATGGATTAAAGTGTTTGCGCCAGGATCCAGCGCGTTTTTCGAACTCTACGCATCGAAATTAGTCGATTTCGTCGATAAAAACACCACTGAATATTTTCACGGTTTTTGAAAAAAACCTAAGGTTAACCCCTTTGAATTTTTTTGACCCCAAAAAGTGAAAGTCTCAAATCGGATGCTTTTTCGATATTTTCTTGTATACTTTGAGCAGAAAATTCGATTGGCGCAGACAGATTCATCGTAAGTATGATATTTTAAATTTTATCTGGCTTGAAAGTAAGCAAATGCGATGCAAATCTGAGCCTCCTTTACTTCGCATTTTGAGACGGATTAAAGTGTTTGCGCCAGGATCCAGCGCGTTTTTCGAACTCTACGCATCGAAATTAGTCGATTTCGTCGATAAAAACACCACTGAATATTTTCACGGTTTTTGAAAAAAACCTAAGGTTAACCCCTTTGAATTTTTTTGACCCCAAAAAGTGAAAGTCTCAAATCGGATGCTTTTTCGATATTTTCTTGTATACTTTGAGCAGAAAATTCGATTGGCGCAGACAGATTCATCGTAAGTATGATATTTTAAATTTTATCTGGCTTAAAAGTAAGCAAATGCGATGCAAATCTGAGCCTCCTTTACTTCGCATTTTGAGACGGATTAAAGTGTTTGCGCCAGGATCCAGCGCGTTTTTCGAACTCCACGCATCGAAATTAGTCGATTTCGTCGATATAAACACCACTGAATATTTTCACGGTTTTTGAAAAAAACCTAAGGTTAACCCCTTCGAATTTTTTTGACCCCAAAAAGTGAAAGTCTCAAATCGGATGCTTTTTCGATATTTTCTTGTATACTTTGAGCAGAAAATTCGATTGGCGCAGACAGATTCATCGTAAGTATGATATTTTAAATTTTATCTGGCTTGAAAGTAAGCAAATGCGATGCAAATCTGAGCCTCCTTTACTTCGCATTTTGAGACGGATTAAAGTGTTTGCGCCAGGATCCAGCGCGTTTTTCGAACTCTACGCATCGAAATTAGTCGATTTCGTCGATAAAAACACCACTGAATATTTTCACGGTTTTTGAAATAAACCTAAGGTTTTCTGACCCCAAAAAGTGAAAGTCTCAAATCGGATGCTTTTTCGATATTTTCTTGTATACTTTGAGCAGAAAATTCGATTGGCGCAGTCAGATTCATCGTAAGTATGAAATTTTAAATTTTATCTGGCTTGAAAGTAAGCAAATGCGATGCAAATCTGAGCCTCCTTTACTTCGCATTTTGAGAGGGATTAAAGTGTTTGCGCCAGGATCCAGCGCGTTTTTTGAACTCTACGCATCGAAATTAGTCGATTTCGTCGATAAAAACACCACTGAATATTTTCACGGTGTTTGAAAAAAACCTAAGGTTAACAACCCCTTTGAATTTTTTTGACCCCAAAAAGTGAAAGTCTCAAATCGGATGCTTTTTCGATATTTTCTTGTATACTTTGAGCAGAAAATTCGATTGGCGCAGACAGATTCATCGTAAGTATGATATTTTAAATTTTATCTGGCTTGAAAGTAAGCAAATGCGATGCAAATTTGAGCCTCCTTTACTTCGCATTTTGAGACGGATTAAAGTGTTTGCGCCAGGATCCAGCGCGTTTTTCGAACTCTACGCATCGAAATGAGTCGATTTCGTCGATAAAAACACCACTGAATATTTTCACGGTTTTTGAAAAAAACCTAAGGTTAACCCCTTTGAATTTTTTTGACCCCAAAAAGTGAAAGTCTCAAATCGGATGCTTTTTCGATATTTTCTTGTATACTTTGAGCAGAAAATTCGATTGGCGCAGACAGATTCATCGTAAGTATGATATTTTAAATTTTATCTGGCTTGAAGGTAAGCAAATGCGATGCAAATCTGAGCCTCCTTTACTTCGCATTTTGAGACGGATTAAAGTGTTTGCGCCAGGATCCAGCGCGTTTTTCGAACTCTACGCATCGAAATTAGTCGATTTCGTCGATAAAAACACCACTGAATATTTTCACGGTTTTTGAAAAAAACCTAAGGTTAACCCCTTTGAATTTTTTTGACCCCAAAAAGTGAAAGTCTCAAATCGGATGCTTTTTCGATATTTTCTTGTATACTTTGAGCAGAAAATTCGATTGGCGCAGACAGATTCATCGTAAGTATGATATTTTAAATTTTATCTGGCTTGAAAGTAAGCAAATGCCATGCAAATCTGAGCCTCCTTTACTTCGCATTTTGAGACGGATTAAAGTGTTTGCGCCAGGATCCAGCGCGATTTTCGGACTCTACGCATCGAAATTAGTCGATTTCGTCGATAAAAACACCACTGAATATTTTCACGGTTTTTGAAAAAAACCTAAGGTTAACCCCTTTGAATTTTTTTGACCCCAAAAAGTGAAAGTCTCAAATCGGATGCTTTTTCTATATTTTCTTGTATACTCTGAGCTGAAAATTCGATTGGCGCAGACAGGTTCATCGTAAGTATGATATTTTAAATTTTATCTGGCTTGAAATAAGCAAATGCGATGCAAATCTGAGCCTCCTTTACTTCGCATTTTGAGACGGATTAAAGTGTTTGCGCCAGGATCCAGCGCGTTTTTCGAACTCTACGCATCGAAATTAGTCGATTTCGTCGATAAAAACACCACTGAATATTTTCACGGTTTTTGAAAAAAACCTAAGGTTAACCCCTTTGAATTTTTTTGACCCCAAAAAGTGAAAGTCTCAAATCGGATGCTTTTTCGATATTTTCTTGTATACTCTGAGCTGAAAATTCGATTGGCGCAGACAGGTTCATCGTAAGTATGATATTTTAAATTTTATCTGGCTTGAAATAAGCAAATGCGATGCAAATCTGAGCCTCCTTTACTTCGCATTTTGAGACGGATTAAAGTGTTTGCGCCAGGATCCAGCGCGTTTTTCGAACTCTACGCATCGAAATTAGTCGATTTTGTCGATAAAAACACCACTGACTAATTTCACGGTTTTTGAAAAAAACCTAAGGTTAACACCTTTGAATTTTTTTGACCCCAAAAAGTGAAAGTCTCAAATCGGATGCTTTTTCGATATTTTCTTGTATACTTTGAGCAGAAAATTCGATTGGCGCAGACAGATTCATCGTAAGTATGATATTTTAAATTTTATCTGGCTTGAAAGTAAGCAAATGCGATGCAAATCTGAGCCTCCTTTACTTCGCATTTTGAGACGGATTAAAGTGTTTGCGCCAGGATCCAGCGCGTTTTTCGAACTCTACGCATCGAAATTCGTCGATTAAGTCCATAAAAACACCACTGAATATTTTCACGGTTTTTGAAAAAAACCTAAGGTTAACCCCTTTGAATTTTTTTGACCCCAAAAAGTGAAAGTCTCAAATCGGATGCTTTTTCGATATTTTCTTGTATACTTTGAGCAGAAAATTCGATTGGCGCAGACAGATTCATCGTAAGTATGATATTTTAAATTTTATCTGGCTTGAAAGTAAGATAAATGCTATGCAAATCTGAGCCTCCTTTACTTCGCATTTTGAGACGGATTAAAGTGTTTGCGCCAGGATCCAGCGCGTTTTTCGAACTCTACGCATCGAAATTAGTCGATTTCGTCGATAAAAACACCACTGAATATTTTCACGGTTTTTGAAAAAAACCTAAGGTTAACCCCTTTGAATTTTTTTGGCCCCAAAAAGTGAAAGTCTCAAATCGGATGCTTTTTCGATATTTTCTTGTATACTTTGAGCGGAAAATTCGATTGGCGCAGACAGATTCATCGTAAGTATGATATTTTAAATTTTATCTGGCTTGAAAGTAAGCAAATGCGATGCAAATCTGAGCCTCCTTTACTTCGCATTTTGAGACGGATTAAAGTGTTTGCGCCAGAATCCAGCGCGATTTTCGGACTCTACGATCGAAATTAGTCGATTTCGTCGATAAAAACACCACTGAATATTTTCACGGTTTTTGAAAAAAACCTAAGGTTAACCCCTTTGAATTTTTTTGACCCCAAAAAGTGAAAGTCTCAAATCGGATGCTTTTTCGATATTTTCTTGTATACTTTGAGCAGAAAATTCGATTGGCGCAGACAGATTCATCGTAAGTATGATATTTTAAATTTTATCTGGCTTGAAAGTAAGCAAATGCGATGCAAATCTGAGCCTCCTTTACATCGCATTTTGAGACGGATTAAAGTGTTTGCGCCAGGATCCAGCGCGTTTTTCGAACTCTACGCATCGAAATTAGTCGATTTCGTCGATAAAAACACCACTGAATATTTTCACGGTTTTTGAAAAAAACCTAAGGTTAACCCCTTTGAATTTTTTTGACCCCAAAAAGTGAAAGTCTCAAATCGGATGCTTTTTCGATATTTTCTTGTATACTTTGAGCAGAAAATTCGATTGGCGCAGACAGATTCATCGTAAGTTTGATATTTTAAATTTTATCTGGCTTGAAAGTAAGCAAATGCGATGCAAATCTGAGCCTCCTTTACTTCGCATTTTGAGATGGATTAAAGTGTTTGCGCCAGGATCTAGCGCGTTTTTCGAACTCTACGCATCGAAATTAGTCGATTTCGTCGATAAAAACACCACTGAATATTTTCACGGTTTTTGAAAAAAACCTAAGGTTAACCCCTTTGAATTTTTTTGACCCCAAAAAGTGAAAGTCTCAAATCGGATGCTTTTTCGATATTTTCTTGTATACTTTGAGCAGAAAATTCGATTGGCGCAGACAGATTCATCGTAAGTATGATATTTTAAATTTTATCTGGCTTGAAAGTAAGCAAATGCGATGCAAATCTGAGCCTCCTTTACTTCGCATTTTGAGAGGGATTAAAGTGTTTGCGCCAGGATCCAGCGCGTTTTTTGAACTCTACGCATCGAAATTAGTCGATTTCGTCGATAAAAACACCACTGAATATTTTCACGGTGTTTGAAAAAAACCTAAGGTTAACAACCCCTTTGAATTTTTTTGATCCCAAAAAGTGAAAGTCTCAAATCGGATGCTTTTTCGATATTTTCTTGTATACTTTGAGCAGAAAATTCGATTGGCGCAGACAGATTCGTCGTAAGTATGATATTTTAAATTTTATCTGGATTGAAGGTAAGCAAATGCGATGCAAATCTGAGCCTCCTTTACTTCGCATTTTGAGACGGATTAAAGTGTTTGCGCCAGGATCAAGCGCGTTTTTCGAACTCTACGCATCGAAATTAGCCGATTTCGTCGATAAAAACACCACTAAATATTTTCACGGTTTTTAAAAAAAACCTAAGGTTAACCCCTTTGAATTTTTTTGACCCCAAAAAGTGAAAGTCTCAAATCGGATGCTTTTTCGATATTTTCTTGTATACTTTGAGCAGAAAATTCGATTGGCGCAGACAGATTCATCGTAAGTATGATATTTTAAATTTTATCTGGCTTGAAAGTAAGCAAATGCGATGCAAATCTGAGCCTCCTTTACTTCGCATTTTGAGATGGATTAAAGTGTTTGCGCCAGGATCCAGCGCGTTTTTCGAACTCTACGCATCGAAATTATTCGATTTCGTCGATAAAAACACCACTGAATATTTTCACGGTTTTTGAAAAAAACCTAAGGTTAACCTCTTTGAATTTTTTTGACCCCAAAAAGTGAAAGTCTCAAATCGGATGCTTTTTCGATATTTTCTTGTATACTTTGAGCAGAAAATTCGATTGGCGCAGACAGATTCATCGTAAGTATGATATTTTAAATTTTATCTGGCTTGAAAGTAAGCAAATGTGATGCAAATCTGAGCCTCCTTTACTTCGCATTTTGAGACGTATTAAAGTGTTTGCGCCAGGATCCAGCGAGTTTTTCGAACTCTACGCATCGGAATTTGTCGATTTCGACGATAAAAACACCACTGAATATTTTCACGGTTTTTGAAAAAAACCTTAGGTTAACCCCTTTGAATTTTTTTGACCCCAAAAAGTGAAAGTCTCAAATCGGATGCTTTTTCGATATTTTCTTGTATACTTTGAGCAGAAAATTCGATTGGCGCAGACAGATTCATCGTAAGTATGATATTTTAAATTTTATCTGGCTTAAAAGTAAGCAAATGCGATGCAAATCTGAGCCTCCTTTACTTCGCATTTTGAGACGGATTAAAGTGTTTGCGCCAGGATCCAGCGCGTTTTTCGAACTCTACGCATCGAACATAGTCGATTTCGTCGATAAAAACACCACTGAATATTTTCACGGTTTTTGAAAAAAACCTAAGGTTAACCCCTTTGAATTTTTTTGGCCCCAAAAAGTGAAAGTCTCAAATCGGATGCTTTTTCGATATTTTCTTGTATACTTTGAGCGGAAAATTCGATTGGCGCAGACAGATTCATCGTAAGTATGATATTTTAAATTTTATCTGGCTTGAAAGTAAGCAAATGCGATGCAAATCTGAGCCTCCTTTACTTCGCATTTTGAGACGGATTAAAGTGTTTGCGCCAGGATCCAGCGCGTTTTTCGAACTCTACGCATCGAACATAGTCGATTTCGTCGATAAAAACACCACTGAATATTTTCACGGTTTTTGAAAAAAACCTAAGGTTAACCCCTTTGAATTTTTTTGGCCCCAAAAAGTGAAAGTCTCAAATCGGATGCTTTTTCGATATTTTCTTGTATACTTTGAGCAGAAAATTCGATTGGCGCAGACAGATTCATCGTAAGTATGATATTTTAAATTTTATCTGGCTTAAAAGTAAGCAAATGCGATGCAAATCTGAGCCTCCTTTACTTCGCATTTTGAGACGGATTAAAGTGTTTGCGCCAGGATCCAGCGCGTTTTTCGAACTCTACGCATCGAACATAGTCGATTTCGTCGATAAAAACACCACTGAATATTTTCACGGTTTTTGAAAAAAACCTAAGGTTAACCCCTTTGAATTTTTTTGACCCCAAAAAGTGAAAGTCTCAAATCGGATGCTTTTTCTATATTTTCTTGTATACTTTGAGCAGAAAATTCGATTGGCCCAGACAGATTCATCGTAAGTATGATATTTTAAATTTTATCTGGCTTGAAAGTAAGCAAATGCGATGCAAATCTGAGCCTCCTTTACTTCGCATTTTGAGACGGATTAAAGTGTTTGCGCCAGGATCCAGCGCGCTTTTCGAACTCTACGCATCGAAATTAGTCGATTTCGTCGATAAAAACACCACTGAATATTTTCACGGTTGTTGAAAAAAACCTAAGGTTAACCCCTTTGAATTTTTTTGACCCCAAAAAGTGAAAGTCTCAAATCGGATGCTTTTTCCATATTTCCTTGTATACTTTGAGCAGAAAATTCGATTGGCGCAGACAGATTCATCGTAAGTATGATATTTTAAATTTTATCTGGCTTGAAAGTAAGCAAATGCGATGCAAATCTGAGCCTCCTTTACTTCGCATTTTGAGACGGATTAAAGTGTTTGCGCCAGGATCCAGCGCGTTTTTCGAACTCTACGCATCGAAATTAGTCGATTTCGTCGATAAAAACACCACTGAATATTTTCACGGTTTTTGAAAAAAACCTAAGGTTAACCCCTTTGAATTTTTTTGACCCCAAAAAATGAAAGTCTCAAATCGGATGCTTTTTCGATATTTTCTTGTATACTTTGAGCAGAAAATTCGATTGGCCCAGACAGATTCATCGTAAGTATGATATTTTAAATTTTATCTGGCTTGAAAGTAAGCAAATGCGATGCAAATCTGAGCCTCCTTTACTTCGCATTTTGAGACGGATTAAAGTGTTTGCGCCAGGATCCAGCGCGTTTTTCGAACTCTACGCATCGAAAATAGTCGATTTCGTCGATAAAAACAACACTGAATATTTTCACGGTTTTTGAAAAAAACCTAAGGTTAACCCCTTTGAATTTTTTTGACCCCAAAAAATGAAAGTCTCAAATCGGATGCTTTTTCGATATTTTCTTGTATACTTTGAGCAGAAAATTCGATTGGCGCAGACAGATTCATCGTAAGTATGATATTTTAAATTTTATCTGGCTTGAAAGTAAGCAAATGCGATGCAAATCTTAGCCTCCTTTACTTCGCATTTTGAGACGGATTAAAGTGTTTGCGCCAGGATCCAGCGCGTTTTGCGAACTCTACGCATCGAAATTAGTCGATTTCGTCGATAAAAACACCACTGAATATTTTCACGGTTTTTGAAAAAAACCTAAGGTTAACCCCTTTGAATTTTTTTGACCCCAAAAAATGAAAGTCTCAAATCGGATGCTTTTTCGATATTTTCTTGTATACTTTGAGCAGAAAATTCGATTGGCCCAGACAGATTCATCGTAAGTATGATATTTTAAATTTTATCTGGCTTGAAAGTAAGCAAATGCGATGCAAATGTGGGCCTCCTTTACTTCGCATTTTGAGACGGATTAAAGTGTTTGCGCCAGGATCCAGCGCGTTTTTCGAACTCTACGCATCGAAATTAGTCGATTTCGTCGATAAAAACACCACCGAATATTTTCACGGTTTTTGAAAAAAACCTAAGGTTAACCCCTTTGAATTTTTTTGACCCCAAAAAGTGAAAGTCTCAAATCGGATGCTTTTTCGATATTTTCTTGTATACTTTGAGCAGAAAATTCGATTGGCGCAGACAGATTCATCGTAAGTATGATATTTTAAATTTTATCTGGCTTGAAAGTAAGCAAATGCGATGCAAATCTGAGCCTCCTTTACTTCGCATTTTGAGACGGATTAAAGTGTTTGCGCCAGGATCCAGCGCGTTTTTCGAACTCTACGCATCGAAATTAGTCGATTTCGTCGATAAAAACACCACTGAATATTTTCACGGTTTTTGAAAAAAACCTAAGGTTAACCCCTTTGAATTTTTTTGACCCCAAAAAGTGAAAGTCTCAAATCGGATGCTTTTTCGATATTTTCTTGTATACTTTGAGCAGAAAATTCGATTGGCGCAGACAGATTCATCGTAAGTATGATATTTTAAATTTTATCTGGCTTGAAAGTAAGCAAATGCGATGCAAATCTGAGCCTCCTTTACTTCGCATTTTGAGACGGATTAAAGTGTTTGCGCCAGGATCCAGCGCGTTTTTCGAACTCTACGCATCGAAATTAGTCGATTTCGTCGATAAAAACACCACTGAATATTTTCACGGTTGTTGAAAAAAACCTAAGGTTAACCCCTTTGAATTTTTTTGACCCCAAAAAGTGAAAGTCTCAAATCGGATGCTTTTTCGATATTTTCTTGTATACTTTGAGCAGAAAATTCGATTGGCGCAGACAGATTCATCGTAAGTATGATATTTTAAATTTTATCTGGCTTGAAAGTAAGCAAATGCGATGCAAATCTGAGTCTCCTTTACTTCGCATTTTGAGATGGATTAAAGTGTTTGCGCCAGGATCCAGCGCGTTTTTCGAACTCTACGCATCGAAATTAGTCGATTTCGTCGATAAAAACACCACTGAATATTTCACGGTTTTTGAAAAAAACCTAAGGTTAACCCCTTTGAATTCTTTTGACCCCAAAAAGTGAAAGTCTCAAATCGGATGCTTTTTCGATATTTTCTTGTATACTTTGAGCAGAAAATTCGATTGGCGCAGACAGGTTCATCGTAAGTATGATATTTTAAATTTTATCTGGCTTGAAAGTAAGCAAATGCGATGCAAATCTGAGCCTCCTTTACTTCGCATTTTGAGACGGATTAAAGTGTTTGCGCCAGGATCCAGCGCGTTTTTCGAACTCTACGCATCGAAAATAGTCGATTTCGTCGATAAAAACAACACTGAATATTTTCACGGTTTTTGAAAAAAACCTAAGGTTAACCCCTTTGAATTTTTTTGACCCCAAAAAATGAAAGTCTCAAATCGGATGCTTTTTCGATATTTTCTTGTATACTTTGAGCAGAAAATTCGATTGGCCCAGACAGATTCATCGTAAGTATGATATTTTAAATTTTATCTGGCTTGAAAGTAAGCAAATGCGATGCAAATCTGAGCCTCCTTTACTTCGCATTTTGAGACGAATTAAAGTGTTTGCGCCAGGATCCAGCGCGTTTTTCGAACTCTACGCATCGAAATTAGTCGATTTCGTCGATAAAAACACCACTGAATATTTTCACGGTTTTTGAAAAAAACCTAAGGTTAACCCCTTTGAATTTTTTTGACCCCAAAAAGTGAAAGTCTCAAATCGGATGCTTTTTCGATATTTTCTTGTATACTTTGAGCAGAAAATTCGATTGGCGCAGACAGATTCATCGTAAGTATGATATTTTAAATTTTATCTGGCTTGAAAGTAAGCAAATGCGATGCAAATCTGAGTCTCCTTTACTTCGCATTTTGAGATGGATTAAAGTGTTTGCGCCAGGATCCAGCGCGTTTTTCGAACTCTACGCATCGAAATTAGTCGATTTCGTCGATAAAAACACCACTGAATATTTCACGGTTTTTGAAAAAAACCTAAGGTTAACCCCTTTGAATTCTTTTGACCCCAAAAAGTGAAAGTCTCAAATCGGATGCTTTTTCGATATTTTCTTGTATACTTTGAGTAGAAAATTCGATTGGCGCAGACAGGTTCATCGTAAGTATGATATTTTAAATTTTATCTGGCTTGAAAGTAAGCAAATGCGATGCAAATCTGAGCCTCCTTTACTTCGCATTTTGAGACGGATTAAAGTGTTTGCGCCAGGATCCAGCGCGTTTTTCGAACTCTACGCATCGAAAATAGTCGATTTCGTCGATAAAAACAACACTGAATATTTTCACGGTTTTTGAAAAAAACCTAAGGTTAACCCCTTTGAATTTTTTTGACCCCAAAAAATGAAAGTCTCAAATCGGATGCTTTTTCCATATTTCCTTGTATACTTTGAGCAGAAAATTCGATTGGCGCAGACAGATTCATCGTAAGTATGATATTTTAAATTTTATCTGGCTTGAAAGTAAGCAAATGCGATGCAAATCTGAGCCTCCTTTACTTCGCATTTTGAGACGGATTAAAGTGTTTGCGCCAGGATCCAGCGCGTTTTTCGAACTCTACGCATCGAAATTAGTCGATTTCGTCGATAAAAACACCACTGAATATTTTCACGGTTTTTGAAAAAAACCTAAGGTTAACCCCTTTGAATTTTTTTGACCCCAAAAAGTGAAAGTCTCAAATCGGATGCTTTTTCCATATTTCCTTGTATACTTTGAGCAGAAAATTCGATTGGCGCAGACAGATTCCTCGTAAGTATGATATTTTAAATTTTATCTGGCTTGAAAGTAAGCAAATGCGATGCAAATCTGAGCCTCCTTTACTTCGCATTTTGAGACGGATTAAAGTGTTTGCGCCAGGATCCAGCGCGTTTTTCGAACTCTACGCATCGAAATTAGTCGATTTCGTCGATAAAAACACCACTGAATATTTTCACGGTTTTTGAAAAAAACCTAAGGTTAACCCCTTTGAATTTTTTTGACCCCAAAAAGTGAAAGTCTCAAATCGGATGCTTTTTCCATATTTCCTTGTATACTTTGAGCAGAAAATTCGATTGGCGCAGACAGATTCATCGTAAGTATGATATTTTAAATTTTATCTGGCTTGAAAGTAAGCAAATGCGATGCAAATCTGAGCCTCCTTTACTTCGCATTTTGAGACGGATTAAAGTGTTTGCGCCAGGATCCAGCGCGTTTTTCGAACTCTACGCATCGAAATTAGTCGATTTCGTCGATAAAAACACCACTGAATATTTTCACGGTTTTTGAAAAAAACCTAAGGTTAACCCCTTTGAATTTTTTTGACCCCAAAAAGTGAAAGTCTCAAATCGGATGCTTTTTCGATATTTTCTTGTATACTTTGAGCAGAAAATTCGATTGGCGCAGACAGATTCATCGTAAGTATGATATTTTAAATTTTATCTGGCTTGAAAGTAAGCAAATGCGATGCAAATCTGAGTCTCCTTTACTTCGCATTTTGAGATGGATTAAAGTGTTTGCGCCAGGATCCAGCGCGTTTTTCGAACTCTACGCATCGAAATTAGTCGATTTCGTCGATAAAAACACCACTGAATATTTCACGGTTTTTGAAAAAAACCTAAGGTTAACCCCTTTGAATTCTTTTGACCCCAAAAAGTGAAAGTCTCAAATCGGATGCTTTTTTGATATTTTCTTGTATACTTTGAGTAGAAAATTCGATTGGCGCAGACAGGTTCATCGTAAGTATGATATTTTAAATTTTATCTGGCTTGAAAGTAAGCAAATGCGATGCAAATCTGAGCCTCCTTTACTTCGCATTTTGAGACGGATTAAAGTGTTTGCGCCAGGATCCAGCGCGTTTTTCGAACTCTACGCATCGAAAATAGTCGATTTCGTCGATAAAAACAACACTGAATATTTTCACGGTTTTTGAAAAAAACCTAAGGTTAACCCCTTTGAATTTTTTTGACCCCAAAAAATGAAAGTCTCAAATCGGATGCTTTTTCGATATTTTCTTGTATACTTTGAGCAGAAAATTCGATTGGCCCAGACAGATTCATCGTAAGTATGATATTTTAAATTTTATCTGGCTTGAAAGTAAGCAAATGCGATGCAAATCTGAGCCTCCTTTACTTCGCATTTTGAGACGGATTAAAGTGTTTGCGCCAGGATCCAGCGCGCTTTTCGAACTCTACGCATCGAAATTAGTCGATTTCGTCGATAAAAACACCACTGAATATTTTCACGGTTGTTGAAAAAAACCTAAGGTTAACCCCTTTGAATTTTTTTGACCCCAAAAAGTGAAAGTCTCAAATCGGATGCTTTTTCCATATTTCCTTGTATACTTTGAGCAGAAAATTCGATTGGCGCAGACAGATTCATCGTAAGTATGATATTTTAAATTTTATCTGGCTTGAAAGTAAGCAAATGCGATGCAAATCTGAGCCTCCTTTACTTCGCATTTTGAGACGGATTAAAGTGTTTGCGCCAGGATCCAGCGCGTTTTTCGAACTCTACGCATCGAAATTAGTCGATTTCGTCGATAAAAACACCACTGAATATTTTCACGGTTTTTGAAAAAAACCTAAGGTTAACCCCTTTGAATTTTTTTGACCCCAAAAAATGAAAGTCTCAAATCGGATGCTTTTTCGATATTTTCTTGTATACTTTGAGCAGAAAATTCGATTGGCCCAGACAGATTCATCGTAAGTATGATATTTTAAATTTTATCTGGCTTGAAAGTAAGCAAATGCGATGCAAATCTGAGCCTCCTTTACTTCGCATTTTGAGACGGATTAAAGTGTTTGCGCCAGGATCCAGCGCGTTTTTCGAACTCTACGCATCGAAAATAGTCGATTTCGTCGATAAAAACAACACTGAATATTTTCACGGTTTTTGAAAAAAACCTAAGGTTAACCCCTTTGAATTTTTTTGACCCCAAAAAATGAAAGTCTCAAATCGGATGCTTTTTCGATATTTTCTTGTATACTTTGAGCAGAAAATTCGATTGGCCCAGACAGATTCATCGTAAGTATGATATTTTAAATTTTATCTGGCTTGAAAGTAAGCAAATGCGATGCAAATCTGAGCCTCCTTTACTTCGCATTTTGAGACGGATTAAAGTGTTTGCGCCAGGATCCAGCGCGTTTTTCGAACTCTACGCATCGAAATTAGTCGATTTCGTCGATAAAAACACCACTGAATATTTTCACGGTTGTTGAAAAAAACCTAAGGTTAACCCCTTTGAATTTTTTTGACCCCAAAAAGTGAAAGTCTCAAATCGGATGCTTTTTCCATATTTCCTTGTATACTTTGAGCAGAAAATTCGATTGGCGCAGACAGATTCATCGTAAGTATGATATTTTAAATTTTATCTGGCTTGAAAGTAAGCAAATGCGATGCAAATCTGAGCCTCCTTTACTTCGCATTTTGAGACGGATTAAAGTGTTTGCGCCAGGATCCAGCGCGTTTTTCGAACTCTACGCATCGAAATTAGTCGATTTCGTCGATAAAAACACCACTGAATATTTTCACGGTTTTTGAAAAAAACCTAAGGTTAACCCCTTTGAATTTTTTTGACCCCAAAAAATGAAAGTCTCAAATCGGATGCTTTTTCGATATTTTCTTGTATACTTTGAGCAGAAAATTCGATTGGCGCAGACAGATTCATCGTAAGTATGATATTTTAAATTTTATCTGGCTTGAAAGTAAGCAAATGCGATGCAAATCTGAGCCTCTTTTACTTCGCATTTTGAGATGGATTAAAGTGTTTGCGCCAGGATCCAGCGCGTTTTTCGAACTCTACGCATCGAAATTAGTCGATTTCGTCGATAAAAACACCACTGAATATTTCACGGTTTTTGAAAAAAACCTAAGGTTAACCCCTTTGAATTCTTTTGACCCCAAAAAGTGAAAGTCTCAAATCGGATGCTTTTTCGATATTTTCTTGTATACTTTGAGCAGAAAATTCGATTGGCGCAGACAGATTCATCGTAAGTATGATATTTTAAATTTTATCTGGCTTGAAAGTAAGCAAATGCGATGCAAATCTGAGCCTCCTTTACTTCGCATTTTGAGACGGATTAAAGTGTTTGCGCCAGGATCCAGCGCGTTTTTCGAACTCTACGCATCGAAATTAGTCGATTTCGTCGATAAAAACACCACTGAATATTTTCACGGTTTTTGAAAAAAACCTAAGGTTAACCCCTTTGAATTTTTTTGACCCCAAAAAGTGAAAGTCTCAAATCGGATGCTTTTTCCATATTTCCTTGTATACTTTGAGCAGAAAATTCGATTGGCGCAGACAGATTCATCGTAAGTATGATATTTTAAATTTTATCTGGCTTGAAAGTAAGCAAATGCGATGCAAATCTGAGCCTCCTTTACTTCGCATTTTGAGACGGATTAAAGTGTTTGCGCCAGGATCCAGCGCGTTTTTCGAACTCTACGCATCGAAATTAGTCGATTTCGTCGATAAAAACACCACTGAATATTTTCACGGTTTTTGAAAAAAACCTAAGGTTAACCCCTTTGAATTTTTTTGACCCCAAAAAATGAAAGTCTCAAATCGGATGCTTTTTCGATATTTTCTTGTATACTTTGAGCAGAAAATTCGATTGGCGCAGACAGATTCATCGTAAGTATGATATTTAAAATTTTATCTGGCTTGCAAGTAAGCAAATGCGATGCAAATCTGAGCCTCCTTTACTTCGCATTTTGAGACGGATTAAAGTGTTTGCGCCAGGATCCAGCGCGTTTTTCGAACTCTACGCATCGAAATTAGTCGATTTCGTCGATAAAAACACCACTGAATATTTTCACGGTTTTTGAAAAAAACCTAAGGTTAACCCCTTTGAATTTTTTTGACCCCAAAAAGTGAAAGTCTCAAATCGGATGCTTTTTCGATATTTTCTTGTATACTTTGACCAGAAAATTCGATTGGCGCAGACAGATTCATCGTAAGTATGATATTTTAAATTTTATCTGGCTTGAAAGTAAGCAAATGCGATGCAAATCTGAGCCTCCTTTACTTCGCATTTTGAGACGGATTAAAGTGTTTGCGCCAGGATCCAGCGCGTTTTTCGAACTCTACGCATCGAAATTAGTCGATTTCGTCGATAAAAACACCACTGAATATTTTCACGGTTTTTGAAAAAAACCTAAGGTTAACCCCTTTGAATTTTTTTGACCCCAAAAAGTGAAAGTCTCAAATCGGATGCTTTTTCGATATTTTCTTGTATACTTTGAGCAGAAAATTCGATTGGCGCAGACAGATTCATCGTAAGTATGATATTTTAAATTTTATCTGGCTTGAAAGTAAGCAAATGCGATGCAAATCTGAGTCTCCTTTACTTCGCATTTTGAGATGGATTAAAGTGTTTGCGCCAGGATCCAGCGCGTTTTTCGAACTCTACGCATCGAAATTAGTCGATTTCGTCGATAAAAACACCACTGAATATTTTCACGGTTTTTGAAAAAAACCTAAGGTTAACCCCTTTGAATTTTTTTGACCCCAAAAAATGAATGTCTCAAATCGGATGCTTTTTCGATATTTTCTTGTATACTTTGAGCAGAAAATTCGATTGGCCCAGACAGATTCATCGTAAGTATGATATTTTAAATTTTATCTGGCTTGAAAGTAAGCAAATGCGATGCAAATGTGGGCCTCCTTTACTTCGCATTTTGAGACGGATTAAAGTGTTTGCGCCAGGATCCAGCGCGTTTTTCGAACTCTACGCATCGAAATTAGTCGATTTCGTCGATAAAAACACCACCGAATATTTTCACGGTTTTTGAAAAAAACCTAAGGTTAACCCCTTTGAATTTTTTTGACCCCAAAAAGTGAAAGTCTCAAATCGGATGCTTTTTCGATATTTTCTTGTATACTTTGAGCAGAAAATTCGATTGGCGCAGACAGATTCATCGTAAGTATGATATTTTAAATTTTATCTGGCTTGAAAGTAAGCAAATGCGATGCAAATCTGAGCCTCCTTTACTTCGCATTTTGAGACGGATTAAAGTGATTGCGCCAGGATCCAGCGCGTTTTGCGAACACTACGCATCGAAATTAGTCGATTTTGTCGATAAAAACACCACTGAATATTTTCACGGTTTTTGAAAAAAACCTAAGGTTAACCCCTTTGAATTTTTTTGACCCCAAAAAATGAAAGTCTCAAATCGGATGCTTTTTCGATATTTTCTTGTATACTTTGAGCAGAAAATTCGATTGGCCCAGACAGATTCATCGTAAGTATGATATTTTAAATTTTATCTGGCTTGAAAGTAAGCAAATGCGATGCAAATCTGAGCCTCCTTTACTTCGCATTTTGAGACGGATTAAAGTGTTTGCGCCAGGATCCAGCGCGTTTTTCGAACTCTACGCATCGAAATTAGTCGATTTCGTCGATAAAAACACCACTGAATATTTTCACGGTTGTTGAAAAAAACCTAAGGTTAACCCCTTTGAATTTTTTTGACCCCAAAAAGTGAAAGTCTCAAATCGGATGCTTTTTCCATATTTCCTTGTATACTTTGAGCAGAAAATTCGATTGGCGCAGACAGATTCATCGTAAGTATGATATTTTAAATTTTATCTGGCTTGAAAGTAAGCAAATGCGATGCAAATCTGAGCCTCCTTTACTTCGCATTTTGAGACGGATTAAAGTGTTTGCGCCAGGATCCAGCGCGTTTTTCGAACTCTACGCATCGAAATTAGTCGATTTCGTCGATAAAAACACCACTGAATATTTTCACGGTTTTTGAAAAAAACCTAAGGTTAACCCCTTTGAATTTTTTTGACCCCAAAAAATGAAAGTCTCAAATCGGATGCTTTTTCGATATTTTCTTGTATACTTTGAGCAGAAAATTCGATTGGCGCAGACAGATTCATCGTAAGTATGATATTTTAAATTTTATCTGGCTTGAAAGTAAGCAAATGCGATGCAAATCTGAGCCTCTTTTACTTCGCATTTTGAGATGGATTAAAGTGTTTGCGCCAGGATCCAGCGCGTTTTTCGAACTCTACGCATCGAAATTAGTCGATTTCGTCGATAAAAACACCACTGAATATTTCACGGTTTTTGAAAAAAACCTAAGGTTAACCCCTTTGAATTCTTTTGACCCCAAAAAGTGAAAGTCTCAAATCGGATGCTTTTTCGATATTTTCTTGTATACTTTGAGCAGAAAATTCGATTGGCGCAGACAGATTCATCGTAAGTATGATATTTTAAATTTTATCTGGCTTGAAAGTAAGCAAATGCGATGCAAATCTGAGCCTCCTTTACTTCGCATTTTGAGACGGATTAAAGTGTTCGCGCCAGGATCCAGCGCGTTTTTCGAACTCTACGCATCGAAATTAGTCGATTTCGTCGATAAAAACACCACTGAATATTTTCACGGTTTTTGAAAAAAACCTAAGGTTAACCCCTTTGAATTTTTTTGACCCCAAAAAGTGAAAGTCTCAAATCGGATGCTTTTTCCATATTTCCTTGTATACTTTGAGCAGAAAATTCGATTGGCGCAGACAGATTCATCGTAAGTATGATATTTTAAATTTTATCTGGCTTGAAAGTAAGCAAATGCGATGCAAATCTGAGCCTCCTTTACTTCGCATTTTGAGACGGATTAAAGTGTTTGCGCCAGGATCCAGCGCGTTTTTCGAACTCTACGCATCGAAATTAGTCGATTTCGTCGATAAAAACACCACTGAATATTTTCACGGTTTTTGAAAAAAACCTAAGGTTAACCCCTTTGAATTTTTTTGACCCCAAAAATTGAAAGTCTCAAATCGGATGCTTTTTCGATATTTTCTTGTATACTTTGAGCAGAAAATTCGATTGGCGCAGACAGATTCATCGTAAGTATGATATTTAAAATTTTATCTGGCTTGCAAGTAAGCAAATGCGATGCAAATCTGAGCCTCCTTTACTTCGCATTTTGAGACGGATTAAAGTGTTTGCGCCAGGATCCAGCGCGTTTTTCGAACTCTACGCATCGAAATTAGTCGATTTCGTCGATAAAAACACCACTGAATATTTTCACGGTTTTTGAAAAAAACCTAAGGTTAACCCCTTTGAATTTTTTTGACCCCAAAAAGTGAAAGTCTCAAATCGGATGCTTTTTCGATATTTTCTTGTATACTTTGACCAGAAAATTCGATTGGCGCAGACAGATTCATCGTAAGTATGATATTTTAAATTTTATCTGGCTTGAAAGTAAGCAAATGCGATGCAAATCTGAGCCTCCTTTACTTCGCATTTTGAGACGGATTAAAGTGTTTGCGCCAGGATCCAGCGCGTTTTTCGAACTCTACGCATCGAAATTAGTCGATTTCGTCGATAAAAACACCACTGAATATTTTCACGGTTTTTGAAAAAAACCTAAGGTTAACCCCTTTGAATTTTTTTGACCCCAAAAAGTGAAAGTCTCAAATCGGATGCTTTTTCGATATTTTCTTGTATACTTTGAGCAGAAAATTCGATTGGCGCAGACAGATTCATCGTAAGTATGATATTTTAAATTTTATCTGGCTTGAAAGTAAGCAAATGCGATGCAAATCTGAGTCTCCTTTACTTCGCATTTTGAGATGGATTAAAGTGTTTGCGCCAGGATCCAGCGCGTTTTTCGAACTCTACGCATCGAAATTAGTCGATTTCGTCGATAAAAACACCACTGAATATTTTCACGGTTTTTGAAAAAAACCTAAGGTTAACCCCTTTGAATTTTTTTGACCCCAAAAAATGAATGTCTCAAATCGGATGCTTTTTCGATATTTTCTTGTATACTTTGAGCAGAAAATTCGATTGGCCCAGACAGATTCATCGTAAGTATGATATTTTAAATTTTATCTGGCTTGAAAGTAAGCAAATGCGATGCAAATGTGGGCCTCCTTTACTTCGCATTTTGAGACGGATTAAAGTGTTTGCGCCAGGATCCAGCGCGTTTTTCGAACTCTACGCATCGAAATTAGTCGATTTCGTCGATAAAAACACCACCGAATATTTTCACGGTTTTTGAAAAAAACCTAAGGTTAACCCCTTTGAATTTTTTTGACCCCAAAAAGTGAAAGTCTCAAATCGGATGCTTTTTCGATATTTTCTTGTATACTTTGAGCAGAAAATTCGATTGGCGCAGACAGATTCATCGTAAGTATGATATTTTAAATTTTATCTGGCTTGAAAGTAAGCAAATGCGATGCAAATCTGAGCCTCCTTTACTTCGCATTTTGAGACGGATTAAAGTGTTTGCGCCAGGATCCAGCGCGTTTTTCGAACTCTACGCATCGAAATTAGTCGATTTCGTCGATAAAAACACCACTGAATATTTTCACGGTTTTTGAAAAAAACCTAAGGTTAACCCCTTTGAATTTTTTTGACCCCAAAAAGTGAAAGTCTCAAATCGGATGCTTTTTCGATATTTTCTTGTATACTTTGAGCAGAAAATTCGATTGGCGCAGACAGATTCATCGTAAGTATGATATTTTAAATTTTATCTGGCTTGAAAGTAAGCAAATGCGATGCAAATCTGAGCCTCCTTTACTTCGCATTTTGAGACGGATTAAAGTGTTTGCGCCAGGATCCAGCGCGTTTTTCGAACTCTACGCATCGAAATTAGTCGATTTCGTCGATAAAAACACCACTGAATATTTTCACGGTTTTTGAAAAAAACCTAAGGTTAACCCCTTTGAATTTTTTTGACCCCAAAAAGTGAAAGTCTCAAATCGGATGCTTTTTCCATATTTTCTTGTATACTTTGAGCAGAAAATTCGATTGGCGCAGACAGATTCATCGTAAGTATGATATTTAAAATTTTATCTGGCTTGCAAGTAAGCAAATGCGATGCAAATCTGAGCCTCCTTTACTTCGCATTTTGAGACGGATTAAAGTGTTTGCGCCAGGATCCAGCGCGTTTTTCGAACTCTACGCATCGAAATTAGTCGATTTCGTCGATAAAAACACCACTGAATATTTTCACGGTTTTTGAAAAAAACCTAAGGTTAACCCCTTTGAATTTTTTTGACCCCAAAAAGTGAAAGTCTCAAATCGGATGCTTTTTCGATATTTTCTTGTATACTTTGAGCAGAAAATTCGATTGGCGCAGACAGATTCATCGTAAGTATGATATTTTAAATTTTATCTGGCTTGAAAGTAAGCAAATGCGATGCAAATCTGAGCCTCCTTTACTTCGCATTTTGAGACGGATTAAAGTGTTTGCGCCAGGATCCAGCGCGTTTTTCGAACTCTACGCATCGAAATTAGTCGATTTCGTCGATAAAAACACCACTGAATATTTTCACGGTTTTTGAAAAAAACCTAAGGTTAACCCCTTTGAATTTTTTTGACCCCAAAAAGTGAAAGTCTCAAATCGGATGCTTTTTCGATATTTTCTTGTATACTTTGAGCAGAAAATTCGATTGGCGCAGACAGATTCATCGTAAGTATGATATTTTAAATTTTATCTGGCTTGAAAGTAAGCAAATGCGATGCAAATCTGAGCCTCCTTTACTTCGCATTTTGAGACGGATTAAAGTGTTTGCGCCAGGATCCAGCGCGTTTTTCGAACTCTACGCATCGAAATTAGTCGATTTCGTCGATAAAAACACCACTGAATATTTTCACGGTTTTTGAAAAAAACCTAAGGTTAACCCCTTTGAATTTTTTTGACCCCAAAAAATGAAAGTCTCAAATCGGATGCTTTTTCGATATTTTCTTGTATACTTTGAGCAGAAAATTCGATTGGCCCAGACAGATTCATCGTAAGTATGATATTTTAAATTTTATCTGGCTTGAAAGTAAGCAAATGCGATGCAAATCTGAGCCTCCTTTACTTCGCATTTTGAGACGGATTAAAGTGTTTGCGCCAGGATCCAGCGCGTTTTTCGAACTCTACGCATCGAAAATAGTCGATTTCGTCGATAAAAACAACACTGAATATTTTCACGGTTTTTGAAAAAAACCTAAGGTTAACCCCTTTGAATTTTTTTGACCCCAAAAAATGAAAGTCTCAAATCGGATGCTTTTTCGATATTTTCTTGTATACTTTGAGCAGAAAATTCGATTGGCCCAGACAGATTCATCGTAAGTATGATATTTTAAATTTTATCTGGCTTGAAAGTAAGCAAATGCGATGCAAATCTGAGCCTCCTTTACTTCGCATTTTGAGACGGATTAAAGTGTTTGCGCCAGGATCCAGCGCGTTTTTCGAACTCTACGCATCGAAATTAGTCGATTTCGTCGATAAAAACACCACTTAATATTTTCACGGTTGTTGAAAAAAACCTAAGGTTAACCCCTTTGAATTCTTTTGACCCCAAAAAGTGAAAGTCTCAAATCGGATGCTTTTTCGATATTTTCTTGTATACTTTGAGCAGAAAATTCGATTGGCGCAGACAGATTCATCGTAAGTATGATATTTTAAATTTTATCTGGCTTGAAAGTAAGCAAATGCGATGCAAATCTGAGCCTCCTTTACTTCGCATTTTGAGACGGATTAAAGTGTTTGCGCCAGGATCCAGCGCGTTTTTCGAACTCTACGCATCGAAATTAGTCGATTTCGTCGATAAAAACACCACTGAATATTTTCACGGTTTTTGAAAAAAACCTAAGGTTAACCCCTTTGAATTTTCTTGACCCCAAAAAATGAAAGTCTCAAATCGGATGCTTTTTCGATATTTTCTTGTATACTTTGAGCAGAAAATTCGATTGGCCCAGACAGATTCATCGTAAGTATGATATTTTAAATTTTATCTGGCTTGAAAGTAAGCAAATGCGATGCAAATGTGGTCCTCCTTTACTTCGCATTTTGAGACGGATTAAAGTGTTTGCGCCAGGATCCAGCGCGTTTTTCGAACTCTACGCATCGAAATTAGTCGATTTCGTCGATAAAAACACCACCGAATATTTTCACGGTTTTTGAAAAAAACCTAAGGTTAACCCCTTTGAATTTTTTTGACCCCAAAAAGTGAAAGTCTCAAATCGGATGCTTTTTCGATATTTTCTTGTATACTTTGAGCAGAAAATTCGATTGGCGCAGACAGATTCATCGTAAGTATGATATTTTAAATTTTATCTGGCTTGAAAGTAAGCAAATGCGATGCAAATCTGAGCCTCCTTTACTTCGCATTTTGAGACGGATTAAAGTGTTTGCGCCAGGATCCAGCGCGTTTTTCGAACTCTACGCATCGAAATTAGTCGATTTCGTCGATAAAAACACCACTGAATATTTTCACGGTTTTTGAAAAAAACCTAAGGTTAACCCCTTTGAATTTTTTTGACCCCAAAAAGTGAAAGTCTCAAATCGGATGCTTTTTCGATATTTTCTTGTATACTTTGAGCAGAAAATTCGATTGGCGCAGAC
Source organism: Cantharis rustica (assembly GCA_911387805.1). Classification (NCBI taxonomy): domain Eukaryota; kingdom Metazoa; phylum Arthropoda; class Insecta; order Coleoptera; family Cantharidae; genus Cantharis; species Cantharis rustica. Next base: position 26,047,191 of record OU426877.1, on the reverse strand, counting down.
AGATTCATCGTAAGTATGATATTTTAAATTTTATCTGGCTTGAAAGTAAGCAAATGCGATGCAAATCTGAGCCTCCTTTACTTCGCATTTTGAGACGGATTAAAGTGTTTGCGCCAGGATCCAGCGCGTTTTTCGAACTCTACGCATCGAAATTAGTCGATTTCGTCGATAAAAACACCACTGAATATTTTCACGGTTTTTGAAAAAAACCTAAGGTTAACCCCTTTGAATTTTTTTGACCCCAAAAAGTGAAAGTCTCAAATCGGATGCTTTTTCCATATTTTCTTGTATACTTTGAGCAGAAAATTCGATTGGCGCAGACAGATTCATCGTAAGTATGATATTTAAAATTTTATCTGGCTTGCAAGTAAGCAAATGCGATGCAAATCTGAGCCTCCTTTACTTCGCATTTTGAGACGGATTAAAGTGTTTGCGCCAGGATCCAGCGCGTTTTTCGAACTCTACGCATCGAAATTAGTCGATTTCGTCGATAAAAACACCACTGAATATTTTCACGGTTTTTGAAAAAAACCTAAGGTTAACCCCTTTGAATTTTTTTGACCCCAAAAAGTGAAAGTCTCAAATCGGATGCTTTTTCGATATTTTCTTGTATACTTTGAGCAGAAAATTCGATTGGCGCAGACAGATTCATCGTAAGTATGATATTTTAAATTTTACCTGGCTTGAAAGTAAGCAAATGCGATGCAAATCTGAGCCTCCTTTACTTCGCATTTTGAGACGGATTAAAGTGTTTGCGCCAGGATCCAGCGCGTTTTTCGAACTCTACGCATCGAAATTAGTCGATTTCGTCTATAAAAACACCACTGAATATTTTCACGGTTTTTGAAAAAAACCTAAGGTTAACCCCTTTGAATTTTTTTGACCCCAAAAAGTGAAAGTCTCAAATCGGATGCTTTTTCGATATTTTCTTGTATACTTTGAGCAGAAAATTCGATTGGCGCAGACAGATTCATCGTAAGTATGATATTTTAAATTTTATCTGGCTTGAAAGTAAGCAAATGCGATGCAAATCTGAGTCTCCTTTACTTCGCATTTTGAGATGGATTAAAGTGTTTGCGCCAGGCTCCAGCGCGTTTTTCGAACTCTACGCATCGAAATTAGTCGATTTCGTCGATAAAAACACCACTGAATATTTCACGGTTTTTGAAAAAAACCTAAGGGTAACCCCTTTGAATTCTTTTGACCCCAAAAAGTGAAAGTCTCAAATCGGATGCTTTTTCGATATTTTCTTGTATACTTTGAGCAGAAAATTCGATTGGCGCAGACAGGTTCATCGTAAGTATGATATTTTAAATTTTATCTGGCTTGAAAGTAAGCAAATGCGATGCAAATCTGAGCCTCCTTTACTTCGCATTTTGAGACGGATTAAAGTGTTTGCGCCAGGATCCAGCGCGTTTTTCGAACTCTACGCATCGAAAATAGTCGATTTCGTCGATAAAAACAACACTGAATATTTTCACGGTTTTTGAAAAAAACCTAAGGTTAACCCCTTTGAATTTTTTTGACCCCAAAAAATGAAAGTCTCAAATCGGATGCTTTTTCGATATTTTCTTGTATACTTTGAGCAGAAAATTCGATTGGCCCAGACAGATTCATCGTAAGTATGATGTTTTAAATTTTATCTGGCTTGAAAGTAAGCAAATGCGATGCAAATCTGAGCCTCCTTTACTTCGCATTTTGAGACGGATTAAAGTGTTTGCGCCAGGATCCAGCGCGTTTTTCGAACTCTACGCATCGAAATTAGTCGATTTCGTCGATAAAAACACCACTGAATATTTTCACGGTTTTTGAAAAAAACCTAAGGTTAACCCCTTTGAATTTTTTTGACCCCAAAAAGTGAAAGTCTCAAATCGGATGCTTTTTCGATATTTTCTTGTATACTTTGAGCAGAAAATTCGATTGGCGCAGACAGATTCATCGTAAGTATGATATTTTAAATTTTATCTGGCTTGAAAGTAAGCAAATGCGATGCAAATCTGAGCCTCTTTTACTTCGCATTTTGAGATGGATTAAAGTGTTTGCGCCAGGATCCAGCGCGTTTTTCGAACTCTACGCATCGAAATTAGTCGATTTCGTCGATAAAAACACCACTGAATATTTCACGGATTTTGAAAAAAACCTAAGGTTAACCCCTTTGAATTCTTTTGACCCCAAAAAGTGAAAGTCTCAAATCGGATGCTTTTTCGATATTTTCTTGTATACTTTGAGCAGAAAATTCGATTGGCGCAGACAGATTCATCGTAAGTATGATATTTTAAATTTTATCTGGCTTGAAAGTAAGCAAATGCGATGCAAATCTGAGCCTCCTTTACTTCGCATTTTGAGACGGATTAAAGTGTTTGCGCCAGGATCCAGCGCGTTTTTCGAACTCTACGCATCGAAATTAGTCGATTTCGTCGATAAAAACACCACTGAATATTTTCACGGTTGTTGAAAAAAACCTAAGGTTAACCCCTTTGAATTTTTTTGACCCCAAAAAGTGAAAGTCTCAAATCGGATGCTTTTTCCATATTTCCTTGTATACTTTGAGCAGAAAATTCGATTGGCGCAGACAGATTCATCGTAAGTATGATATTTTAAATTTTATCTGGCTTGAAAGTAAGCAAATGCGATGCAAATCTGAGCCTCCTTTACTTCGCATTTTGAGACGGATTAAAGTGTTTGCGCCAGGATCCAGCGCGTTTTTCGAACTCTACGCATCGAAATTAGTCGATTTCGTCGATAAAAACACCACTTAATATTTTCACGGTTGTTGAAAAAAACCTAAGGTTAACCCCTTTGAATTTTTTTGACCCCAAAAAGTGAAAGTCTCAAATCGGATGCTTTTTCGATATTTTCTTGTATACTTTGAGCAGAAAATTCGATTGGCGCAGACAGATTCACCGTAAGTATGATATTTTAAATTTTATCTGGCTTGAAAGTAAGCAAATGCGATGCAAATCTGAGCCTCCTTTACTTCGCATTTTGAGACGGATTAAAGTTTTGCGCCAGGATCCAGCGCGTTTTTCGAACTCTACGCATCGAAATTAGTCGATTTCGTCGATAAAAACACCACTGAATATTTTCACGGTTGTTGAAAAAAACCTAAGGTTAACCCCTTTGAATTTTTTTGACCCCAAAAAATGAAAGTCTCAAATCGGATGCTTTTTCGATATTTTCTTGTATACTTTGAGCAGAAAATTCGATTGGCGCAGACAGATTCACCGTAAGTATGATATTTTAAATTTTATCTGGCTTGAAAGTAAGCAAATGCGATGCAAATCTGAGCCTCCTTTACTTCGCATTTTGAGACGGATTAAAGTGTTTGCGCCAGGATCCAGCGCGTTTTTCGAACTCTACGCATCGAAATTAGTCGATTTCGTCGATAAAAACACCACTGAATATTTTCACGGTTGTTGAAAAAAACCTAAGGTTAACCCCTTTGAATTTTTTTGACCCCAAAAAGTGAAAGTCTCAAATCGGATGCTTTTTCGATATTTTCTTGTATACTTTGAGCAGAAAATTCGATTGGCGCAGACAGATTCACCGTAAGTATGATATTTTAAATTTTATCTGGCTTGAAAGTAAGCAAATGCGATGCAAATCTGAGCCTCCTTTACTTCGCATTTTGAGACGGATTAAAGTGTTTGCGCCAGGATCCAGCGCGTTTTTCGAACTCTACGCATCGAAATTAGTCGATTTCGTCGATAAAAACACCACTGAATATTTTCACGGTTTTTGAAAAAAACCTAAGGTTAACCCCTTTGAATTTTTTTGACCCCAAAAAATGAAAGTCTCAAATCGGATGCTTTTTCGATATTTTCTTGTATACTTTGAGCAGAAAATTCGATTGGCGCAGACAGATTCATCGTAAGTATGATATTTTAAATTTTATCTGGCTTGAAAGTAAGCAAATGCGATGCAAATCTGAGCCTCTTTTACTTCGCATTTTGAGATGGATTAAAGTGTTTGCGCCAGGATCCAGCGCGTTTTTCGAACTCTACGCATCGAAATTAGTCGATTTCGTCGATAAAAACACCACTGAATATTTCACGGTTTTTGAAAAAAACCTAAGGTTAACCCCTTTGAATTCTTTTGACCCCAAAAAGTGAAAGTCTCAAATCGGATGCTTTTTCGATATTTTCTTGTATACTTTGAGCAGAAAATTCGATTGGCGCAGACAGATTCATCGTAAGTATGATATTTTAAATTTTATCTGGCTTGAAAGTAAGCAAATGCGATGCAAATCTGAGCCTCCTTTACTTCGCATTTTGAGACGGATTAAAGTGTTTGCGCCAGGATCCAGCGCGTTTTTCGAACTCTACGCATCGAAAATAGTCGATTTCGTCGATAAAAACACCACCGAATATTTTCACGGTTTTTGAAAAAAACCTAAGGTTAACCCCTTTGAATTTTTTTGACCCCAAAAAGTGAAAGTCTCAAATCGGATGCTTTTTCGATATTTTCTTGTATACTTTGAGCAGAAAATTCGATTGGCGCAGACAGATTCATCGTAAGTATGATATTTTAAATTTTATCTGGCTTGAAAGTAAGCAAATGCGATGCAAATCTGAGCCTCCTTTACTTCGCATTTTGAGACGGATTAAAGTGTTTGCGCCAGGATCCAGCGCGTTTTTCGAACTCTACGCATCGAAATTAGTCGATTTCGTCGATAAAAACACCACTGAATATTTTCACGGTTTTTGAAAAAAACCTAAGGTTTTAACCCCTTTGAATTTTTTTGACCCCAAAAAGTGAAAGTCTCAAATCGGATGCTTTTTCGATATTTTCTTGTATACTTTGAGCAGAAAATTCGATTGGCGCAGACAGATTCATCGTAAGTATGATATTTTAAATTTTATCTGGCTTGAAAGTAAGCAAATGCGATGCAAATCTGAGCCTCCTTTACTTCGCATTTTGAGACGGATTAAAGTGTTTGCGCCAGGATCCAGCGCGTTTTTCGAACTCTACGCATCGAAATTAGTCGATTTCGTCGATAAAAACACCACTGAATATTTTCACGGTTTTTGAAAAAAACCTAAGGTTAACCCCTTTGAATTTTTTTGACCCCAAAAAGTGAAAGTCTCAAATCGGATGCTTTTTCCATATTTTCTTGTATACTTTGAGCAGAAAATTCGATTGGCCCAGACAGATTCATCGTAAGTATGATATTTAAAATTTTATCTGGCTTGAAAGTAAGCAAATGCGATGCAAATCTGAGCCTCCTTTACTTCGCATTTTGAGACGGATTAAAGTGTTTGCGCCAGGATCCAGCGCGTTTTTCGAACTCTACGCATCGAAATTAGTCGATTTCGTCGATAAAAACACCACTGAATATTTTCACGGTTTTTGAAAAAAACCTAAGGTTAACCCCTTTGAATTTTTTTGACCCCAAAAAGTGAAAGTCTCAAATCGGATGCTTTTTCGATATTTTCTTGTATACTTTGAGCAGAAAATTCGATTGGCGCAGACAGATTCATCGTAAGTATGATATTTTAAATTTTATCTGGCTTGAAAGTAAGCAAATGCGATGCAAATCTGAGCCTCCTTTACTTCGCATTTTGAGACGGATTAAAGTGTTTGCGCCAGGATCCAGCGCGTTTTTCGAACTCTACGCATCGAAATTAGTCGATTTCGTCGATAAAAACACCACTGAATATTTTCACGGTTTTTGAAAAAAACCTAAGGTTAACCCCTTTGAATTTTTTTGACCCCAAAAAGTGAAAGTCTCAAATCGGATGCTTTTTCGATATTTTCTTGTATACTTTGAGCAGAAAATTCGATTGGCGCAGACAGATTCATCGTAAGTATGATATTTTAAATTTTATCTGGCTTGAAAGTAAGCAAATGCGATGCAAATCTGAGCCTCCTTTACTTCGCATTTTGAGATGGATTAAAGTGTTTGCGGCAGGATCCAGCGCGTTTTTCGAACTCTCCGCATCGAAATTAGTCGATTTCGTCGATAAAAACACCACTGAATATTTCACGGTTTTTGAAAAAAACCTAAGGTTAACCCCTTTGAATTCTTTTGACCCCAAAAAGTGAAAGTCTCAAATCGGATGCTTTTTCGATATTTTCTTGTATACTTTGAGCAGAAAATTCGATTGGCGCAGACAGATTCATCGTAAGTATGATATTTTAAATTTTATCTGGCTTGAAAGTAAGCAAATGCGATGCAAATCTGAGCCTCCTTTACTTCGCATTTTGAGACGGATTAAAGTGTTTGCGCCAGGATCCAGCGCGTTTTTCGAACTCTACGCATCGAAAATAGTCGATTTCGTCGATAAACACAACACTGAATATTTTCACGGTTTTTGAAAAAAACCTAAGGTTAACCCCTTTGAATTTTTTTGACCCCAAAAAATGAAAGTCTCAAATCGGATGCTTTTTCGATATTTTCTTGTATACTTTGAGCAGAAAATTCGATTGGCCCAGACAGATTCATCGTAAGTATGATATTTTAAATTTTATCTGGCTTGAAAGTAAGCAAATGCGATGCAAATCTGAGCCTCCTTTACTTCGCATTTTGAGACGGATTAAAGTGTTTGCGCCAGGATCCAGCGCGTTTTTCGAACTCTACGCATCGAAATTAGTCGATTTCGTCGATAAAAACACCACTGAATATTTTCACGGTTGTTGAAAAAAACCTAAGGTTAACCCCTTTGAATTTTTTTGACCCCAAAAAGTGAAAGTCTCAAATCGGATGCTTTTTCGATATTTTCTTGTATACTTTGAGCAGAAAATTCGATTGGCGCAGACAGATTCATCGTAAGTATGATATTTTAAATTTTATCTGGCTTGAAAGTAAGCAAATGCGATGCAAATCTGAGCCTCCTTTACTTCGCATTTTGAGACGGATTAAAGTGTTTGCGCCAGGATCCAGCGCGTTTTTCGAACTCTACGCATCGAAATTAGTCGATTTCGTCGATAAAAACACCACTGAATATTTTCACGGTTTTTGAAAAAAACCTAAGGTTAACCCCTTTGAATTTTTTTGACCCCAAAAAATGAAAGTCTCAAATCGGATGCTTTTTCGATATTTTCTTGTATACTTTGAGCAGAAAATTCGATTGGCCCAGACAGATTCATCGTAAGTATGATAATTTAAATTTTATCTGGCTTGAAAGTAAGCAAATGCGATGCAAATCGGAGCCTCCTTTACTTCGCATTTTGAGACGGATTAAAGTGTTTGCGCCAGGATCCAGCGCGTTTTTCGAACTCTACGCATCGAAATTAGTCGATTTCGTCGATAAAAACACCACTGAATATTTTCACGGTTTTTGAAAAAAAACTAAGGTTAACCCCTTTGAATTTTTTTGACCCCAAAAAGTGAAAGTCTCAAATCGGATGCTTTTTCGATATTTTCTTGTATACTTTGAGCAGAAAATTCGATTGGGGCAGACAGATTCATCGTAAGTATGATATTTTAAATTTTATCTGGCTTGAAAGTAAGCAAATGCGATGCAAATCTGAGCCTTCTTTACTTCGCATTTTGAGACGGATTAAAGTGTTTGCGTCAGGATCCAGCGCGTTTTTCGAACTCTACGCATCGAAATTAGTCGATTTCGTCGATAAAAACACCACTGAATATTTTCACGGTTTTTGAAAAAAACCTAAGGTTAATCCCTTTGAATTTTTTTGACTCCAAAAAATGAAAGTCTCAAATCGGATGCTTTTTCGATATTTTCTTGTATACTTTGAGCAGAAAATTCGATTGGCCCAGACAGATTCATCGTAAGTATGATATTTTAAATTTTATCTGGCTTGAAAGTAAGCAAATGCGATGCAAATCTGAGCCTCCTTTACTTCGCATTTTGAGACGGATTAAAGTGTTTGCGCCAGGATCCAGCGCGTTTTTCGAACTCTACGCATCGAAATTAGTCCATTTCGTCGATAAAAACACCACTGAATATTTTCACGGTTTTTGAAAAAAACCTAAGGTTAACCCCTTTGATTTTTTTGACCCCAAAAAGTGAAAGTATCAAATCGGATGCTTTTTCGATATTTTCTTGTATACTTTGAGCAGAAAATTCGATTGGCGCAGACAGATTCATCGTAAGTATGATATTTTAAATTTTATCTGGCTTGAAAGTAAGCAAATGCGATGGAAATCTGAGCCTCCTTTACTTCGAATTAAAGACGGATTAAAGTGTTTGCTCCAGGATCCAGCGCGTTTTTCGAACTCTACGCATCGAAATTAGTCGATTTCGTCGATAAACACAACACTGATTATTTTCACGGTTTTTGAAAAAAACCTAAGGTTAACCCCTTTGAATTTTTTTGACCCCAAAAAATGAAAGTCTCAAATCGGATGCTTTTTCGATATTTTCTTGTATACTTTGAGCAGAAAATTCGATTGGCCCAGACAGATTCATCGTAAGTATGATATTTTAAATTTTATCTGGCTTGAAAGTAAGCAAATGCGATGCAAATCTGAGCCTCCTTTACTTCGCATTTTGAGACGGATTAAAGTGTTTGCGCCAGGATCCAGCGCGTTTTTCGAACTCTACGCATCGAAATTAGTCGATTTCGTCGATAAAAACACCACTGAATATTTTCACGGTTTTTGAAAAAAACCTAAGGTTAACCCCTTTGAATTTTTTTGACCCCAAAAAGTGAAAGTCTCAAATCGGATGCTTTTTCGATATTTTCTTGTATACTTTGAGCAGAAAATTCGATTGGCGCAGACAGATTAATCGTAAGTATGATATTTTAAATTTTATCTGGCTTGAAAGTAAGCAAATGCGATGCAAATCTGAGCCTCCTTTACTTCGCATTTTGAGACGGATTAAAGTGTTTGCGCCAGGATCCAGCGCGTTTTTCGAACTCTACGCATCGAAATTAGTCGATTTCGTCGATAAAAACACCACTGAATATTTTCACGGTTTTTGAAAAAAACCTAAGGTTAACCCCTTTGAATTTTTTTGACCCCAAAAAATGAAAGTCTCAAATCGGATGCTTTTTCGATATTTTCTTGTATACTTTGAGCAGAAAATTCGATTGGCCCAGACAGATTCATCGTAAGTAAGATAATTTAAATTTTATCTGGCTTGAAAGTAAGCAAATGCGATGCAAATCTGAGCCTCCTTTACTTCGCATTTTGAGACGGATTAAAGTGTTTGCGCCAGGATCCAGCGCGTTTTTCGAACTCTACGCATCGAAATTAGTCGATTTCGTCGATAAAAACACCACTGAATATTTTCACGGTTTTTGAAAAAAAACTAAGGTTAACCCCTTTGAATTTTTTTGACCCCAAAAAGTGAAAGTCTCAAATCGGATGCTTTTTCGATATTTTCTTGTATACTTTGAGCAGAAAATTCGATTGGGGCAGACAGATTCATCGTAAGTATGATATTTTAAATTTTATCTGGCTTGAAAGTAAGCAAATGCGATGCAAATCTGAGCCTTCTTTACTTCGCATTTTGAGACGGATTAAAGTGTTTGCGTCAGGATCCAGCGCGTTTTTCGAACTCTACGCATCGAAATTAGTCGATTTCGTCGATAAAAACACCACTGAATATTTTCACGGTTTTTGAAAAAAACCTAAGGTTAACCCCTTTGAATTTTTTTGACCCCAAAAAGTGAAAGTCTCAAATCGGCTGCTTTTTCGATATTTTCTTATATACTTTGAGCAGAAAATTCGATTGGCGCAGACAGATTCATCGTAAGTATGATATTTTAAATTTTATCTGGCTTGAAAGTAAGCAAATGCGATGCAAATCTGAGCCTCCTTTACTTCGTATTAAAGACGGATTAAAGTGTTTGCTCCAGGATCCAGTGCGTTTTTCGAACTCTACGCATCGAAATTAGTCGATTTCGTCGATAAAAACACCACTGAATATTTTCACGGTTTTTGAAAAAAACCTAAGGTTAACCCCTTTGAATTTTTTTGACCCCAAAAAGTGAAAGTCTCAAATCGGATGCTTTTTCGATATTTTCTTGTATACTTTGAGCAGAAAATTCGATTGGCGCAGACAGATTCATCGTAAGTATGATATTTTAAATTTTATCTGGCTTGAAAGTAAGCAAATGCGATGCAAATCTGAGCCTCCTTTACTTCGCATTTTGAGACGGATTAAAGTGTTTGCGCCAGGATCCAGCGCGTTTTTCGAACTCTACGCATCGAAATTAGTCGATTTCGTCGATAAAAACACCACTGAATATTTTCACGGTTTTTGAAAAAAACCTAAGGTTAACCCCTTTGAATTTTTTTGACCCCAAAAAGTGAAAGTCTCAAATCGGATGCTTTTTCGATATTTTCTTGTATACTTTGAGCAGAAAATTCGATTGGCGCAAACAGATTCATCGTAAGTATGATATTTTAAATTTTATCTGGCTTGAAAGTAAGCAAATGCGATGCAATTCTGAGCCTCCTTTACTTCGCATTTTGAGACGGATTAAAGTGTTTGCGCCAGGATCCAGCGCGTTTTTTGAACTCTACGCATCGAAATTAGTCGATTTCGTCGATAAAAACACCACTGAATATTTTCACGGTTTTTGAAAAAACCTAAGGTTAACCCCTTTGAATTTTTTTGACCCCAAAAAGTGAAAGTCTCAAATCGGTTGCTTTTTCGATATTTCTTGTATACTTTGAGCAGAAAATTCGATTGGCGCAGACAGATTCATCGTAAGTATGATCTTTTAAATTTTATCTGGCTTGAAAGTAAGCAAATGCGATGCAAATCTGAGCCTCCTTTACTTCGCATTTTGAGACGGATTAAAGTGTTTGCGCCAGGATCCAGCGCGTTTTTCGAACTCTACGCATCGAAATTAGTCGATTTCGTCGATAAAAACACCACTGAATATTTTCACGGTTTTTGAAAAAAACCTAAGGTTAACCCCTTTGAATTTTTTTGACCCCAAAAAGTGAAAGTCTCAAATCGGATGCTTTTTCGATATTTTCTTGTATACTTTGAGCAGAAAATTCGATTGGCGCAGACAGATTCATCGTAAGTATGATATTTTAAATTTTATCTGGCTTGAAAGTAAGCAAATGCGATGCAAATCTGAGCCTCCTTTACTTCGCATTTTGAGACGGATTAAAGTGTTTGCGCCAGGATCCAGCGCGTTTTTCGAACTCTACGCATCGAAATTAGTCGATTTCGTCGATAAAAACACCACTGAATATTTTCACGGTTGTTGAAAAAAACCTAAGGTTAACCCATTTGAATTTTTTTGACCCCAAAAAGTGAAAGTCTCAAATCGGATGCTTTTTCGATATTTTCTTGTATACTTTGAGCAGAAAATTCGATTGGCGCAGACAGATTCATCGTAAGTATGATATTTTAAATTTTATCTGGCTTGAAAGTAAGCAAATGCGATGCAAATCTGACCCTCTTTTACTTCGCATTTTGAGACGGATTCAAGTGTTTGCGCCAGGATCCAACGCGTTTTTCGAACTCTACGCATCGAAATTAGTCGATTTCGTCGATAAAAACACCACTGAATATTTTCACGGTTTTTGAAGAAAACCTAAGGTTAACCCCTTTGAATTTTTTTGACCCCAAAAAGTGAAAGTCTCAAATCGGATGCTTTTTCGATATTTTCTTGTATACTTTGAGCAGAAAATTCGATTGGCGCAGACAGATTCATCGTAAGTATGATATTTTAAATTTTATCTGGCTTGAAAGTAAGCAAATGCGATGCAAATCTGAGCCTCCTTTACTTCGCATTTTGAGACGGATTAAAGTGTTTGCGCCAGGATCCAGCGCGTTTTTCGAACTCTACGCATCGAAATTAGTCGATTTCGTCGATAAAAACACCACTGAATATTTTCACGGTTTTTGAAAAAAACCTAAGGTTAACCCCTTTGAATTTTTTTGACCCCAAAAAGTGAAAGTCTCAAATCGGATGCTTTTTCGATATTTTCTTGTATACTTCGAGCAGAAAATTCTATTGGCGCAGACAGATTCATCGTAAGTATGATATTTTAAATTTTGTCTGGCTTGAAAGTAAGCAAATGCGATGCAAATCTGAGCCTCCTTTACTTCGCATTTTGAGACGGATTAAAGTGTTTGCGCCAGGATCCAGCGCGTTTTTCGAACCCTACGCATCGAAATTAGTCGATTTCGTCGATAAAAACACCACTGAATATTTTCGCGGTTTTTGAAAAAAACCTAAGGTTAACCCCTTTGAATTTTTTTGACCCCAAAAAGTGAAAGTCTCAAATCGGATGCTTTTTCGATATTTTCTTGTATACTTTGAGCAGAAAATTCGATTGGCGCAGACAGATTCATCGTAAGTATGATATTTTAAATTTTATCTGGCTTGAAAGTAAGCAAATGCGATGCAAATCTGAACCTCCTTTACTTCGCATTTTGAGACGAATTATAGTGTTTGCGCCAGGATCCAGCGCGTTTTTCGAACTCTACGCATCGAAATTAGTCGATTTCGTTGATAAAAACACCACTGAATATTTTCACGGTTTTTGAAAAAAACCTAAGGTTAACCCCTTTGAATTTTTTTGACCCCAAAAAGTGAAAGTCTCAAATCGGATGCTTTTTCGATAATTTCTTGTATACTTTGAGCAGAAAATTCGATTGGCGCAGACAGATTCATCGTAAGTATGATATTTTAAATTTTATCTGGCTTGAAAGTAAGCAAATGCGATGCAAATCTGAGCTTCCTTTACTTCGCATTTTGAGACGGATTGAAGTGTTTGCGCCAGGATCGAGCGCGTTTTTCGAACTCTACGCATCGAAAGTGGTCGATTTCGTCGATAAAAACACCACTGAATATTTTCACGGTTTTTGAAAGAAACCTAAGGTTAACCCTTTTGAATTTTTTTGATCCCAAAAGTGAAAGTCTCAAATCGGATGCTTTTTCGATATTTTCTTGTATACTTTGAGCAGAAAATTCGAATGGCGCAGACAGATTCATCGTAAGTATGATATTTTAAATTTTATCTGGCTTGAAAGTAAGCAAATGCGATGCAAATCTGAGCCTCCTTTACTTCGCATTTTGAGACGGATTAAAGTGTTTGCGCCAGGATCCAGCGCGTTTTTCGAACTCTACGCATCGAAATTAGTCGATTTCGTCGATAAAAACACCACTGAATATTTTCACGGTTTTTGAAAAAAACCTAAGGTTTAACCCCTTTGAATTTTTTTGACCCCAAAAAGTGAAAGTCTCAAATCGGATGCTTTTTCGATATTTTCTTGTATACTTTGGGCAAAAAATTCGATTGGCGCAGACAGATTCATCGTAAGTATGATATTTTAAATTTTATCTGGCTTGAAAGTAAGCAAATGCGATGCAAATCTGAGCTTCCTTTACTTCGCATTTTGAGACAGATTAAAGTGTTTGCGCCAGGATCCAGCGCGTTTTTCGAACTCTACGCATCGAAATTAGTCGATTTCGTCGATAAAAACACCACTGAATATTTTCTCGGTTTTTGAAAAAAACCTAAGGTTAACCCCTTTGAATTTTTTTGACCCCAAAAAGTGAAAGTCTCAAATCGGATGCTTTTTCGATATTTTCTTGTATACTTTGAGCAGAAAATTCTATTGGCGCAGACAGATTCATCGTAAGTATGATATTTTAAATTTTATCTGGCTTGAAAGTAAGCAAATGCGATGCAAATCTGAGCCTCCTTTACTTCGCATTTTGAGACGAATTAAAGTGTTTGCGCCAGGATCCAGCGCGTTTTTCGTACTCTACGCATCGAAATTAGTCGATTTCGTCGATAAAAACACCACTGAATATTTTCACGGTTTTTGAAAAAAACCTAAGGTTAACCCCTTTGAATTTTTTTGACCCCAAAAAGTAAAAGTCTCAAATCGGATGCTTTTTCGATAATTTCTTGTATACTTTGAGCAGAAAATTCGATTGGCGCAGACAGATTCATCGTAAGTATGATATTTTAAATTTTATCTGGCTTGAAAGTAAGCAAATGCGATGCAAATCTGAGCCTCCTTTACTTCGCATTTTGAGACGGATTAAAGTGTTTGCGCCAGGATCCAGCGCGTTTTTCGAACTCTACGCATCGAAATTAGTCGATTTCGTCGATAAAAACACCACTGAATATTTTCTCGGTTTTTGAAAAAAACCTAAGGTTAACCCCTTTGAATTTTTTTGACCCCAAAAAGTGAAAGTCTCAAATCGGATGCTTTTTCGATATTTTCTTGTATACTTTGAGCAGAAAATTCTATTGGCGCAGACAGATTCATCGTAAGTATGATATTTTAAATTTTATCTGGCTTGAAAGTCAGCAAATGCGATGCAAATCTGAGCCTCCTTTACTTCGCATTTTGAGACGAATTAAAGTGTTTGCGCCAGGATCCAGCGCGTTTTTCGTACTCTACGCATCGAAATTAGTCGATTTCGTCGATAAAAACACCACTGAATATTTTCACGGTTTTTGAAAAAAACCTAAGGTTAACCCCTTTGAATTTTTTTGACCCCAAAAAGTAAAAGTCTCAAATCGGATGCTTTTTCGATAATTTCTTGTATACTTTGAGCAGAAAATTCGATTGGCGCAGACAGATTCATCGTAAGTATGATATTTTAAATTTTATCTGGCTTGAAAGTAAGCAAATGCGATGCAAATCTGAGCCTCCTTTACTTCGCATTTTGAGACGGATTAAAGTGTTTGTGCCAGGATCCAGCGCGTTTTTCGAACTCTACGCATCGAAATTAGTCGATTTCGTCGATAGAAACACCACTGAATATTTTCACGGTTTTTGAAAAAAACCTAAGGTTAACCCCTTTGAATTTTTTTGACCCCAAAAAGTGAAAGTCTCAAATCGGATGCTTTTTCGATATTTTCTTGTATACTTTGAGCAGAAAATTCGATTGGCGCAGACAGATTCATCGTAAGTATGATATTTTAAATTTTATCTGGCTTGAAAGTAAGCAAATGCGATGCAAATCTGAGCCTCCTTTACTTCGCATTTTGAGACGGATTAAAGTGTTTGCGCCAGGATCCAGCGCGTTTTTCGAACTCTACGCATCGAAATTAGTCGATTTCGTCGATAAAAACACCACTGAATATTTTCACGGTTTTTGAAAAAAACCTAAGGTTAACCCCTTTGAATTTTTTTGACCCCAAAAAGTGAAAGTCTCAAATCGGATGCTTTTTCGATATTTCTTGTATACTTTGAGCAGAAAATTCGATTGGCGCAGACAGATTCATCGTAAGTATGATATTTTAAATTTTATCTGGCTTGAAAGTAAGTAAATGCGATGCAAATCTGAGCTTCCTTTACTTCGCATTTTGAGACGGATTGAAGTGTTTGCGCCAGGATCGAGCGCGTTTTTCGAACTCTACGCATCGAAAGTGGTCGATTTCGTCGATAAAAACACGAGATATTTTTACGAGAAAATTCGAATGGCTCTTGCAGATTTTACGTAAGTATGATATTTACCATGTTATGTGGGTTTCAAGTAAGCAAGTCGATTGTCGCTTGCTCTCTGCTGCTTTCGCATTATTTCGCAGTTAAAAAAAATCGCTCAAATAAATAATTACTTTAATTAAATAAAAACAATCTTCTCACAAATTTCAACTTTTTTGCGGTCACTTTCGACCAAAATACTTTTAAACAAAATTTTCCAATAACAATACTCAAAAATAAAATCTTAATTGCAAAAATACTTGTACAAAATTATACTCAAAAAATCAGCGGAGCAAAATCTAGGCCTCCATCGTTTCCGCCATCGTGGCAAAATAACCTCCCTTTACTCATTTTTCTGCAAAACATTACATTTCAAAAATTAATATAATAAAATTTAAATTTAAAAAAATTACCAAAATTGCATTTATTTTGCCGATTTTAGTATGACTGACGGTTTAAGTTAGAACTTAAATTTTTTTATTTAGGTATTTATTTATTTATCGAGTTCCTTCTAGTTTTTATTTTATATTTGGTTTTTATTGCATTTTTTTTTATTTTTTAAATATGTTGTACTTTATACTTTTATTTTTTGTTTTGAATTTTAGTTTTCTAGTTATTTATTTTTTAATATTTTTAACCCCCCCCCCCCCAAATACGGCCTAGTCTAAATACGGCCCTGTATATGTTATTGTAATATTAAACTTTTCATTGAAAACATAATAAACAGCTAAGTAATTATTTATTTTATCGGCACTATAATTTAAATTAAAAATAATAAAACGATTTTTTTATTGGTAACTTGGTTATTCTAAAATTTTGCAATGTAATGTTTGCGCGTCTTTGAAGTTTGGCAACACTGTCTGTATATCTTAAAAGTTGGGTTAAATAAATTATTAGTCTTATTTTTTGTGGAAATTTCGAACCCCAAATTTAAGGTAAAAATTCTTTTGTTTTACGTTTTTGTCTATTAACGTTGGTATCAAAATTGATTAGACATTTGAACGAAAAGATCAAAATCATATTTTTTTGTAATTTTGAAGGTGAAAGTGCTTTCTTTGGTGGCATTGTAGCTATGAACGAATTAGGAAATTCAGATTCTAAGCATTCGGGCATCGAAATAGCTCCTTTAGTAGCCGAAAATGAAATACCTAAAACTTCTGTTGCGGACATCTCGGTCCCTAAAGCTTCTGTTGCCGACAATTCAATTGCTAAAACTTCGGTCGTAGAGAATGCTAGTGGCATTATTGTTGTTAATGAAAATGACGAAAAGTATTTATGTTAAGTTTTTAATGATTCTCAATTATTGTGTTTTTTCAGTAATATCGAAATGTCTGATCAACCAAACGAACCGGAAAGGGCTGCCGATCGCATTTATGGAGGATGTGAAGGCCCCGATGCCATGTACGTTAAGCTTCTGTCGTCTGATGGACACGAATTTATCGTCAAACGCGAACATGCCTTAACATCTGGAACTATCAAAGCCATGCTAAGCGGACCTGGACAATTTGCTGAAAACGAAACTAACGAAGTTAATTTTAGAGAAATTCCGTAAGTAGCATTATATTGCTTTATATTTTTTGAAAATTCAATTTCAATTAATTCATTTAAATTAAAATGAAGGTTTTGCTAATAAGATAGATTAAAGTTACATCCTTTGTATTTATTGGCATTAATTGTATCTTATGCACCAGATAAGATAATTTTTCTTATAATTTAATGTGCTTAAGTCAGCTTTCATTTTAAAATAGCAATAAAATTGTTTTTTGAAAAACTAGAACTTTGTTATACACAGTGGAAAAATTTTTGTTGGGTATTATTAAATTTGGAAAATAATAATTAACATGTCCTGACCTCAATTTTTAAATTTAGCTAGCCTGCGCAAACAAATTTAAGTTATCAGTTTTTGTTATCATATTCTGCGCCATTATCGATGATTTTACAAAATTTTAAAAATGATTTATAACTTTGATATTTCAAACCGTTATAGTCTTGCGTACTGTTATTTTTTTTTTAATAATTTTGGTTTTATGGCTAAATATCAAAATAATTCAAAATATCTCACTTGGACGTAGCCATGTCCAAACTTGCTTTTTCCGTGAACTTATATTTTTATATTTAATCATAATATTTTTTTGTTTCATGTTTTTAACTAATTTACTCTTATCTGTTGATTATTTATTTTACAGAATATGAAACATTTTTTAATTTTGAAAAAAATTTATAGTGGCCGATAACTTGATAACAAAAACTGACCAAAACGTGTGGGTACATTACTTTCTTCCAAGTTTAATAATAATTGAGCTAGCCTGCAAAAATAATGGAAGTTTGCTAACTCTGAACTCATATAACACTGCATGTTGCAAGCTTGTATTGGTTATTGTTGGTTTATCTGTCTTTTCTATTCCTGTTTTTTCATTTCAACTTATCATTTCATCTTTATTTTGTATTCGTTTTAATTGATATTAAAATTTTGTGTTCTACTTTTCTTGGGTATACATTGTATGTAGTTATCAATTTGCTAGGTTCCATTTTCCTCTGTCCCGCATACCACTCAAAGTTTCCCATTTTTTTTTTTCACCTAAAACACATTTGCACTACATTTATACTTAATTAATTTCTAGCGTTAATATTTAAGAAAGTTATATTTCTTTATAAATTGAAATTATGCAATGTGTTTCTAGGTCTCATGTCTTACAAAAAGTATGCATGTACTTCACCTACAAAGTTCGTTACACCAACAGCTCAACGGAAATTCCCGAATTTCCTATTGCACCTGAGATAGCTTTGGAATTACTCATGGCTGCCAACTTCCTAGACTGCTGAATTATAATAAAAAAGCCTCTACCATTTTTCTGAAGCTTGCTGGTCACTTAATAATTAATTACATACTTTTAAATGAAATATACTCCAGTCACAATTTAACTTGGTTAGATGTGAATACGTGCTATGTAATTTTAATTTATGTTTCGCAAAAAAATTCAATATAAATGTGTACAAATACCATTGACATGTAGTTTGTATTTTAGATGTACATTATTTTGTAGTTATACTTGCAGTTTTTAGCATAATTTTCGAGGGATTTATTTTCAATTTGTTGTGATCTACCTAGCATAATTTAATAACTTTCAGTGTACACAATTTAATAATAATAAAAATTTTTAACTATTTTCTCTTATTACTAGGTAGTTCAAAAAATTTAAGCTTTAGTTTTGATTCCCAATTTAATTAATTGTAGCTTTAGAAGTGTTATGGGCTGCCCAGATTTTACAACTCTAAATTTATTTTCTCGGGTTAAAATATGTAATTTTTTAAAAATCTGAAATAAATATTGATTTAATTTAATTGGAATGAATCGTATCAGTAATCATTTGGTCATCGAAATGTGCTAGTATTACAAAACAACTTTGTAATTTCGATTTGTTTTTAGGTCTCATGTATTATCTAGAATATGCGATTATTTTCGTTACAAAGCGGTTTACCTTCACAGTACTACCGAAATTCCTGAATTTCACATAGCACCTGAAATATCTATTGAGTTACTTATGGCTGCTGACTTCTTAGCAATATAAGTTGTGGTTCTATTGTAACTGTCATGTTTCTGTGTACTCTATTTAATAATAAATTTTTCTAATTTAAACTTTGTCTTTTCTCTACGTAACCTACTCTCTCCTATTCTAATCTTAAAATTCTTATTCTGAAAAGATGAATTTCATTTGTTTTTAGGTCTTTTGTGTTAAGTAGAGTATGTGATTATATGCGTTACAAGTATTACTATCAGGACTGTGTCGTACCGGCGCCTCACTTTCATATAGCACCAGAAATTGCCATCGAAGTATTATTATTTGCAAGGTTTTTAGAACTTTAAATTTAAAAATTACTGCATATTTGAATAACTAAGTTTTTCCTACTAAGAGTTGTATTAATTAAAACGGCTGTGTTGTTAATTTTTGTAATCTAATAATTATTGTAAGTAAGGTTTTCGATTATGTAAATTTTGTTATCATTAAATTATTTCAATATTTGTAAATAGTTTGCTGCTTTTCAAATGTCTCTTGACCTGAATTCGAACTCTGTTTTTCAGAAAATTGATATTAATGAAAACGCAGCGGATCGAATTTTTTTATGCCGTTATATAATAATTTGGCATGGTTAACAGGATGCCCCACTGTATTTAAATTTCCGAAAATTTCAACCCATATCCGTTAGGGTATCTTCCTGCTAACTTCAATTCCCTAATCGGGAAGCACGCTATATTTACCTCGCAAAGTATTGTTACGCCTAAAATGTTGACGGTCAAACCGTCACTAGCTCCCTGTCTACGAAGTTGTTAAAAAGTCTTGAAACTTTTAAGAATGTATTCTCATGTTCGGGTTTGAAAAAATCAATTTTTTTTTTACATATTTCCAAAGTAAAATATATTGAGATTATACTGTAAAAATTTCAAATCAAAATTGAAAATATCAACAAAGTTATAGCAGAAGTACGAGAGAGCCGTACAGCTGTCAGAGTATACGCTATTGTTCTGTTCCCATTATATCTGTGTTTTGTATATTATAATATCTGTACGTTTCGAGAACTAAAATAGTACTAGAAGTGTGTGCATCAAGTAAACATTTGTAAATATGGATCGCAAAGGAAAAAAGCGGCATGGTAGAAGCTCAGGACAGTCTGCTTTTTTAAAACTTTAAATCTCGAAACGCGTTTTTCTCGAAGCAACGTTTTTTCGATTGGCCCGAGGGGTTCACAAAATTCTACTGAACTGATTGGGCTGAAATTTGGATTATTCTACATATCAGTGGCTCTCGCAGGTAGTAGAATTGTATATTTTCACTCAGAATTTCCCATTAATTTTCCACAAAAAAAACACGATTTTTGAAAATTTATTTTTGATTATTTTTCAATAAAAATATTTAAATCTACTACATGCCAGAATAACAAGCCTATTGAGCAATAATCAAATTGAATTTTTGATTTCAAACCATTACAAGTTAGTGCCGGAATCACTCAGGCCAGCCACCTGCTTTTTTTTGGACCTCCACTTTTGACAGCAAAAAGTAGTAATAAAATATTATTAAATAAACTAAAAAAAATTGTTTAGTATACTTTATAGTGTCAATAATAACATATAAAACTTTTAAAATAATTGGATGTTATTTACTTATAAAAAAAATTCCCAAAAAAATCTTAAAAATTCCGTCGGAACATGAGAATACATTCTTAAAAAATAGCAGATACATTTCCAAAAAAATTAATTTCATAGTGTTATCTTCAGAAGTTTATATGACTTATTTACTAAAAATAAGTTCTTTATAAAATATTACATTGAAAATAAAAATTTGAAAGGAATATTAAAAACAAAAGACAATTTACTAAATTGCAATGCTCATAATCCCAATCACGTCAGATACACTACTGTGATCTAAACTCAATATCAATCTGTGAACTACGGCAATGGGAAATCACCTCATTGATTAATACCCAATGTACTCCTTTAAATGTCGTATCTGTTGTAATCGATATTAATTAGGCCAATGCTAAATATCATGGCAATGACAAAAAAGCACCCTAGTTGTTGGACAAGCATAAAGGATGATTTGGATAAACCCGACATGCACAGACCTGTAAAAGCATGTACCGAACCGACAAACATTTTAAATGGTTTAATTAACCAATAGTCGACAGACACAACACGGAATGAACGAACAGTGGTGGACATACTTTTGGGAAATGTTTTGCAGATGTTGGTACGTTTTTTTTTTAATAAAGTAATTATACTATAATAATAGGTGTGCTAAAAAGTTCCCGGCCCAATTAGGCAATAAATGGCGTCAAAGTAGATTATCTCTGACACTACTTATCTGATCGCAGAATCATATGTCATTTGAAAAATTACACTTTTAGCTAAAAAGAAACAAATGTAAAATCATTCGATTCGGCTCATGCAGTTGTGAAAAATTGCTATTTAAAGATGGAAGTAAATAAAGAAAAAATTTGCTACATTTTACAATTTTTCTTCAATCAAGGAGAAAACGTCTCGCAGGCTCGTGAAAAAATTTGTGCTGTTTATGGTCCAGATTCTCTAACGAAAACAGGAGGAAAACAATGGTTCATGCGTTTTCATTCTGGAAATTTCGATGTCAACGATGCACCATGCTCTGGTCAGCCAATCATTGAAAATGCTGAGGAAATTACGGAACAAAACCGTCATGTAAGCACTGTAGAAATCGCCAAAAGTCTAAACATCAATCGCCAAACAATTGTAAATCATTTGAAAAAATCTGAATTCAAAAAGAAGCTCGATATTTGGGTGCCGCATGATTTAAGGCATAAGAATTTGCTCGACCGAGTTTCCATCTGCGAATCGTTGCTAAAATGTAATGAAATTAAACCATTTTTGAAGCGAATAGTTACTGGAGATGAAAAATAGATTACATACGACAACGAGGTGAAGCTCCCCAGACAGTGGCAAAGCCCGGACTCACCAATCGAAAGGTGATGCCGTCTGTTTGGTGGGATTGGAAAGGTATTCTCTATTATGAGCTGTTACCAGCTGGTCAAACGATTGATTCTGCACGCTACTGTCAACAATTAACTAGATTAAAGCAAGAGATTCAAAAAAAGCGGCCAGAATTGATCAATAGGAAGGGTGTTGTGTTCCATCATGACAACGCCAGACCTCAGGTATCTTTGGTGACCCGAGAAAAACTGGAAGAGCTTGGCTGGGAAGTTTTGATGCATCGACCGTATGGCCCAGACCTTGCACCATTAGATTAACATTTGTTTCGGTCTCTTCAGAAAAATGGAACATATTTGGTTTAAATAAAGAATTTTGAAACATAAAAATTTAGTGTTGAAAAACTATCTAATTTAGTCGGGAACTTTTTAACATACCTAATATAATGTTTTATAATTATTATTTGTTACTCAAGCAGCTGCGTTTGTTAGTCCTTACAAATCATAATATTCGTTTTCGTAAAATAGAGGGAGGGCTTCCACTCGGTATATAGTGGGTTTCAAAAAGGTATTTTAAAATTCCAGCTGCGATTAAAATTTTAACCATAGTTAAAAGTTATTATCGTGAATTCAATCTCTTTTGTGAAACCCAACATTACAGTTGTTTATTTGGGATAATTGCAACAATATATAGCTGTAATATTCAAAAATAAGTCAAAAAGGTAAAACTTTAATAAATTTAATACCTTGTTATCAAATGCTTTTTTATCAAAATAAATTCATAAATTCTTCCAATTACCAACTTCATCTTTAATAGTTATTAACATCAATTTCCAATCGTTAAATAAAAACAACTTTTTCAAAAATATTTTTAATTTCTTCCAAATTTAAATTCAATTTTACATCGGAGCTAACAAAATCACAGTCGACCGGCAATATCTCCTCAGACCGACTTCCACTGTTTTGTTGTGTTCGTTATTTTCAGGACAAGGTTTGTATGAAATAAAATTTATGGAAATTCTATCCGAAAGAGATTTTAGTTGCAAGTGTTGACGCGCATGAATGGATTAACGAGATTCCGATAAACACCTATTGTGCTGGCGACAGGTGGCCCTACAATAGAAAATTTTAACATAAATAAATGGGAAAGTTTGTTTGTTTGATCGCTATAGGTACACTTCTGAGTCCTTTGAACGAAATTTGGAACACTTGCTCACTAGGACTCGGGTTAGAAACTAACTTTACCGAAATTTACGGTCGCAGAGAAGGATGGTAGATCCTTGGTAAGAGTTGTGACTAAAAATTTTTTAATTTATCTTCTTCATTACAGTCGGACGTCGAAAAACGACGGCTTAAGCGTGCGTTTTGTGAAAAATCAATTCTTTAAAGTAAAATTTTTAATCAAAGGAGGCGTAAATTTATAAAAAAAAAATTGCTCGAAAATACCTTAAAGTTACGGGGGCATGCGATTCCGAAATAAATTTTGCTATATTTCACAAATTTTTTTTTTGAAAAAGAATCTAAGGCTACCCTTCAAATTTGTTTTGCGTTTTGCCCCTATGCGGTTGAAGATGGGAAAGAAATTTATTAAATCGATTTTGTGGAGAATCGCAATACGCTTACAAAGCCGTTTGGAAATTAAGAATCGGTTGGTAAATAAGGCCGCTACGGCCAATAGAAAAATATTGACTTTGTTGCGGCGCTAGCGCGTAAACTATGCAAAATTTTGAAAATGTTTGAAGACAATCAGATAGTGATAGTGCAATGATTTTATTGGTAGGTGATTTTCGACAAACATTGCCGGTGATTCCACGATCAACGCCAGCCGACGAACCTAATGCATGTTTGAACGACCGATTTGCAGAAGTTTTTTCCAAACAATTCCTCGGCATTGGTAATGACAAAATTTCTGTTGACCCATCGTCTGGATACATTACATTCCTTGCCAATTTTTGTCACTTTACTGAACCAAAGACCGAACTCATCGAGATGGTGTTCCCAAACATTGCTCAAAATTGCCTAGATTACCACCTCATAATCTGCAATTTAAAGTCAGATCTGTAATCATTATATTGCGGAACGTAAACCAGTCACGTCTTTGCAATGGCACCCGGCTTGCGGTGACGAAATTAATGAACAATGTTATCGAAACCACAATTTAGAAAGGGAAGTACTAAGGCGAAGACGTTTTGATGTGCGGCTTGCATTTGCAATGTTGATAAGTAAATCGCAAGGGCAGTCGTTAGGTGTTTGTGGCATCAATCTTGAAAATCCATGTTTTTCAGATGGCTAATTGTATGTGGCCTGTTCCCGTGTCGGGAAACCATCATCATTATTTATTTACGTACCAGAAAACAAAATTAACAATGTTGTGCATGAAAAAGCATTACAATAAAAATTCTACGATTTTGAAATATTTTTTCCAGTTCCAAGACAGGACAACGTCTGTCGGGGCAGCTAGTTTAATATAAAACTAAAGCCGGTTTTATAAATACACAGCAATATGTAAATAACAATAAATTGTTCGATTTCATTATACTCATGAGTAGCGCAACCATTTGAGTTATGACTGTATTTCCAATGGTTGTCCATTTTTACGTCCATAACTGCCGGTAACCAATCTTATCGTGAAACGATAAAAGTCCTTTATGCAAGTTACAGATATCATAGTAATGTTGTATTTATATATTTCCTCTAATAACGAAAAAAAATTAGCGAAGGTAACATTTACATACAATTATAGTAAAAAGCTCTGCTGTTTTTTAAATTTTGTGATGTATAATTATAGTGTGCAGTTTTAATTAATTGAGAATCAAGTAAATTTTAATAAAATTAAAAATGGAAAGAAAACTATTATTTTTTTTAAATTAGAGAAATCGCAGATTTGAATTATATTATGTAGGATTCTCGAATGGTCCCATCCTTAGAATAAACTTCAGCATTATAGCAGGCCAAATGGTAGAAATACTGTATTAAGCCAAACCTAAATGTGAAAAAGTGATCAGAAAAAAAAATACAAATATGTATCATTTATTGACTCCCACCAATATTAGAGATTTGTTACATCAGCATCAACGTTGTAACCAATGTTTAAAATTAAAAACGAAAAGATATGTTAATGTACGTTTATTAAGTTGTCATGCTAGAAACAGTGTTTACGTCAAAATTACTAAAATTATTTTTTTATCACAGAATCAGTGAACACTCTCTTGCTTGTTCTCTTCTTTCTCTCCTTTTTTAACTAACTAAACACCCGTAAATTAATAACAAATCAAAATTAATAACAATTATTAAGTTCAATGGATTTCACATTCATATTTTGATTATTATAAAATAATATTAATATTATGATACACTAATTAGAATGAATAAATTAATTACTTATTAATCAAGATCGGGTGTACAGAAATTGTGATTATCAAATTTTAATACACTCCGCTGCGGATATTAAAATTCTACATAATATAAATTAATATTAGCAGTATGTATTAAACAAATAAATCAGCTTTACAAATAAATAAATAAACTCAAAATCGCACTTTTTCATTCAACAAAAGTAAATCACAATTTGCTGTACATTTTTTTTAATCAAAATTATTTTATTACTACTCAAACTAAAGCACCGGGAAATTAGTCGACTTTCCAATTCTTTTGCATATCAACTAAATACATAACATTTTATGTTACCGAAATGCGTTTATAATTTTAGTCAAATGATCAATAGCTTTTTTAAACTGTGTTCGTTCTTTTTCGAATAAATAAGAAGCCGACTGTAACGTCAAAAGTTTCCGTTCCAAATATTTTGATTCTGTTTGTTTCAACAAAGTTGAGCCTTTCAAATTTGTCAATTCTTTTGAAAGGATTTCGATTTTCGAATCACACTCTGAAAATTAAATTTTTCAAAGTTATTGTGCAAATCATCAAAATTTATTCTCGAAGGTTCCTTACCCTTAATGTAACTCTGAGACAGTTCCATTATTTGATGCATTCCGGTCCACTGCTGGACCTCATTGTCGACAACCTTCAAACACTTATATCCGCTAGTGTCGACCATTGTATACATCGTGCACTGCACTTTCTTATCTATTACTTCCTCTTTCATCGAACATTGAATTTTCTTGTTCACCACTTTTCGTTTGAATTTGAGTTCTTTACCCTTAATTTCTTTGGTTGTGCACAAAAATTCGTTATCTTTTTGCAATGAACAATTGTCTAACAGAATCATCGTCGTAAAGGGTGAGTCAGCATTTTTGAGAGTTTGAGTATAAATTGTTCTATATTCCTTTTTAATGACTGCTACATCGCTTGGAGCTTTCAATAAGTTGTCATTCTCATTGTGATTTAGATTTACATCATTGTTCTGTTGGTTTTCAATCCGGTCTTTGTTTTCTTTTTTCGTTTTGTTCTTTTGTGATGCCGAGTTAGTCACTATTACAGGGATTAAAATTCTTTTGTTTGCAC
The DNA here is from genome assembly GCA_911387805.1 of Cantharis rustica. Lineage (NCBI taxonomy): Eukaryota > Metazoa > Arthropoda > Insecta > Coleoptera > Cantharidae > Cantharis > Cantharis rustica. Next base: position 26,020,945 of record OU426877.1, on the reverse strand, counting down.
CTTCTATTGTTTTACAACTTTGTAAAATTGGATTACTTATTACTGTGGGTGTTAAACATCTTTCACTCTCATTCTTCATTGTCTTGCAATGTTGTAAAACTGTGGGTGTCGATAAATCTTCACTGTCACCATACGAAATTTCCTTGTTTGTTACCTTTTCGATTTCGTCATTTTTTGTTTTGAAATTTTGTAAAGTCTTTTTTGTTATAACCGAAGATGTTGAAATTTCATTTTTGGCTTTACAATCCTGACAATTTTCTACAGTCTTCTTTATTATTATTTCAGGTGAAAATCTTGCAATTTCAATATTTATTGGCACACATTTTTGTAAAACCGTGTTGGTTATGACCGAAGGTGTTGACAATATTTCATTTTCTGTTTTATAAGCATTTGGCATTGGACTTTTTTGTGGTTCAATCTTATCTACTGTGCAATCTTCTAAAATTTCGTCTGATATTACTCCGAAAGTAAAACATTTTTTGTTTTCTTCAAAATTTTGCAAAATCTCACGTGATGGTGGTGGAGATTTTTCAAATTTTTGCGAGTCCTCTTTAGTTATTACAGTAGATGTTGAAATTTTTTCATTTCTACTACTTTCCGTTTTTGTCAAGATTGTTTCATTAAAATTTCCTTCTTTCCAATTTTGTAAAACCACATTAGATAATATTTGCACTGTCGATGATTTGACATTTTCAACATTTCCTGCTTCCAAGGTTTGTAAAATTTCATTACTTCCTACTCGAGCCTTTGAAATTTTTTCTTTTTCAACGTTGTCTGTTTTTAAATTTTGCAAAACGCCATTCACTTTAGGTTTTGAAAATTTTTCTTTTTCAATAATTTTTACTTTCCAATGTTTTACAACCTTGTTACTCTTGACTTTGAGCGTTGCACTCTTTTCATTGTCATTATTTCTTCTTTTGCAATCTTGCAAAATCTTTTTGTTTTCTTCATTTGTTGTTTCACATTTCTGCAAATTCTTATGAAAGATTATTTTTTGTATTGCCAAGTTTTCATCATTTTCCGTTTCACAAATCTGCAAATCCTCATCAACTATTTGAGATGTTGAAAAAACATCATTGTTGACATTTTCTATACTCCAATTTTGTAAAACTTGGATGGGTACTATTTTTGGTTTAATGTTTTCATTTTCATGATTTCCTGTTCTACAAATCTGCAAAACTTTATTAGATATTTTAGGTGTTGGAACTTCTTCGTGTTTGAGATTTCCTGATTTATGTTTAATATTTGGCGTTAAAAGGGTTTCGTTTCCTGTTTCGCAAATCTGTAAAACTTCTTTAGGAGTGGCAAAACCTTCATCAATAAATTCTGCTTCACAATTTTTTAAAACTTCATCAGCGTTTCTTGTACGATAAATTTCCAAAACCTCATTAGCTATTTTAGTTGTTCGAAATTTTTCATGGACGAACTCTTCTGTTTTTAGAGTTTCCAAAATCTTCTTAGGTGATTTTTCCGTTTTGCAAAGTTGTAAAATCTGATTGGATTGAGGGAATTCTTCATTTGCATTAAAATTTCGTAAAGTAATTAATTCGGGTGATATTTCAGCATTTCTTGTTTTCCAATTTTGTAAGATGTCTTCGGTTATTACTTTGAGTGGTGAAAACAATCTATTTTTACTGCTTCCTTTTTGGTATTCCTGCAAAACCTCGTTCACTATTATTTTAGACGAAGGAAAATTTTCAGTTCTTGTTTTCCAGTTTTCCAAAACTTCGTTTGTTATTATTTTCAGTGGGGTAAAATTTTCATTTGCAACATTTCTTGCTTTCCAATTTTCCAAAGCATCCTTAAATATTATTTTTGGTATTCTTAGAGTCTCCATCGATGCTTTAGCTTCCTCTTCATTATTAACTGTCTTGTAATTTTCTAAAGCCTCTTTGGTCATTGTTTTAGATGGTAGTGGAATTCTTAAGGTCTTTTTCGGGTTATCTTGTATGCCATGTCCACTTTTCTTCAACTGAGAATTCATCATATCGGTCGTTGACGTAAAATTAACGCATATGTTGTGTGGAAATCTTAAAATATCACTTTTTTCTACTTTTTTCAATGGTTCGTTGCTAATAGAAAAATATTTTACCACATTAATCGATGAATCATCACAATTTCTATCCAACAAACTGTTATCCTCTTCCTTTTTATTGCTTAATTCTTTTAAGCACTTTTTGTTTTCTTCTAATACTTCGTGATTGCGATTACATTGAGCTTCCATGGTACAGTTTTCGATTTTATCTTGTGTGGATGATTTTCCTATCTTAAATTTTTGCTTATTATATGCGCATACTTTCAAACTATATTTTGTCACAGCCGATACACATTTTCGTTTCATACGGTCTTTTACTATTCGAAGCCAAATTTTTTCATATTCTGCAAACATAAAAGAACAGATAATTAATAAAAAAAATAGTTCGGTATGTTATTTTGTAGAAAGAATCTATAGTTACTTTCAGATCAAATTGCTCAAAAAAATTTAAAATAGTGAAAGATTAAATAATAATTATTTTAAATGCAATAAAATAATTTATAGCCAGATTTGGAAAAAATAAAACTCCTGATTTACCTTCAGAATCACTTGGTGGTAGACTTGTTAGGCCAAGTGTGTGAAAAAAACTTGACTTTAAATTATAATCGGGTGTCGTGTTAAGCACTGATGGTGAATCCGAAGGCACTGGTAAATTTAACGATTTGATTTCCGGTTCTTTTGTTGAGGGCTGAATCAATCGAGATCTCCACTTTCGCCTTTCTATCTTCGAGAACTCGATTTCTACAATCAAACTAACACATCATAACCTCTAACTATAACCAATATAAGTAACTCACCATCCTTTTTCTTCTGTGTGGCTAAACCAAAAAATTGAAAAAATTTCACTTTTTCAGGAGTCAAATTAAATTTGTTACGACTTGCGTTTATGTTCTCAAAATCCTCCATTTCTCCAGTGTCACTTTCGGATTCCGAACTGGTGTACGAGCTTGAACTGGAACTATCCGAGTAACCATAAACATGAACGCCATAGTTGGTTACGGTTCCTTTATGAGTAGTAATCCGTTCGTACACCACTCTTTCTTCTTTTCTATTTCTGCATCTCTTTTCGTTTTCTTTGTTCGACGAACTCCCCTCCAGCTGTCGTTTTTCTTTACGTCTTCTTCGTTTTTGTACGGAAATATCCATCTTACTTAGTTTTGGCTTTTTCGTGGGCGGCGGCTGATGATTATTTACGTTAGGAATATTTAATATAACGCATTCCTTTAACTCATTAACTATTTCTTTACTTTCACTAAAATTTCCGTTATTCGAATTTAAATCGGTGTTACATTTGTCCGGATTGTCTCCAAGAATATTTTCATTTGTGATATCATTGGAAGACTTTTGGTTCTCGTTACTAGGCGGAAGATGTAAATTCCTAAATGACTTATTTTGCTTAATTCGTTTAATATTTGGAACTTGTATTATGGAAACCGATTTGAAGTGTAAATTGGACGAAATTAAATTAGGTTCATTTGCAGCTTCGTTTAGATTTAATTTTTTTAATTTATTTACAACTTCTATTGCACAAGTGGGATTCATGCAGGTGTAATCTGTTGATAGTGTTGTTTGGACGGGATAGTTTGGTGATGGAATTGGTAACTGTGGACTATGAGTTTGATGTGAATTTGTGTAAATCGGCGTTTGAGCGTGTTTGACTTCTGCACTACGATCTCTGTACGTGCACGCATTGTTAATATAGTTATAATTCGTCGTTGTATAATTTATAGAATAATTTGTCAAATTATCTGTTACCGCTTTAGAAATACACACGTTTTCACTTTTTTGTTTATCTTCTTTGTTAACTTTGGTCATTTCTATGGTAACTCCAGGATATAAAGTAATGCAATTGCTGGCATCCTTCATACTATTGGCATCGAAAAATTCTATTTTACTACTTAAATCATCGGCGTTATCTACTGAAATTATAGAACTCTCACAATCGTCAATTTTTAAATGGCAATTTTTCAAATTAACTTTTTCCGCATTATTGTTCCCAATTAGTGAGTCAATATCAAAGGGTCCGGGCTTTTTCTTGCTATTGTTTTTTAAAAATTGACCTTGAGAATAAGAAGGTTCACAATTTACTGCTTGATATATTGGTTTAGGTACTATGGGCGACTTCCTGGCTGAAACAAATACAAACATTACATGACAATAATTGCAGATTGCACAACTTAAGTTTTTTAAGTAGATAAAAAAATATTTTACCAAAAAATGAATTATCCCCAGGCCGTTCACATGCATCGAGCAGGGAGGGTCAGCAGATACCGTTTCCGTCGTCGTGCTTCCCTTCACCTGCATTCATCATAACGGAATTTGTCTCTGGAATTTTTAAGGAAACACTAGCCACACTAGAAACTGGCATCACTAAACCACTCGATACAGTGCATGTGGTTATTGCAGCAGTTGAAGAACCGTTAGTATTAGTCGACACTGTATTTGGAATGCGCGTTGACGAATTAGTTGATTTAGGAGTTGCTAATTTAGGTGTGGGTGGTTTTGGTGTTGGTGGCTTGGGAGACACTCGACTTCCTATGTGATTATTTGGAGGAGCTAAACAAATTGAACTGTTTATAACTGGTCCTGATGGTTGTATGGCAGGCGAATGTCTTTGTTGACTTAAATTTAAGCCATATTCTGGCCTCGAACTTGATGGATGGAAACTGGAGTGCGGAGAATGCCGCTGTAAAGATGTAGTTGAACGTGGTATTGGCGAATAGACGTGTAAAGAATTGGCCAAAGAACTTGGAGGCAACAATGGCGATTGCCTCGAACCGGTAGTTAAACTTAAAGGTGTGGAGTATAAGTCTTTGGGATGATGAACAGAAGGATGCATCATTGGTAGTGAGAGAGGAGATTGAGAAGAGATGTGTGGTATATGTTGTTGCATTTTATCCTTCTCTCTTTGTAATCTATCTCGTTCTCTCTGTTCACGTTCTCTCTGCTGTTGTAATTCTCTTTGTTCTTGCAATTCCCTTTCAATTTGTTCTTCTTTCCTTGCAATTCTTTGTCTATATTCCTCTTCCAGTTTCATCCTAACGAAAAACTAAAATTAGTATTTTAGAGAAATTTGTCAAAACAATGTTTACCTTTCGTGTTGATGCATGTATAAAGGCATGGGCGCTCCCGGCATCATGTAGGGCATATAAGGCGGTCCCATTGGAGGCCAAGGTGGGCGCAATAAACTCATACGTTCTAAATAAATTTGTTCGTCTAATAAAGACAATGGTGGATATCCGTAAGGTGGATAAGCTCCAACGTCTAAAGGTACAGGTAGTTGAGGCAACCTGGAAAATTTTCAGTTATACTCGGTTATTAATTCGAAAAACCTAATTACCTTTCTTCAGGTCTGTAGGGTTGAAAACCAGTTCTATTAAGTTCGGATAATGGGTAACCTGCTGGTGTTACATTTGCCGCATGCAGCCTAGACTCTGAATGGCGCATAGTTGACGGCCCGGTCGATGGATATAAATTTACTTCTGAAGTCATTTTAGGTGGCTTTTCTATTCCGGCAGGTACACCTACAACAGGTTCTCTCCTATGCGAGTCGGTGGTGGTTGGCGGTGCTGCCGTTGAAGAATGTTCACTAGTCGTAGGAACTGATTGTTGAGCTAACGTTCTAAGGGCAGCAGCAAACGAATGTGAATTTTGTCCTTGAGCAGTTGGTGCTGATCCTGCAACTGGATGAACTGAACTTGAACGATGCTTTGGAATATTTGAAAGTACTGCAGTTTTAGATCCTGCAACTAAATCAAAATAATAGAATCTTGAATTAAAAAAAAAATTATGAACCGATACATAATAATTTTAAAAGTCTTTAAAAAGCACCATTTGATTTGATTTTTTGACTACTTAATAATCGAAGCTATAAATTTATATGAAACAGTAGTACTTACATAATTACCTTACTCTCAAAGTTAAAATTGAAATTAGAAAGCTTTCAATTTAATGGAGTCTGCGTGTATTGATTAATAAATAAATTTTCAACTATAACTCGGTTTACTGTGATAACTTAATTTTAAAAATATGCAATAATTAGATTTTATGAAAGCATAGTGGAATTTCATATTATTCGCATAGCATGCACGGGTCGGTCGGCTTTGAATTATAAATCATTTCATATTAAACGAATAGATGACTTTTCCTTTTTAATTTTCTAGTTTTTAATCTTATCAAAATGCTTACATAATTTTACATGTTTCAATTCACCAATCACAATTTCTTTACATCGTGTCATCATAAAGTCTCTAAAGATCTAGGTCAACGATAGCTACCCAGCCGAGTTTTGCAAGGGGTGGCATTCACGATTTTATCTCATTGACCACGAAATTTTCGGTCCTCGCATTAATTGAATATGTGGATGGTCATAGTTGTGTCTGGATCTTATTCGACCAACATCAACCTGTCTCCTCTATTTTACATTTCAGTCTAGATATGTAGAATCTTCCAGTAGTTGGCAATGGGTATCTACTCTGTAAAGGAAGATCACGTGGAACCTTTAGTGTATTTACTTATTCCCATGTTCGTTAGTGCATGAAGTAATGAGACCTGGATGGACTTCGGCATTCTCGTCATTATCCTCCTAATCTCCTTTAGATGAACGTCCACTGCGTCTATGTGAGATCTTCTAACACATGATTCACAAATGCAGGTATTTCACAGGTTTCTTTGTCCAGTTATCTTCACATGTATTTTTCTAACATTATTATTAATAAAAGTAACTACGATCATAATAATATAAGCGAGTTAATTCTATGACTTGCATATGACTATTATTTTCGCATGATAAAAATTGGACCAGCCGCTTTTAAAATCTGCGTTATACCTCGAACATTTCAATCATTCGTTGTAATTTAAAATTTTTAATTATATTTAATTTTGCAGTCATTTTCTTGTCATTTATTATCAACTTTTATAACTTGACTAGAATTGAATTTTTTTAAAGTTAGAAACAGTTTTTTTGCTTCTCTTATAACTTCCATCAACTTTTCATCTTTGCCTTACTCATCTGTTCATAAAAATTATACAATCAATCTTCTTATCTATGTTATACTTTACTTTATAGAAATTTATTTTTAATGAAGCTACTTCAAAATATGGTTTGCCTTTAATGCTGCTTTAGGCGAAGTAAGCATTTTGATTCAGACATAACTTTCAACAAATATTTCTATCATACCAAATTTCAAACAATAAATAAAAGAAATAAAATAATTTAGGATTTGGTTAACTAAATAATTTTAAGATGTGTTTTTAATGGTTTTAATTAAGTAAATAGTTCAGATCAAAGCTAAATAATGGCACAAGCAGTGTTTTAAAGCGATGACAGTACCGACGCGCATGATTAGCTTAACGATATTCAAACCGATTAATTGCCTTTACTCTAGCTGTAAAACACTAAACAGACCACGGGATGTGATAAATATTAGGCGATTGCTCTCCGACAATCTTTTAATCAAAACCAGTATTATAGTTATGATTGTTAGTTTCATAAAACTCAAGTTCGCAGGATTAATGTTGAAAATCCTTAATAAATTCTGAAGGCAAGAAAAATTTATTTGTGGTGTGGTTTATTGTTTGGCCGCTCAACAAGTCTACAGTCTTAGCACAATTGAATAAAACAAACCGCAAAAAATTAACAATTCTCGTGCAATCAAGTAATCAAGTTGGGTTTTAAAGAAGGATTCTTAATGTAAGCTCGTCTTTGTTCAAAAACGAAATTCGTCATAATTATTTCGGTACACGAGAATATTGGCTCGGGGTTCTGATTTAATTGCATCAAAAATATTATTTAACTCATACCTACGCAGAATCATCAAAAAGAATTGAGAGCGATTACTTTAATTAAAATACTCGCGACTTGATTGTCCAATAAAAACATAGGTACACTTATGAATGAATACACTGAAGCGATAAATTATTCAGATCCTCGAGATTGCAACATTTGCATATAGGAAAATACTAATTCAATCAATGAAATGTTTTAATTTTCAACCAACATTGCTTGTATGGTAATCACGTACGTTACGATAACATTTTCGAAATGCGATATATATTTGAAGTTCTATTTCTTGTTAAATTAATTAAAATTGATTAATTCTAAACAATCAATGCAAGGTTTCATTTAGTACCGTAACTTGAGTAATAATTACCAACAAAATATAACAGTAGTTTACACCTCCGTGAAGTTGGCCTCCCATCTGAAACATTTTGATATAAAAAAATATGGAATCGTTAGGTCATCGTTAGGTCTCGAAAGGTCACCCGGTTTTATCGTTAGGTCACTTTTAGTTTTATCAAAAAAAATTATTCAAGTTTTGAAAAATTTTCTTGGTAAGTTAGCCTCCCCATTAAACGATTTCGACGAAATAAAAGTGGAAACCGGTAGGAAATGCACTGATAAGGTTTGGTCACGTATATTTATCGTTAGGTCACCTTTCATTTATTTGCAATTAATTAATTTCAATATCATGTCTCTATTGCGCATGCGCTAAACAAAAATATAGTGGTGATGAAATTTTTCTTACAAAAGTAAGAAAAATATAACATTTTGATATAAAAAAATATGGAATCGTTAGGTTGTCGTTAGGTCTTGAAAGGTCATTTGGTTTTATCGTTAGGTCACCTTTAGTTTTATCAAAAAAAATTATTCAAGTTTTGAAAACTGTCTTGGTAAGTTAGCCTCCCCATTAAACGATTTTGAGGAAGTAAAAGTGGAAACAGGTAGGAAATGTACTGATAACGATTGGTCACGTATGTTTATCGTTAGGTCATAATTAATTTGTTTGTAATAAATTAATTACAATTTTATATTCCTATTACGCTTGCGCTAAACAAAAATATAGTTGTGATGAAATTTTTCTTACAAAAGTAAGAAAAATATAACATTTTGATATAAAAAAATATGAAATCGTTAAGTCATCGTTAGGTCTTGAAAGGTCAATTGGTTTTATCGTTAGGTCACTTTTAGTTTTATCAAAAAAAATTATTCAAGTTTTAAAAATTTTCTTGGTAAGTTAGCCTCCCCATTAAACGATTTCGATGAAATAAAAATGGAAACAGGTAGGAAATGCACTGCTAACGATTGGTCATCTATGTTTATCGTTAGGTCATAATTAATTTGTTTGTAATAAATTAATTACAATTTTATATTTCTATTACGCTTGCGCTAAACAAAAATATTAGTGTGTGCAAAATTACATCTTGGGACACGTTCTTGTCAACTCTTGACTTGGGGTGCGTTCTGTGCGTTCTCGCCAACACTTTTGTACATAACGTGCGCTCTAAATGGTTAGAAAAGCTTCGTAAGCGCGGAACTTGAAAGCAGCTATAAAGCATAGAAAATTTATATATATCAAACGATGCGTTCGAAGTGTGAGAATCTTCTATTTTGTAGCATTTTACGGTGGATTTGAATATTATACAAACACTTTTTAGAATTAAAATATTTTTAACTTAACACAATTAAAATTCGCAGTAAGTATAGCAAACGATTTCACTTCAAGAGATGAAGCGAACAAAATTCTGCTTTTATCGTTCAAAACGCAGGAAATGGGGCGGGGAGAGATATTTTTGAAGAATTGCTTTTTTTAAGGGGGAGGGCTAATAGTTTAATAAGACCATAAAGTCTTTTTTAATTATTGAAAAATATTTTTAAATTAGGAATTAGTTGTAAGAATTCATAAGCTCCTGGGCTTTATGGTCTTTTTAAATTGCATAAGCCGGGACATCCTGTTTAGGAATTATTAAAAAATAATAAAACATAAAACCAACTCGGTAACTACTCAAGAAATTGTAATTAAAAAATATTTTTTAATTAAGAATTAGTTGTAGGAATTCATAAGCTCCTGGGCTTTATGGACTTTTTAAATTGCATAAGCCGGGACCGGGACATCTTCTTAACATAATAATTTTATCTTCAAAAGGATTATGAGAAAACCCATATTTTATTTTAATTAACAAAAGAAATAAAAGTTAACAATAGAATCAATTGCCTCGATCTCATAATAATTAAAAATAATAACATGCACTCTTTTGATTTTTTCCATAAACATACTGAAGCAACTTTTTCAAATTTAGCAATAAATAATTATTTGCTTCAAATAAAAGCAAATTTATTGAAAACATTATTAAAAATAGTGTTAATGTTAAAAAGGAACGAGTTACAATACTAAAATTATTATTTCTCATAAAGTGTTTTATTATTTCTAATAAGAAGATACACTGTATCTACAATGTATACTACATATCCCACATATCTATATCACATATCATATACTACATATCTATGTGGGACAGTGCAGCTGCTGTATGGATTAAGTGTTTTGTTTCAACACCCAGTGCATTAATGAATTATAATATTGTAATTGTGGATCACCGTCAAGTACATCAATAATAGACGCTACTTAAATAGAAGATTTTCGCACTATAAACGTTTTGATTACGCTCTATAGTTGCTTTCGAGTTCCGCGCTTACGAAACTTTTCTAACCATTTAGAGCGCACGTTATGTCCAAAAGTGTTGGCGAGAACGCACAGAACGCACCCCAAGTCAAGAGTTGACAAGAACGCGTCCCAAGATGTAATTTTGCACACACTAATATTTTTGTTTAGCGCAAGCGTAATAGAAATATAAAATTGTAATTAATTTATTACAAACAAATTAATTATGGCCTAACGATAAACATAGGTGACCAATCGTTGGCAGTGCATTTCCTACCTGTTTCCATTTTTATTTCATCGAAATCGTTTAATGGGGAGGCTAACTTACCAAGAAAATTTTTAAAACTTGAATAATTTTTTTTGATAAAACTAAAAGTGACCTAACGATAAAACCAATTGACCTTTCAAGACCTAACGATGACTTAACGATTTCATATTTTTTTATATAAAAATGTTATATTTTTCTTACTTTTGTAAGAAAAATTTCATCACCACTATATTTTTGTTTAGCGCATGCGCAATAGAGACATGATATTAAAATTAATTAATTGCAAATAAATGAAAGGTGACCTAACGATAAATATACGTGACCAAACCTTATCAGTGCATTTCCTACCGGTTTCCACTTTTATTTCGTCGAAATCGTTTAATGGGGAGGCTAACTTACCAAGAAAATTTTTCAAAACTTGAATAATTTTTTTTGGTAAAACTAAAAGTGACCTAACGATAAAACCGGGTGACCTTTCGAGACCTAACGATGACCTAACGATTCCATATTTTTTTATATCAAAATGTTTCAGATGGGAGGCCAACTTCACGGAGGTGTAGTTTACCGAATGAGTGGGAAAAATAGACAGATTTAAGCAAGAGCCGTTACGTACAACGTTTTATCTGATTTCGCGTAGGCAAGTCGTCATTAAGGTTTGCCACTAATTAATATATGAAACTAAGGTTCAAATTACTTTTTTAAGAATTACCACATTTAAAACTTAAATTCCTTTAAGCGAAAATCTACAATTTTATTTTAAAAGCAACGCTAAAATAAAACCGCTGACTTGTATAATATTATCGAGACTTGGGAAGAGACTTTTATAATAAAAATTTTTTTTTTAATCTAATTTATTTTTGAATTAAAATTCGTATATAAATTCTATAAAAGGAATATTCAACACTAGAAAATTTAGTCCTCGACTGCTTATTGTTCAAATATTCGTGGACTACTTCACTGAAAAGGGGTTGCTACTCGAATTCTTTGCAAATTGTCAAGGTTTATTCGAAGATTTTCTCTATTTCAGAAAAAAACTCGTGTTGACCGTACACATATATTATCGTTAATTTAAGACTAGACAAAACGTCAAAAAATAAAAGCAAGTAATTTTTTATTCTAAATATTTTCTGAATCACGCAGAACATGTCCAAAAAATACACATACTATTTAGAATTAAAATGTTTTTAAATTATCACAAATAAAATAAACTGTAAGTATAAATTTCGTAAATTTGGGAATTTCATATTCAGTCAGGGAATCATGATCGTATTTTGATCGAGGTATTGAAAACCACTTTTTTATCAAAATCTTTTGAAACAAAATAATTATCTTAACAAATTTTTGAACAAGTGCGTATTATATGTGGATTCGTTCAAAATGATCGCAATTTTCCTTAAAATAAATTATTCGGTGGTAATAATTGGGTAGAATTTGTGAATTCTTAGGCGGCTAAAATTTCTACGGTTGTATGCACTAAATATAAACCGACTTACCGTGTGATATTAGATAGAATTAATTAAAAGGGAATACGTTTCCCACACAAATTACAAAGATTGCGATCTCCGAGTTAGCGAATTACCTTGCTTTGAATATTAAATAGAAATATTGTGAGTAGTAGTTTAGTATTGATGGATCCTTAATTATTGTCAACATGATTTTCTATCCCCCTACCCCTATTATTCTAATTTAATGTATTATGTATGATCTGACATTGTTTTTACTGTTTTACTTACATTAGACTGCTTCTAAATTTGAACCAGACGTCGGGTGCCTAGGCAACCGCTTACCTGCCTCTACTACAGAAACTTCACTTTCACAACTTGGGAAAAAATTTTTTTGAGCGCATGTCCTATGTAATTCTATGTCTCGTACGATCACGACTAAAAATTGTAGTAATAGCTTTGAAAGAATCAAATTTTAAACTGTTTCGCTTTAACAACAAACGTTGCTCCACAGGTTCACGTTGTAACTACAAGGGTGTAGCTAGGAAGATCAAAGGGGACACCATTACATCATATCACCAGGGAAACTAATGAATCAATTCCATCTCTCCGACGACATTTCAAGTATGCTGCAAGTCCTTTAATTATTAATAATTAATAATAGTGTCGAGCAACTAGCAGTTTCATATTAATTGAAAATGGACGCCTGTTTGTGCATGACATGCTAAATATCCGTATAAATAACAGACATACTACGTCCTATCTATTTGAGGAAGTTCTAGAACGATCGCGATATTAAGGCAAACTTTTAATCCCGTTTTCTTACACAAGAGGATAATATCGTATCCGTTTGCAACCTACTTAACAGAAGGGATTATTAGCAAAGTTATGAATTGTAAAATGTAGATATAGAAAACAGAAAGCTATAAACTCGAGTAGAATATGAAATCCAAAAATTTAAGTAAACGTGGAAAAAACAAATTTTATAGCGATGGTTATATTTATAGTTTTTATCGTTTCATGGCTGAAGAACAATCAGCATTTTATCGTTGTGAACAGAAAAACCGATGCAAAGTATGTGTTGCAGAAAAGTTTTTATTAAATAGTATATTGTTTTATTAAAAGCCAAAGTAGAGCGTTTCGTGGTTGACAGTAAAGTAAAACATTTTTGGCATTTTGAGAATCTGTCCTATCGTTTCGATTTTCTGCGTCGTATATAGGTATAACTTTTTAGTACGCTTGGGAGGTAATGGTGTTAATTTTGAAATTTCGTTGTGTTGCACTCCTTTTTTTAAAATTCATAATACCGCGATTGTTGAACCCTTTCCAGATACGGTTGGATGTTGGGTATGCGAAAATATCTAGAATACGAAAGCCAGTGTGATTGGCAGCAGTTGTGGAAGTTTTATATAGTTTACCCCTTATGCAGATGAGAAGTATGAGAGTAAGTTATATTATTTAATTGCTTGACTTATCATAACATCCGCGTAATGTTGAACTGCCTATTGCAAAAGTCATTAAGATTTTACAAAGTATTTTTTCTTGATGGTTTTCCTTTAGAAAATCCCGATTGTTTTGAATTTAAATTGTTGAACTCTATGTACAATAATAATGAATAAATAATAACTGCTTGTTTTTTATTCATAGCCTACATGACTCCCAAATGAACTCACGACTCTCACTCACCATTGTGGTTTAGCAGTTAACCGCTGCAATAAATCCGTCGTCAGAAATTCATCGTTTAATAACAATATTTAATATTTCAACGATTTTTTCTTTAAAATTTATATGGCATTTAGACAAAGAGAAGAAAATTTCAGGTAGATGTGTAAGCTGACAAGAGAAGAATATAAGATGAAAATCATATTATGCGACGTGATTTTATGATATTATTTAGAAGAATCGCTAACCAAATTAAAAAAAAAATGAGAACTACATTGTCCATTGCGAAAGTCATTAATATTTTACAAAGCATTTTTTCTTGATAGTTTTCCTTTAGAGAATCCCGGTTGTTTTGAATTTAAATTGTTGAACTCTATGTACAATGGTGAGTCAATTTATTATGACTGTTTGTTTTTTATTCATAGCCTACATGACTCCCAAATAGACCACGACTCTCACTCACTATCGCGGTTCAGCAGTTAACCGATTAAATCTTGCTGCAATAAATCCGTCGTCAGAAATTCATTGTTTAGTAACAATATTTAATATTTCAACGATTTTTTTCTTAAAATTTAAATGGCATTCAGGCAAAGAAAAGAAAATTTCGGGTGGATGTGTAAGATGACAAGAGAAGAATATAAGATGAAAATCATATTATGCGACGTTATTTTATGATATTATTTAGAAGAATCTCTAACCAAATTTTAAAAGAAAAAATTAGAACTACATTGTCCATTGCAAAAGTCATTAAGATTTTACAAAGCATTTTTTCTTGATGGTTTTCCTTTAGAGAATCCCGGTTGTTTTGAATTTAAATTGTTGAACTCTATGTACAATGGTGAGTCAATTTATTATGACTGTTTGTTTTTTATTCATAGCCTACGTGACTCCCAAATGAACTCACGACTCTCACTCACTATCGCGGTTCAGCAGTTAACCGACAATCCTGTTGCAATAAATTCATCGTCAGAAATTCATTGTTTAGTAACAATATTTAATATTTCAACGATTTTTTTCTTAAAATTTAAATGGCATTCAGACAAAGAGAAGAAAATTTCGGGTAGATGTGTAAGCTGATAAGAGAAGAATATAAGATGAAAATCATATTATGCGACGTTATTTATGTTACTATTTAGAAGAATCTTTAACCAAATTTTAAAAGAAAAAATAAGAACTACATAAATTGCATTTTTAATGTTATCATTTAGTGTTTCGTAATACAAACTTAATGATTATAATAGGTCGTCACACATTGCAAAAGGATCAATGTTACTGACCGTATCCACCTATGACCTCTTGACCACGTCGATCCAAATTTAACCTATAATCCCCATCTTTCTAACCTTAAACCTGTGTAGCATTTATCAAAAGGGAGATAATAAAGGCGGTATAGGACAAAAATGTATAAATCTTAATTTCTAGTTGATAAAAAAATATAATATGTATTTACAAAATTAAGTTTGTAAATAAAGTAATTTATTTTAACCAACGTCAAATCTTGTAATTATTTAAATTTTGAGAATTTGTGTCTAATAATAATTTATATCTAAGAAAAGAAAAAAAAATGAATTTATTATATTAAATCCCCTAACATATTTTCATTACCGCGTACTAATTTAAAATTTCACCATCGACACATTTTCCCCATACAATTTCCTCTATTCACATTCACACACTCAGCTGCTAATGATATTCCAACCCCACGCTTTCTAGCAAGCAACCCTTATCGTTAAATACAGAATATAACGTTCGAGTAACTTTCTTAAGACTTGAAAACACTTTGGCCATAATTACGATAATTACATCGTCGCTAAAATTTCTAAAACATAAGAGTGTCCAATATCGCGAAAATAAATTCAAATCAAGTAATTAAAAAATCATCAGCAGTGTAGGCAATATTTTCCAAAAGTTTGCCATCACGAATATTTCGATACCAAAAAGCCAACACCAACCTAATAAAGTGGTAGGTGGAAATAAATATACATGAAGCAAACTCCATAAAATGAAATATTCATTGCTCGGCGCCTTTGATGACTTTCTAGAACAAGCTTGTGAATAATGTCGCAGACCGTTTTCATCTTTCCTTTTACACATTTCTTTAGGAAGCCAAACGCCAACGTCTCCGACCAAAAAAATTTGTTTCGTTTTAATAAACTCGCGATGGCAAAGCCGATAAAATGGATTATCAAGTAAGTCGTCAGTCGTTTACTCACCAAATTAGCCGCAATGCCTACTCTAACGAATAATCTCCGACTTGGGGAGTAAAGAATTCCTCCATTTGAAAGTCAAAAGCAATTGCTTCGGGAGTTAAAAACTCAAGATGTGCCATAAATCAAGTCAAAGGTAAAATAGCGTTCAACTGTGAAGTCGTGCAGAAAAGAAAGTCGCTATCTGGCGCAAGATAGCTTAATGCATGAGAATTTCGAGTATTTCTAAAATTTAGTACGAGTATCTGTTTACTCTAAACTGGAAACTTATCGAACGCAAAGTCCCGAATTGAATTATTTAAACTCGTGCAATATTAATTAAAGAATCAAATCTAACTTGCCAAAATTTTACATAATATACCTTCAGGATGTATACGTAAAATTTGACGACGTTACACACTTGGCTACGCTTTCAAATTATTAAATTCGATTAATTAAATTGAGAATAAATATTTGATTCCTCCCGTCTTTTATTAAATTTTTTAATGAGATAATTCAAAAAAATCCCAAGTCAGAATTGCCTAAAATATTTATATAGGCACATAGAAGTTTTCAGCAGCTGTCATAAAATAAAAAAGCCTGTAACTATCGATTACGATTTATTACAAAGGAAAATTAAAAAAACATCCAATAATTTCTATAACAAATGCCAAGTCACGCTACCCTTAAGGAGCCAGAAAATTTATTTTATCGAGACTGGGCAGATTATTAATTCTTACCTTCGTTTGCATAAGATGCCTGCAAGTATTGAGAGTATTGAGAATATTTAAAGTAATCCATACTTTTTCATGTCACGATTAAGATTGTCGATTTAAAAAAATACTTTTCGGTTTATTTAATTCGCTTTTAACACAAAATTCAGATCAAGCGATGGAATGTAATTAAATAAACACCTTCACCAAAATAGCACAAAATCCACACCGAGACGAAACTTTTACACAGATTTCAAATAATTTGTAACCGGATGTTATAGAATTTTGTGCACCCTAAAGATGCACACGCTAGCCAGGAATTAGAAATAAACAAAGTGGGAATGATATTTTGGGCGTGAGAAACCGCAAAAAGGCGTTTATTGACAAGCGCGACCCTCGACGTCTGCGATACTTGATTTCCACCCAGCAGGGTATACTGAGGGTGGTTCGCGTTCCTTTCCCCTCGGTGCTCCTTTTGCATACACAACTCCACGATGCGCATGTGTCCAAAATAGCTGAAATTATGAACTCGATCAAACTTCCCTATTCGATTTTCATTTTTTTTTTTACTATTTATCACTGAATTATGCAACAGCCAATGAGTGCAAATTAAAAATTCGAGAGCGTACCTATCCAGTATGTACACATCTTTAAAATACATCCTTAATAATCCCCATAATTAAAGCAATTCAATTTGATAGCAAATGTCCTTCAATAAGGATTTTCATAAAAATTGACAATTAGAATGGCATAAAAGAATTGAACGACCCAGGGTTGTTTGCGTTGAACGGTTAATTTAATTGGATTTGCAATTTTCTTTCGTCAATTTTATTATTGGGATGAAAAATCCACTGTTCCAAAATGTTTTGGTTGCAATATTAAATTACGAAAGCATTATTTTTCCATCTTCCCTATCAACTTTTTTCTTAAATTATGTTACCGACAAAAAAATTATTAACTGAGAACCTTAAAATTGATATAATAATTTTTACGTCGTCCACTGAATTTTACTCTAAAAGCCCAACATCCGAAATGTTAATGCAAATTTGAAATATATTTTACATTAAAATTATACGGATTCGCAATATATTTTTTATCAAAAGATTGAAATATACAAGTTAATTTTAATATAATATTTCAAAAAAATTATGTGTATATGAAAATTGTATACAAAAAATTAGTAAAAACATCCCGTTAAGCTTTACAGAAATCAGTGCCGGCTGCAAAAATTTGTAACATTTGGACGCTAATCCGCCAAGATTTCCCGTAAATTAAAAAATTTGTTCGTAACCGTGCGTAAAAAAATCCAATTATCTTCAATTTTCCTTCAATTTATATAAAAGCTGAAACAAGTTTTATTGAAATTAGCATTCCCTGGAAATACAAATAAAAGTTGTCAAGTGAGCTTATTGTAAAATTTACTACTGCATATTCAATTTTTTAAAATAAAGCAGACGCCGTTTGTTTTTTGTTAAGATTGCGAGGTCAACCCAAGAGCGGTAGATTTCAGGGGCGGCAACAATTTTCAATTTATGCACAAAACTTATTCCGTAAAATGTAGATGAAAAGTTTTCCCGACACACTCGTCATAATTTTTGAGTTTTACTTCGAATAGATTTTAAAAATAACATCAAGAATAGTAGTTTATAAGTTATAACTCAATAAGAATTATTTACAATATATAAATTATTAGACTGTGAAACAATTTTGGCAACGATTTCCAAGTAGTTATGGAAATTTATTATTATACCGAATTTATCGTCTCCATTTCAATTACCTTTCTACAAACGATATGTCGATAAAAATTATAAAATTATTATAATGAAAATTTTAATGGAGAAAGAAAAGCAAAATAGAAAACCTTCCTGGGGATTCAAAATAATTCATGAAAAAATTATTCGGGGAAAGAAATCGGATTTTTTACCAGTTACAATATAATTTTATATAAAAATTAACATTTCGGCGTCAACCCATTTCAACATCTGCAATTTAGTATTTTATTTTTTAATATCAAAATGAGCACTCAGAGAATTTTTTTCAAGAGATGAGAAGCAACTTTTGATGCTAAAAATATTTTTTCTTCACTCCTCTTATAAAAAGTACCTCGGTTCGCCCCTCAATGCGGGAGATTCGACAGTCAATCTCAGGGTAGGTTCCTTGCTTCAAAATAAAAATTAATTTCAGTGTTTCAAAAAAAATCATTTTCCAAAATAATATTCAATTGAAAGTATATTTTTATTTTAAGTGTAAAAATTTTATAATTCTTCAAAGATCGAACTTGCGATTTGCATTTATCCAATTGACGTGTTATCAATCACGCCACGTTGCTCTTTCAAATATAATTTTAACTTTAAAATTTATACCAAAGTAAACTTCCATACTAATCAAAAATAAAATTCAAACCCGCATAATAAAAATTACTCATCTAAAAAATTATCTTCTTCAATAATAAAAAACAAAATACAAAAACTTACAATAAAATTTCATAATGTCAAACAATATTGGAATAACAGCATTCCAAAGATTCGCAATCTCAAAAAACAAACTATTCGCACAAAATAATCAAAAATCACGGAGCGAACATTCACTGAACCGCTCCGGCAGCCATTTTTGGCAAAAATCCCTTATGCCATTCCCATTCCCCACCTTTCACTCTTACGCAATTTACCAAAACAAAATTACAATTGCAAAATTTTACTAAAACAGTACATATTACTTATATTGAGATGCCCCTATTAAAATTTATTAAAAATTTGCTCAATCCAAAAATTACTCTTTGCTCGGATTCATCCATTATTTATAGCTACGAGCTCTTGTAGTTTTTTAAATCGTCAATTAAAAATTAGAAATGCTCAACTTTTCTTTGTAATCTGTGGTCTTGCAAGCGCACATGGTCTTTTGCATCTGGCCACGTCTGGTTAAATAAATTTTGTTACGACTTAATTTTATCGACCAAATTATCACAAATTCTTTATCTCTTCCATGTTTATTTAACAATTTGCACTTAACCACAATTAATTTAAACAAAAACATCAACTCAACTTAAGTTATTTTATTAATTTTCAAACAATTAACAATTTTAAATTTTTATTGCGGGAATGATGTTCGTCCGCTAGTCTACTCGACGTGAAGGCGTCAGCCCAAGTCTGTCTTTATTTAAGCCCCTCTCTTTTCTTTATATTTCTCCCTCCTTATTTACAGCTAATAATTTAACAAACATTTTTAGATACCATATGATACAAATAAACAAATAATAAAATAAATTTAAACTTTAAAATTATTTTACTAAACAATAAAATTAACATTTTTATGTTTTTCGAAACACGACAATATATTAACTAAACAATAAAATTAGAATTATTTTTATTGAATAATTTCATTTATGTTGTACAATTACGGCTTTTAAATCCTTTCATCCGCTTTATTGTTGTTTTGTATTATATTTACCGCCGAACTAGAACTAACATTTTTATTTCTTATATTGCATATTTTTTAAATCAAAAATTCGTAATGTTAATTTAGTAATTCAACTTTCGTTTTAATTTCGCTGATTAAAAATTTACTATTATACTTTTACCTATCTTTGCTAAAAAAATGAATAATAGTTTTAACATTCTACTTAAGGATGTATGAGCGAGGGCGTGGGGGAATAGCGAATTTTGATGAGTGGGGATAGGCTAGTATCGTTGCGGGGTGAGGTGACAAAAATAACCACGTGACGTGAATTTACATTTGGCAACACAGTTTTTTTTATTAATTTCCTGTCGGTGACATCTGACATTTGAACGTTTTATGCATGCTATTTTTTTAATTTTCATTTATTGAAATGCGGTTTATTTAATATAAAAATTCTCAAGTCTGCTGCTTTCACTATAATATAATATAATAAATCTGTTTTTAAATACACAAATGAGGTTATATTTACATCTGTATTTACTATTACTACCGCTAGTTTGTTGTGGCGCTCGTGATAGCAGTGTGAACTACAGTGAAACGTTGCCAAGTGTCATATTACGGCGAGAAAAAATTGGTAAAATAAAAAAATTTGAATTTCATTTCAATTTTTCTTTTTGGGATGAACCGATGCATAGTATTTTTAATATACCGACGAATTACTGCAAGTATCATCTTTCTTATTTATAGTTTTTTTTTCAACTAAAGATATTTTAACATACTGATATTTGTTGATTTATCATTACAACTACCCATTTCTCCATAAGAGCAATGTATTTTATGTCGATTTTCAAAAATTTTTTTCTTTAAAATATGAACGGTTACCTATGCTGAAATTTTTACAGTAAATTCATTGAGTAAAAATCTATATGTAAAAAAATTTTGAGGTCTTAAATTGAAAATTGTTGTCATGCTCATACATCCTTAAAATTTAAGGTTTACCCTTTCAAGCATTTTATTCAATAAATCTGTTAATTTTTAACTTTTACAAAACATTAATTTGGCATTGATATAAATTATGTTATCATAACATCTAACACTTAAGAAATTATTTTCAATTGTAGATAATCCCTAAATTAAGCAGCTTTAATGTAAAACTTGTAGAAGTGTAAAAAGTTTTTATTCTACCTGTTACAAAATTAAAAGATGATTAAAATTTTAAAAATAAGTATATTTTTAATGAGTGAAATTAATATTAAAATTAAAATTGAATTACTAAATTAAAACTATGAATTTTTGATTTAAAAAAAAAATATCCAATGTGAAGAATAAATATTCGTTTTAGTTCGGCGGTAAATATAATACAAAACAATAAATAAAGCAAGTAAAAGAGATTTAAATTCTCGATTGTACAACATACGCGAATTTATTCAGGGTGCAACAATAAAAATAATTCGAATTTTTTTGTGTATTTTATTGTCTAGTATACAAAAAAATAAAACCGACTTAAAAAAAAACTACTGTGAAAAAAATGCACTAAAAAGTAAAAAATAATTACGTTATTTAGTTACTTCAACTAGCTGGCATAGGCGGCCAATTATTGTTATCTGTGGAGCCGGTGCCAGTCAATCTGGCTAAATTACTAAAAGTACATTTCTTAAAAGCTTGGCCGGCACCGACTGCAAAGATTCAATAATTGACCGCTTATGCCAGCTAGTTGAAGTAACTAAATAACGCAATTATTTTTTACTTTTTAGTGCATTTTTTCACAGTAGTTTTTTTTTAAGTCGGTTTTTTTTTTATTTCATCCTTTTTAGTGCATGTTGCGTTCCGTAACTATTTATCGAAAGCGAGTATGGCTAGACCTACTAAACGCAAAAAGAATTTTGAAAATCGGTTCACAAATGACGGAGTTCTGAGGTAACAAACATAAAAAAAAATAAAAAAAAATACAACCGAATTGATAACCTCCTCCTTTTTTGAAGCCGGTTAAAAATATAGTTTTCCTCTCATCTCTTAAAAAATAAAATACTAAATTTCCAACAGCGAAATGTTCTAGCCCGACATAAATCATTCCCATATTTAGGTTTAATTTTATATTTATTATACCTATAATTTAAAAATAATTCACGACACTAAAAAAAAAATCAACCCGACTAGCACTAGGTATGCTTAATTTATCAATTAACTATTAATTTTTTTGTGTTAGTGGTTTAGTGCTTTAATATCGGAATAAAATTATATGTACAAACTAGATTATAATATTTTATTGTCTAAAATCAACAGTTTTCGAGTTATAGATTAAATACTAAAAAATTGTCAAGCATAATTTAAATTTTTCAGAAGTCTTAAAAGTTTCAGCTTCTCCCTGAAATGATTTACATTACGGCACATCAAGATGCCATTATAAAAAAAACATTGCAAATGGGAATACGTTATAAATGTGTGTATTGTTATTATAAAAAATAATTATGAGTTATTTTATGTTTTTATTAATTTCAAACTAATTATTTCAAGTCTTATCATTTAATTAAAAATGTTATATTTTTAATTATATTTTCTATCGTCGCCTATCGGGAATTTTATTTATTCGAATAATGAAAACTTGGCAACAACAAAAAATTTCAATCTTTTAAATAGGGCTTTGTATAAGAAAAATTTTAATATTTAATGTGTTTATTTATGCATAAACTCCCTTAAAAGATTACTTCGTAAAATATATAAGCTTTTATCTCGGTTGTAATTACGTAGTACTAATACAAAGTGAAAATTTCTACTGTTTGCATTAATCTAAAAAGTACAATATAATTAGTAACTATATTTATATGTATGTACTATTGTACATGTACGCTGTTTATTTTTGTGTTACGAATTTCAAATTTCGTGCGCATCGTCGGTTCTGATAACGAGCTACCCATTATAGCAAAGCTAATTGCAAAAAATCTGTTTAATCTCGGGAAAAAATCAAAATAAATAAACATGTTATATTGCTTTTGCTGACCTAGTTACCGTCCCAATAAATTGAATCAGATAGAAAATTCAAATAAACCGTTTTAAAAATACACTTAGGAAAATTTGGAGTGAAAAGCTGTTAGGTAATATTTGCGTAAATCTTCTTAACTGCTTAAAAGATTTGGAATTTCAACAAAATCGATTAAAATTACATTAACTTTTTAACAATAATTGACTCGAACAGTAAAGAATTAAAGAAAAAAAAAGTCTCATAAAACAACAAACAATAAATTGAAAATATCCTAAAAAATTAATTTTTAAGTATTTACTGTGGTAGCTAGTAGTATGTAGTGGTTTATTCTGGTTTATTCAAATATTCTAAGTTCAAACCTTTTAAATGTTAATTATTGTCATTTTTATTGTTTTTTAAATATTATTTTTTTATGTAAGTATGTATTCTTTACTTAACAATTAAAATTCAATATTTTAATATTTGTTTTGTTTGTTTATTCCAACAAACAATAGTTACAGGAAATTCCTATATAAAATTATTATTTTAGTGGTTCTTAGTTAATTGAAAGATTCTGCACTCCTTGCAATCGATAGAAAAGCATTTAGTCAAAAAGTCACTGAATATCGATCGGAATAGGTAATTTTTTGTGTCACACTACAACATAATATTCGGAAAAACAACAAAAATGGTAAAAGTCAGAGTTAGGTCTATTTAAAATGGCATATCCTATATAATAGCTTTTGTGAACAAAAGTACTCCATACTTCATAAATACGGGCTTGTTAATTCAATTGCTTGTTGTTTTTCGGGTTTTCCACCTTTTAATTACAATTATTTTTTAAAATTTCAATTATTCTATACCTATTCGCTTATTGTGTTTGCGAAGAATGATTTAATATGGTCAAAACATGTCATAAAATGTGACGTAACCAAGGGGAGCCAACGCTAACCGTTCTGTTGATCTTCAAAAAAATTAAAAAAAAACGATATTACTGGATATTATATCCGAAACTGGATATTACTGAATATTATATTCGAAATGCTGAGATAACCATAACAAATATGATAAAATTCTTAGAAACAATGTTGTAGGAAATTAAATATTCCACTAAAAGGTCCGCGAGAGCATATACTTATCTTTAATAGTTTAGACGCAGGAGGCATTTAAAGTCGCAGATTATGATTATTAATTATTACTTCAGAAATTTGATGTTAACCTTCTACCCAATATTCTTCCAAATAATACAAATTTTTCGTTTATTTAAAAAAAAAAATTTCACCAACTAATTTTCTATAATCTAAATATCAATTCCGTTTTCACTTTATACAATACAAATACTATTAGTCGAGGAGCGGCAACAATTAAGGTTTAGAATATAGAAAACTAGTTAGTAGAATTATTACTTCCTTTTTTTTATTGTTTAATTTAAATCTAACATCCCCCCCAATCTCCCCACTACTAAGTTTTGATTATGTTACTGGTCGATGGCAACAAGCTATTGTTTTTGTCTAATTTGCAAGTATTAGCAAATTTTCTTTTCGTGGTAATTTTTCCGATTATCTCTTAGATAGGTTTATTTTTCAATACTTCGACGTTGATTTTCAACAGTACTCGAGATATTTTATAATTACTCACTTACTATCCTTTTTTTGTTGAATTAGTGTGTAATCAATTTTTGTATTTGTAGATTGTTTCATATTGCAATAGTTTGAGAATTTAATCTCTATTAAATTCGGAATAAAACTGCATAAAATGCAAATTAACCACCACACAATTATTGTTAACGTTAATCTACATAATATTAAAATTTAACAAGTTATACATGGGACAGTGCGATGGCCAATCGCCTTCCTTTCGCGAAGACAGTTGCATAAAATGTCCACCATCCTCCCTGATGTTCAGGGAGAACACCAATTGCCTACCTAAAAAAAATTTTAATTGAAGTTTATAGTATTTTTACAATTTTACTGCTGGCGGAATCGCAAAAATGCCATTAAAATAGCATAGCTTACTCCTTTTGGTTTTAGAATAATGCGCGTTTTTCAAATTAATTTTTCCATCGGCTGGTAAATCTGAGATATATCATGACGTCATATGAAAAATTTAAGAAATTCTGCTTTGTAACAATACCACAATACATAATCTTAACTTAATCATTGGCTGGAAATCACTAGCAGGAAATAGTACAATATTGTTCTATTAGGAGCCAATGTTCGACTTTTTGTGACGAATCAGGAATTTGTATAAACAAGCTATGTTTGGCTAACTCATTCAGAACCCGGTATTATGTTCTGTGATGGTGACTCCAGGAAAATTTACAAAATAGGTTGTGGCATAACAAAAAAGATTACAGAATGATATCCAGCGATCTGTTAAATATTGACATACAAGTAATTATCATAATCATTAAGCTTTCAACTTAGGATCTTGCTGTATTTCTCCCATGGATATACCAGTTGCCCGGTGTCATTGTTTCCACTTAAATAGTAAAAATCTTTTATAACTTCTTTAATTAAAAATATATACATATTTCTCTCAATTTTCAACTACACTAACTATTTCATATTTGCATATTTCTGAAAGTTATCTAAAATATCTTAAATTTTTATAAAGGCCGGTCAGATCCGGTTTTACAAAGGCGAGATAAAATTTAATTATAATTAAAATTGTTAAAAGTTAATTTCAATTGTTGTAAAATTTTAATCGACGATTAAATTTTAACTCACCTAGTGAAACCAGGCATCAATAACTTAGTAGTATGTTAAAGCTAGATCAGGCCGCCAGTGTGGTGCCACCGTCACATATGCCCATACGTAAGTGTTAAATCCGGAACGAAAAAAATACTACAGGTAGTTAAGGTTTTAATGTTAACTAGACGTAAGCAGTTCTTATTCAAACCTTATCGAGAACAGTTCATTATATCAATCCAAGTTAGTTTATCACCTTTTAATTATTAATTATTAACTAACATTAAAACTTAAACAGTCGACAAAGTAAACTTACCGCCCTGCAGGGTAGACAAAATATCTGAGAATGAAAATTTAATACTACAAAAATCAAAAAAAATTTTTAATTTTTTCTATTTCTCTTTGATTAAAAAATGTTATTTAAAATTATAAAAAAATAATTAAACTGTAAGTAATCTGCATTTAAAAATACAATAATTTGGATACATAGTGTATATAAACAAAGTGTGTATTCAATCACATTAAATACTGCATTTTCAAAGAAAGTATATTAGGTAATTACGTGATCTGAACTCCGAAGCCCCCTTAATGACTATGTAAGCCCAGATCAGCATACTACATGTCCCCTTTGCTTTTATGCCTCGATATGACCCCTTTTGTTTATCAAAGACTCTCAAATTACATATAAATAATTTGGTTTGCATTTTATCTTAAGCTTAATAAATATTGTCAAATAAATTTAAAATATTTGTGTTAGAACTACTATGTACATAATACTAAGCAAATGCTTTTTTTCAGTTGCGACTATTAACTTTTGACAAAGACCAAATAAATTATAGAATAAATAATTTTCAGGTCATTTTTATAGGTTACATTTATAATCAATAAGTTCGATTCAAATGCTTATTGTTGTTGTGCGGAACTTCTAAATTTTGTAACTAATTCTAAGATGGCCACAAATTAGCCAATAATAATCATGATTAGTGGATGATCATCCACTTGGTTCAGAATTATAAGTTTGAAACAATTTCCACAAATAACAATAATACAATGTTATTATTATTATAAATTCACACCATGCGAATGGTTTTTTACTTATGTCAATATAGATAATGCACATAAATATTATGAAACACATTCATAATAAATGCTGATAAAACCAAAATAAAATCTGCAGATCAAATTTTAAGGGAGGGAGTAATTATATAAAACTCATCAAAATAAATATAAAAATTTTAATAAACAGAGATCCAAACCATATTTTTATAATATAGTAAATAGTATACTTTAGAAGAAGTATCTTTCAATTTTTCTTGTTTTAGAATTATTTGCACTCACCTAGCTGCTCGACAGCTCTATTTTTATATACTTATTAATAATTATATATTTTTCGAGACATCCAATAATTATGTTTTATCACACCACTAAAAACCTTAACTAAGTAATATCTTTAAATAAAATCCAGGTGTACTACCAGTACAAAACCAAGTAAACACGAAGGTTACACTTAAAATTTATAATTATTAAATTTATTTCGAGAAATTTAAAAATAACAACATAAATAGCAATAGTGCAAAAAAAAGCTCAAATATTGTTACGTATTTTTAATTTATTTATGTTATCACAAAAACATTATCAGTATTTATTTAATTTTTTTTGATAACAATTATTTGGGTCAAATGAGCAAATAATATTTCAAGTTAAATTTGTTTTACCTAAAATCCTCATAACTGACTAACACACTTTATCGGTTCAAATATTTAAACACTATTAAAAGCAGTTTTATGCAGTTACCACAAAATCAATGTTTATTTATAAAAATAAATTAAAGACTTACCAGATTCAGTCTTTGTGGTAGGTTTTCTCTCAGTTTTTGGTGAACAATTTTTGCGTGTGGGCCGAGCAACAAAAGTTTGTGGAACCTATAAGAAAAAAACTAATGTATCATTTAACAAAAAATTGTTTAATGTAAGGTAAAATTTCAATACAATTTATTAAATTCGTACCACTTTATCACTCCTTTGACCGCTAGGTAAACGTGCGACAGTAGCTTCGGGACTATCTTCTGGAGGTGGAGGTTGAGAAATCCAATTATATTGTCGCTTATCTATTGGTAAGCCCCACCTTTCATATTCTAAGCTTTGGGTTCTTAATGTTTCATAGCAATCCAAACACGCAACTGTATATTCGCCATTTTCGAGTAAAAGGGCTCCGTTGTCTTTCAGTGGGTGGTTTCTTAAGAAAGGAAAATCCTACAATTAAAAAATTGATCATGAAATACCAATTAAGTAGAAAAACAACTACAACTAATTGTATTTCTGTCGGTTACTTTTAGCCTTGGACTAAGCTCGGAAAGTGTGCAACTAATTGAATGCATAGGAAAACTGTGTTGTGGTTAAAAGATTACAAGTTATCCTAGTCTGACTAAAACCTAGAAAACCCATTACAAATTTCGTTGACATTAAGTGGATCGGAAGTAAAATCAATTTAAATTGTTCGTTTAAGAATTATGGTGAGTTTAAGCCAAACACAAGTTTTTTAGCCTTTTTGGGTGCTTGAGGTCAATAAATTTTTTATTGTAGTTGTAATTAAACAAGATATACTCGTAGAACAATATGTTTTTGTGAGTAAGCAAAAGATCAATTAAGCAATTAGAGAAGAGTTCCGAGTCTACCATTTCCGGTAGAGAATTTTCTGCTCTTCAATTTTTATCAAATAATTTTCTATTAGAATTAAATTAAGTTACGAGTTGTAAGCAAGAAACAGCATTGAGAGGGATAAACTTTCCAATTGGGAAGATTACCTCAAAGTAGAAATTTTAGGCCCACTTTTACAATCATTATAGTATATGACACCCCTTCACTCCTAACCATCCAAACTTTATAATTTTAATTAATATCTAACATTCTAACCTCTTACGATACCTAAAATAAAGTATTAAATAATAATATCTTCTGAAGTAAAGACAATCAAAATTGCTTCATTATTACAGAGATACAGCGTATTTTTTATTGTATAAAAGTTTTCAAGCTTACTATCTTGCAAACTAGAAGTTATATTTAGATGCGGTTTGTGGTAAGTACCAAAAGTTTAAAAAACTATCCCACATTCCCAATTATTAAATTAAATTCCACTTAAACATAATATTATTAAAGTAATTCAATTTTTATTTTTTGAAAAACATATTAAAAGCACTCACCGCCCTTTTTAAAAAGCTTTTATTAACTTAGCATGCATATGACCATTGGACGTTTGCTTGTAAGTTTGTATGTTATATGGACTTCTTCGAGTCCTTTTTTAGCCAACTTCCACGGATCTCAGAAAACCCAATTTGGTACACAGCATCAACTAGTGGGATATTTTAATATAGTAATATATATTTTAATTATTAAATTATATTCAATTAAAAATTTCTTACCCATTTCAGCATTTACTATGATTTATGATTTTACAAAATGCTTATTATAAGATCATGGCTGTATAGTACAAACTTTGATTATAATAATTATAGTACTATTAGATACCCCAACCTCATCGGAAACATCCGATATAGTTCAAAAGATTATCAACCGATGGTGCTACTAAATTTGAAAGCGTAATATATTTAGCAATAAAAATCCAAGCAGAATGCAAGTGCAAAAAATTTTACCCAACAAGAATTAATCATCCGACATTTTTCTTGATTCACATTAGTTAAAAATTTGTTACGCCCCGCAATGATATTTTGAATTACTCTCATAAGGTTTGGATCACTGGCTAGTGGTGTAACCAGGGGAGCATTGCGGAGCCCTTATTTTTGTTTAATATTTATGTTTTATTCCAATTCTTAAGTTATTCAAAATTTAAAACCTATATGCTTATTCTAATAATCCATAGTTAATCCATGCACAAAAAACATAATATTGTCCCACTTTACTAAACACATTTTTCTTATTATTAATTAAATTAAAATGTTAGGAAAATCAGTAAACTTGATCCTGTTGATTGCTTGAAACTTACCACAAACCTCATTTTAATATCTCTTGAAGTTCACGAGATGCTAACCAACCGATTTAAGAATTATAAATTAAATAGAACTTTATTATTTGACAATACAATATATTTTTGGATTAATAAACATTTAAATTAAATTGAACAGTCATTAATTCAAGTTAATACAATAAATTTATTTTATGATTTCATTTAATTTAAATGCATTTTAATCTTTCGATGACGTTGGTGCACTCGACCCTAAATCTTTCACTTTAGTACAAGTAGCACCAAGGGTAATAAAATTAGGAATTAAAAAAACAAGCTGTACCTTAACAACACATGATCCTATTTTAATTATATTTAAATCATAAATTGAATTTTTGAGAATTTTAATTTAAGGTATACCATTTTAGATTTAAAAATTAAAGTGACGGGAGTGAAACAAAAATTGTTATCAATTATACCGGGTTATTCTAACAGATAATAATGAAAATTGTATCAATCGAAAGAGAATTTCTTGCATCAGAAGTTACCCAAACAATTAAATAGAAATAGTTTTAAGATATATTAATACGTGAGATATACACAATAAAAGTGTTTCTAGCATTAAAAATGCAAAAACAATGTATTTGCTTGTTCGAATTCTTAAACACTTGACCTGTGTATAAATTACCATCTATTTATATTTTTATAAACAATTATGCATTACGGTTCTCAAGTGCAGTCACCCAAAAAAAAAAATGTGATAATCATTAATTATAACTTATTTGTCAAATTGTGTAATTTAATTTACAAAAATTGCGTTGACTGACGCACACTGTTTGTCGATATTTTCATACTGCCAAATAACTATATTAGAAATTGTCAAGATAACCCATAACACCTCAAACTCTGAAAAGGTTAACATAAAATCGTCATTAATGTAAACAAATTATCAGTTATCGTTTGTTAATTGCTGTAATATTCCATAACCCCTCTGGTACTAACTTGTAGAAATCGATTAATCAAACAATCATTTTCTTTTTTTAATAATCAAAGTAAAATATTGTTATTGTAGGAGTAATTGAAAATTTTAAAATCGTAAACAAAACTGCTAAGATGAGTTCCCTCAAACTATTATCATTTCTGATGAAATTATCAAAATATTTACGAAATTTATACAAGTATTTACTAGTTTCTTAATTCTAATATTTAGCAGCAAGTTGCAAAATAAAATCTATTTGATCAATTTTATGTTAACTGAAATAAATAACGGAGTTATTTTTAACCGGATGATTATGTTAATTCCACTTCCCCTTAAAACCACTCTTCACCTTGACCTCAATAAAATAAACAAAATTCGTGAATGATCAAGTTAAATATTAAATTTAAGTAAAAAACGTACCGCCACTTGCAAGGCACGAACTCTTTTCCTGTAAGTTATAATATCGCACACATAACATCTGTAATCATGTGTATTATATTTTCTAAGATCAGGTTCTGGAGCTTTATCACCAAGGCTTTCATATGTCCGAAACTGACTCATAAGGCTGTGGTAGCAAAATGTACACACGAGTGCAGATCCATCCGATTGTAATTGTTCCGCATTTGGTGGACTAACATGATTTTTTAACATAGGAAAATAAGGCGCATTTCCTAAAACAAAAAAGGTTAAAATCATAAATATGCAACTCACATAAATTTTCGTTTTGGGTTTGGTTGGTAAATTTTCAAATTTGAATAAGCTCATTCTTTGTTTTTTCAACTGAGAAAAGAATATAGAGGTTACAAAGACAAAAGTTAATTTTGAAAGTGAAAGAGTAGCTAAGAGTCAAATATAGCCAACGATTCACACTTACCCCTGGGTGTGATGTATATAACTCTAGCTAAGGTAAATTCTGAATGCAATCCACAAAGAAAGCAATAAATACTGCTACAACCAGAATTCGAAATTAAATTACGTTCGTTATTGGTTGCTAAAAGGTGCGTTCGATCTTGTATCGAATTATTAGATTCTGAAGCAGGTACATCGTATCTGAAAAAGTAAATTCACGTTAAAAACCAAAACAATTGTTTACGATAGCAAATAATTGTCAACAACTCAAACCCAATTACCCTACTACGAAAACCAACAAATTTTTACTTGGGCAACATTCGAGGAAAAGGTTTGCAAACGTAAACATAACCTCCGATACTATTCATGGATCACACAATGTATAAATAAATGTTTAGTTAAATCCAAAGATAAATTATCAAAACTTAATCAAGTTAAGGTCATAGGTAACCCTTTAATTATTAAATAAATGTATAAACATATAAAACTGTATTTTGAGTTATTGAACCTTAAAAATAAAACATTAAAATACAGCTTGATAACCATTAATATCATTAACAACAATTGATTATTTAAAATTATTGACTAATCCTTCGATAACGCACATTCAAACTTCTGTCACGTTTCTATAACATTTCCGAAAACACGTGTTTGGAAAATTTTAAATTTAACAAAATCAAAAAAAAAATAAAGGTCAAGAGTGCAAGAAAAAAATATCAACAAATTTATCAACTTTTATTTAGTAAACTGGTTTAAAATTTTAACAATAATGTTAAAAAATATTCTTTATATTTTAAATTTTGGTTGTTCAATATAGAAATTAAAAAATATGAAAATATATTACTCATCGAGACTTCTAGTAGAGGTAAGAATACTACTATTTTATCGAAAAAAGAAAAAATGGAATATAAGAAAATTATTCACAATAATTAATATTAACATCACGAAAAAAATATTGAAGTTTTTTAATTAAAAGAAACATAAATATAAAAAATAATAAGCTATTAATTAATAAAATTAATGAACATGATATATTTAAGAAGACTAACACATTAAGATATTAACAAAATAAATTTGTAATAAATTGTACATCAAGAGAAACGCTAGACCATGCCGTGGCTCACATGGTTCGATATCGGTTGACCCATATTATCAAGTTGACCCATAAAATTTTACATTCAACTAAATATTTTTGTGAGATAATTTAAAATGATTTTCTTGACAATCCTAAACAAATTACAAAATAACATCGGGTGTAAAATATGGTTTAAATAATTGGTGTAGGTATTCGAATAATCAATCAATCAATAATCAAATGAACGGCGTTCGACTGTACATAATTTTGACTAACTTGGAGCTATAACTCTGCTATTTCAAAAAAATAAAAATTATAAGGTAATAAGTAACAAGGTAAATAATATTATGCAAAAACAAAACAGGAAGCCATTCAATTTTTTCTGAACAGTACTACAAAACGTATCTCAATATTTTATTTTGTAAATTTTATAATAACCCAAACATAGAATATTTTTTATATTTGAATAAAATCAATAACAACGCATAATTTGATAACCGAAATCTGTTTGTGCAAGCTTACCTAGCTTGAAAAAATTGGTTCAAGACATATTTATTACATTTTTCTAAGTTCCAATACCCAAGCTGACTTGCAAAAAAGAACAAAATTTTCCGAACTTATATAAACAAATACGTTTACATTTTATAACTTGGTTTCATAGATTAAAGAAAAATGTAAAAAGATGCTACAGGCAGGAAATAACTTTTATACATATATATTTATATTACATATAATAGCAAATTTCGAGTTTATTAGTGGATTTTGCTGATAAGTTAATAATACTATAACTATAATCTGTATGTTAATCAATTTTTATTATCATTTACTTCCTCCGTACCAGCAATAATTTATGCAGCCCGTCTTTGCCTATGCGTTTGAACAATATTAAGATCAATATCCTGGGCTAATTGAGTAATTCGTGTTTTGAGTCATTTATTTCTAGAATATTACAAAAATTTAAATAATCGCTAGCATTCCAGAATCTTATAATATCTCTTCATGCAAAGACATAAAACTAAATTGATCGAATTGAATATTTGAATTGTAATTGTATTTTGTACGATTTAAAATCAAAATATAACAGTATTTAAATGTATAGGTCTCAAACTGGTTTGAAATTTGTATTACTAATACATCGAAAAAGATTTTGTGTCGCAAAAGTAAAATGGAACAAATAAATAAAAAGACTTGGCTTTTTCCCATTTTCAAAGAATTCTTCGCCAAGAAAGATTGTTTATTAGAAATAATAAGCTACATACATTATAATGGCGTTCAATAAAGTCAGACACACATTTACAACTCGGAAATTAAAAGAATGAGAAAAAAAATTCTACAATTTCAGAAGTACAAACGTAAACAATTTCCTGCTATTTTCGTTATTTAGTTTTCATTTAAAATTCAAACCAATAATTATAAAAAGTAATGTTGTATTTTTAAATACCTACAGATGCTAAATAATCATTGTTTAAAACAACCTGGGTAATAATGATACTTTGGTTTATTAGTGCACTCAAGTGTAACCTCATGGAAAACAAAAAGGTGTTTTCCAAGTTTAGAGCTCATAAACAATTCTCAATATGTAGAAGGTCGTCTTAAATTTTCATTACCAACTCATAAAGAAAACGTAAACTAAATAGCTCTCTATTACATATAAGTATTTGAGTAAATATTAAAAAAATTGCACTTAAAAACAAACAAAGGACTTCTAAGCCTCCGCTTTTAACTTTGGTAAATTATATTTGTTATACATATTGCAAATATAATAATTTTAGTTACGTGTGTTTTATTCTCACATTATATTTATGATTTAAAGTACAAGAATATATACAGAAATTTCATTTTTCAATATTTAAAAAAAGAATTGAATCAACTACCAATATGAGCCTTGGAGAACGTACATATACTCGTATCATTTATTATTGATTGTATTGTCTTTTAAAAGTGTCAACTTGATGTTTTTTCACAATTTATAACTGAAGCAATAAGAATGCGATTTCGCCAACAAAAGAAAAACATTTCGTCATAACAGAGACAAATAGAAGTATATTAAAAATTCATTATGTTAACAGAAAGTATTTAAAATTGTAGAATAACCTCAATATAAAATTAATTTTATTAAAAAATTTAATTTAGAAATTTTGCTTTTATGACTTAAAAAATCAGTTTCGGTCAATTAGAAACACATTTACTACAATTTAATGAAATATTTATAATTGCGGTTAAGATCATAATTAAAATGTCTATTTCGGTCTTTCACTAACCATCATCCCTAAGAGATTCCCCTCGAGGCTTTTCTTAAATTGATACTTAAATAAAGAGAATTAATTATTTTAATCTTTTTTTATGTTTGAATATAAAAAACTTGATTGTTAGTGGGTTATCGATAAATTTAAAGAGTCGTGGTTTGTAACGTTGTGCCACAGTGCCCGACACGATAAAAATCCAGCTTCAAGAGAAAAAATATTTTAAAAAACATGATACTTACTTTCGTCTTTCCAGCGGTATCCGTTCCACTTCCATAGTTTCCCATTGCCGTGCCAAATGTGTGACACAATTGTTACAGCTCAGCACTCGTCCGTGCGAATCCATACAACTATTTTCAGATGTTCTAGAAATATTGCGCAAACAGGGAAAATGCATAGCGTGCGAATTCAACCCTTCCGCCCTCGTACTAATCCATTCCATTTGTTTCCTTACAAATAAACCATCACAAATATAGCACCTATAGTTTTGACCATTTGTATGTCCGTTAATTTCTGGAGATGGGGTTGAAATTCTAGTGGCAAGAGACGTTCCTTTATTACTTTTTGCTTCTCTTAGTTCAATCGCTGCTTGTTTCTTTTTAGTTGTTACCACTGAGGATTTTCCAATTTCGTACGGTTTGAACCGTATATCGGAACCGTTGCTATTTGCGGGAGATTTAATTGGAACCGGATGAGATATATTGTTAGTATAATTTTGAACATCTTGATGATTATTTTCAACGGCACTAGAATTAACACCAAACGCTTTATTTTTTTGTGGAATAGATTTATAACATAACGAACACACTTGCACCATGCCTTGAGGACTGATTGGACTAGCGCCCGAAGGCAATTTTAAACTTTGAATAAATGGAAAATACGGTTCCTTTTCAGGATTTGGACAACAATATAATAAACGTAAACTACTAGAAGGATATTCTAATCCACACGTGTAACAAATAAAAGTTGTAGCATCTACAGACGGAGCTTGACGTTTGCGAAGCGTGTAATTGCGTTCGTAATGACTTATACCCTGCTGTTCAAACACATTCCACTGCTCCAATAGGTGACGTTCGCATTCTGTACAAGCTTGAACACTTCCTTTAGCATCCATTGGATGAGAACGACTAGGACGAGGATGCAGCATTAGACTAGGAAAAAATTGTTGCGTGGGATCGTCGACCAATTGTTTGGCAGTAATAGTGGTCAAACTTCCACGTTTAAATTCATCGCCACAAACGTAACACACTTCCGTAATTGCATTTTTATCCGGCATACTCAGATCTAAAATATCGGTGCCCGTCGAGGAATTTGAATTCTGGCAATGGTACAACGTCACGGGCGTCGATATTGGTGAACTTCGCGAACTTGAACTTGTGTTTCGAAGATCTAAGGCTCCATCAATTACTACTACATCTCTATTTTCTTTATCTGCACTCAGTAGCTATAAGAAAAATTTTAGTAAGACTAAAACAGCTAAACCATATGGTTATGAAAAAGTAATTGTACCTGTACAGGTCTAGGCGAATTCCTTGGCTGAACGCTAACTTTTTCGTGATCTTCTCTTCCGTTCGAAGGTCTAACGGTAACACTAGATTCATTATTGAGGCCTAGCATTTGAGATGCATATTCGCCTTGTAATCCCATATCCGCTCCCGTGTAAGGACCATTATCTATACGTTTTAACCAGTAAAGACGTTCAGAATGAGGCCTCGACGATAACTCGTAAGCCTCCCATTGTTGTAAAAGTAACGTATAACATAAATAACAAACACGCACTGCGATATCACTTTTTGAAATGTAACCAATGGGAGGCTCGTGCGATTCTAAAAAAGGAAAGTATGGCTGCTTTGGTTGATTTGGTGTGGGTTTTACTTGTAGCCAGGACGAACGCGAATGATTTCTGTTGCCGCACACAAAACATATTTCTGGTGGATCGGTTGCTTGTTTTATTAACTGTGTATCTCCTGTCAGCTCATTTTTGAGAGGGATTTTGTCCATAGTTAACATTTGGTTCTGAAAATAAAATTAATTTCGTTATTATTATTATTATTTAGGAGAACCTATGTATTAAAAGTAAATAAATTTAAAAACAATGAACTTTTATCAATGTTTTAGTCGAGAGGCATACTCGACAATTTCAATTATATTTAGAAATTTTATTTAAAATTCAGGTATATAATTATCGTTAAATTGAAGTATAAACTTGAAAAAACTAGAATTGGAAAGATGATGAAATTCCAAATTTGTGTTAACATAGGAAAAATAGGATAATGATAGCGTTCGTACGATAATAATTGAAAATCGTTGTCTGACTAGTGGTTACAGAATATATTTTACCTTTACAATAAATTATTGTAAACCATTTCAAAAATGTAATAGAAATTATGGTGGAATTTTTATAAATGAAAAGAAAATCAATAACATCCGACCGAGAAAAATTTTATTTATTTTATTTTTTGCAGAATAGAGACCAAGTTGTAACGTTCTTGTTCACAAACATACAAAGCCAATTTTTAATTGAAAACCTTAAACTATTTAATAAACTTTTTGACCTATTGGGCAATATTATAGAAAATAAGAGCGCGTTATGATACCAAGGACTGAAATATCAATGATAGTGTATTTTTCCAAGCTAAAATGTTACATCGAATTTCGATAAATTCGATTGGAAAAAAGCTTTTTCTACGCCCATGGTGTTCTATATGTTGAATTTTACATTGTTAATAAACCAAATTATTATCAAAGGAACTTTAGTAGCAACACTAGCGAAAGTTTCTATGAAAGAATGAAGCTGAAAGCCTTCCCCTTTTTTTGAGGAGGTTAATTGTTGCTGAAAATATTCTAATCGCATTAAGAAAATGTTCGTGTAAAACAATAAAGCGGTTGGTTTTTGATGAAAATGTATCAACAAACATCCGCAACTACAAACTATATTTTTAGTCATTTGGACGTCGTTTCCGGTAGAACCGGAAGTAACAGGAAGCTCAACTATGGCTAAAAACCTTCTACTCACACGAAGAAATATTTCCGTAAAAAGATGAAGCCGATAGTTATTATAGTTCCGTCGAAAACCTTTACCGACATTGTCGGTGCGACCACCACATCCGCACATAGTAAATACACATAAACTCACCAGTTTTCGGCCGGGCGGGCGGTAAAAAAATTATCAGTTTCTATGAAAGCATATTATTGTCCTTGAAATTATTAAATTCTATGATATCAATATGTAGGTTAATTCAATTAGTTTGATATTGAAAACCCAAATTACACTTTATTTCTACATTTCATCATCTTCCTCGATTGTAATAACAAATTAATGTTGTAGTGGATTATTATCTTGAAAGTTCATAATTGAATTATATATCGATATTGTGACTGAATATCTGTCAAGTTTATCTAATTATATTTAACATTTAATGTATTTTGCTCTAATAATTTATATTATTGTAATCTATGCAAAAGTTGTTTATTTATTTTTGCCCGTATCAAACGCAGGGCATTGAGGATATATTATGTATATATCAGCCAATCAAATTGCAGGACTAATCCTCACTTGGTTAATTATACAGGAACTCGAATCGATTGTTAAAAAAAGCACTCTTCGCATTTTAGATCGTCACCAAAATGTCGATAATTTTTAAAGAAACGGAAGCTTGAGAAGGCGTGCACATATTAGAATAAGGGGCACGTTTTTCTTCTTTATTGTTTTATCGTTGTCTAAAATGAGAAACAAATCGCGCTTCCGCAAAAAAAATCGAGCTTCATATTCCGATGGAAA
Organism: Cantharis rustica; assembly: GCA_911387805.1. NCBI lineage: Eukaryota > Metazoa > Arthropoda > Insecta > Coleoptera > Cantharidae > Cantharis > Cantharis rustica. Next base: position 25,982,269 of record OU426877.1, on the reverse strand, counting down.
TATCTCCAGAATCTCCGAGAATAAAACATTCTCACTCCTGAAAGAAACGCTGCATGTAAGATTAAAATTCATAAAATATAACGAAACAATCGATCGATAAAAGTTACTAATATCATTGTTGGTTGTAAAATGTTCGCGGTAAAAATAAATCCGATATTAAATTGCTTTTATCGAGACGAACAATAAGAAATAAAACGAAATTAAAATTTTATTGTGTATTTACAAAATTGTGATGGAAAATTCGTGAAAATTAGGTTGAAACATTTTGAAAAATTAATAATTTCAATTTGCTATCGAAATGTCAAGCGGTGATTGAGATTTTTACTTGTTACAAAATGGATTTTTGATTAGAATTAAAATTGAAATAAAACAGAACAATAGCAGACTATTACACATATTATACAACATAACAGCGTAATATAAATCATTTTATACATTAGGAAATGTAATAGAAATTTTTTCAATTTCCAATCAGACTTATCAAGTGGTGAAGTTAAAAACGAAGACCTGGCAATAACTTCGCCCTTATTATGCCATATTTGGCTTGTGATGAAAGTAGATTTTTCAACTTGGTGTATTTTCCATGAACCAGTTTGCAATTTATAGATGATCTCGAAGCCACATATAATGGAAACAAACGAAGAAAAAAAGCAATAGAAATGATAATGTGATGTAGACGTCCTTACTCTAGATGATATTTCAAGTAGATGAATATTTTGAGAAATCTAATTAATATCTGTCAGTTTTCACAGTTTACCCGTTTCAATAACGGGGATTACTACAATCAAAGTGTTTACACGATCGATATTTCATTTTGGCATAGCGAATCGTGATAATAGTCGTCGGGAATAAAAGTTACATATTACTTAAGTCATCGTAATTAAAGGGAAAACAATTAAATTTAATATTGCAAAGCCGATTTTCACGATCGTTGCAATGAATTATTTGTTTCAAATGTGGCGTTGTACCTTGAACTTGAACCGAAAGCAACAAAAGGAAATCAAGAAAACTCATAGGGAGAGTAATAGAACCTCTACCCTATTTTTAATTTTCCTTGGAGACAATTGCTCCCGTATCCATCCTATTATTTTACTATTGTGAAACGACACAACTAATCCAGAATTGATTAAGACAAATACCACATCAATTTTACTTTGTATTACGCATACGAATTTGAAAGGTATCATTACGTAAATTCTCTATTCAATTTAAATATGCTGAAACTTGAACTGAAAATTTAACTAATTTATGCTTACAAAATTTTTGTTAAATATTCGATGTAATAATATTTAAAATTGCTGCACCTGGAGAGTCACTATAATGATTAGTTACACAGACAAGTTCCCGCTTCGTTAGGTGGAAGCAGCTGCTTTGTACATCTACCTCCTTCAAGAAATTAAACTGATCGTACGTTGCATCTTACAAGTAATAAATAGGGGGAAAAAAACCTGAAAATCATTTTGAATGTCGAGATAAATATCAACAGATTAAGATTGTGGCCGCTAATCCTGGGGCTTTTTAAATATCGGAAGTTTTTTACATCCTACCGAGAATTTAAGATTTTCAGACCAATCATTTATTTAAAACCAATATTAAATTTATAAGAGAACTCCAATCCGTAACATATTTTAGATAACTTTTATTATGAAATATTCAAAACGATATAATTGGTTAAATATATTCATATTATAGAAGGGAAACTAAGTTCCACAAGTAATATCTCAAGTAAAATATTTACAGGATCTATCATCCGCGTTATCCCTATCACAAATTTCCTGCATTGAGTTGATTCAAGTTTAGACAGTGAAACACAATTATTTTGATTATTTCTTTTTCTCCGCTATTTACTTTCGTGTAATAGTATGGTAAGCCACAATTTTCCATCTTCAAGTTTTCTCGTAACCGTCAGCTACTTCTTTCGTCATCAACTTTTCCCTCTGTATCGCCTAAAACTTTAAAATAATAAAACCTAACAAAATGTTAAAATAATAAATTTTAACTGTTAAGTAAATAATTACATACTACAAAGAAACATAATATTTAAAGAAACCAAAATAACAATAATTCACATTTAACAGGGTTGAACTTAGAATATTTGAATAAACAAGAAAATAGAAATCTGAAAAAATTACGCTATAGAAATGATAAAAATTACTAAAAATTAGAAAACACTGTAACATAATATAAAGGCCTTTATTTCAAGATTATTTGCGATCATCAGTTATGTATAACAGTAAAAAAATTTTCAATTTTGTTCAGTATATTTGCTCTTACTTCTTGTTATTTTTACAAATATTTTACAATTTTTTTTATTGAATAAACAAGAAAATAGAAATCTGAAAAAATTACTCTGTAACATAATATAAAGGCCTTTATTTCACGATTATTTCCGATCATCAGTTATGTATAACAGTAAAAATAACAAGAAGTAAGAGCAAATATACCGAACAAAATTGAAAATTTTTTTACTGTTATACATAACTGATGATCGCAAATAATTTTGAAATAAAAGCCTTTATATTATGTTACAGAGTAATTTTTTCAGATTTCTATTTTCTTGTTTATTCAAATATTCTAAATTCAACCATGTTAAATGTGAATTATTGTCATTTTGGTTTCTTTAAATATTATCTTTCTTTGCAGTATATAATTATTTACTTAACAAAAGCAAAACACAGAAATACTTAAAAAATTCTAAAAACTTTTTTAAGTTATTTTCTATTTTTGCCAAAAACTTTGTTATGTTTCTGTTGATTTTAGATCTTAATCCAGCTGAATTAAGCAATTAATTGGTCTATTCCAAAAAACCCACTCAGTAATGGTTCTGATTTGAAATATTATATTGTGGCGAACAATCTTCATTTTATTTGTGTTATCGGGTTATCACAATTAAATGACTCTTATTTTTGTTTAGTTGTATTTGTATTAAATTAAACTGAATCCATTTTCAACGTTGAAAATTTCCTTTTAGCACTGCACCAGTCTGCCTGAACTATTCGGTTCACTTGGCATTGCGGAACCGTTCAAGAAATTCAAGACATAATCGCACAACTAATCTGCATGCAGTTTTATTGCACACCAATTAAAATATCGTTTGTTCGCATGTATTTCAAAAATTCCACTATAAAAGATTTAAAAATATATTAAATAAATAAAAGCACGAGCGAACACAGAAAACCAACGAAGCAATGTTTATTAATAAAATTTGTAAATAATTTCAGTAAAGGTCGTTTGGATCACCATTAATTTACTTTGTTCAAGGTACAAAAATAATTATGATTATGGTGAGTGATAGACAGACAATATGAAATATTTGACAAATTTCAAAGTAGGTAAGTAATAAAAAAAAATTCGATATTGTTAACTGTTAAAGAATTCGAGCGTGTCATTTCCAAACGGTTTAATTTTACAGAAAAAAATTTTAATCAATTTTTTATTTGCACGAATTTTAAATTTTTAACAATTTCAATGTATGACATTATTTTTGATATACTGCCATCCTCTCCATACTGGAAAAGGAAACGATTCCCGTTTATGCGATAAGCCCGAGATTTTTTAAATTATAGTCAAAAAAATGTTATTCGATTTTTACTACAAAATTTTATCGTAGGAACTATTATTAATTATGTATTACACACAACTTTTGGAGAAAAAATATGTCTAAATTTGAGACAATGAAATTATCCATTTCTTCATCGAATTATGACGAGCTTTCCTCTTTTCACTCTCTAGAGCAATCATTGACAATGACTCAATCATGACGAAGTGACTCAGCAATTTCCAAAAACAAAGGGCCTACAAATGATTCTTCACGACAAAATTTGCCCGACATTTCACAGCAGAGGATATTTACCAGGTTCTTACAAAATAACTAAATACTAGAACTCCAGTTTATTACTTCTGCTTGAAAAGTGTATCCAATAGTACTTACTTATCTGAATGTAGTTTATTTTGAGCTGAGTTTTATTTATTCAAAATTGAAGTGGAAAATCTCCATTATTTTCGTAAACGATTTAATATTTGTGGGAGTTTATACATCGATCTGTCTGGTTTATCAGAATGCACGAAGTCGTAAGCTGGCCGCCTATTTCCTATTAGAATACGAGAATCAAAGCCTTCAAGTGGCCACTGCGCTGAAAGACCTAAGCCAATCACCAAGTTTTCGAGCTGGGTTTGAAGTCGAATTGAATACTCATAAGCGCAAAAAAATACAGAATAACTAAATACAGAATTTAACCAGCAACCGCATATGTGCGGATGTGAACTAAAAGCTTGACGTAAGTATTTAGCTTTTAGTTCACATCCGCATACATGTTGTTGCAACTTAAATGCTTCATCATTCTCTAGTGTGTGTAGCGCCTTAATCTCGGTGATTACGGAATGTTTAGCCATGAACTACGAACTGAACTTTACAAGCTCTTCCTATATGCCAAGTTTCCTTTATATTTGCTATATGATAAGACCATTCAATTACCCAGTTCCCCTCCACACGTTTAGAGCCCTTCCTGTTTCCTTGCTAGTTTATAGTACGTATATTTAAAATTGGGTCAAAATATAAAGAAGGTCAAATATAAAAATAAACATTAAATTATATATTTTCCAAGTTCCAAATTTACAATAAATAGGAAACCGTATAATTATCAAAGATTTCTATAATTTTCATACCGCATTAATTATTCGAGCCCGTAATAAATAATTGATATAAATGTTGTTTGAAATTATTATCAAATATACACAATTATTATTTCTACGTTTTCCTGTTTCGACTGAAAAGATGCGAGGTAAACAAAACCTGAAAAAAATATAAAACAAAATAGCAGAGATTTTCCGATATTATTTTTTTAAGCTGTTATGACTCCGCTTTTCACATAAAATCTTGCGGTATAAAAACCACACTGTGCCGGTAATACTTAACATAATTTAAATTAGATTTTTTAGATATAAATTTTTTTTGCATAAATAGTAAGGAAGTAGGTTAAATAAATTTTCATTACTTCTGCATATTTGAACAGCAATTATCCGAAGTAAAAGTTCTTTTCAATTAATTGTTTCAGAATGAGAACGATACTGTTTTTTCTTTCAAATTGAGAACAATTACACATTTTATAAGAACCTACGCAGTACAAAGATGACAAGAGCAGAAAAGAAGTAAATATTACGTTGTTGATTCTATTTGCATAATAATGAACTCGGAGATATTAAAATCCAATTATACATTCATTATAAATTGCTCTCAAGATAGCGATAATGTGAAAATTAAAAAAAAAACCGACAGTGTATACGTACAATTATATCTACAACAAAGCTCTTATCCAGATTTACTGATTTTTTTTTAAATATTTTTAGATATTGATTGTAACAATTAAAAATATTTTAATTCCAATGAAATTTGAAAGCTTTATTCCCATTTACATACTCCACTAAAGAAAACAAGCTTTGTAAGTAGAAAATACTCGATGTGGCCGGCCCCCCTTTTCATGTTATTGAAAATTTAGAGTTCAGCGTAGAAAAACAGTAAAACTAAACAAAATACAAAACGTAATTTGTTCATTAGCAAAAAAAGTTAATCAGTAAATTGCGAAAATAAATATTAGTTTAAATATTATCTTTACTTCTAAAACTTAAATAATCAATAATATATAAAAAGAACATCCAACGTATTTTATTATTTATGAATATGAGGGATAAAAAAAATTTTTTTTCGTGCAATATGGGTAAACCATTAGCTTATCGAAAGGCAGTTTCAATAAACATGATCAAGTTTGAATTGAACTTCCAAAGATTGTTACTTCTGTAATAAATTAGTAAAAAAAATTCAGAAATTAAACGAACAATAAGAAAAATTGCAGTAAACTTCTTGTAATTCTCCAAAATAAGCAGGTTTAATTCGAAACGTCCATTAGAAAAACGAGTTTGTGTTAAAAAATAATTGATAAAAACAATTTTGACAAAAAATTGGATACGGAAAATAGAAGCTGGGTAGAAATACGCAAATATTTAAATTGCACAGCGGGTAGGATCGATATACAAAAAAGTTTAAAACCTGGAATAAAAAGTTTGTCTAAAAATGTACGGTAAACTCGAATATTTTTACGCTACAATGAAGAATTTTATTAAAAGTATAATTATATTTTAAATTTCAATATTAAATGTAATTATCATTAATTTGTCCATTAATCTGCTTCAGACCTTTCCCTTTGATTTAATGCAAGAAGGATGTGAAAGAGAAAAGGATTTCGACTTTACTACTATATTATTTTCTATTTTCTGAATACCTCAAAATTTGTTCCGATCAAAGCTTTTACTATCAGACAACGGTAATAGTAATTTTGATTTAATTACAACATTTCCCCATATTGTCCAAGTAATCAATTATTTTGTTACTTCTATTATAAATTGATTTTATTCCAAGATGTTGTAGTAATGTAAATCCCCAGGTGTTTAAATTGGAATAACAATGGAGAAAGCATATTTACGGTCTCCTTAATAAACTCGAATTAATTCGTGGCAGTTCAAATCCACGTGCAATTTGGAAAACCAAGGCACTTCATTTTATAGTATCAAATCTCCATAACAAAGAGGTATTCCTTTCTGGAAAATTTCACATCTCTAGTACTACTATTAACCAAAATGATTCCGGTATTTTGAAGACATATTAAAAAATGTATTTCCAATAATATTTTAAATATGTAAGGTTTCATCCATTATGCACATATTATGTTAGTTTCATATCGTGAAAAGCTTAAAATGTACTTGATATTATTTTGTATATTGTAGTTGCAATGGTTGAGACCCAATTATTTGAACAAAATCTTATCTGAACAAAGAAGGATTTTTATTAACATTTTATCAAAAAAAAAGTCATTCAAACAAATAATACGCCAATCGATTATAAGTATTCATAAAGTTATAAATATAATTTCAAAATTTGAAGTCAAAAAATCTCTAACCCACCGAATACTGGCACTTTTAACAAAAATGTAGGTTTATGAACAGCGCATAGAAATTATAAAAATTACAATAGTACAGTAAAATTGAACGACTTTGAATTCCAACAAGAACAATATCTTTCGAAACAATTGGAAATTTAGGTGAAAAATTGCTTGGTCCATTTTACAAAATGAGATAACAATTTACTTTTACTTGTATAGGGGCTGCTAATGCTCCCAAGACAACATTCGAGCTGTTATTCGTGATATTAAATCAGAAATACGCAAAAAGTAATGAAAAGCTTCGTCAAAAGAATCATCATTTGCCAGAAGGATCAAAGCGAACATTTAAATAATTTCATATTTTGCATCTAACCTCCATGTTGGTACTACTTAAATAAAATATAATATCAGAACCTATTTCAAAAGTATAATTGAGTTTCTATTGTAAATGACACCCACTTCATGAAAATCCTATAAAATTTATAAGTATGATTTTTTACTTTTACCCGATCAAGCACAGTTAAAATCCATTGAAATTTCAAAATCCATTCTTTTGATAAGATAAAGAAACTAAAAAGCAATTTAATCGGGTACCTATTGAAAACATTACAGAAATTTAAAAATCAGATCATTCCGTTCTGGGTGAAACAATGCGAGCCGAAACGGTAAAGCGAACTTCCATTTTTCTAATGGATTTTCACCTTTTTTTTTAACGTCTTTTATTTTTCGATGATTATTTTCCTATCCAAATAATCGGGAATATCATTACCATACCATGCTCAAATCTATCTACTCGTTCAGTAATCTGTCGTTTTTCCAACTCGCAGTGAAAAATACAACTAAATACTTGATAAATCTAACATTTTGTATTGTTCGTTATCGTTTGGTATTTTCAAAATGGCAGGGTAATAGAAATGGTTTAGACAAAAATCCTTTAATAACTTGAGCTGTCGTTACTTTTAAATTAAATTTGTATAAAAACACGAATGAACGATTAAATGCGACTTCCGATTTGTTGGAACGAATCACCATTTAAATTAAATTTCAATGCTAAGCTTAATATATTATTATTTATCAATACAATATCGCAATAACAAATGCGGGTATTATTAAAATGAGAATTATTAATTTTAATTAAAAACTAGGAAAAATCGGAACGATGGCTACGAAAATTTAACAAAAGAAATTTTAAAAATTGGATCACAAATTTATGTAAAAATTGACCCTTTTTATTTTTACAGTTATTTTGAAGGCACGTGCACTAAAAAGCGTAACACCGATGCGCGTTCTTTAAATTGAAGTAGGAAACACTTTTGTTTTACTTTCAAAAAAATTACGCGTAGAATTCAAGCACTCGAGGTTTCTTTATTGTTTTGCAGTTTTTAATATATCACAGCAGAAAATCCCACAAAGAAATCCGTTACTAAGGAAATGAATTATTTGGAAGTGTAATTTTTTATTTTCTGTAAATACATAAAAAACATTTAAAATTAGGTTTATGTTTAATTAAATATCGACTTTTTTACTGCTATTACATTTACACATACATTTTTCAAAATTATACCATTGTTCGTTAAAAAAATTGCATACCTGGGGAAACTTCTTTTCAATTTGCTCTAACACGAAATGGATTCTATATAATTAAAAAAACATTAAATTTTATTATTGTAAAATAATCAATTTTTTGTGAAAAATATTTCTACTTTTTTTTGACTATTCGATTAAAAGCTGGGAGGATTAGATTCCATTTTGCAAAAATACTGCGACTTTACCTAATATGGAAATAAAACCAAGTAAGTTATAAGAAAATGAAAAAGAGCAAAAAACAAGACGATGCGTTGAAAGCTAAGCTGATATCTGGTTCGAGCTCAGGCGAAGTAAAGACATTCTGACCGTCTTCGCCAAAACAATCCGTCCTTTCCGAAATGAAATGTGATACTTTCCCCATGGTTCAAAGCCAATGTTAAACAGTAGGTCCTCTAGCACATAGAAAACACTTTAAAAGCGGCAAGACAGACATATTAGTAGAAACACTTCCAAATAACGAAGCTCTATTGAGAAGGAATATTCTATAAAGCAGAACGAAAGTGGCTTAACGTAAAACAATGAGAAATTGATCTATTGACGTATGCCTTCCCACAAGAATATATAGCTCCTTAGGAATAAAATCAAAATTCGAAAATAAAACATACTCGACAGTTAGTAGTGCATAACACTTTCCTAGTAAGAGTAATGATTTCACTTATGCCAACGTCTTACGTGCTCTAAAATAATCTTAAAAAAACGATTGTTATTTAAATTATAAAATAATAATCATATCAAATTTTTAGCATAAAGCAAAAAATGCACAAAACACTTTTTCGAAACTAAAATGTGTTTTGTGCATTTTTTGGTTTATGCTAAAAATTTGATGATTAATATCGAGTTACACTACTTAAACCACTTATCTATTGATTATTATAAAATAATAGAAAAAACAAGCAACTGATGTTTCGGGTCGACATTATTGACTCTTTAAGTCAGCATTTTTAGAGAACATGATCGAGAAAAAATACTATACCAGCTGATCTACCAGAAGAAAATTACAAAAATTAATGGATGGCATTATATTACTTGATTTACGAAATTAAATTAGCATTTCGAAAGTATTGTAAGCAAATTAATCAGTTAATTAAATTATTCTTCTCGTAACTCAGTAAAAGCATAATTTTGTATAATATATTAATTTGAAGTGCGGACAAGAGAAAATCCGAGCGAAGAGCCTGGAGGTTGACCATTTAACCTACCCAAAAGGCTTTATAATTAAATTTAACAACAAAAAAATATAAAATATTTCAACATTAATATAATTTAATGATTGAAGATTTTCAAACTGAATAGTCACATTAAATTCGTTAATTTAATGTATGCTGATTGATGTTCCTAAAATATAAAAAATTAGAATTATCGATTAATCCAAAGATTGCATTCAACTTCAAAGTGATCTGATAATAATCAGAAGTTGTCATAAAATACGCATGGCTTACAATTCAATAATCACTCATAAAACTGAATAATTTAGAGGTCTTGGTATGAGAATTACAATAATATCGTGTAGAAAACATTCAGAGAACATTCTTGTAATAGGAGGGCGAGGGAGGGGGGATAATCTAAATCTCAAGTTTTTCTACAAATTTCTGAAGAGCAATATTGATTTGATGAGATAGTTTCTAAAGCTCAAACTAATTCATGAATTAAATCATCAATTTCTTCGTCATGCAACTTTGAGCGTGTAATACAGAAGTTAAACGTCCAACTTCGCGTGAAAAAATTGACCAATAAATTCATCAATTTATTGAAAAAATAAAACATGTTCTAATTTTCGTCAATTTTCTTCTTTGACTTCTGGTGTTATTTTGTATTTTATTACCTAAATGAACAATTTTTGTTTTAAAAAGATTCTCGAAATATTACTATCACAAAATTATAAAGCTTCAGGTAATATAAATTGTGTTACCACTATATACCCTTTAAAGCACTTACAGACTTAAAATTAATACCCGTTCCGCAGTAGTTAATTAAAATCGTTATTTTTACAGTTATAGCCAAGCTAAAAGAGTTAATTCATGAGCGAAGAAGTCGGGAGTGAATTATTTTTCGCGAATCGATAATTAGAAAACCCAATTATAAATTAAATTATTATTTTATAATAAATCAAGCATATTTTTCCAATCTCGCCAGTAAATAATTACTAACGCTATTAACTAGATATTATCTAACAAAAAATAAACATTTTATCTACCCTTGTTCTTAAAGTACTATTTTATATATTATCTTTGCGGTTAAAGTTACTTGTTCTACTATTTTCAGTCGAACAAACCGCACTTTAACATTTGCTATAGAACAAAAAAAAATTCTCACTTTTCTTTAATTTGCAAAATTTCAACTTGTTACAAATTGTTAGTTAAAATGTTAAAAATTAGAACCAATTCACTGCATCTTTTGCACTTCGTGGATTATTTTTACTATGTAGTATGTAGACAGGATTAATAACTTGATGATCATGAAGCACATAATATCCAACATCAATGGAAAACGGACATTACACAACTCAGCATGCAAGGCAATTATTTGCTTCCGTACCTTGAGTTGACTAACGAGTTGTCACTGGGGTCAAGTATTACAATTTAAAGTCGCCGGTATAAGTCGAATTTTATTAATGTATTTATTTTATTCAATTAAGAAATATTTCTTTTCAGCCAGAACAATAAATAAAGATATTATACAATAATTGTATGATATAGTAATTATTTATTGATAGGCAGACTATCCTAAAAAATTTTTTAAAAATACGTAATCTCGTCAGAGCCAAAAATGCCTACCCGAAAACATTAGTCAAATTAAGATCTAACCAGACCACCATTAATTTACTTATAAATTTATTATTAAAATTTTAAATGGAGCAATCGTCTGCCCTCTTAGAACTTATAAACAATATAAATTTTTACTCAGACCTAAATCTGACATTTATTTTAAAGATTTAAAATTAAAAATCTCGCGTGTTAATTCACATTATAAAAAAAATTTTTTAAAAGGTTACTGGGGGGTTAAGCCCGTTCCTCGGCTTAAACCATTCCCTTAATTATTCAAGTGCTTAACTATAATTTCCAATGAAAAATGACTAATGTTCTGCCTAAAAATCTAATTCTTCAATATTGTACTTCTCATGGTGCGGATCCGGAATTCTGCAATGCCGATAAAAGTTAACTTTTACGTGTTCATTATAGGCCGAGTTTAATAAATATTAATATATTTAAACAACATAAGCAAGAGTAACCAAAAAAAATATTAGGCGAAGACAACTAAAATCCCAGACATATATAATTTTTTTTTTTAATTTTAAAGAACATTTCTCAACTTCGTACATCTTTATTCAGCCTTTTGCCTCACTTATAAAACTTTTCCACTGCCGTTAATAATTATTATAAGGGTCTCCTTTATTTTTTACCTTGCTTGCTGCAAGTTCTATCTTTCACAACAACTTCCTTGTATTTTTCTAGAATTTACCTCTCATAAAATTATGTAAAATCCTGGGATTTCGAGATAATATAATAATATAGTCCAATCAATACAAATACAATACAAGTAAATACAAATTATTATCAAGAAAAAAATATATGCGAGTAGAGAAAAAAAAACTAGATATGGCGAACTTAACCTAAAAAATTGTTTTTTTTGTGAGAGATAAAACTACAATTCCAATCGGAGAAAGTTGTAGGTTTTAAGAATACCTAACAAATGCGAGCAGAATCATTCAAATCGGTCCATTAGTTTTCGAGAAAAATCGAAAAACCGTTAAAAACCGAGTTTTTTTTTGTTTTCACCATAACTTTCATAAATTGCCATTTAAATGTTTGCTATTCACTGAAAGTATAGCCCAACGCAAACAAAAAAGCTGCTTTTTGTAAATTTTAAAAATATTTTTTCTTTTTCGAGATATGGCGACTTTTTGAAGAAAAACAGATCGAAAATCGACCCCTCTTGTATGAGGGATAGTCGTAGAGCAGTAGTTCTGAACCTTTTTAGTAGTCAGCACCCCCTTAAATCAGAAAATAAGCTCTCGCTTGTGTTTTATGTGTGTTTATATTTTGTTGAAAATGTGTTTATATTTTTTATTTATGAAAAGACATTTAATATTGCATAAACAAATGAATACATTTAAAATATAATATAGTATTTTGGATTAATTTTTTGAAAATTCTCTCGCAACCCTAGAAATGCTCTCTCGCACCCCCAAGGATGCACACACCCCAGGTTAAAAACCACTGTCTCTACGATCTGTCTCTGTGTCTACGATCATTCCTCGGGCAAAAAAAAACGATTTTCGAGAACGTCTTTCTTTAGAAAAATCGCCATGCAGTAGAGTCTCGTTTATATGTAGTATTGTTTGCAAGCCCTATCCTGATAATCGAGATTTACATATTATAACTGTGATATCATCTTTTATATTAAAAATGCTCGTTTGTATCGTACACATACTAGTTATGCTTAAATTACATTTACAATAATTAATAGAAAACATCAAATTATATTTGAATGTAATTAAAAAATTACTTTCAAGCAATAAAAGTGTTTTTGTGCACTGCTTTTTAACTAATTTGTACTTTTCGAAGACTTTTTCCTCATATAAATATTTTATTTTACGGGAATACTTATCAGACATTTTTTGTTTAAAAATTTCCTTCCCTTGTCATATAATAGTTCCCAAAAAAAAATTTAATTGTACATATAACTGGCAGATCCATATAACTGGGTGTTAATATAAGCAAGACTACTGTATTTCAAAAAAAAAAATCAATACTTTTAAAATTTACAAAAAAGAGTTCCATCGGTTTGTTTTGCTGTACTTTCAGTAACAGCAAGCATTTAAATGTTAATTTGTAAAAGATATGATAAAAACAAAAAAGCTGTTTTTACAATTTTTCTCTAAAACTAATGGGCCGATTCTGATCGCATTCGATAGCTATTATTAAAATCTACAACTTTCCGCTTTAAGTTTTTCCGATTGGAGTTGTAGTTTTTGTTTTTTAAGTTCGTCATCACATCTCCACAAGCAAAAAACGCTATCTGTTTTCCCCTGCACGCCCGTATTTATGATAATTTAACAACATGGAGCCTTTACAGATTCATTGGACTATAAGGTCGAAACCAGACTGATTTCGGTAACTGGTGGAGGGAGGATGCTATTGTTACCAGTTTGGTTCTGGGCCACTAATCAACCGCAGCATAGCATAGGCGAAATCAATGTAATTCTTACATTACATTTATTTTAACAAATTCCTATATACGAACGAAAATTGCATGGTTTATAAATAAACGAACTGATTTTATTGAATCGACCTGTGTTCAAGTGTGTGCTGTACAATATGTAAAATTGTATTCTTACTGCCGGTCAATCAGCTGCACAACCTGTAATAAGTTATGAGTCAACATACCAAGTGGTTAGTTTCCACCTGGATAAAATCCAAGTTATTCGTTTTAAATGTAACATCCTGTCGGCTATTTTAGATTCTTAAGAAGTCTACAAAATCTCTCAAATCCCTGTAAAATGACCCTGTTTGAATTATTTCGCCACTAAACTGTTAAGAATTGAATGAACTAAATTTTAAACCGTTAATGCAGGCGAGAAACTTTCGAAAACCTGTTGAAAAGCTTCTTTTGCATTCGGAATAACATTTAATTTTCTATAAGTTTGTAAAAGCCCACCAAAACTAGGTTACAAACCTATCAGCTGTTCAAATATTTGTTATCTTCGTACCTTAACATAAGCAGTAATTATTTCGAGTTTTGGACAGAATGGTCGAACTCTGCCCTTTGTGATTCATTTAAATTTGTGAATTTAAAGAATGCGGTGGATGAGACTCGGGAAAAATATCTTGAGTCATGCTTGCAGAAGTTTTAGTTATCCTATCGAGCAGATATTTTTAATAAACACCGGTTTGGCGTAATCCAGGCGATTTATCATGATAATAAATTTGGTAAACAAAATTTCGACACTTTTTCCAATTACGCTAACGACCGCATACCGGCGTAGACTTGTTTTCGTTATCCAAATTATGATTATTATGGTATTTAATTTTTTGCTAATGAAAGGTAAACAGTAGGAACACCAAAATAATGTGTAGCCGTTTAAAGAGGAGAAAAAATATTTAGTAAACACAAACACTCCGGTCGTTAAAATAACAAATTATTTTCTATTAAAATAAAAAAAGTAGACCGCTAAAACTAGTTCTGCAGCATTGCCGACCTACCTAAAAATTTAAATAGGTCACTTTTATAATGTGCAGCTTACATTAATTTAGATAAAACAGACAATAACAAAAAATTCTATATAAGCACACAGACACAGCTGTTATCATTTTCGTACAAGTTAATCAAGTTGAACGTTAGCTTGTGTCAGAAGCGCACCATTAAGATTATCAAAAAAGGAACCCAAAAAATTGATAACAAACTCATAAACAATTGATTTTTTTTCGATTTCGCACTAATAAAATTTTATGTAACGCAAAAATTCAGATATGTATTTCGAAATCGCTGCGCCATGAATGTTGTGTGCGATGACGTCTCTTTATTTTTAGGGAGTGTAAAAATATTAACGCGAATTTACTTACGTTTTTTTGAAAACCGTTTCGACTTTTTAGCTAAACAACCGACTTAATTTTTCGTTAATAATGTATAAAAACATACAAGTTCATATCACTTTCGAGACTATTTTATACTTGGCAAATTTATTAATCACTCATTAATCAAATAAAAGAGCACATTTCAACAGCAATTGTTTAAATTGATACACCAAAACTTAAACTATTACTTTTTTACACTTTCATTAATTTAATATCAAATTTACATCGAAAATTTTTAAATTACAAGCACTCGCGATCATACTTGACCATGTAAATCCGCCATTGCTATTTTTCGATCCAACAATGCATTGCGTGTCATACCAACATGAATTCGTCGTAAAATAAAATTACACCACTCCGATAATAGTTTTGATAATAAACATTATTTAAATTATCTTATAAATGTATTATTTATTAATTACTAACTACAGTCATATTGGAAACTTGACGCAAATTACTTATTATCTAAGTTATTTTGTTTTTTAAAATACACAACCACGTTCGTGCATATAAATGCGCGTTCGCGGAAGTACTTCACATACAGCTGGACGAATTTTTCGTGGCAGTTGACAGATGGGTAGACTATACATCAGTATTCTCGATGCAAGGAACTATGAACGCAATACATTTTGCTCGACTATTCCCAAACTTATTCCCTACCAATTTCACGTAACTCGTTTTTTAGTACATTTTCCGACCGATTCGTTCTCAGCATCCGCAGCACACAGAGGGCTCAAATTTGGCACAAAGTAGGTTTACACCAGAGCAAAGTGACGAACGAAAAAACAAAAAAAAATAAAACCAAATTTTGGACAGAAGGGTAAAGAGAAATGGAGGGCTAAATGGGTTATAGCCCCGGGGCGTAAACTTTTTGGGAGCGGAAATTTTTAGCCTTAAAAAGGATAAAAAATTATTTACGATCTTCTTTCGGACATAGCAAATTAAATGATATGAGTATTTTATATACAGAGAATAATTTAATTAATAACTTAAATACGAGTGATATTATAATATTAATCAATTTGTTAAAGAAAAAGCTAGGAAAATAAATAATATATAAATTACTTTTGTTTTTTGTTTACTCTAAAGTTTGTTTCTGTTTATATAGAGTGCTCCAGATGCACCTTACAAACTTAGGTGCCAATTAGAGGACACTTTTTTAAAAACATTTTTAACAAATTTTTTTTTCTAAATTCAAGCCTTCGAGAATTAGGCTTTTTTAAAGCATTTTTTTAAATTTCCACTTTTATGAGGCCATAGCGCAGAAAATATTGGTTTTTAAGTAAAAATAAATTATTAATCTATAAACTAGATTTAAACCTTTTATTGTCTAAAATAAACGGCTTTCGAGATTTTTTATTTTGGTTTTTTTTTCAAAACAAATCCCTTCAGAGCCGCCCTAAAATATAGTACAACGCCCCTGGGCTACTAAAATTAATACAAAACAGAAAAAGTCAATTTATTACTATTACACTAAACAAAAACGTAATATTCACACAAAATTAAGTTTTGAAAAAAAAACAAATTAAAAAAAATATTGAAATTTTTAACTTTAATTTATAACTCGAAAATTTTTAGACAATATAAAAGGTTTAAATCTAATTAAAAAAGCACTAATCTATTTTTACCCAAAAATCAATATTTTCTGGGCTATGACCACATGAAGGTGGAAATTAAAAAAGAATTGCTTTAAAGATGCCTAACTCTTGCAGGCTTGAATTCAGAAAAAAAAATTCTTAGAAAAGTGTCCGCTATCACCTGTATATCCAGGGACATCCTGTACATAAAATACTCATATCATTTAATTTGTTCTGTCCCAAAGAATATCGTAAATGATTTTTTATCCTTTTTAGGACTGAAAAAGATCAAAATAAAAATTGCCGCCCCCAAAAGGCTTGCGCCCCGAGGCTATAGCCCTGTGGTTAAGGTGGCCCTGATCCCTTTTACAGAAAATCAGAAAATAGTAAACAAAACAAAAAATTAAATTAATTAATTTTATTGAGAAATTATTTTATTAATTAAAATAATTATAATCTTATAGAACAATCACGACTGTGTATTGAAAATAAGAGTAGTCTTTTTGAAGATTTTCTTAAATAATGTAATAGCTTAACCTTAATTAATAAAATAATTTTTCAATAAAAATAAAAATTTTGTGAATTTAATTTTTTATTTTGTAACTGCCTTGTTTATTATTTTCTGTGAAATGGATTAGTTTTTCAAAAATTTTTACTAGACAAAAGTTGTAGTCCGTTAAATTTCCTATCCGGAATGGGGCGTCAAAATTTTTATAAAATGTTTCATTTAAAAGATACAGGGTTTTGAAAAAAAAATCAAAATAAAAAAAGCTCAAATTTTCAACATTATTTTACCTACTTTTATTCATAACTCGAAAGCCGTTGATTTTAGCCAAAAATTATTCGATTTAGTTTGTAGATTACTATCTGTTCTTTAAAAAAGCACTAATCCATTTTTACTAAAAAATTAAAATTTTCGGGTAGTCCAGGAGCGTCGGCCCTAATAATACAATAATTTAGAATTGAAAAGGAGGAAGGAAGAGGGAAAATAAATTTGGTTTTTTTTTCGGTGAGCTGGTCTAAATGGATGTTTTAGAGAATGTCCTTAAGCAGTTTAAAAAAGATAGTTCTATTCGACCATCGAAAATCAGATAGACAAATGAAATTTGGATACCATCAGGTACGGATTAATGTATAAGCCAGCTAAGCCTTAGCATTAGAGAGTTAAATTTCGGTAGGCGGTGACGTCCCTGCATATTTAACAAAAAAAAAATTTAGCACTAGTATTTGTTCATAAATTGTCAGAAAATAGATTTTGAAACTCAATTAGCAAAATTTGATTCAATGAAATGCAGCAAAAACAATAATTTTTCGAAACCGTATTCTCTAGAGTTGTCAAAAGCTTTTGGTCTAGAGAGGCCAACTAGATATTAGTTACCGATATCAAATTCCTGAAAATTTAAATTTTATTGTATAGATCAGTGCATAGATATTGATTGGTATAAGTTTGTAAAATAATTTTAAGCTACGACTTAAATTGTATTAATTGTAGACGTAAATTTATTATTTTTCTTATGCAGAAATACACAATTGTGTAAATTTTACACATACGCAATTGGTATTATAACTTGAAAATCGTTAATTTTAGACAATAGAAAGTTATAATCTAACAGGTCCATGCCCCCCCCAAAATGTTCAAAAAAAAATTCTTTAAAAGTAAAAAATTTGAATTTTGAAAATAAAATACTTGAATTCAATTATTGGAAATAAAAATAGTTAAATGTGAACGATTTGTCAAAGAATTCATTAGATACATTGGCAAAATGTTCTGAAAAATTTTTTTCCAATGTCAGAACCCTATTAAAAATATTTACAATATTACCTCTCGACAACTGCCGAGAAAAGTTTTTTTAATTTAAAATGAAACAAAACTTATTTAAGAAATTCTACTGGTGAAGAAAGGCTAAACGATCTAGCGCTCATGAATATTCATAGAAATATAAATTTTGATTCCATTATTATAATAAATAATTTTGCGAATAACAAAGAAAAGCGCTTAACTTTTTATGTAATGTTTGTTTTAAATAAAAATAAATTAAATAATAAATATAGAAAAAATTTGTTTGTAATATTAAAAATTCCCGGAAGGGAAACCCTCGAAAATTTTACTTTTTACAAGTACCCCCTCCGAAATGAAATCCTAGCTACGGGCCTGTAATCTAATTTTATTAATATGATGTATTAACACAAACATGTTTCTCTGTAAAATATTTAAATATTGAAGGTTTATATTTTATTTACGATTATATTGCAATAAGATTATGAAAATAGAAACTTCTATAATCTATTCCATATGGCTAACGCCTCAATGGACAACACAAAAATCACAATCAGAACCAAATTTTATAAAAATTTCACACACCTGTTTTAGATTGAATTACGACTCGAGATTTTCTTAATTTTATTTAAAATCAAATGCAATAAAATTTAATTTAAAAATGAAGCGAAAAGTCAACGTAAACTAAAGATTTTTGTTTAAATTAGCAAAAACTATTTTCCGTTTATTATTAAAATGATCGAAATTACATTGCATTCTTTGAAAACCAACTGCTAATTTTGTGATAAATAAAAATCAGTTTCTATTAATGTAATTCTTTAATTTCCAAAAACTAACCTTTTGA
Organism: Cantharis rustica; assembly: GCA_911387805.1. Lineage (NCBI taxonomy): Eukaryota > Metazoa > Arthropoda > Insecta > Coleoptera > Cantharidae > Cantharis > Cantharis rustica. Next base: position 25,962,977 of record OU426877.1, on the reverse strand, counting down.
AAATTTTGAAAACAATTGCAAAACAAGTATCAATTAATGGTGAGAACGAAATAAAATTAAAATAAAAGAATCAATTTCCTGAACATATTCAAATTGACGGTCCGAATTTTTATACTAATTTATTGATAAATAATAATCACATAGCTAGTAGGATAAAACTTAATGTTTTTTATGATTTTCCTTATTATTTTCGGTACCATTAATTTCACTTTTTTTCCTTAAAGTTTTTTGTAAAACATGAGCATTCGCAGGTTCAATTCTTTTATAATAATGTTCCTTGGTTTCCACCACTTCAAAACCAAACTTCTTGTAAAAATCAATAGCACCTTCGTTATTAACTTGAACATGCCTAAAAAAAGTAATCATTAGGAATAAAATTTTAGATAGAGTAAATATTAAAACTTACAAGAATATACTATCAAATTCGCCATCCTTTTCGACAAAATTCAAAACATGTTGTACCATCATGGTTCCGATTCCTAAGCGGCGGTAAGGATACAGACATCCTAAAGTCATAATATATAGACGCCTGGACTTTTCTGAAGTATCAATTCTACAGCACACGGCACCCACAACAATATCATTATAATATGCCAATTTAGCCAATTCTCCAGCTTCCAAGACATCCTTATAAAATTTATCGTTGTAAGATACTGGAAACACAACAGTGTTAAGCTTCTTCAGCTGTTTTATATTGTGAGGGGTAACATTGCCTAATTCAATATGTGCTCTGCAAAAATGATAAAATTATTTCACGCCGACATAACCTTAAAACTCAAAATTCTTACACTGTCATTTTACTAGGTATAATAATGTAAATTAATTATCTAAAAAAATTTAAAACGCGATTGCATTAAATAACTTAACACAGGTAAATATAAAAATTCCGTTTAAAAGTGAATATTTGATTTTTTTCTCGTTAAAAAATACAAACCGCACAAAATATTTAAATGTCAAATATCGTTGCCATGATGAGAAATGGAAGTAACTATAATTTAATTAAGGGCAGTGGCGTATCCCACCCAATTCGCATCGCCAATTGGCCACATTGGCGGCGATAACGTCTGCATCCGTGCGGAGTACAGCTAAATCTTTATTGCCGCCACTAAGTAAACACCTACTATTATTATATTATTAAAAGCGTTTTTCAAACACTGATAATTAAATATCTTAGATGCCAAGAGATACAAATAACTTTGGCTAGAACTACAGCAGTGGTTTGATGTGATCTCCGGTCGAGCAGTGGCGGTTTTAAAGAACAGGCAAGGTAGGCCCGGCCTACCCAAAATTTAATGTCCATAAATAACATTTTCTTTATGTACAATATAATTAATATTTTAATATTATGGACAATTAATATTTGTTACTTTTTATTATTTGCACTTAAAATTGCAACAACAGCTGAAAAAATTAGCGTGTTTTATATTTTTATTTGTATCTGCTTCAAAGTATTATAGTGTAGGCACTGGCCTAGCTTGGTACATATAGCGCAATGTAACAGTAGGTCCATGACGCCAGATACAGCAATACTGTAGCTTCAATAGCCAGCGCTTAGGCCCGTGCCTACCAGATACTTGCAGTTATATGATACCTCGCCATAAACAGTTTTTCTTATCGGACACATGCGAGCGAGATTTTAAAGCTGTTTAGATGACAAAAAAGAATATTTATCTCAAATTAAATATATTAATTAAATAACAAAAAAAGAAATTAAGCGGTATTTTGCACTTTGTAGTGTATTTTTATTATTGCAAAATAGTTTAAGCGGTAGGTATTGTTATTGCGGGATCGCCTATCTTCACTTGCACTGTTATCAATACAAAAAGACATTCTTGATGAATTATTAAAAACGGACACATTTCACGACAATGTCATAGATAGATTTACGAAGAGCAAAAATAAAAAAATCAATCATTGTTTATAAATACTATAACATAATGTACAGTTAGCAATGTAAATTGCTTCTTTTGGACACTGTTTTTATTATATAAAAATTGTTTTTACAGCAATACTTATTAGACATTTTTTGTCGAAAATTTCATTGTCTTCATTTTTGTTCTTATACATTTTTTTATTTTGTCACTTTGTTTTCGACTGAGAGTGGCTTAAAGCAGCCTCGGTAAAACTTTTTAATAAAATTAAAAATGCACAATGGTTTTCTCGAGGGATTCCCATGGGATTTTTACCGAGGCTACTTTAAGAAATCACTCTCGATCGAAAACGAGGCGACGAATAAAAAAATGTTTGAAAACAAAAATGAAGGGAATGAAATTATCTACAAAAAATGTCTGAAAAGTTTTTTGTAAAAGCGATTTTTATATGCTAAAAAGAGTTTTCAAAAAGTACAATTTACATTGCTAACATAGGAGCGTCCGAATACTTTTTCGAGTAACTGTAAGTAATTCTATTATTTAAATAAAATGACTTAATAGAGCATATTATTATAACTCAAGAAAATATTCACGATCTTCCCCAGATTTTATCTATTTATAAAATATTGCTGGCCTATCCAAAATTTTTCCCCACGAGCCGCCACTGCGGTCGAGTTGCAGCGCCGAAATTGTGGGTTAAAATCTCGGATTCTACAAAATTTCTTAGCTAGGCTTTCCGATGTTCATCAACTCGCTGTGAATTTAAATATTAGTTCTATATTTAAATAAGTTTGGTCAATTGGCAGAACGTCAAGGTAAAAAAACGTTTGCTAGAGTGCGATAATCCGAACCTGAAGATATCATAGATATTTCAAAAAAATGCTATCAATTCGTTGGTTGAAGTATGTTGGGTTGTGTGAAGCTACTTGCATCTTAGATCGATGGGTGGAGCCAACCACATGAAAATAGCCAATACAGTATACGCATTTCGTTTTCGCGGTTTTTGGCTTTTTTTATTAAATTTTGAGTATTAAGCGTCCTCAAATACTCAAATACTATAATTTCATTATTTTAAATTTTACAAAAACTAACTTTAAAGTCTAATTTATTAAAGTTAAAGTAAAGGAAAAAATTCGCAGCAAATTGTTTCCATTATTTTTAACTTCCTCTATTCAGATTATATTTATTTCAAACCGTTTTATTCCAATTCAAAAAATATAACTTGTAACCTTTAGCTTCTAACCTTTGCTTTGCTCTTCTGAAAAACTGAAAAAAAAATTTATTTAGGGTATTCACACTTCCTTGTATATTTCGTTGTATTTCTACACTCTAGTAAATATACACAAGTTTACTAGGGTGTATATGGTTGCATAGCTATTTCCCATAAGAGCAAATACACCCTGGGTGTTGTATTTCTAAATAGCCCTCGAACGTGTTTTTTCTACCGTTGTATTTGAAAACCAATATGGCGGACAACAGCTGATCAAGTGCAAAAGTATTTTCTACGTTTACAAATACCATTTTACAATACAATACAATTTTTCTTTTTATGATTTTCTAGGCATTTTAATGTATAAATCACTACTATTTTAACCATGTGCCGAAACTATGGTTAATAGAACAATAACATAAACAATAATTGTAAGGTTATGTATCACATATATCACATCAAATACAATTATTAATATCATAGGTGTGTTCACAGCTATGGTATTTGGCCGTTGTAAATATACAACGTTGGTAAATATATAAGGGAGTGTGAATACCCTAATTGTATATTATTCTGATGTCATTTATTTTGAATAAATGAATGTGTTTGAATAACCTATAAAACCTAATATAAAATTTGAATAACCCACCCAGTATAGATCTATTTTCCAATCGATTACGTAATAACTATTTTCTCCAAACGTTGAAAAACTTGATTTTATATTATTCAATTGCCAAATTCACTTTTTTATATAATAATTAAAATATTTTTGTTTAAAATTTCTAATTGCTTTTTTTTTCAAAAATAGTTTTATTTTCTAATTTTTTTCTCATGGGTGTCTCTGTAACTGTGGAGAATCTTTGAGGTACTGATAAAAAACACTTTTTTCAAATAAAATTTTTGTCCAAGTCTAAACCCTTGAGGGGTATCTTTCTGTAAAGCAATTTATTGATTTTTTGATTTCAAACGGCCATAACTCCGATATTATTAATTTTTTAGGCTTAACAGATTAGAACTTTTTTAAAGATCCTTTGCTTGTCTACAAATTAAGTTAAAACTTTTTATCGTCTAGAATCAACGCATTTCGAGTTATAAATTAAATTAAGAAAAAAAATGTTAAAAAAATTTAGGTTTTATTTTTTTTTACTTTTCTTGCAACCCCGTATCTCTTAAACGAATCGTCTTAGAAAAAGCTAATGGCCCAAAACAGATAGGGAATTTAATTGGCTACAACTTTAGTCAAATAAATTTTTTTGGGAAACCAACCGTTTTTACAGAAATTCTGAAAATAATGAACAAGGTGTAGGCAAAAAAAATAATAAAGTAATTAACAATATTAACAATTGACAATAATAAATAAACAATATAAATTAACAAAGTAATTATAACAATGTCGCTCAAACGTCAAATGCTACAATACTTTTTGACATTAAAACAAATGCTGTAAATCAAATTGAGATTTTTAGCAATTTTGTGCATTTATTTTTTTTACCTACACCTTGTTCATTATATTCAGAATTTCTGTAAAAACGATTGATTTCCCAAAGAAATTTATTTGACAAAAGTTGTAACCCGGTAAATTCTCTATCCGATTTGGGCCGTCAGTTTTTTTCAAAGATGTTTCGTTTAAGAGATACGGGGTTTGCAAGCATAGTCAAAAAATAGAAAACCTCAGTTTTTTAACATTTTTTCCCTTAATTTAATTTATAACTTAAAATGGGTTGATTCTAGACAATAAGAGGTTATAACTTAATTTGTAGATAAGCGAATGATCTTTAAAAAAGTTCTAATCCGTCAAGCCAAAAAAATCAATAATATCGGAGCTATGGCCGTTTGAAATCAGAAATTCAAAATATTGCTTTAAAAGGAGGTATCCCCGAAGGGTTTGGACTTGGACAAAAATTTTATTTAAAACTTTGTCTTAGAAAAGTGTTTTTTATATCACCTCAGTGGTTTTCCACGGTCACAGAGACACCTTGTATTTTCAAATTAAATCAAAAAGAGAAAAACATGAAATCAAATTATGGTTGAGTCCTTGTCCTTGTATAAGAAATGTAAATTATAAGCTTTAAATAATTTTAATTAGAATTGTAAAAAAAACACAAAACTTTCGAAGATTTACTATAAATCGATGCACCATTATTTAAAACTATGTTAAGTGAAGTTTACCTTCGACACATAAAATGCGCATTTAATTTTTGGAACGCAATATTTTTATTAACATACAAAAACTAACTAATTAAAATTATTCAAAAATAATTTGAATAAGTTTCATGAACTTGTCTGTTTTATTGAACTTACATTAATGAGGTAGAGCAAGATGAAGATATTAACAATCCAAAGACAGTTCATAGTGTCGGTTATTGTCACCTTCATCGCACGAAATTTATATAAAAATATTTTTCGAAAAGTATACATAAGGAAGTAAATACGGTATAAATCGCCTTTTAAATAAATTTCTTTTTGCCATCTTTAATCCATCGATAATTCTTTAAATAGTATTTAAAAAATTAAATTTCAGGAAAAAGAAAATTCTAATTTCTAATAAAATATCAATTTTTTAAAATAAATATTAAGAAATTAATATTTCGAAAAATCTTTAATATCTCAAGAAGAATGCGGCAGCATTTTTGGAAACGCTGCTTTTTGTTTTTAAAATAAAGACCAATTATAATTCATGAAAAAAATTAAACAACGATAATATATTTATCAAAAACAACAATAAATTATCAAAATAACTTGTTATGCCTTTTTTCACCTTGAGATCAGAACCGTAGTCAAATGATTTTAAAGAGAGTCAAAAACTTGATTAAAAAAGACAATTTTATTATAATATATTTTCGTAAGTGCTAGAAACTATGAATAGGTAAGATACTTCGCTGAAAACTATTTCGCCGTCGCTGTTTCGCCATCGACTATTTATTTTTTTAATGTCAAAATGAGCATCCAAGGAATTTTTTCAAAGAGTGGAAAGCAAACTAACTATATTATAATTTTAAAAAACAAAAGTTCATACTTAACATCACACCCGCTAGCTGAGTAATTACGATATTTGCGTGACCGAATACCGAAAAACTTATTTGTAATAAAAAAATTATAGATCAAAAGTAGTGTAAATTAATTTTTTTTCAAAAGACTGTGGAATACTTGAAAAATAAAACCTTCAAATTGTAATTGTATGGGACTTCATTCCCAATATGGCATATAGAAGAATCGATCAAACAGCTATTAAACAAAGGTTAAGGTAATTATGGAAAAACAAACAAGTTCCTTACCTTAACAGTTTACGTTTAAGAAAAAATGTAGTTTCACACTATTACATAGTAATTCACAGCTACATCACTTGGAGAAAAATTCTTTTATGTTGACAAACCCACGAAGTGGACCTTACCTATAATAAAAAAGAAAAATTTTTTAGTATTTTCAGTCAAACTTACCTTTATCACTTCCGTCCTGTCGCAATAGTCGTCGTTTTTTCTTCAATTTTAGCATAGGGCATCAAACATAAGTTCAAACACTTGCACAACTTTGTAACAGGCACGAAAAATTTTTTTTAATAAACACTGATTACAACTATTAAAACCAATAATTAAATAAAAATTGATGCGCGATTATTTAAAACTTCTATCAAGCTTGTCCACAAAATTTCGTACATACACCACACTCTTGACCGCAAAATTACCGATTAAACTAATGAAAGGCCGATATTTGTATAATTGGAAATTCTATACACAAAAAATTTGGAAAACTTGAAAAACAAAGCAAAATACTGCGCGGAACTTCTGTTATTTCTAATTAGGGACCGTAGAATAAATAGATTAAATAGCTGAAACCTGACTTGCAACAATGGAATACATTTTTGATATAAAAAATCATCGTTTCCTAAAGAAAAATGTCTTTAAAACGTAAAATTATTGTCGTTTAGTTTTTGCACTTTTAATCAAAATAATTCTTACAAACAAACAAATAATAACTTTTAAGAATTGAGTTTGTTAATAGTTGAGGAAGCGGTTATTAAAACAATGAAATTGTTCGACGTTTTGAGTTGTTTATTGGCCTATTTTTAAGGCTTTAAGGGAAAAATGAAGCTTAACAAGCCACCATATTTCTGTTTTGAACTTCTATTTTTAAATCACCGATCCCAAAAACTCACGTGGTGCTCACAGTACAAATAAACTGAAATAAAAAATAAATAAAATAAAAAATGATTTTTTTAATTTTTTTTTCATTTCAGTTTACTTTTATTGTGAACACCACGTGAGTTTTTGGAATCGGTAATTTAAAAATAGAAGTTCAAAACAGGAATAGGGTGGCTTATTAAACTTCATTTTCCCGTTAAAGCCTTGAAAATGTGTCTATAAAAAACCCGAAACGTCGGACAATTTAATTGTTTTAATGACCGCTTTTCCAACTATTGACAAACTCAATTCTTAAAATGGAAAGTCAACAAATAACTTTCAACTTACATTTTTGTTTCTGGAGTTTTTTTGAAAAAACCAGTCAATTGACAGTGTTTTGACAATGTTCACGTCATGAAACAAAACTATAACGGCCGAAAAGAATTCTGCGAAACAAAAATCTGAGATAGAAAAAAACTACGGAAACAACACTGTGAAAAATGTGAACAAGTTTAATTTTGTAAAATTAAAACGTTCGTCCAAAAGCTGAGTCGTTCACTAACTTTCTTGTCCATGCAAAATAAAACATTTTATAACTCACTCGCATCTAAATTGCTGATATTCATAAAATCCAATTTCCACTATGATCGATAAGAACAAACCACCACCAAACCAAAATCTAAAAAAACATTTTTTTAACGAATAAACAAATTTATAAATTTTGTTCAACTTACGCCATCTTCAGGTTTGATTCCTTGATTGTGAAAAACAACACAATTAGAATACATTTTTGAGACGACCTACTTCGACAGCATTTAAAACAAAAGTGAGTACTAAGTTACATTTGATAGTCTAATATTTTTTGTTACTAAAATTTTTTTGTAATTTATAAGGTGCATCACCGATAAGCCATGTGTAATGTGTAAGCGGTAAGTCGGAAGTTAAAAAATTAAAATGTGAATTTTCTTGAAGCATATTTAAACATCTACACAGTAAACGTGAAAAATTGATTAATAATTTTCTGTTACTAAAATATTTGACCATAGTCCATTGCAGATCATTGCAAACAAACCTGTGGTTTCTAAAACCGGGGGGGGGATATGAAATAGAGTACTCTTAATCTTTCCCATTAGCTAATGAGTAATAAATTAATATAGAAAACTGACATGAAATCCTCAGAATATTTTTTTTAATTTTATTTTTGTATGAAATGTACCTAATAAATATTATTTAGTTTTATTAAAAATCATTCTACAGATTTTTTGTTAAAATGTTTTCCGGACGAAAAATAAAAATAATATTATGTACAAAAGGAAAACAGAAGATATCTTGGCTGTCTCGCAGAAAGGATCCCACGAATCGACATGGTTCATTTTGAACAACGAACTTTCTTTGTTCAGTTCTTAATTCATCTGTGTAATATCTTTCAACAACAATTTTTATAATAGCAGTTTTGCTGCTATTGTAGCAGTGTATAGTAGATAAAATATTTTATTTTTTTGCTCGTGATAATTTCAAATAATACTACTTACTTGATAAAAAATATATTATTGCAAAAAATCAAGCAATTTATTTAGTATGGTTAATTTGGTTACTGCCAGTCAAACCACTCCATGATTTGAACTTTTTTCTATTGACTATAGGAAAGAATCTTCTAAGCATATTGCAACAAAAATTTTTGAGGATTAGGAATAATTAGTTGTCGAAAAAATGTCATTTGAAAAGCAGGGACTTGTACAACGCGACACCGTATCGGGCTAGGGGTAACGACTAGCAGAGCCGTATTTAAGGGGGGGGGGGTACAATCTCCCCCCCCCCCTCCCCGAAATTATTTATCAATTAATAAAGTACTGAAAGTTCGACTGCAGTCGTAAAAAAACAGAAAAAACAAAAATAATTTTTACAACTACATATAACAAAAACATTAAACTTGGAGTGCTTAAATAAAAATAAAAAAAAAAAACCAAATTAAAAAATCGGAAATTCGTATTATAAACCGGCGATTGGCGACACTGGATTAAATACACCTACTACTAAATTGCAAAAATATAAAAACCGAAGATGAAGAATATAAAAATGCCCTAAATATTTACAGTACTGTGTAAAAGTCTGCGACCACTTAATTAATTGTTAGTTATTACTCTTATTCGTTAATTTTCGATTTTTTAAAAAATAATTATATCGAAATAAATGAAATAGGTATTTTATCTTAATTCTTACTATTATGGTAAAAATTTTAAATTGCAATAAATTGTTTGAACATAAATTTTATAACCACCATGAGCAGCATAGCTTAAAATAATACTTCCGCAATAAATTAGAGTGGGCATTGTAAACCCATAAATTGTTTTATATTTTGTACATTTGTACGTAAGTGTAAATTTGCTTACGATTTGTGAAATTTTCTTTCAATCTACTTTAGTTCTTCGTTTTGACAACATTATTTTACTATCGCCATCGGTAAAATAAGAATTTAGTTTGTAATTTTTATTCAAATTTTAAAATTAAAAAATTTTATTTAAAAACGGCTTTTTACATGAGTTTAAAATTAAAATATGAATAAGTTTAAACTTATTAAAAAAATCGTAGTAAACAAAACTTTTAAAATGGTATAAACAAAAATTTTACCCGCGATAACGCCCCCACCCCCTAGAAGTTAACCTGTAATCAAAATTTGTCGTTCTTTCGACAAATTATTTTCAACCATTAAATAAAGTTCATAAAAATCGAAATTTTCGGTGAATATCGAACTCAAATAAAGAAAAATCGCGCAAAAAAATAATTATTTTAATTAAATAAAAACAATTTTTTCACAAAATTTCAATTTTTTTGTGGTAACATTCAACAAAATACTTTCAAACAAAATTTTCTAATAACAATACTAAAAAATAAAATCTTAATTGCAAAAATACTTGCACAAAATTATACTCAAAAAATCAGCGGAGCAAAATATAGGCCTTTGTCGTTTCCGCCATCTTGGCATAAAAAACCTCCCTCTACTCACTTTTCTTCAAATATTACATTTCAAAAATTAATATAACAAAATTTAAATTTAGAAAAACTTTTTTTGTATTTTAATAAATTAGCTATTTATTTTGTAATTTTTTTAAAGCCCCCTTCAAAAATTTAGCGTTAGGGGGTTCAATAGGGTAGTGAATGCGCAAAATATGGCACTGCCTGCAGTTAGTGCCACCTAGCCTCTCCTACTCAATCTCGACTCTCACCTCCACGCTGATGAACCCTGGAAACCTGAGTAACCCAGCTAAAGATCGGATAACAAATCCTGGTGGAAGGCTGGGTCAGGGCAAACAAGAGCGAAAAACTCTCCTCTAAAAGAGAAGCATCGGCAGGCCAGGCTAGCACCCTACCGGCCGATGTAAACTAATAACTGCTCACAGAACCAATCACAATTCCTCGAATACCGGACGGATAACTACGATGACAAACACGGCGAGAACAAGGGAGAAGCGAGAATGGAGATCTAGAGTCCTACGAATGAGATGCTGGAACATAACATCATGGACGGGAAAGGACCAGCAGGTCCTAATGGAGATGGATAGATGCGCCCTCTCTGAAATCAAAAAGAAAGTGGCGATGACGGGCAAACCCATCTCCAGGACACTTCCGGGACGACCACTCAAAAGATGGCACGAGAGTTGGACTTCTGGATTTCAAGATAATCCGTGACACGGCATGACAAGAATTGGAAAATACAGGACTTAGTTCTAATTTACGAAGAAGAAGACTAAGAAGAAAATTTAGTCTAAATACGGCTCTGACGGCTAGTAATCTTTTCTGCTCCGAACGATCAGGTTTTCTGTTGACGGTACGTGTGCGGTGATATACTCTTACTCTTACTGTTCGCTGTAAGTTATTCTCACCACTCAGATCAACGCAGCCTAACCCGCGTCAGCGTATATTTTGGTCCAAGATCTCCAACGCCCGTTACTCGCTCACCAGATGAAGAAGATTAAAGCGCCTAGGGCGCTAAACACTTTACATGCCATTCCGTTACGCTACGCTGTCAGCTGTCTCAGATCGACGCGGTCTAACCCGCGTCAGCGTATATTTTGATCCAAAATCTCCAACGCCCGTTATTCACTCACCAGATGAAGAAGATTAAAGCGCCTACGGCGCTAAACGCTTTGCATTGCCATTCCGCTACGCTGTCAGTTGCTTATGGAGCGACCTTTCTTGCTCGACTTACACGCCAAGAACACGGCAGATGTTTATTTCATTCCTGACCTAAGTCAACAAACCGATAAAATTCACTACCCACCAACGTAAATTAAATTCAAGTAAATAAATTTATTTCATTTCATTTAATTTCTTTACTGCGTCTGCTATTTAATTACTACCACCGATGAAATAACAAGATTTTGGAATTGGAATTCCTTGACACAGAAAACTTTAGCAGCGACGTCTCAAACTCGATTGACAATCGTGTTTTAAATCGCGCAACTGTTTTAATTTTAAATTACTCACCACTCAGATCGACGCGGTCTAACCCGCGTCAGCGTATATTTTGATCCAAGATCTCCAACGCCCGTTATTCACTCACCAGATGAAGAAGATTAAAGCGCCTACGGCGCTAAACGCTTCGCATTGCCATTCCGCTACGCTGTCAGTTGCGGTCGACACCCGGATGAGCTCTTAATCTTCGAGTTCCACTGTTGACCTCCGGTCTTGTTTTGACAAACTCAACCATGACCTATCGTGAATCCATGTTAAAACAAAAATTTCCCTATCTAATTTTTTTTTTTTTATTTTTAAATTCGATTTTTTCGAAAACTAATGCCTAATCCTACAAAATTTTTGTTCTAGTATGCTTAGAAAAGTGTCCTCTTTCCAATAATCAATAGAAGTTAAAATTTCTACGATTTCTACAAGTTAAAATCGTGGGGTGGTTTGACTGACAGATCCCGTTAATTTAATGTAGGGTATTTTCGATACCTACGCTAGACTTGCTAAATCCAGCCTCGACATCAATTAATGGTTTAAACCCCGATTTTCGACCTTTACAATAGGGATATCGGCTATCTTAAGAGATCAAGGTTTATTAAATCAGGGCAAAATTAGCAAATATTTTCTAACAAATATTATGAAAAAATTTAACCTTTCATTTTTAGTTATTAAGATAATACTACCTACAAAAAAAATTAAAATTAAAACCGGGCATTTTTAATTAAGCGTTGTTTAATTAAACGATAAACGCATTTACCATTAATTTAAGATCAATAATCAGGAAGATGCTGGGCGAAAAATTAATTAACTTTTGTTTTAAATAATCAAACTAAACAAATGTTAAAATAATGAATTTTAACTGCGCTGTAAAGAATACATACTTACATAGAAACATAATAATTTTTAAAAAACACTAAAAAATGATAATAATTCACATTTAACAGGTTAGAACTTAGAATATTTGAATAAACATAAAATAGAATTCTGAAAAATTACGTTACTACAGAAATGATAAAAATTTAAAATAAAAAGTTTGTAATACGATATAAAGGCCTTTATTTCACAATTATTATTGATCTTCGGTCGTATTTAACATAAGAAAAACGTAAAAATAATGAGAAAACAAGAGAAAATATACAAAACAAAATTTAAAAAATTAAAAATAAACAAATCAAGAAATATTTTACTTTAAAATGAATGTGTGTGCTTACCAAATAACCAAATTTGTAGGTTAAATAAATGAAAATGAATCTTTAACCTATACTATAGGATGTGAAGTGGAGACGCACTGCGCCATCTAGTCACTTTGAAAATAATCAAAATTTCAAATTATATTATTCGTTTTTAAAAAGAATGCGTTGGAAATAAATTCATTACTTTTGTTTCAAATTAAATTAATTTTGAGTCTCGGCGTTTGCACTAGAAATATATTTTTCATTCAGTGTGATTTTGTGACTCAAATTTTAAGGCATTTAATTCATAAATTTTGTTGTCAAAATATTATAACTATGATATCAGAGAGTGTCATAAAAATAGTCATGACTGCATTTCACACCGATAACTGTCTTGATTGGAAGTAAATACGGGATTATGAAAAAATAAAACGAGAATATTAGTAATGCATTATTGTTTAATTAGGACACACTATAGTTGATTATTAAAATAGATATAATACTAACAAAATACTTGAAAATACTTTTACATTATTTGTATCAGATATATTTTTTTTACATTTAGTTTTATTTAACTGAAAAAAGATGGGAAGCACAAGGGTACAATAATGAGAAGTGAACATCAAATTATTTGATGTAACATATCACAAGTGAAATTCTCGTCTATACAAGATTATTTCAAACTACAACAATTTAATGTCGTCATCAGCACATAATTCTTAAAACTATGTTTTCTATAATCTAGATTTGCATTGATAAATGACTGTCTGTGCTTGATAATAATTATCGAAAAAAGGAATATTTAAATTTATTTAAATGCGTTTAATTATAGAAGTGGAGTACGCTATTGTCAAATGTTCATTTTTTCTTTGATTTAAAATTCAAATATTCAAGTCACAATTAAAAAAAACTTAGTTTTACAATTTTACATAGTAAATACATTGAAATAGGAAATAATAAATCTCAATATGAGATTTATGAATTTTTTATTAAATAAAAATTAATCGCTAAACACGAGATCCAAATAAAAATACCAAACTCTCTGCTCTTAACGTAAAAATAATAATAATGATGTTGTTAAAGCTGTAGTCTTAATCCAAATATTTTTTTTATTACAAATAGAATAATATGCTTATTATTGTAGTAATCAAGATGTTAAAATGAATCTATGTGCTAAATATCTGTTTGGGTACGTCTAGTGGACACTTAACAGTCAGGGTCACTAAACTCTAAATATATCCTTTGCGCCTGTGAAATGTCTGCACGACAAAGTGGACAACGATCGCATCTTGCCGCACAAGAAGAACATGCCACAAAGTGAGCACATGGCAAAAAGGCGGTTTCTATTTGAGAATCCATACAAATTCTGCACGTCATTGCATCCATTATTCTGGTTAATCGTTCATGGGAGTTCTGTAATTAAAAAAAAAAATAAGTCAAATGCCAAAACAGAACGAAGAAAAATAACTTACTCTGCGTTGGTTTCCCTCTATGCAACTGGATCTCGGTTCGTCTTCGATATTCTCTGGAAAGAGCTTGCTCTCTTGGTAAAGGGCACGCCTGGCATTGTCGTACACTTCTCTGCACGTCCTTCTAATATCAAAAACATATTTCTTTCCGAGCGTGGAATCTTCGTTAAAGATCGATACGATGGTCCCCTTTAAATCTCGGATGCACTGGGTGGTTACTGCGCTTCGAACAGTTTCGCAACTATAAAACGCGTGCTTTTCCGTTATAGCACGATACAGCCCATTGGCTGATTGACTAGAATCCAATTTGATTTCAAAATTGCTCTCGTTATTGTCCATGGCCAAATAACACAGACGAAAGCTTCTCCTATGCGAAGATGCACTCTGTATTGCTGTGAACGGTACCACCTGCTTTTCTTTACTTTTATCGTAAATTGTGATACCATGAGGACCTACGCCGACCTCCACCGAACCGTGCGGCTTGGCGTGAAATATTTCTTCTCCAAAACTTTCCAAAGCCGACACTTCCTTCAACAACCAGTACTCAGCGGTGCTGAGTTTCATGCCTTCGCACTTTTCGTGTTCATTTATAATCATCTGAATTAAATCTTCCGGTTTTTCGGATAAATCTGCAGGAGAGATAGTCGCGAGTTGCATGTACAAGTGATGCGACGGATGGAGAGGATCGTAATCGCCAGTTTCGGCTTGAGCGATCAAGGCTATTAATCTCGCCACGACGGACCAGTCTGTTACCAATAAACGTTTATCTATTAAATCCAATTTTGCGTGAAGATAAAACATGTGTCTGCAAGAGAAAATAAGTGTAAGTACGGAGTTGCCAAAAAAGTTTAAAAGATTTTCTTACCTGGTGGATTCTTGCAGAAGCAAGTGTGGAGGAACCCAGAATTTTACACGGAGGACGAAACGGATGTGTGCCGTGTGACCATGATAACCCACTTGTCTATCTATGGGATTACGCAAATTTAGCCACATTTCTTCGCCTTTATTGTTTTCATATTTTAGTCCAAAATAATCGGACTCGTTTGAAATACCAAGATGCTCGCACACCTGTAACAATAAGAGAAGAGATTTAAAAGGGAGAAAAACAAATTAAATTTATTTCCGTTTACGGTAAATGGGTAGATTACATCGTAACGTAATTACGTTTGAAAATATTTACTTATTCAAAATGTTTGAAAAGAATTTGCAGAAAGAAACGCTTTCGTATAAAAATTGAGCGCATAAAAGCGTTTAAGTATTATCTGCCTCCACCGGAATAAATTTAGCGAAAGGAACAAAAATTGTTATCATTTCAGATCAATCAGAAATCCCTTAAGCGTTCGTGTTGCATCCAATTCAAATTAAATAAATTCTTGTAAAATTTAAAGCTACAGTTAACCTGGAACTTCATTAATATAATTTACAAAGCACATTCATTAATTAGTAATCCTCAAAATTGCCGCCGTTGGAATACTAAAATGTAATTTCCCAAAACCCAAAATGTCTACTTGACTCTTTATTAAATAAAGGAAAAGCGTGATTACATTAGCGAACGAGAAGCTTTTTTAGTTATGGTATTACAACAAGAGGAGGAGATGATCTCAAATTTTGACGAAACAATAAAAACAAAAAATTTTTTTTTAAATTAATTTTAAAAATTGTTTATCGAAGTGTAAAAAGAAATTATTGGGTTTTGCTAAGCATTATTGTTCGTTTGGAACAATAAGAATATGTATTCGTTTGATAACCAGATAATATAATCGCAGCTGTTACGGGTGATTATTTATTGTGCAATTATATAAACTTCAAAATAGACGCAGGGTTAATATTGATTTCGCATTGTTGTGCCGCTGGCTAAATGAAAGTAATAAACAAAGCAATATATCGCACTATTGAGCGATCCAGAACAATGGAACAGTAAACTACAAGAAATTGTCGTGCTTTAACGTCGATTGAATTAATGTAATATAAAATTATTAATAATTGAATTAGAAAATGTGCACAGACGAAGACCTTCGCGTGCATATGTAGCTTGGTGCGTACGTGTGGCTTGGCATGAAGTTCTATTTTCGGCAAAACTTATATCTCGGTTTAGTTAACCCCAAGAGTATTAATTTCACTTTTAGGAGTGCATAATGAGAAACTCTTACAATAATGACGATGAAAGTTAAAATACAAATTTCTTCCATGACAAACTTTCACTTTTTCGTTAAAAAAATTAACAAGAAATGATTTTTTCAAAACAAAAAATAAGTTAGTTACCCAATCCTCGATAATTGTTTTACAATTTTTGCGGTAAACAAATTATTATTTCTGTAAATATGTATTAAAATTAGTAGCCATTTGATGCTGTTTACTATAATATTTTTTATTACTTGTTTGTGCAAAGCAATTTGCTTTTAAATATTTTTATCGCCCCCCCCCCTCTTCGCGATTGGCGGAATTCTGATTACGGCCCGTGGCTGGTCCGTTTGATTATATTATAAATTTAATGGCAAGGTAAACTTGAACTTTGGCCAATCAAAAACAGTTAATAAATAATACAAAAATATTCAAAATCACGAAAACATTTCGTTTACCTACATCGCCAAGTTAAAACAAAATAACAAGGTTAAGTAAACCGGTGAAATTATGCATAATTTTGTGGGATATCGACGATTATGAACTTTGAGCATGATGTAACGAAGTTTCGAAAGTTGGACCAGCGTTCCCCGAGCATTCGAAAATGATAAGCGAACAATTAAATTTTACTCGTCAAGCGGCCGATAATTACAAATAGAATAAAACAGACGGACCTCCGCATTACGTGATGCAATTTTAAATTTTACATTAGGAAAACTTTTGAAATTCCCCGTTGTAATTTTCTTGAGTGTGAAATGACGTAAGACCACCTAATCCTTTCAAAGTTTCAGTTGGACGATTTTTCTTCCGAGTTAAGAGGTGGTGTCGAGGTTTTAAAAAAATGAGCAAATTATTACGGGCTTGCATAATAGAAAATCGAATTAAAATAACTCTAGAGAATTTTCGTGAACAGCTCGGATCTATTTATATTCGCTAGAGCGAATTTAACGGAGATTCCGTACGGTAAGAGAAATCGTCGAGGACAGAAATGTTATTAGAATTAAGTAGGAGCGATAGGACCAAAGTCCACTTTATATTTGAGTCACGAATTTCCTGTCGGTGTCGTTCTCGAAATCAACTTGAAGTTTGCATAAATTTTTAATTTACTATAATTACGTTCGTAAAATGCTCTGCATTAAGAAATGTTAACAAAAAAGCCTTCCATTTTGGCAAGTCGAAAAAAGTAGTCTCATTAACATTCTTATTTTCTAAACACTTTTAACCCAATTACTCGGCCGAAGAACAAAGAAATGAAACGTTGAATAAAAAACATGAGCTGCGCTAAATTATCGCGGTGTTACTAATTTGGAAGAAAATCTCTTTTCTTGCAGCTTCCCGCAATTCCCTTTCTGCGTAGACGAGTTTCATCCGATTCTTTTACTTTTGCCTTCAAACTCTGAACGTCTCGAGATTTTCCAATTTAATGAGAATAGTCGAATATAAACAATGAAACTTTTAGGATAAATTAGAAAAATAGCATTTCCAACTTTTGCTCTTCATAAATCCATCTCGACTTGTGAAAAATTGGCACGAACAAAAAACAATTTTATCTCGCCAGTCTATAGTACATAAAAGTATTCCAATTTTCCACCGATGTCTTATACATCAATCACAAAAGATAAATTTTACTTTAATTCGATGAAGTTTCCCTCGGTCCAAAATACCTAGCGGTGCCTGCCGCATCCTACTGTGTACTTTGGAACTTGGGATTTCTGGATTACAAAATTTAAACAATAATCCCGTACGTGTCTAGAAATAATGGTACAAAGTCCACCAAGCAACGAATCCATTTAAATCTCTGATTCAGCCGAGAGACCTTGTTATTATTATTATTATTGATAGTCGTGTGCCGTTTAACATTTAATGAAAGGAACACAGGCGAACACGAGGTAGGCTGTGGGATCTGTGGACTTTGTACCCAGATACGTAACCAAGCAGAAGTTCTCAACTGTAAACGATTTCACTTGCCGCATTATTTCCTCATTTTTTATTTATAATCTATTAGAAACTGTCTACCGCATATTATATTGCTAATTTTCCACTTTAATTTTCGAATCGCTCGGAAAGCCACGAATAAGACTTAATTAACGCTCGGATAGCAAAATTAAGTTTAACTTCAATAAAGTGAGGATTAAGCTTGTAATAATTTTAAATCCTTTTCATAACTTAGGAAATTGCATTTCAAAAGAGACGATTAACCAACTAACGCTGTGTAACTTTAATTGTAATTATACACCAAACTCTCTCGGAGACGAAATATTATTAGCTTCAAAAAATGGGCCAAGATTAAACATTTTTGTAACCGCTAGCGGGGACACATGGTGGACTTTGTACTGTTTACCTCACAATGTATTTGCAGCAACACTCACGAAATACCAGTTTGTATTCTCGATTGTCCATCTCTCTCGCACTTTTTGCTCTCTCTAATAATTACATCTAAAAGGTGAACGTATAAAACCTTTGACGAAACAAAGGCAAATTCGCGAAGGCCTGAGATGCTAAAAATATAATTTATCTTATCTTGGCGATTAGAAAACGTAAACAATTTAATAATCAAAATAATACACTATTATTATAATGTACCATGCTGTACAAAAACTAAAACATTTTCTTTGCCCAAATAAGACGTGAAAATGGATAACGGAAAAACGTGTAACTCGAGTAATTAAATTTGCACTTTCGTGTTCTTTAAAAACTGTAACCTTTCTTTTTCACCATGTTTTATTATTACATCCAACCCAAATTTATTCGTGTGGGCCAAACAAATTCTTAACGTCGAATTTAATACAAAAACCGATGGACCCGGAATCTTTCTCTCAAAAAGAAAACCTCGAGAATTAATCGTAAAAATGACGACGTGAAAACTACCAACATTCGGTTTTTCCGGAAATAAAGAAACTTGTCGATAAGTAATGCCGGAATTAAGTAGATTTCGTAGCGCTCGTACGTAAAAACTAAGTGTTTTACAAAAAAAGTTGACGAGACATAAATTGTAGAAAATTTCCTCTAGTTTAATTTAGTATGCAACTATTTTTATCGCAAATGCGCCGAAAAGAAGTTATCGATGGAAAACTCGGGGTGGTAATGTGCATAAATTGAAAAAAAAACTAAGGGTTTCAAATTAGAAAGAACACAAAACCGAATTTCGTTTCGAAACAATTCGAATCAATTAACGCTTTGAAGTACTTCAAAGTAAATTTTCTTTTGAAGGGAAAAACGCCCAGCTAGCATTTTAATTATTGGTTAATTACAACGTGCGGCCGGTAATAGGAACAAAATGTTTGTTAATTACAACTGCAATGCGTTTTCGATGGTTTTTAACCAAAATTACGGGTTTTTGTGTGAGCAATGTGGATTAAAGCATCGAAACATGATGAAAACGTCGAAAAATATGTTGCACAGAAAATGGTCAATTAGAACCTTAATGCGATGTGAAAAGTAGATTAAATTTCCGCCCTTACGTGACCTAGTAAAATGCTTTTCCGCCGTGAACGATTTCCAGATGAAATAAACTATAAACACGACTCACTAGCGAAATTAAAACCCCCCCGATAGTTTCGACCCTAATAACGGCGATGATGTAATATCAAAAAAGTAGTAACCCTCCTAAGCGATAAACGGGAGATTCATTTCCTCTGTCTTGGGGTGAAAAACACGCGTTATTCACCATTCGACGACGTGTCGGCCGCATTTAGACGCACCTAATTTCGGTATACTTCGTCCACGCTAAAAATTTTTCAAACCCGTTTATTCAAATATACTAACTTTTTATCTAAAAAAACCGGTCCGTATAAATTTTTGATTTAAAGGGTAAAAAATTAGTTCACGTTCCATCAGTTCGTTTATATTCCTTTTACGTTTTTTTTATGAAAAAAAAAAACTAATTTAATTATACAAAATAAGACTTAATTTACAAAATAAAATCGTTACATGTTGTAGGTAGGTAGGTATAATTTAAAAAAGTGAGTGCATAATTAAAATTTTTAATTAAAATCTTTTACACTACACAAGGAAGGCTCGAAAACAACTTTTATCCTTTTAACTTGAGAGCACTTTAAATTTGGTAAAAATTGGTTTAATTAGTCAAAATAGCAGACGAAATTTTAAGAAGACTTAAAATAGTGTTTCGTTTTTGTGGGTGGTATATTATGTGTTTCAGAAGTTCATTGGCTTTGGAGATAAGTGTACGCCATCTTGACTCCAAGATTAATGTATTTATAACGCGCGATAATCATTAAATTAGTTTGTTTATTTGTAATTTAAAAAATATTCGGGAAAATCTGTAATAAATAAATAAATAAGAAACACTGCCGTAATACCAGAAATAAAATAAAAATAACAAAATGGTCCCTGCGGAATCCAGCAGGAAAGCTTTTACAGGCAAGTTGTCGTTGTAAATAACATCAAAATGTGCGAAAAGCAAAGAAAACTATTGTAGCAAGCAAAAATGTTTCAGATGTGCAATAAAATATCTCCTCCTACAAGAAAGCTTCCAATCATTCTAAATTAGCCGAAATGAAGCCCATAATTTATCCTTCGTTAAATAATTAAAACAACAAAAGTTTCCAACTTTAAATGTGCTTTTCGAAGTTTGCAAAACGCATAACTTTATAACAATGCGAAGAATTTAATATGCAAAACAAGGCAATAATCCTTCAAACTGATATTTAATTTGACCTCCTCCGTTCCTTCCACGCTTCCATTATACGAGAATCAAAGATTCAAAAAGTTAACATACGAACTACGTAAAATGCGTCGTCTTGCTTGTATATTCAAATTAGAGAATCCATTCGCAAACTGTTACACAACAACATAAACAACATACATTATGTAAATATTCTATAACAAACATGGCGTAGAAGAGTTATTGGATGTAAACACGAAAATTTCATGTCGGAAACATCGAAGTCTTTAATTAAAATTTCCAGCTAAATTTTAAATTTTCTTTTGTGCTTCGCTACGTTTCAAAAGCAGAATCACCGCAATTAAAACTTTGCATGATCGCACTTTTCGATATACAAATGGGATAATTATGGTAGGTACTCGTTTTCGAGTTGGAAACTTTGGCAAACCTAATTTCTTAGAGCATGTCTAATTTGGCGGTCAAACAAATATGTTAGATCATAAATCTCATCGTGAAGTATCCACCTACATCAAGTATTGAAATTGAAATTTAACAAGAACGCAAATTTAACCGTGCTCGAAACACTAAAGCGAGAAGGGTTACTTTTATGCACGATAAAACTTTTTATTCGTATTACAAGCTTTCGATGGCATTCGCCGAGGCGGAGCGGCGAGCACAACTTGAAATATAATATTTTTATCAAAAAAAGCATGTAACATCTCGAAATACTACGCGCACAAATGAGATCTTCCACCAGTCAGTCAATTGCACGCTATTTTTACGTGAAAACTGAAAACCAGAACGACGACCGACCACCGTCGCATTCTAAGCCGCCATCGCAATTTCAAAGAAAAAAAAAGAAAATTTAATTTAAATTGCTTTCAGACTTACGATTGAAACCTTTTGAATGCAATTAAAACGAAAACAAAAAAAACGGCAAAAAATGTTAAGCAAAATGAAAAGACCAGGCCACAAAGCATTATAACAAACATAATTTATGAAGCTTAACGTAATTTAAAAGCATATGCGGGCAACACAAATGCGAAAATCGATATATGGAAAAATAAGACGATAATTTTCAGTTTGAATTAATTTTCTTTTACTTTGAAGATAATGCCACAAAAATTTGATCGGCTTTGCTTTTTTCGTAACATCGTGGGCAGGCTTAATTTTGATGATTCACTGGCGGCAATTTTGGCCAACAAAATATTTGGTAGAAAATTTATGGCCGTTGAGTGTGTGGAAATTTCCAGTTTAAGTGAAATTTAAGGGAACCGTTATTTTCTTTTCTAAATTGAACTATTATTTTTATTGTTTTTGTTGTGGCTTCCCATTTATTAACAAACTGGTTGTTTCGCAACTTCAGAGGGAGAGACGAATTTATGATTAAGATCACCCTGTATTTACACTTCGGTAGCTGACACGAGGAAAGTTAGTTCTGTTTTTGTCAGGCCCCGTTTTAGTAAAAATATTCTTCCAACATCTGCTAATTATGTAAGATCTCGCTAGACGCCTTTATCAAGTCTAAACCAAAACACGCCCTAACAAAATAAGGATTAAAGCAAATATGCAAAATAAACACAATGTAGAGCTGTGTATTTGTATTAAAATAACTTATTAAGTATAAACCACCTACATACATGTTGCTCTGATCACGCCTGTGGCGAGTGGTTTCTTGCTCTTTTTTCCAACTGGCAAAGAGCCAAAATTCTTTAAAATATCACTATCACGAACCCGATACGTGATAATCCATTTTAACGGTTCGAAAATTGGATTGAAACGTGAAGGATTACTTAATTTCACTAAATTAATATTCAATAAGAAGTTTGCTTACAACGTCATAAATAATTTTCAACGCCCAAATTAAATTTTCAAATTTGTCAGCCCCAGTTATACGTTTCGGAGGCTTGAAACTAATATTTCATTGTAGCACCTTTCAGTAAATTCAAATTAAATTAATTTTTCAAAGAAGAGCTTAAAACAAAGAGTTAATAAAGTTCAAAGTTGAAATTATTCGCTTGTTTACCTCTTGCCTATCTGTAATTGTTTTTTCATTCTAAACATATTCCAGCCTTCCGAATTATAAAGGGTATTTCCGTGAAGGGAGCGCACGATTGGATTAACGGGATTAAAAGAAAGTTTGAGAAACGCTGATTAAAGAAAACCTTGCCCATGTTTGCACGGCTTATCTGCAGTATTTTCTATTATTGATATTACTTTAATTTTGCAAAATTAACATTATTATAAATTGCTTATCTGCACACATGTGTACACAAGTGCGGTATATTTTTGCGTTTTCCAGTAAAAAATACGTATCGAATTTAATAAAGAAATGTAGCAATTACACACAAAATTATTAATGATGTAGGCAAAGCAAAAAATAAAAAAATAACGAGTGCGTATGAATTGGAAAACACCAATGCAAGATTTATGCTGTAGAAAATTGCAATTAAAATTTCGATTGTGTAAAGGTACGAAAAAAAAACAAATACGAGAAATAAAAATAAAATGCTGATTGTTTGTTGAGCTACTTCAGGTCTGTCGTAAAATTTAAAAACCATATCAAGGCAATTTTAATAAAAAGGGCATTTGAAACTGTCATGTTTCACTTTTGGTTTTACGACTTATTCCGTATTTTACATTTAAAAACATAAAATACGCAATTATTCCGTATACTCGAAAATACATTTTTCATTTTATGTAATGTCACAAAAACTTCCTTTCATAATTTATCTATATTCATCACATTTTAACGACATCGCTCGAGAATCCATTAAGAGCATGAGGAAAAGACATTTGCATTTAAAATATATTCCACACTAAAACGAAACTGATATTAAGTACCGATTTAGTAAATCCACTAAGCAGATTCTGGGATATTGCAGGGTAGTACTACTAATGTAATGGATTTTCGCTGAAATAATGCAAGCACGAGTTAATTAACGAGTTTTTGTGCATCACACTGGCCAAGCCATTATAAAATTATAGAAATGTTTAATTCATTTCTCATTAAATTTATCGACCCAGTTACGTAGTAGTAAATACTGGAAACACGCCTTTTAATAATTATTATCTTTTCATGATGAGAAAAATAGAAGATTCCGCAGTAGCGACACGGTTTCCATTTTGAAATTTTTCTATAAAGAAAATAAATACAGCGGAGCTTGTAAATAACACTTCTGACTTGAAATCTTAACGTGCAATAAAAATACACGAACCTCCTATCGCAGAGTAAATAATTAAAAAAAAAAATGTTCCCGAGATAGTGGCAATAAAAACTAATGTAAGTGGTTATTATGTTCGAAACATTTTAGAAAACAAAGCTCTTGACCTATCGACTATTTTCATCTTCACTAGGAAACGGTTAAAACAAAACACTCGAGTTCAAACTCTCACAGAACAATTGAATTGTGTTAGTGTAATAATAATAATAATTCATAACAATTATATTAAGCTAATGTAATTTTTTTCCATTCTCAATTGTTGCCATTAATTGTTATGTATTCAAATTTAAAATGACTGCAATAAAAAGGAATTTCCATTATACTTTTAAATTTTTAGTGCATAGTAGCTGCAAGAAAAATCTAGTGGTGGTCTTTTTGTGGTTAATTTTAAACGACGCAGAAATTATTAGCATATTAGCAATTGAATTTAAGCAGGAAGCGAGATATTCGCACAGGAAATCTATAATGGTCGTGACATTGTTTATACTTACTATCTTTTAAATAAATTAATGCAAAATTTGAAATTATTGTTTGGCGACAAATTTGTATCGCTTCGGCTGGCGAAATCACTCATACTCCACGTGATCTCAGTTTACTTCCAAGGTTACAGCTTTTTTATTTAGCATCATTATACATATTTGCAATAAAAATAATTTAATTAAATTCGTTAGGCGTAATTACCATCATTAAAGTTGATGAGTATCTAAGTTTACGTGAGATTTGTTGCATACGCCAAATCCATCTCGATACTTTATGAACTGAGCTTGTAATTATTGCCTTCCATTAATTGATTTTACATTAGTAAACCGAGATAAGTTAATTTTCTTAAGATTATTCAAGAGCATTTCCTAATGGGGAATATTCTAGTTCGGTCGGGGCCATTTTGAACTTTCGCAACGCAAGAAGCCTGTGCACAGTCCTATACGTGAAAATTCAACTCGATAAGGAAAACAATGAAAAATATTATCCACGTGTACACCTTGAATAATAATAGATATATACAAAAATTGAAACTATTAGAAAACAATACGAGGTCGCAAAACCAGGAAAGATAAACAGAATGAAAAATATGAAACGCGCGGTGATTCAATTTTTTATAATATAATATCTAGAGTTTTAAATGAAAATTACGCGAGTAAAGCCTGAAAATGAAATATTTAAAATTTTTGTTAATGCGTAAATGTTGTGAAATTTAGAAAATTCATTTTCCTACGGCAAAACTCCCAAGTTAATATGTAAATATTTCATAAAATATATTCAAAATGTGCAAAAGCTTGTCAAATTTTAAAGCAGAAAAAATTCTACATCAATCTAAATAAGAAGTAAAATCGATTATGAAATTTGGAAGAAAAAAAAAGATGTATAAATGTGCGATAACAATTTAATGAAAACAAATTTGTATCGGATCCAAATTAGTGGGAAAAATTGCTACAATCGAGATAATTGTACAAATTATCCGCTGTAAACAACGCTGTATTCATTAAAATTATAAATAATTATGGTCGAGGTGCTCACTACAAACAAATTTAATTTTATAACAATTTCAAGCACGATTAACTTTTTGCCGAGCAATTAGGAAAATAAGCATATATTTTGATATTTTAAACGAGAAATTCATAAAATTCGACATTATCGGCGATGGATTATAATAACAACTCCAATTTTGCAGAGTAAATAAATGGCATAAAAGTTGTAAAAATTTCGAGGAGAGATAGTGCGTTCTGGAAAGATAAGTTACTACATACATTTTGTTACTTTCTTATCGGCTCTCCTATCCTATACAGTAACCGAGAACAAATTTAGATAGACAAGTTGCCGCCTCCGAGAAAGCCGGCCTAAAACATTTACTCTTTCAATTTTCATTTTCTTGACGAAATCGTTTAACCAAAAATAGAGGCAAATAAAAACCTGGAGATACACGTTTTCTTATAAAAAGGAAAACCATTATGATTGTCAATGAAAGGAAAACTCGGGAATAACAAGAAGGGAGTATCTGATATTAGACGTGAAGCGTGAAGCTTTTATAGGTGGAAAAGATACATTTTCCAGCAATTATCGATTTTGTGTTTGGCGTTTTAACTTGGCCAAAGTTTTAAATAATCTTCCAGGTATATGGGTACTAATGTACAGGACGTTGCCTTTCTTAATTTATCGCGGCGCCTATCGACTTTTCATTTGTTCTAAGCTACGAACGGAATCGAAAAGACGTGAAATAAAGTAATGACCACCTTTTTTAGGGTCCGGATTAAATGACTTCTCGTTTCATACATCACGGTCCGATATAAAAGGAGTTAAAATAACAATGGAACTCAATAAAACATTTTTGTACCCAACGGAAAGGTTTATTTTTTCAGATAAGAATAATGCGCCGAACGGATTTTCGTTGTATTAACGAACTCGTTCGTTGGTCGTGCCCCGTATGAGCGTGGCTCGTTCTCGAATAATTGCGGTCCGGGCGAAAAGTTAATTATCATCACGGTTGAAATAATTCGACCGCTTATCGCCAAGCAATTGCAAACGAGAAGAAAAAACTGCTGTTATCACGAATTTGTAATTTATTATAATTAAAAGTAGTTGACGTAATTTCGATCGTTCATTTGTTACTAACCGAAAAGAAATCAATTTCTATAAATATCACAAATTTGTACACACATAAATATATTAGTATTTCAGGTTTTGAGGAAAGCAAAAAAATAAAACGCCGGAGAAAGGAATATTAAACGTACCAACTAATCCTTCAAATTTTCCAGAAATTAAATTTAATCTTCAGCGATGTGAGAAAAATCCAATTTAAAAACGCGATCTTATTTGATGGTTTCAAAATCGAAAAAACTAGATGATTCGTCGGATTAAATTTGTTATCAAAATTATCTCAATTTACGGTTGTTCGATTAAATACAGCAATTGGAAATTTTGACGAAGAGGAAAGAAACAAATTGAAACTCGAGGAAATTGAGATATAGAATTTTTGACGTCTCCAATGGCCCAATTAAGTTACATTCGAATTACGCAATTGCACCGAACAAAGATTTTCTAGATCAAATTGATATTAAAATCGGTCCTCTCGATCGCCGATAATATTATCGAAGATTCCAATTTACTAAATTGCAAA
Source organism: Cantharis rustica (assembly GCA_911387805.1). Taxonomy (NCBI): domain Eukaryota; kingdom Metazoa; phylum Arthropoda; class Insecta; order Coleoptera; family Cantharidae; genus Cantharis; species Cantharis rustica. Next base: position 25,935,592 of record OU426877.1, on the reverse strand, counting down.
ATAAACAACAAATTCTACTTTTGGACTTTGTACCTATCCATTTCACATGTGTATTAACTTCTACCTGTATTTGAACGTTGGACTTTGCACCTACATTACGAAATTGGACTTTGGAACCATCAACATAAAATTAAAAAAAGGCACGGCCGGAATATTAAAAATATTTTTAAATTCATTACATAGGAGGTTCCAAAATCGCAAAGCATAGCATTATAGTTCAACGGTTTCATTATTCCAAGTACAAATATTTATTCGCCTTTCCGCGTTTAATTTTTCCCAGTTGGACGGTGCCTTTTTGGTAATAACTTTACGGTAATTCGAAATGATGCAACAGCATCCGTATGTGGAGTACAGTTACATGAACTATCAACATCCAAGAATAAACCGATCTATATTTTTCGATCCGAGAGAGAGCATTTACTCTCGTGAACCATTTTTAGAAACTTATTTTCGAAAATTGTGTACCACTAAAACTTTGCACGCTCCGCTTGCCTGACTCGAAACAAAGAAAATCCTAAGGTTATTGAAACCTGAAAAGTCATACACGTAAAAATTAAAAACCGCAGGCTGGATAAACAAGTTTCTAAAAAAAGGAACTTTTTGTATCCCACATCTCCGTTTTAATGTTAAAAAATAATATGGTAATTTTAAAAATACTTTTTCTTGACATATTTTCGTATTTCGATCAAGGCGAGCGAAGGTACGAAGAACATTTTTCTGCAATAATTGAATAATACAGCAAATCGCCGTTTTAAAAATTAAAATATAGAAAGTTGCGAGGATATATTATATGCATAAGATATATAAAAAAAATAAAACTGACCTTTTGGAGACACTCGTGACCAATGGCTTTTGGATCTACGCGAACTTCAAAAATCACAGAATTAGGTTGACTAATTAAACACCACATTTTGAAAGATTCAGTTTTCAAATATCAAGAAAAATTCGGGCTAGCGACACTTAGGCTAGCAAAAAATACCGATCACCTGGTAAAATCGTAATGTTCTATAATGTTTACAGCGAAACGTTTGTTGTATAAACTCTTTGCGCATTTTACAACAACGTCCATACTCTAACACAGTTTGGACAATATTAAATCGAACTTGATTCTCTCTCTACTATAAGCATTCAAACTCGCAGCAGTCCGCCTCCCGTCGTCCGTCCTTTGCTAACCCAGCCCGAAAAACGGAGCCGACCGCCAGCACACGCGTATTCCAAGCACACACAATTTTTTCGCTTCCTGGCACAAGTTGAGACAATCCCGAACAGCTGTTCTACATAAATAAAATCAAATAACTTCGGGAAAAAATATTTTCTAAACGCCACCCGCGCTCGCCGAGATAAAAACATCAAAGTGAGCTATATTTCGCCAATATAACAACAAAACATTTCCGCTAAGTGTTCGAAATTTTGTAAATAAAATTGAACTTTATGCGCAAGTACGTCGTGGATTGCAGCACACAATTTTAAACACATCCAGCAGTACTCAATACATCCTCTTAAAATATCCAGCACGTGTTTGGTACATGAAGTGTCGATTAATAACTTATATTTGAGTATCGCCAACCACTCGTATTAAAAAAATTATTACCTCTCATATAATTAACCTTCTTTTATTTATGTTAATAAATATGGCTGCAATGACTGCATAATAAAAATATGTTTGCCCGTTGATATTGTAATGTATATCGAACTTCATAATATATGCGGTTTATGATATTTACCATATACCACTTACATTCTACATACATAAGGAAAATCCAAAATAGTTTTGCTAAACAAATATTCTAATTGTTTGAATATTGCAAGTTAAATTGTTTGCGGGACAATAAAATTATTATCACCTAATTAAGTATCAGGTCAACATCTTGAATTCAAAAAAACATACTGATTATATGACGTGGTGATAACTTATCGTTGCCTAGCCGAAAATTTTACTTTTTTCTTTAAAAAATAATATTCAATTTATTGATTTTATTTGCCATTACAAATTAATTTAATATTTAATTGAAATAGCTGCAGTTTCAAATATTGCAATTAATTTTTTATCTGTATAATATTAAGTGGGCCAAAGTGAAAATCTTGCTTATTATAGTATATAATCATAATAATAGTTTGGAGTAGAGTACAAAAGTACGTTCTTACTCATCATCCGAAAATAGTCGTGCTTTGTGATTTTCTTTTGTTATAATATTATTTTTAAATAGACATTTAATATAAAATAATAATTTAATTTAATAATAAAAGTAAACAAACGAAACAAAATGTTAAAATAATGAATTTTAACTGTAGAGTAAAGATATTAAAAAAAAACAATAAGAAAAAAAAACATTGATTTACATTTAACAAGTTTGGAATATTTGAATAAACAAAAAAATAAAAATTACTGTATGAAAATTAATACAATTTTTTAAATATTGACTAAGAATTTTTGCAATAAAAAATTACGCTATAAAAATATATAATAAAATGATATAAAGGCCCTTATTTCACGATTATTTTCTATCTTCAGTTATATATAACTAAGAAAACTACAAAAAAATAATGAGAAGCAAGAATATATATACAAATATTTAAAATGAAACAAATATCAAAATTAAGTAATGGTCCCCGGTTCAGATGGTAGTTGAAAGTGTAGAGAACAATATGATAGTATATACGGCGCGACGGCATTTTAAGTTTTAAAATTAAAAAAAAATTCTTAATCGATACATATTTATTTTTTAAAATATTTATTGCACTTCATCCAAACCGGCCATTGAATATTGGCCGCATTAAATCTACTTGAATGTAAGTATATGACGTTCCGGACTTTTTTCTAGAAAAGTCATTCATAATATAAAAATGTGGTTATACTATTAAAATATCCTTTATTTTAAATGAAGAGACTACTTTTAAGGTCAAGTTGGTTAATTGTGACCTATTTTTACAACATTGTACTTATAGTATATCTTATAGTTATTTATTTAAAACTTCTTTAGACGCGACTAAGGGGTAACTGAACGACAATGCAATGGAAATGCGTTACGGCAATATGGCGGTATTTTTAAATTAAAAACTAGTAACATAAGTGCATCAAAGACGAACTGAAATAAATTTGTCATAAGAGTGTGAATTTAAAAATACGATACGTCGAAAATAATGATGATACCCAATGTATGCGTTAGAAAAAGATAGCTACATCAGCTCGTAGCGTGCGTAATAATTATAATGAAAGTAGTTTCTATTGTGAATTTGTGACTGTCTGTCAAGTTTGTTTATAATTTAAGGTTATATTAATATTTCATTCGAGGTTATACTTTAGTTTGCTAGATTTTCTATTAAATAAAATATTATTATATTGACAACCATTTGAATTTTCTATATTTATATTTTTATTTTTAACGGATGACGGATTATACAAATTATTTTTTTTAAATAAATGTGTATTAATTGAAACAATGATTAGACTATACAAAAGATATTTATTAATGTTTTTTTATTAATTTTATTATATAATTTTAAAAATATTATATATTGTTGTGTTTCAAAATGATTTTACCACTGATTGTGATTGTTTGGTTAAATTTGTTTGAAGTTTTGATATTTTGGTAAAAATATTTTGAATGTTGGTAATTGGGAAAGAGCGATACAGGCCTTTTTCAGTTAAAAAAATTTAATTAGATAAGTTTATAATTTTTTGAATATAAGTAATTTTTTTGAATGAAAAGTATTTTATTAAGATTTATTGATTGATTGATTTATTTTATTGATTTTGAAAAACGTTTAAATAATTTTGAAAATAAAAATAAAACAGAAGCTGTAGTTGAATATTTCAAGATAAAAGAATTGCAATGGAAATGGATAAAATTTAAAAATTTAAAAATATGTTTACAAAGTAAAAATGTATTGAAGGAAGTACAAATTTTGGTCATAAACCGGTATCGTATAAAATTAAGCGTATCATTTTTATATTTTATTGGAACGTAGATTATAAAATTTAAGAAATTATTTAAAAGCTTGATAATAAAGAAATAAAAAATAAATTAGAAAATTATATAGTAATATAATTATAAAAATTAAAAAAAATACATTGTAATGTAATTTAATTAATTATTTAAATTTTTTAAATCAATAATTTAATTAATTATTTAAATTTTTTAAATCAATAATTTAACATTACGATTCCAACTTGAAATTTTATTTTTAAATAAAATGCATAAAATAGAAACGCTAAAATCTATACGATACCAGCACGCAGCTGCCTTCTTATCAACACAAAATGTGTCGTTCCTTCGACAAACTCTTCAAATCTTTAAAATTTATTTTAAATTTTACTTTTCAACTAAATAAAACAGCTTCGAGTCATAATTAAACTCCATTTAATATCAAAATAAAACGCAAATTTTCAAATAAAACGGGAACGGACAAAATATAGATCTGTTTCATCGGCCATTTTAACCAAAAGTCTTTTTTTTCTTTTTGTTAACCACATCATAACCAAAATAAACAATTTAAAAATTTCAAATATACAAAATGTTACAAAACTTTAAACCAAAACAAAACAACTGTTTTTTATAAAGATTTTAAAACACGATAATATAAATAAATTAATAATTAAGATTAATTATTTACAAAACTATTAAATTATAGAGTAATTGGAACTTATGTACCAGTTCTTTGACGCAATAAGTTCCAGTTACCCCGTTAGATTATATTGATTATGGGGTCACTAGAGCCGCAGTTTAAATAAAATAAAAGAAAAAAAAACCTAAAAAAATTTTTTTAAGTGAATAGTGTGGTAGTTAGTAGTATGTAATGTTAAAATAAATAAACTAAACAAAATATGAAACTCAATAAATTCATTATTTTAATATTTTGTTTAGTTTGTTTATTTTACTATATAGAACTTTATAGAACGTCATAAATCATAATAATTATATTTAATCAAGAAAATACAATATTTTATTATTTATTTTTTTATTAAATTTATTAAATAAATCCGACTATTTGCTGTTTACTGTACTACTTAAAAACACTCAAAGGTGAATCTATAGTCGATCTAACATATGAATAATATAGGTGGCGCGTCGTTTGCAAAGTCTAATTTACATCGGGAAACTTCAGATAATTTAAATAGTACTTAATCTTGTAATAATATTAAACATTCACCACAAAAAAATACGAAATGTTATAACCAAATAACTACGTCTATTCGATATTACATTTAACTTTGTTCAAATCTATCTTATTTATGACTTTACCCGGTTCAGTTTAGGCAACACGCATAGCACTTCAATTGCAAAAATTTTGTTATTGTAGTAACGTCTACCTTCAAAGCAATTGCATTGGTTTACGTTTCAAGGTGCTTTAGTACAAATTCCAATATTTTTCTTAAAAGAAACAGACTATAGGCAAAGTTCATGGAAAAAACGTGTGTTGATTTTTTGTTTGTTGTTTACGCCTTTCACGTTGACAAATAAAATCTTTTGTTCTTGTTTGGGGGGAGGGGGAAAGAGTTAAATAAATATATTCTAGAAAGAATTTAGATATATTATGTTTCAAGTTTTAAAATAATTTTATGGATTTTATTGGTTTTTTATGAGTTGTGGAGGAGTAGTTACCCCCCCCCCCCTCCCCATTTTTAAAGATACTTATTAATGGTACGGAAAAGGTAGCAACTGCACTCTTGCTTGCATTCGAAGGTTTGAAGTAATAAATTTGTGAGAAATTTAAATTCACTCTAATAAAAAAAATAAGACCAATTGCCCAGTTTCACTCTCTCACCAATGTTCTAGTTAACCAACTCGACAGTATATATTTTCATTAATTGAATGAACAAAAACATTCGCATGGCCCTATGTTAACAATGTAAATTGTACATTTTGACGACTTTTTTTGTCTTATTATAAAGTCATATAAAAATCGCTTTCATACCAATACTTATCAGACATTGTTTGTTACAAATTTTATTTCCTTCATTTTGTGTGAGTAATTTCAACTGCGCAAAACTATCAATAAGTCTGGTTTCGAGTACAAGGTCGCTAAATCTCTTCTTGAAATTTTCTGTTTTCAACAATTTCAATAATCATAATTGATCAAAGCAATTACTGCATTAAATATGATAAAAAAATTATGGTTTTACCAAAATTTAAAACGGGTATTAGTATCGACCGCTTTGGGAATCACCAGAATGCAGTGTCAGCAAGAAATCGGATTTCGTTTAAAAACACAAAAACACCAATAATAATTAGTCATTATTATAATAAAATTAAATTATATACCTACAGGTTAAAATTATTACAAAAAATTAGTATCATAAGGTTATAAATGGAATTTGTTTTGTTCTTGCCAATGTGTCCTGATGATGATGAATTAAATTACCAAAACCGGTGGCTACTAAACGCTTTTAATTTTGGCAAGAACATAATATTTTTCTAAAAAATCTCAAGATTATTGCATTGTAATTGAAAATTCACAACTATGCCAAATTTCGGCATTATTATTCATTTGCAAGTGAGTGAAAATTCGATTACAAAAAAACGTTCACACAAATTAATATTCAAATAAATTTGGTCCGTTTATTTTATAGGTTCTTTTTGTTGTACGCAATATCGAAATTAATAATTATAACATTATAATTGCGAGCTTGGGGATAAAATATTGTCATGGTTAGCCACCTCAATCGCAAATGTTTGATTTTTAAACAAAAAATGATAAAAATAAAATATTAGCAACTTTCGAAAAGTTCCAAAAAAGCTCAGCAAAGAAATTATAAAAAAAAACTAAAAATAAATATGTTTTGGTTACATGCAACTGATGATCGATAATAATCGTAAAACGGGGACCTTTTCATCTATCATCTATAGGGGCTCATATCAATTTTGTTGTGCATTTTCTCGTTTTTCATACAGAATACGACTTTTTAACTTTTTTTTCAAATATTTTTGTACGTAGTATGTATTTTTCACTTTGAAGTTAAAATGCTAATATTTTAGCGCTTTCTTTAGTTTGTGCTAAAATTCAAAATATTTGATTTAATTTAAAACAAAGATTAAAAATATTATCGTGTTCTATTAAAGACAAAATCTCGTTCAAAACAATAAATTATAAACAATAAGTACTTATCTTTTTTTAGCTTTAAATTAAAAATATTATTTGGACGATTAAACTTTAAATAAGTAAAAAAATAACAACAAACAATCGAAACAGACAATAAACTTTTTAAACTGCCTTCCATGAGTGGGAACACTTACTTTTAGGCACTAGTGCATAAAATTAAGTCTTTATTTCAACACTAAAATGGCAATAATAAAGTTAACTTTTCACCACCTTCGCATAAAAACTGTAATATTATTTATTTTAATTGCACAAAAATTTGCAGTTTTAAACAAATAAATATAAAATTAAAGAAAAGAGGAAATTTCGCATTATGATGTCATACGTCGCATGGTCTGGCATAAAGATAATTAAATCTTAATAGATTTAGATTGACTCAGGAACTCTGTAATTGCAAAGTCGAAAGGTGCAATATAAACAGGGTGGACTGCAACTCGATTACCAAGAAATTTTATTTTTTCAAAATTTAAAAATCTTTCACAATTTAATAAAAATAAAAAATGTTTCGAACATCATCATTCATCAGTAACATAAAAATAATATTTTTTAGAGCGATTGTTTTTCGGTCTGCTCATGGTTTCAGTTGAATTTTGTAAGCATATCAGAAAATATCTCTGTTCCTTCTCCTTTATACAAAATATTGTATTTTTATATCTTATATTTATTTTTCCAATGCAGCGAACAGAATTCCATTTTAAAACCGTTTGTCTGGAACGAATTAAAAATACTAGGCTTCCTGCTCAAGTGTCCACAAATTTTTATAATCTTCCGTTTTTGGTAGAATATGACTGCGTATTTTTCAAAATAATATTTTTAAATAGATATAGCAATCAAATAATAATAATTAAGTAGTCGAATAATATTTTTTATTTTATTTAAAAATTTACAATCAAATGATAATCTGCTTCCTATGTACGTAAAAACTGAAAATTAGTTTTTTTAAAAAACAAATTCTAGATTAAAACAATTGCAATTTAAAAAACTGCACGAAGATCCAAAAATGTCCAAAAAATCGCCGGATTGAACATTTAAATGCCCCCCAAGAACGAAAACAGTCATAAAAAAAAGCATATTAGACTCTAAACAAGTATTTTAGCATCAATAGTTGATCACTCTAACTACTACGCCAGTAACAGCCACAAAGATTTTCAAAGATCTTCCCAAAGAAAAATTTAACAAACTTAATTCATGCTGCAAGGACACCGAAAAAGTTTTTTCTAGAGCGTCAAATAAGCTTGAGCAAAAATGGGACCAAGGATCTGCTCTTAAAGAAGCAAATTTAAAATCTTGAGTGGAAAGTTTCCCATTGTTTAAAAGCCCCGCATTCTATCTGTATTTTGCTGCTGTGAGGATCTATCTTTAAGTTAACTTACAAAATAGATAAAAAACTATCTTTATTGCGAAAATGGATTTGAAAATCTTAAAAAATTTAAGCTTTTATAATTACATAAATGTAAGATTTATTATTAGCATCTACAGGTCCTACGATGGCACTTGACTTCATTTTTAGTGCTAATTTTTTCACTTTCAGTTAAACTTTCCGACACTTATGATTTATTGGCTACATTTATCTGACAGATACTAAATGCGGATTTTATTTGTTATAATTCAATGTTGGTAACTTCGATAAGCGGTAACATAACCTAACATTTCAGTGACTTTTCTGGTTTGAAAGTGTTTTATAAATGTTCTGCATATTAATATTTCATTCGCAATGGGAAAAAGATCTAAATATTCTACCGAAAATAATTGTGATAAGAGGAAAAGATCTAAAAACTTTTGTAGTAGTGAAGTAAGATTGCTAATGAAATTTGTTATGAAACATATTGAAGTCCTAGAAGATAAAACTTCAGATTCCACTTCGTGGAAAGCAAAAAATAAATCTTGGAACGAAATTACAAAGGTTTTCAATGCTAACTCTGGTAAGCATAATTGATATTCTTCCTAGGTTTTGTTATTTCAAACCATAAGACATATTCTTGGCACTTAATGAGCTTGTGATCATTTAATGATTCATTCTAGTAGGGTGCTAACCTTGCTAGAAAATACGAAGATAGACATTGAAGCCGAGATTCTAACTTTGAAATCTACATTTATAGCTCTAGACCGAATGATTTACACTGCACAGCTGATTATTACATTAACTTTACGTTTATATTACTAATTATTTATTATAGCAATGTTATATTAGAAGTTCACAGGACTGTCGAAACATTACGATTGAAATACGAAACAATCAAGAGGGAATTGAAGAAAAAATTAATATATAACAAAAAAGAAACCTTTAAAACAGTTGGTAGTTCTCCTAATTACTTAAAGTTGGAATTATATGAGGAAACATTGTTAAATTATATTTCCTTACCGGCCAATGGGTTACCGCAAGATGATGACTGTGCCAGTGTTCCACACAACACAGGTTAGTATATTTTATAATGTGGTCACTAGCATTAAAATATTATTTTTAGCCATCGCCAAAGAAGTAATTCCTAAACCAGATGTCGATAATTGTATGTGTCTAGACGATTCGAGTTCTAGTTTATTTGATGTGAGCTAAAACTTTCTTTTTTATTACTTTTGTTAAACTTAAACATTAATTTGTATTAGGTATCCAATTCCATTATAATAAATCAAGAAAATATTTCATCCGAATGCATCACCAAATCACCAATATTTTATTATTGTTGTATTTATTGTTAATATATTATGTAAATTTTTTATCGTAGCCTACTGCCGGAAATGTTAATAATAAAATTTTTTCTCTGGCTCTTCAAACTTCTAACTGTAGCAATAGTGGTGAATTTTTCAAGGTAAACTAAAAAAGTTATTTTTAAAACTAAACTGTTATTATAGTTATTGCATTTTTTTTAAAGGAATGTGGCGAGAATACCAATAAAAATTTAAAAAGCCCACGGGTTAGCTCGACTCCAGATTTGCTCGAAGAAGACTGTTCGGAAGTAATTCAAGAAAGAAAAACCACTACGAAGCATCTAACCGATTCAAAATTAAAAGTATGCACTGAATCAAGAAGAGATTTGATCGATTTACAAAAAGAATCGATAAAACAAGAAATTATGTTTCGACAAGAGGAGGAAAAACGTAGAATTGAAATACACGAACTACAAAAAGAAAAATTAATCTTAGAAAACCAGTTACTCAAAATAGAAGTTCTACGAAAACAACAGGATAATTTATTAGAAAACCAGGTTGATGGTTTTACTTAAGTTGTTTTTCTTACATAAAATAAAGCATAAATTTGAAATAGGTGTTATAAATTTATTTAAATTATTTGATTCCAAAAAAATTTCAAACTGATTGCCTAGAATACTTGTGTGCAATTTCACCGAGAGTACAGTTTGAGACTTCTTCGGGATCTGGAACTCTTATGTTTTTGAGGGATTTTTCGTACTGGAAAATCACCGACGTCACTTGAAAAATTTCTTCTTAGTGACGTCACAACAGTACATATTCTTGTCTTAACATTGACTGGAAAAATATAATTCTTGAGTGACTAACTGGCGGGAAATTAAATTTAAATCGCAAATTATAGTGTATTAGTATTTTCATAGCTTACCGCGAGATGCCACTCAATACGATAGTTAGGTTATGCCAGATTACGCACGTGTGTCAAAACAGAAAGAAAATATTGTATAATTGACAGATTTTGTTACAAATTTAATTTTTTACTCAACTAAAGCAAAATGGTAAGATTCATTCTATCAAATTGATTAAACAATTTAAAATTATTTTTTTTTAGCCGAAGAAAAGGAAGTTTATTAAAAAAGAAGATGCAGTCAATTTCTACTTGATGCGTAGAGGTCAGCAGGATCCATTAACTGTTGATGAAAATGCTCCGGAACATGTTTTGTTTCCTTTACAATCGGTAACCGATAAATTTTAATCGTAGTGTCATAACTAATTTCAACTTTTCAGAAATCAAATGAAACCGAAACTCAGGAGGACGAGAAATATGAGGTAGTTTTTGATGAGGATTTCGAATACTTGCAACGTTTAGAAGCAACCAACAATAGCGATTTGAAACCAACTAAGACTGTTCAGTGGGACTTGGTGCCAGTCGAAAAAAATCCTCAAACAAAACGACAACGAAAAATAAAATTGCCAAGCTCTGTTTTTGCATCCGAAGTTGAAGAAAAGGTGGGATTATTGAACAAGGCTGCTCCAGATACAGGTCTTAATTTGGACCTAGACCCTGATTTAGTAGCCGCTATGGCAGATGATTTTGATTATGATAATCCTGAAAATGAATTGGACGATGATTTTATGAAATTTGCTGATAAAGCAGGTTCGGATGTAGAAGAGGAAGAGGATATAGAGGAAAGTGGTGATGAATCTTATGGCTTTGATAGTGAAAATGATGAGGTTCGATCTAAATTTGGAAATTGTGATACAAAATCTTATTATTCGTTAGTTACAAACAATCCAGATCAAGATAAAAATTTACTGTACCTTGAAGCACTGTACGAAAGGGTAGGTTGTACCAAAGCAGTTTTAACTTTAAATTATTTTGTTTAATTATAGACAAAGGAAGATTATTATAACAATGACGATGATACAGATAAAGATACATATACTGGTGCAGATGAAGAAAGAGTTTTAGCCATGCTACTCAAAGATTATGAAAAGTCAAAAATAAAAATTCATTTGGATAAGGATCAGGAAGCAATTGATATAACCAAACAAATGATTGAAAATCTTGCATCTGATGAAGAATATGAGGAAATAGTGGTTCATAAAAAGTATGTTCCGCAAATTAAAAAGCCTTCTATAAAAAATCAACCCAAATTAATCGAAATACCTAATGTAAGTATTTGTGCCGAGCTTCCGATTTGCTGTTATTTAAATTGTCTTCTTATAGGATAAGCCAAAGAAAAAACCGCCAAGAGTAATTGAAGAACCCTCCGATTCAGAAGACTCTGAAACTGAATCTATTGCTTCTAAAATATCAACACTATCAATAAGACCTAAAAATGAAACTCCCGAAGAAAGGAGGGAGCGGAAACATGGTATTAAAGATTTGCGACGAATGAGAAGAGAACAGAAAAAGGAAAATTCTTTACTTTTTAAGGAAGAAAAGAAAAGACAAGTAAAACTTGCAGTATCACAACAAAATAATCAAAGAATGAAAAGAATTAATTAATTTTATTAGTTTCAATATTTAGGTTTGATTGTCGATCTGTTTATGTAAATATATTATATTAAATATACCAGGGTACCAGTAGTATCAGTTATGCTTGTAAAAAATATAAGATTAATTTTTTTTAAATAGAAGTTATTATTTTTTATCTTTATAACTCATTGCAATTATTGTTTAATTCAATCTATTTTGAATTAAACAGAATTGTAAATTCACTTTACATTTTGTAGGAAGAACTTTTTATGTTAAAATCATCAGTCAAATGATGCCTCTTAAGACACATACACAAATTAGGGATTTTAATAAAAGGATAATTATTACTGATTTATTATTTTTATCATCTTAACATGAATATTATAAACCAATACCAAAAATTATTTTACAAACATTTCGAGAACTTCAAATAAATATGGATACAAAGCATAAAATTTATGCTGTTCAGCACAATGTATGATGGTACATTATAATAAAAAAACACAAAATCATGTGAGACAATAAATAATTAATATAAGGGAAAATTTCTTTCATGCACCATTTGGATTACAATATAAAATTAAATAATGTTAAAGATGTTCTATGAGTAACGAGAGGTTTTCAACGAAATAAAATTATTTTTTTAACAGTAATCGAATAATTAAATAAAAATACATAAAGTAGGTACTTTTTAAAAAGCATAGAATAAATTATTAAACGAGAAAATTTATATTTCTAAAGGTGTTTCTATGAGTTACTGTTCGTTATAAAAATGTACAAAATTTGTTTTGAAAAATCCCTGCTGAATTAGTAAATGTATCATATTGTCAAATATGTTCCAATAAAAGTATTTTTATAAACATTTAGAAACACCCTGCTAAAATTACTCTAAGGGCCATTTCTGTAATATTTGGTTAATTCCGGTAAAGTTAATCCTTGATAGTTAAATTTTTACTAGTCTTAACCGAGCATTACAAAATCGGCACTAAATATAATAAATATAAAAAATAATTACAGATATTAATAACACAAACGTAATTTATTCTGGTTGTATGAAACATAATTATTTTGGACTACACAAGAATTTCAACACGAAACATTAAAAATTAAATAATCCTTTACATTATTTAAAAACATGTTTTTGTTATTCTTATAAATAAAATAAAATATTTTTAATTATTGAAGAACATATACAGGTTCTTCAAAATTAGTGACATTGTCAATTCGTTCGTACATGTCTTCTTCTCCTTCATTTCTAGTCCGACCCCTTGCATCATGTGGTGGGGGTGGTACTATAGGAATAGCTGCCTTGGGACGCCTTATTGGCACCATTCTTTGACCAAGCTGTTGGCTTTGGGTGGAATAATAGGTGGTGCCTCCTTGGCACTGATATAACTCAGCAGGCTGAGGGGTCTGTTAACAATTTTACAATAAAATTAACATTTGTGTGGGGCCATTTAGATAAGTTAATTTCATCCCAATAAGCACAACAAAATTTCATTAGACAACAAATTATGGTCTTTATTTTATTAAAAAAAAATTGTATTTCCATCAAATAATGGTCTTCATTTTATTATATTATATCTTTATTTTGTTAATTATCTGTACCTGTAAATGTTGTAAAAGGACATTTGTGTAATTTTATAGCATTTTGCTAAATAAATAAATATTAAAAAAAATATTATATTTCAATCAAATAATAACTGTCTTTATTTTATTTAAAAAAAATATATTTCAATCAAATTAATAATAAAAAAAAATTATTACAAAAAATCTACTCCCATTATTTAGTTCTTTTTCCAAATAATTTATGTATAACATCGGTGGCAACAAAATGATGTTGAGTTACCCGAAACTCTTGGGTTTAAAAGTTTTCTATTTTTGGAAAAAATTTCCTTTAATAAATATTTGAGAGTTTGATTAAAATATTGATGACTGTAAAAAACCCATTCCCGGTATTCAAATGATTTCAATAAACCTTCACATCACTCGCACAGGTAATTAAACAAACGCCTGTTTATTAGTAATAATAAGTGCAAGGATTATAACTACTTGGATAGAAACATACCCCAGCATTATATTGTTGATAATTTTGAAACGGAGCTGGTTGTGGAAACGGTGGTTGTCCTTGAACATAGTTTATAATGGGTGGCGGAGGAATATAAGGAGTTGGTGCTACTGCAGGTTGTAAGTAAGCAGGTGGTGCTGGAGGAAAAGGAGTACCATATTGAGGTGGTGCTTGCAAAATTGCTGCGGTGCCAACTGATGTTTGTTGCTGTATGGGAGGTGGTAATTGAGGTGGAGCTATTTGGGATACTTGGGATGTATGAATTTGAGGAGGTTGAGGTAGTATGCCTTGTTGCTGTTGTTGAGGTGGTTGACTTCCTTGATTGTAATCTGAAAATTTTAAAATAAATTTTGTTCAAACTTTAATAAAAAATTGTTTACCATTATTGTAGTAATTAGATGCTTGGGTATTAAAAGGTGGAGCCGCTGTTTCTGGAAGAGATCGTTGTCTTAGCGAGCTGTACCGTTTAGCTCCTTTTTGTTCGGTTTGCATCCGTGGGGGTATACTACCTTGCCGGTTATTTTGTTTGTTTATGTTTTTAGGAGCGTTAGTATCCTGAATGCTAAATTTACTCAAATCTTCCTCCAAACTTTGAACAGAATTGTTTTGAGCTGGAGAACTATCTTTTGCGTCTTTATTGTAACCTCTGGGCAAAACTTTTTGCTCAAATTTAGAATTTCTGTACTGACGTGTTCTCGTCATTCCCATGTAATCAGAATCTCTGATTTCACTTTTAAATTCCGTTCTAGGTTTGTTGTTAATACGACCGGTACCTGGTTTTTGATGTGATTGTCTATTTGACTGATCGGTTGGTTGATTAGAAGGTGGTTTATTAGAAACTTGTACATTGGGGCTATTTCGTTTAATGATATTTTCATTATTATTCGCTGGTTTTTCAGGTTGACTTGAACGAACATCTTGGGATCGAATCATCCTAGGAGAAGTTTCACTTTCAGAATTCCTATGATTTCCTGTACTGCCTAATTCTGGATATTCCTGACTTTCTCTCCTTGGTTTTCTTGGTGACGGTTTTGTAGGAAGCTTAGCGGGTTTGTAAGCATCTTCATCTTCCCAAGTGCGAGTATATTTGTTAGGACCACGACTGTAATAATAAAATTTATTAAAAATAGTTTTATAAAAATTAAAAAAATAATTACCCATATCTTCTTCGCCTTCTTGCTCTTGGAGGGCCATCTTCATTACGAATATCATAACCATAAATAGAAACTAATTCAGCCCTCGATTTAGGAGCTTGCTGCTTGTCGTCATAACGATCGTGACCCCATTTCTCTTTCTTTTCCATCCAGACATTTTTCTTATTTTGTTTTTCGGTTTTTTCAATTGATTCTTCAACTTCATTTCTAAGAAAAAAAATTGATTAAAAAAAAACCTAAATACCAAAAAAGTATAACAATCAGAATTGCTAAAGCAAGGGAAGTAGGTCGATGGTAAATTTAATCAACTATTGACAGATGATCATATTATAATAACGCAAGTGTTCAATTTTCCTGATACTTTTGATTAAACAATAAGAATCACTGTTGCTTTGGTAAATGAACTTAACTGGCCCATAGACTATGAAATTACCTCAACTTTAAATATCGTAACAGATGACCGACTGTAAAATTTATGTAAATATTGTATATAAATTGAAATAAAAATATGAAACCAAACGAATAATTTATACCAGGATTCACCAAGGCATAACGTGATTGCTAAAATAAATTAAATAAGATTAATTGAAAATGACGAGAACAGCCACTGACATAACTACCTCACCTTGTAAGGCTTAAGCCTCCTTAGACCCCTTTCTACCGTCAAAACCACATAATTTTAGTACCAACAGAGATCTATTGCATAACATAATATTGAGCCTCAACTAATAACTTATTAAAAAAATTATAATTATTTTAATTATGGTATATATTATATCGACAATATTTATGATTCAAAATACTACCTTCGATAAAATTATACCTCGCTTTATCTTTCTCATTATTTACAAAATATTAGGTGTTCATTACTCACTACTATATTTTTAAGTAGTATTTTATCTGTGTTAGGTTGTATTTTTAATTAATAGTGTTTATTTTAAATATTCAATAAGAATAGTAACCATGAAGCTAACTTGTGCTTGGATTTTTGTTATTTTATTTGTTGCAAGAGCAATTGAGGAAGTCGAGAGTGTAGTGGGTAAACACACAATTTATTATTTATTTGCTATTATTTTAGTATTTCTACATATTAATCCATTTTTTTTAAATAGGGCATTGTAGACAACATGGTGTTGCGATACCTGGCACAGTATGTTTTCCACATTGCTTGTACCGATCATCTGTAGGTAGATGTCCAGACGGATCCAAATGTTGTATCATAGTTTTATAATTACAAGTTGTAATTAAATATGTATGAAATTGTAATTACATGTATATGCAATTCCCAATAATAAAATGTGTGTATACAATTTTGTTTTATTTTGTGAATAATTAATATCTATAGATGACAAAATGTGTTATTTAAAAAATAGAAATGTGAAATGTGTGTATAGTAGCATATATTTTTGACACAAGTGAGTATCGTCACCGCTGGTCGACAACTGATCATAAACGTGAGTCTCATCACTGACTGACATAACGGTTAATATTTAATCAATTTTTATGAAATTATTTTGAAATACACATTTTGATATTCAAAAATGCCCACCGCCTGGACTATTTCTGTAGCATTTGTATTGCTGTTCTAAGAGTTAAGTGAGAAACAAAAACATCGGCTACTATGCGATATTCAAGATGGACTAGAACAGCTTCCAACGATAGCGAAGACAGAAGTTATTAAAAGTTTGGCATTAGAATTATTATAAAACAAAATCAAATCTATTAAAATATTACTTTAGTTAAGGATAAGTTAACTAAGTCACCAGCATTCATGCAGATTAAAATAGAAAGCATTTGTGTATCAATTAACTTAATCGGTCAAGTATAACAAGAAATATTAGCCTATCACATTGTAGGAAATAAGAATAATGCTTTTTAACACGACTACACAATTAGTTATACATTGGATGTACAAATAACCACATTTAATTTTTTAGAAAAATATAATGTTGATATAACCTCAATTTTCTACTTACTCGTCATCTAATGTTCTATCGTCATGCTCATAAAAAGTACCCCTCTTGGGAATATATTGTGGATTTTTCTTATCCTCATCGTCGTCAACCTTTTTGGAGGGTGCACTCTCTTGTCCATCACCTTCCTCACGTTCGATAGAAACACTACCATCACTTATTATTCCACCTTCTTCTAATTCAATATCCGAATGTTCTTCAGGTTCCGAATGTACCTGATTATGTAAATGTTCTTCACTTTCCGAGTGCTCCCCATTTTCAGAATTCACAACATCCCGAACCTCTCCATCCAAACTAGCCACACTACCGACAGATTCAAATTCCGAATCGTTATCATCAGCTTTATCATCTTTATCACCTTTATCCTCGACGACAACCTCTTGTTCGACTACTTTTTCCACTTCATTAACGATCTAAAAAACAGTAAAATTTAGATGTCGATACAAATTAACCTTTTGTTGTGCTCTGATTATTGGTTGAACTTGTGACCTGATTACATGATTTAAAATACTGACCTCATCACGTTTTTCTTCGACAATTTCGTCACTAATTTTTGGCAAATCTTCAACCACTACGGACTGTTCGATTGCTGAATCGCCCATTTTTTTGAACTAAATTAATTATAATGTAAAAGTTGTTGACCTATAATAAACGACCGCCTGCTGCCGATATATTCATGCAAGTGAATTTCCACGTATTATAAATATCTAGTTGTTTATTATCGCTGCGTGTAAAACTTACGTCGATGAAAATTGTAACACAAATATCTTCACTAGAACTCGAAAATTAACAATGACCGATGTTCACCATACAAGTGCGTAAACAAAACAGGGTTATGTGTATACATAATTCGAATTTGCAAACCTTTAAAACTAAACTTTCTAAATTATTACCAACCACCGTAAAACCTTTTTAAAAATAATCTATTGTATTGTTATAATCATACATGGTGGTTAGATAGAACTGTCAAATTAATTTGAAACTGCTACATAATGTAGGTGAGGTGTAAGGGAGCTGGTACACCTGACACCCCCCCTGGTTTTCTTTTCATAGGTCTGCTTTGTTCACTAACTTGCTAGTAAAAAAATTAAACAATATCTTAATAGAATTTTCATGGTTACGCCTTTTTCGTAAATCTGACGCCCAGCATGGAAAAATGGCAGTTTTCTCATTAGTGTTATAAATAACATAGCTATTTATTTTATAACTTGTTTTTTATATCGCTAATTCACACATTCACACTTACGGTCAGGATCTTTCAATTTAAACTGGCTTCAAATTTTTTGATTCTTTATGGAGACAAACCAAATTAGCGTTAGTCGTGAATGGATTAACGAGATGAGACCATAAGTTTATTATAAAACTTTATTTGCATTACAAAAGTTGATTTTTAAAAATTACGTTGGGAATAAATAAATACAGCTTTTACCAGTGCTTTAGCTAGATTTTGGTTTTTAAAGATTACTTTATAAAACCATTTGATATTTTATAATTGCATTTTAAAATTTTTTGAGATGAGGGGGGCACCAGTTTACGTCGGACGTGGCGCCACTTTACTTTCTGGTTACAAGAATTTAGAAATTGAATCTTCGTAGTGAGAAGTCTCTGACAGATTATCTCTAGACAGATAACGGTTAGATGATTCTAGAATTTTACCTGCCAAGTGAAGTAGTGATTCACTACTTTTTGATAGGTTAGGGTTAAGAATATTTAAAAAATATAAATAAATTAATAAAAAAAGCGTATTTTTATATTACGAAAAATGATAAAAAATTAAAAATAAAACGTGGAAAATGTAAAAAAAGAAATAAAGAATAAAAAGAAAAAATATAATTATAGACAAATTTTTTTAACAGTAAAAATTTGTTAAGAGATGTTTAGAAAATGAAGATAAAATATCATTATTTATACTATTAAAAACCAAATATCAAATTATATCATAGCCATATAATTTTATAATTATAATAAAAAATAATAAACATTTAAAAAACAATAAATCTGCTGCTGTAGTACGTAATAATAAATTAGAAATCGGATTTTTAGGCGCTAAAAAATTTCAAAATAAGCACTAAAATATGCATTAAAGCTATGGGTTAACTATTTTAGTTGGTGTTTTTCAAAGTGTGGTACATATTCTATATTTTACATTGAAAGGAATACAAAGATGTGAAAGTTTGATAACTACTGGACTAGAGAGACAGCAGCCTTAGAAAATTATAATTTTTATTTTTTTTATTATTTATTATTCGTTTAAAAAATAAATACCTAATTATTTCCAAATTTTCAAGTGTAAATCAACTTCTGTTGTCTGTTAAAATTTGTCTGTATATCGAAAATCATTTTTCAACATATCAGGATGTTTCTGGAACATATTTAAATACAAATAATATACATATATAATAATATAATAATATACATATTATGTCAGTGCCACGGTATATCTCGTGGTAAATTTACCACGTGGTAAATATACCACGTTTACCAGGGTGTTATTTGACTGTGTAGTAATCTCACATAAGAGCAAATACCATACCTCGTGGTATTCGTAAGTAGCCCTCGACCGTGTATTTCTAGTATGGTAAAGTTAAACCAGTGCGCCGCTTTTCTGCGTTGTTGGATTTTTACTTCTAATATGGCGAAGTGCACACAGCTGATTTAAAGTAACTACTACCCTACTACTTACAAAAATAATAACAGCTGATTGTGCCGAAAGTAGGGTTAAAGTTAAAATACCAAGACCCAATACCACGAGGTGTGTTCACAGATATGGTATTAATGTGCGGTAAATTTACCACGTGTTAAATATACCAGAGAGTGTGAATACCCTAAATGGTTGACTGGACACTTTTTGTTTTTGATTGAAATAAAATTCAATAGATATGAATAATCACACTTTATTAATAATTTTTGCTGTACACAGTTCAAACCATGGACTTCAAAACTTCCAAGCTTATAAGTCCATGGTTCAAACCTAAAGCAAAGAGTATGTAGTGT
Organism: Cantharis rustica; assembly: GCA_911387805.1. Taxonomy (NCBI): domain Eukaryota; kingdom Metazoa; phylum Arthropoda; class Insecta; order Coleoptera; family Cantharidae; genus Cantharis; species Cantharis rustica. The sequence continues at coordinate 25,915,180 of OU426877.1, read as the reverse complement.
ATAGAGGAACAGCTCTTATGGGTATACCTGTCACTAGCATTTTTCGTACCCTACAATAAAATTGTAGTCGATTCGTAACGACCTCAGCGGCAAAAACGAGCATTATATAATGAGTAAGCATTAAATGAGACAGCATGATAAGCTGTCTTTGTCTGTTACGATTTTGGTAATCCCTTCAGGTAGATGGTTATAAAAGTAAGAAGAAAATTTCAAAGTATCGTAAAAACAGACAATTTTATTATTTACTTCGAATTTTAAAGATTATTAAAATTTCAAACCAAAGTTAAAAATAAAATAATTTTAAACTTCAACAAATCAACGCTTCAACTCGGATCTCTCGGCACAATTTTTAATTTTTATGTATTTAATTTCATGTTGAATTTTATTTTTTAAATCAAATCAAATTAAAATATTATTATTAAACATTTATCATTATTTGAGAAGTATACATAAAATATTATTCATGCTTTAAAATTCTTTTTTTAGGTTCTGCTTTTTGCTTGTCATATTACATTAATATTACATATTAATTTATTGCAATTATTGTTTTAAAAAAGTTCGATTTGTTTTTTCGCAATTCTTCTAAAACTGAATGTTTTATATTTATTGCATGTGGAGTAACAGATATAAATCTTTCATATATTTGTAAACTAGATTTACATTACAAATTTTATTTGAACACTTTAAACCAGGGCCGTATTTAAGGGGGTGGTTTTAGGCCCCCCCCCCAGAAATTATTTATCAATTAATAAAGTACTGGAAGTTCGACTGCAATCGTAAAAAAATCAGAAAAAACAAAAACATTAAACTTGAAGTGTTTAAATAAAAATTAAAACTAAAGAGATATTTCTAATAAATTAAATCCCAAATTAAAAAATTGGAAATTCGTATTATAATCCGGCGATTGGCGACACTGGATTAAATACACCTACTACTAAATTGCAAAAATATAAAAACCGAAGATGAAAAATATAAAAATGCCCTAAATATTTACAGTCCTGTGTAAAAGTCTGCGACCACTTAGTTAATTGTTAGTTATTACTCCTATTAATTAATTTTCGATTTTTTGAAAAATAATTATATTGAAATGAATAAAATAGGTATTTTATCGTAATTCTTACTATTATGGTAAAAATTTTAAATTGCAATAAATTGTTTGAACCAAAAAGTTTAAAGGGAACATAAATTTTATGATCATCATGGGCAGCAAAATAGCTTAAAATAACACTTCCGCAATAAATTAGAATGGGCATTGTAAACCCATAAATTGTTTTAAATTTTGTACATTTTTGTACATAAGTGTATATTTGCTTAAGATTTCTGAAATTTTCTTTCAATCTAATTTAGTTCTTCGTTTTGACAACATTATTTTACTATCGCCATCGGTAAAATAAGAATTTAGTTTGTGATTTTTATTCAAATATTAAAATTAAAAAATTTTATTTAAAAACGGTTTTTTACGTGAGAGTTTAAAATTAAAATATGAATAAGTTTAAACTTATTAAAAATATCGTAGTAAACAAAACTTTTAAAATTATATAAACAAAAACGCCCCCCCCTCCCCAGAAGTCAACCTGTAATCAAAATTTGTCGCTCCTTTGACAAATTATTTTCAACCATTAAATAGAGTTCATAAAAATCGAAATTTTCTCTGAATATCGAACTCAAATAAAGAAAAATCGCGCAAAAACATAATTATTTCAATTAAATAAAAACAATTTTTTCACAAAATTTTAATTTTTTTTTGCGGTAACTTTCGACAAAATACTTTTAAACAAAATTTTCTAATAACAATACTCAAAAATAAAATAAAATCTTAATTGCAAAAATACTTGCACAAAATTATACTCAAAAAATCAGCGAAGCAAAATATAGGCTTCTGCCGTTTCCGCCATCTTGGTAAAAAAACCTCCCTCTAGTCACTTTTCTCCAAACATTACATTTCAAAAATTAATATAACAAAATTTAAATTTAGAAAAACTTCTTTTGTTATTTTATAAATTAGCTATTTATTTTGCTATTTTTTTAAAACCCTCCCCGAAAATTTAGTCTAAATACGGCCCTGCTTTAAACAGTAATCAGTGCAGTCTTCAAAAAATTCAAAACAAAAATTTAAAAAACAAATTAAAAAATGAAATATTTAATCTTTGATATTTAATATTATTAAATAATTTATAGTATATTTTTAAATTATCGGATTTATCGGAAATTGATCGTATCGTTTTAAAAAATTATCGTACGATAACATAATACTATCGTATAGACCAGGCCTGGTATATACTATAAAGCAGTGTTTTTTAACCTGTGGGTCACGATCCCCAAAGGGTCGCAATGTTTTGCTCGTGGGATCGAAATTTTTTTTAATAAAATTAAATTATAAATTTACATAAATTATAATAACTATTTACGATATAGGTGTTAAAAGTGAGATTTTATTTTGTTAGTGGAGAATTTCGCGAAACGAGCGATAGCGAGTCCAAAAAATTATAAACTAATAACACTAGTGTTAAAAATCTTTTTCTTACTAGTGTTAAAATAATTATTAATTATATAAGGGGATTAAGAAGGCTCTATTATTCTCTATTCGATAAGGTTGAAAAACACTGCTATAGAGGATACAAATTATCGTATTATTATATATACAATAACTACCGTATGGTGGTTACACTGATTGTAATGTTTACTGCCCTATTTAAAAATTTCTATGGAGACCCCATGATAAAACCGTGTTAAAAAACCTTTTTTCTTACTTATCCACTTCAGGTACGAACAGTCGCCAAAAAAGTATACCTGCAATTATCGATATAGTAGCTAACTTTATATTTAGGTATTTAATATAAAAATGTTCCCGGCCGATAGATGGCTTTGCTACGCCCTCTGGTAGACGGGATTGTCTCTACGTTTCAATTTTTAATACATGGCTGTTCCTCTATACACTACATACTCTTTGCCTAAAGTCAATATATTAAAATCTAGGGCGGATGCAGCTAAGGCCTATAGGAAGGGGGGGGGGAGATTAAATAATTTACGATAAAAATTAAGATCGGGGATTGACAAACTTTTATAAATATACGTATTCGTCGCTACTCGCGCAAAAATATATAATATATAAATATTTAAAATTTAGCAAAGTTACACATTTCACGTGATTGTGCTAAAATCCAATAGATGTCACCTCATCTGTTACTACATAATGGAAATGTATCGCCAAACTGATAGATCATCCGCCCGTCAGTCGGGGTGTAAAAAACCGTAATCGTTACATGTTCGTTTCAGGTTCCCACCAAGTACCGGGTTCATCAAAACACCCGGATGCCAAGAAACCATGCAAAGACGCTCGGAATCACGCCAAATCATCCGCCACATGGACGGAAAGGGACCAAGCTCATCGAATGCAAGGAACCACAATTCACGGACACTCGCCCCGCCCCATCGACATCAAGGGACCAAGTTCGTCAAACGCTAGGGACCCAAACCTACGGAACGCACACTCGCCCCGCCCCATCGACACCAAGGAACCAAGTTCGTCAAATACTAGGGACCCAAATCCACGGATCGCACACTCGCCTCGCCCCATCGACACCAAGGGACCAAGTTCGTCAAACACTAGGGACCCACACTCACGGATCGCACACTCGCCCCGCCCCGCAGAAACCAAGAGACAAGTTCACACCACGGACCAAAAACACGCACTCCTCACCGCCGCCTCTGACCACAAACCACGCCCCAGGAGCTCCCCGCAACATCTAGGACATCGAAAAATCAAGGAAAATATCCCCAGGGACCAATAACCCAGCCAGATCAAGCCTAGCGCTTTAAAATGAGGAAAGATACCTCAATAAACTCCAACGCCCGCTGCCCACATGAGTTGAAGGAGATAAACGGTAACACGTGGTACCTCCATATAGCCAATAAGTTTGTCGTTCATCGTTCAAACTGATAGAATGTAGAATTTCCTGCAATTTCCCTTCAGGTAATCCTTGACAAAACTCCAGGTATATGAAACATATTTATTTCACAATAATATTATATTGCAGGTATAGTATTTAAATTAGGTAATTAGGTGCATCACAAAAAGTTCATTTTTGTTAAATTTTTATAAATGTTTTATTTTTGAGACTTTACTTTTTTTTATTTACATTTATTATAAAACAGGTCCAGTCGCGGAAGCATCACCTGGGACCAGAATTGCTCATCTATATAAATTATTTCGATGTGCAGGGCATTGCGTTCACCAGAATACACAACAAAATAGCATTTTTCTTTTCCGTTAATATTTAGTTGCCCCTGAATCTGTAACAAGAATGGTAATGAATGGGAGAGTTGTTTTACGAATTTTTTCTACTCATACTTGATAGAAATAATGATGTGTTTTTTTCAAACCTAAGGATCCATCACTCTGAGTCTTGACACAGATGTTTATTGTGGCAAAATTGTTTACTGTTTTGTATTTTCTCGTGTGGTGCTCGAGCACTCAAGCAACGCAACTGTTACCGGCCCTGCTACTCATTTGTCTCAATGCGACCCTGCCCCTAACTCAACTTTATTTTACGAATTAAAATAAAATAAGAATAAGAAATAAATAGTTGAGATAGATGTCGTTATAATCTACAAAGTAGATGAATTTCAAAATACAAATTTGTAGCAGGACATCGGTAGTCAGGACCGTATTAGGAATCAATAACGAATGAAAAAAATAGAAAGAAAAAAATTATTAAATTCAAAACGCCTTAACGAACGACATGTTTCGGACTTATTCGTTGGATTACCCAACGAAATTGACCTCATCGGGCTCATATTGACAAAGAAAATATAAAATTAAACTTACCATTCCCTTCAACCGATCATGTAAACCTTCCACGTGCTCTAAACTAACCGAATGCCATACTAAGAAAATGTATTTTGAAAGTTAGTAAGCGTCCACTAGGGATATCTAAACTTACAAGTCTGTTATCTCACCAAACTAAAAAAAATTATTAATTATAAAATAAAATATTACCAATTTCTGTAATTACTTAAGTAATTCTACCTATCTGAAATTTGAATTTTTTTTTTTAAATAACATTAATTCATAATTCTTACAATTGCAAAATTTTTAATTTTAAAATTAAAATTATTACAAATTGTCGAAATCGATTGAACTATCTGTAATAAAAACTAACCTTTTCGGGGTACTATAATCCCTTTAATTTTAATCCCTTATCTTCGATTTCATTCTCTCATCTAATATCTACCTGGCAAAAGCCGTTAATTCAAGGCTCCATCTTCTTCAAAAAGCTTGAACTATTTTCGAAAGTTCAAAATCTGCATAAAATGATAAGTACACGAGTTCATTCATTTTGTTGTTATTAATTAACTTTTTTCAATTACCTTTATTGATATGTAAACTTCGCATATATCCGCGTGTTATTGTAGAGAAAAATTCGGTATAAAATTTTTTTTTCTTTTTTACAGTTTTTAATTTCATCATGTAATTAAAAGTTTAATTTAAATTATGAACCTACAAAAACATAGCTAACAGTTTCTTCTACAAGTTGTTAAAAGTATAAATGTTATATATGATTTAGTTTGAGAGAAAACCATGAACTCCGAAGGGTCAATATAGCGTATATTTTGTACATTCGTCCCCAGCCTTAAGGTATATTTTTTAATTTTAAAATATTTAAAGAGACATGGACCCCTAATACCGTCAATATAACCACGTTTGATTAAAATATTAGGTTTGTTTCTGTAGTAATTGGTAACGGTTTGAAGGTATAAATACCTATGTAAGTAATAAAAATAATAATATAATACATACCTATATTTAATACTATTTTTGGAACGAAGTTCCTTATGGGAGGATGCGAAGGGGTACCCTAATCGGAAAAAAACGTCCGTAACGAAAATGCGTAAGATTTTTATATCGTTTGATAATAAATTACACCATCTGGTGGTCAAGTTGAACATCTGCTCAGCATTAGTACATATTCGGAACCACGAGTCATAGGTTTGCAAATTTCTCTAGAAAAAAAGTTGCCTTTACCGGGATTCGATCCCTCGGCTAAAATGTGTAGAAGGAACCCTTCGCTCTACGCCACAATGGGTATTGTTATAATTGATAGTGATATGCTATATAAGCTACTCTTTACGTATTGCGAATTAAGAACGCGTTAAAATTGTTAAACCGACGAATAATTTAAAAAAATATAATTTAATAATTTTAAAAATTAATTTTAAAAATCTTCAGCCGAAAATAAAACCCCCAAAATTAAAAAAAAAATCGATTTTGAAAAATGCCAATCAGATGCAAAAAATTATCTAAAGCCGAATGTGCAAAAAAAATTTCGAAAACTTCAAAGATGATTGAAGGATTTACATCGACTTTAACACATGTTGAAATCGCTATTTTGGCAATTTTGTAAAGTAGTTTTTGATTTTTATCCGAATAATTATTTATTTTTTACCTTGACTAGAACTTGAAATTAATATTTATATAATAAGGTACTTCGTTCCTTTCTGGTGTCCCACGACACCACATTTTGTATTTTAATGTTAAAATGAGCATCTTGAGTATTTCTTTCAAGAGGTGTAATGCAATATATTAAAATGTAAAAATTAAATAATAAAATACGAATTATTTCATTGTTAACCAAGATTTCAAATATTTTTTAAAGCCTTCTATCTGCATTGTTTATTGTTGTTTTGTATTGTATTTACCACCGAACTAGAACTAACATTTATTTCTTACATTGTATATTTTTTTCAATAAAAAATTCATAATATGAGTTTAAAAATTCAATTTTAATTTCGTAGATAAAAATTATTATATTTTCTTCTGATTGAAACAATATAGAGCAATATCGCCTTAGTTACAATATGTCATAACACACTAATATTTCCCAAGGGAAATATGAAACGTCATCTCATATTGTCCCTAGGGAAATATGAAACGTCATCTTAAAGTATACTTTGCGCACGGTGATTGGACAATCAAACATGCAAAACAAAATACTAAAGCCATCCCTGTTAAAAAGTGACATTTAAGTGACGTTTAAAATAAAAAATGTGCCTACTTATTATATTTATATTATATTTTAAAAACCAACCTAACTTTTTCTGAATTATTTTGCGCGCATTATGCGCGCTATAGATCTAGAATTTTGCATAAAGCTTCCTTCAACAAATTGCTAGGGGGGGGGTTGAGAACGAGCAAAGGGGGGTAAATTTTTTGCTCAGTTTTGCGATATCTAGCGCCGTTTTCGAGTTATTGCAAATTCAAAATCTCAAATTTTATTATTGATGAAATATTGATATATTTAATAATATATTTTTCAATCAGAAGAAAACTATTGATTACAACACGGGAAATATGAATACATTTCCCTTGGTTGTCTATGCCAACCTCGGGAAATATACTATTCATATTACCCTAGTTGTAATAATAGCTATTTCATATACCTTATCTATACTAAAATTTTTTTAAAAATTTCGATATATCCTGCTTAAATTTTAAGCTTTATTTTTAACAGATAGAATACAAGGTTCTACTATTTTTCTTTATTATTTTACCAATATATTATAAATAAATTTTGAATATTTTTGATCGTCTGAAATTACTACTGATAGTTTTAACTTCTTCTAAAGTTTTTGAAACAGATTGTCGCCAAAACTATCAATTGTATATTTTTCAGGACTGTTTACACCGTAGACCGTAAAGATACTTACACCTTTGTTGTTGAAATTGATAACATTCTTTTTGAATGTTAAATTTTTAAAATAACAAATTGTTAACCTTCGAACTAAGAAATTTTAGAAAATGTAATTCAAATGACAGAGGTAATATTTAGAAATTATATATTTGGGTATTTTTATTATATTTATGAAAATTCTCTATAATTGGGTAGATATAGAAATCAACAACAATTGGCAAGTTTTTTCTTTCAATTAAGCAGCGACGGCACCAGCATTTTTTAAATGGGTGGGCACAAAGTGAACCCAATATATTTGAGGTGGGCACACAAAATTTATAAATAAACTAAAAAATTACAGTATTGAAATAAACGCCTAAAATCTAAAACGTACATTCTAAAAAAAAAGATTATAATATGTGTTTTGACTATGAAATTGGTTAACTGGTTACTGGCCATGGGTTAGCTATATACCTTACAACTGATTCTAATTTGATAACTGTCAAATCAACCCTAATTGAATTTTTGTGTTGATGATATGCGTCAGGAAAAACATTAAAAATTTTATAATTAAAGTAGACAATACCATACTTCTGGTTTTTGTTTAATAATTCGATTTATTCTCATCCTAGGTCGAAAATGATGTATACAAAACTAAAGGTATTTAAATCCTGCATAAAAAAATTCTAACATGTTTTTTATCAGACCAATACTTTCCGAATAGTAGACGTGCGAAGGTGAACTGTTACGTGGCGTACTGGCGTCCGCTTAGAATTTGACAATTTCTTACGGTTATTGTTCTGAAAATATTGATCTGAGAAAAACTTGCATAGAAACTTTTATGACGAAATTTAATTATCTTTAATTTTGTATAGCTTCAGTTTTAGCGTAGAATTAAAAAAAAATGATTGATCGCACAAAAGCTAAAATTTTTTACAAAAAAACATGTAAACAATTTTTTAGTTGTTATTAAGTATGTGAAATTACATTATAAATACATTGTAATGGTTTTAGTTTTTTACAATTTTATTAGTAATAATTGTATGAATTTATTTCAAAATGGATTAATAAAAAATATATTTTATAATAATAAAATATATTTTAATGTAATAAAAATTTATTTAAAGATATAATAGAATTCCGTAACGGACCGCGGTCTTACACGTGAAGATGATGATGATGATACTTTAAAATTATACTTTTTTATTTATGTCTATATTGTTTTATTATTTTTTTGTCTGTAAAAAATTTATAAAATCTGTAAAACATTGTCTCATTAGTTTGTTTATTTAAGCAAGGAATAAATATAAAACAAAAGTTAACAAAATGATGTTTTTCTGTTCGGATTAGCAAAATATAATACGTATAGTTTTCAAAAATACATCAAAGGAGAAATTTACACTAAATTAGAGAAATATAAGTTTCCCAAAAAGGTGAATTTAACTACTAAAGGGGAAAAAATTCACGTAGGCGAGAATCTTAGAATGTCCTAAAAACGTAATTTTACATTCGAAAGGAAAATTACACTTCGTGGGAGATTTCAATTTTCTCCAAGAAAGTAATTCTACTATATCCAAGTAAAATTCCATTAAAGGGTAAAATTACCCAATCTGTTTTTAGAGTGCAAGTTTAGAATGTTTATCGTTACACATTTCAGAGTTGTAGTTGTAGTAGTTGAACTTGGCGGAGGCATTGTATTAGAAAAAACTTCATTGCCGACAAGTTCAGCAAGGTTAAGCCTACGCTCAGTATTGGAATGATTAAAATCATCCTCTTGCTGTTCATTGACTGGCATTTCAATTTCAATGTTTTTTTTACAATTTCTACCTCATTAGGTGTTATAGTTGGGTGTAATTCATTTAAAGGCAAGTCTTTTGTTTGTTCACATTTTTAGATTTCTACGTTGGTTTTGCTATCAAATGATCCATTTCCAGTGTTGGGTTTCAAAAAATGATTCCGTCACTCATAGTTTATTATGTAAGTATTGATGTAGTAATCTAGTAATTGATAGAAACAAAATTTGTGTCGGTCGTCTTTTTTCGATTCAATTGTAAATTATATTTTCTAAGTTGTTATTAGTTTATTCTAATCAGAATAAATCGGTATTAACCGATAACTTAAAGTTAACTTACAATTAACTTAACGTACTTACAATTCTTGCCTTTAGTTTAGAATGAAGCTTCCGGATACTGACAATATTAAAACGACAAAATGGAAAAGTCGTATAATATAAAAACGTTTATAAATAGTTTATTTTAATCAATTAATTGAAATAGTTCCTACTTATCCGTCTAATAAGCCTAATTATCCATTAGGTTTTCTCCATATGTGCTTTTGGTATTTTTGCAAAAAATTTGCCGCCCGGGCTAAGCCCCTATAGCCCACCCCTAAATCCGCCACTGATGGTCGATATGAATAATATAGGTGGCGTGTTGTTTGCAAAGTCTAATTTACACCGGGAAACTTCAGATAATTTAAATAGTACTTAATCTTGTAGTAATGTAGTGGCGGTCCGTGAGTAAGTAATTTGGGGAGACTGGAAGTCTGAAGTATTAAAAAGTACTAATAACAGTAGTTACTTATTAACTATGTTTCTAAATAATATTATTGATAAATATTATTGATAACAAAAAATGTTCTTTAAGTAACTTCTCGTGTGAAAGTAGTTCTAGTAATTCAAGATAATTCTCTTTATTTAAAAATTTGTTATTTTTCGGATGTCCACGAAAAGCAATTTTTTTTGCATATTCTCCACGATTGGTTCATATATTAGTGAAATTATTAACTCATAAAATTACTATACCGGGCGACCGGCCAAAGAACTGAACATAGGAAAATAACATGAGATAATAATTTTTCTAAATTCCTGCTTCGCATTAGAACGGATAAGAATGAAAAAGGTATCAAATTACAGAGATTTTTATTCCGCGTCTAAAGATGCCCAACGCTTGATATTTCATTCTTTAATTATTGTTAAAAATTAAGAAATATAAATTAAAAAAAAAAATTAGATGGCTTGGTCTAATTGGTCTTCGCTATAAACTGCGAAAAATTTAAATCATCTAAATCAAAAAAATGAAAAATATATTAGCTTTCATTGCATATTTTGAACTCACTGCATATTTTGTATTTTAACTTGCATATTTTTATGAAAATTCGAGCATAAATATGCGCATATTTTCAAATTTTTTATGCATATAATTCCCAGCCCTACTTATAAGATTAATAAAAGTAGGGGTACTTAAGAAAAGGTTCTGACTATATGAACGGCAATATATAATATTTTCGTCAATTTCGTCTAAGATCAGAAAAATATCGTCGATAAGACACATTTTAAAAAATTATAAAATACACAAAATACATAACATTTATAATTTTTAAGTTAAAATTTCACTTGTAACGTTTTATTTGGTACTCCAAGTGACTTGTAACTTATCTTACCCGTAAAGGGCACTTTGCACGAGGGAATTTTTTCATGCAATCGATCGCTGCGATTAGTTGCAGCGATTTTTTGGTATGCGCAAAGTCGCAGCGACTTATCGCATGGTCACTTTACACGAGGCATTTATTGTTAGGGGATTTTGTAATAAATGACATATTTGTTGCAATACCAACTTACAATGTCAACTTGTTAAATAATGTGAATTATTGTCATTTTAGTGTTTTTTAAATATTATGTTTTCTTTGTAGTATGTATTCTTTACTTAGCAGTTAAAATTTTGTTATTTTAACATTTTGTTAGGCTTGATTATTTTAACATCACATACTACTACATACCACTAAAATACTTAAAACTTTTTTAAGTTATTTTCTATTGAAAATAACTGGTCAGCTTAGTAAATAATAACCTAAATGTTTTTTTAACGTTTATAGGTTTAATTTATATTTAATAATTTATTAATAAGAGTATATAATATCAGGTTGATGAATATTTCTAATGAATGTTTGCTCCACATTCATTCATTATTCATTATTGTAACGGGCTGTGGTACTAAACCCACTGCACTGAAGCTTAAACTTATTGTGCACCCCTTCACAGAGTGTTGATACTCGCAGGAAGGCCGAGCTGAGATATTCCGTGGGTTCGCCATTCGAACACGGAACTCCCGCTCGTTACTCAACCAGCGATCGTATCAAACCACTACCGTGGACTTTTCATAGCCCATAGATTGATATTGGGCTTATTTAGATCACAGCAGTGCGGCGTGGACATGATCGAGTAGCGAACCGCGGTTTACCGCGTCCTAGCATGATGATTTAAGCATTGCGCCACACTGCTGGTTTGCTCCACATATATTCTTCATTATTTTTTTGAAAAAATCGCATGAAATTAGAACAAGCTCTAATTCAAAAAAATCGCACGTGCGCAAGATTGCAAGGACTAATCGCACGTGCGATTTTGCAATCAAAATCCCCTCGTCTAAAGTGCCCTTAACTCGTATTTACGAGACGATTGCCGCTATTGGGAGGTGAAAAACGCTATTGGCCACTTTACGAGGTGGTAATAATCTGGAAACCGAATGGAATCAAATTTTTTTAGAAAGTGGATAATGGTCAACCAAGAAATAAAAATGAGCGAAATTTAATTATTAGATTTACTATCAATCGAGTGAAAGTTTGAATGATCAAAAAATTGTATGTTGGACGTGCGCGATAAGATACAACAAAAGAACAAATTTAGATAATATTTGTATTATGTATTTAAGAATCAATAAAATAAAAAGTCAAATTTCAACCAAAAAAATTAATTTTTGAATAAAACCATAAATTTTATGTTTATTATTTTTTTCTGGATTTTAGTCACTGTAAACAGAAAAAACCTCTTTTGACGTTTTTTAAGTTTCGCTCGTGATACGCAATTTTACTTTCACTATAGTTACTTGCATGACGTCGTCAGTGTGCTGTATAAAACAATAGCTAATTACGGGAGGAGATTGAAGAATTATTTCGGAAAAAAAAATTTAAATATTATAACCAAAATTAAGGTGATTCAAAAATAATTCTTTCAGCCCCGTGCCCATGATTGTTTGGGTTACATATTTATCTAAAACGACACCGGCAAGTATCATTCTTGGTTCGATAAATTGCACAAAAAGTGATGATTTTGTTGATCTCGGAGGTAAACATATTTAAAAACTAAATAGTAGAAATAGTAGATAAGGGTCAATAAAATAAAATATCAAATTTTATGTAGAAAGAATTTTTCAGGTTCTCGTATAAGGCATAATACGCGACTTTCTAGGATCGATAAAGCCTTCTCAAAAAATAATGCAAGTTTTGGCAAAACTTTTTCTTTCCAAAAACTCTTATCTGCTTCAATCCGTTCAATTGATGTTTCTTTTCCAGTCCAGATAACAAAATCACAATGTGGTTTATTTGCGACATGAAGCTGGCCTTGAACTTGATAGTAATAGTTGTGATTTCCTTTTAATTTTACATTCTTATCTAAACAAAAGCCCTTCAATTTTGTAACAGCTTCCTCGATAGTCAATTCTCTCGCAACTTAGGGACATTTAACTTCAATAATCCCTCCAGTCGATGTTAGACTATCTGGTGATGCGCCTAGACAACTAAACTCCACGTCTACAAATAAACCACATTCTGAAACTTTTTCCCCGGTTTTACTTGTAAATGCAGCTATGGCATCTTTCTTGTGCATTTTTCCATATCGTGTAGCTGAAGTTTCAAAGTGTTTATTGCCGTACAAAAACGTATCGACTAGTTTAGACCACTTACTAGTCGCTCGTCTTTTGGCTATGCGGCCGAAATTGGAAGCAGTTAATTGATATTTTCTTTCCTTAAAACACAACTCATTTTCAGCTTGACCTCTGGTTCGGAGCTCTAAAGAATCTGCTTCTGCTGCAGTGACTTGAAAACTGTTTTTAAAATTTTTCATTTTGCTTGCCAAGTCTTCCGGCTCCATGCCATAATCTTCTGAGCCCTTCATACCACCAAACTTTTCGTTTTTGAATTAGGTTGCTTTAACAGAGATCTTTTAGTAGAAGCAAGTTTCTTTGTTCTCTTTAGAGCAAGGTGCTTCACAATAAGAGAAGGACTTTCGCCTGCGCCTTGGGTGCGATATCAGTATAAACCACGCTTGCATCTATTGACTTGCTTCCTTCTACTAAATTTTGCAACCAAAAACATGAAGTTCTCGGCATAATTGCTTGTACTATTAGTTATTAGCTGCGCTTTGCGTACTAAAGGTTTTACGCATTCTTAGGCATATTTTAATGCTTCTGATTCGCCAACTACTAATGAGTTAGCTAGCATGCATACAAAGCTGATATCTTCCACTATTTCGATTTCATGTGATGTTACAATATCGGAAATATTATTTCTTTTTGTATTTGCCCTATTATATAATATCATTACAACAGCGTCAATGCTACAAATCGAACCGCGTTCTTTCTAATATCTCAAAGTCAAGTTTATCTTATCGCAAATTTTCTTAGTCGGAAATGACGTAATGCATTTTTTATGCATTAGGCATTTAATAAATTAACTGAAACCCGACCGACTTGGCGGCTTACAAATGGTCAAAGAAAAAATAATTTTTCTGTTTTGATCGACTAAAATTAAAAATTTTTTTTTTTTATAATTTCCAAGGTTTCTTCTAGGAGGCCTCTTCCGTTGCTGGCTGCCAGTTTATTGATATTTTTGTTTTTTAAAAAGATAATTTGTTTATTTTTTTAATAAAAATAAAAAAAGGAAATGTACTCCATTAGCGTGAATTCTATTGTATTTCTACGTATATTTGAACATTAAAATCTAAAATTCATCAATTAGTTTTTAAGTAAACAGCTAATTAATTTCAGAGTCATCTAGCGTGCCAGAAACACACTAACTACTCATCCTGATTCGCCTTAATATTATAATAATTATATGATTACGTTTTCATAATGTGTGCCTGAAAAAATTGACAATTAAAATTCAAATCCATTATAAGCGACTACACCGCTGTGATTTAATTTTGAAAACTGCGTTTTTCAGATTTGTGCTTTAATATCTGGATCATTTTGTTTTAATTTTTTTATGTTACAATAAAAATATGTAAGAGGAATAAAACGAAAATTATTGTAATTAGAGGAGAGATAGTTTATTGGGATTAAGAGTCTCATGCTCATAAAAAGTTGGAAAAATTCAAGTTAAAATAAAGAAATAGTAATAAAAAAATAAAAAATAGAATAATTATTAGAAAATTACATAGCAATATATTATGTAAGAAAAAAGTACTATTTCACGCAAAGTAGCTAATACTTTAGTTGTATGTAGCTCTTGATGTTCGCATAAGTTAGTCAAATCTGCTACTTCATATAAAATTTCAGAGTTGAAATCACTTCTAATATGTCCACAGTGCAGTATTATCTTAGATTAGACGGTAAAAAATTAAGTGACATTTGAAAAAACAAAAATTTTACTTAATGTCAAATATTAATTCAATAAAGAAGACGAAATTGAAATGGATGTAATATACGAAATGTACTTAATTAACGTAGTAAATTATACAATGCTTTCATTTTAGAAAGAAAGTTGTTGGGCTGATAAAACACCGTTAGAAACGGGATTAATTCTTATACTTATTGTGGCGACTCCACTTTTAATAACTTTAATACTAGTTTATATTTTAATGCCTATTTTATGTGCAGATTGTTCAATTGCATGCTCCACAGTTTGTAATTCTTCCTCCAATAGACTAATATTTCCGCAACCTTCTTTTATTGATGGTAAGTAATACAATTTTTTTTAACTCATCTGCTGGTTGTAAGTTATCATTTGATCTTACCAATAATACTACAAGTTCAGGAAACCAAGCGATTTGGTCTCAACTAATTATTAGAGATTTGAAATTTTCAATTTCTAAAAAATTCAGAAAATTACTTCAATTAATTGTTGAGCAAAACGTTCTTTTTCCATTTTGTTTCTTGTACTATACGGTAAACGATTTGAATTTGGGGAAATATTAATTTTCTCGCGACCGTCTCCGTGCTTCGGAGGGCACGTTAAAATGTGCTTGATAATTTTACAATTTTTTTTGCAGATAGATCAATAAAATTGGAAACTGAAATGGATGTGTGCCCATACAAAAGACAATTAGAAATATTAAAAGATGTTAACTTCAACATCGATCATGCATTTATTGCATCGATTATAGAAGACATCTATGAAGATGATTCCACTAGGCAAAGATATTTATGCGCAGCTGCTATTGTAACATTTAATTGGGTGGTTACGGGAAGTATTTGTTTCGGATCTGAAAAAAACCTTAAACATAAGAACAAAATTTTCGTTCGAGCAGGTTCGAATCGTTGGTCATCTGGGGGATCAGTTCACGAAGTGAAACAAATATTATTTTCTACTAACACTTCGTTGTTCGCTACTGTAGCTGCTGTTAAGTTACACAATGCATTTCCAAGGTTATTGTCCATTAAACCTATACTGTTATCAGTAACAATGTCTTTTAGACAAAGTTTAGATTTAACTGAAATGTATGATTGGAAAACTAACGATTCTATGTTGCTACCGTTAAAGTTCCGTAAAAAATACGTAATTCTTACAAAGCAGCAATTAACGGTCCTACCAGATTCTCAATGCAACTTATACACCAAGAAAGAAGAATTGTTTTGCGTAACACCAGTGGCCGAGAAACTGTGTTCAAATTATTCATATAGCAGTTTTCCAGTCACCAAAGCAAATATTTTACTTGGTATCAATTTTGGTAAAATTTGCGATACTGTTAATAACATAACTGTATATTTAATTTTTGATACTACGCCTGTGTTATCTTGGCTACAAATTATAGTTCAAAGTTAAAACAATTGTACCCCCTATTTATTTACCAGTATAATATAGTATTAAATATAATGTAAAAAGTCGCTCGCTAGGATTTCTAATTTTTACTTCTTCTTTAATTAGGTCTGCGACCTGTTTTTACTTAACAGGAACCTCGGTGATGTTCCGAAGTTACTATTAGTGCTATGAGCATATTTATTGTTTTACATCCAAGGTAGCTTGCTAGGCTTATCTCAGATGTGCCAGTAACTCTGGTTTTTGTTGTTGATGAAGGCAAGACATCAACCCAGAGGGACCGCCGGCTTTACGTGCCCTCCGAAGCACGGAGACAATCATAAGAAATTTTTAGACTCTCCTCAGATTCGAACCGAGTACCTTAATGTCAGCAGTTATTCGGCTAACAACCGTCTCTCTAATTTTTACTTTTTTGAAAATGACTAAACCTCTTTTGCCTCCTCTGGTGTGGCGCCGCTGTTGGTTTTCCCCTTAAAAGATATACATATTAGCATAGTTAAAGGGTTTTATATGAAAAAAAGTATATTTTGTTACAATCGATTCAACTACCACTAGGTATGACGGTTATATCGATTATTTTAATAAGTCGACATTTTCTGTAAACAATACAAACATGTGTGATGGGGTTGTTTCGAAAACTTGCTACGTTCTTAGGAATTCGTAAAAAAGAAGTTAACGTTTTGGTTATCGGTTTAAATAATAGTGGAAAATCGACAATAATCAATCATTTCAAAGATGAAGAAGAAAAAGCTACCGAAATAGTTCCAACAGTTGGATTTAACGTTGAAAAGTTTCAAAGTAACAAATAAATTAATATTTTGTTATGAAGTAAGGTAACGTTGCTTAAATTTTTAGATCAAAACCTATTATTCACTGCCTTCGATATGTCAGGACATGGACGATATCGTGATTTGTGGGAACACTATTATAAAGATTGTCATGGTATTATTTTCGTGATCGACAGCAGCGATAGATTACGTTTGGTGGTAGTAAAAGATGAATTGGATCTTCTACTTCAACATCCAGAAATTTGTAACAAAAAAATTCCAATTTTATTTTTTGGAAACAAAATGGACTGCAAGGATGCACTTAGTAGCGTAAAAATTGCTGCAGGTCTTGGTTTAGATAAAATTATGGATAAACCGTGGCACATTTCTGCCAGTAATGCTTTAACAGGCGATGGTCTTCACGAAGGTGTCGAATGGTTAACCCAGCAAATAAGAGAAAGCATAGTGGCCAGACATTAGTCGACACATTTTTTTATAAATAACTAATTTATTAATAGTCTTTTTAGTACATATTATCCAATAAACTTTTGTACATAACAAATTAATGGAAACAAATTAATTTTAATACTTTCATAATGAAAATTCACTAAAATTACAAGTTTATATTTATTATTATTATTGATTAATAATAATTATTATCAACTTCAACCTTTATCCTGATTTAAAAAAATTTCTAATGAAATTATGGTAGTCGAAGGCGTAAATTACAAATATAAAATTTTGTGGATCGTTCTAAAATTTGGGTAAAAAAGTCCCAAAACCCGTAAAAGTGAAATGTGTGTTCTGTATTGGTTGTTTTCATAAAATAAACCCCGCCCATTAAGATACTTTAAACTAGTGTTTTTCTAACATAAAGTCTCTGCGCGTTATATATTAATTAAAAATTAGGGTTTTTATTTTTTTTAGTAAAAGCATTCACCTAAAAACGACAGATGTAAGTAAATAAAAAAAGCCGAGACGAATCAGCCTCTGAATCCATGCACTTGATAAAAACATCTTCGAATGCAACTGAAGTCGAAAGAAGCAGGTTTAGAATGAAAGAAATCTGTTTTAAGTAATATTCTGCTATAATTAACAATATTTAATTTAAAGCAAATTTATACTAATGATGTTAAACCAGTGGTTCTCAAACTTTTTTGTCTGGCGGCACACTGACATTATTAAACAAAACTCCCGACGTCCCCCATTATTGTTCTTGTTTTTTTTTGCTTTTTCTACATTTAGTTAAGATAATGAAGGATGAGAAGTACTTGATAGATAGTATTTTATATCCACCCCCAGTGTTCTCATAGCCTTCAAAGCCTCTTCCGTGATACTGTTGCCCCTGGTGCTTTCATGTCTTTAAATCAGCGGTTCCCAATTAGTTTTGGCCGCGGAACCCTTAGGCGATGTAAAAAATTTAGCAGCACCCCAAGCTCATTTGTTTACTATTAGCTAAAAAAAGATCATCAAGTTCTGCATTTAAAGCCCCCCCCGCCCCAGGAGCCGGTGGGAGATACAAGTAATCAATACATTTTATTAAATGAATTATATAAGCATACGGTAAGAGAACCAATCCCAATCAAAAATTGATTTGAATGAAAATACAGGATACTCAAAAAATAAAAAAAAGTTAAAAAAACATCTTGTAAGCGGCAAAATTAATTTTTGGGCCATTTTGAAAATATTTTTGGTAGAACCCTTGAATTTTCTCGCGAAACCTTAAGGGTTCCGCGGAACCCTATTTGGGAACCGCTGCGCTGCTTTAAGTGATTTCAGAACTTATTCAACTTCTGATTTAAGAATAACCGGTTGTTTTTCTGTTGCAGAGATATTTTTATTCGTCCCAGTCCGAGTTTCCTTGTATAGATTTTGCCAGTAATTTCTTCATACCTCAGCTATTCCTTGAATGTTATTTATTAGTTTTCTTTCTGGTTCTTTATGATTTGCGTTCATGCTTTGAATTCTTTTGCTAGATGTCTAACCTTGTCGAGGAGTTCTCGAGATTCACTAAATTAGTAGAAAAGGCAAATTTAATTATTTAAAAAATTTTCTGCACCAATTTTGAGACCTTGATGGTAACTACGGCCGGCTGGGTTCTTAAAAAAACTTAACTGCAACTATTTACACGCCTCGCTAACAAAATAGAGACAATAAGTACCGACCACTTCGCACTACTGGGTGTTTTTTACGTGAAAACTCAAACCTAGGTTTGTACTTTCTAAGTAATAGTATATTGTATTAGTACTATTATGAAATGTGTTCCTGGGGGTACAAATTATAAAATAAATACAAATAAAAATCTAGATCAGTAAAAATAAAAGAATCGTGGGAAGACCAATGAAAAGGGATAAATCCATACGGAACGTTGTGGATATAGAAAATAATAACAGCCAGCATAATTATAGCTATTCTTAGATCTTCGTCCGAGCAAGTCGAGCAAATTTATTTAAATTAAACGCATGTCAAAAGGTTTTTGTAAATGTGCTTGGATTGTTTGGGAATAAAGGAAATTATCCTAATTAAATAATTAAATAAGGAAATGGAAATTATCTCCGCCACGCGTTTATCAAAGTGAGAAGCCGGCGAGTCTATAGAAATACGAAAGCTGAATATAATTATTACCAAGAAGCAGATGCATACAATCATTGAAGATAAGTGAAGAAAAGATCCCGTGCAAGAGAAAGTTTTTAGTTCATCAAATCCGTGCTGACCTACAAGTTGCGTGAGTCCTGTTTATTATTTATTTACCCAAATTGCAAAATAAATACCATTTTATATCGTCAATGATGATGATGAACTTCTTAGCAAGATGGAGGTGCCACGGAGAAACCGTACATCTCCTTGAACTGATGTGGGCGGCGGGCGTTGGAATTTATTGAGGTGTGATTCCTCATTTGAAGCGCTAAGCTTGATCGGGCTGGGTTGTGGTCCATGGGAATAATTTCCGTGATTTACAGGATCCTAGGTATTTTGAAGAACTTTCCTGGGGGGGTGGTCTTGTGGCCAGAGGGGCGGTGGAGCGATGTACGTCTGTGATCCATGGTTTGGGGTCCCTAATATTCGATAAACTTGATCCCTTGGTATCGATGGGGCGGGGCGAGTGTGCAATCCGTGGATTGGGGTCCCTAGCATTTGATGAACGTGTAATTCCGGGCGTCTTTGCATGGTTTCTTGGCAGCCGGGTGTTTGATGAACCCGGTGCTTGGTGGGAACCTAAAACAAACATGTAAAGATTAGAATTACTTACACCCCGGCTGACGGGCGGATGAGAATGTCCTTTGGCCGGCTGTGTCCTAGATTGTGGCCTGGTTGGTACTGTCCTAGCTGCGAGATGAGAAGGTTGTCCGAGAAGCTCACGGTCTTGTACAAATTTTCCGCCTGACTTTTAATGTACACGTCGATGGTGTCCATCTTGTCATCTGCGTGAAGTCTTCGATTGGTGACGTAGTACGGGCTGGAGAATGCGCGCCAAATGCATTTATTTTGTACTACTTGTATCTTCTTTATGTGCGTTCGGGCTGCCGTCCCCCATACAGGCGCGACGTAGGTCATGGTGGGCCTGATGATGGCCTTGTAGATGCGCAGCTTGTTTGCTAGTGACATCTTGCTGTTTGAAGCTAGGAGCGGGTAGAGCTTTGAGAAGACAGTTCTTCCCCGGTTAGCGGCGGATTCGATGTACTCCTTCCACAGCAGTCTGTAATCCAACGTGACTCCCAGGTACTTTGAGGTGTTAGTCCATGGGATTAAGCTCTCGAACATAAAGATGTTTGTTCGAGGCCGAACCTGTCTTCGTTTCTTCTTGAACATTGTCGCGGTACTTTTTGTTGAGTTTACCCCGATGCGCCACGTTGCGAACCATTTTTCGAGGTCGTTAACGGTTTTTTGTAGGCGATCGGTGGCGAGGTCTTGATTCTTGGAGAAAGTGTAGACGGCCGTGTCATCCGCATAAAGCGAGATCTTCGTCCTCGGGTCGGTTGGAGCTGGCATGTCGCTCATGAAGATGTTGAAGAGGATCGGGGCGAGGATGGATCCTTGGGGTACTCCGGCAGTGATAAAGCGCTCGGATGATCGGGTGCCTTCGAATTTCCGATTTTCAAGGTACGACGCAACCAGTTTGACGAGTGTTGGTTGGATATTAGCGTTCAGCATCTTGTAGAGAAGATGGTGCCTTCTGGTGCCACACTTTGTCGAAAGCCTTCGACACGTCGAGTAGAACAAGTGCGGTGAACTCTTTCTTATTGAAACCGAGGGAGATGTGTTTGACCAGACGGAGGACTTGCTGGACCGTACTGTGTCCTGATCGAAAACCGAACTGGTCGTCTTGCGAGCAGTTCGCAAGATGCCCCGACCCATAAAAAAATAGAGTAAATAAAGAGAAGGTAAGCACTACAATACATGACTTGATTGTCTATACCATCCCATATCTTCCAGTTCTTTGCTTTCTCCTTCTATTCGGTAACGTGTAAACAATCTAAGTCATCCTCTACTTCTTTTTTCCATCTTGATTTTAGCTTTCCTCTTCGTCTCTTCCCGCTCATTGTCATTTTCAACATAATTGTTGGCACCCTTTCTTCCACCATTCTCATTAAATTACTCAACCACCTTATCCTTTGTTTTCACTCCTCCAACTATGAAATCTTCTTCATATAATTTATATATTTCTTGATTAGTTCTTCTTTTCCATCTTCCATCTATATGTTTACCGCCAAAAATTCTTCACCAGATCTTTCTTTCCCACACATTTAACATTAATTGGTTTTATTTTCCGAGTTTCCAGAATTGGGTTGCATATGATACCACAGGACGTATCATTGTTCTATATACCTTTATCTTCACTTTTCTGCAAAACATACCGCCTGTCAGAATCTTCTGTAATGCGTATGCGCTTTTGTTTCCTGCCGCAATTCTGGCTTTTATTTCTTCGTTACTTTCGGTTTATCTTGTTACTAATGCTCCCAGGTACGTGCATGTTTCTATCTCTTCGAATTTCAATTATTTCACCTTGCTCCAGTTCTACCTGTAAGTACCTGCCTTGTTTAAATGGTTTATAGTTTCACAACATTTATATTTCGTTTTCTCTGCGTTCACCTATAGACCCATTCTTTTCGCTGACTTCAGGATTTTTATTAGAATTTGTTGTAACTCTCTCTTGATTCTTGTTATAATTTTTATGTCACCAGCGAATGCAAAACATTGCAGGCGTTTGTGGACTATGGTGTTGTTTCTGTTAATTTTGCTGTCCCGCAAGGCTTTCTCCAGTACCACATTGAACAAGATTGCAGAAAGTGAATCACCCAGCCGTTGTCCACTTTTGATTTCGAATTTTCTCGATAGATCTTCAACCATTTTCACTCTATTTATTCTCTCTTCTAAGGTCATCTTTATCAGTCTTAACAATTTGTTGGGTATACCCCAACAAATTCTTGCAATAATGCAAGAAAAAGCTGGTTTCCGTTCATGCTGTCATTTGCTTGTTTGAAATCGACTTTGGGATCAAAAAGTAGCAAAGGGTTTGTACAAAATACCAATTAGTAATTACAGAGATCAAAAAGACTTCTCGAGTCCCAATAACTTCGGTGCGAAAGTGGATTAACGACCCTCGCTCACTGCAGAAGTTATTAGTAAAAAGACAAAAGTTTATTGAAATAACACGATATCCAGACTACAAAATTTTCTAATAAAATTATGTTAGATGATGACGTAAATTATAAATATAAACAGATAATTTTAAGGATCATTCAAAAACTTTTGGATATATTAGAAATGCAGCACTCATGTGTAGCATTTTAAGAACTAAGATTGGATAATTTAAAAAAAAAAATGTTCGTAATAGTCCGAGTACGGTTTTTAGATAAAGAAAACTCGAAGAAGCTGCCCCAAAAATTTGGAATTAAAATTCGTATGCAGACGATTTTGGTGGTTGGCAGAAAGGTCAATGTCTGCCGGGCCAGCTAGTTACCTATATATTTTAAATTAGTTTGCTTAGTTTACAGAAATAAATATTCCTCCTCTCCCTTCTAAATTAGAAATATTACCGTCATTGATTGAAAGTGGCGGACAACCTGGGACGCAGTTATATAAACTTATATAATTATTATACTAATAAACTAAATTTACTTAAACCCAGATTTTATAACGAAATTAGAAAAAGGCCAACAGATAGCGATTTTTTCTCACCAAGAACTACCCTTGTCGTCTAGAACAATGAAACCAAAATGTACAATGTCAAAAATCGCGTCCCACGTTAGACGCCACTCAAGTGGAGTCACTGTCATTTGGCCGACAATTTTTTATTTTTTGGAAAATAAGTAGAAAAAATGGTAAATATTGTTCAACGAAATTTTTCTAAGATCGATTAGGTTTAAACTAAAGGTTATAAGCAATGCAACGAAGTTTTGTTGAAGAAATCCACAAGTCGTCCGCCAGTTTAATGTACTTTTTCTTGGAAGGATTGGGCTCGTAGCCTGCAGTATACTGAGCAAGGCTAAATTCAACATTACCTTGCTCACATTCAAGTCCATCAATAAATTTCCAAATTGTAGGATGATTGCCTCCGAGAAGACAACTGAATTTATTATTCCACCCTTCAATGGAATTATTCGTTTTAGGAAGATCCCCGAGATAGGCATCATAACAGTTCCAGATCGAAATTCACAAGTTTTCGTACTGGATTGCTCCTACTTCGAATTGCGCCAATTCAAGTATTCTCAAAGTAATCGAGTAAATTTTCCATCAATTTTCTTATATTTAGGGAAACGATGGCTCAACCAGATTTTTGTAACAAATTCTAATAAGATGGTTAGACTGTATTACACGCCAAATATATTGTAGTGAAAGAAGCATCCGTAGTGAGCGATGCCAGAGAAAACACTTTGAATAGCTTTCTTCTGAGAAATTTCACTGTCGGCCAATTGATAGACTCAAGTGTACCAGAAATTGATTTAATTGTAGACACAACTGTTAGTGGTAAAATCAAGGAGGTAGTAATAATACAGACTACATATAACTTTGTTAAACTCCACGAGACTTTATAAGAACTTATTTTTTGCCATTCCACAGATTTCACTTGGGTAAAATGCATTTTTACTTTCAGTTAAATGAATTGGGATATGTTACACAACAATATAATTCCAGAATAAAATACATAAGATAAACTATACATTTTTTTATTAAACACTTATAATTACAAAGCTAAACAAACTTAAACTTATCGCAATACTTTGGCTATAACTATAGATGTTAACATTGAATTGAACTTATAAATGAAATAACTTAAAAGATTTTGATAATAAGTTGAATGTAAACTTGACAAATAATTAATTGTCTTACAATGCCTTAAAATTACAGTTTGTCAACGTAACTCGTGTAAAGATCTAACTCTAAGCTTAAAACTGCCCGCATCAGGGGGATTATTTCCAGGAGGTGGTGGTAATATAGGATTATTCGTATTTGCAACATCCACATTTTCGTCTTGTAAGGGAAGCCTTTGTTGATGGTAACTGTGATCCTCAAGTCCACTAGGTTGAGTGTTCTGTTGTTGCACTACAGGGGATGCCATTGTTGACACCACATTAAAACTGGGTGGAACATTGAACGAAGTTGATATAGGATTGTTTATGTAAGGTGGGTTACCGCCAGTGACCAAATAGGCATTTTCGTTATTTATCACTACTTGCCCACCGCACATAAAGTTGCCTCCCTGCATGTTATTTAATAAGAATATTTTGTTATAATTATTATTTATGGAGTTTTTAAGTTGACCTGGTTGGGCATTTTGTTGTTGTATTACAGGTTGTAATTGAATTTGATTTGTGATATAGCTTTGTTGAGGTTTAGAAATTTGAAGAGATTTTGACGAAACAGACGTATTTACTAAAGGTGGTGGTTGTAACGAAGGCATTGACAAAGGTAGAGAAGGTGGATTAGATTGAATTAGTCCAGTAGATGGATTAAAATACATAGTACTATGGGTTGTGCTACTTGAAGATTGTTGAACGGCGTTCGAATGACCAGAGAGTGAAACAGCTTGAGAAGTTGTAACTGATGTTGGTACTAATTTGGGTGGCGCCTTTGATGACATCATCATTTGCTGAAGAATCGAATTATTTTGTGAATTCAAGAGTTCTTGTAATTTAATTGCATTAAGCGCTTTGTTTGATTGAATATTACACTTTTTATTATTTCCTAAAGTATTTTTCTTAGCTTCTTTATGCTTAGGCACTACATTGCTATTATTTCTTGCAGTCTTAGCTTCAGCAATGTTAACCACTGCATCCACTCGCTGCAACTTAAGAGAAGGCGTGCATTTTCTCGCGTTTACTACACAGTGATTTGTTAAATGCGTCAGCATGGAATCAACATTTCTGAATCGTTTTTTACAAGACTTGCAATAGAGATGAGTTTTGTTATGATACAGAAGTTGAGCTAATCCAAAAAACGTCTTCAAACAAAACGTACACTTATACACTTGGTTGTCATCGGGCATTGGAATGTCATCTGATATTTCAATCAAATTTGCGTCTATACTTTCTTCGTTAATCACTTCTTTATGTTCTCTAAATATTTTCCTTTTCTTATTTCCACGTTCATCAAAAGTTTCTGTTCTGGCTCTCTTTAAAGTAACCTGCGATATATATGGATCGACAGTCTTATTTAATGAATTATCGAGTATGGCACTTCTGCTACTGCTCGCGATATCACCTTCCCCATCAGAATCAATTTCGCAAAAGTTCATTAATCTGGCTTTGCTGCGCCTACACGATGAAGCATTGCTGTTGGAATTATTTTCCAAAGTCAAACTTGTAGTAGTTTGTACTGTTGTATCGCTAGGAGCACAAGCAACGTTTACTGTTGTATCGGCAGAAGAAGTCTTTTGGCTCCTTTTCTTTTTGTATTTTCGCATGAGCCGTTTAAGATTGTTCATTTTTTCGAGATACCAATCACACACTTCCCCACTATTTAATACTACAACAGGCGCTACATTAGAATGCATCACTGTTTTAGGAATAATGATATCATTGTATTTATTGTACAGCGATTGTATGGAAATATGTTGCTGAGTGTTAGAGGAAACCCCAGCGACATTTTCACTCATGACGGGGATACCCTCTAAAACCTTTTGAATCCTAATAGAGTTGGAAGGAGACGGTCGGTTACCGTTATCTACTTGTTTGGCAGTATATTTTTGTTTGTTTCCACCAGGCTTATTTATATTTAAAGTTGATACACGTATGTTTGAAACTGGAGGTCCCTGACTATCTAACAAATCTTTTAGCAAAATCATTTTTGGCATGCTTCTATCATTAAAAATTGTTGAGGAATGAGTCGTAATAGGAGTGATATTTGTATTTGTTTGAGCGGAAACTTTTGTTAATGTAGGACTATTAACTGTTGGAGTCTTTTGGATTGCCGAATGTACTGTAGGATTTTTCTTCAGTTGTAAGGAGAACGATTTTCGCGCAGATTTGTTTGCGACTTGTGACGATACTATTGGCGATTTGAGATAACTTTGAGAAGCTGTTGTTACGGGTTTGTTTACAATTCGATAAGAAACCGTTCCAGGTTTAGTTACATTATGAGAAGAAACGGTCACAGGTTTGGAGACATTTTTTGATGATACCATAACAGGATTAGTTATAATTTTTGGCGTTACTGTTGGCAGTTCATTTAATATTGGAGGCGTTTCCACCGGAGATTCGGTCACAAGTTTAGGAGAAGCTGCCCGAGAAGAAGGCGGTACTAGAACATTCTCAATTTGTGGTATCACTACTGGAGGAACCACATCTTGAGTCACAGTTTGGGGAACTTTTTCAGTTACCATTTGTGGAGATTCAACAGGCATTGTCGGACTTTGAGAAAACGTAACGGGAGGTTTGATAATGACTTGCGAAAGTGATATGGGAGGTTTAGAAGTATTTTGTGGAACTGGTGTAGGTTTTGTCAAAATTTCTTTTGATGAACTTGGAGGTGCAACTTTTAAGTTATTTAGAGGTTGAGAAGTCGCCAATGTTTCCGTTTTTGTGATCACAGGAATTCTATTATTTATTTGAACGTTATTTACTTTTGGAATAATTACTTTAGTGGGTTCTACGACTGTCTCTTCATCTTCAATTTCGATAATTTCGTTTGGATCTCTTTCTATGTATAATCTAGTGCCTGGACCACTTACGATTTTCAATTTTGCTAATTTGTTTCTTAAAAGATCTAATCCTCGTATATAGCCGTCACCAACTTCGAAGTGCACGTTGCAGCAACCACAGTGCAGTTTATGCATGCCTTTACCAGGTATTTGAGTACTGCTCATTTTTGAGAGCTTCTCTTTTAATCCTGCAAAACGTTTTACATACCAATCAAAAATTTCCTCCTCGTTAATTGCAACATCGGGAAATAAATTCAATTTAACTAAATTTGAAGATATATTAACTTTTGGATACTCGGTTGCAATTTTCTTAACGGAAGCGTGTTTGTATTCTTTAAATTTGTGTTCTTTGAATTTGCTTTTAAACAACTTTAAATTTTCTTGAAAATTTTCGCCGTTCTTATGAAGTTCCAAACGATAGCCTATGATATCTGCCAATTTTTGAGTGCTTAACGAATCCAGGGAACTGTTTAGACTAACTACTTGATCATTGCTTGCATTATTTGTGGTTTTCACTTTTAGATTGTTCGGCTTTTTACGATTATCATTTTTTACACTGGCAGATAAATTTAATAACGATAAGGGATCGTGTACTATAACTGTACATCCATCGAGTTCTCCACTTCTATAGCTGTCGTTTTCATTGTCATTGTTTAATGTTACGGTTACATTATTTTGTTGTGATTCTTGCCTATTGTCCTATAAAAGATATAATAACAAAATTATAATTACATTAACATAATAAATATCTATAATTTTTTTTTACCATTTTTGTAACCTTTCTGGAGATGTGATTAATAACTTGATCGTATATATTGAAAATTTGTTTACAAGATAATTCAGATGCTATCGAATCCATATTGACCTAAACATAAGTATAATAAAAGAAAACGAATACATATTTTTTTAAACATTACCTCTGATATTTGAACAACGTTTTCTAATTTACACAAATTTTTATATTGAAGTATCCCTTTGTAATTTCTAGTTACTGCTACCGAAGGGAATATAATTAATACTAATTTTCCAAATAAAAGAGACGACATCAAAGGTGCAGTTTTTGTATCATTTCTGAAAAAAAAGTAACATTAACAGTTTTGGCAAAAATAAAGTTAGCATTTTAATTAAGGGTGGTTATAAAAATTAATAAGTTTACTTTACATGCTTAGCAAAAATCATGCAAGTGAATAATTTACAGGAACTTACAATTCATAAGCTAACCAGATAGGTAACCTAATTATTTCCCTTTACAATAAATTGTGCAATTTCTTGTGACAAATTAAAAAATTAGATTGTGAAAAAATAAAGAATGTTATATATTAGGTATTTTATTTGGCGTTAGTAAAACCGTCAATTTAATATTTCGTTGGATTTTCACAAAATAATTTCTTTGATTAATAATTTATTTTTTTAGTTCTACTTTTATTTTTAATATATCTGTTATCACTGCTGACACGCATATCCGCCACCTGCTTCCTGTTGGTATATTAAAAGCTATTCCTAGTTCTGTTAACAATGGTAGTAATTTTTACTAAATTAAAAATATTTAATGAAGGAATGGCTGCAAGTTGAAAATATAAATTTAGTACCTTATTTTACTTGGTACATTATGGTGCAGACTAACAAAAATATGTATATTCACATGGCAATCATGTGGCATATCGAGAGGGGATCATTGCACCCAGAAGTCAAGGCTGGTTCATGCACAACGCTGACACGATTTTGATGACGAGCGCGGCGTCCGGTTGCGTTTTCTAGTTAGTGGTAAATTTAGGTGGCCATATTTAATAGTTTTTAAGTTTTATTTACAAAAAAAGTGTTACAGTACATGAATTAATTTATCGATTTTATTAAAATACAACTTAATAAACTGAAACATCTTAAATTGCTGTTATATTATTTTATTTATGAAGTAATACAAGCAAAATTTAATACATTTTAGTAGTCTACCTGGGAAACGATATCCAGTCATTTTACAGATTAGCTTTGTTTCTTCAGCACTGCAAACCGTTTTAAAACTGTCAGGAAACTGTAAAATGGCATTTACGCGTGCGTCTGATAATTTCAAAATAGTTTGGAGTGCTGAAGAAACAAAGCTAATAACGAATATGTAGTGTCGAATTCAATATTAACTTATTATGCAAGAACCTCCCGGAAAGTGAATACGGAAGAACTCGATTACATTCGATGGGTGTGCAACTCGATTAATTAATTTGTCAGTCAAATGATAGTTAATCTATATAAACAGCCGTAAACAAAGATTTCTAAAACTTGTAATAACGGTTCTTATGACTGGAAAGAAAATTCCCATGATGGAATAATTTCAAGGTCAATGTGCGTACGCGTATCAATAAGTGTATTTCTGCCCGACCAAAAGAGCTGCATAAAGAGTTTGAAACTTTTATCTAGGTAGTACGCAGTTTTAAGTTTTTATACGCACTATAACAAGAAGCCGTATGATCTGACTTCGTCTGTCTGTCCGTATAATTCAAATTTATGGGTTATTTATATAATACCTATGTAATGCTAATTTTCCGTATGCGAAATTTGATCCCCGGTAGTATAAACTGTACGTAAAAAGTAAATCCACACGAAAACATGGATCTATCAGTAGGTTAGTGTTAGTTTATATTATTCATTTAGCGAAAATGCATTTAAATGGTAGAAACGCGCGAAGACATTGATCTATCAGCTAGTTCTTGTTACTTGTTCAGCGAAATTGTACGTAAAAGGTAGATCCACGCGAAGACATAAATATGGCAGTAGGTTAGTGTTAGTTTATGTTATTTGTTTAACAAAACTGTACGTAAAAAGTAGATCCATGCGAAGACATAGATCTGTCAGTAGGTTAGTGTTAGTTTATGTTATTTTTTTAAACAAGACTGTAGAATTACTGAAGACCAATTTACCAAGAGATTTAATTACCAGGCGATCAAATTACTCGATGATCAAATAACCGGGGATGAAATTACCTCGGAGATCGAATTACCAAGGTCAAATTATCTGGAGTCAAATCACCTAGTGCCCTAATTTTCGGTTGGTAAATTGATATAATTGATATAAATATTTGTTAAGACAAGTTAGATGGATAGAAGCCTAGGAATTATATGTCATCTAAGATCCACCTCTTTATACATAATTCTCGTATATTTTCCTACAATATTGTGTATAGAAACGTGAAATAATTTTTTTTGATTTTATTTGGATTTGGAAAGTTAAAGTTTTTGATTTTAAAGAGTTAGCAGTACAGATTGAAGAGTATAGACTTTTTTTTCCAAAAATGGCTAAAATATCAGTCTTGTAATTTTGCGAATCCATGAAATTTAATTAAAATGTTTGTAATTAATAAAAAGACAATATAATTTTCATAAAAAAGTGATTGATATCAATTTTGAAAGCGAATTTACTATTTTAAAAAGTAATTTAATTATTTTTACGAAAAAAATTAAAATTGGAAGTTACAGGAGTTAAATTTAAAATAAGAAAATTTAAACATTTTTTGTAACAAAGATAAAAAAAATAATTCTAAATTATTAATAAATAATTTTTAACAAAAATAAATTATTAATCATAATATAATATATCAATAGTTCCCGTAAAATTATTTTTTATCCTAAATATCGCTGATATAAAAATACAAATCAAGCACTCGTCATATCTGAAAAGAAAGAAAAAAGAATTTGAACCTACATAATAAAAATCCGAAGAAAAAAATCCATTCAAAAACCAAACTAAAAATAAGTCTTTAATGAAACAGACTACCGCATTCCGTCAATTTAAAAACCGGTATGATTACTTTTAAATTTAGTATAATATAAAACTATGGTTTTATAGGTTTTGTTTCTTTTAATATTGGTACAATAATTTTGAATAAGATCTTTTTTTAACATGCACAAAGACAACAATACAGAAAACATGTTTGCAAGACATCTAGCTAAAGTTTTTACACCGCTCAAACCTAAAAATCTGAACCAAGAAGCAAAAGTGAGGTAATTTCTGGATGCATCCGATCAGCTGGAACTACCAGCTTTTATTTATCAGTTGTTTAATTCCTAGAACAATGGAAAGTGGCCCAAATTATTCTCATTCCAAAACCGGGTAAACCAATTAAGGATGTAAAATCGTCTTCTACCAGTATTGTCAAAACTATTTAAGAAAATGTTTCTAAAAAGAATAAGACCTAAAGAAGCTAGAAGAACAAAATCTAATTCCGATCATTACTTTGGCTTCAGGCAACGACACGGTACTGTAGGTTCATAGAATTGTAACGAAAATTCACAAAGCATTCGAAAACAACAGTTATTGTACTGCAGCGTTTCTCGATGTTGCTCAGGCCTTCAATTAGGTCTGACATAAAGGTCTGCTATATAAATTAAAAAAGAAACTACTACAGAATCCTAAAATCGTATTTAACTGATAGACATTTTCTGGTAAAGTACCAAATTGACCACAGAACCACTGGTGTCCATAAACTCTGGAGTACCTCAAGGTAGTGTAATTGGACCTGTGTTGTAGGTCTTGTTCACAGCGGATTTACCTACATTGGAGTCTGCAACCCTCGCGGACAATACATTTGTAATAGCCGCTCATAAACATTCAAATATAGCATCTGAAATTTTGTAAAGAAGCCTCGACGCAATAGAAGAGTGGGGAATCGGAGTGAATAAGGCTAAGTCATTGCAGGTAACCTTAACATTAAAGAAAGTGACACGTTCACCTGTACATTTAAATAATTGCCAACTCCCCCAAATGGATGAGGCTTATTTGGGGCCTCACCTGAATAGAAGATTGACGTGGCAGAAACACATATTTAGTAAAAGAAAGTAGATGGGACATAAACTTCGAAAGATGTATTGGCTAATGGGTAGAACATCAAAACCAACAACGGTCAACAAACTGCTAATTTACAAAATAATTTTAAAACCAATATGGACTTACGGGATACAACTCTGGGGATCTTCTTCAAACAGAAATATAGAAATCCTACAGCGCTTTCGCTACAAATCAAATAATTCAGCATGACATAGGAATGCCCAGTTAGAGAAGAAATTACAAAGTGTGAAACATTTCATAATAGACTCGTCGACCATCCTAATCCATTTGCGGAAAAACTCGGTTACAACAGAGGCAGTGTTATAATTAGTCAATAAAAAAAAAATCTTTGTAGATTCAGGAATTAAATTCGTTTCTGCAGTAGTTTAAAACACTTCGAAACTGGAAGACGCATGCGTATGCTGCAAATTTTAGCGTTATCTACGTCGGCGCTAGTAACAAGCTATAAATTCAACTTTACATTTATTAATTTTCTTGCAATTTTTCACCATAGCGTTTTCACCATTCCGTTCAGTTTCGAATAAAAAAAAATTCCCGAATTAGCTCTGTAACTGAACAGCTGATCACATAAACTGATCGCTATTTATAGTTCAATGCAAATATAAAATGTAAATCTAACTCGTTTCTCGAGACGTTCCGTTATTTGTATTGATTAAAAGACGACGCTCTAATCAAGTTACGCCTACCGTACAACTGAGAAACGATGTCTGAAGTAAATTTCAATTTTCCTATTTTTATTGTTAATTTGATCGCTCTAAGTTGAATTCGTTTTCAAACGTGTTTCAAAGAAACAAGATGTTTTGAATCCAGAATAATAATTCAGTTGGCAGCAAAGTAAGGAATGCGACTTAAGTTAGTTACTACAACCGTAACTATAGAAAACAAAGAATGTTATTTTGTCAAATTACAATCCTTTTAAGTTACATTTACTGAACCGCCGTGTGCCGCCTTGCTTTGGTTGTTAAAAGAACGATTTAGCAAGGAAAACGTGAAAAAACATTATTTAATAGTACATTTAATATTCCGAGTTTGATGTTCGCACGCTAATTTATTGTCATTGTGTACAAACCATGAACTCTAAAGGTGGTCACAGACCGGCGTACATGTGTGTCATACATGCTTGTACGTTGATGTTCACTAGTGTGTTGGTAGAAAGTGACATACATGTGTGTCGCACAAGTTTTGTTTTACTTTGAATTCATCAACGTTCGTACACGTATGCCGGTCTGTGGACAAATTTCATTATTTTCAGCATACATTTTTAATTCAGTGTCTCGCACCTTTCTCAATATTTTTATTACTGTTGTAATATTTTTTGAAAAATGTCTGATTTAAGAAGTTTCACAAAATATTCAGGTTGTAAGCGTAACTTTTCCAGTAAATTTATGTGTAAAATTTTGTCGTTTTAAAAGCCATTGCCCATTTGGTGCGTATCCGAAGCTGGTTTTTTAGTTTTATTTCTCTTTTTTTTTATCGTGCATGCATAACTACGCCACTGATAAAAATATAAACTCATCTTCACCACTCATTGTCCACAATCAAACTACATGTTTGACACTCAACCATGCTCGTCTAGGAGCAAGAAACATATGTGTAACGATTGTTGGTAACCATGGTTATAACTCGGTTTAACGTTATAGTACGTGATATCTGACCGGATGAGTGTAAATTGCCCCAATCTGGTCTACCAAAAAGATCAACAGTAATCCCACATGTAATCTGCTTTCAAAAGTACCCGCTAATCCCATAAAAAGGTTAGATCTACAAAGACATAGGTTTCAGGGCCCACACACTTGCTAAAACATCCCCAAAAGACGACCGAACTCGAAAATCACAAATCTAGAAGAATGAGACATGCGTGCGCGCTTCGAGCTGGGGTTTTAACAAACGCTTAACTAATTAAAAATAACCGCCGAGAATAACAGATCTACGAAGACACAAAACTCGCCCGGATGATGTCGACCGCATCTGACAGTAAACAGTAAGAGTAGTTCAAAGCACACGTGCCGTCAACAGAGCCAAGAGCGGGGCGCTTAACGTGCGAGTATCCTTGCCGCAACCGATCTAAATGCTATGTCGGGTTTTATGCGTCCCTATAATTTCAAATTTTAAAACGCCGTTTTTTCGAAAACTAATGCCTAATCCTACAAAATTTTTGTCGTAATATGCTTAGAAAAGTGTCCTCTTTCCAATAGCGCATAAGAAAAAGTTCAAATTGTGGTGAGGATTAACTGACAGTAACCATACACTATATAAAAGCATCAATTTTTGTATCAATTGTGATGGTTTATTCCAAAAAATATATACCTACGTATTTATATTCTACAATATTGTTATCGTTGCGTTGTTTTCAAAATCAAGATTTAATTACATAAATTTTCTTTTTATTTCTAGAAGCAAGTATTCAATTGTTAGTATCACTATAGCCTATAACTAATACCTTTATGGGCATTATGTACTTTGCTCAAAGATTAGCTTGTATTATTTTAGATCATTCCTAGATTTATAATTTTTATATTTTCGACAGGAACGTCGAAATTTGACGACCACAAACTAAAGAAGGTTAGCATGACGTACATATATGTTTGTAAGAGATTTTAAACTTTAAATCTTGAACCGATTTATAGAAATAAATATAAATCTCGTATAATATACTAGTGCGAGTTACATTTTAATTGCTAAATATTATTTCAACATAGATAATATAGCGATTTAAGTTATTAAAATTCTTCTTCTGTGTCCTTAGCCCTGCATAAGGACACAGTGACCACTTCCTCTTCAGAAGGGTTCTCTTGGCAGATACTTTGGTAGTTTACCATTACTTTCCGAGGGAAGACGGCTAGAATCAAGTTTTTACTCCGATCGGGATCGAACTGAGAATCTCGGCTTAGCAGTCGACGCACATAAGCATCAGGCTGTGAACGTCTTCAATTCAAGTTATTAAAATAAAAAGATAAAAATCCAACTACAATTTTTTTGATCCCCTCTCTCTATGCTTATCATTCGAGTTTACTAAACTCGAAGAATTACTTGCTAAAACACCTTCTAGATTAGCAAAGTGCTGAGCGATAATAAAAAATTATTGAAGTGATTAATTAACTTTTTGTGTATTAATTTTTATTACGTAATTAAAATTTTGTTATAAAATTAGACAATCAAAACAGTTTGCTTAATTATTTATCAAAACGAGATGCATTATTTACATTTTATCTTTTATAATATTAGATTGCAAACGTTGGATTTCGCTGAAATTTCATCGACTAAAAGTTGGTAGTTTAATTTTACCGATTAATTGAAATAAAACCTAGAAGAATTTACTATTTTGTTCAATTTGACGTAAATACACTTGGTGAGAAATAATGATGCAAGTATTATAAAAATATGACACTGAATATGATCTAATAGAGGTGTTGAAATAAGGTGTAGGACGATGAAGTGCACAACAGAATTCAAGTTACATTAAAGATTCTTATGTAATACAAAAGAGGACATTAGTACAAAACGAATTAACTGGCGATCTACATACTTTTTGGAACGAAGTTCCTTATGGCAGGATGCGTACCCTAATCGGTAAAAAACGTCCGTAACGAAAATGCGTAAGATTTTTATATTGTTCGATAATTACACCATTTGATGGTCAAAAGTAGAACATCTACTCAGCATTAGTACATATTCGGAAACCACGAGTTATAGGTTTGCAAATCTCTCTAGAAAAAAAGTTGCCTTCACCGGGATTCGATCCCTCGCCTAAATAGGTACCGTTAAAATTAATAGTGATACGCTATAATTATAAGCTACTCTTTGCGTATTGCGAATTAAGAACGCGTTAAAATTGTTAAACCGACAAATAATTAAAACAAATATTATTTAATAGTTTTAAAAATTAATTTTAAAAATTTTCAGCCGAAAATAAAACCCCAAAAATTAAAAAAAAAATCGATTTTGAAAATTTTGGCAATTTTTATCGATAAAAAAATCATAACAAAATATTTATAATCCGAATAATTATTTATTTTTTACCTCGACTAGAACTTGAAATTAATATTTATGTAATAAAGTACTTCGTTCCTATCTGGTGTCCCACGACACCACATTTTATATTTTTTCCTTAAAATTAAGAAATAATCGAATTTGAAATATCGGTTTTTCACGTAAGAGTCGTTAAAAGTCGCCTTGAGTTGGCGGTCCGCGTGTTCAACGTTTACACGAGCAGGAGCGAGTTTTTAAAAAGTTGTTTGAAAAGTCGATACTCTGGAGAACAACCGCGAAGTACTTAGAAGTCATGCTAGATTACAGACTTCGATGGAAGCATCACATGAACAACGTCACAAATTGTGAAAAAGCCATAATCAGCAAGCTTTACCCGATAATCAACTGTAGAGTACCATGTCACCCGGCAACAAAATAAGGATTTTCAAAGCTATCATCAGGCCGACCATGACGTATGCGTCTTCAGTTTGGGTAACCGCAGCCCCCATTCGACTGCCCGTTCTACGTCACAAACCGACGCCTCCACGCCGATGCAAACAATCGAAGAACACATCAAGCAGCAAGCGGAAAAACTCTATCAATCCACTAAATTCGCAAAAAATCCGCTCATAGCTCAACTCGGATAATATGAACCTGGATTCAACATAGAGCACAGCCGGCCTAAGATCATTCTCATTCCGTCCGACTCTACGCCACGCCCCCCGCCAACTGGAGATTAATTAAAAATGTTGTTTTCAGGCACCAAGCTCATTAAATAGGTGTCCACCACCCCGGACTCGCACAAGAACCGACGTAATTACGCTCCCCTCGCCGCACCCGCGTCCACCGAAGGTTTCTTTATATTAACAAGCAAAGAACCACTTCCCTTTTACCTTTCAGGACTCGCGCATAAAGTTCTTCGAATAATTAGGTACCTACCACCCCGGACGCGCAGAAGGACCAATAAATTGTATTATCGCACTCCGTACCTGCGGCTCCGAAGCAGGTTTTATTATGTAACACGCAAGTACCAATTCCCTTTACCCTTTTAGGACCCACGAATCTAGCCAGTTTTAGCCACGCGCTAACCAAAGAGAAAAGTCACCTCTGAAACCCACCGCCCACTGTCAACATCAGTATGAAGGAGAAAAGGGATCATCCTGGAACTCCATTAACCCAAGAAGTTCATCGTTTAAAGGGTTCGGAGCACCTAAATTGACTGTTGACTATGCAGCTGCTAACATCATTTAATAAATCACACTTTGCCGAGTTGGACCGGTCTGTGAGAATATTTGCTTTTGACAAGCGCAACTTTTACACAACACACAAAAGACAAACTATACAACTGGCATAATATTATACTATTATATTGAAGTTTCAATCTATTATTTATACTAGTTTTGTTAAATTATGTAACATTTCTGTGTAATTGCGACCGATCACTCTCAAGGTTGGTTTATACAGAATGCAGACGTGACGCAACGCGACAATGTTTATTGGTCCAGCACGAAAGATAAACCAATAAGAATATTTAATATCACGTTAATTAAAGTAAAGTAAAACAATACTTTATGGTAAGATTCCTTTTACAGTCATTATGAACGCCAGAAGTTCTACATATTGCAATGCAGAGATTTTTAAAACAAGTTAATTTAACTAATCACGTAAACGTTGTTAAGTTTAACATGCTATATTACTCGTGCACAACTAAAATTAAAATCTGCACAAATTTTGATAATTTTTAATAATTGTATGAGTTTTAAATTGATAATAATTAATGATAATTATTATTAGATAGCTAAATAATTAATTATTTTTATTCAAGACGAACCAACTTTTTCTATTTAAAAAGTAAAATATAAGATTGATTAAAAATAGTAAACTGTAATGTGCAAACGACACCTCGTAACGTCGTAACCCTGTTTGAAATATTATTTTCCCGCAACAAACTTTAATACTAATTTTTTTAATTAACGTTTAGTAGAGCTCTTATTTTCTACTATATGATATACTGCATACACTTCTACGAAGCTTCAGAAATTCAAGCAAGATACCTATTTAACTATATAGGCCCCACTAGCAATTAATTTAATCTTGAATTATCACGTGATACAGAAAAAGAATTAAAACGATGTTCTTTGATTTCTTCATTGTAAACAAAGATTAATGTTTGATGAGTGACTGTAATTTTCTCATTGAAATACATTAGAATCGGTCTAAAAAGTTTAACGTTTGTTTGAGGCAAAAAATTAATTTAAGCATAATCTTTCGTTTTAGAAATGTTTGAAAGTGCACTGCAGTAATTAGTGGCGGCAAATTGTCCTAGACCCGAGATTCCGTGTAGTGGCTTGTATTCATAAAAATTAAGGGAGAAATGTCATGTATTTTATATGAATCAAAACCAAGGTTGTACAAATTTGGTTTAAATTGTTTATTTATAAGATTTTGTTTTTATTTATTACTAGCTGACGTGACGAATAAGGTCACGGCCTGATGCTTATGTTCGTCAACTGCTAAGCCGTTTTAATGTTGCTGCCACAAGTTCCCCGATCGCATCATCTGCATCCTTTATCTTGTTGCCCATTTTACTCGCCATATTAGTTATGGCAAGCCCAATATCATTTAGGAAACCTGCCATTGTTGCCTCGTTCTCAATACTATCTCGTTTTAGGCACTCCGAGTACAATCGCATGAAGATGCAAATGTGGATTGCACATTTGCAAGACTCGGAGGCTCGCTATTTTCCATGAGAGACTCTTCGGCAAATTTCTCATTGTTTTCTAAATACTAGTTTTCAAGGGTACTACCAAGCTCATCGCAATTTATGTAAACTACAGGTACGACCTGAGTTACGCGTGCGCGTTCTTCACGTTTCTATGTTGATGTGAATGGTAAGTCATTTCCTATGTTTGTACGTTATGTCTTGTATGTCTGCTACGTACGTTACTTGGATGTGAATGACGCTTTATTCTGACCGTCTTCCCTCGGAAAGCAATGGCATACTACCGAGGTATCTGCTAAGAAAACCATTCTGAAGAAGAAGTGATCACTATGCCCTTATGTAAGGCCAAAAACTGAGAAGAGCTGACGTATCCGGCGTTGCTCGTGTATGTATACTTACTATGCAAAGGTCGCTTATTAGATGGCATAATAATTGTTTTAATTATAGAATCATCTTTATAGTGACATTTCAAGTACTTAGTAGATTAAGTACTTAAAGTATTAAAATCTGATAATCTACTATACCACTTTTTGCGGTCATCAAATTTTTGTGCGATCTCTCCTTCCTCTCAAGTTTTTTTTTTTTGCACAGGAACTTAACGCGACTCCTAGTGAACAAGTGTTCTAAATTTGGTTCAAATCGGTCGAAGAACTTAGAAGTGTACCTACAGCGATCAAACAAACTTTCCCATTTATTTATGTTACAATCTTCTTTTTTGTAATTTTTCTATTGTCGCGTCACTTGTTGCCGGAACAATGTGTTTATACAAATCTTGTTAATCCATTCATGCGCGTCAATATTAGCGTTGTTTTTTTTACGCGAAGATGAACGATAACGAATACTGTACTATGACCCCCGTGAAGTTGGCCTCCCATTTGAAACATTTTGATATAAAAAAATATGAAATCGTTAGGCTGTCATTAGGTCTTGAAAGGTCATTTGGTTTTATCGTTAGGTCACTTTTACTTTTATCAAAATAAATTATTCAAGTTTTGAAAAATTTTCTTGGTAAGTTAGCCTTCCTATTAAACGATTTCAATGAAATAAAAGTGGAAACCGGTAGGAAATGCACCACTAAGGATTGGTCACGTATATTTATCGTTAGGTCATCTTTCATTTGTTTGCAATTAATTAATTACAATTTTGTCCTTCTTGCGCATGCGCCAAACAAAAATATAGTTGTGATAAAATTTTTCTTACAAAAGTACGAAAAATATAACATTTTGATATAAAAAAATATGAAATCGTTAGGCTGTCATTAGGTCTTGAAAGGTCATTTGGTTTTATCGTTAGGTTACTTTTACTTTTATCAAAATAAATTATTCAAGTTTTAAAAAATGTTCTTGGTAAGTTAGCCTCCCCTTTAAACGATTTCGGTGAAATAAAAGTGGAAACGGGTAGGAAATGCACTGCTATCGATAGGCCAC
Source organism: Cantharis rustica (assembly GCA_911387805.1). Lineage (NCBI taxonomy): Eukaryota > Metazoa > Arthropoda > Insecta > Coleoptera > Cantharidae > Cantharis > Cantharis rustica. The sequence goes on along the minus strand of OU426877.1, from coordinate 25,874,843 downwards.
GTATGTTTATCGTTAGATCATCATTAATTTGTTTGTAATAAATTAATTACAATTTTATGTTTCTATTGCGCTTGCGGTAAACAAAAATATTAGTGTGTGCAAAATTACATGTTAGGGTGCGTTCTCGCCAACACTTTTGTACATAAAGTGCGTTTTAAGTCGTAAGAAAAGTCTCGTAAGTGCGGACGGAAAATAAAATAAAAATTAATTAATGAGTATAGGCGTTTCAATATAAGATCGCAGCGCCATAATGGCTATTAGTGGTATTAACATCATACCCCTTTAGTTCAAAAATTTGTCCCAAGGTAGCGTACCGCTTATTATACCGATTGATGAAAAAATCGCTACTTTTTTATGATTTTTCTAATACAGTTTTAGACAGAAATTTTTCAAATTTTGACAGAATGTATATTAGATTATTACAAAACTTTGCAAGTATTCTTTTTTGAATAATTTTTTGGTTTTTCTAAAAAAACTATTAAATTTGAGATTTTACTTGCGTTTGTAGATCTCGATTTTTAGAAACTTTTGGCTCAGACAGCCTTAATTAAAACATTACATTTATGACCAGTCTACCAGCCAACGGCAGCAGTAGAATTATAGGAACCCTTGACCATCGGTAGAAAGAGAAACAGCCCAAAACACAGTACTTGTCGGTAATCGAAAACGTAAAGTTTGTCACGTCATAAATAAATTGTTGAAAACGATATAGTACCACCAGCGCCACCTAAGTATTTTCGTGTAACTAAAGAATGGTAATGATCTGTACTATACTGGAAATATAATGGCCACTTTACACGGAGCGTTTTTTTTATGCAATCGATTGCGGCAACCGGTTGCCGCATTCAATTGCTGTAATCGAATGCACGTGTGCATTACACGATGCAATTTTCAGTAATGCCAACCTGATGAAAGCAAAATAACTGTTATTGAAATCAGTTGTTTATTCGTGTTTGCTGATTGTGAAAATGGATAATTTAGTAATTATGTGTTAAGAGCACTTTACACGAGGGGATTTTTTCATGCGATCGATCGCATTCATTGTTAGGGGATTTTGTAATAAATGACATATTTGTTGCAATACCAACTTACAGTGTCAACTTGAAAATAACTGGTTAGCTTAGTAAATAATAGAGACCGACCGAAGGTTCGGTTTCGGCCAAAAATTGGCCGAAACTCGTGCTCGCGTGTCTTTAAATTAAAATTTAGGGCTTAATAATTAATAATTATAAAGTTGGTATTGCTATTTTTTTAAACTTGGTAATTAACGGATATTAGGGACCCCAAACCACGGATCACGGACACACATCGCTCCACCGCCCATCTGGACACAAAACCACGCCCCCAGGAAAATATTTCGAAATACCTAGGATCCTGTAAATCACGGAAATTATCCCCATGGACCGCAACCCAGCCCGATCAAGCTTAGCGCTTCAAATGAGGAACCACACCTCAATAAATTCCAACGCCCGCCGCCCACATCAGTTGAAGGAGATATACGGTTTCCCCGTGGCAACTCCATATTGCCAATAAGTTCATCGTAAATTATAAATAGTAATTAATGAAGATTAAGCCCCGTTTCACAGTAAAACGCGCCTACGCGCTACGCGGCGCGTTTTCCCGTTTCACACTTATCAGTATTAAAATGTACTCCGACGAGTTTATTTCGAACGTTGTTGCCATAGCTGCATATTATTACAATCAAAGTGAAAGAAACAAAACAAAACGATTATGGGTTCATCCACTGATTGAAAAAAGATTACTAAAAGGCGCTTTTGTAACTTTATATTCGGATTTAAGAGAAAGCCCACAAAAATGTTTTAATTACTTTCGTATGTCTATAGCAACTTTTGACGAACTAAATCTGAAATTAAAAGAAGCGAAGCGTTCCAAAGATTTTTTTCATCAACAGCATTTATTAAAATTTCGGTATCAATATTCATTTTTAACGCAAATTCAATATCCACACACTACAGCAACAAGTACTCGAATGAACTGGCAACCTAGTATATTTACGCGCGCGTGTCAGGCGCATAGAGTGTGAAAGGCTCCATAAGGTACAATGCCAACACGCCTCGCGTGCCTACGCGAGACGCGCGTTTGCTCTGGACATAAAATAGCACGCGCGCGTAGCGCGCTTTCAACGCGTGCTTATGTGAAAGCTACCATAAGGTACAATGCTTACCAACACGCGCCGCGTAGCGCGTGTTACTGTGAAACGGCACTAAGAAAGATAGAAAAGATTAATAATAAGAATAAAAAATAATACTCTTAAATAGTTTACAATTTTCAAAACGGTAAAAACTTTAGGGGGGGGGGATTTGCCTGGGGTGCTAGAAAAGCTTAATACGGCTCTGGTTTCGGTTTCGGCCGAAACTAGAAGAGAAGCCGAATATTCGGTTTCGGTCGAACATTAGTAAATAATAACCTAGATGTTTTTTTAACGTTTATAGGTTTAATTTATATTTAATAATTTATTAATAAGAATATATAATATTAGGTCGCTGAATATTTCTAATGAATGTTTGCTCCACATAAATTCTTCATTATTTTTTTTATAAATTGTATAAAAAAATGTTTAAATATAAAATAAAACTTTCTTTATAACAAACTTTAACAACTAACACGAGGTTATAGGTAAACAAACTGTGAAATCGCATGAAATTAGAACAAGTTCTAATTCAAAAAATCGCATGTGCGCAAGGTTGCAGGGACTAATCGTACGTGCGATTTTGCATTACAACGAGGCGCTTAGTTGTGGTGACTATTCGCAGCGATCGATCGCATGAAAAAATCCCCTCGTGTAAAGTACCCTTTATTACTGTTATTACTATTAAATAAAAATTGTCACTATAACCTCAAAACTAACGTTTTGTTAAAACACGAGAAAAAATTGGTATAACTGAAAATAACATAAAGTCACTAGAAATCACTAAAACGCACGAAAAAATCGCCTGCTGCAACCTATCGCACGTGCAATTTAAGCATTACACGAGGCAATTGCTTACAGCAACCAATTCCTGCCTTCGATTGCACACAAAAAACGCCCCGTGTAATGTCAGCTTTAGGCTATGCGCATGACACCATGTTTTTTGGGATCTGTTCAACAATTTTATTTTAAAGGCAAAGTTAAAGTAAAGCTATTGATTTTCATTCGTTAGTTTAAAGCTTAAGATTTAAGAGCCCTTCAAACCAACACAAATATCTAAAATAAATAGAAATATAATGGCGGTACACTCTTGAACAGGATATCGTTTGAGTAAACGATTAGATAACTCGCTATGTACTTTGATCTCGTGTTGATGGTGCAAAAGTATTATTAGAATCACTCCCATAAAACATTCGAGAGACTTGTCCGCAATTCGGGTTTGTAATTTGACGTCATATTCTACGGCGTCAATTATAAATATAAATATTAAAAATTTACAGATCATTCAAAAACTCGTGTAAAAAAACAGTAAAAAATTGAATGCGGCTACTGTATAGGCTGCTTTCATAAACAGCCACGTCCATGACGTGTTGTTGTATTATATAAATATTTATGCACATAAATTGCATACGAAAATGGCAGATTTAGTTAGACAGTGAACCTCCCATTAAAAACATCCCCGAAGCGGCCCCAAACTTGAAAATTGTGAATCTCAGAAGACGAGATCTTTGTTTTTAAGTAAAATTCGGCTAAAAATAACGAAAACCTATTTTAAATAAATTTATAATGTTAGTAGTGTCACGGCTAAAGCCTCATCCACAACCTCCAAATTAACCGTAGAATTAGTACATAAATTAATACTTGAAATTTGAAAAATTAATGTTTTGGTAGCATTCACAATGCTTAAATTAATACGCAAATTAGTGTGACTCCATCTAGTGTCAATGTTTGGAACTTAAGTATTTCGGATGGTAAATTGTTGTTATTGCTAGATAACCTAATGTTTCTATTTAAATCGGGTACAGGTTAATACCATAGCGTTGTACTTTTAATATTAAATGTAATTCAGGTCACAAAAGTTAACAGGTTTTAGGTTAGAAATCACAGATGACACTTGAATGATTTTGAAGCATGCGCAATAGTGACTTGACGACTAATTTACGTAAAAAAGCTTGGACCTTGCAAGGTTCTGCATTAAGTACTCAGTACTAATTTCGCGTTAAGTACTAATTTCGAGGTTGTGAACAACCGCATAGGATTTAAATGCGGCAAACTTCTACGTTTAATTCTAATTACTAATTCTACGGTTAATTTGGTGGTTGTGGATGATACTTTAAAGTCAACTGTGGGAAGGCCCGCCCACTAAAACAAGTGTTGTATCTATTTACGTTAAGCACAAGCACCGTCAACAGAAAGAGCAATCCACCGGCTTTTACGTAAAAAATCGAAACTTTAAAATTCACTATTTCCTAAATGAATCTATATCAGAAATTCGTTCATAGTTTAATCCCTTCATTTTTGTGTTATCCATCAAACAAAATTCATATCTCTAATATCTTTTGTTCAAGGTTAACATACTTGAACCCATAGTTCAAACTTATTTTCCCATTAGTTGATAAGTATATTTGAAAATAATAAACCTTGATCTACCAATTGGTTGGAAAATAAATTTGAATCACGAATTGGCCACGCCCCCAGGATTTATTATCAGTTGGTAATAAACCATTACTTAATACTGTGATTAATGAATCATTACTTAAGAAAATTAGAAATATAGTTACTTTGGTTCTGTCAAGTTTTTACAATACGCCCTTCAAAAAGAATCAATTTTTTTCTTTCTCGTTTCCTATATTCTACATGCAATAAATTATATAATTTTTTCTAAATAAAAAATAATGCTTCAGATAATACTTGCCACTCAAGTTGAAGTTAATAATCAAGATTATCAATATTTGAGTAAAATTAATCAAGATAATAATTAAAGATCTTATTCGCTTAAGATGAGAGAATATTTCGAGTGAATAGATTAATTATCGAACAGAATATAATACAATAAAAATTTTTAAATGGTCACCTCGTGCACTTGGGTTGAAAATTAAAGAATTGCACAATCCTAATAAATCAATCACCCTCAACCACTAGCAAAAAAATATAAAGAAATTAAAGTTCAACTTACGAGTAATGATTGTGCATGTCCGATTTAATAACAACGGAATCGAGTTTGTGCTTGTAGTTTACTTTACACCAAGCTATCACATTTTGTACACTTTTGTTAAAATTTAGGTTATTGAAAATATTACCACACACAACACCCGCATTATTAAACAACTTCTTTTCAATAATATCAACATCTTCTTGTAAGGTTTTAATTTCTTCCGAAATTGTGTTAATGGTCCCCTTCATAGAATCACTAGAAATTGTAAAATTAAATCAAAACTTTGTACACTAGGAAGTGCCACACGCTTACCTAACCAGCGACACAAAAGAGTTCTTGATGAAGGTATTACGTTGCAATTTGAAATTAGATTCAACAGATCCATCGCTGCATGAATATTGAGGTAAATACATATAAAGCAGCATACATTCTGCCGAATTTAATTTTTTCACCTTCTCCCGAACAATTGCCAAGGATAGTTTTCTATCTTCCATGTCTTGCAATACTGACCATCGCACTGAACTGTTAACATCACTTCCATTATAAACATTAATCTTTGTCGAAGTGGGTTCATTGTTCATTCTAAAATAATTAGAAAAAATTAAGTATATCATTGATTTTATGCAAAATTAGATATATGATGCCATTTATATAAAATTTACTAGTTAATAAAACTAGGTTAGTTTCAGTTATGACTTGCCTACTATTTTCGTTATTTTCGTTTAGTTCTTCGTTTTGTTTATTTTGGTCAGATATAGACGTATTTGGATTGTCAAAAACAGAAGGTAAACTTATGTTATCCATAGTTGTTTAAAATCGAATACCAACGGAAATTATTACTAAAATGTTGCTCGCCATGAATTTTGACAGTTTTTTAACCTCGCAGCGACAATCGCTTTTGTCCGACTTCCGTCGTTATCAATCGAAATGTAGGTAAAATTAATACTGCACAGTTTTAATTTTTTCGGTGAACTATTGAACTTGTTTTGTTTTATCAAATACTTCTAATACACAGGTTTTTTTATGTTATTATTCAACTATACCAACAAAGTATACGCAACGAAAACTGCTACTACTACTAACAAGTAACAACGAAGCTAACCGAAGAACCGTAATAATCCCTAGTTTCCCCCACCATATTAAGTTGGCGCACCTGCATAAAAACCCGAACCCGACCCGAACCCGACCCGAAACAGTTAATTTAGTTGGTATTCCTAAAAAGAAAGTAGTTTGTTAAAAGTACTTATGGTTTTAGTGATATATTTATTGCCAATACATCAATAAATCTAATGTGTGAGTGAGCGGGTTACCGTTTACCGGATTAAGCAGAATTACCCAAATTTGAAAACAAAAGAATGATTTCGAGAAAGTGTTTCTACAATTAAAATCTTTTTTTAATCAAAAACAAAAAATTTAAATTTAAAATCGTGGAATCGGTATTATAGTTTTTGAATCGGAACATTTCGTCAAAGTCCGGAAGCTTGGTAATTCTATATCTGAAAGTGTTGGTTATGCGAATAATGCACATGGAATATCTGCGCTCGTGCGAATTTTGCGAAAAACGAACGATTTTGACAATATGTTTGTCTAATTTAGGGATAAACGTTGATATGTTGCACTCGAGACCGTTGCTGTATTAATGTACCACAGCATATCGATTTTCACCGACTCGAGCTAAACGGTTCCGTAACGTCTTGGATTCGAATTCAGAATTTCTGTTTCGTAACTTAATCGACAATCACACTAAGCCGCTGCTAAAGTTGACCAACAGCACCAAATATTCTTATTGGTTTATCTTTCATGCTGGTTTAATCAGCATTGTGAATTACGTTGCGCACTGTCGGCGTTTTGCATATCGATGACGACGAGAGATCGCGATAGCAAACGCAAAATTTACCTCATGTAACTTCACGCAGCGATCCATAACTGTTAGATAAGATTGCTACAAAAGGTTACACCTAATCACTACCGCGTCAATTGCGACAAGTTTAAATCAACGAAAACTTATGAATAAAATGTTAAATTTAAATAGAAATCATGGTTTCCTAGCGCTAACGTTACGATTTCATAATTTAAACAAAAAAAAAATTTTTTTAAGTAGTAAAACAATGCCGATTTAGACCACTTTTTGGTTCAAATCTTTTGTCGTAGGTTTGAGAATTTCTTTGTTATTTATATAAATACATACATATTACAGTGATATTACAAAAATTTGTTTTACCCTGCTCTTTAAGCACCTCGGCTAGCCCCCGAAAGCGGGAGATGAGACGGTCAGCCTCGGGGTGTGGGTTCAAAAATATATTCAATTCTTTTCGCCAAAATTCTTCTTGTATTAAAACTTTAAAATCGCAATAATTCCAAAATTAAAACTTTTATTTTGTTTCCAGTATCAAACCTTTAATATCCAAACCCGATATCTTCTAACGCACAAGTTGGTTATACAAATTTTAATTTTCGTTAATTAATTTAAAATCAACGTCCATCATCCAAAACTTTCTTCAATCAAATAAAACTCATCCAATCAAAGAAATAAATCTTCTTTAATTTCAATAAAATCAATCTTCTACTCACAAAATAAATTTCACTATGGCTACTTTAGATCAATACAATTCTCAAACAATTCAAATTAATATTTTTTCACAATTCAAATTTGCTTGCTTGAATTGCTAATAAAATCAAGCAAGATTTAGAGACCAAAAGATATTGTTCAGCCGCCTTTCTTGATATAACCCAAGCTTTCGACAAGGTGTGGCATACTGGTCTATTGTTCAAAATCAAGTCATATCTTCCACACAACTTCTATCCGGTGTTTAAATCCTACCTACAAAATAGATACTTCTTTGTAAAACATCAAGATGAGATATCACCACTTTTGCCAGTCCACTCTGGAGTTCCTCAGGGCAGTGTTTTGGGCCCGCTTTTATACCTAATTTACACAGCTGATCTACCAACTAACCCAAGCACATTTATTGCGACGTTTGCTGACGATACAGCAATCCTGGCCTCCCATCCTAATGCACTAACAGCTTCTACAAATCTACAAAAGCATCTGGACAAATTAGAAAAATGGTTAAAAAAATGGCGTATTAAAGCCAATGTCCAAAAGTCGGTGTACGTAACATTCACTACAAGGAGAGACACATGTCCTACTGTTAACCTCAATGGAAATATGCTACCGCAAAAAGAGGAAGTTAGGTATCTTGGAGTGTATTTGGACAGAAGACTTACGTGGGGTAAACACATTTGGAACAAAAGACTACAACTTGGCCATTCCTTTAGAAAACACCAATGGTTACTGAATCGTTACTCACAATTATCTTTAGAAAGTAAGGTGCTCATATATAAAATCATACTAAAGCTTATTTGGACGTATGGCATCCAGCTTTGGGGAGCAGCAAGTAACTCCAACATCGCCAAAATACAGAGGTTTCAATCAAAAACCCTTAGAACTATCACAGACGCCCCTTGGTTTGTGCCAAATCATGTGCTTCATCGTGATCTTCAAATGCCCACAGTTGAAGAATGTATCAAGTCGTTCAGCACCAGATACCAGGATCGTGTTAGAGACCATCCCAACTCTCTCGCTGTGGATTTATTATCTTCCCATCGAACAAAGAGATTAAAGCGTCACGACCCACTGGACTTACCTCATCGCTTTTCATGATCATAATGTAAGTCATAATACTCGCGTGTGTTAAAATGTTAAAGGAGCGTGCCACTGGGTAACCTCCTTCTATGTCATTTGGTTCAATGTGTCATGCTTTTTACTTATTGTCTTATTAGATAGATTGTAAAATTCTAAGATTTCAAATAAAAAAAAAAAAAAATTCAAATTTACTTCGTACAAATCATACTCAAAAATTTTATGGAGCCAAATTGGCACACCAGGTTCGTGCGGCAATTTTGGCAAAAAAGCCCCTCTCTTCTTCTCGTTTCCCTACCTTGCACTCTTTCAAAACCACCAAATTAAAATCTCAATTTACAAAATTTTACCAAAAGAGTACAGGGTGGTTCCAAATATTTGGTAACACGACAATATATTCCGCCAGTTGATAGAACATTGTGACAAAAAATTAAAGAAGAAAAGGAGTTCGAACTAAGTACAAAATTTAAATGTGCAATTTGAAAAAATTGTTATATTTAAATAATTTCTTCGGTAAAATTACTAATATTCTCTTTTTCTTGACGATGCAGATATACCAAGAAACGAAAAAGCCATTCTGTAATACCCGGTTAAGCCTACGTTAGGTTAACCGGTAGTTAACTTCTTCTTTGAGTGTCATGTGAGTAGATGACGCAGAAGCCCAGATGACATATCAGTGAATTACCAATGGAGTGATTTCCCGTTGCCTTCTTTATAGCTCACATATCGATATCGGACTTTAGATCGCAACAGTGTAGTCGGCGCGACCAAGCATCGAACCGTGGTCTCTCGCGTTGATTTAACCCTTACCACACTGCTAGTGGTAACTAACCTATTTAATCAATTACATGTGTGTATTGATGGCTTAATCGTTGACCAGGCATTAAAACGGCTCCGAAAGTATTCGCATCCAATAAAGCTCTGCGGCAATCTATAATATATCTGTAAACTTAAACAGAGTTCTTTATTACAAATCAACTCAGTAATACTAAAAATTGTTTATTTTTTCAACACTCAAGTACTAAATTTACCAATAGTTGATTTCATACTTGTCTCGAGTCATTTTCAAGTATCGATCGATGCAAGTATTCGTAGATGTATTCGTACATTGTGACCTACTTCAATATAAAAACGTTAGCTCTACAATTGAATCGTAATAATTGAAATTAATTTAAAGAAAATGCTGTTGATGTCAGAAATACCAACTTCAGTTTCAAATGTATCGAAAAATTTTTAAATTGATCCTATTAAATTCATATGGCGCGCCTCAAGGTGAAGGACGTGGTTCCGATTTGTTGTTTTATTTGTTTGTTGATTTCGGCAGTTTAATTTGATTAGTTTCTGGAATTCTCTAAATTAGAGGGCGGTTGAATCAGCTGTGAGAGCTCATATTATGCTCTTTACACAAAGGGTGATCTTGAATTTTTATATTGGTTTTGTTTATTGATCTTTGAAACTTTTCACGCTTCTTTATATTTTGTCTTTACGAATCATTATTGTTCCATATTTTAATATAATATTTATTAATTGAAACTGTGATTACCTTAGTAAGCTAGCCGAACAACTGTTGACTCTAAGGTAGCCGGTTCAAATCTTGGGAGGGTCTAAAACTGTTATACGACCGCTAAAGCCGTTACATACAGTCATTACTATTGATTGTCAACTTTTTCAGATGCATGTAAAATTATTAATTTTTGCACCAATTCTGAAGGCTTATTCCAATAAGTATTATGGCAATATTTTCTGAACAGACCCGTAACTGTGTAAGGTTTACACCACGGATTTACACATTATTTGTAAAAACGAGTAAGAGTACTGGTAAGTGGTTTGTCTTGATGGCAACTGTGCTGGCTGCGCTGATGGAAAATGACGTCACTGCTGGCCGGCTTGCTGGTTTCCATGATGGATATCTGTTATAGATCCCGTGCTATTTATGGTGATGGATTTTAGCGCTAACCAATGCTAAAGTCGCGTCGTGTTCGTAAACACGAGTGCTACCGAGAAATGTAGAATTGAAGTGTAATGTGAAATGTAAACAAATAAGTTTATTAGGTTAAATGCATATTGCTTCTTGTTGTTTTCACTATTTTATAAGTTTTTCTAAAGAAATTGTTGTGTTTTGGTCAACCTTGTATCAAAGAATTTAAACTAAATGATGTTTATGTTTACGCCTTAATTGATCAATTAACAAAAATATGCTAACAGCTAATCTTCTACGATAAATTTCCATTACAACCGCGTAAATTTTTACAAGCTGTCACTGTTGTCACTAACTGCGTGCCCATTGAAACCACAAAACGCGTGTGAATACCCACAACGCACAGAAACCTTCACATCATTCGTTTATTTCCGGGAAGAGACTAACCTTCTTATGGACCGTCTCCGTGTTTCCGAGGACACGTAAAGGGCACTTTACACGAGGGGATTTTTTCATGCGATCGATCGCTGCAATTAGTTGCAGGGATTTTTTGGCATGCGCAAAGTCGCAGCGACTTATCACATGGTCACTTTACACGAGGCATTTATTGTTAGGGGATTTTGTAATAAATGACATATTTGTTGCAATACCAACTTACAGTGAAAATTTTAGAAAATATATTTATATTGTGTTAAAAATAGTGTGATAATTGTTGACCTTCCATAAATATATATTGGGAAAAAATTGTCGAGATATGCGGTCAATAAAACAATACGATTGTCCGACGTTTCGGGATCTTTATTGTCCCATTTTCAAGGCTATAATATACAAAAACAATTATTTTGTTTTTGTATATTATAATATACAAATATACAAGTATACTATATACAAATATAGTATAATATACAAAAACAATTATTTTGTTTTTGTAATTTCAAGGCTATAATATACAAAAACAATTATTTTGTTTTTGTATATTATAGCTTTTATTTTGTATATTATTTGTATTATAATATACAAATATACAAGTATACTATATACAAATATAGTATAATATACAAAAACAAAATAATTGTTTTTGTATATTATAGCCTTGAAAATGGGACAATAGAGATCCCGAAACGTCGGACAATCGTATTGTTTTATTGACCGCATATCTCGACAATTTTTTCCCAATATATATATTGTGTTAACTTAAACATTTTAGTTCTAAAAAGTGTTTGTGCATTTTTTGGTTTATTCTAAAAAAATTTGATATGATTACATATTTTTGAAACCCAGAAATAAACAATTCAAATTGTTGGTACCAGTTAAGCAGCGCCTTAACTACCAATGTTCCATGTGTTTGATAGAACAAGGGTCCCCGGCAAAAGGAGGCCCCCAAGGACCTACGTCAAAAAGCATAACTTTGTCAAAATTTTAAATAAAACACATTTCTTGGATAATATATCTTTCGTAGAACCGTGAAAGATTATAAGATTATAACAGTAGATTTTCAATACAAGATTACAATATGACAGAATTGTTAAATAAATTACCGAATTTGTCGATAGAATTGTAAGTACATTGTAAGTACCCTGAAACAGGTATTACCTGAACTTCGGCACCGCTTATCTATTTGAAATTATTTACCTGAAATTTTCCAAATTTTAAAATTCTTTTGTGCATTATATTTTAGGGTTTTTCAATAGTTTAGTAAAAATCGTTAGATAAAAATTAAATCAGTAAAGCAAAATCATTAAAAAAACTATTTAAAATGTGTTCGGTAGAACAAGGGCCTCTGGCAATAGAAGGCCCCAAGGATCCACGTCAAAAAGCATAAATTTGGCAAAATATCAAATAAAACACATTTCTTGGATCAAATATTTTTCGTAGAAACGTATTTTTCGTAACAGAATTTTTAAATAAATTAGGGAATTTGTCGACAGAATGAAGCATTGTAAGTACCCTGAATCAGGTATTGTTACCTAAACTTTAAATTTTAAAATTCTTTTGTGCATTATATTTTAGGGTTTTTCCATAATTTACTTGGGGGTAATAAAAATTGTTGGATAAAAATTAAATCAGTAAATCAAAATCATTTAAAAAAATATTTAAAAACCTTTGTAACCATATTTTTAATTGTATTGGAATCACAAATTCTTTTCAATTAAAGCAATAGCTATTGATTTGGTAAACCGGTAGCAAATAAAATCAGATTTTTCGGAAAGAAGAACGGGTAGACCAAAACGATTTTTGGATGAGATAAAGAATCATTTTCAAATTGAAAATAATTTAAAGCAAGTTTAAGCAAACGTTTTTTTTTCAAAACTTTAGATTACTCAGAAAGATAGCAGAAGTCGTAATTTAATTAATATTAATACCAATTTTGGAATATTGATCTAAGTTCACGTGAACTTACTTTGAGTAGTGATTGCAGTTTTTCGTAACCTAAATGGGTTTTTCAACCTTTTATAGTTGTTGGTTCAGTTGAACTTAACTGAGTAGAGGTTGGCAATGAAATTCTACTAGCAGTTGGCAATGAAACTTACTACTTATTACTATATTCCTGCCAGTTGTAACACCAGAACTAGAAAGTAGAAAAGGAAAATTTAATTTTTAATGTTTTTATTTTGAGAATTTATATTCTTCTGTATTATTATAAATAAAATAAATATAATATTATTATCATTTTTTATAAAATTTTATTTTAAAAATTATATAAAATAATAAATTTTATCAAGTTACTCGGTTGCTGTTATTGGATTAGCTAGGGGCATTATTAAAAATTTCTTAATCGAATCCTCCAAAATATCTTCGTCATCATCACTTACTACGAAGTAATCTGCATCTTCCATTTTAGTTGAAATTCACTATTCACTTGTACAGGTTAGATTTCCGATGTCCACCACACCGGTGGTGGACATCGCAAGTCTCGGAGTGTGGTCTTCGGATCTAAGCACTCGGATAAGTCGCTTATTCCTTATGACCTTCCTGTTGGCATTCACGTCTCAAGGTTGAGTCTCAATACAACTCCTGAACAGGTTACCGGGTTTATTTCTTCTAATTTGCCGACCGAATTATCCTCTGACCTCAGGCTTGAATGTACGGAGCTTAAGGTGAAGTCGGGTAGCTATAGGGGATATGTTGTTTCTGTTCCCGCTTCTGTGGTTCCTACTTTACTTAAGCCTGAGTTTTGGCCGTCTAGCGTGGCCATTAAACGTTTTAGATCCGCGCGTGCGACACGCAGCAACACCGGGGATTCAAATTTTCTCAGCGAGGGAGCTGGTCTGCCTGCTCCTTAGCACCACTATCATGCTCCCTTTCAAATGCTTCTCCGAGTCCTTCTGTTGTGTGTTCTGGCGCGTCCGTTTTTGGAGACCATTATGATAGTAACACTTGCAGTACTGTTACTAACTGTAACACTATCGATAACTTCCTCATATGTCACATTAATATTAGATCTATTGTTAAATGTTTTGACAACTTTTCCTACTTTGTTACTGTGAAGAACTTTCAAATTATTTCAGTCTCTGAAAGTTGGTTGTCACTCCAGTTTCCTTCCTCTTTACTTGACATTCCCGGTTACTCGCTTTATAGAAATGACCGTTCTTCTAGAGGTGGTGGGGTTTGTTGCTTCATTAAAAATGATATTAGGTGCAATCTTGTCGTGGTCAGCAATGACGTTACAAGTAATCTGGAACAATTATGGCTGGCAATGTATATTAATAAAAAATTATATGCAGTGGGCACGTTATATCGACCTCCTACATATTCCTTATCGTTTCTTCATGAGTTAGAACTAACTTTGTCTAAATTTTATGTTGAATACGATAATCTTATTCTGATGGGCGATCTCAACATTGACTTGCTGAAAGTCAATCGTCAGTCTGATGCCATTCAGTCATTATTTGCATCTTACAATGTTACTCAAATAGTTGATCAACCTACCAGAGTAACTCAATCTACGGCTACATTGATTGATCTGATTTGTCTAAGTGATGATTTATCCTACTCCAATGTTCACACGTACGACTTACCCGATATGACTGATCACCGGTTAGTGTGCTGCAGTCTTAATCTTCAGAGCACCACATCCGTTCCAGAAACTCTAACTTTTCGTAATTTCAAATATTTCGACTCCGAACAGTTTGCCATCGATGCTTCCAACATCGATTGGACACTTTGTAGTGGGACTGCGAACGTGGATGATGAATTATTCTATTTTAATGCTGCGATCAATTATCTCTTTGATCTGCATGCTCCTTTGTGTCAAATTAATATAAAGAGAAGGAAACCTGGTTGGCTAACCGATAATATACGACTTATGATAAAATTGAGAAGTAGGGCATATAAAAAATTTATGAAGTCTAAATCTTCTACTGAGTACGAGTATTATAAGGATTTGCGCAACTTCACTACGATGTCCATAAAAAACGAAAAGAAGACATACTTTAAGTTCCAAATTGACCAAAAGTCGAGAAACCCTAAACAGTTATGGAAGTTTTTCGACCAGACCAACATCCATACGAAATCCAAGCACTCAATTAATCTTGATGATAACAATCCCAATTCACTTAACAGTTACTTTGCCAACATTGCTTCTTCTGACGTTAAACCGGAAGTTATTACTTACTTCAATGCAAATCGTTTCCCGCTTGTTTCTGGTGAATTGATATTTCACCCTGTCACGTCGGAAGCAGCTGCAATTTTTAAACAACAATCCGGTGCTTTAGGCGTCGATAACTGTAGCGCTAGGATGCTGAAGCTCACCTTACCTTTTTGTCTTGATAGCTTAACTAATCTAATTAATTTTTGTCTTACTAATTCGGTAATACCAGCATTGTGGAAAAAGTCGATCATAACGCCTATCGCTAAAAATAATAATGCCACTAAATTTACTGATCTTCGGCCAATTAGTGTGTTGCCTGCTCTTTCAAAAGTATTTGAGTCCGTTCTTCACCGGCAGCTACTAGATCACATTGAGTGTAATAGTATTTTACCTGATATTCAATCTGGTTTTCGCTCTGGTTATAGTACTGCAACAGCGTTGAGTAAGTTTACTAATGATATCGCCAGGAATATTGACGATTCAAAGGTAACAATTGTGGCTTTCTTGGACTACAGTAAGGCTTTCGATGTGATTAATCACGAGTTACTCCTTTCTAAGTTGCTGTATTACGGTTGTGCCGGCTCGGCCATTGTTCTTTTGCGGAATTATTTGACTGGTCGAACTCAGAGGGTCAGACTGAATGGATGTTTGTCCGGTGAGCTTGCCATAACCAGTGGCGTGCCGCAGGGTAGCATTCTGAGTCCGCTTCTCTTTGCCATTTTTACTGCTGATATTCCCAGCGTTCTTTCTTCCGACTGCGGTGTACACTTGTATGCTGATGACTCTCGCGTATATCTCTCTAACAAACCAACCTTAGTTGACAGTGTTGTTCAATCTTTGAATAATAACTTAACTTCTATTAAGCTCTGGTCTGGCGACAATGGGTTAATCCTTAACCCCAATAAAACGGTTTGTTTACGTGTAGGAAGTACATACTGCTGTACTCACTCACTGCCGACAGCACTCGATCTCTTGACGTTGAACTTGATGGCTCCGTACTGGAGTTTAGTGAGAACGTTAGGGATCTTGGCGTAATTTGCGACAGTAACTTGAGTTTTGGGGCGCAGGTTGTTAAGATTTGTGGTATAGGATACTACAAACTGAAATCCTTATACAGGTACAAATATCTTCTTCCCCCGACGATTAAGTTGCAGCTGGTGCAGAGTTTAATATTATGTCACCTTGACTACTGCAGTGTGGTTTATTATGGATACCTTACTGCCAACTTAAAACACAAACTACAGGTTCTTCAGAACTCTTGCATGAGATTTGCCTGTGATATTGAGTTTGGCAGCCACGTTACTCCTTTTTACAATAAATTTGGTCTCCTCAAGATTCACGCTCGCTTTGAACTTCTGTTTGCTTCTTTTTTGTACAATTTGTATAAGCGTGGTAGCCCGGGGTATCTGTTGGAGTTGATGGTGAAAAGATCTGAACGCCATCAACTTGATCTTCGGTATAGCGGGAACTTGTATATAATCCCGTCTCACAAGACAACTAAGTTTCAGGGCTCCTTCGAGTACCGAGCGGCGGAGATCTACAATAGGTATCTGGACGTGTTCTTGACCGGCGGAACCAGCCGTTCCTTTAGAAGCGGGATCAAGGAGATTCTGATGCTTGCGCAAAATTCGTGCTAGGGTGGAACTGAAAAGCAGCTTTGCTGATTGTTTTGCCCCTTCATCGACTCTGCTTTATGAAATGTATTTATTTTCTTTTTATTGTATGTAAGAGTTGATGAATAAAGCTATTATTATTATTATTATTATTATTTGACACGCAGGTATCAAATCTCTTGTAAAAGAGTAAAATTCCTTGTATAAGCTCTTGTAAACAAAGCCTAGTACGCAACTAATGCAACCTATACTAAGTACAGCATAACTGAACTTTGTTTAAGGGCCGGTTTTTCAATTGTGGTTTAAACCAAGATCAGAGTTTAAACTCAGTTTATATTGATTGGTGAGTTTTTTAAAACTCAAGGCGTTCCCTCCAGCCCCGTAACTACAAAATTTGAACCCGTGTTCAAAGTTTGTTATGGGGCCTCTTTCCTAAGCGTTAAAAAAATTATTGCACAATACAACTACACAACACAATACAAATAATATTATTATAAGTACTATTTATATTTTACTATACTTACGGTACAAATTATTTAAACAAAATTTTGAATTATATTAAAAATTACAAATACAAATTATTTAAAGTATTCTAATGACGTTTCTGATGCAATTTCTGTGCAGCTATTGTCCTTAAGGCAGTGGTTCAATGATGATATTATAAATTTTAAGACTTTTGTTATGGAGTTTATTTTATTTTAATCGACAATTTTTTATTATTTTTCAGTTCTACTGAAATATGCCCTACATGTTTATTGTTTTTATCTACTTCCGGTAAATAAATGCGTACTTATCTCCATCAAATGGCGTGGATATGACGGCGGTTACTCGCTGCATTGATTAATATTTGTAAAATTCCCAAGGGAGGTAATATTATCTGACGTTTATATATTGACATATATGTAATACCGGCATTAACTACAATAACTACATGACAAGCACATAAACATGAATAAAATAAAATAAAATACTGTATTTCATATTCCTTTTTTAATTTCGTCGGCAATAGTTGTTCTACAAGCTTTGCTGCGGCTTCATCAACGTATCAATCAAAGATCAAAAGTATCACCCATGTTAATGAAATTACACAATTTTTTTTGACAAATTACTCATTTGTTTTATTTTTCAATCACTAGATTTCTTATAACTTTTATTACTTTATTTGTTTTAATCGAATTTTTATCTATATTTCTTGGAGTTAGTGCTCGCTAATTAGTGCATCTGGTAGCCGAAACTCTACCCTCGATGGGGGGTGATCAGGCTGGGGGGGAAATTTTTGCGTTACTTTTTTTGATATCTTGTCTCATTTTCAAGATAATCAGCTTTTTATGTTTCTATTTGTAGAGTGCAAATTATTTTAATTATTATTGATTATTAAATGCTATTTAAGCGAGGAAGTAGATCAAATAGTATATCAAACTTGTGAGATAACAATGAATTACCGGCGGAGAATTCAATGCATCTAATGCATCTCATATCTCCCGCGTAAATGATATACTATTAACAATCTCAGTACGAATACAAAAATTTTTAATTATTGAATAAAATTAAAGATTCTATCTATAGGTTTTTAAATTTGCAAAATTGTCAATTATTTTTGAAACGTTTAATTTTTTGCAACCTTATTTTCTATTGAAATAAGAACAAGAGACGATAATCTTACCACCCCATCGAATTACAAAGATAGTTTTTTATTAATTTTAATTGAAAATGAACGTTCCGCTGATACAACTGAAACTGGGATTGTAGAAACATGCAGTTATTATTTCAGCGCAGTTGCTAGACGATACAAAATTGTAGATTAAAATAAAATTCAATAACCAATGTCCGATGCGGTACTAAATACTTCAGAGCTCAATATTCCAAAATTGGTATTAATATTAATTAAATTACGACTTCTGCTATTCATCTGAGCAATCTAAAGTTTTGAAAAAAACCGCTTGCTTTAAACTTTTGTTCATTACTTTCAATTTAAAAATGATTCTTTATCTCATCCAAAAATCGTTTTGGTCTACCCGTTCTTCTTTCTGAAAAATCTGATTTTATTTGTTACCGGTTTACCAAATCAATAGCTATTGCTTTAATTGAAAAGAATTTGTGATTCCAGTACAATTAAAAATATGGTTACAAAGATTTTTAAATATTTTTTTAAATGATTTTGATTTACTGATTTAATTTTTATCCAACAATTTTTATTACCCCCAAGTAAATTATGGAAAAAGCCTAAAATATAATGCACAAAAGAATTTTAAAATTTAAAGTTTAGGTAACAATACCTGATTCAGGGTACTTACAATGTTTCATTCTGTCGACAAATTCCGTAATTTATTTAAAAATTCTGTTACGAAAAATACGTTTCTACGAAAAATGTTTTATCCAAGAAATGTGTTTTATTTAATATTTTGTCAAATTTATGCTTTTTGACGTGGATCCTTAGGGCCTTCTATTGCCGGGGGCCCTTGTTCTACCGAACACATAGAACACTGGTAGTTAAGGCGCTGATTAACTGGTACCAACAATTTGAATTGTTTATTTCTGGGTTTCCGATTTTTCAAAAATATGTTCATAGAATATTAGAATTTATTACAAGATTAAAATAAATATTAGATAGAATTAAACAAAAATAGGTATTAAAAATATGATGAGGCAGAGGTAGATCAGGTAAAATGCTATTGAAAGAAAAATGGGATTTTAGGTAGAAATTTTAACAAAAATATTAAATTTTAGAAATTTGAAGTGTAAACTCGCACATTAGTAAATAATTAGGTAAATCCGTATTTTTTAAATTCCTGTCTTCTTTTGTAATGAATAAGTAGGAAAATTGTGTCAATTGTAAGAGATTTAATTTCTGCGTACGAAGATACGCAACATTTGATATTTTATATTTAATTACTATTATTAAAAATACAAAAATAATATAAATTTATTTACTATACGTAAGATTTGGCATTTTTAGTTACGCTCATGGAACTTTTAAGGTTTTCGACTTATCTCGCTCAAACCGTTAGACTTTTTTTTAAATATTTTTAATTTTGTTTCAACTGACCTCCTAGCTAACCGAAAACATCTTAAACTCCAATAAATAGAACATCAGTTTCTCTTTCCTAACAAAATAAACACAATTGAACAGAAAAACGTTTGCAAAATTTGTACTACCTGTACCTTGTAACTAAAAACGCTCTTCTCAAACAAAAAAAACTGCGCATGTTAGTTGTAAAAAACTAGATACTATGTAGTGAAATTTTTGGTTATTTTAAAAAACTAATCGTTAATGTCGACTTTTACTATTAAAACTACGAATCTAGATTATTTCAAAAATATTTTTTTGTATCATAAAAAAATTAAAAAAAATTATATTTTGTATAAATAAATTGGGATATAATATTAATTAATATTTTTCATTGAATAAAACAGTTATTTAAGCAGTAATAAATATATGTAAGTTAAACTAAGTAATATAAATTAGCTACTACATAAATAAAGAATATTGGCATATATAAATAATAATGTAAAATATAAATTCACTGTATATTTAAAAAAGGATTTTTTAAAAGTCAAGAAACTGCTTATTGCTTAATTTTAATTAGTGCAAATAATTATTTAATTATTATACAGTAAACAAACTAAAACAAATGATATTTTTTATAATTGTTTTTAATAAGATAAAATTAAAAAAATATTTAATATAAGTAAGTATAATAAATGTTCATAATATATAATTTAAAAATATGTTTTTATTTTTATGAACTATTTAATGCGTAAAAATGAGCTACGTATTATGTGAAAATAAATGTTATCATCGGTAAACAATTTGAAATGACTCACACCTTTCTAAAAATATTTTTGGAAAGTAAACAAAGAACTTGCTTATAGGTATTTAAACTAAAGAATTTTAAATTTATTGTTATATTTTAATTTTTATTGAATAAATTTCCGCTTCTTCTTTTTCTTATTTTAGGTATGGTGTCTGCTTTTACTAATAGTAACTTCGGTGGAGGTTCAAAACTACTATTAAAGCTAATAAATATATTCTGCCTTAAGATGTGTCTGTAACCCTGTTTTATTGTTAATTCAGAAAGACATCCGGCTTTGCGTGCCTCCGAAGCATGAAAACATTTTTAATTATTTTAGGGATTTCTACAAGTCTAATGCATTCAAGCAATAATTGTCATTTTGGTTATTCAAAATGAGCTCATTTTTAAATTAAACATTTAGTCATTAACTTTTTCGGAATAGCGCATTTTAAAGTATGTATTTGTGGTTCCGTTTCAACATTCACTTTGCGTTTGTAGAATAAAAATTCTGGGTGGCGTCTTAAAATTTGTTTATTTTAGTTCCCGATTTGAGCAAAAATCTTGCAAACAGAGTTTACGACTGTACGACTTAAGCGTCATTCACATCCAAGTAACGTACGTAGCGGACATACAAGACATAACATACAAAACATAGCAAATGACTTGCCATTCACATCAACATAGAAAACATTAGAAACGTGAAGAACGCGCACGCGTATTTTCACCCGATCGGTTGACTACGGTATTAGTTTCTCTACGATCGTAGAGAAACGGATACGAATGTATTAGATCCAAAAATTTTCCGTCATTTATAATTTAGCAAATATCAATAAAAAACACACGCACAAGAAACACACGACACGCTGTAGTTTAACCTAAACGTTTAAATGTCGGAAGTGTAAACTTCACTTTAAAATTTAAAATGTTAAAACAGGGGTGTTACTTCGTAAAATGAACGCATCTCATTGGTCAAACATAGAAAACCTATCGTAGAAGTTGAAGTTGACTTGCTTGGAGCCGTGATGGGTGCGTTGATGGGTGCGCAGTTGTCGTGCATAGTTGCCTGCATGTTTTCGTGCACGATTTCTGTGATAGAACCCGTGCTATTTTTGGTGTTGGTTTCCGTGCAGTTAATATTCTACGTTAAACGTTCGTTTTTACAAACTTTAGACTGTCACTATCACTGCGTGCGCATTGAAGCTTGAAACCATGCTTGTAAACCATCGTACACAAAACCCGTGTGAAGCCAACCATGCACAGTAGCCATTATGCTAGGTACCATGCACAGAAACAAGCAAGAAAACCATCAACAAAACAAGCATCGTGTGAGGCGAGCTTTACGTTACGTCATATCGGCTATGTTTTGTACGAATGTCACTGTTGGCGTTTGAAACCAAGCATTTTAATTTTCTTTGCGTTATGTCTTGTTTGTCCGCTACGTACGTTACTTGGATGTGAATGACGCTTTACCTTTGAGGTATCGAAATCACCCACAACAACGGACTTTCCGCTAGCTGGCTGGCACCCCATTCTCTTAAGGGTTGTCGACATACACTTTTAGAGTGTAATAAATAATAACAAAGATAAAAATAAATAGGATATTAAAAGTATCAATAAACAAAATATAATAAAAATAAAGGCGATAGTAATAATAATGGAAGCAATAGTGATAGAGTAATTAAAGATAAAGAAAATGTTGTTTAGAAGAAAGAAAAATAATTATTAAGAAGAAGAAAAGCATTATTTTTTTGATAAATTGGTACATCCATCGTTGTATAATTTAATTATAACAAGGAACCCCAAAACTTTTAAATTTGGGGCTCTTTATGTATTTATAAAAGTAGCGTGGGGGATTTGGCGGAGAAACCCAACCTAGTCCTGACCTGGACTCAATTTGGTTTCCACGATATCCATCGCTGTATGATTTATAATTATAACAGGGGCCTCAAAATTTAAAAATTACATACATCTATGTATTTACAAAAGTAGCGTGGGGGCATTTGGCGGGGAACCTAACCTAGTCCTAACCTAGACTATTTTTGAGAAAAGTATTTCTCTATGTAAATAGTCGTCAAAAGATACGGTCTCTAGCTTACCAGTGAAGGTCTTATTAAACTCCAATGACAAGTATTTGTATGGACCATGGAATAAATACCAATTTTTTTTTAAATATAGCAACTCCTTATATTCTAATTTTGTTTTGTTTTGAATATTTAAGCCATGACAGCGTCATAAATTGTAGTTCGAGTAATATTTTAAATTCTTAATATTATGGACACTGAAAATAAATTAGACGATGACTTTATATTCTATTTGGAATTTGCGAATAGCTATTTAAACAATTTTGCAGATAAATTTGAAGCAGATCATTGTCGAGTAAGTCAAAATTACATAGAATTTTTTTGGTAAACCTCTAATATTGAATCATAATTTTTAGATATGGTTGTATAAACTATGCGGTAAACAATATACCGACATCGAATCAAAGAGAAATCGAAATATTTATCTATCAAATTTGGTGCTATGTATGCAAGAAAGCAAGTTAACAGATCCATTTATGAGATCTCCAAACGACGTGGACATATCAAACGCGATGCAAGTTTTTGGACATCTTCCTCCAATCGTCACGGTAATATTTACAAAAAATGTTATGTATTAATGCTGATATTTTAAATTGATTAAATCAGGAACCGGATTGGTTACAAGAACTTGCCGAAGCACCCGATGATGAAGGAGATGAAAATCGAGATGGTAGAACCTATTTAGCTACCAGAACGTTACCACATGGCGAAGGTGCGTTTGCATATCTTGCAGTTACTTTAGCAGAAGAAGAACCAAGATGGTTAGGCGGAGGAGAGGGGTAATAACATTTAAAAGAAACATACATTTTTATATATGCGCAAATTATTTAGAGTCTTTGAGGAGGCAATGAAGCAAAAATTTCAAGAACATGTACCACCGGTTTCCGAAATGGAACAGATATTATTACGCAGAAAAAATCCTGCAGAAAGAGAGCGAGTCTTAGCTTTTTACGATTCTCTTATCCAAAATATTAATAAAGAATTAGAAGGTTAGAAGTTTTCTGAAAAATGTATGTTTTACTTAACGAAAATTGCTTTCTTTAGAGGAAATTAGACCAGACGAAAATCAAACAGTGACCGGGTTGTTAATTCAATTAGCCGACGACTTGAAGCGCAAAAATGAGTACCACGCTTTTGAATTAATGAGCGAACAGAAAAAGAGAACTGAGTTATTGTTGATGTTACACGATAGAATATTCAGCCGCCGACAGAAGGTTTATAATTTTTTGTTCAATACAAATTTTTTAAAGAAAAATTGTTTAGATCGCAAAACGAGAAGAGGTTTTAGATGACATTGAGCATAGAACACTTCCACCTTCATTTTTTACTGCTTCGTTAGAAGAGCAAGATAAAGTTGAGCTGCCTGCCCATATGTGGGAGCAGGCAATTAATAAAACTCCAAACAAAAAAAATTTAGAATTGCTCTTCGATAATTACCCGAATATCCTTATAGAAAAGTAAGAAGGTTTACTAGGAGAGTAAACTAAATTTTGAATTATATCAATAAAAAAATTTCTACTTTAGGTTTTTGGATCTTCTTTGCAACGAAAAGGAAGATATAGCATTGCGTTTACAAAAAAGGCATGAAAATATAGCTTCCCAAATGCGTAAAGAGCTAAGACAGGAAGGAGAAAAGGGAAAAATGAAATCTACGGTATGTCATACCGACTGTAGTAATCAATGTAATTAATTACCGTGGCTTCGTTTTAGGAAGTGGATGAAACTTTAAAACAGGCAAAGCCCATATTGCAAGCCATTAAAGACGCATACGAAAAACAAATGAAGCATTTGCAACAAACCAAGTCGGATAAAAAGAAAATTGTCTCTACAGATCAAACAGAGCTGTACGAACAACTGCGGGGAGCTCTGTACGATACTCAAAAGAGTGTGGAGGTAAGCAAGAAATAAACTTAATAAAAAATAAAATAAATGCAAACAAAAATTACAGGTCGAAGCTGAAAAAGGACGTTTGCTAGCAGAACAAATTAATTCAGTCAACGCTCAGACAGAATTGTATCAACAAGCCAATGAAGAAAGCATTAGAAAAACAGAAGAGGCTAATATAGCAATAATGAGAAACATTAAACGATTAAGAGGTGCAGTAAAACAGTACGAAATAAGAGTTGAACAAATAAAAGAAATGACTTCTGGACGAAAACAGGGAGCACAAGATTATTTCGTTATGTAGTAAATAACTGATTTTTGTTATGAAATTAAATGTAACAATAAATTTTAAATATTTTAAGTTTTATTCCATTCGTTAATGTACAATAGTAATATTTCTATAATTTCTTTCATTTATAACTGCGATCCATGTAATGTTAGCCTGCTCCTACCTGCTTCTGTTATGCAGCTACATCTAGTTGATCCTGCAGATATTATTTTGTATGGCAACGTTACAGTATTTTTAATAGACGTTTGCGCAAGTTGGATAAAATCATGTAAGATGTAGATGTATTTATCTATTTTCATTTAAAAATTATCAAATAAACTAACGTTTTTTCCACGCTTTTTGAATTCAACATTTTTATGGGTTGATTTCATTTGAGATCTATTTAAAAAATCCACTCTTTTCATGCAAATTTAGATTGACAGCGTCATTAATCAAAATTAGCCTCTTAATAAATTGTACATTTTCTGTACGGTAAAGTGGAAGAAAACTAAACGGAAGCTGCACGTTTTTATACGAGATCATCTTTTTTATTTAAATTTATTCTATAAACACTGTCACTGCATGGAAAAAGATGTCTACTTGCTATAATTGTTTATTCTTCTACTCCAAATACATAAAAAAATAATTTTTTACTAAATACACAATTTAGGTGTATAGGAGACGATTATTACTCATCAGTGGCGTAACTACCAGTGTTCGATGTGTTTGATCGAACAAGGGCCCGGGATTAAAAGAGCCCAGCTCTGCAACGATCAGAATTCAAATTTTTGTGATTTTTAGCACTAAACAGTGAAAACATCGCTAAAATCAGAAAATATACTGCACATTTTCAAAATAAGGTGTCTGTCACATTTCTCATGTCATATATCATGTCTCCTATTTAAAATAATTTTAAAATATATTTACTGTCTATTTCGGCTTTCGTAAAATTGAACTAGAAGCCGGCATAGATAAAGATACAACGGACCGTAAAAGTAAAATTTCGCATCTGGTAGCAATACAATAGGTAATAAAGAAATAAACTCTCATTATTAGCCCTTAGCAGATTCCAAAAATATCCTATAACAGTTAGGGCATATTTTGATTTTTATTTACATCACATTGCAGTTTGTTACAGTATTTATGATAAGAACCAGTTGTTTTGTTTTTATAAATTATTTTAAGTTTTAAATAGTGAAGTTTAAGTTCAATTGTTTATTTTGGAGTATAATTTATTAAAACCGTCAGGTATGTTTTGAATAAAATTGTTGATTTTCTGTTAACTGTTTTTTAACTAGTAGCTAATCTCTAGGGTGATTTAAATATAACTAATTAATAATATTTATTATATTTTTTTTTATAAAAATTAATTTAAAACATTCGTTCCGCTTATAAAGGCCTGTTTACATTATAAAATTTTGCTTAAAAATTCGTTAAAATTTCTTAAAATTTGTAGAATTTGCAGATTTGTGTTTACACCTTTATCACCAAACACACCTTAAAATTCACTATATTTTACGTAATATTTTAAAGAAATAGGTGCTTAAAATTCCTTAAAATTCGTTAACATTTCTCTTAAAAGTTATTTTAACAAAAATTTTAAGGTGTAAACAGTGAAATTTTTGTCTTATAAAAATTTTAAGCAAAATTTTATAATGTAAAGAGGCTTTAAGATTATTTAAAAAAAAATTCACGTAAATTTAATAATCATTTAGGGGCACGATTTTAGGGCCCGACAGTCGGAAACACAGGCCCGTATCTGTCTTGTTACGCCACTGTTACTCATTCACCTAGTTGTAAAAGTTGTAATTTTTTTTAAATTAATCATATAGTACTTACATACTAGGAGAAAGTACAGCCATCTATATAAAATCGTTCATCGAGCACAACCAAGTTTAAGTCCCAGATCTTCACTGAAAGCTATACTTTGGTAATGTATTCCTAACTTATAACTAGAGTGTGGAATTTATGCACTAAAAGGTACCAAATATATGCACATACATATGCAGCAATAAATGCCTGAAATATGCACGTATATGCTTTAAAAATAAAAAGATTATGTAGGTACTAAAAAACAAAAACCTTTAATTTTTTAAATTAATTTTATTGAGAAATTTAATTACAATTAACAATGAGATTATACGCCAGCCGCATTTTTGTAATTTTTGTCACTTATTGTGCTGGAAGGGCAGTCCTCGAATAACAATTCCCAAAAGCTGTTGGGTCAGATGGCAAGAAATTTTCGAGAAAATCGACTTTGAAATATTGAAAGTGGAACCGTTGAAAAAAAAAGTACAAAAATGCACCAATATGCACAATCTACATGAATATGTACCCAGTGTTAAAAATATGCAAAATATGCATTTAATTCGGCTAATTCGGCTTTATCTATATGGATTTTGAGTGACATATCAATTTTAAGAAAAATAATCAAATGCATTAAATTCCGTGCTCTAATTTATTATGACTCATAAAATAATCATATAAGCTGCATTTCCATTATGACCGTACAGTGGCGTAGCCAGAATTTTGTTATGGGAAAGAGGGGGAAGCTAAAGAATGCAAGCTACGCCTGCGGTGCGTGCCACAGCCAAAATTTTTTTGGAAAAAGGAGCGTGGTTATCTTATTTTCGAGTATAATTTAATTATTGTGTTACCACTGTTACCTACCTTAAATTGAAGTGGAAATTAAAGGACGGCATTTCTGAAATAACCCAGAGCAAAACATTCTGCGGATTTTTTTTTATGGAGAAAGGGAGCCAATTTTTATTATGCGAATAAGACATTGTATTAGAGGTGTGAACCGGGCACATATAAGTATATTCAGCAAAAATTTCAGGCACATAACTTGTTAACTCAGATAACAGGTAGAAAGCTGCCTGAAATTTTCGAATAATAGCGCCAGTTGCATCTGTGCTGTCGCGCAATTTTACCTATATTGCAGAATAACCTACTATTTTTTATTGAAAAAAGTTACAATAATCTCCAAACAAGATAATTTTTTTAAGAACAATCTGGATTCTTCGCGTTTTCGAGTGTTTGAGGGGGAGGGGCCGTAGCCTTTTAGCCCTCTCTTGACTGCGTCACTGTGACGGCACAATAAACGGCAATATTGATGTATGATGTTTATTGCGGATGCAATAATTCGTTTTCAAACGAATTCGATTCGTTTCCAAGCCGTGCCTGGGAAGCTGTTCTTTTCAAAAATATTTTTGCAAAGTTTATCTTTTTAAATTTGATTTTCTTAAAATTATGAAAATATGCACTTACTATATGTCTTAAAAATAAAAACATATGAAATATGCAGTAAAAATAAAAACATATGGAATATGCACTCTCAAATTTTGGTTGTAAACTCTAAAGTTGTGGAAACGCACAGATACAATTTTTTACGACTCTAGGAACAACCAACAAAAATATGCATTTACATATAATTCCACACTCTACTTATAACTAAACATTTACCTATTGTTAGGTTTTATTTGCTTAAGATAAAAGCAAGAGCTTAATTGCTCTCTTGTATGTTTCGTATTAAACTAAAAGTCAGTAAAAAAAGCGGTAACACGAAAAGATATAAAATTAAGGATGCATCAAGCCTAACCAAGAAGATAAAAGAACTGACACATGCTGTACCCAGCCCAAGTTCTGTTGACGATTCTAATGTTCTGTGGATCTAGGTGAAAAACTCTATAATGGAAGCTATCGCCATGAAGCCAAAACCTGAAAATGTAACAAAAAGGAAGCCATGGATTAGCGAACTTACATTTGGCATTATAGTAAAAAGAAGAGAACTGATGGCTCTGGGTTTAAACACGGTACAGGATAGGGCTGCATACCGTAAATTGACATCTGAAATTCAACGAAATTGTAAGAGGGATAAGAACAGCTACCTCAATAACATCTGCACAGAACTACAGAGACACGCTGATGTATTGGATACACGGAAAGTATTCATAACTAGAACTTTTAAGTCTAAGAATTGGGTTGTGAAAGACGAGAATAATATTTTAATGACAAACTTTAGTGATGTCCTTGAAACCTGGCGGCGATACTGTGAGACACTCTATTCCGATAGAGACTGTGCCGATGCAGAAGATATCACCGACTATAACTGCAAACCAGAAATATTGTTGTCCGAAGTACAGCATGCTATATCTAGACTAGCCTTAAATAAATCACCTGGTTTAGACCTGATTGATGCCGAGGTAATCAAGATCCTGCCTGATAACAGTATTAAGCTAATACACAAAATATGTAACCAAATCTGGAAGACAACTATATGGCCTAAAGATTGGACGACCTCAATAACCATCCCTCTTCACAAGAAGGGCCCCACCAGTAACTGTGATAATTTTCGCCTTCTTGCACTTGTTACACACGCGAGTAAAATAATGCTATATATCATCCTGTCAAGACTCCAACCGTATATTTCTAAACAAATAGCACCAGAGCAAGCGAGTTTTGTCAAAGGAAGGGGTACTCGTGAACAGATCTTTAATACTAGACAATTAATCGAAAAGACTAGAGAATACTATGTCCCTATGTATTTGTGTTTGATCGATTATCATAAAGCTTTCGATAATGTCAAATGGAATCTGCTATGGCCCATAATGATTATTATGGGTGTGCCCCCTCATATTGTTGCCGTAATAAAGAACCTATACGATAACTACACATCGGTTGTGCGATTGGAGGGTCACTATTCTTCTGAATATAAGATTCGGAAGGGGGTCAGGGTTGCGTCCTGTCACCCCCGCTTTTTAACCTATACACCGAATACATAATGAGAATGGTATTGGATAGATGGAGAGGTGGTATTACGATTGGGGGAGTGATGATTACTAATCTGAGATATGCCGACGATATACTGATTATTGCCAGCAGTGAACGAGAACTCCTGGATCTTCTACAAAGATTAGAATCTATGAGTATAGAACACTATCTTCATATCAACAAAAATAAGACCAAAGTAATGATTGTCGACAGAGAAAATCAGAACCATAAGCAAATCCATCAAATAGGTAACTACGAAGTGGTCGACAAGTTTGTCTATCTCGGTGTCGTAATTAGTAACTATGGGGGATGCAAAGACGAAATCCGGAGAAGAATTCAGCTTGGAAGAGCGTCCATGACCCAACTGTACAAAATATGAAAAAATCAACATATTACCGGAAGCACGAAAATAAATCTAGTCCAAACACTAGTATTCTCTGTGTTCAGATACGCGTGTGAGACCTGGACTATTTGTGCTGCGGACCAGCAGCGCATCGATGCTTTTAAAATGTGATGCTGGCGGAAAATGCTTGGGATATCATGGACTGAGCACAGAACCAATGTATCCATACTGGCAGAAGTCAAACCTAAACAGCGGTTATCCACGATTGTATATGGTACTATACTTAGGTTCTTTGGCCATATTACCCGAAGTGACAGGATGGAAAAACTCATGGTACAGGGTAAACCGGATGGTAAGAGGAGGCGAGGTAGATCTCCTAAACGATGGTTGGACACCGTTGAAGTACTCCTGAACACGGACGTTAAGCATGCCGTTCGATCAACATATGATAGAGAAGGATGGCGCGAGACGATACGACTGTTAAGACGAATAGACTGAAGGAGAAGAAGGTTTTATTTAATGTAGGGCAAGACCTTCACTTCTAGTCACCAATTTAATTTGTATTAGGTTATTAGCTGTACGTTTGTTTCATATTCTGGAATTTATGCACACTCTTTTGTTTTATGCGATCTGGTTTTTGTTTTCCGTAATGTGAATTTTCCAATATTAAATTTATTTGGTTATTACATCGCTTTTTTTGGTGTTTCTATGATTATTATATAATTATTAGAAAAAATTAAAAATTTTAAAAAGTATAATAAAAATGTATTTGTTTTGATCTAAAAGAAATTGATCAACCTAAATGTCCTATCAAACTTTAAGTATTGACATATTTCCTTTTTTCCACTAGAGCATAGAAATGTAAGTAGGTTGAACGTTATCTTTTCTTTTATGTTTTAAGATGACGAAAGTGGAAAGTAGGTTTAAAGTCTAAGGATTAGTATGATATTTTTATTTGATGTTCGGTCATGAAACTGCTCGTGCAAGTCAAAAATTATAGAAAACGTGAGAGTAAAATCTTAAAATAAACTTCTTGAATGAAAAGCGAAAAATTTATTAAATATTTTTTTTCTGAAATTATGAATTACAACTTTTTAAAAAAGTCAATCGATCAGTGTTCATGAAGAGATCGTAATTGAAAATTTTGTATTTCAAAAATATACCTAATTTTTTTAAAAATTTTTGTTTCTAAAAAAGTAGGTATTAATTTTTGAACTGTTTGCTGTCGTATTTAGTTTAGTCTATTTTTACACTGTAACAAGTATATTTTGTTTCTAAATTAAAAAAAAAAACAGTTTTGTTTAATTAACTTTGTTCGATTTTAAAATTAAAATTATTTTCGTTAATAAAAAAACGTTTTCTTTTTTTTGGGGCTAAATAAAACTTTACTTGATGTGTGTAGTACATAAAAAAATTCGTTTGACTCAAACAATCTTTTTTTAGTAGTGTATTCATTCTATTTTTCATACGTAAATTCAAAGTCAATACTTTATATTTATACAAATAAAGATCAAATTTCTCAAAAAATGTTTTTATTAAAATAGTAAAAAACAAATATTGCAGTTGAAATTTAAAACTTCTTTATTTTTGTTAGTTGTTACCATTATTTGTGCTATTAAAAAATAATTTATTTTATTTTGTCATTATTGATTTACAAAAGAGAAGGTTTTAAAATCTGTAACTCAGGCTAAATATCTTTGAGTTACGGCACTGTGCAGTGGTGTTCATCATATACGTCTTTATTGTAGTGGTATTCTTTTTATTAAATAAGAACCCTTTACTAAACAAAAAGTTTATCTCGGCTTGCGTTATTAGTCGGAGAGCAAGAGCTCTTTCCAGGAGTGGATTCCTTAGACAAACCTCTATTGTCGATAAAAGGAAAATGCTCTTTCTAAGGCTAATTGAATCAAATTTATTTTTGAAACATGCAGTTTTATTGGGTGACGATTTCACCTTAAGCAGATTTAATTTGGGTATATCGTGTAAATTCGTAATCTTTGTACAAAATTCGTAAATTTTAATTAATTTATTCGTAAATTAATTTGTGAATTAATTCGTAGATTTCTATAAAATAAATCAAATCAATGTTCAGAAAAATTAAATAAACTCACTTTAAAGTTTTTATAATTGTTTTAATTTACCTGTTGACACGCTATTGACTCAGTAAGATGTGGTCTTTTTTGTTGAAATCGGCAGTTGGCGCATTTGCTGTTAGTAAGTGCTCTGGCTCATATGTTTCCTGCTACTATTGTTAAAATGTTAATTTGACCTCCTAATAATTTTCAATAACGCTCACTGCAATCTTTACCAACTTCTACGTGTGTCGTGATAATTCAGATGTAATATCTATCGCAATTTAGGTAAGTTATATGACTTTTTAAACTTTGGCTTTTTAATTTTCAGGATAGCGGTCGCGTTCAAAAATTAAAACAACATGTGGTTAAAATATCTGGTTTCCTTGAATAATTAAAATTTAATTTCAGGATCAAATCTCCGCTGCGAAAGATGTCTCTCTTCGAAAATTGACAAAGAATCTCCGCTTCCAACACAATTTCACTTTCTACTTTTTCTAAAATTGTATTACAAAATTAAATAGCATTAAACAGCAACGAATTAAAGTAGGTAGGTATAAACGTTATAATAGCATTAATAACTTAAAATTTAATAATCTGTGATAGTAGCGCAATACACTGAAAAAGAAATGAAACCAAATAAATCACGATTCAGACATAAATTTTAATAAACGCAATTTTTTTTTAATTTAAAATAAAATTTTGATATACTACATATTATATAATGTGGAACTATTTTTTCTCGTCCCGTCTTGTCTCGAGGTACCGTGCCGTCTCGTGAGTCTCGCGGAATTCTACTATAGGGATATAAGATTAAGATTGCAGCGCCACCGTGTAAAAATGTGAACTAACTTAAAACACATTCGTGGGACGGCAGTGCTTGTGTTTTATGGTGTTTTGAGAGTTTTTCATTTTTTTTCCAAGCAAACTTGTTAATTAGTTTTTATTTGTGCTAAAACAATTTACGGTTAGTGTTAAGTAGTTCATCTTCCTGCAGTTACATAGTGTATATACGGTTAGGTGAGTTTTAGATCGCTTATTTCAACGTGGGTGTTTATGTTTAATTTTAAAAATTTACAGATATGTCAGAATCTTACGAATTAAGATTAAGTATTCTTGACTATCTAAAGACTCTTCAAGACTATCTTGACTAGAGACGGTCGTCAGCTAGAGCTGTTAAGTGCGTTGCTGCTAATGCTGAATGCCTGGTTCGACTCCGGGCTCAGTAAAACTTTATTCTGACCGTCTCCCTTTGGAAGGCAATGGCAAACCACCTAGGTGTAATATGCCTGGTACATCCTCTCTGGAGATGAAGTGTATACACTTCCAGCGGTTAAGCACTAGGTCCCCTATGTGTGTGATAATACTTCAAACGCACAACACAGACATAGGAGAGAGTTTGCCGACGTCCGGAGAACTGGATATGGCACATGAAGAAAAAGACTATTTAAAATATTTAGAGGGATCTGAAACATCTAGATGTGTTTATGAAGGCCTCGTGTAAAATAATCATCTTCTGTAAAATGTAGTGAACACACTTTCATAAACTTTGTCACAGTTTTTCTTATTTTTAAATTTTTAATCCACATTTTTTCACATCTACCAATTCCTGAATTCCCATTTTATTTACCACGCGTGTTTTGTATTTTTCAGCTGTGGGGAATAAATGGAAACTTAATTCCGAATTTTCCTTTGCCCAAGATGAACATTGAGGCACTGAACAATACTGATTAGCACTCATATTGAATTATATATAACAAAATTTAATTTATCGCCGAAAACTTTTAAAATTACTACTACAGCATACGCAAAACTAACAATACTACTCATTTAACTTAGTTCGCCAAATTTCCGCTAGGTGCCGTGTTGCTTATCACTACATCCCTATATACTAAGTACAAATAAGTAAAACAAATATTATCTTCTTTGAAGGGGGTAAAAAGAGTTTCTTAATGGTTTTTCTTAAATTTGTCGTCAATTTCCAACTTCTGCGTGATCATCTGCCAAAAATTATTAAGAGTGAGAGAGTTAAAAATTACATTCTGCAATTGTGGCACTACTTAGTGCTTACACCTTTCACGATAACACATAAAACCTTTCATACCCTCTCCCCCGTATCCGTTTTTGCAAGAACTTCACAAATCAAACATTTTCAGATACGGACAAATTTTTATGTAATAATGTAACGGTTTAAATCTTTGAGAGCAAGAAATTTGTTAAAATCAGAATGTTTATTGTTAGGTAAATTAATAATAATATAAATTAAACGGGGTACTGCACTAGAATTCCATCCCGCGCAAGATTGAATAATTTTTGAATTGTCTGAATTAACTGAATTTTTTGATCCCGAATTTTTTTCTAATTTTTATAACTGCTTTTTTATTACATTAGACTATCTTTAATTTTCATCGGACTTTTCAGAACTATCGAATTGAAAATAATTATAATTTTAAATATATTGTAACGAAAATTAAAACGTTTATTTAATTCTAAAGGGCTAAAACAAATTTATACAGCAAGGGTTTCTAAAAATAAAACAATTACTACACTAAGATTAACACTAATACAAAATTACACTACGATTATTTAACACTAAGTCTGGATTTATTTAAACACTCGGTATACTGTTTATTACTTTACTATTTATTTACACTTTACTTATATTAACACTTGCACGTTTAAACTAGAATTAATTTCGTCACTGGAAACCACTCTGTATTTATACCTAAATACAGTTTTCCCAAAACTTCCATAAAATTTCTACACATTTCTAGCAGTGTCTAGAATGCAAGCTAAACAATATTTGAATGGCAGCTTATCATATATGACGTTATACATTAGTCATCAAATATAATTAGTGATTGTTTCGTAACAATATTGCGATGTAAAATAAAAATGTTTCAAATTAATTTTAAAATGAATTAATAATTTTCTTCTTATCTCATTTTTTCTAATCTTCTAAAACACCAATTAGTGCTGTCGTTTCAAAACAACCATCAAAAAATTAAATTCTCTCCAAATCTCATTCTCACACTCACTTTCAATTTCAAACAAAACAACTATCTAAAAAATCACTTTTTTGTTTTTAAAAATACCCTATTTTTCTACAATTTAGCGGAGTAAAATTAAACGTCCACTACGTCGGCTATTTTTTTTCAAAAAACTTCTCCTCTACCACCTTTATTGTCAACTTCAATTTTAACAAATATTCAAATTCAAACATAAACCACCAAAAAAATTATTCCACATTACAAAATCTCAAATTGTAGGAAAATACACTGCAATTGATTAAAATTTTTAAAGTTAACTATAATTCCATGTACGGGCTGCTTTAGTTTCAGTTGGGTCTAGAATATTGGAGTTACACTTTTTGTAAACTTAAATAAATTCGGGTTAAAGTTCGCGAATTAAAATATTTACATACGGTCGTGAACTTGAATCGTTTTGGCGGAAATATTTTCCATTTTCATTTTATAATTAAAATACAATTATTAAAAAATAGGAATTACGAAACAAAGGATTTTTGTGGAGCTAGCAGGGCTTTCCGAATAATTGAAAAAAGCTATTAGTTTGCTGTTTTTAAGTGCTTGGTTGAGTCAAGATGAACAATGCAGGAATTTAGCCCCTCTTCGTTATGTTCAACTTCATATACTAAGTTATTTTATAAGTATCGTAAATATTAGTTTTAAGGTTTATATTAGTTTTAAATAGTTAATAAATTGCTTTTTACTGAAAAAGAAAAGAAATTAATTAAAAATAAGTTAAAAATAAACGTGAGAGTTTTTGGTGAATGTATCGAATTTCTAATATTAATGAACGGAAGGTAGCGGCCTATTAAAACAAACTAAATGCAATGCAGAATTTTAAAACACCGACCAATATAAAAAATTGAAATTTATAGTTTTCTAAACTTTAATTATTAGATATAGAAAATATATACAAAATTTTTCATAACTTACTCGATTATGTACACTAGAAAAAACTAACTAATTACGTCCATTCAAACATTCTGGGAGCCATACTTCCTACACCAATAACTTATTGCAAATATCTGCTATTTCATAATTCTCATACTTAACGTCTACTGCAAAGTCTACAAATTACTGATATTTCATCCTTCATAATTATATTTTAATGGAAGTCTGTTAGACTTAAATATTATTTCAAATTTTATATACTATTATAATTTATTGATTCACATCTATACTTAATTTTTCTGTGCGCGACCTTAATTTATTTTAATAACTAATTTAGATTATAAATTTCATTAGTGCGATAGTATAAAATAAATTTAAGGTTTAAATGAAAAACCAAGTGTCAACTATTCTGAATTTTTAATATAAAGTATAATATTTGAAATAAATTAAAATATGTGTAATATTAAGACTTGACTTTGAGACGAAAACTTTATAAACTTTTTAGGTATTTGTTGATTATTTACAAACGTTATTGTAATTCAAATCAATAATATTAAATTAAAAACCGTTTATGTTAGTATTATTTATTCTGTTTAGAATACAAATATAAACATTTTTTACTTTTTCAATATTATTGATTTTAATTACTTATAAATTTATTATTGGCATGCATTATTTACTATTAGTTACCTGAAGTGGTAGGTGCTTTATTAAGAATTAAAATTTTCAGTTTACAATGTCCTGAAGCAATTGAGTGTATGAATAATAAAAATAAAGTGGAATAAATAAACTAAAGAATAAAAATTTGTGAGACTAAATAAAAATGAATAAAAAAAGTGCACTTTTTATAGATTACGATAAATGGAATATTTCGTTTCGTAGAAGTAATAGAAATCTCGATAAATTTTAATAACAATTGAGAGAAACAATTCATTCAGTCAAATTTAATTAGCACAGATTTCAATTAGTCAGAATGCAATTCGTCAACCAAATAACAACTCACTTAACAAATATTTCGAAACCCAAAAAAAAATTTAATTAATCGAAATCAAAGTCCTGCGAATAAAGTTATCAACTTGAAAATCAAAATAAAAAAAAAGAACATTCTTTCTCTATCATTGTGGCGTTTGCTCCTATAAGCAAATCAAAGGCAATCGACGTATAGGATAAAATACACTTTACTCTCAAAGCGAACATACTATTTTTTTCGATCGGGAGGAAATGGAAGCACTAAAAAACATACAATTTAAAGGGTGGAAATTGAAAAAATAATTTTGCTTTCCGTAAATTGAAGTGAATGTCAACACGAGAACTAAACAAAGACGCTTTAAATTATCAGTGATTTTAAATATACGCAAAAAATTAATAGCTTGTTTGAGAGCTTTGCTGTTTTCTAAATCAAGTTATTGGGATTAAATATTTTAATTTTCCAAAAGTAAATTTGAATAATTGATATAAAAAAATGTAACACTTTTAATGGAATGAAGAGAATGAGCTTCAATAAAGTTACGACTGAGTATTTCCATTTTATGGTTGATTGAAAAAGTATTTAAACCTAAAATGAAGTAGACATTAATCAAATTGCAGCATTAATTATGCATTCAAAAAATAATTTTGTATCTTGAGATTGCTCGATTTTTACTTTTATTTATTAGATTTAATAAAATGTGGGACGAATTACAAATTTATATAAAATAAGGATTACTTCTGATCGAAAATAATTTTCAATTTATTTCAGTTTTTTTGAAAACATTTGGTCGAAATGTATCACTTCTTTTACTATATGAATAAATTTATCATTCCTTTCCGTTTTTGTTAGCAAAATTTTGGTTGCGTTCCTTCGTCTCCTATCTGGTTGAATTGCTATACACGACATGAAAAGCAATATCAAAATTATTGTAAGCGCTGTTAGCGAGCGAACTCAATAACACGGAAAATTTGTTGAAAAGCACTTCTTTACAAAATAATCTTAAAACTTTTAACATTTTTACGTTATTGAAGTTGTAAAAATTATTTAGATTAATTTTCGCATTAGGAGTTTATTCATTCATGTCTTCCATTCAGTTTCAGTTTCGCGTGTAACTACGGGATCCGCTGTCGAATGGACTAAGATAAGAGTGTTTTTTCTCGATTTACACGTTTACAATTTAAATTTTTAATAAGTTTTCTTTATCGGCTCCTAGTAATTACAAATCACAATGGATTACGTCAACTTATATTTGCCATAAAGTTTTAGTGATTTTGCGCATTGCTTTTCGCTTGTAAAATACGTGATGTTGGCGGCACAGTGTTGATTCGACACCCCCACAAGTAGCAAACTACGAAGAATATTAATTTTGCGGGTTCGCAATACCTTCACAATAAACTTAAATTAAACTTATCGAAACCTATTTAAGTGTATCTTCTTGTGAATCAAGTTGCGCTCAATTTAGTGTGCGAGTTTCCGATTAACTTTAAACTGAATTTTTAATTTATTAAATTACCCTCTTAACAAAGTTTGAAAACACAACAGAACTATGAGAACAAAACTGTGCACTACTTCTCTTCAAACATTTAAATGTAAGTAAATAAACAAAAAAGTTTTATGTTTCACCGCTTAATACATTCACCTACGTGAGTGTTGCGTTAAGGAGGTAAAAACTTTGTTTTGTAATTTTGAGAAACGGTCATTAACTTAAGCAATCAATGCATG
Source organism: Cantharis rustica (assembly GCA_911387805.1). Lineage (NCBI taxonomy): Eukaryota > Metazoa > Arthropoda > Insecta > Coleoptera > Cantharidae > Cantharis > Cantharis rustica. The sequence goes on along the minus strand of OU426877.1, from coordinate 25,836,170 downwards.
CAAATATGTTATACACCTAGGAGCAAATTTTAAAATTAGATTTTCAATTTACTTTTAATTAGTTGAACGTTATAAACTTCCTTTTTTAATCAACGAATTTAAGTATTTTTCAAAATTAACAGAATTTCGCTCGACAACTGCGATTCTGAATTTTAAACTTTTTAAATTTATTTTCGTTCTTAAATTTATACCGAGCATACATTATTTTACTATTCAGTAAAGAATGTCAATTTTTAAATTGACTTGAATTGATGTGATTTGCTCAGCGCATTTTTTATTACTACTATTTTATAAAAAGAATGGAATATTGCAAAAAACCGACAATTTTGCAATATAAAATAATATTTTGTGAAAATTATGATAGATTCTGCATTTATATTAATAAAATGACATACAAATCATTTAGCTACTTTGCGACAAACTTTTTGAATAATTTTCAGCATGAAATTGCAAATGTTACAAAAACGTTGTAAAGAATATTTTTTGTTTTACGCTATGTAAATTTATGGCATCAATCACCAAATTTTTAAAGCTGTAAGTTTTAAATTATCAAGTGGGAAAAGGGTGGCACAGATGAGTTTGCAGATGGCAGGAATTTATGTGACTTTTTGTGGTACATTATCTTACTTGTAATATTAAGTAAATATAATTTATAATTATTCATTTCAGACATAAAATTAAATTTTATGATTAACAAAATTAATTATAAAAATTACTTTATTTCCGTAAATAATTAAAATTTATTCACAATCAGTTAGTAATCGACACATCCCTGACTTTTAATAAGTCGGGAAGCAGTTTATTATTTACTTTTACTTGCCAATCAATCACAAAGCTATTTTGTTTTACTTTCCAACCTAAGGCGGAAAATTGACACTTTTCGACCTGCAATGTCGCAATGTCGGTTGTGAATGTCAATGAAGATTTTCAAAAATTAAATGAAATAAAAATTGAGGATATTTAATTACTTACAAACTCTCGATGTTAAGCTTCATTCCAGCCTTGCGCTCACAGGGGACTGAGGCGCTCGGCTGTAATGAAGCATTTTTCACATCGGCAGGTAATATACTATTATCTAAATTTTATCAAGATTTAAAAGTCAGGGACATTTGGGAAAAATCAAGAAATTTATTTTGTAAACTAAGTGGGAGTTCTGTATAATTAATAAATATAAAGAAATAAAGAATTAATCGGTAACATTTAATAGTTCAGTAACTACGTAGCGAAAAAGAGGTCAGTGTAGAGATAAGAAATTCATGCGTATTAAGTAATGAAATCATTGTTGCTTAAGCTCTTTACTTTAGTACTATTAAAAAGTAGTCTTAAGTTTTCTGCTAGAGATTGAAACCAAAACAGAAAAAAAATTTGTCATAAATGTTAAAATTTTTTTTAAAACTTACATCCTATATTGTCATGCTACGAAGTGATTTTGACCGCCCCTGTAGTTATTTTAAAAATTTACTTGAAATTTAAAGTTTTTTGTATTAACTTTTTAAATTTTGAATTTTACTGTAACGGAACTTTTGTAAAATGAAGGTCGGCAATAAAAATTGCGAAAGTGGGGCTTTTTTGCCAAGATAGCAGATTTTTTTTTGAGTTTAGAGTTTTTTTAAGTTTTATTTTGTACAAGACACCACCACTTTTTGTGGCGGTAGTGTCGGACAGTTATCAACTAAAACCTTCTCCATCTGTCCTTTGGTCGCAAGAATCCGCGGTTAGGCTTACGTTTGCGACCAAGAACCTCTGTCTTTCACGTTCCGACTCCCGCAATAGTGGATTCTTCCTATTATTGGATTCTTTATCTACTTCAATTTCAATAATATCCACCTCATTTTGTTGTTGTAGTCTATATAGTTTTTTCATAGAACCCTGATTTTTCTTGATCACAAAAAATCGTAATTTTAGTTTACGGTGCAGATTTTCTTTTTTGTTCATCTAACACAGTGGTTCCCAAAGTGGTTTATATCGACCTCCAGAGGTCGACGACGACCTGCAAAAGATCTATGCAAGCAAAAAAAAAAAAAATTGGGGTCTATGAGATGTAAATGAGGGTCAACGATAGTGGACCTTATTTAGTAGTTGTAGTTACCTAACTGGTAGTTAGGCACTATTGCATACCTAATGGAAAACGGTTTAAACGCGGTTTCCAATCTCCTAACAACAAAAAGAAACAGACTGGACGTCATTAACCGAAGAGATTTGAGATTAAACCTAACTAAATTGATGCCAAATATAGAAAATTTGTTAAGAAAGCACCAGGTTCATCCCTCTCACAAAAGTCATTAATATTTTGTTTAGTTATTTTATGTTACTAATAATAAAGTTTAATTTTGTTCGTTTTAATTTGAAAAAATCAATACCAGGTAAGTGGGGGGGGGGGGGGGGTCTACCTATTTCTGAAAAACATGACAAGTAGTCTACGAGATAAAAAAGCTTGGGAACCACTGTTCTAACATAAAAGTAATCTAGAGATAAGTAAGACTAGACTCAATTATCTATAAATCTAGGTATAGAACAACTTTGTAGCTATAATAAAGTCCTACTTGTAAGCTTTTACACTTGATTTTTTTTAACCCTCTTTTGGTATTTATGTTATTCAGGTATTTCAGGTAAAATATTGACCTTATCTAAAGTGTAGAAAATAAATTTTCATGTTTAGAAAATCAAAAAATAGAGTAGGTATAAGTTTAACAGTTATGGAAATATGAGTTTTTCAAAATACCCTAATTTTTGGTGAAAATTATAAAATTTATTGTTTTGAAAATTGTTGTTCGCTGAAAATTTTATTTTTGCACCGTAGGTAATGTAATAACTAAAATTGAGCTATTTGCAAAAATTTAATAAGTAGCCAAGAACAGGACAAAAGAGATTAAGTTAAAGGGCTCTAATATAGCTATAAAGTTGTTCTATATGTAGATTTACAGATAATTGAGTCTGGTTTCAATTATCTGTTGACCACTTTTGCGTCAGACGAATAGAAAAAAAAACTCTACGTCGAAAACTGAAAACAAATTTTTGGGATTGAAAACATTTTTTTGTTTTCAATTAATTAAATTATTATTAAAGCGAATTAAAGCAATAACTACTAGGGTGTTAAAGCTGGTTTCAAGTTCATAATTTATTTTTTTTTTAAATTATATCATATTTAATTTACCTCTTTCAATTTTTTGATTTTGATCAGATTTAAGTTTTGCACCACTTTCATCCTCTATTGCTTAATTGTTATTCATATTTTATTTTTATATTGATTTTGGTGTATAATTGGAATTTATATAAAATTATTGTGATTAAGATTGTGCAGCGCGAAGACCGCATTGTTAGATGTCAATTTGATACCCATTACATTTTCTTCCCCGTAGCTAAATTTTTAGGTAGTTTTGCTAATATAATCTCGGGTTATCTCATAACAATCCAGTTCTCCGGCTTAGATCAATTCGACAATGTTAGTACTTTACGAAATGATTAAATCGCGTATTTGCTAAAACATTTTTTGCGCTAATATATTCATGAACGATGGTTTGGGGTAGCTTATAAGTAGCAGACGGATAGAACGTATAATGCTTATTAATATAGGGCCTATCAATTGCTTTGTTTCCAAATCCTGTATTCCAGTCGATTTAAAATTTTATTCGGGCATAAACTGCTACAGAGAGGTAGCAGAAGTCATTGGGATTGACGCAAAAAGTGAAATTCGAGTAAAAATCACCGGAGTCCAATTTATAGGTGGCGACATTACAACCACAGGGACTATCAATCAAGATGGTTTAGGATTATTAGCCAGAAATAAATAATTAATTTCATGTCACCTACGATTGTAAACAAGTATTTTTGTCATAATAAAATGTATTGATTTCATCTTAGCTTCTTATTAATAAATTATTTAAAAAAAAATTGATTAATTGCAAAAATTGCATAATTTTTGAACAATTTTATTTCAGCCGACAGGTTTACATAATTATTTTTGATATATTGCAATGTCCCCCTGTATATTTTTTGTAAAAATTTTTAAAGTATAAAATATTTTTACTTACTTTTACTTTATAATTTTTAATATACAATTATTTATGAGCATGAGACTCTTAATATTGACGATTTTTAAGGGTTAAAATATAAATTTCATTAGCATAAAACTTTGTTCCAAATTTTCAAAATGTGGATAATTTTTCAACCAATTAATTTTTTTCTATTAATTCTTCTTCGAATAATTCTGTTTTTTTTTCAAAAAATTCTTTTTTTTCTTGTTCCATCGGTTCATTTTTTTCCAAAAATTCTGTTTTATTCACATTTTCTTCACATCCACTCTGAAATGCATTTCTGATTGTTTCTATCAGTTGTTTTCTGTATTTTTCATGCATATCTTTGGTTTCTTTTCTATCTTTTTTATTTCTTTCTTTTGCGTACCTTTTCAATTCTTTTTTATTTTGTTCATCTCTTTCTTTTACATTAATTTCTCGTAAAATTATTTCAAGATTTAAGGTTCCCATTGTAACCAATTTCCGACGTAATCAAAACGAGCAAAATAAAATGGTTCCTGCGCCTTAGTGCCAATTTTAGTTCTAATGGTATTTTCGTAGAAAACTTCCACACTGATTCTTGCTCAGGTAACCTTGGTGTGCGGAAGCAGTTGGGAATTTTCAAGGGTCGAGAGTTTTTACGTTTAAAAAATAATAATTAAATAAAAATTTTTTTTTTGTTTTTAAAAAATTAAATAGTAATCTAAAAAAATGTTTTCAAAAATAAATGTAATCCTAATTCAAAAGTAGTATTCTTTAAAGGGATCGTGGTTTTGATTCCGACCTTATCCAAATCGTCCGCTTATCAATAGCACCATTCGTTCCTACAAATGCAAATTTTAAACTTTCCAATTTTAAATAATTCAGATTTAATTTTTAACTTCAATTGCTTTTTTTCTGATTTATTAACCAAATCCGCTTAATAGCCACTCAATACAAAAAATATCCAAATTCCAAAATATCAAAAATAAAGCAATAATGCATTCGCATAAAATCCACTTTATTTAAATCAAATCAAAATAAAATATTACTCACAATTCTCAAAAGAATCTCGTATCAATATCAAAACTCAGCGGGCATACAAATAGCACAGGGTAAGTCGAAATATTTTGTTTCACGTCAGTAGTTTAAATAAATACGAGAAAACATAACAATATATGCATATTTGTATTAAAGGAATATTTTTAAAAGTTTGCAATAAAAATGTATGTGCACCATAGCGTGGAGCGTGATTTCAAAAAAATCTTTCAAAAAACTTTCAATAGACTATTATAAAAATTATTTTTTATTATGTATGTTACACATAACTTTTAAGGGAGGATACCACGGCGAATATTATAAAAATTCAAATTTTTTTCTTAGTACTTGAAGTGTTAATAATATGATATTAAAATTCGTAATATTAACAAAGTTAATATAATAATATTTAGAAGCAGAGAGGTTACAAATTCATAAATCTAAATTGTATTTTTGTACGACTTTAATAATTAGAAGATTATAGCACTGACAATGAATGTTTATTTTTATTACATTTTAGTTAGTTTTACAATGGGTTGAGGTTTATTAATTAGTTAGGTAAATATTTTTAGGATATCACGACGGTTTTATGAAAGAGGATCTAAAAAACTTTGCAAAGGCCGAAATTTCAACCCCGAATTTTATGTTAAATTTAATTATTTTTTTTTAATTAATAATAATGCGATTATTACAGTATTCGCTTGAAATAATATGGTATACATATTTATGTTCTTTTTATGTGCATCTACATATTATATGTTAATAAATATTTCATATTTAATTTTATTTTAAAAAGCTGATTATTATTTATTAAATAAGTACTTATCCTGTTCAAATAATTTCCGTTTGATGCTCTGCCAAAGGATTAACTTGAATATTACACATTTTGCAACCACGGTATTAGGTTTGAAGGGTTTTAACCACTACAAGTTTTTGTTAAAATTTTTATACATAAGGTAAATAACTCTCAAATAAAAGAGTATAGCGCAACTTTGTAAAATTGGTTTTTTACTCGGTCTGGAATTTGTGATTTAATAAAGTTTATCTGCTGCGACATTGCAAAAATTAATTAATTTAAGACAATAAATTTATACGTTAAATAATATTGTAGCAATATAATATTGATATAAATTAATTTATAGCAGTAGCTTTGTACGATCGCTGGTTCTACTTCTTTTAGCTCTGCCTTTTAGTGAGTACTGATTGCAGAATTGGTTCTACATATTGACGAAACGTCAAAATAAAAAAAATAATTTACGTAAATCTACAAACTAAAATTTGACAAAAATATAATCACCGAAGAAAGTACTCACGTTGTGAAGTAATTGTCAACATTAAATACATAGATGCTATTAATCCACAAAGATAATAATTTGAATTACAAAGTTGAAATTACGATTGTGAGTGTTATAATAAATTATTTCAGATTTGCTTTACAACAACAAAATTTTAAGGTTTATTTTCGTGTTTACGTTATTTGTAAATTGCACTGCTTTAACGAAGTGCCCTGCAGGCAATTATTTAAGTAGATACCTAATTAAATGTAAAACAAATTACATATATTTTTATGTTCTTACGGCAATTATTTTTAAAATTCCAATAAATTGTTGATTTATTAGTTTATATTACAATCAGCATATTTACAAAACCCGAAAAACTTTTCACTAAGTTTTTAGGTTAAGATTCTGATGCGGGTTGACAAACTATTTTTTGGCGCCCCACGTTGGGCGCCATAGTTATGTATTTAGTTCAGTCTATGTCAAGAGTTGCTGTTTGTATAATATTAATATAATTGTGTTATCACCGTCACCTATTAATGGCTGATTATGTAATATGAAATACTACATATTATTTACGGTGTGTTATATAATTATTATTAATTAATATTAAAAAGAAATAAACAATATAATAATAAAAAATTGAATTAATAATTCGTCACAGATATGTACATTTAAAATCGAATATTACACATAAAATAACATAGAAGGTTCTCAAAATAATTAGAATTTTACAAAAACTTATAACTAGCGACTACGGTCCCGCCTGATGAAATCTAATAAAATTACAGCACGTGCAGTTCAGTATCATTTTTCAATCATATTTCAATTAATGTTCATTTTTTACGAGAAATATCTCGAAATGACTTTCTGATTACATTTTTGAGTACTTTTCAATTTCAACTTATAATAATTTTTTAAATCGCTTTAAAAATAAAATATTAATTATTTTTAATAAAATACCCTAATACCTCAATTCATAGGTGTAAATTGACAATATTTGCCAATTTTAATACTCATTAAAATGGATGCCCTACAAAATAGCTTACATGGCTTACCTGTTGGATACTTAGAGCTAAAATTGCTGCACATTCTCAAGGTAGATACTCGGAATGACTTTTATAATAATTAAATTAAAAATCTTATGAATTTTTTAATGTTATTTTATTTTAGTAATATCGTTAGAAATACATTACGCCTCACTTTAGGGGATGATTTGACAGTGTTTGCTTTCAGGTAAAAGTACTAAATTTAAACAATGCAATCTTCATAAACTCTTGTTAATGGGGTTGCATAAGTGACTTCGTACAATATTTGTTACAAAAAGAACGAATTAAATTTTTTTGTATAGAATTTAATGTTATTCAATTTTTATAATCACTATTCTTTCGGTAAATTAATAAATAAGGAGTTATATGCAAAAAACCTTTAAAGGTTTTTTCAAGTTGGCGAGGTTTTTCATTTTTGAATTTTACAGGAAAATCAAAACTTTCTTATTTCTTTCTTCCAAATGCTTTCATTGCTTGGGCTATAAATTTAAATCGGTAGTTTAAAGTTTGTTCTCGGATTTAAAATAACATTGATATACTCAGGGCCGGCTCTAGGCACTAAGCAAACTAGGCGACTGCCTAGGGCGCAATTATTTATTGTGCTATTTGTGCAAAAAAGTGCTATGTGTGTTGCCTAAACTAAACCGGGTAAAGTTATAAATAAGATAGATTTGAACAGAGTTAAATGTAATATCGAATAGACGTAGTTATTTGGTTATAGCATTTCGTTTTTTTGTGGTGAATGTTTAATATTATTACAAGATTAAGTACTATTTAAATTATCTAAAGTTTTCCGATGTAAATTAGACTTTGCAAACGACGCGCCACCTATATTATTCATATCTTAGATCGACTATAGTGATTCTTTTTTGGGAAAGCAGTGTTCTCGGTCTTCTCGTACCAACCGCCACTGATGTTTATCGAAAACATAACATAAGGAAACTTAACCAAAAATACTGCATTGACGAACGTAAGTCGTAAATTTGAATTGTCTATATATAAGCTAGTATCTTGTAAACCTGAAATATTACACACTTCTCAGAGAAAACTTTTCGAGCTCTTATTTACATCCCGCAAAAACTTTTAACTAACTTTTGCAGTTTTTATCGTCAATTCAAATCAAATTAAACATTATAATAAAATTTTGAAGTAAAGTAAAATATACTAAATTATTAAATTCTTTTATCGTTGAAAATGTTATCCCAAACAATATTTTTGAATTAAATTCATCTTTATGAATATTTCGTTTTACCTTCTTTAATAAATAAATCCAAAAAAAGCAACCGCCAGCTTTTCCGAAGGAAAGCGTTTTCTATATTGTTTTCGGTGATAAAGTGAAGGTATTTGGTTTATTTTGTGACAGAATAAATGCAGATATTATTCCTTAAAATGAAGACTATGAATTGTCTAGGGGTTTTGTTGATTTTTGAGCTTTATAAACATTTCGTAAAATTATTAACATATTATCTTGAGTTAACATGTGTATCTTTTAATAAAGGGATATATTTGGTTAAAATGATGTAATATTATGTGGAGGAGGGAAAATAAACAAAAAAGTTTACAAGGGTTGACAATATTATTATCTAGTTTAAGTTTACACCATACAAATTATATATAGAAAATTTAAATTAATTGAAAATTAACATCCCAATTTACCATAAACGCATTAATTCTATTAGCAAGATAATATCGCGAGAGCAGAGAGAATTAAAAAAATCACGATATAATTTATTATATTGTAATAATAAAATTTTCCAATTTTTTTCACTATTCTTTGAATTGAATTCAAAATTGGTAAAATGAATAATGGAACATTTTCAAAATTGAACTTAATATTTAAACTTGAAAATCCAATTTAAATATAAGTTTTACTTATGAATATGAATATTTGTCAAAATTTTGGTCTCTATCTATTTTTGTTTTAAAGAGGCCGATGTCATTACAAAATTTCCAATTTAAATATAAACAAGATTACTTTAAAATTGTCTCTTTTGCAGATCGACTTTTTACAATGTTGCAATAAATAAATTAGATCAAAAGTAATTGCTTTTTGGTAAGAATATTGAACATTTATTTTGTGAAGTACGGCGGCGGTGGAAGGTAATTTTTTAAAATTAGCATTATAATAAAATTTTACATTGCGATGTAAATTTTTGGTATAACAAACCTTGAACCTTATCTGTATTCTTATCTTTGAATTTGCATTTGAAAAGTATCAATTATTGTTCTAATGGTACATTGACTATTGTAATATTTAAACGGCCACTCAAAAGCTTGAGATCTAAATAAAGATTGAATTATTTAGCAAAAACAAATTAATCATACAAAACAATCTGATTCATTAATTTTGAAAAATTGTGTATTGCATTTTTAAGTTTATTGAATCAGCAATATCGGTTATCGATGAACAGAAAATGTATGCATTTCTAACGGTCTGTTGTTATTGCTAGGGCAGCATAATTTATTACTCAAGTGGAACTTAATTGGATGGTTTTCTAATGATAGTAACAATTTTTATCATTGATTTTAAGTACCGAGGGCTTTAAATAAATTTCTTCACTTTAGAAAACGAACCATTTAATTTTGCAGGTAGAAAAATTTCATTACGTTTATTTAAATTAAAATTACCTTACGGCATTGATAAATTGTTTATTGGGGAACAGAAGTACGTTATTATTAGAGCATTAATTTATACCGTTTAGATGATCCTAAAGCTTGATGAAAATAAATTGTGTTTAAAAATAAATAAACTCTTTTGCGGTTTTTTAATAAGAATTTATTCACTGTGACTTTTAATAACGTCAGTTGTTTCTCGCAGGTTCTACACATTTAATAAAAGTGTTAACAATGCAAAGTTTTTTTAATCGTTATTGCTTTTTCGTAGTGGAAATTGCGGGTTTTCAATAAAAAACAGCAACGTAATTTGAAAATGTACACGATTGAGTAATACCAATTTGAATGCAATTTAATAAGCATGAAATAATTTAAAGTTCATGTTTATTTTAATTTAAATTGCACATTTACATTTAATTATCTATATGCCAACTTCTAAGAAATTTAAATAGGAGAAACTCCAATTTGCCCAGATGCCAAGTCCGCCACTGTATGTGGTACTCTTTACCGCAATAATTATTTAAATAATAAAAGTATGCTTTATAATCACATATTAATTAAAATTTAATAGGTACAATGATCTATCATTTAATCGTAAATGTAATTAAATTTCACAAGAATTACGTTAATTCTTAATTTGGTACTTCATCTACTTCCTGTTCAATTCGGTGTGAAGATGTTACAACAATGAAGAGGGATAAGTTTTATTAGTATTATACGATTAAATGCTCACAAAGAAAATAAATTTGAATAATATTTATTTCCTTCGAGCCTCACCTTTCTTTTCGTTATTTTCCGATTACCAAAAAATATTATAAACGTAAGTGATAAAGAAGTATAATGACATAAAAAGTGCTGACTCCCAGTTTCGAAAGTAATTTGTGACCACAAAATAAAAATTTTACAGCAATTTAGCGAAAGCTTGGATTTATGCCAGCCTAGCAAAATTTTAAAATTGTGAGTCACAATTAAATTTTCCGACTGTTTTAGTTTAATCGTTGTTCCGCATGTTCTGTGCTCTATATTCAATGCATTTAAGTATAGCCTTGCGAATTTTTTGATACAAATTTTGTTTTTGCTTTTAAATTAAAAATTTAATTGTTACCAAAAGCTAAGACGCGTCTCAAATACCTGTTCGAAAATGAAAAATTTTAATTTAATCAGAATTAAAAAAGTTAAAGAAATTCTTTCTCTAATTAACGTTTGATAACATAAAATTGTATTTGTATAAAATAAACTGCTTAATTAGCTTTTCAGTTTAAACGCAAAAACTGAAAGTCACTTTTGTACAAAATATATTACGAACCCACTTCTGAAAAAGATATAATATTAATTAAACAGAACAAAAAAGACATGAAAAACGGTGTAAATTAAGCTTAATTTTTTAAATTAAAATTATTTTAACATCGTAATCTTTTTCTGAAATTAATTCTTCAAAAATTTCTGTAGATGAATATGAAAACAAGTTCGACAAATTTTTATTTTTGAACATAATATGAAAGATTAAAATAAATAATAGTAGTAAGTACTAAGTTTCTTTTTAATAATAACATTATAAATTATTGAAAACCGATAAAACTTGAACTAATAATTTTTTCGATAAAAGTTCCCGATTTTGATGTTTCTAAAACTTAAAATCGAATTGAAAAATGCTGTATAAAAAATCTAACCTAACCTATCCTAATCATTTGTTAAGAATTTTTATCTAAAGTAATTCTAATTAGTAAAGGGAAATCTAGAAAAATCGAAGAAAAGTTCTTAAAAGTGCGATTATATTTTATAAACAATTTAGAAAAATATTTTTAGTTTTCTCAACGTTTTTCACCATATTGCATCATCAAAATAGTGCTTTAATTTATTATATTCTAAAAATTTTAATATTTAATCGTTTTTAAACATTTTTTTTCGTAGCTTTTACATTCAATTTTTTTGTACATTTTAAAAATATTAGTCCTACCTAAATAAAATTCTTGTGAAGTATTTTTTTTAGAAAATATAGCAAAGCTGCGAGCATAGTAGCAGGCAAGGATGCGCAAATTTTAAAATTTAAATATCTATATTAAATATAACATTTCTATAACAAAGAAAGTTATAGAAATTTCAGTTAAAAAAGCACAATTTATATTTAATTTACAGGAGATCAAATAATACAACATGTCGGAGCTCACTTTCAAGTATAACAATTTAGTTTTTTTGCTATTCATTGTAACTATGTACTAGTGTTAATTATAATAGTTTTTTCTTTTCTTATTAGCTTTGCTCTACTTTCCTCACAGCTGTGCTTGTCGTTGCACTGTGCTTTCACCTACAGTGAAAATTGCTATACTATTTTAGCGTTTAGATAAGTTTTAGTTAAAATTTATAATTTTACATTTCATGATTTTCATACTTTGACTAGAAGATTGCTTTTAGGTTACTCTTGAGCATAAACGCGTTTTAATTTATTGTTTTTGTTCTCTTTATCTATTCTTTCTATTTCCTTCATTATTAATCCTCCTTATGCAGTGCGCGCTTAGATAAGTTTTATTGCTTTGCTCTTTTGTAAAGCTCAGATAAAATAATAGTATCATCCGTGTTTACAACTATTTTCGTGTTATTTTGGGATGCTTGTCGAGTCGGAATTAGAAATTACTACTTTAGAACTCTTACGGCACGGTATATTGTTTCTAATTATAATTAAATTTATCGAATTTATCTCTGCCGAAATTTTTCATAATGAAAATTTTACTAGTTTTCTAGGAAATTGCTTTGGAAACTTTTGATAAGAGTAGTTTATTTTATATATTATTATTTTTCTTTCGAAGGTGCTGGTATATTATATTGCAATGAAATCTTTCAAATTTTCAACTATGAATAACCTTTTTTAAATTTTTATATTCTGTCAAGAATCGAACTTACAATTTCAATTTAATAATTCTATGTGGTATCTTCTAATCCACACGTCTATCTCTCATAAGTTAAAAATTTTATTTTCCAAATATCCAAATAAATCAATTATAAATTTTCATCTATCTTTCAAAATGGCACCTCTAAAATTTTGTTCGTGATATCGGATTGCAGGCGTCAAACCTTATCTACTTTTGTTGTTAATGTGACAAATTTTCGTTCAATAATCAAAATATTATCAACAACGCAAGAAAAATAATATCCAATAAAAAAATCGTTTATTCAAAAATAAAACTTCTTTAATAATAAAAATAAATTTTCAACTTACAAAGAGAGATTAGCTGCGGCCACGTTTGACCAAAAATATTATTTTTAAGGAGATATCTTCTTAAAACAAAATTCAAATCAATATGTTCAAACAATCCACAATGTCAAAACCACTCGCACAAAATTATATACGGAGCCGAAATGTAATCAACCGCTCTGGCGGTCATCTTTGGCAAAAGCTCTTACCATGCTCTCCTTCCTGCCAACTTTACATTTTTCAATTTTTTCCACTAAAAGCCACTTGTACAGTGTGAGTTTAAACCAGAAAATTTGAGTTAACCAATTAAATACATCGAAAAACTGTTTTTCATTATTCGTTAATCTAAATTTCTTTTATTTAAACTCACATTGTATAAGTGGTCCTAATTCAAATTTTAAATTAAAAATTTTAAATTTTTATGACCAACATCAGGGGTGGTCAAATTATTTCGTAGCACGACATCTTTATCCCCTGTGAATTTTATCAATGACGCAAAAAGCTCATTTAGAAAATTGACCATTAGTCAGGCATATTTTCTGACAACTCCGTTACATTCGTTGTTTTTTTTTTTCTAGACTCATTTTTTTAATATTTATGAATAATTAGATACTCTTGCAATATTAGATATCAAGAAATTATTTTCAACCTTGATCGACAATTTAATTTACAAAACTATTGATATGGATAATCTTGTAGTTCCATTCAATAACTTATTTATAGTACAGTTGTTTTAAAAAATTTTAAAATTAGCAATAATACTTTTTGAGAATATTTCTTTAATTTTTCCCATACAGGTTTGAACTCCAAAAGTTCACTATATGGGCACCAATTTCGTTAAGTTATTAAATTTTTAAAATTATTTTCAATTATAAATTTTTATATTTTCTTCGAAGTTTGAACTTACTATTTCAAATTAGTAATCTGCTGGTATATCAGCTACGCCACACGTTGACTCTTTTATTTATGTAATTTTTCAAATCCAAATAAATTATACCCATTTAGAAAATTAAACGATCGTCTATAATAAATCTTTTTTAATTAGTCAAAAAAAAATTCTCTAGCTTACAATATTCAAAAAAAAAAATTTTTACGGTCAAATCCGATCAAAAAATCTCGCAAACAATTATTTAAATTTCAATATTCAAATAAAATTCTCAATTTTACAACTATTTCGCACAAATCGCTTCGTAACACGACAATATATTAAGAAAACAAAACACGTATAAGATTCGTTCGGAAATTTAATATATTACTCTTCCTAATGTCACGATAACAAGACTGATTTTGACCTACCTTTCCTAGGTGCGTAAGAAAATGTATCCGACATATGAATACGATAGGAAATACTACGAAATGAAGCTTATTTTAATTCTTTTTAATTTTTTTTTGAAATTTCCACGTCGGAATGAAAATAAAAATAAAACAAAAAAAAATTCAAAAAGTAAATTTGTGTTTCTTTAGTAGCTTAATTCATTTTAGCAACATATACAAAAATAGCGACGCGTGTCATTACGTGAATGATGGATAAGCTAGATTAGAATATTGTCATGTACTATTTTTCGTTTTCCACGAGAAACTTAGTCAACTATCGTAGCAATATAATTCATAAACCTACCTATCTACTGCTTATTCAAAATTGTTTTTAAAAAAGTATTTTTTAAATCAAAATTCCGTACAAGCTAAGCCATACATGTAATTGTTTCAATTTTTCCGTTTGAAGTTGATAACCTTTCTTTTGATTTTCCATTACAAAGCAGAAGCCGTTTAAGTTTTCGATAAAGCAATGTTCCTGTAGAAAATTTTATAAATTTTTCCAATGTTTTTAAACACCAATAAACTCTATTGGTTTCTAATAAAATTATTTATAGGTACATTAGAACGTAAGCCATAAGGAAACAACGATATTCAAGTTATATTTAGGATTTCCATCGAGTTAGATTATTGTATTTACATATAATACTAGACCTTTAGTTAATGAATGGAACTGTTTTCAATGAATTACGTTTTGACCCTACAGTAAGTACGTAATGTTTATTATCGGTGGAAAACGTGAATTCTACCGACTGCGCCAATTTTAGTATACGGTGTTTTATTATTCTGTTATCACGGAGACGCGTATAGCAGATTTCCGAGCTGTTAAGAACTGTTTTGAAGCTATAAAATTCTTACACTTTTCTCGATATTGTAGCTACATTATGAAAGTTTAGCGCACATTTTTGATTTATTGCTATCATTAACTTTGTTCTTTTAATTGCATTAGAAATACTCTTCTGTCTTCTGGAACAGCGATAAAATTTATAAGATGATTAAAATTAAATGCTAGAACATAATTTTAATTTTATAAAAATTGCCAAATTTATTGATTTAATAGGTATATATCATACAGAATGTTACATTATTATCGTTATAGGTATAATATACGCATTTAGAGGACTACAAAAGAAATGATGTATCATGCAAACATCGCTTGCTTGTCAAATCGGTTTAACGTGCTATTAACTCGAGATTAACTTTTTTCAATTCCATTTATATTGCTTTTATATTTTATCATTTCCGACAGATATTTATAAAGCCCAGTTTAAGGGTACAATAATAAATACAATTACAATCAAGTTAATTTAGTTACTAAATAAAAGGCAAGAATAAAATATAGGCTTTTCCGCACTACGAATTTTACGGGTATTAAAAGAGTTACAGCTAAAGAAAAAGTATTATGCTGTTTGTATAAAAAATAATTAAAGTTCCAAGACGGAGTTAGTAATAGAAATGTAATTAGTAATAAGAAAAAAAAATAATCTAATCTAACAACACAAGACAACTTTAAGAATACAATTCCAAACTTTTTATAATAGCGATATTCTTTTTTCTTTTTAAATGTTAATTTATTAATTTAAATTTAATCTTTTTGATATTTTTATAGTAGGTACCAATTTAAATTTATTTTTTTATGTGCCGTTTATCGAAAAAATAAATGAAATTTATTTAACTTTTTTATAATTTGTTTTTTAAATATCTAATAAGTAGGTATTGTATTTTTGCTTAAATTTACATATATTTAAACTTTAACGCTTGACTTATTTTATAATACTGTTTTGATAACAAATTACAACTTGTTGCGGTTTTGCTGTATTACATTTTTGTTTAATACATAGTAGTTTAGAAAACATTTTTGTTCTTATTTTAAATTCATCCACGTCACTCCCACCTTCTATTGATTTTTAATAAATTGTTTTAAAGTTCAAAACAATTTTTTGAAATTTATTATATTTTAATTTGTTTTTTAAATATCTGATAAGTAGGTATTGTATTTTTGCTTAAATTTACATATATTTAAACTTTAACGCTTAACTTAAAATTACCACTTGTTGCGGTTTTGCTATATTACATTTTTGTTTAATACATAGGTAGTAGTTTAGAAAACATTTTTGTTCTTATTTTAAATTCATCCACGTCACTCCCACCTTCTATTGATTTTTAATAAATCGTTTTAAAGTTCAAAACAATTTTTTGAAATTTATTCTTATAATTAATGTAATCAACAGATAAGTGGTTTAGGTAGTGTAAATCGATATTAATCATATCAAATTTTTAGAATAAATATACATAATATATAATATAGATATATATATAATATGCATAAGTATATTATTGCGATAATATGCATACGGTGTATTTATATTGTGTTAACTTAAACATTTTAGTTCTAAAAAGTGTTTGTGCATTTTTTGGTTTATTCTAAAAATTTAATATGATTATAATTAATGATTAAATTAAGCGAAATTTTCATTAAAACGGTTGTACAATCTACTACAAAATCTTTTTAGCATCTGCCGACATGTTTTGTAAAATATATTTTATTTGGAAATCTTTGGTTTAATCCGAGAGTTGATGTAATATTTCAAATATTGAATACAGTTTATTTGAATTTTAATGAACAGTTTTTATTTTGCGAAGGTATTCATAAAATATTTTGTTTGGAGAGGAAGGGGGGAGATGCGTTAGTTAACATGAACATGTTCTTTTACTTTCTTTTTTATATAGAATTTTTGGACGTATTCGATACCAATCTATTCAATTTACTCTATATAATTTTTCACCTAAAGAAGCAATCCCTAATTAAAAAATTTTTTTTTGCGTTTTATTGATTAACTTATACTAAAAGCTCAAACAAAGCTCAAACATTTGACACCAATTTTACGCTAAACAATTATTAGGGGGTGGGGTTTTAATGTGTGTATAGCTTCCACCCTTCCAAAGTTTTGCGAATAGCTCAGCGACGGTTAACGTTCAAACGACGGGAATAAAAGTTCATTGCGGCTTAAATGAAGTTCAGACGTTTAGCATCAATTTTACTCATAAATTCCACTTGGCGAGTGGGAAGGCATCTACACCACCCCCTTCCAAGTTGTTGCGAATAGCTTCGCGACGGTTGAGGTTTAAATGATGAGAATGGAAGCATATTGAAGCTCATATAAATTTCAATAAAATTGATATATTTTATTGGGTAGGGGGGAGGGGAGCAAAGAAAGCAACATGTACCTTATATTAAAAAATAAATGTAAAAAATATTAAAAATTGACAATAATAATAATAATGTTTAAAAACTTAAATATTTAATATGTATATCAAATATGTATTGTCATGAAGGGTAGCTGTTTTTAATTTAGGTGCGATAAAATATCAAACCACCCCCTATGAAAAAAAATTTAGAAAAAAAAAATAGAAAAATTTTTATCGAACATGAGACTCCTCTTCGTATTTTTTTAAATTGTAAATTAAAACTCAAAATTTACCTTTTGTGTGTGGTATTGTAGCGCACGTGTATTTTAGCAGCTGGACAGTTTTGCATCGACTAAAATTTTATAATTTTTTCCTCTTTTCCAATTTGTTATCAGCACTTTACTTTGTCAATTAAATAATAAAAAAAACAACAAATCAAATCAACTTAATTTACTAACTTTAAATAAACAATTAACAATTTTAATTATTGCGGAATGGTTTTTCATCCGCTCGACCCGACGTCAAGGCCAGAGCCCGTCTTAGTGTCCTATCCAAGTCCCACTCTTTTTTTCCACCTTCGAGCCCTACTCTTATTTTACATAGCAAAACTTAACAACTTTATACAATGTGACAAATAAATAAATAATAAAATTGAATTTTAAAAATTATTTACAAAATAAATTAATTTGTGGTTTTTGTGTTTCGAAACACGACAGTATATAATAAATACTTAAATATGTAAATTGGTGCAAAAAATCGATTTGTGCAAGCAGATTTTTAGTAGGTACATTATTTAAGTTTTTATTATTGGAGAATTAAAGAAATAGTCGATTTAGCGTGAAAAATCTCAGTGTCGATTTAAAAAATTCCGTACGCGTTTATTTGTTACATTCTGTATATTTTCCGATGTAAATTAGTGCAAAAAATCGATTGGTGCAAGCAGGTTTTTAGTAGGTACATCATTTAAGTTTTTATTGGAGAATTAAAGAAAATATAGTCGATTTACCGTGAAAAATCTAAGTATCGATTTAAATAATTCCGTACGCGTTTATTTGTTACATTCTGTATATTTTCCGATATAAATTTGTACAAGAAATCGATTGGTGCAAGCAGAATTTTAGTAGGTACATTATTTAAGTTTTTATTGGAGAATTAAAAAAACTATAGTTCATTTATCGTGAAAAATCTAAGTGTCGATTTATAAAATTTCCGTACGCGTTTATTTGTTATATTCTGTATGTTTTCTTAAATATTTAAGTTTTTAAGACAACTTTAAGACGAAAGTTAAATATTTAACATAAACACAAGCGACATTTTAACGTTCATATTATTATGTATTTATTGAATGTATAAAAATTGTAGTGTTTACAAACTATAATTTTTATTTTCACACTAAATAATTATTTGAGACAATTAGAATTAAAAAAAATTCTGCTAATTGCAGAACATACTTCAAACTTTTGGTCTGCGAGACTGGGAGTCTGGGGGGTATGGAATATTCGCTATGTTTGTAGTATAGTATTCAAATCACGATTTCCTAAAATTATGAGCTCTGATGTATTGCTGATATCTCGGAAATGCTTGCTTTTTCAATTATAAATTACTTTATGTACAGAAAAGTAACGCGATTTTAATATTAATTAATTTTAATATATAATTAGTTGTAACGAAATTCTCGTTAATCTAGTCGTGTGAGCCATTCATTCTTTTGTTTATAAAATAATTACTTGTAATATAATTTAAGGGTCAAAGCATGCATTTTTGGTCAAAAGTTTTTATAACTCCACTATAAATACCCTTTAATACCCTTAACTAAAACATTGATTAAAACACGATCTGAATATTAAACTGGAATTTGCTGGTATTTACTGAATCTTTTCTTATTGCATATTTGCGAATAATTAATCTAATTTGCATTATGTGAAGCACATATTATTGAAGGGACGAATTTCTAAATTTTAGATAACTAAGAATATATTTTGATGTAGTACTACCTTTCTTTTTTAACTTTTAACTTTCATATTACATTAATACATCATTATTAGTCATCAATCTCAAAGTTTAAAAGGAACTTTTTAATTAATTGCAGAAGCTAATTTTGAAGTGTAATAAAAATGTTATTAAAGGTGTAAACTGTACAATAACATAATTTTTAATTAATATTTTGTAAAATTTAATTTATCGTTGCTTTAAAAGTTTTATAAAATGAAACTTACACTTTTAATTTATTTTGTTACCCAGGTTTGTCATGCAGCCCGCAAAATTTAAATTTTGAAGAAAAGTTTAATGGAAATGATGTTTAGTGGACCGATTATTAAATACATCAATAAGTAAATATCTGCTTTCCTATCCATGTTTATCGAAACGTTAAATTGAATCAAATTAATCCTAAGACAATATAGTCAAATCTTATAGTATGGAAGAGCTTAATCAAATTGTACAAAATGACAGAGAGAAAGCAAGATGAAAATGATAGAAACATGCTTGAAAGTATTAAAAGTATTAAAAGATAACTTAGTTTTGGAAGTGAAGGTAGTACTAAAAACACTAATATAATATAGTCCTGTTAAACAACTGTAGAGGACGTTAGCATAGTAGATTTCAACAATAAGTAAAGTTTGCAACAATAACGTTTTGTAATGCAATGAAAATTTGAGGAAATTATCCGTGCAAGCTTTCTTTAGTAGAAAAACTTTTCAACTATTGCAGTGATGTATTTTCATTCATACTTCATGAATGAAATACGATCTCACCAAGTTGTGCACGGATATAATATTTCTCAACAGAATGGAAGTTTTATTGCCAACACGACGATATTAGCGATGGCAAATTCTTCTTGGAATTTCTTTGTTTTCTTTTATTATAGAGTGGCAATAGCATTTTGGCGTTTAAGCGGTTTTCCAGGATTTAATAAACCGAAGAAAAGTAATCTGATCTATATTATCGTTGTGGATAAAGAAATACAATAATGAATCGGAAAAAAATCTCTAAAATATATTCAAGAAGTTTTTATTATAGTGACACCACAATATAAAGATAATGGGTTCATACAGAAAGCTTGAAAGGGTAGTGGTCTTTCCTTAGCAATTAATTAAATTTTTATAGATTTTTGTGATGTGTGCAATATTACAATCACATCTCGAATACGAAAACTTGTAATTTAACGCTTTTACAGCGGCAGTGGCAAAAATGGGTGGCTAAAAATAATTTTCGTCGTTTGTAAGTAATTCATGTTTTTGATCTTCCAAACCTCTGGGTTAGGTTGCTTAGCTGCGTTATTAGAGAGCAAACAGAAAATTATTTTGCAAAATTTAATATTTTATTAGAGTATTAACAGTAGTAATTAGTACTCTTTAAAATAATCCCATTAAAGATTTCAGTAAATTAAGCTCCTTGTCATTTCAAATTAGAATTTCTGTAATACTGTAATACTAATATTTAACAACTTGAAACTTTTTATAAAAATAAAATCTCGAGTATTTAATTTTGCGTAGGATAATAAAGAGTTTCCCCATTAAAACTTTCATGTTTTTTTAGTTTTTTGATTTAGAAAAATATTCATCTCGGAGTTTTTTATCTACATAAACTGCTTTAATAACGCATAAATAAACTCAGTAAAACCTATAAAAGAAGTATATATTTAAATTTTGAGTTGCGATTTATCAGATTATTAATTTAAAAGTCTACCAGCAAAAACAACTTCAGCAGGTAATTGATAATAATATAATACAGAAAATTTATTCATTAATTTTTCTGAAAGTTTCGTTTTGTGATATTTAAAATTTTTTTGTATAATATTATAAATAATATTTATTTGTAATTATAAAATGAACAAATTTTAAGATGGCTTAATGTAATATTTATTTATGATTTTACAAAACATTTTCGACTTGGAAAAGCCAGAAATGGTCTAGAATAAGTAGAAATTATTAAATAACTTTTAAATCAAAATAAATGGCATTATTTGTAATTCTATTATTATTATATTCTCTGTAATAAATCATATCAACCCACACTAAATTTTATCCAGACGAATAGTTTTAGTTTAAAATGGCATAGCACAGAGCTGCAGATATACTGACTAAATGGTCATAGGATCATAGGAAGCGTAGGCCATTAGCTTTAACAATAAGCACTGTTTGAAACAACAGTGATTAAGGTACTAACATAATATTTTAACAAATAAAAGCACATTATTTTTCATAAAATAAATTAAATTATATATACCGGTATATAAGTAAACCTTAATTTTTTGTTTAAAGAAGCTAAGGGAAGAAAAGCGTTACCTTTAACTAATTATTAAAGATGAAAGATTTTTACCATAAGTACATGGGATGGACCTTGTTCTGAGAGTCTCTGTGTTTTAAGTTTTTAAAAAATAAAGATATAGGCAACAAAATAAATTGTTTTCTTTTTTAACTGGCCATTGCATCGAAATTATTGACTTTTTCGTGTAAATTTATTTATATCTTTAAAAGAACGTGCAATTATCTACAAACTAGATTCCAATACTTTATTACCTAAAATCAACGGTTTTCGAATTATGAATAAAATTAAGTTAAGAAATGTTAAAAAAGTTAAATTTACTTTTTTTTGAAAACTTTGAATTTTATAAACAAAACCTTTTATAAAAGATTTACACCTTGTTTTAGATGAAAAATTTATCAGGTCAACTTTGGTTTAGTAATGTATTTTGAAAAACCAACGCATTTCGTTTGAAAATCTGAAATAGTGAAAAAAATAAAATAAAAATGTACAAAATAAAGAAATATATTCATATTATGTTTCGTTTAAAAAATACTGAGAGTTCAAAAATTTGCATTTTTCTACGTACTTTAATTTATAACTCAAGAATCGTTGATTTTGGACAATAAAAGTTAGAAACTAATTTTTAAATAAAAACTACTTAACTAATTATCCTAAAAAAATTATTAATTGTTTTCTGTTATAATATTAAAGTTATTACATCTCAAATTTCTCAATTAATTTTGCCAACCTACAAAAAGGATTTTTGATTATAATATTGTGAGGTTTACTATAGAAGGATCAAGAGCTTGAAAGTCCAGAAACTTTATGTAAAATACAAAGCGTAAACGATCTATCTCATTAAAATTGTATTAAGGATACTGTAAAACACCACAACAAACTTAGACTCAATGTGCTGCCGAAATTTTTTCGAACACTAATAATCATCAATCAACTATTAGTTCAATATAATTATGGTTTACGAGTATGTTGATTGAAAAATTTATTTGCTACGTGGGAATTCATCACTTGTTGTCAAAAGAGAGATATGTAATAAATTTTAGCAATAGCAAACAGATTTAAAGCAAATGTACTCGATTATCTCTATTTCCTTCGCAACTTAATTTTAGATCTGCGAAACTAAACTACAAACACATTTAAAATACTATACAGTCGTACAACAGGTTGTCTTTAGCATCTATGAGAGCAACAGTTGTTGGTTTACATGAGGGTAGGATTTATAATTTATTTATACAAATTTATCATCTAACCCCTCGTCACCAACCAATTAACAAGCAAAATTTTCAATACGCATAGTATTTTATTCTCAAAAGTGTATAGGCAATATAAATTATTGTAACCACACATTCGGTCAACACTCAATACAACCTGCGATTCTTAGACATTGACCGATTCTATAATAAATAATGCTTCCCGAAGTACACCCAAGCTATATAGAAGCCAATTATACGGGCTAAAATATTTTCACCATTGGCGGAAAGCCATCTTTCAGACCTTTGAATTATTTTATTTCATGACAACGACCCCGAAATACTACAAATCTAAAACGGAAGACGTTGTGAAGACGACAAATTTTGAAATTCGTTTTTATTTATTGCTTTAATCCACCATTAGCAAATTTACTTATTAGATTATCCGTTTATCGTTTATCCGACCCGAGCTGTACAAATTTATAAAATTTTCCTTTTTTTATCCAAAAATCACTTCTTACTCGAATACAACCATTTTTTTATGTAATAAGACTCTTGTATGATTGAATTTAAATTGTAATTTTTGTTGTCAAATATTGTTACCTTACATGTTCGGCTTGCACGTGAATGTTCCACATCTGCCCACCGGTCTAACAAATTTGCTGCGATGTATTTTTATGCAACGACCAAAATCATTACAAATTCTTCAAATTTTCTTTTATTCTTTTTCACTTGCCTTTCAATAAAACAACTTTCTATTTAATTTTAAGTCACTTTTATTTTTTTATTCTTATTCAAAATTATCAAAATAAAAATTATAACTTAGCGCAGCAGGGAAATAACACTCCCACCGGCTTGTTTGCCGTAAGGCCGTCTGATTTTCAGCTTTAACACCTTCTTTCTCCCACCTTATTTATAACTAAAATTTTATGTACAATGTTTACAAATTTATAAATTAATAATTCACAATAACAAAACCAAACTTCAAAATAATTTAAAAATAAATAAATTTAACGTGTTTTAGCGTTTCAAAACACGACAATATATTGATGTGGATTTTTGTAAAAAGTACCAAACACTGTTTCTTGCTCGGGGTGGCTGTAGCTTTAGTGTGCGGGAGCAGTTTGGCTTATTCAAAGTTGACGGTTCAATTATATTTGTTAAAATAATAATTACAAAAATTTGATTTTAAAAATTTTGCAATCGCAATTATTTTAAACTTTAAAAATTTTTATACTTTGCTCGAGGATTAAACTTACAATTTTAATTTATCAATAAGAAATAAATAGTTGAGATAGAGGTCGTTATAATCTACAAAGTAGATGAATTTCAAAATACAAATTTGTAGCAGGACATCGGTAGTCAGGACCGTATTAGGAATCAATAACGAATGAAAAAATAGAAAGAAAAAAAATTATTAAATTCAAAACGCCTTAACGAACGACATGTTTCGGACTTATTCGTGGTATTACCCAACGAAATTGACCTCATCGGGCTCATATTGACAAAGAAAATATAAAATTAAACTTACCATTCCTTTCAACCAATCATGTAAACCTTCCACGTGCTCTAAACTAACCGAATGCCATACTAAGAAAATGTATTTTGAAAGTTAGTAAGCGTCCACTAGGAATATCTAAACTTATTTATTAAATTTTATTTAATTTTTATTTTATTTGTTAAATTTAAATTTAAATTAAATTTTATTTTAGTATTATTTAATTTATCAATTCAAAGAAATATCAGCCACGCCATACGTTCGGCTTTCTTGTAACTGATTTTATTTTCCAATACTTAATTCAAATTAAAATCAACTGCAATATTAAAATTGCATAAAAAAAAATCATTCATCAAAAAATATCTTCTTTAATAATCAAAAAATCCAAAAACTCACAAAATCAAAAAATCCTAGCTACGGCTACTTTCGACCAAAAATACTCTCCAACAATATTCCAATTACAATACCCAAAAAATTCACTATTTCAAAAAACTATTATTTAAAAATTTATAGATAAATTTATATTACCTTACTCAACCTCTCCGGCGGCCATTTTTGTCAATTACAACGCGAGAACTGCTTCAATCGTTAATTAATTAAAAAATTTGACATTTACCTCCGAGCAACATGCAGTAATTTCGATTTTATACTGAATATTTTCACTTAATTTTGCATATTAGCTTCAGTCGAGACAATAAATCGACCTAAAGGTCGGCCTGAAATTTGACCGCGTGGTAATAGCAATTTCTAAAAATAACGGTCATCTCGTAAATTTTTATCAAAATTTTTTGATTTTTGTAATTAGTAATTCCTATACTTTTGCGTGGTAATAATATTTTTGTATTTTTATACAAAATTTTGTACGACCACGTTTTACGTACTTGGCAAATTTCGATTTACGCCTAGCAATGTCGCCGATTCCCCAGGCAAGTCGCATTTATAATAATTTTATTTCACTTTTTTTTGCAATTTTATACTGAATATCTTCAGAGAAATTGATATTTTCACTAAATTTTGCATATAGCTCCAGTTAAGATGATAAACTGGCCGAAGGCCGGTCGGTAATTTCACCTCGTGGTATAAGTATTTCGCATTTATAATAATTTTATTTGACTTTTTGTCATATTTAAACAATTTTTAAACATATATAACCGATTATTATACATTTATATGCAAAATTTGGAATTTTCCAGAAGTTTATCGTCTAAAATCGAAAAAAAAGAAATAACTTTTATAAAAATTTGTAATTTTTGAATTTTATCGTTAGTAATTGCAGTGGTAATAACATTTTTCTGCATTTTTACAAAATTTTAAGTATCTATTGCCTCAAAATACGTATTTCCGAAGATTGCCGAGGGAATTACCTAGTACAAATTTGTCCAAAATTGCCACCACGAATATTGTAACTGTCAAAAAAAGCCCCTAACTCTTCTTTATTTTCTGCCAACCTTAACTTTACAAAAATTAAGACAACTAACTTTAAATTTAAAAATTTACCAAAAGTAAAGGCGGTCAAAATCATTTTGTAACGCGACAATATTATAATATCTACTCATCGGAATATCGCTTTATTCTTTTATTCGATGATCTGGATCAACGGCTAAAGTGTATATAGGAGAAAATTCTTCAAAAATATGTAACAAACCACATTTGTATTTGAACCGCCATCAGAACTTGATAAACATTTAAACAACAAAATGTTCTACCATATCGTATTGCAGAAAGTCATTGACTTACATTTCAACTACTTTGGACCTAACATCGAAAATAATCTAAGATGGAAATTAAAAACAGAAATTGAAGGTTCGTGCTGTGATAGTTACGGTTACGTTATCGCCATAACGAATATAGTTGAAGCTAGTCCTGGATCACTTGACCAACTACAATGCCTTGCGTCTTTTAATATAAAATTTTGGGCGGTGGTATTTAGACCAATGAAAGGTGAAGTGCTAGATGGAGTTGTGAAAAAAATAACTAAACACGGAATACTTATTAATATAGGGCCTCTCAACTGTTTTGTTACCAAATCCTGTATTTCAGATGATTTCAAGTTTTGTTCTGCGATAAAATGCTACAGGGGGGTACGTGAGGCCATTGTCCTTGACGTAAAAAGTAAAATTCGAGTAAGAATCATCAGAACCCTACATAGAAATGGCGAAATTTACACCACAGGGACTATGGACGAAGATTGCTTAGGATTACTAAGCAGAAATAAATAATTTCATGTCAGTTATAATAATTGTAAACAAGTATTTTTACCTACCATACAATGTGTATTGGTTTTATCTTTCCTTTTTATTAATAAACTATTTGAAAAAAAATTGTAATGTGTATAATTTTTGAACAATTTATTGTATTTTAGCCGATCAGTTTTTGTATGATCTTTGATTACCACTAAAGGGGGGGGTATGTTAGTTTTAAAAGCAAAACTAAACATGCTGTAGTGTAGTTTAAGCAGTGGCGCAGTCAGGATTTTGTTTTTAGAAGCGAACTGTGCCGAAAGCGCGCGCCGCAAGCAAAAAGTTTTTGGAAAAAGGGGCGTGGTTATCTTATTTTCGTGTATAATTATTATTGTGCTAGCACTGTTACCTACCTTAAATTGAAGTGAGAATTAAAAAACGGTATTCCGAAATAACTCAGTGCAAAAGATTTATCATTGATTTTTGTGGATAATTTTCTTATTATAATATACCTTCCCTTATTTTCAATAAATAGCAGTCATTACGATTAACCCAAGCAGCACAAAGCCGTCAAAAATGTACGTATACGGTATCGATATTTTCATAACGGTACGACATTGATTTGCCCAATTTATCGTTACTGTTTTAAGGTGTCATTTGTGTAATGATACGGTACAGATATTTTCGTAACGGTATAGCATTGATTTACTACCGCTTCAGCCGTTACTGTTTTGATGTATCAATTATGTACATTAATGTGCAAGAATTTTCGTAACGGTACGGTATTGATTTGCCCAATTTTCCGTTACCGAATTGATGAATCAGTTATGAACATATTATGTGTTGATTTTTTATGAACAGAATATTTAGAAATTTACAGTGTCGTCTGGGTACATAAAATTTACGTTCCTAATCGGCACTGATTTTTAATTAAAATAAATAATTAAAAAATATTCAATAATAATTTAAAAAATTAATTTCTGTAATTATTTAGAAATTCGATGTTTAATGGTTGACTTGCGCCAATCGTTTATTTATTTATATTCAGATAATACACATTTATTTAAATTTGTACTATAAATTTTAATTATTTAATCAGAATTTACGATGTTGCTCTAGCCATTGGGCTTTGGTTGATGATTGGTTCACTTCTCCTGGGTATGCATTTCTGAAATATCTGAAATTTAACATTAAACACCCAAATAATATTTACTTACTTTTTTTTTCTAACGGCGGCTGGATTCGAACCTGAACTTTCTATTTGAAAGTATACTACTTAAGCGTCACACCTACCAAGGATGTATACAAAGGATATAAGTTTGATGATGGCTAATTTCCATTTCCAATAATAACTATATTAATTCGGTTTAAAAATATGAAGGAATATAATTTATTACTTTAATTAGTATTACGTCGGCTCACTGCAAGAACCAGATAAGTAACATACTGATAGTTTTGAGATAATAGAGATTTAAATTTTAGATGTACATTAAAAATCAGTAAATCAAGAAATATGTGTAATAAACGGAAGATCGTATAAGAAATATATATAATTCTTAAATAAACTTTTAAAAATAATAATATCTCTGAGAAAAAAAAAATAAACCAAAAATTGACTTATCTTGTTTGGTAGTAAGCCGACGACGTTCATTTATAAAAAATAATTTAAAACCACGTGTACTAGTTTTTAAATTATGACAAGTAAATAACTGTTTTTTATTTATTGTTATACTGTTTTACGCGGCGGCAATATGAAGAGCCCGGTCTTAAAATTTAAGTTAATAGTAATTTTTTTAGAGATGTATTACAATTACAACGCGTGAACCGCTGCAATCATTTATTAATTACAAATTTATCGATTTTTATCGCTTTTATCCAATTTTTATTACAATTTTTACAATTTACCTCCGAGCAACATGCTGTAATTTCTATTTTAGACTGAATATTTTCATAGAAATTGATATTTTCACTTAATTTTGCATATTAGCTCCAGTCGAGACGATAATTAGGCCGAAATGCCGGCCCGAAATTTGACCGCGTGGTAATGGTAATACGCAAAAATAATGGTAATTTTTTTAAAATTATATAAAAAAATTTTGATTTCTGTAATTAGTTATTCATATACTTTCGCGTGGTAATAATATTTTTACATTTTTTTACAAAATTTTGTACGACCACGTTTTACGGACTTGGTAAATTTGGATTTAAAGTCAACAATGTCGCCGATTCGCCACAGCCAAGTCGCATTTATAATAATTTTATTGCACTTTTTTCGATTTTATACTGAATATCTTGATAGAAATTGATATTTTCACTAAATTTTGCATATAGCTGCAGTCAAGCTGATAAACCGTCCCAAGGCCGACCGGAAATTTCACCTCGTGGTAAAAGTAATTCGAAAAAATAACGCTAATCTTGTAAAATTTTTTCAAAATGTAATTAATTTTGTAATTAGTAATTCATATACTTTCGCGTGGTAATAATATTTTTCAATATTTTTAAAAAATTTTGTACACCACGTTTTCAATGTTAACGAATTTAACACGGCAACCAGTGTTATGGTTGAACACCTTGTTTTGTCAGGATGTAACGTGGAGTTTTTTTATAGTCGAAAAATAAATAAAACAACTTGATCGACAATTATTATAATGTAAAATAAATTATTAATTCTAAAAACTGAAAAATATGAAGAGGAACCTACTATACTGTATATAATAAAAGCAAATCTCTTATCTGTGTTGGACTTCTTAGATTACAAAAGAAAGTTGTAACCAAATTTTGATAAAGTCCAACGTCTGCTTATCAATCAATGATTGACATAAACGCAATAAAAGCAAATAGATATATTTCTAAATACATAACATAATAAAAATGTACAAGAAATGTTACAGGGTTGCATTATAACACCAGTAGCGGGGAGAAATCCTGGCTAATTGGTTTTATACTTGTTGGAATTTTCGTATTTTGAGATTCATATTACCTTAATATACGTATTTCCAAAGATTGCCGAAGGAAGTCTTAGTACAAAAGAACCCAATATGGCCGCCGCGAAGATTGTTATTGACAGTAACAGCCCCGAGCCAAGGGAAAATTGGAAAGTACAACCAAAAGTCTTAATTTTATTCTAACCTGAAATTTATGATGTGGTTCTGGTACTGCATGTACCAATGCCCTGTATAGGGATCTAAACCCGGTGATATAGAAACCGTAGATTTGATTAATTTTAATGGGTCATACGTGGGGGAGGGGAGCTTACCCAGTCAACCTCTGTATCTGTCTACGCTCTGTAAAACACAAATAATGTTATTAGTGCCCAGATCGGTCATATTGGCCAATCGAACTGGCAGTTTTTAAATATACCTAAATTTATATTATTAAAATACCTTTAACTACCCCCCCCCCCATAGTGTCAAGTTTTTATCAAAAAAATTTAGAGTAGCGCAAATTCAAAGAATAATCCGATACATTTCCGAGGTAGTTATAGTGGTCTAACGAAGATTTTGTCATTTCTATAAAATATAATATCAACAATGTATTTTTATTTAAAAAACAACGTTTAATAATCTGTTCAGCTGGGCCACCACGTGAGCAATACAATATTTGTGTTTATCAAAATGAAAAATTTTAAAATAAAAATAATAATCAATTTAAAGCATTTGTTAATTGCTAAATAAAAAAATTATTTTTTTAAACCAAACAAAATATTTAAATTTTTCTCAAAAACATTTCAAAACAAGATGACAATGTAATTATTGTAACGAAACGGTACCATTAAACCTGCACCTAACTATTCAATAAATATTCGATACATTTTCGGGGTTAGTTATTACGACGGTCGATGGGGTATTTTTAATTTTTATAAAATATATTAACAATTTATTTTAATTTAAACAACGTTTAATAATCTGTTTAACTGGGCTACCAAGTGACAAATAAAATACTTATTTTTATTAAAATGAATATTTTTAATTAGATAAAAATAATAATTAATTTAAAACAGTTATAAATTATTTATTCTTTTAAACACGAAAACAAAATATTATGTTAAATAATGGTATCAAAATAGTTAAGTTAAAATCATAACTATTTAAACTGCACTTAATAGTTATCAAACCGGGAATGTAAAAATCGGAACTATCAATTCATAATTAATATAGCTGTACATATTAGTTACTGCAATTTTGGTACGGAAACGCTAAGTTTAAAACTGCATCTAAAGGGTATCATATGTTCAAATATATTTTAGTTACTAAAATTTCAATACATATCTGATACATCATTTGGCTTTACAATAACGGATGAAGTTATATGCATTGAAACTATACTGCAACGGTACAGTGCAAATATGAATGAAAACTTATGTGCCGCTTAAGTACCTTTTTGATACTTAACTTTCAGGTATGAAAAAATATGTACCGCTTAAGTACCTTTTTGATACTTAATTTTCAGATGTGAAAATATATGTACCTATTCGTTAAACTTCAATACTATACAGATACAAAACCGACGTTGGTGTTGCTTGGGAAGAATTGAAACTGATTGCTAATTATCCATAGTGAAGTTATTTTATTGTTAGCTCTTAAGTATAACAGGAGTGGCATTTCAAAGCAGTGCTCATAGGCGACAATTTGGTAAATCCGACCCTGGGGTCTCGAGAATGCCAGACCTAAATTAACTGGCTTGGCTGATTAGCTACCAATAAGCAACAAGTACCTACACTAAAAATAGTACCTAACTACAATCATATCGAACAGTCGAACACTATAATTTTTTTGTTTTAAAACGTTTTTATTGCATCGGTAAAAAAGCGACTATGGTCATTAAAAAAAAGAAAGAGTGTCTGGGGGGAAGGGGCTATAGCCCCCCTTTTGGCTGCGCCACTGAGTTTAAGATATTGTCAACAAACGCACCACTAAATTGGAAAGAGCAATAAATTACTTTAATATCGCTAAATAACAATAAAAAAAAGTTATTATAATTTGTAATGCCATCTATTGATAACTTTTTGAATACTACTAGATGTTTTGTCAATTCCCATAAAGTATATTTATTATAGTGACTTCCCTGCGGAAAATCACCACACTAGCTTGCCTCGGAGTCACACTCTGCTATGGCAAGAGTAGCAAAACTTCTCAGTGTTCGTGAGTTCTGATTTATTAACAAAATTATACCTGAAATTTTTCAATAATTTTCAATCAAATTATTTTAAACTTAAAAAAATTTTTACTTGGTAGAAAATTGAACTTACAATTTTAATTTATCATTGCAATGCTATATCTTCTAAGTCACATTGTGTGGTTTTCTAATGTAATTTTATTTTCCAATATCCAATTAAATTAATATTAAATTTAAATTATTATCATGAGATATCAGGCTGCAGCTGTCGACTGCGTCGTTTTTTTAAAACTAATTTTCTTCCAATTATTTTATTATTTTATAATTTCAAAATTAAACAAATTGCTCACCAAATAAAAATAAAACACCTTAAATATAAAAATCAAAAACTAACATAAAAAAGATCTCAGATTTAGCAGACCTAAAAACTATACGTCCGCCGTGCTTGCCATCTTGTCAAAAAAGCCCCACTTCCGCAAACTTTATTGCCAACAACTTACAATTTAAATAAAAATACAATTTTTTTCATTACGGTCGTAACACGACAATATATATAAAGAAGAAAAATTGTTTACTATACACTCTACGTTCTTTGACCGATTTGAACCAAATTCTGCGCATTGATTCAGTAGGCCTCGGGTTAGATTTTTATGTAAAAAATTTAGGGACTTCTTACTAGTAAAATATCGTGGTGGAGCGACAAAAGAAAAGTTACAAAAAAAAATTCTGAAAGTTGAAATGAAATAGATATGAATGAAATTCTGTTATATTCTGCGTCACTAAACAAAGATAATAACAAAAATATTTCTAAAAGTTTTTGTGTGTCCTTCTACGTACGGCTTCAATTTACATTTAAATTTCTTCAAATTAGGTAGGGATACTTTTAAATTATATGTCATACATATATAAAAGAAAAAGTTTATGTGTTTCTTTGAAATACACTCCTAGACCCTTGCCCTAATATATACCAAATTTTGTGAATATGAAGAACTTTTCCTCTTTTCAACTTAGCTGGAAAATCTACCATTAACAAAACTTCACCGTGCGAAGCCGGATATCCAGCTATTACTATAATTTATTACAATAATGTTATGTCCGTCGTTTCGGACAAACATTGAAAAACAAACAAAATAATTGTTTCAACTTTGAATTAAATTGAGTGTTGACTCAAATTTTAAACATTTGAGATACCTTAAATTAAAGCTCGTTAAAAATGCTATCTTTTTACGCAAAGAAAATTAAAATTTTAATTTTCGACCTCTCCCTTCTAATGCTGATGTTGATATTGAGGAATTTGAAGAAAATATTAGTATCTTATAAATTTTTACCAGTTGAAAACTTTCTGCAGCACAACTGTTGAACTGTGAGAAGATCTACCTGTTAATTTGAAATAATTTGTTAAAGTAAACAATATTATGTGCTTTGAAGTGAATTTATCAAACATTAGTGGCATTCAAGACGTAGTTATTACTCTCTAAATTAATTTGTATAATGTATTGAATTCTGTTTTTTGTTGTCTGATTAAATAACTATTAATGTGCACGTAATTAATTGTAACAAATTAAGTGAGCACTTAAATACAATAAAATTAATTGAATTTAGCTAATTGCTTGCTTTTTTTTAAATATAAATTAGTAATTTCTATTTAAATAAAAAGAAAATAAATTGACTTACAAGTTTCTTGGATAAGAATTATTATAAGATTGATTTGTTTTTTATTGATTTAAAACGTAAAGATAATACTATGTCTTTCTATATATTTCTAACCATGAAAAACAACAACATTTTTATAATCCTGAAATTCCGGGTTATTGTTATGAAATCTGGAAAATTGTGTTAAATGTTGTATTTTTTAATTGATTTTTTCTATACCCGGCCCCCTTCTTTTATTCTGATGGGATTTATTCTACTTATAAATCAGTCTTTGACTATTTATTTTTCTTTATTCTGTTTATGTTTTCTTATCATTATATTTGACTAGTTTCAATTGGCTTTTTATTTATTCTTCATTTAATATTTTCGTTTCTTATCTTTTAGAATCTTTGTTTTTTGCATGATAAAATAGTCGCAAACTAGCAAAAATCATTTGTAAAAAATTCTTCAGATGCCACTTTCGATACAATAGGTTAAAAAAATTTCACACCAATGTAGAATAATTTTAGCGTGTAAACTTAAATTAAATATTTGTCGATTCTAACAATAAACACGTCGTTAAAGACCTATTTATGAGTTCACAGCTCTTCAAGATTAGAACAGAAACACAATAAATAAGAATATAATTTTTTGTATCGCATTTTCTAAAGCCAAATGGAACAAAAAATACAAAATATATTGAGATGACCCGAGCTGTATAAATTTATTAAATTTTTCTTACTCTAAAATATCTCGCCAGGGTGCACTCATTATTTATGATTAACATACGAGACTCTTTAATTTGTGATTTTATCTTCTTAATTTTAAAATAAATAAATTCATTGCTTTGTTCTTTCAAATTTTAATTTTAAAATCGTTGAATAAATGTTGTTAAGCTAAAAGTTTTCGTTACCTCATGTGATATCGCTCCGCCAGCTGTACACACCTGGACGCCTTGTTTAGCCAATTCGTTGTGGCACGACTTCAACAAATAACAAAAAAAAATCCAACTTTCCAAATTTATAATTCACAACCATGAATTTAAATTTAATCTTTTTTAATTTACTGCAATCAAAAATTAAACTTATCATTGCGGAAATAATGATCATCCGCTGGTCAAGTCGACACCAAGGCCGTCTCTGTCTAAGTGTCCTGGACAACCTTCAAGCTTTACTCTACTTTCACGCTCCTCATCTTCTTTTATAACTTAATTTTTATGTACAGTGTTTATAAATAAATAATTTACAATAATTAAATCAAAACTTTAAAATTAATTTACAAAATAATCAAAATATGATTCTTGCATTACAATATATTTGGTATATAAAAATCTTTAATATTGCGTTATTTAAATAGTATTCCTTCTAAATGTTTGTGTAGAAGAAATACCAATATGACCAAATTTTTAATATTTTTTAAATTACCGAACTCTTGGGTTCCAGTTCAGAAATTCTGGTTATGAAATTTTGTAAAATAATATTTATATTTATATTATATAAATAGTTTCATAATTTATTATATTCATATTTTAATAATCAATAAATTTTACTGTGCAACTGGTTTAGAAAATAAAGTAATCATTGAAACATGACATATATTACTTAAACATAAAAACAAAAATAAGTATGTGTGCGAGTTAAGTAAATTATAAACAGTAATCTAACTGTCACCAAGTATTTGAGAAAAAAAATTAAAGATTTAGTACGGGTTATTTTAAAGGCGATGTATTAATAATTTCTAACGTAAAATAAAATATTTATATTTGCTATACGTAAAAGCAAGGTGTTGCATTTATTTGAAAAATTCAATATTTTGAAGTTGGATCGATTATTTTAGTGTAGTATATAATAATAATATAATATGTATAGGTGTTAAAGTTTACAATAAAAATTTTGTATCATTATATTATTGTATGACAA
This sequence comes from Cantharis rustica, assembly GCA_911387805.1. Classification (NCBI taxonomy): domain Eukaryota; kingdom Metazoa; phylum Arthropoda; class Insecta; order Coleoptera; family Cantharidae; genus Cantharis; species Cantharis rustica. The sequence goes on along the minus strand of OU426877.1, from coordinate 25,800,708 downwards.
TAAATGTTGACTATTCATTTTTAATAATTTTAACTCTTAAAGAAAAATTTGTATTATTGCTTTTAACCAAAACCATTCGAGGTAAATCTTTGGTGAGTTGCTAAGCAACAACGCGTCAGGTTTTATTACATTATAATACTATTTAAAAAGTTTTGGCTTCCGAAGGCTTTATTTTAACTATGTAGTAAGTTGAATGGATACTTAAAATAATTGAATAAATTGTATATTCAAAATTAAAATGTATGCTAAAGACATAACGATTCCTTAAATTATCTTTTATGCGTCTCTAAAAACTTTATAGTTTTCCTCTTTATTATGTGGAAACAGAACCGTAAAATGATCAAATATATCTGGCTACTTAGCCGTCGTTCCCGGTTACAAACTTATCCCATTTCGTCATAAAATCATACATTCAGTATCCGAAGAAATCGGTAAATAATGATTTTAAAGCAGAATAGCAGCATAAAAAGGACGTGAACTTTTAAACAACCCTTATTATTTTTTTCTTGATGAACTATGAAAAAGTAACTTGTTATTGCCATCTCATAATTAAAACTGATAAAAAATATAGGTAACTAATTGAAAATTAATATTACTTTTTAATAAAATTACAAAATATTTAATATTTGCATAGCTAAAATACTTCTTGTATGTAAAATATACCAAAACAAATAAGATAGAATTTTATTTACATAAAAATCAATTCGGTAAAAGCAATTTAGGTGAGTTTTGTTTTGGAACCATAAATTTATTTTATTTTCATAACACACCTAACTTTTTGAACGAAAACTGGAAATGGAAGCTAATAATATAGCGAAATTGTAAATAAACGCAGATAGGGATGTACTAGCATACAACTTTTACGTAACCCCTATAAAAAATCAATTACCAAAATTGATTGTTTTTATATCAACATTAACATAGAAATTTGATCCAAATACATTTGCTGCAAACGTTTAATGTATTCTTTCCGATAGAAATTTTGTGATTCCTGATATTGAAAACGTGATGCGCTCTACTTGTAACCTTAACAAGAGGCTAACATTTTTAAAACTCTTCAGGGAAACATATTTTGGGCAAGCTAAGAACTGGAGATTATAAATAGGTCTAGATGCAATTTATTAAGGTTTTATCGCCGCCGGTTTAAATTACAACATTTACTGAAATATATTTTATTTATAACAACATTTTTTAATTATTACATTGCCGGTACCTCAAAGTGACGAAAAAATTACAAAGTATATTGTTTGTAGTCATGTAAACTCTTTTGAAACGTTTGTTCTACTGTTGTAGGCCCATCTAAAAATATAATTAAATAATATAAAAAAAATAATAATTAAACCTAACAAAATGTTAAAAAAATAAAATTTTAACTGTTAAGTACAGAATACATACTACAAAGAAAACATAATATTTAAAAAACGCTAAAATGACAATAATTCACATTTAACAGGGTTGAACTTAGAATATAAGTAGTATGTATTCTGTACTTAACAGTTAAAAATTTTATTTTTTTAACATTTTGTTAGGTTTAATTATTATAACATCACATACTACTAAATACTTAAAAATTCTAAAACTTTTTTAAGTAATTTTCTATTAATATAAAAAAATATATTTAAACCACTCGTATTTACCAAATTCAATCCATTTCTCGGCTTTAGAATCAGCTTCAGCCCTAGCCGAATTGACAGCTTGACGCATCGCAAGGGGTACAGCGCAAATCATATTTTGAGGTGGTTCAGCCGTTGCTAAAGAGTTATTAAAATAAGCTGTTGCAATTACTTTGCAAATTTTTACCTTTAGAATTTAAAATTCCTGCCGGATTTGGATTATTTTTAGGAAATTTAACGTTAAATTCGACCGGAATATCTTTAGCACCTGGAGGTTTGTAGTTCCATGTTCTGTTGGTTAGTAACTCTCCTTCGGGAGTGTAAACTAACTGTTCGCTTGTCCAATAACCGATGCCCATTACAAGAGCTCCTTCTATTTGTCCTATATCTACTTCCGGACTAATGCTGTTACCTGTATCTTCTATAATATCGACTCGTGTTATCTGATGTAATCCTGTGAGCAAATCTATTTCCACTTCGGCGCAAGTTGTACCATAAATTCTGTACGTTTTAATATCGGGCAAATTGGCGTGAAACCTATCAAAATTTTAGTTTGGACTTTTGTGTACTTAACACGTATTTTACAAAGATATTGATATATCAAAATTGTGATAATTTTTATAAAGATCCCCGTGGAATTTCTACTTCAAATAAGGAGACGAAAAAACCAATCTCTTAACAGGATTAGATAAATTATTATAGTAAATTAAATTAAAAATTCTTTGCGTTATATACTTTTTTATAATTTAAACTACGCTGTGATAAATTTTTATGAAGATATGAGAAAACAAAGTAGAACATTTATTGAAATATTAAAAATTTAAATTTAATCAAATTTACCTTATTAATTTAAATTAATTTTTTTTGTTTCAGGTAAGTGAATCGTAGCTGCTTAATATTTCAACCGTGAGTACCTAAGAAATTCTTTATAATATTAAAAAAATGTTTTACCAAGATGAAATGCGGTTTTACCTCCTACTTTGGAGTACGTACTTACATTAAATATGTTTAAGGATTTTAAACGAATTTTGTAGTTTGTACTAATCAGGTAGTAAATAAAGATATATCAGAGTAAACTTACATGTGCGTTGCTATCAATTCGACATCTTCCATATAGCTCTGCTTAACTAACTCTTTCCAAGATGGTTTATCCATTTTAGATTTTACAGGTTCCATTCGTGCTTTAAGAGTTTCGCACGCTTTAAGAGTTGCCTAAAATTGAATTTAGAGAAATTACATTGCCACAAAATGCTTACATACGATTTTTCTGTTAAGTGAAAATTTAAAGAAATTTTTTACTTACGTAACAAACCGCCTCACTTGTTATGCTGCCAGCGGTTGGAAATGAATTTGGCGTTGTTAAAGTGGTGCTTGGTTTAATACTCACTTGATCGAGTGGAATACCTAAACTGTAGGCACAAGTTTGAGCCACCTAAAATAATTAAAAAATAAGTTGAAACAATTTATAATCGAGATATCTTAAACCTTAGTGTTAATTCCTTGTCCCATTTCAACGCCAGCATGAGCGACGGAAACGCTTCCATCTCCTTGATAAATTGATACTAGAGCACCCCAATTACCAAAATAAGATAATGGGAAATTCATTGGAACCACCGATATTCCCCTTTTCACCCATCTGTTGTTCTAAAATTATAATGTGAAAATATATTAATATATTAAATTTAATGTTACAGTAAAATTATCTTGAATAATTTTAATTAGAAGGAGACATATTTTATTATTTAAAATTTTAATAAACCGGCTACGGTCATGAAGAATGCGAGTAGGGGAAAGATTTATGTTCACCTCACACCGTTATATTTTACTAAACAAAAAAATGTCAAGCATAAGCAAATACGCAATGCGAAGAATTTCACGAGTAGCAAATACCACATTCTGTATCATGAGCAGAAAGTAGGTAATTTTCTACTTTACTTTAAAGCGCGAGTCGAAGGACTAGAAATAAATCAAATTCAAGCACAAAAGTCACTTTAAGCTCAAAGCACGCATACTATTTTTTCCAAGCTTAGAGGTTATAATGCGAAAATTTTCAATCAAACATATTTTCTATTTTCCACTAGCCGATTTTAATGTCAAAAAGTCTTGGTTTATAATAATGGGATTATTTGTATACTCTCTGTACTTCAAAATGATGTAAGTTTTTGTAAAACTTTTAGATACGATAATTAAGTTCTACAAACTAAACTATTAAAAATAATTCAATTAAGTTACTTTTCCCTTTGAAAAAAACATCTAAGCCAGCTTAAAGTAGTTTTAAATTAAATTTTAAGTGAATGAAAAATTTCAAGTTCGAAGGCAAAGATTTAAATTAAAAATAATGAACTGTTTTCTGAATGTGATTTTTATTACTGTTGCAAATTCAATTGTATTATTGAAATTAAGACCTGCAAAGAAGATGTAGTAGGTTAACATGTCAGACCAAGTCGAAGAATTAATTAGTAGCGCAAAGCTAAACGAACACCGGATGCTAAGCTAAGATTTATATGTATACGTTTATATAGAAGTAAGTGCTTTTAGCTAATACCAATAAAATTTAGCTTAGCTTAGAATTAAGTGTATATTTTTAACTTAAAAGCACAATAAATTGCAATAGTTTTGAAATGAAAGGTAATAAAAAATTACACAGGTGAATAATGGTATATTACTTTCAAAGATTCGATAATCTAAATTTTGTTTTATTGTTACAATTTGAAATTTTTATATTGACCTAAACAAAGGTAAATGCTGCATCTAAATTCGTGTAAATCAACAGTTAAAAAATTAAATATTTATTATTAATTATAAGTGACAAATTGTATTTTAACTATCAAGAATTTGAAAAAATATTATTTAATAGTATAAAATTATACAACAGAAGCTGAGGAAGATAATAAAGGGTAATGAAGTTTGTTAATTAAAGTAATGGTAGGTAGTGACGAACAAATTGGATTATAATATTATTGATAAAATATTTTATAATTTTAGTTGTAGTTTCTTTAAATATTATGTTTCTTTGTAGTATGTATTATTTACTTAACAGTGAAAATTTTATTATTTTAACATTTTGTTAGGTTTGATTATTTTAACATCACATACTACTAAATACCACAAAAAAATTCTAAAATCTTTTTTAAGTTAATTTCTATTTCATAGTAAACGTGCTTCAGGTACAAAAACGTGGTAAAATTTGAAACTTCTTTTCAAATTTAGTTTTCAAAGTGATAGATGGCATTGTATGTCTCTACTTCAACCCCATTGTATAAGGGATTTAGGATTCATATTCATTTACTTTATTTAAGTTTGCACAACATTTAAAGTTTGATTTTTTAATTTAAAAAATTTTTTTAAATTTTTTTGGTATATTTGCTCTTACTTCGTCATTTTTACTGCTATACATGACTGATGATCGCAAATAATCGTGATATAAGGGCCTTTATTTTATGTTACACAGTTTTTTATTTTTAAGTAATTTTTATCATTTCTATGGCGTAATTTTTTCAGATTTCTATTTTCTTGTTTATTCAAATATTGTAAGTTCAGCCTTTTTAAATGTGAATTATTGTCATTTTAGTTTCTTTAAATATTATGTTTCTTTGTAGTATGTATTATTTACTTAACAATTAAAATTTTATTATTTTAACATTTTGTTAGGTTTGATTATTGTAATGAACATGTTTCGACAAAATCTGATTCGTTTTATTCAAATTTTACATTGTTGGGATATTTTTAAATTAAAGAAAATTTTAATTTAGTTTTATATATTTATCTAAAACTAACCAGCAATATGGTGTAAATCTACACCGACCGACTGTGAAGTGGTAAACCACGGTTCAAATCGTCGTCGCGTCAGATGCACTGCTGTGATCTAAAGTCTAATATGATCTGTAGACTATATGAAACTTTAGCAGTAAGTGCATCTGATAAAGCAAGGATTTCAACCGTGGTTTCTCTTCTCTATTTTGTTAAAAATTATATTGATGACCAATCAACTTAATTTTTAATATTGAGCAAGATCACGTCAACTGGACCCCCCTTTTTCTACTTGATCATCGAATTTTGATATTAGTATTTTTTCATGAAGTAGTCACTATCAACAATTAATCCCCCAAAACAGTTTTTAAAAATTTTCATTTTAACAACAGTTTTTTTGTTAATGAAAATTTTTATGACTTTTTTATTTAAAAAATCGATAATTAGAAAACTATTAGAGATATTTCAATGAAACTTTCAGAATTTATAGTTCAATACTTGCATTATAATAAAATATGTAAGAGTTCAAATTATTTATATATTTTCATATTGTTAATTAACTTTTAAGTTAACAAATGAAAATTTAAATGACTTCTCCCTCCCTTTTTTTCTCGATATTTTATATTGAAAATTAAAGTAACGAAATCCGCGAAAAAATTTGACTGCTTGTGATTAGATTAAGCAAAAAAATTTGTTAACTTAAAAGTTAATTAACAATATGAAAATATATAAATAATTTGAACTATTACATATTTCATTAAAATACAAGTATTGAACTATAAATTCTGAAAGTTTCATTGAAATATTTCTAATAGTTTTTTAATTATCGATTTTTTAACTAAAAGTCATAAAAATTTTCATTAACAAAAAAATTGTTGTTAAAATAAAAATTTTTAAAAATTGTTTTGAGGATTAATTGTTGATAGTGACTACTTCCTGAAAAAATACTAATATCAAAATTTGATAATCAAGTGGAAAATGGGGGGTCCACTTGACGTGATCTTGCTTAATATTAAAAATTAAGTTGATTGGTCATCAATATAATTTTTAACAAAATTAATGCAATAGTATTGTAACCGCATAAGTTCCTACTTTACTATTTCTATTTATAAAATCTCTGCTAATATTTTTTTTTATTCAAAATTACCTGTCGCCTGGCCTAGATCACTAATTTAATTTTAGATGTTTTATCTACGGCACGGTATAAATAATGGAAACCTTTTATACCAACTTCTTTTCTACATTATTCGAGTGTTAAAATGACAAAACATTTCCATTAAAGTTTTCTGATTTTTTGCTGTTTAATCAATCATTTGTAAAATGAATTAAATTGGTATTATCAGTAAAATTTGAAACAAAAATTAACAAGCAAAGAAGTTTTAATAAATATTGTTTAGAAAATTTCATGAACTTGATTCAGATTCAATCATTACCAATACTCTTGAAATTGTGGTACAAATTTATTAGTCGTTATAATTATAAATAGTAGAACAGAAACATAAAAGATATTTTTGGAAGCTTTTTTAAGCACGTGCTTTGTTGTAAACTATTTGTTTGTAATTTGAATGCAAAAGACTTGCACTACAAAAATCTATTATTGATTAAGTTATTAACATAACACAATTATTTTAATTTGTTCTAAAAATAAATGGCAAATAATATACTTTCACTTTCAGTTCCGGTGTTGGACAAAAAATTGTTTTTGGACAAACACGGTTTTTCGATTTTCCTAACTTTGTTTTCAAAGAAAAATTATACTTGTTAGTTCAATGAGAAAATTTTTTAAACTCAATTTTTCTTACATTCTTTTGTTGCAGATAAGCGTTAAGATAAATTTGTCTAGAAAGTGCTCATTCTTGTGAACATATTGCCGGGATAAGTGATGTGCATTAAATTTAACGAACCCAACTCGATCAATCATTTCATTTAGTTCTTCGCGAATAAAATAATTCATTGAACATGGGATTATTCACATTAGGACTTTGTAAGTTAATTTAGAAACGGGAATTGCGACAGCGCAGCGCCACGAATAAAAATTAACTCTTAGTGGCAGGAAAGGCTTTCGTGTGATTTAAAGTTTACCGAGTATATGCCTACGATTTTAAAAATATATTTTCAGAAACTTGATTTCTCTATTCGATCGAAAACGTTTGCGTTGATTGAAAGCTATGAAACTTGTAAATTTTTGTATCATTGAAACTTGGTTTAAACGAATAAAAACTTCAGAAAAAGCATTTTAAATTGTATTTTATGAATAAGAATCTTTTTCAACAATTTGTTATTACGTTTTTTATCAGGTTTCTTTGTTAAGTACGTACGTTCAAGTTAAATTATGTTTACCAATCATAAATCTTGCAAAGTTTTCAGTTTTTGAGTCGTTTATTCAGATATTATTAGCGACGTTGGTTTATTTCTACATTTAGACATTGCACGACTTCCCAATTGTTAGGTTCATGCAAATTATATCTAAAATATTTTTTAATTTTTTAAAATTGAGCCATAAGAGTTAATTATTCTGAAATTAAATTTTAAAAATTAAAATTTAAAAATCTTTAAATAAAAATCTCGTTTACTGTCAGATAACTATCACCCCGAATTTCAAAAATTTCAACTGTACTATAGGAAAGAGGACAATTTTCTGAGTATATTAACACAAAATCTTTTTTGGATTATGCAATAGTTGTCGAAATAACGGTATTTTAAAATTACGACAAGCAGGGTGATGTAATATGATACACTCCGATGCGTGACGGTCGGTCTCACGTTGATTTTAATGCTCTTCATTTTGTTGACGGTACGTGTGCTTTGATATACTTTTAATGTTGTTGTCAGTCGCAGTCGTTACCTAGCGACATTGCTGAGTCAACGAGCCCAACTCACCAAGACAATGGAGGTGATGATGTCCGAGGCCAGCGTGCTAGACGATAAAATTGCTAGCCAGCTCCATCGCCTGAGGTATGCAACCCAATGAGCGATAGCTACTCCAGCACCAACATCGGGAACGATATGGAAGAAGAGGAATTCCAGGTAGTACGGAAGAAGAGGGCAAGGAGGTTCACAAACTCGTCCACCGAGGATCTGCACCTGACAAATAGGTTCAAGCCTATGGTGCCCGATAAAGCCCCAACCATAAACCCGACAGGGATAGAAGCAGAGAAGCTCCCAGTTGGGAAAACTCCAGTGAGTTCTCCCAAAACAACGTCAGTCGGTAAACCGAAGCCAATCAAAACGGGAGACCCCGTACCGAAGCAACCCGACAAGATCCCGCCTATTACGCTGAAGGATGCAGCGGCATGGCCATCACTCGCTACAACGATTAAGGAAAAAGGTTTCCAATACAAGAGAGTACAATGCGTACCTGAAGAATTTGCAATCTTTTCTAGCGAAGTTAAGGATTACAGAGGAATCAACCGGATCCTGGAATCCTCTCTGCCACCCAACAGCGCAGAGTACTTCACCCACCAACTGGCACAAGAAAAACCCCTAAAAGTGGTGATTAGGGGTATCCACCACTAGATAGAGACGGGCATCGTAAAGCGGGACCTAGAAGCACGCTACTTCGAAGTCTAAAACGTCGCACAAATGTATAGGGGGAGAGACAGGAAACCCCTCCCTCTACTACTAGTCACCCTCCCGAGAGGCGAACCAAGCAAAAGGATTTTCTAGGTGGAGAAAATCCTAGACATGGACGTCAATATTAAAACTCCGAACAGGAAGTTCAGGTTAGGTCAATGCCATAAGTGCCAGACATTCGAGCACTCGCAAACGAAGTGTCGTTCAGCTTCAAAATGCGTTAAATGTGCAGGCGCACACGCGTCAAACATCTGCGACAAACCCAGGGGGATCCCAGCCACCTGCGCAAACTGTGGTGGGCCCCATCTAGTCAGCTACAGGGAATGTCAAAAATTCCCTAAACCAAGGATGGAAAACAGAAATCCAACCGGGAAAATCCATAACACTAGGACAAATTGGTTCCCTCCCTGCCGTCATCCAAGAGAGGCAACAAATCCAATGGAGATCTCCCCACAGATAATCGCGACCATAATGGCACAGCTGACAATCCACCAGATCAGCGCCGAAAAAAATCGCAGCCATAATAAGCAGTCTGAGAAATCAGACTGCTTAAGTCACGATAAACCGCAACATGTTGGAAATGTCAAAACACTCACCGTAACTGACGAACATCAAGTGTCGTAACAGCAGAAGGAAGGTAACACCCGGCGACATCAGCCGCGGACAAAGCCAAGACCCAGCCCAAAAGCAAAAAATCAGCGGGTCCAGCGGACTCTGAAAACCTCAACGTCACAGTTACCCATAGACGAAGGAGCTCAAAAGTGGCCTCCGGCCACGGTGCATCCGCAAGCCAAAAAACGTTTCCGTTTCCAGTCGCGGACGACACCCGGACGAGTTCTATGGCTTCGAGTTCCACCCTTGGCGAGTTTTGCCATTCTTCAGGGATATTTTTAAATTGTTATGCGTAAGGTGAAAAAATAAAACAGGTCCGGAGGGTCTGTTTTATTTTTTTGCCTTACACAACGGCTAATCATGCAGCCGTGTTAAAAGGTGAATCTAAAATACATGTAAATTTTACATCTTTAAATTCGAATTTTTCGACAACTTTGAAATTTTGAAATTCGTGATGATAGTTATCTGACAGTCCCCAAAATCTCTACTTTTATTAGAAGCAACCTCAATGGTGTGAAGATATTATAATAAAGTTAAGACTTTCCCCGGATTTGAACCGGGTACCTTAGTGTTATACTAGGGTAATGACCGTCTCTATAATTTTGTTTAACTTTAACTTACCTTGTTAAAAACTTCGACGTCGTCTGTACGCTTTTTGATGTCGGCCCAGGTGGTCATATCATCGATATATTTTTTCATGTCTGGGTGGGCTTTATCTAAATTGTTAATTCGAACTTCTAATGGATTAGCATTAATTTCTAAAGCTATGTGGTCCATTATACATTCAATTATAGCTAATCCTTCAGTAGTTGCTAGAAAGATTATGATTTAAGATATTAACTAATGTAAGTGGTTTATTGTGTAATACCTGGTGCTCGACACCACGTTCCGGTAGGGTTGTCACTGAAAGTACTATACGATGTTACATTCCAACTGGAGCTGTCATAGGTTCCCATAAAGGTTGCAACCATTTCAAGGTTAATGTGCTCGTTAACACCCGCATATCCATAATCAGAATAAATATCTGTGTTCATATACTGAATGACACCTTTGTCGTCCACTCCAACTTCATAGTCAGCCGAACAACCGTATCGTTTACCCATCACATTCATATTTTCTATGAGTGGCGCCCAAAATCTCACAGGTTTTTTTAGTTTCTGAGCAGCAAGAGCGGCAGAGCAACCAACCAATCCTACACGAGAAACCTTTCCACCATAACCTCCTCCAATTCGACGCACTGTTACATTAACTCTAAAATACCAATCTCGAATAAGAAAATTACACGAAATGATTCATTTACTTATTAACTGGAATATTCAGCACTACAGCAATTGCTGTTTGGGTTAAATCCATGCTCTGAGTAGTTGGAAAGACTTCCAAACCGTCTTCAGTTGGAACAACTCGAACGCAAGGCAATTCCATATAATAGTGATATTGGGAGTAAATATCGAACTTTCCTTTTATTACTTTCTTCACGTCGTTTCCTAAAAAAAATTATTTTTATAATAGTAATTCATCATAGCAAATTAAAAACCTTTTCCCTTTGCTTCAACTTTATGATCCAATTTTATTTTCTCTTTATCATTAGACGCCAATATCTCACGAACTGTAAGCAGTGGTTTCTTATCACTAACGATAAAGTTCACCTTGACCAATTTTGCCGCTTCCTCTGCTATTTTTTGACTTTTTGCTACCACGATACCAACTGGTTGGAAAAAATATTTCACCACACCGCTACAAAATAGTTCTTCTTCCACACTGAAGTTTGCTTCTTTGGGTACAAACGTATTTTTACCAGGTATATCGTTTTTATCAAAGTATGCTACCACACCTGGAACTTTCTAAGGAAAAACATTAATTTTAAAACACTAATGTTCCAAGTTAAACTTTTAACATTATAAAGTTTAAATTCTTTTCAGAAATTACATTAAACGTCACATTTAATCGAAACGGTTTCTCTTTTAATTTAAAATTGCCTTCAAGTTTATTCAATTAAATTTTATCAAGTTAGTTCGAGCAATTAAAAGTCCATTTACGGTTTTTTATTTCGATACATACCAAAGCTTCCGTTTTATCGATATTACTGATGACAGAATTAGCTGCAGCTTTTGCAAGTACGTAAGCTGCATATAATTCTCCTGGAAGTTCGTGCATGTCGTTTATGTATTCGGCAGTACCTTAAAAAATAAATTGAAATGTAATTAAAAAGAAAAGAAGAAGGAAATTATTTTTACCTGTGCATTGAGCTAAAGCTTCGAGTTTTGGTATGGGCTGCGTTAAAGGATAAAGCGATTCATTGCTATCGTAGTCCTGAGTGCCTTTTGAAACAGGACGTACTTGCTTTGGTCCTCCACTTTTATGCCTCGGAGATAATTTATCTGCAGGAGCGATGCTTAGGATGTACTAAAAAAGTAATTTCATTATAACAACAAAAAATTCATTTAAGACTTTTTTATACTTTGTAACACAAAGATATAGCCAGTTTTCTTCTAAAGTCAGGTTGGGGATCGGGTAAAATATTATCCGGATTAATTTCCTTTTCAAGTTCTTGAAATAGTCCTTGTAAAGTGTTATTGTCGAATAATTGCTTTCCAACTAAATATTTCTCAGCATTTGACGCATGAATGAAAGAAGAATTAATGCTTCCGTACAATATACGAGCAGATTCCACTTGGTTGTTGGGATCGAGTTTCAATAGAAATCCTGCATTCACAAGTGCGTGTGCATTTTGCGCACGAGGCATTATCTTAAAATTTAAAAAAAATAATGTAGTTAATTTAATTTTGTTTAATTTTTTCGTACCTTGTAACTTTCGTATTTGTAGCTGGAATCAAGTTCTGGAAGCGTAAAGCTTTTAATTATTTTTCCTTTCATGTTGTACGATAGAAATTCCACCAAATTTAAAGTTACTTCGTTACGATCCGTTCCAACTGAAAATAAATTTTTAAAGCAAATTTTATTTTAACTTATTGCACTCTCCGTCATACTTATTTGGATTGTCACGCCAGCAGTTTCAAACATCAAATAAATATCGGAAGGAAATTCTTCATACTGATGCTTTGTAAAGATGTTTCCGGCCAACGTTCCTGTCTGTTATATATTTATTATTGACAACAAAAAAGAAAACACATTTTGTTTACTTACATTTCGCACTGGCACGTTAGCTATTAGATCAATGTGATCACCGAGCTTTTCGAGGTAAGCGAAGTTTGGGTTTTCCTTTGAAAGTTTATAAAACAAATTCATTGCTGTTGTGAGTGACATATTTGCTCCTATTATTAAGGATTGCTTTTCTATTTTATGGTCGAGGAGACCGGCAACACTTGTTACGTCGATGTATACATCAGGATTTTTTGTCCTTCTATATACTCCTGAAATTAAATTTCTCGTTTAGTTTGTCTTTAAATAACATTTAACAGTTAAAGTTAACTTTTAGAGATATTATAAAAAGTATAATAATTAAGAACCGTATTTTTGCGCGGTTCGTAGAGTTGTGCCACCGTGCCCGGAATTTCATACGTATACTAATCATTACGAAAAGAAAAAATATGTGGCAGAGAAGAAAATTCCACATGAATGTTATTGACACGAACGCAGAGTAATTTCAAATAACCATAAAATAAAATTTAATAATTATGAGAGATGCCAGTATAGCTTTTTTTAGTTTGCCTGCTTCCTATTGTAACAAATAATAATAATAAAATAAGATATTGTGCTCTGTCTTTGACGATACCAAATACTCGACTTTAATCTTTTTAATATAAAATGCTAATATGCATACAATAACTTATTTATTTTTTAAAAGTTTTTTACCTTTATCCGTTATCACTTAAATAATAAAACCTAACAAAATGTTAAAATAATAAATTTTAACTGTTAAGTAAATAATTATTAGTAATTATTTACTAATAATTAATAGTAATAATTAAATAGTAATAAATAGTAATTATTTACTTAACAGTTAAAATTTATTATTTTAACATTTTGTTAGGTTTTATTATTTATACATCACATACTACTAAATACCACATAAATACTTAAAAAATTCTAAAAACTTTTTTAAGTTATTTTCTACGTTTTCACTTATTTAAGAAAATAAATTTTTGTCATTGTCTATCAATGGAACATTTTAAAATTTTTCGAGTACATGTGCACATGTGCAAATAATCACGTAAATTTGCTCGCAATTGATTGAAATTCAACAAACGGAAAGATTTCGTTAGAAGAAATTTTCAGAGGAAAATAGTCGCCTAAAAAATTACTTTGACAGATTGAGTTAACCAAATTTTATTTACAATTTGTAATTATTTTGTAGGCAGTTCTTTTTTAAAGCAAATAGGAAAAAGTACACGCAAACGCAAGGAGTCAAAATTACAGCTTAATTTTATGACATTGACTAATTGTTTGTTTTCATTTCATGTACTCTAGTTGATACATAACACTTGTTTATTATTTGATTATAATTTATAATGCCTGGTTCAGACTTTCTATGTGCAGTATTGTGAAAAGCTTTATTTAGCTTTGTGTAACTTAAAACAACTTTACAAATTTGTTAGATTGTTAACTTAAACCAAATCAATCCAAAATGAGTTACGGAAGGACCCACCGGTTCCTTACATAAAATAAATTTTCCGAATTGGAAAATAGGAACTGCGGTCATCCGAGGTTCACCTTGTTTTTAGCGAAATCTATTATTTCTTATATTTTTTTAAATTTTCTTGTTTCTCATGTTAAATACGACTGATGATCAATAATAATTATGAAACAAGGGCCTTTATACCGTATTACAAAGTTTCTTATTTTATATCATTTTTGTAACGTAGTTTTTCAAAATTCATTTCGTGTTTATTGAAATATTCTTAGTCCAAACCTGTTAAATGTTAATTTGTTGTTTTTATTGTTTTTTAATTATTATTTTTCTATGTAAGTATGTATTCTCTATTTAACAATTAAAATTCATTATTTTAATTTTTTGTTTAGTTTGTTTATTTATTATTTGTTATATTTGTTTATGTTTAGTACTTAAAATAACTATGTAATTGTGCAGATGCAGCATAAAGTTGGAATTTTTTTTGGTTTTCATAAATATGCGCTGGGTTGGTTGCCACAAAAATCCTACCTCACAGATCAGCACTGAGGTTTTCGTAGTGGTGCCCATTTTAACTTTTTGAGTGACATATTTGAAAAACATGTAGATTTTTGTGCAGGATTACATTTTAACTCAAGCTAATTTTAAGAAATTTAAAGTGAAGAATTTTAGAGTTTAACCTAAATTTTGAGTGATGGGCAAATTTGGGTTGTCGTGGGGAAGGGGGGGAGAGGTTTTAAAATACACTCAAGAGCATCTTTTACTTTTTATTCACTCGCCAAAACGGAAAAGTTATTTAGGTAGTAGGGACCTACTAAATATCTTCACTAGAAATTGGCACCATAAACGAATTGTTAGTTAGTACATAGAGAAAAATTTGAATAGCAGGATAACCACCTAAATCGCCAATTATATATTGTCGTGTTTCGAAACCAAAAAAAATCATAATTTTGCGGCTTGAAAATTTTGAAATTCATAGCATTAATTGGCATCCCGAACGTGAGGCTCGAAGTTTGAACGCACATTAGACCCCGAGATTATTAATAATTAACTTGTAAAGAAAAATAAGGGTACTGTTAGTTAATTCCCATCACAAATTTCAAAATTTCAACTGCACTATAGGAAAAAGGACAATTTTCTGAACGTTTTAAAAAAGAAAAATTTCTCGACCGTCCATTACATTTCGAGAAAATGGCATTTTAAAATTACGAAAAGCACAGAGATGTAATATGATATACCCCGATGCGTGACGATCGGTCTCACGTTAATTTCCCTGCTCTTCATTTTGTTGACGGCACGTGTGCTTTGATATACTCTTAATGCTGTTGTCAATCGCGGCCGACACCCGGACGAGTTCTATGGCTTCAAGTTTCATCTTTGGCGAGTTCTGTCATTTTTCAGGGATATTTTTAAATTTTTTTGCCTTACACAAAATCGGCTAATCATGCAGCCGTGTTAAAAGGTGTATCTAAAATACATGTAAATTTTACATCGTTAAATTCGAATTTTTCGAAAACTTATAGATGGTCCAGGGATTTTTTGTTTTAAACTGCTTAGAAAATTGTCTTCTTTCCTATAGTGTAGTTGAAATTTTGAAATTCGTGATGGGATTACTCTGACAGTTCCCAAAAATAAAAACAAAAACGAAAAAATGGTAGAAAAAGTTAAAATGTCAAGCACGGAGAAAATGCTACAAAAGTTATTTGAAACAATAAACAAAATGGATGAAAAAATAGATAAAAACACGAATGATACGAACAAAAGTACGAGTGACATAAAACAAGATATAAACAAAAACTATGAAAAATTAGCAAACAAAATAGAAACAATAATAGAAAATAACAAAAGAAGGAATGGAGTAGATGAAAATGTAGAAGAAGAGATTAATGCCGGTAGCAAAAGAATAAAATCAGAGTCAATAATGGAAAGTGGAGAAGGCGCAAATGATAAAAAATTTTGGAAAAGGAAGAATAAGGTTAAAAAAATGAAATTTAATAAAGTAATGGTTAAGAAAGAAAAATTTTAAATTATTAGAATGTTTGCTCCACAAAAATTGTTGAAAATGAAGAAAAATTTAAAAATGTGGAAATTGGACAAAATACAATAACAATGGAGAAAATAAACGAAAGGAAAAGTTCAACAGAATCAAGGAGGAAAAACAATAATAGATCGAAGAAGAATGTGAAGATTTGGAAAAGTAAGGGGCGGTTAAAGTTAAAGCCGGAAATGTGGATTTCAAAGAAGAAAATTTATGTGTGGAAGTACCGTAGAAGAAAATAAAAACAGAATGAAAACTCGGAAAATGGTATAAAAATTATAATGATTTGTTATTTTTTGTATAAAAAATTTTAAATTTATTTATTTAACATGGAAAATTGAATTGATAATTAATTATGATTTAATCTTTATTGATATGATGATTTGAATAACAGAACAATTTAATTTATAAAATTTTATTTAACATGAATTTGATTTGAAAATATTTGATGATTATTTTGTTTAATTTAAACTTTGATATAATGAATTTTATTTGTAAAAGATTATTTGAAAAATTATTTGATTTAATTGAAAAAGTTTATTTTTGATTTAATTTTGAAAACATTTATTTAATTAACTACGGAAGAGATTTTATTTTGATTTTGATTAATTATTGTATTATAAGAAAATTTGATTTTATTTGTGTAATTATTATTTATTTTAGAAAGTACTAAAAAATTTATTTGTCGAAGCACGACAACTTAGTAATTTTTAATCGTAAACACTTTGGCTTACTCATAAAAATTAAGGGGGTAAAATGTCGTGTTTTGAAACCAAAAAAAGTCATAATTCATTTATTTTGTAAATAATTTTAAAGTTTGAATTTGTTTTATTATTTATTTAATTCTAATATTGTATAAAAAAATGTTAGTTAAATTTGCTATGTAAAGAAAGTGGGGAACGTAAAAAGAGTTGGGCTCAGGCCTTGACGTCGAGTAGATGAGCGGACGAACATCATTCCCGCAATAATAATTTATAATTGTTAATTGTTAAAAATCAATAAGATAAAATAACTTAAGTTGATTTGATGGTTTTGTTTTATTAATAAAGTGAAGTGCCAATAAATTGGAAACCTTGAAGAAAGTGTGATAATTTATTCGATGCATTAAAATTACATCGCAACAAATTTATTTGACAAGACGCCAGCTGGAATACCATATGCAAAGCGAGCGCGCACGTGAAGCCAAAGTCGAATACCACATGAAAGGTAACAAATTTAAGAAAATTTTTAATTTAAGATTTAAAAAATCTACAAGAGCTCATAGCTACAAATAATGGATACCCAGCTAGAGTAATTTTGAAAATTAAGCAAATTTTATAGATTTGCATAGCTCGGGTCATCTCAATATATAAAACCAGTGCGGTAGGTTGATTTATCTTCTAGTAATTACATAAAGCAGAAAATCTGAAAAGTTCCAGTTTACAGTGATCTGAAATTTTGGTTGATTAATTTTTCGTTATCAAAGTACAGACCCATTTTTCCTACAGTAAATCGTTAAATATAATATAATTATTGTCATACTTGACGAATCTTCTTTTCAAAATTTTAGGTAATATTGTGCTCTACTGTTTAACCTCTTTAGGCAACGACAGACTTTATAATTAAAATTTTTAAATGTTGTTAACAACATTACGCTAACAATTTATAATAGTTTTGTTAATGTAATTTTAAATTATTAATTTATTTTGGAAGGTTTCGCGTAAAACAGAAATTATTAATACTGTGTAACAATACAAATTATAAATGAACAGCAAAATTGTATGAAGTAGTGAAATTATAGATAAAAAGTTAATAATTTTTGGATGGAGTAAAGTGAACTTCAGCGTCACTTTTAACCCCGCAATGCAAAGGAAGGAAAACAGAAGCATAGATTTATAAAATTGCGTTTGAAAGTTCTAAAACTAAAGCGACGTTTATTCTTCAAGCTGTTATAAAATCATCGATCAGAATAAAAAGTGACACTTTACTCTCTTGGTGTATAATATAATAATTTAGACAATCCGACAAAAAAGAAACTCGGAATTTCAGAGCAAGGATTTCTTTGTGCATTTCAGAATTTGTATTACCTATTGCATTTTCACAAGTATGCTCAATTAGCAGATTGTCGAAATAAAAAAAAAAGTTATATAAATGTAATCTAGTTTATTGATCTTTTAATTTCGGTTTGTTATTTTTGAATTTCAATATTATTAGTTAATAATAGTTAATGTTGTCGCAATATTTATTATAATATGTACTTTTGATAAATTTAGATTTCTAATCATATTACACACGAATTGTATGACAATACTACAAAGAGTAATAATTGAACTGCCATATACACAATATAGGTAGTTAATTCTGTTATCTTATTTTTTTAATTACTACATAAAACAATGCGGATACTACAAAACCATAGAACGTAATTTTTAATAAGTAAACATTATCCCCATATTAAATTATTTCACTTTTTGTACTAGTCATGTTATTATCATTTTTACGGAATGTGATAATTAGGTAATGGTTGTTTAACTAATTGTTTTTTTATTATAATTACTTAAATCATAAAGCGGTGTATAATAATATATTTTGGCAGGTGATTAATGAATGTATTTTTAATTTAATTACCATGTTGTATAAATACAATGCTATTAATTTCAATTAAGATATGTACTTTAATAATATAAAAGTATTCTCATAATTTTTTTCAACATTTTTTGCTTTCAATGTAAAAATTAAAATTGTAAATATTAGAAAAAAACTGGAAAATTCAGAAGTTTTTAAAATTGCACTACGTGGTATTTGTTTTTATTTTTATTTTTACATTTCGATTTTTTATTAACTTGAAATGAAATAGCAAATTAATTCAGGCATTCGGAGTACCCCGAGTTGATAGAAATTTGCTGGAATTTCTCTAAATATTTTATTAGATTGCAACCGCTTTTTTAAAAAAATGACATGCTTCCATTTCATAGCAAGTAACAGAAAAATAATTTTTAAACTTTTTTAATAGCTTTTTAAAAAGTTATAAAGAGACAGGAAATGTACCGAGAAGCACTCACATTCTATTTAAGTCGAAATGTAATTTTTCATTCAAGTAAACTCTAATTCAATATTTTTTTTAAATGAAATGAATGTGTTGGTTGATGTGGTCTAGAATCACTTTAAGTTGATGTAGTAGAATAAAGGATATTATGGAAACTTTTCGGGTTTTTATTACGGGTTTTCTATACTTTTTAGCTTTTATTAAGTCGTAAACGATAAATATTCGGATATTTTTTATTTATGTTTGCTTTAGCAAAATAAAAACATTGAGATACTCATAAATGCATAACTTTTTTAATGGTTTGTTTGGATTTTTGATAAATCAATAAAACTTACCAGTAGCGGTATTTCCACCAACAATCATGACACTTCCAGCGGAGTCTTCTTTCATAACGTCAAGCACTTCGTTAACGGAGAAAGCTTTAACCCATTTAGAATCGCCCAAATCCAGCATGAATGGTTTCTTTTTATGACATGGTGTGGCACACTTTGACTTACATGTCTCGGGATTTTTTAAACAAAGAGGAATATCTTCTATTTCGGTATATGTCCCAATAATATCGACGGATGCATCGCTGGCAAGAGACTTGTAGGCCGATAAAATTGGTCTATATCCTGTGCAACGGCAAATGTTTCCACCAAAAGAGTTATCTACATCTTTCATAGTGAAGCTCCCAGTCTCGTACATAGCATACATATTCATTACCATTCCGGAAGTGCAATATCCACATTGAGTACCACTGAATTGCACCAAAGCTTTTTGCACTGGGTGATATCCCATTCTACTATTTCCGATCGCTTCCACTGTATGAATCTTCCAGCCCGAGCAAAGATAAATTGGAACCAAGCACTAAATAAAAAAACAACGTTCAGGAAGGAATGCAATTTAATTCTTAGATGTAGTTTTAATTTTTATAATAAAAGAAATAAAAGAATGTGTATCTATCGACATAGTGACTTATATTGGATATAAAAGATAAAATCCTTGGAGAAATCATAATTTTAGAATTTCATATAAGCAATAGAACATCGGAAAACAAAATAAACGAGTAGTAATAGACAGATCACGTTAAAATTGTAATTGGAAAACTTAGCAGCACTGTTATGCAATCGGAAAACTTTCTAACAAAATTTTAAACTATTAATTGGAATATTTATTTTTTAATGCTATTCTAAGACATTCTAAGACATCCTATTCTACCTAAGACATCCTATCAGTGCTAATTGGTAAAAAATTATGATTATTTTGTTACTTTCTTTGCTAGAAACTACCAAGGTTTGTTTTGTTTAGATTTTATTAGGCTTGTAACAAGATAATTAATTTTAGAAACGGAGAATTCTCCTTCGATTAAAAGTTTACCCTCGTGGAACGTAGACAAATTAGAAATTGTAAACCCTTACAAACAGTATAACTCTATCCAAAAGGAGAAACAAGATTAAATTTCTTTCTTAAATTATTGTTATCACAAAACTCAAGTTGCATTCTTTTTATTTATTAATTTATGTAAATTGTAATTATTCCCATAAAAGACTGCTTGCCTCTACCTGACGCAACTATAGCGAAGGAAAAATTATTTTTACAACGCGCAGTCCACTAAAATAGAGGTACGTCGATGAAACTCACATAAAAATTTAATTTGTTTTATATTTTCAGTTAAAATTTTCAATAAGTTTAAAGGTCATTAAATTTTATATCTTTTCAAACGCTGGGTATAATTTAATGCATTTTATAATTTTTTATATTTATAGAGCATTCTTAACGCTCATCTATTTAAATTTCTTAATGCATTAACAAAAAATTAACTAATCAGAATTTTAATCTACATAATATAGATTGCTCAGGTTACGCGGCCTAAAGGTTGCACTGATTTACAACTCTTTTGCAACCTATCAATTTTTCAGGTTGGTAACTTAAGTGCGTGTTGGAGTTGAAAGCTTACAGTGCTTTTGGTACCAATGCTTACTCTTTAGGCTACGTTTATTTATAAAAGAGCAAGCGTTGATACCAAAAGCATCGTAAGCTTTCAACCTGAATGGAGCTAAAATACTTTCCCAATAGTCGATAACTTAAACGATCCATTTGAAGATGCTTACGTAAGGACCGTTTTATTGTGTGAAATTCGGTTAGGCGTTACTTAATTACTGATGTTGTGCGGCCTGCAGGCCGCACTGATACGATTTGAATTCCTATTTTCTTAGATTTATAAATTAAAATGAACCAGTCAGAAGTACGTTGCTTGGTGTAACCCATTAACATTTAATTTAAGATTTAATTTTGATAAAAAAAGATAACAATTGAAATTTTTAACCTAACAATAGTGTGTATAGGTTGGAAGATATTTTAGGTTAGCATATTTCTTCGCACTCATGCGATTATGGTCTTATAAAGTAAAAGTTTCTGATTATCATTTTCTTCTATCTTAGTATATGGTGGTGTTTCAAAAGAATGCGCACTCACCCTGTACATGTTTAAGAAAATTTGTTATAAATAGTTGTAATTTTGAAACAAGATTTTGAAACTTTTTGCCACGAGTCGCCGCAAGAGTAGGCGGCGTGACTTATGGCTTGTTAATTTTGGCTCTGTGAAATTTATTTTTGAAATTGTGAGTGGTTTTTAATTTGAATAAAGTGAATTTGATGCGTTCGCATTATTGTGTAATTATTTTTGAAATTTTGGATTTTTGGAATTTTTGATAAGTTGCTGCCGAGCAGTAGTTGATTGATTGGTTTCGTTGATTTAGAGAAAGAATAATTGCAAATTATGAATTAGATTTGGATTGTTTAAAATTAGAAAATTTAAATTACATTTCAAGGAAAGAACGTGCGAGGTAGATAAGCCGACGTTTTGGATAAGAGAAATCAAACTTCGTTCTCTTTTAAAATTATTAAACATTTTACATTGAATTTAAATTGGATTTGATTTTATAATTTTTGGAAGACGAATTATTTATTTGCATTAGAAGAACTTTTTATTTTATTTTGAAAACGTTATATCATTTCAACTTTTTATTCAAAAATTTAGGATGTCACTTGTTTCAACGTATTAGAACCCACCTTGAGATACGACTGTTTCTACTCCCGCATTTAAGAGCAAGCTGGAGCACTTAGGAATGCTTGGGAACATAGCTTTTTGCTAAAAAACCATTGCAATATGAAAATTAAAATGTTGATTTTATTAAATAAATTAAACAAGGCCTAGATTAAAAATTAGTTAACGTAAAGCTTATTTAAGTATCAAACGAAGTTTCAACTTAAACTTCAAGCTAAGCTTCAAGTTGATTTTCAAATTTATCTTTAGTTAAAACCGCGTTCAAGTTGGAATTTTATGGCGCATTTTGTACTAAGGCCAACTCTTTAGACCTATTATTACTCGTAAAAGAACTCTTTAGATTAATCACTACTTGAGAGCAGGCGTTGGCATCAAAGCGTCGTAAACATCCAATTAAAACAGGGCTTAAGCTGCAATTTAAGTACCAACTTAAATTTTAAGTTAAGCGTTAAGCTAAGCTTTAACTTAAAGTTTAAGTTTACTTTTAAGCAAAGATTAAAGCCAAACTTTGATTTAAGTTTCAAACTAATTCCCACGATCGAAACCAAGCAAAGTTTAATTGGGGGGGGGGGAGGGGATTGCATATTTGTGGAAGTGATAAATTCTTTGACCGATTCCACATTTAAAATTTTTTAAGTATCTGGAATGTTTGCGATCCTGATCCTACATTGCTAAATCTTTAAACAAATTTAGATTGTTGAACTTTTAAATTATGTTTCAGTTTATAGCATTAGGATTACTTAAACCTCGAAGAAGCATACAAATATAAAAGTTGACAATCTTCCTAAATGAATTAGTTGACGCCTAACTTGAAGCTTAGTTTAAAGTTTTTAAGCCTAATTTGGAGTTTTGATTGAGGCTTAGTTAACGCTAAGTAACAAATTAAGTTTCATGCTAAGCTCATAGGTAAGCTTCAAGATAAGTTTGCATTGATGTAAAACAAACTTGATATTTTTTAGAATATTTAATATTGGAACATTTCAAAAACATATTTTGAAGGATAATTATAATTAGAGACGGCCATTGGCATAGTAATTAATGCGATCAAGTACTAATGATCAAGTATCCGGTTAAAATCCGGAAAAACTCTTTTTTACGCAAGAAAGCCCAAGTTTAACGTTAAACAAACATGTCAAGCAGTAGATAATGAGGTTGATGGTGATGATTATATTTAATTAAATAATAATTATAATTTAATATAAATTTAAGGGTAAATCATAAATTTAGTTTCAACTAACAACAAGATAGGCTTTAACCACCAAAGAGAAGTTGGGGGCGGGGGGGGGTTATGAAATACTATTATTATTATTCATTGTATTAATTAATATTTCAAGTTAGCAACCACTTCAATTGCCGATTATAAGCTGGCCATTTATTGTTAGCAAGGGCAGAGAGATCAAGTGTATTTTAACTAAGTTTTTATTCCATCGTAGATTTAGGAGAAAACAGATCATGACGCTTTCTTTACAGACAAAACAATGCTGATGCTAATTAGTCACTTTACAATGCTAAAAAAATTCAAGTTTAAGCTCAAAGCTTAAAAAAAATGTTAATAATAATAATTAGTATTACAATTATAACTTATCTGCAGATGATATCTTTGCAATTTAAGTAAAAAGTAATAATCCAAGCAAAACAAAAAACTAAGAAGTAGAAGTGATAAACGGATTCTAATTCACATTTTATCGAAATTTTCGCTATTATTGTCGCTGTGGTAGAAACGTAGGTTGTAATTTCTACGAGGAATGTTTTCTTTTCGTTAGAGAGGTTTCTTTACGAGCAATAACTTAGAATTTTTGGAAATAATAAATATTTGGAACTATTTATAAAGATGAAAAAAAAATGCTTATGTTACGCAATATACTTACTACACAATAAAAAAATATATTACTGCGTGGAGTGGAACTAAACCTTGCTCTTCCATAGTATTTAATTTTTGTATTTGCCGAATTAAAATATCAACTGTTTAAAAAAATGTATAAAAATTAAAAGCTGACTAAGATATGAATGATTACATTCGTTTGTTGTTCTACTTGTTATATCTATTTAAATAAATTTGAATATATTTTTTTAATATTCCATGAGTAATCATGGTCAAAATACGGAACGGCGCGTCATGATTAGATATGTGTATACTATGCATAAAATGTATTGGTGTAATCGCAGTTTACAGATAACAACAAATTTTGGTAATTACTATACACAGTTCCTTAGCCTTGTGCGTAAATATCGTAATTATTTTTACATTATGTAAATATGGATTGTATAAACTTTTTTTGAAAAGGTTCTCGTTAAAAAATGTTAAAGTAATTTTTAATAATTTTTACCAATGGTATTCAAATGTTTGTTGGGAAACACATTGCTATGAATCTTTCGCCAATATTTGGAGTACCCGACAAACAAACGTTATTTTGAGCAAAAAATGAAAACAAGCATCTTTTTAAATGTTTTTAAACAGGAAATCAATATTGACAAGAAACTCAATTGTTACTTTATAAGACAGTATTTAGAAGAATGTTTTCGAGACGGGTTTATTCTGGCTTTAAATTGCAATTATTGTTACATGCTTTTTCCTAGCAGAGAAAAAGTTAAACGGTATTAAAAAAATTTATTGAGCATTTTAGTTAAAAACACTTGAGATATTTTTAGATTTAAGCTTTATTGAGTGGTATCAACTGCCTTGTGGATAAAACAGGTTTAATATCATCAGTATATTAGTTAAACCCTTTAAAAAATCGGTCGGCCTAGACTTTAATGAAGCTCAACTCGACAACGTTAATTAAGAAAGTGATACACTGAAAGCTCTTAAAATAGAAAAGTCAATAATTAGGAGTTTAACTAAATTATGAAAAAAAGGAATAAGGATACTTACTGAGTTTACTGCAATAACAGCTTCACGATGTGTAACTGGATCCATTATCGTGGCTGCTACAATACAAGTACCACATCCTCCTTCAAAGCACATATTTTTGGTAGCTTTAAGATGTGCTTTCTGGCGAAGATATTCATTAAGACTTGTCTCTGGAGTAACCTCCGAGATGTTAACTGAAAATTGCACGCAAACATTACAAGCATTTTAACCTTGTGATTTTGGTATTTTCTTTACCTGTGTGTTCCTCATCGTGAATAAAGAATTTGATTTCCTGCAATCTGAATAAGATATTTATGTTACAATCAGAAAAAAATTAATAATTTAAAATTACAAGTGTTGTAATGGAAGTAAGGAAAAGGCAAAAAAGGCTTCTGTCGATTGCTTTTTAATGCGTAACGTTCTTGTTATTGGCAGGTTCTCAACGTGATCTTTTTGTTATGACAAGATAAAAAAATTTCAGTAAACACTTAAGTTAGTTTTTCAAATAATGTGATTCTTCAGTTCGGATTAAAATTACACTTTACCTCACTGAAGATTCTATTTCGTTTCATGAAAATTATTAATTTTAGCAATACAAAGTAGAAGTAGCAAATTGCAGGCGAGATTTTCACGCAATATTATAATTTCGTTACGTAAATATATTATATCTAATTTTAATTATATACATTATGTAATTATATTATAAAAAAGTAGCTATTATTATTTTTTGTTGAATAAAATTTCAACGCATTCCGTAAGTATGATTCGATTAACATCTAAAATGCGAATAAAAACAAAAATTTAAAAGTTTTCCAAAATTTCTTCTTTGCATTAAAATTTTTTTAAAATTTATTTTATTCATATTGGAAATCATTTAAATCAATTTAAAACTTTAAGCAGGTTATTTGACTTTAATATAATAAATATTATGAAGTAGTGGAAAACTTACTTATCAAATTTTGTTGATGAACTGGAAAACCAGGAACAAAGATAATCTTTTGAAATTTCCATTTTAAAAAGCTGCAATTTATGTGGTTATGTAAAACAAATACGTAATACTGACTTATTTTGAAAGGTAACAGTTAACGAAATTATTCAATCCCACCATAAGTATAGCTGTTATTTGAAAACACATATGAGATGAAAATATTGTGAGTGGGAAATTAGTAAAACCAGTAAATACAACATAGTAATATTTATTCTCTACGGCATTGTACACTGCTAACGAATAGAGTCCGGATTTTGATGCCTAAGGTCAAATTTTCTCATTTACATCATTATAGATAATTCAAATTAAACCCTATTAAGCTTATCTTCATTTAAAGGTAGGCGAGCATATACTACATAAGTACTACACTAATTTTTGTTGAGGGTGTGCTAATGGTCTGTTTGAAAATGTTAGTTATTAACCTATTTGGATAAGTACTTAATTTAAAATTTAAAAAAAAATCTCATTTTCTCAATTTCAAAAAGGATTAGTGCTGCGTTTTACTTCTTAATTGGGGTGCGGGAGGGGGGATAAATATATTTAGTACTATATTATTTTTCACAAATTAACGATTTAAGTTAATCAAAATTCGGAGCTAAAAAATATAAATCGGTATATATTATAAAGTGGCATGTAAAGGATCATTTAATTATCTGTCTTACACATAACAAGGTTGTATACGAATTAATTAGTAAATGATACCTTTTTTGTGGTTATAATTAAAGTTATCTTCCGTATTCGTTATTTATAATGACAAAAACAAAAATTTTAATTTTTAGTGATGTATTATTACGTTTTTAAATACGATTATCAATCTTTCAATTAAATCTTTTAATAAAATACGAATTATATGGTGGAAAATATAATGGACTACAGATAAGTAGCCATGTGTTTAAATTCTACATCCACCTTTTATTAGATGAGTGTAACGTCCGTAGCTGTTAAAGCGAATAATTGCATAATAAATACGTAAAATATTAAATAAAAAATTAATTTATTCATCATTTACATGATCAGTCGTCTGAATGACTGAATGCATTAGACTTGTGTCCATTACGTCACTCGGTAAAATAGAATTTTTTTTAAATTTAACATAAGCAGTCGCGATTTTATGACGTATTTACGTATTTATGACGTAAAATTGAAATACTAATGAAGGTAGAGTGTAATAAAAATTATTATTTTAATCTTCCTAGATTTTTGTCAGGAAAGCATAATCAAAGAACTTGGTATGCTTGGTTTAATCAACAGCTGCCAAAATTGAACAATAGAGGAGAAAGTTCTGAACCATGGTGAAGGTTATTATTGAATTTTTTAGTATGGTATCTTCAGTTACATAAATGTGAATTAGATTAATTAAAAAAATTATACACTTTGATCCTTAGGTAATTCAACAATCTATGAACATATCACCACAGAAAATTTTAAAAATCGCATAATTATGTTAACTTACATTACAAAATTTTGCTGAAAATTATCTAATATAAAACCATACTTTAATAATCAGTTTTAACTTATATGCCCTTTTGATTTTTCAGATTTTTCCCCACAATATAATTATTTTATCATCAAATTTGAAATTATCATTATTTTCTTGTTTCGTTAAATCTAATTTTATTTTTTGAATTTTTTAGTTTCATTATTTTAACATTTCTTTCTATTATTTCTATTTTTAAAATTCATATTTTGCCACATAAAAAATTTTGGTTTTTACTTTATCCTCACTTTCTCTGATTGTCTGATTTAGAACTAAAAATTTACAAAGTAAAAGTTTTGTTATTATTCCCTAAACCTAAAAACTTTTAGTTTATTTTATAAAATTGGAGTGATTATTAAACAAATTCAAATTTTAGTTTTAAAAAATTATTTCTATTACCAAAGTAATGCAAATGAATTGAATACAATAATATTAGCAATGTAATACAGAGTGTGCAATAAAATTATATTTAATGGTGCTGAAATCAGCTTGATATTGGGGAATCGAAATTCTAATAGGAATACTAAATCTTCATTTCCAAATATTTGTTTGCAAATAGCTTATAATTTAATTTGTACCACTATTAAAGTAATTATCGATTAATGTCCTTGAAACCACGCCGTAATAGCAGATCAAGTAATTTCTAACTCTCAATTTACTAATTAAGGTAGCAAACTAACCGTTTAGTTTTTATTATTTAAAATAAATAGGACCTAATTACATAATTTATCTATAAAATTAACAAAATGAATTAAAATTTTATCAAAACACGTTCTTTATTTTTCAGATTGATATTAAAAATTTACACTAAAACGAGCACACGACATATGAATTTATTTATCAAATTGAAGTAAATTCATTCTAAATTACTTATGGTCGAATAATTGCTAATCAAAAACACAAATAAATAAAAAACTGTATTATAAATTTATGCAACTTACATTTAATCCACTTAGTTAAAAATGAAAAATTAAATTTTGAATTTAAATTTGTGCGAATGTACATAATATGTGTGTATTTAGAAATACACTGAAAAATGGGCCAGGTAAGTCATTAACAGCAGAGTCAATCCATCTTGAAAGTTTATAACAAAAATACTATTAATTTATATTACAAAATTATCATGGTAAGTACCTAAATAGTTATTTTAATTGACCATAAGTAGAAGTAGAATTTATCCTTAAGCAAACAGAAGCGGATCAAGTTATTCGTATATTATAAAACGAAAAAATGATTTAAAATATTGGAATGAACGGAAAAATAAAAATTATCTTACGAAAATTGATAAAAAAATTTTTAAATTAAAAATAGATTAAGAATATTTGAATAAAAATTTACGTAATAAAAATATAAAATTAAAAAGTATAAAAAATAAAAATTGTGTAGTAATGTAATATAAAACCCTATTTTACGATTATTTTTGATCTTCAGTCGCATATAATTAAAAAAAAACGAAAAATAATGAAAAGCAAGTAATTATATTCAAAACAATCATATCAAATTTTTTAACATAAACCAAAAAATGCACAAAACACTTTTTTGAAGATCGCCTGATGATGCCATAGTATGTTGAAAACGTTTGCGATAATATACATACGGTGTATTTATATTGTCGTGTTTTGAAATGTATAAAAACATTAATTTTATTATTTTGTGGATTATTTTAAAATTTGAGTTTTGTTTCATTATTATTTATAACATTATAAACACACTGTATAAAATTAGTTGTTAAGTTTTAGTGTAAATAAAGGTAGGGGAAGTAAAAGTGGGAGTACGATCACCGAGCCGATGCAAAAAAATGAGGTGAAGGCCGTGGTGCCTGGCGGATGAAACACAATTCCCGCAATTCTATTTAAAATTATTAATAGTTTAAAAACAAATAAATAAATTAAGTTAATTTGAGTTTTGTTTATTTTATTTAATTTTAAATAAAGTGTAGTGCAGAAAAAGTTGAAAATTGAAGGAATTTGTGACAATTGGTCGATGCAAAGGTGTATTACAACGCAACAAAATTTGTGTGACCAGGCGTACTTAAGCCAGCTGCAGGCTAACATGTGCCCTCCAAAATACAACGCAAACCAACAAAAGTAAGCATTTTAATTCACAATTTTGAATTTGAAGAGTCGATTGCTACAAAAAAATGGATGCCCAGTTATTGAATTAATTTTTGAAAGAAAGCAAATTTTTATAAGTTTTGCATAGTCCGGGGCATTACAATATATTGTGATAACTTAAATATTTTAGTTTCGAAAAAGTGTTTTGTGCATTTTTTGGTTCATGCTAAAAAATTTGATATGATTAATATCGAGTTACACTACTTAAACCACTTATCTATTGATTATTCAAAACAAATTGAAAAATTATAAACTAAATATGAAGTCTAGTGAGACTTCTAAAAAGGAAATTTGAAAATAATATTTTCAAAGTTTATTTTAACTTTGTTTACACTGTTAAAGTTTAAATACACTTAATTTTAATTTTTGCGTTTATTCAAATATTCCAAGTCCTGACCTTATAAAATAATAAATTAATGTTTTTTTTATTGCTATTTAAATAATATAATTTTACGAATTCTTTACTTTACGGTTAAATTTATTACTTTAACGATTTTGTTTAATTTAATAATACTATAATACGGGTAATTTTTTTTTTTATATTATAGAAATTATTTAACCAAATACCAGGTTCCACGATTGGGATTTGATTGTTACGCAAAACGCATTCTTTTAATGTTTAACATTTAAGTTAATTTAACTGAACAAATGATTATTATTGGCAAAATGTCGAAGATTTGCATAGAATTTCAAGTCACGTCTTTGGTGCTAGTAAATATCCTGAAAGATTTCTGTTAACTGCTATTTAAATTATTGTGGTGCTAAATCTGTTAGGAAAACTTTTCATTATTATTTTGAAAAAAGTCAATAACTTTAGAAAAGTTAATTAACTGTTTTTCATGTCACGTAGAAAATATCGATAATTTTATCCAAAATTGTTAATTAAAAATTACCCATGCAAAATGTGTAAATTAATTTATTTTCATTGATTGAAAAACTTTAATAAGATCGGCAAAAAAAAATTATCTCATCTTAGAATTTCGCGGGCCCATGGTTTTAAGTTTGTTATTTATGGATGAATTGAAGTTTCAAAACATTGAAATATTACACAGGTTACTTCTAAATACGACTGAAAACGTTTCATAGCAAACCCATGGGACCATATTATGTCGATTGAACACAACTTATATTATTCAAAAGTTTTCCCTGTCGGACATGCAGTCCTTTAAAGTTGATGTTATCAGAAAAAAGGATTGTCAATACTTTTAGTTATAATATTATACAACATTTAAATAAACCAAATCCTTTGAGTTGTGTATCAAATTGAACTTGATATTCCGTAACTCACCGTTTATAATGGTTTAAAGGTTGGATTATCAGTTCAGATTATCTCCAACAAGAGAGTATAATGGGATGCGAGCTTTGTGTTTTATGTCTGCCGATAAGAGATTCTATCTACAACTTGGTTTTTACGATGTGTTATACCATTTTCTGACACCTAATTTCCAAAGGGAAAGTAAGTACTTCAGTCATTTATTTATTATACTATAAGATTTTCGTGAGTGAAGGATAGATAACGTGCGAAAAGTTAGCACTCTGGCAAAAAAATTACCAATCAGCTTACGCATAGATGAAGTGTTATTTTCGTTAGAATATTTTGAAACAGAATTTATATTGATTAATTTTACTAATAATCCTATTTTACAGATAAGCATTATATTATGTAGATGATTGGTTAATGGGTAATAATAATAAAATGCCAGAATTAAGCAACAATTAATACGAGCGAATAATTTGTAATCAGGTTTTCAACGTTGGAATGAATCTTTCTATTGTTGAAAAGAGGTTGTAAAGTAGCTATTGAATTTTGTGGCAATAAAGCATTAAACTTATGCCTATAGAATTATGCACAACGAGACGTAATTTTGTATATTAATTCTAGTTTTACAACAAATCTAATGTGTATCTTCATTGTAAAATTATCTTTTACACTCGAAAAATTTATTCGTTGTCATTTGGATCATAAAATAGCCATATTTTAAACTTTAACGCTCAAGTTCTAATTTCCATATTTAAGTGTTCTACTTAGGTGGATACGAGTGTTATATGATAAAAGAGAATTGTAACTGTTAGATAACAGCAGACTCAAACGTAAAGCTATTTCAGATTTATGGAAGCTTTTGTTGGCAATAATAGATGTAGTGGTCATCCATGCATTTAAAGATCAATCAAATAACGTTTCTAAATTTATTCAATGTTGAAATTTGATAATTTCACTCAAAATCACTCCTGTTTGAATTTATGTCATATCAAAACGTCATAATCTCTTTATTGGTGCGTAAACTGAAGAGATACGGAGTGAAAAGTTTCAGTTCATTTCCTACCTGTAGCAGCTGCATTGTTTTAACATAAAATACAATGGAAAACTTTTCGATCTTCCTTACTGTCAAGTTTCCAGATTATTTTATTAAAAGCAAAGAAAATCATTTTATTTTTAAATGTCCTAAGAACTGGACATTGTAACTTTTTTCAATTTAGACACGACGAAGATTTTTAGTTAATAAATACGTATAATAAATTTCACATGTTGAAGTTGTCAAGGATCTTAGAAAAGTCCACCTCAAGATAAATTTATTTTATTTGCAATGTACACTATTATTCTTGCATTTTATTCCACTGTTCGCCGATTTCTCCAACATTAACAAAATGTACATAAAGAAAATTTGACAACAAACGGAATGGTAAACAGACGTTATCTTTTATAAAAAGTCTGACTGACGGTTTATAAAAATAGAATTTTTCGATTAACTGAGATAAAAATGAAGATCACGGTTCAAATCTCAAAATTCAATACTTTTCATTTTCATAAGATAAAGAATGTTAAAAGGATTCTATTATTGAATTGAAATACCAATTATGTTCCCAATTTCCATTTTACAATCGGGATAATCCCACAAGATCGAATTAACCTGATTACAAAAAATGTCCATAAAAAAAGAAAAAAATCTACCAATAGTATTCCAACTACTTTTACAATTTGGTTAATGATTAACCAGATACTATAAAATATTTTAATTTGATATTGTACTACGCACGCACGACATTGCAAAATAATTATGAACTGCTTTTTGGAAGTTTCACTATATATAATTATTATTAACAGGAAATATAAGAACCACAATATACTATTTGTAGATAAATTATACGCTATTCACTACTAAATAACTAATTATATGTTTATTTTATGTTTATTGACCCATCCAATAAATTCAAACACCCCATTTGTACAGTGTAATAATATCAAAATACATTGAAATGATTAGATCAAATTTATTGCAGGTATAATTTCTCGTAGCTTTTTCAAACAAATAAAGTAAATTAAAAATTATTTATTTAAATTCGGTTTTAATTATTAACTTGTCAAGTTTAAGCTTTTATATATTTTTAAATATAATGTCAGTTTTCAGCTGACCTCGTTCTATATTATATATTTTTGAACATTTTTACCCCTAAATATTTTTGATTTATAGTTAAACATCGTCAGAATGTGTTAACTTAATTTTTTTCATAAAGCAGGTAGTTATTTTGTGTGCGTTTACAAATTTACTTTTCTGAGGCGTCCCGGTTAGGTTAGAACACATTCCATTGATATTAAATAAAAAACAACCCCAAAACTTTGCAACTTATTGCCTATTTCGTTACGCAAACACGTACAGTATGTAAAAGTAAAAGGTATCTATCCGTATTTATTCGTACATTTTCTTTTTTGAAAAGCTTAGAAATCCAATTAGAAAAACTTTTTATGATTACACTTCGCTAAAGAATCTTCATTTTTCTGCAGCTGTATAAATTTGAAATACCTTTGTATAGCTTTAATGAGGTTCTACGATTTAATTCAGAAATATTGCTACGCCATTATTTTTAGTTATACCCATAGCTTTTACGACATTGTTTAGTTTTTATATCAAAAATTTAATTGTTACTTGAAAAATATAATGATAAATAATATACTCTGATACAATACCTATAGTACTATTGAATTTATTATACATTTTCTTAGAAATAAAGAATTTTCGACTTGTTAATCAGTAATTCACGATTAAAATTTATTTTCCCGCTAGCAGCAAAGATTTAAAATTCGTTGTGGGCATATTCCATCTGAGCTTATTACAAAATCCACAACGCGTTGTCGGTTTAAATTTAATTATAATAAATTTGAACTAAAATATACAGTTAAAAATGTATTAGATTTGGTTAATAAATTAAATAATAGAATCATTAATAATTCCCACATACTAGTATCATTTGACGTCACTAATCTTTTCCCAATCGTACACATTAAAGATACCGTTAACAATAAAATCGAAACGGTAATAATTTAGGAAATTTTAAACATATCAGGCATTTGCTTCAAACGACATTATTTTAAATTTAATGAAAAATTTTATTTTCATAAAAATGGTTTACCTATGGGAATGTCTTTATCTTGCTTACTAGCGGATATTTTTATGGATTATTTCGAAATAAAAAATCTTTGCTCAGATTTCAAAAAGTTTCAATATAATTTATTGGTCTAGATACGCTGCTGACATCATTATATGTTTTAATAGTTTCTTCGGACAATTTGATCAACTTATTAATCCAATTAAAAAACAATACAATAATATTAAATTTACAAAAAAAATAGAAGTGAACAATAGAATCATTTCCATAGATCTCTCAATTATTTAAAAAGAATATTATGCACTCTTTTGATATTTTTTATGACCTTACCGCAGCAGATTCTGTGATACATAATAGTTCTCGACACCCATTTACACCGTGCTTTTCTCAACAATCGCTTAATTAGAAACCTCCAATTAAAGTAAATATTAAAAAAGAATTAGACGAAATTAAATATATCGCAATCTTTAATGGATACCCAGTTACTCTAATTGAAAACTTATTATGCCAAATTAAACAAAAAATTCCATATAACTCAATATATTTATTCTAATATTATTTAAAAAACTAACATAAACTTTAATGTTATCAATTTTCTCGGTAACAAGTCAAACAAAATTTTGTTAAATATATTTAAAAAATAAAAATTACAACATCGCTTTTAAAACAGACAATTAATAAACTTAACAAATTTATTAATAACGCGAAATCAAAATCAGACATTTTAACTAAGTAAATCAGGGGTTTATGAGCTCACTTGTGAATGATTTTAAAAATATATTGGTCGTGTCGGTAGATCTTTCAAAACACTATTTGATGAACACACGCAATCTCACAGCCTTACAGATGAAAAATCGACTTTTACGAAATACTTACTAGACACAAACCACAAACAGGAAGAGAGTGGGGGGGGGGGTTTAAGAAATATTACTCTCCAATTTTAAATTGAACAAAAAAGTAAAAATAACTGTAATTTTTTGAAGTTATAGAAATTAATACATTAAAACATTTTTTAACCGACTTCAAAAAGAAGGAGTTTATCAATTCGGTTGTATGTTTTTTTTTATGTTTGTTACCTCAGAACTCCGCTATTTACAAACCGATTTTCAAAATTATTTTTGCGTTGAATCAATTATAATAATAATTATCATTATTATAATCAATTATAATATTTTACGCCTCCATCAGGCAAGTTTTCAATTGAATATTTCAAATGCAGCTTAAAAAGCTGGTTTTCTCGCCTAACGTTTAAAGAGAACAGTGATTTTTTTATAAGATGTTGGTATTCTTGGTTATATTTTGTACGGCAAATTGAATTAAATTGAATAGGTATTACAAATTTTTAAGATAAAATGCATTTTTTAATACAATTATAATAGTACAGCTAACTTATTATTTTATAATAAAATTATATTATCTAAGTATACTATATTTTTATTAGAAAATTTTATAAAAAATTAATGTAACAAATACCTATACTTTTTAGGTTAGTTAAATTTAAACGTCAAATTTTGAATTCAAATATTTTACTACCAACAACAAAGAATCTGTAATACCAAATATTTCAAAAAATAATTAAATTTTATATAACCAATTATAAGAAGTGGGCGTAAAAAATTACGTTTATCGTGCGGCAGGAAACTGTTTTCCGAGTACTCGTAAAAAAACTCGTTCTCGGAAAAATGCAGTTTCCAGCCTAATGATAAAAATAACTATTGAAGATCGGTTATAAATGTCGGAGTTCTGAGGTAACAAATATTAAAAAAAAATTTAACCAAGCTGATAACCTCTTCTTTTGTTGAAGTCGGTTAAAAATATTCATCTTCACTACTAATAGGTCAATCTAACTTACATAATTCACCCCTACTAAACATTTTTAATAAATAGTACCCCCCCTCTATTTTCCCGCATTAACAAAATAACTCCTCTCCCTTTTCTAACTTAACCTACTAAACGTCCACCTACATTATTTCTTTTATATTAATTATATCCCATTATATCACTTTTTCAAAAATATTTCCCTCCTACCCTCTCCTTTTTCTCTTGCAATGTAGATGACAAATACGGAATCTTTCTCGTTTTTTTTCTAGTTCATCGCCTGATGATGCCATAGTATGAAGAAAACGTTTGCGATAATATACTGTGGTGGTATTTGAGTTGTTTTTGTTGAAACAATCAAATCCTTTACCATACTAAAAAAAATACCTCGACTAGCTCTTTTTTGCGGTGGAGCAATTCGACCTCAGGAGTGAATTCCTGTGACGATATTCCAAAATAATTCTTCTTCTAAAATTAATTATCCAAATTTATAACTCGTGAATTTAATTTCAAATTCAATTTCATGTGAAATTGTAAATGGGCTCGCTCTTTTAACCTCATGCGCGTTCAAAAAGCCTTGTTATCGCCAGTTGGTCACACTCGCTCGTACAAATGCAAATTTTACTGTTAATTTTACACCAATTTTATAATTTCAATTTTAAATGATTTCGCTCCAATTTTAATTTATTTTCGATCGCTCTCCTCAAATTCTATCAAATAAATCAAGTTTACTACCGCTCGGTAGCCGCTCATAAAAATTATCCAAACTATCAAATTTTCAAAATTATCATCCAAGAAATTACGCAATAATGCAAACGCATAAAATCACTTTATTCAATCAATCAAATCAAAATGTTACTCACAATTTTAAATAACAAAATCTCATATCAAAACTCAAACTGTCTGTTGCTGTCCGCTATTGTTGACAAACGAAGCGTCTCTACCTTTCTGTCTTTTTCCCCACTCTGTACTTTTCCAAGTAAAACGTTTAAAAATAAAATTAACAAATTTTTACAATTTAGCACAGGGTGGGTCGAAATATTTTGTTTCACGACAATACATAGGGTGTATTTATATTGTGTTAACTTAAAACATTTTAGTTTTAAAAAGTGATTGTGAATTTTTTGGTTTTTATAAAAAATTTGATATGATTAATTATAAATTACACTATCTTAACCACTTAATAGTTAGTGATTGTTTTTATGGAATGTAAACTGATTAAATATAAGTAGAAAAAAACGGCTTAAAAGTATGCTGTTGTCTGCAGATAATGGGATAATCCGTTAATGAGATTACATATAAAATATTGTAATAATTATATTCTTGATATTATTTTGAAAAAGTCGTGATGGAATTGAACACAGGATCACGTGGTATCTTTCAACTGCAAGAAACATTTCAATTTTTAAATTCTCAACTCGACTGCGAAGGTTGTTTACCTGTAATAAATGTTTCGGTTGCGTTAGCTAGAATACTATACAAATTATACATTGAATCTGCCAATCTGCAAGAGGAAAATCAGAATAAACTTTTGGCAATGCTAAACAGAGAAGACGAAATATATATCAAGCAATTGGTGCAAGAAGATCTTAAAATCAGAATTTAGTTTCTTAATGGCCGCGAATTTTAATTGCGTGTTGAAAGTTAATCAAAAAGTTAAACTGCAACAAAATAAGACAAATTTTTCTAACAGTGAAACCAATCAGGTGAATATCCGATCAAAAGAAATTATAGAATTCAGTTGCGTAGCTAGGAATTTGGTTCGGAAGGGGGGCTGCGAGCGCAGCGAGCCGTTATTAATAGCGCCGCAGGCGAAAAATTGTCAAATTTTTAAGGTCATGAGCTCACTAGAATGTTGAAAAATTACAATAAAATATAATTTCTCCGAAAAAAGAGTTTCGTTAGACATTTTAACGTTAACGACAATAATAATAGTTTTCAACTAATAAATAAACACTAAAAATTAAGTCATAGAAATTATTATTCTAATATAATTATTATAATAATAAATTGTAAAATCATTGCGTTTTTTTTTATTTCAAAAGTATTTATAACCTCTTCTACATTAATATATGCACATTCCTGTGATCTGCTAGTAAAGCTAAGCCGCTTAATCTATTCTTGCCCGTATTATTTCTCAAATTTGGCTTTATTCGTTTTACGATGGAAAATGTTATTTCTACAGAGGCTGAAGTAACCGCTAATGTTCCTAAAATAATATATATATTCGGAAACAACAATATTGAACTGATTAAGAGCTTCCATTGCATATTTTGGAATCTCTCGTTTTCATTTCTGATGCAAAATCAGCCATTTGCCTTCAAATATAGTATCATTAGTGTTTTGAAAATCATTTATATAGAAATCTATACATGGTTTGAAGTCATTGTAAAATTACAAATTAATAATTTCGGGGGAACCCGGGCCCTCCAGGCCCCCCATTGACTAGGCCACTGATAGAATTAATAACAGATTCTCAAGCTTTATCTCAATTGGAAGCAAAATTTGGAAACTATGACATGGTTCCACAAGGTTTTCAACCTATAATTCAGGTTTCGTTTAAATTGGCTAAAAAACTGCACTAAACAAAGAAAAACAGAAGCCAAAAAACTGTGGCAACAAGAAAATAAAAAAAGCAAAACGACCATGAAGGAAAAAACTTCCGAGCATAAGCTTATATAGTTCAAAAAGGAGAAAATAAAACAAACAATGTTATACAAACAACAGGATAAAACAAATTTATTTGTTTAAAAGTTAACTTCACCTTTTCTTTCTGTATCGAGAGAATTGATTATGGAACTCTTAATGGCATCTAAATATTCCTATAAAGAAGTTTTTGATGTTCGTGATGAGCGACGATGATGAGCATCGTCAGTAAAGTTATCAATAAAAAAATCTATGAGGGATTTAAATGAGGGTGTAAATGGAGCGCGTTGGGTTAATACTAAGAAGATCGCAGATGAATGTTGTCAGAAGACGCTAATGTATTTGGAAAAACAACAAGAATTAAACTTACAAGTGAAACAGGCATACTAACAAAAGAAGTTTTAGGCTGCACAACAATACAGCGAACAGGCAAGAACTTATCGACGTCTGCAAGAAGAAGCCAATGAAAAGGCGCTTACATTGCTAATAGAAGAAGAGCACGTAAAAAATAGCAATACTTTAGATTTGCATTATTATAATTTTAAAAAAAGCACTGCAGTCTTTAAATATATTGTCGTGTTTCGAAATGCATAAAACCACAATTTCATTTATTTTGTAAATTATTTTAAAGTTTGGATTTTGTTTTATTTATTTATAACAGTGTACATTGTATAAGGTTTGTTAAGTTTTGCTATGTAAAAATAAAAGAGTGGGAAGAGCGTAAAAAAAGAGTGAGACGAGTAGGTTGATGTAGTAAGACTGAGGTGGACGCTTTGGCGTCAAGCGGATAAAACACCATTCCCGCAATAATTTGATTGTTAATTGTTCTATTAAAAAAATAAATTGATTAAATAAAAAATAAATAAGTTGAGCTGATATTTTTTGTTTTAATTATTAAAGTGAAGTGCCAAATTTTAAAAAGTGAAGAATTTGTAAAAATTTGATCGATGCAAAATTGCATCGCAACAAATTTGTTAGGCGAGCTGCAAAATACAGGTACGCTCCAATACAACATACAAAGATAAATTTGAGCAATTTTAATTTACAAAATTTTAAACGAAAAGTCTAATTGCCCAAAAATAATGGATGCCCAGCTAAAAGTGTAATTTTTGGAATAAAGCAAAGTTTATAAAGATTTGTATAGCTCGGGTCATCTCAATATATTTAGATGAAAAAATTAATTTATTAAAAAAGTCTAAAATGAAAATGAAAAGGTTGTTCATCATTAGCGGCCGTGGAAAACACAGCGGGAATAAAGGATGCAAGTTGGAACCAGCAGTTCGAAAACGTAAATATACCATTTACTGAGTCTGTGCTTAATTCTGGCCTGTTAGAAGTTCAAGTTTATTCAAATACACTACTTCTTCATTCATAACATCAAAGGTAATGCAAAATTTGTTCAAGTTTATCGAATTTTTACATTCTTTATGAAAACTAAAATTAAGTTTTTAATAAAAAAAGTGTGCCGAAAAATAAATT
This sequence comes from Cantharis rustica, assembly GCA_911387805.1. Taxonomy (NCBI): domain Eukaryota; kingdom Metazoa; phylum Arthropoda; class Insecta; order Coleoptera; family Cantharidae; genus Cantharis; species Cantharis rustica. The sequence goes on along the minus strand of OU426877.1, from coordinate 25,760,705 downwards.
TTGTTTCAATTAAGATTCACGTAAGTATCTAAAATGAAAAAGTGGTATCATATGCGAGTAACGACCCAAGCCTTCCACACTTTATTAAAAATATTTTGTAATATTTATTTAAATTTAAATTTGGTTTAATTTTTAAGCCAAGTAAATTAAAAAAGTTTTAAAATGAGTAGTTTAATTGTCGCGACATTCAAATTTCAATTAAATTTAAGCACGTAAACCTAATTGGAGTTTTGATTATTGGTGATTATAGCTTCCGTTAGATTCTAGGAAATGTAAAATTTTGTACCGGATGTATTCCCAAACCAAGAGAAGATCTATGCTTTTATAATTGCTTTTTTTTACTACCTATTGAAATTTTAAGTAATAATTTTAATAAACGAAATTAATTTAAAAGTAATGAAATTACTTCCGCTTTTAAATTGAACTATTCAACTTTGATACTTTTAATGGAGATTTATATAAAGCCACTTTATGGCTTGAATTGTTGACGAAGAAAAGAGCGACTTTGTCAAGTGCCCTTCTAGATATTATTTGTTCGTGTTATCAAGAATAGAAGCAAAACCTTAGGCCTAATGAAAACTTTAAGATTTGAATGAAAGCCAAGTTTTTCATATTAGAAGTTTCGATATCGCTTGATTAATTACTGATTTATTTTAGCATTGAATGTTGTGAGTTGTACGTCTATTATATTATCATCAAAACAAGTAAGCTTCATTATTGTTCTGAAATTCAAAGGACGACGTTTCCTACTAAACAAAAAATAAAAATAAAAACATTTCCTATGCATAACATAGTACTATCATAATATAATTATTAAGAAATTTTTCTTTTTTTTTTTTAATTTTGAGTATAATGAAAATTTAGTAATGTTCATAACATCTTGCAGAGTATAAAATGAAAAAATGCTTTACAAAAAAGTCTCTAGCAACTCCGTTATTTTTGATTACGTAATATAATCTTAGTATAGCTACTACATTTTTGAATCGAAGTCGAGGAAGGAAGTTTTATTAGGCATAAATTTTTATAAAAATATCTTTTCTACTTTCAATCTGCTTATACCAGATTGGGAAATAGTTTACCGTTTATTAGTTGTAGTAAAATATATAGATGATTACAATAGAGAGATTAACCGGTCAAAGTAAGTAATTTTTTATTTATGTGGACAACTAAATGTTTGAAATTTTAGATTCTCACTTATATTATTCTTACTGTTAATCTAAGAAGATGAAATCTTATTTTTTTAACTTTAATATCATACAATCGAAAGCTAAATCAGAATTTATTATGATGCCATTCAAGTTAGCGTTTTGCTATGCATTTTTATCACCAAATAACGTCTTTTAAAATATACTATGAACTCATTCGCAATTTTATTTTTAAAGAAAATTAATTTAAACAAATATGCAAATCAAAACTGCGAATAAATTACAATAATAATTATAGTACTATAGGTTTAGAAAGACTGAGTAAGTTATGACTAAACGGCAAATTAACTTGCAATTTGTTATTATTATAAACTACAATAAAAACTTGTTTATGCGCAGATATATAAAATAATTAATAATAAAGAAATTAACTTATCATTAACAAGAATTTCAAGTAGTATAAGTGAGGTAATTATATAGCATACATTGTATAATAATTATAAATTTGGATAAAGATATAAGGTTGAAAATAGAAAAACATAGTAGAAGAAAAAATAATATTAAGTCGAAAGTATTCAAAATATTTCGATTGTTTTAGTTTTTCCGTACAATTAAAATTCGAGTAATTTAGTAAAATTGTTCTTTGTGTAGCTTTCGTTAAAATTTATTTATTATTTATCGTAAATGCACCTCGAGCTATCTTGGGCTCGTCGAACGCTTAAAAATAGCATTTTAGTCGTTTATTTTGAACTATGATTGTATTACGTTATGAATTTTGATTTTATGCAAAATTTGTAGTTATGATAATCTCGTGTAAAATCTTAACCATCTTATAATGTATTCATGTGAAACCGACATCAAAGCCACAAGCAGCCACAAGTAAGCTACTAAAATATTACAAGAAAAGTTTTTATAACACCAAAATTATCAAAAAGTAATATATTTTATGCAAAATAAATCAGAATAATAGAGAGATATAATTGGAATATATTTTTAAGTTCCATCAAAGTTGATAAGCGTGAGTTGAATCTTTTAAAATAAGAGGTTCTTCTTCCAATTACCAGTAAATGTAAAGTTTTCATTTACAACTTGTTAAAAGTGGGTAGATTAATTACTTTTTAATTGTGAACGTAACCTTTAATTAAAGTTTCATAATTTAAACGGAATTACATTTAAATAATGTTTAATTTACATTTACTAAATTATGCATCTGTATAATCTCGATTATAAACAAATAATTAAAAATTTCAATAGGTACAATAAATATAAATAAGTTATAAAAAAGAATATATTAAAAATATTGAAAAATGTATATTATATTGCCAATATTAGGAATATTCTCAAAAATCTAAAAAAATACCAACATAATATAATAATATATCATGTAATAATATTTTCACTTTTCATTAGACTTTATAAGATTTCGAAGGTTAAAAAGTGAAAAACGATTTATTTGTAGAGATTGCTGAGAGCGATTATATAATTATACATAAATAATAATAAAGAACGTATTATCCAGCTCAAGGAAGTGTATTGTCAGTTTCCTTAAATTGCTTGAAAGAGCAAATCCAGTAACTTGAGTTTATCTTATAAAACATCAAAACTTACTGCAGAAGATTTATCGACTGTTTAAAGCTTAAATCTATTAGGATACTTAATTTAATTTTTTGCTTATTAAACAAAAAGTTTTAAATTAATTATGAGAAAGCTTTATTTATTATATTATTTCTATGGAACAATATATTGTGGTGTATAAAAGTTGAGATTAAAATTTTCAAAAATGATTTTCCAGCTTAAAATCAATTTCTAAAATGAAAACCGACAAATTCGGTGTGCAGCTGTCGGCTTATCAACCAATTTTGTCGTTTTCTTTCAAAATTTTCAAAATATTTTATTAAATTTTAAATTACCCAAATTCAATTATTATAAACTCATAAATCAAATTCAGCAAACTCCCAAATTTCACCTCAGCTGCGTTGGTCATTTTTGGCAAAAAACCTCCATCTCTCACCTTCAACATTTTCAAAATTGAATAAATATAAAAATTTTCTTATTTAACTCATTTTTAAACCATAAGTTTACGTAAATTTTTTTAATTTACGTTTTAAAATTGCATAATATCTGTTTTAAATTTGTATAATTTTGTGCACTGTACTTTTAAGTAAATAGATTTAGCTAAATAAATCTTCCAATAAATTATTTAATATTATGTAAACACTACATAATTAATTACTGTTACCTTCAAAATGGTATTTAAATTTTCAAGGTAAGAAAATTTTAGAATTTGTAGCGCAAATTGTAAATTATAGTTTAATTATTATAAATTATATTTAAAGAATTATTGATTATTTACATAATATTATAATATTTTCAGTCATACAGAGTGTTGAAAAAGGGTAGTACCAAATTTCAGAAATAAATATATTAAAATAATCAAAAAATGCAATAAACAAAATTTTCATAAATAAAACATGATATAACAGATAGGAATAAAAAGCGAAAAACAGAAAATTTTGAATGTTTTACACTTTAGAACTAATCACTCGTTTTTAACGCCCTGTATAAAATTATAAAATAAAAGTTTGAATGAAGTTCAAATGAAAAAGCGGTTTATGTTTATTTAAATTTTGGTATTTAAGTTTTGTTATAATTGCGAATAGCGGATGATAAATACTTCAATGTGAAATAAATTATAGGTAGATGACATAATGCATTTTCATAAAAAATTTGTTCCTTGCGTAACATAAAGTGAATGTAAAAGAAGAAAGAATAAAATTAGTTAATTAAATAATACTTCTATTTATTACAATACTGTAGACATATTGTAGACCCAGTGGCGTAGTCTTAAAAGATGTTTGGGTGTGTACAAGGTAAACAATTAAAAAAAAACTTACAAATACGTGGATTGTAACAAAATTTATGCAATTATAATAATATCTGCTTTAATGAAGAACAATCAGATTTTTAAACTTAATAAATTAGTAAAGAGTAGAACTCAAACATGAAAATAATCTCTCCACAATAATATATAATCTTTACAATTTTAACATTCATTACATCAGCGTTAATTATATTAGTTAAAATAGTTCACATCCCATGAAATCCTTGTGGTTACACCACTGGATTACTTATAATACTTTTATATTTATGATTATAGTCTCACGATTTTTAATATTTTTATATGCAAAAGCTTTTACAAAGTAAAATATTTAATGAATATTACGTTTTGAAAGTTGTTATTTTGTAATATGTATTATTTTTCAAAAAACTTTTCCTCTGTAAGATGTGAGATATTCCATATAAAATAGGGAGAATAATTCTTCTTATATAATAATTGCATTGTATTTCAAAGTTTGCATTTCTGGATTTTCATACTTTCAAAAATCTAGTACGATAAACCCATTACATAAACCCATTACTTTTGTATCAGAAAAAAGATCTTAAGTTTTCTACAGCAGATCCAGGTTTCAAAAATCATAAGCCGTTTCTTGTACAACCTATACCCAAAATTAAAGTAGATAAAATTCTGCATAAACTATAAAAGAATTATTGTTCTAGTTTAGAGCTATAGTTCTTTATAAATCTTCAATTTTTACAGTTTTTTGCTAAAAAAAAGTATTGTTTTCAGTTTTCAAAAAAAAAAAAAATTAAATATATTAAAACAACAAAAAATCTATAGCGTTTTACAGAGGATTCACTTCAATTGACAGATCTGGTAGTTACACAGCCCTGTCTTTCTCTGCTAGGACCTGTTATCCTGTGACAACAACCTCCAACTATCATTCCATCTAAAATTAATAAAATTACACATACACTATACGTGATTGTTAATTAAGTTAATCAGTTTTCTCAAATTTAAATTAACGCAAATGATTAAGGTGGATTTGAACAAATATATCGACCCATACTGACTCGAACCGATGATATTGTCAAGAGACACGCACATAATTATGTCAAAGGTCAAGATATCTTTCGATAGTTGCAAAAGCAAAAGGCAAAAAAGATCAAAAATCTGGGAAATAATTTTGAAGTTGGTGCTGAATTGTAACAATCCCAAATTAATTTAAATACATTTTTTATAATAAAATAAAAAATATAAAAGTGAGATTGATCTGATATTATTAATAATAAATACAAAAATATGTCGGTTGAAAAATATTTTGAAGGTAAAATATAAACTACAATATTTAATCAATTATTAAAAGCTTTAAAATGTATTAATTTTAAATTATGCTATCGTGGTTTAACAAGTTCTTTGCAAAAGGTCCTTTAATTATTATATTAATTCTTCTGACCACAAGGGTGGCTTAATGTTATCGCAATTGCAATATTGAACGGAAAGTTCAAGTTTGAATTGGAGTTTTTGGTTAAGGATAGGAAGAGTATATTCTTGTATAAATTTACTTCGAACTAACTGTTAAACTTAAAATACAGAAAATTAAAATTTCGTATAGGAAGTATGCTTAATTACAAAAAAAAAATAATTAAAACTTACTTGTATAATTTCGAAAATACTTGACGTGCAGTAGAAGTAGAATGCTTTAAATTAACCATATTAGTATTTTATGTAATAATTATTATAAAAAGTACACCACTCATGAAAACGTACAAAGTTTTCAAAAATAAAATGTACTTTTATGTAATACGTGTATCCAGTGTACACTCTTTTACTTTATTTATGAAAACTGTACATTTTATGTAGTTTTAAAACGTGTTACCTTTTCATTCATTTTTCACTGTTAGTTTTGTTACTGCACAAAAATCTTTGCTTTTTGACAAGGGTCGTCCAGGGGTATGGATACCCTTAATAACAAACAAGCTAACTATATAAAAGTCTAGAAAATGTTTCACTGTACTTTTAATAATGTTAGGATTTCCCCTCCAGGAAACCTATAATAAATTATCAAACACTTTTTTCAATATATATTTAGCATAATGAACCGGTTTTAACTTTACTTCATCACGATTTCCTATTTTTTTTAATTTGGTGTGTTTAGAATGGAAGAATTTTATTGATCAAATCGTTTGATCCTTTTTTTACTTAAGAAAATATTTAGGATGCATGAAAATTTAAAATGAATACATAATAGACAATTAAATCAAGTTTAGTATATAAAATAGCCTTAAAACCTTTTATGCATGCTGTATATTATATTTTATAGATTTTTCATGATTGAAACTCCTATAAAGTTTTTGTAACAAAACTATTTCATTAGCAATTTATCATACGCCCTTAATATTGTTATTTAAAAGTTAGTTATTAATTAATTTGTAGTTATATTTTCAAACTCAGTTGGTTACTTTATTTTGCTGCCACATTAATTTTACAAATTGTACCTAATTATATTCTTATTTTCGCAACTCCTTTTTACAAATACACTGCTTCCTTGGGATAAGCAATTATGCAAATTTTTAACTTGATATGCTTGAATTACTCAAGAATTGTAAGGATGCTTGCGAAATAGAACTCGACTTGAATGAAATTAACTCTTTTCTAAAGACTGAACTTTAAAAATCTATTTATAGGCACTACCAAAATTTGATTGTTAAAAATAGTAGTTTATGAAATGAGTTTTGAAAGTAAATCATTATCGAACAAGTAATTCATGCTTCTTATTATTGATCAAAATATAACGACATAAGTTTTTTTATCAACTAGCATTTTTAATTATTTTTTCTACTTATATTATTCCTAATTGCGCATTCAGTAATTGTGCAGGTTAATTAAATTTTATAATTAAAAGAAATAGTTTCATTTCTAATTTACTAATAAAAATTCTTTCGTATCACAAGAAGTAAGCAGTGACATGAATTGAAAATAATGTAAGAATGTTATATTTTACAAAGTAAGTCTATAGTTGAGTTCTATGCAGTGTGCATAGTAATTGTGAACTGTTTTTTAAATTTTGTTTTGGAAAAAATAAAAACGTTCAAAAGCAGAACACATAATAATTATTTATTAAGGTAAATAGGAAGCTTTGATTTGAAAATTTCAAATATTAATATTTTCGAGCTTTAATTCGAATTTCAGAAAAATTATTTTTTATACACATTCGTTTGAAGATTATCTTTTATGTAGTCTTGAAAAATAAATATTTTGTTTAAATTATCAATTTAATTTAAACGGTAATTACTATGTATTAAACGAAACATGGTATAAACTTATTGCTTGAAAATTTTCGTAATTATAAAGTTTTTCTATATTATAGAATTTAACTAATTTTGTTTTGTTCATTTGTTGTTCAGAATTTGGTACATAATTAAAATTTTTCCTGGAAACTATCGAAAAAAAATTGGTTTTTGCTCTGTTGAGTTTACTAAAAGTTTATATAAGTAAGCATAATATATTTTCTATCTATTTTACAGTATAATGCCAGTACAACACAAAAATGAATATTAAAAAGTATTAAATTTTTTACAAAGTGATCCAATTAATTTTTTTCAACAGCATTTTTAGTTTAAAAGTTTAAATTTTGATATTTTATGAAAAACTGTAAAATATAATAAATTAGATAAATAAAATATAAGTAATTAGGCCATTAAGCAGCTATAATTTAGGCCGTCTCCGTACGTAAAGTGAATTGAAAAAAATAAAGTTACCAATAATTAAAAGAACTTTATTACTCGAAAACATATATTTGAAAATAAACGAATTTTCGAAATTCGGTAGATTTTTCAAAAAACAAAAACTTTCATTTTTTGTTGCAGTTATTCCTTACTTTAAACTTTCTCTGTATGTACTGTCGTAATAGCTTCAGTGCAGTAGTTATACTTATATAAATTTAAAACTGAAAAACTGAAACCTAAGTATATTTTCTGCAAGATGCTAGTTCTCTCATTACATATTGACGATTATTTAGAGTTCAAAACATAATTAAGTGCTGTCAATTAAATACACATTTGTCAGCTTTTGAAGTGGATTAGATAATTAACTAAAATCGAAATTGAATAATATCGCAATATTGAAGATATCAGCCAAACTACATTATATTAATCAATATAATAATATTATGTTGATGTTTTCGTATGTGGGTATATAAGTTTATGGGATAAAATAAAAATATTCAAAAATAGCAATAAATAACATTCGACACTTTAATTTTTGACGTCGGAGTACGAGATGGACACGTTAGGAGCTTTTGGTGTCCATTCTCTCCTTGAGAACGTGAAAGTACTTTTGATCGTTTATTTTTTGCTTTATATAAAAATGTATGTTCTTTTGGGAGGTTATTATTTTATTATTTCAATTTTTAGATGGTTTTAACTGACAACGCAGATGCATTTAAAATACCAAAAAATATGATGTTGCAGTCAGGATTGTGGCCTGTAGAAAATAGAACTTGGATTTACAAAATTAGAACCGCCGTATCTTGGGTGACAATGATATCACTGAGTATAACAATGTTGATGGAATTATTTAGCGACCTTTACGATTTATCAAAAGTATCGCAAATTCTCTATATTTTGGTTACTTTTTTGAGCGCAACTGTTAAACAAGCAGTATTTGCTTATCACGAAAAAACAATCTTAAGTTTATTGATTTACTTAAAACACCCATTATTTACGTCATATCCCGAACAGCTTGATTATTATATGGCAAATGCAGTTAAAAAATCAACACTTCTTGCAAGATTCTATCGATTCTTAGTCGGTTCTTGTGTAATATTAATGGGGATTTTTCCAATTTTCGATGAAAAACCTTTACCATTCCCATTTCCTTACGATTTAGGAATGTATAGGTTTTTAATGTATGCTTTCCAATTATTTTGCTTAACTGTTACCGCTTGGAATAATTCCTGCTTGGATTCCATTTGCATAAGCTTTATGGGAATCGCGTCTGCACATTTAGACATTTTAATGGAAAAAATTAGTACAATTAAAGTAGGTAAATATGTTTCCGATGATAGCCGTGCGAATATTATCAATGAAGAAATTGTTTCGAAAAAATTAGAGCAATGCGTTAAACATCATCTTGCCATTATAGAGTAGTAAGAACAGTTTTTCCGCATAAAACTTTTTAAGAATTTTTTTGTAGGCTTGTTCGTAACATTGAGAAGATTTTTAATATTGGAATATTTGCTCAATTTTTAGCTAGCGGTGTAGTTATTTGCAACGTTTTATTTCATTTTGTGTTGGTAAGAATAACTTTAATTCAGTTTTTTATAGAAAAAAAACAAATTTATTAAACTTGAACACTCGTAAATAAGCACATCATTCAGAAATGTGCCGAGTATCCTTGCTGGTTTTTTTTTGCCTTCGAGGAAACTTGTATTATACATTTTTTTAAACGAAGGTTCGTTTCTTTCTGAAGAAAGCTGTTCAAATTGAGAGTAGAATATTATTTAAAGGATCGAGGATTACAGGAGAGCTTTAAAGAACAATTTCCTCTTTTCAATAAATATTCATTTAAAAAATATATAATCTTAAAATAAATATTTAGGATCTTATAGAATTGTAATTCTTTCAATTTATATACAATATTTGCAGATATCTATCTCGATTCAGTTTATTATGCTGATGAATTATTTATTGATTATTTTAATTCAATTATTTATATATTGCTGGTACGGAAACGAAATAATTATTAAGGTAAGAATGTTTACAATATTTTGAAAGACAGTTAATTAATAAGTTTTATTAAGTTACCAAATTTGTTGAAGTAATTTCGCCGTCTTGTTTTAGTCTGGACAAATAGCAAACGCGTGTTATACTTTTAATTGGTACGATTATGGAACAGTAGTACGTAAATACTTATTTATTATTATGGAGAGATCAAAGAAACCATTATGTATAACAGCATTAAAATTTTCATCGGTATCCATAAAATCTTTAACCGTTGTAAATAATAATATGTTGTTGAGTACGTGTTAATATAACTCACAAAACTTTTTTTTAGATACTGCAATGGTCATATTCGTTATTAACTCTACTTCTGCAAATTTATAAAGAATAGACACTAAATTATGAAATATAATTCAATTTTATTCGTTGTTGATATATTATACTTATTTGTTGTGTGTTAAATTGATATAATCAATGTAACTTAATATTATGTTCGTGCATTTGTAGCACCTGAGAGGGAGGATTATAATAAATCACAAAATCACTAAAATGTGTGAATGCTCAATTTACGTAGAATCAACAAGTATTGATTTTTCATAATATATGTATAAAATATTTTTTCCTTTTTTGCTTTTCGTTAAAAAGGATTTAACATCATAAAATTGAAATTTTACAGTTCGAGCAATACAAACTGAAAGATATTTTCCCATACTCAGAAGTTATACTTACTGAATATTTTTTGCTTTTCGAATTAAATAATAACCTATTTATGTAGTACATTTATACAGAACATCATAATTACATTTATACCCAGTAAGACGACACGGCAAGCGGCATTATTGATATTGATTTTGTTGCTAGATCAAAGTGCCGCTTACCGTGCCGTCTTAATGGGGATGCAGCTTTAGATTAATTTATATTTTTCCTGCGATAGCAAGCCACCTAGTTTTAAGAGTTTTAAAAACGAGTGGGTTTAAGGAAAAGCAAGAAAGTCTTTGTAAACACCTCAAGTAGTGCTCTCTTTTAGTGGATTTTGAAATCCACTAAAGAAGAGGTACAAGAAATTAAATTCCAAAGGTTAGCTAGTGCGGAAAGAAGAACTTATGGAAGCTGATTGTTTTAACTTATTCCATTCCGATTTCCTTAAGCGTAAAATCTTAACGAATTTTACTTACAATGCTGACATAGATGAATGTTAATTGCGATGTATTTTTAGTAACAAAATTTCAAAAGTTACAACGGCAAGAAAATGTAGCAGTTTTACGTAGTATATGAACGGAAATTACTTTCTGAAAAAGATTTGCAAATGATCTGACGTCTCGAATTTGGCAAAAAGGTTCGTGACAGGAAGTTTGCGATAGGAAGTTTCCTGAACGGATCGTTTTTCTATAAAGTAGTTAATAATTAAAATCCATGAAGAAACGACTATTGGTTTTATTGCTTCGTTTTATTCCAGATGTGAAGCTAATCTAAACTTCAAACGCAGGGATATCAAAAAAATTTTATTTTATTGAGTACCATAAAAATTTAAACTTACTTAAGACTTGATGTTCTAGAAAGCGGTATTGTCATTGTGGGTTAAAATTTCATTAATGTAATGAACAGTTTTTAGTTAAAAGCATGCATTAATTTCTAGACTGAAAATGTGCAAGTACGAGATTATGTTACTTTGTTATTCGCATATATTGCCATGCCCTGGTCTATACAAATCTTATAAAAATTCTTTTTGCAAATTAATTAATGCAAATGACTGGGCATCCATTTTTTGTAGCAATGAGCTCTTCAAAGTTTTTTTTTTAAATTTGTAAATTTATAAATTTAATTCTCACTTTTGTTTCTTTAGTGTGTGGTGTTGGAGCGCACCTGGCATGTGGTGTTATGCAGTTGACCCAATTACGCCTGGTCACATAAATTTTGTTGCATTGTAATGCACCTTTGCATCGACCAAATTGTCACAAATTCTTTACCTTTTTTTAGTTTTATTAGCACTTTACTTTAATTAAAATAAAACAAAACTCAAATTAACCCAATTTATTTTTTAAATAATTACAATTTTGACTATTGCGGAATGGTGTTTAATCCGCTTGGCACCAAGGTCAGAGTCTCACTGTCCTTGCATAGACCTACTAGCCGTACTCCTACTTACTTCTCCCACCTTTATTTACATCTAAACTTAACAACTTTTTATACAATGTGTTTACAAATAAATAAACAAAATCCAAACTCCAAAATTATTTTACAACATAATGAAATTAATGTTTTCTTTGCACTTCGAAACACGACAATATATTGCAATGACCCTTGCTATACAAATTTATAAAAATTTGCTCAATTCCAAAATTTTACTGCTTTGCTCGGATTCATCCATTTTTTATAGCTATGAGCTCTTTTTCAATTATTTAATTTTAATTAAATTGAAAATTTTCGTGGCGTAAATAGTTAATTTCAAATGTGCAATGTGGTCTTGTAATCGCACGTGGTCTGCACATCTGCCAACGACGGTCTATAAAATTTGTTGCGATGTAATTTTACGCATCGACTAAAAATTATCACAAATTCTTCAACTTTTCGCACTTCTTCAAAATTCTTATATCTATGCTCAATTGCACTTATTAAAATAAAATAAAAACCACCCTTACTTCAAATCAACTTACTTTTATTTTATTAATAATCAAAATTAAGAATTATTATTGCGGGTCGTCCATTCGACGCGAAGGCGTCAGCCTAAATTTCAAGGCCCTCTTTTTTCTACTTTTATTTTTCCCACGTTATTTACATAGTAAATAATTTAACAAAGATTTTTATACATAATATGATAAATAAATAAATAATAAAATTGAATTAAACTTTAAATTAATTTACAAAATAAATGAATTATGATTTTTATGGTTTCAAAACACGACATTTTACCCCCTTAATTTTTGTTGTAGACGCAAAGTGTTTACAATTAAAAATTACCAAGTTGTCGTGCTTCGACAAATAAAATTTTAAATACATCCTAAAATAAATAATAATTACATAAATACAATCAAAATCTCTTGTAATACTCCAGTTAATCAAAAACAAAAATAAAATCTTTTCCGTCGTTAAATAAATGATTCCAAATTAAAATTTCAAGTCAAACTTTCAAATTAAATCAAATAATTTTTCAAATAATCTTTTACATAAATCAAAATCGAATTCATCAACACAAAATTTTCAATTAAATAAAATAATAATCATCACATGTTTTTCATATCAAATCAAGTTAAATAAAATTTAGAATTAAATTGTTTAGGTATTAATCATCATATCAAATAAAAATTACAAATCATAATTAATTATCAAATCAAACCTTCATGTTAAATAAATAAATTCAATAAATTTTTAGAAATAAAAAAAAAACATTGTAATTATAATACAATTATTCCGAATTTTTGTTTTCTTCTCATTCTTTCTTCTCCTGTATTTCCATAAATTTTTTAATAATAATAATAAATTTTTTTTTTTTATTTGACTCCAATATCATACAATCTGTCTTTACAGTGACAATAAGTACTTAATATGACGAACTACAAGACATGTGGAGTGACTTCCCAGTGGTCGTCCTCCTTTAGAGCTATACAGTACAATAACAATTAAGTTACTTTACTACATGTGAAACTGATATTCAAACAAACCCGAAAGTCTTTGAGTTTAACTTAATATTTTATAATTCGAGATTAAATCTGAGAGTTAGGTCTGATGGTTTGAATCGCTTTAGTCGTCTTGGTTCTTCTGTTTTGTCCATAAGTGTGTTTGCAAGTTTGTTGGGATGCACCTGCACTCTTTTACTGTATTTTTCACTATATTCCCGCACTACTTGTCTTATTGACGGTATCTTCAGGTCTTTTTGTATAGTTATGTTTGGTACGTACCAGGGCGCATTCACTATTGCTCTAAGCACTTTGTTTTGAAACCGTTGTAAAATGTCTATATTTGAATTGCTGGCTGTACCCCAAAGCTGGATACCGTACGTCCAAATTGGCTTTAATACGACCTTATATATCAGTAGTTTGTTTTCTTGCGATAGTTGAGATGTTCTACCTATCATCCAGTATAGTTTGTTTAGTTTAAGACCAAGCTGTTTTCTTTTTGTCATTATGTGTTTTTGCCAAGTTAATCTTCGGTCTAGGTGTAGGCCAAGGTATTTTGCACTTTCCGAATGTACGAGTTGTTGTCCATTTAGTGAGACTGCCGGGCAATCTTCCTTATTCAACGTGAATGTAACGTGAATAGACTTGCTTTCGTTGGCTTTGATTCTCCATGTCGTCAACCATTGTTGGATTTTATCAAGATTTATCTGCAGATTTTTTGAAGCCGTTACAGGGTTGGTGTGTGATGCCAAGACAGCCGTATCATCCGCAAAAGTTACAGTTGTTGTCAATCTCGTCGTAGGCAGGTCTGCAGTATGTAGGAGGTAAAGCATTGGCCCCAGTACGCTTCCTTGAGGTACGCCTGATGATATTGGTCGAAGGTCAGTGTACTCGTTTTGGTGTTTAACAAGAAAATGTCGTTCGGACAAGTACGATTTCAGTAATTCGTTGATATCATGTGGAAGGTGTTTTTTCAATTTATAGCATAAGCCAGTGTGCCAAACCTTGTCAAAGGCCTGTGTTATATCAAGGAAGGCGGCGGAGCAATATCTTTTTCCCTCTAAGTCATTATTGATTTTATTGACAATACGGTGAACCTGTTCAACCGTTCCGTGATTGTTCCTAATGCCATATTGGTGATCCGGAATAAGTCTATTTTCATTAATAATTGGTTTTATTTTATTAATTAGAATTTTTTCAAAGACCTTCGACAAAACTGGCAACAGGCTAATCGGCCTATACGAGTTGACCTCTTCCGCTGGTTTTCCGGGCTTTGGCAGCATTATGATTTGCGCGATTTTCCATTCACTTGGGAAACAACCAGTCCTGATAGATGCATTAAAGATCTGTGTGATAGCCTGAATTGACCTCGCCGGTAACTCCTTCAAAACCCTTCCCGTTATCAAATCAAAGCCAGGGGCTTTTTTTGAGTTTAAATCTGATTTGATTACTTGTTTTACCTCGCTAAATTTAATCTTTTTCATAGGTAGGCTCATTTGATAAGGACTTTCAAGATATTCACAAATATCCTTTTCAATTTCTGCAGTTGATTCACTCGGGAAAGATTTGAACACTCCTGCCAGGTGGTTGGCAAATGTAGCAGCCTTTTCCTTATTTGTTTTGGCCCAGTTTCCATCTTTATCTTTAATGGGGGGGATTTCCAGCTGTGGTCTCTTGAGTTTTTTGGCCGCTCTCCAAAGTGAATAATCATTTAATTCGTTAGGCATTAGGTTTTCTAAGTAGCTCTGAATTTCTTGATTTTTCTGATCTGATATTAATTTTTTTAGGTCTTTTGTAGCCTTATTTATGGCCCTTTTATTTTCGTCTGTTCTCATGTTTTGCCAGCGGGTTCTGATTCTTCGTTTTTCAGCAATCATATCCTTAATTACTATAGGACAACTTTCTTCTTTAAGCTTGTTTTTAATTTCTGGGGTAGCTTCCCAAGCAGCTTTTTGAATACTTTTAGTGAGGGTATTCACTGCTTCGTCGATATCTTGTGCGGTTTTTAGTGGTATTTTCAGATCTGTTATTTCATTTAGCCTACTTCTGAACAATTCCCAGTTTGTATGTTTATTGCTGAGCATTGGTTGGCCTTTTGTCAGTACTATTTGTGAGAACATAGTGACTATAATCGCCGAGTGGTCTGCTGCTAGTTCAAAGCATGATGTTGTTTTGCATTCTCTAGTGTTTATGCCTTTAGTTACACAGAAGTCGATAAGATCAGGTTTTTTTCTTGCGATCTGTTGGCCAGTATGTAGGCTCTCCAGTAGATAGGTAGTTCATATTATTTTGGTTCATTGCAGCAAGCATCTGTCTTCCATCGGGTCTAGTTATTCTGGATCCCCACTGCTGGTGTTTTGAATTGAAATCCCCTCCGGCGATGAATTTATTACCCAATGTTTTGAAGTAATCGAGGTATGCTTCTTTCTTAATGACGTGTTTTGGTGGACAGTAAACAGCTGAGATGTTCAATGTAGTTGTTTTTCCTTCTATTGCCACAGTAGTTGCTTGTATTTGTTCTTTGTCATATTTATTTAATTCATAATGATTGATGGTGTTTTTAATTATGATTGCCGTGCCCCCATGTGCTTTTCCATCTGGATGGTTTGTATGGTATACTTTGTACTTATCAAATTTGATGTGACTTTTTTGAGTGAAGTGTGTTTCTGAGATCAATAGAACATCGATTGCATTATTGTGTAAGAAATGTCTTACCTCATGAACTCGTTGACATAAGCCGTTGGCGTTCCACACTCCAATTTTCAATAGTTGTTGCGTCATTATACCGTTCTGTTGACGAGGGCGGTAATGAGGTTACACATTGTCCCCATTTGTGTGATTAATTGTTTTAACATATACTTCAGCTCGTTCATGTCCTCTTGTTGTTGAAGATGATACGTTTCTCCATAAATCTTAAATTAAATTAAATAAATTAAGATTAAATAAAGATTAAATATTAAAAATTAAGATTAAATAAATCTTTTTCTTTGGAATCAACATGTCCGGCATTACTCTCGTGCACCCCATACTTTTCCATATCTTCACATTACTCATCGATCTTTTATTGTTTTTCCTCCTTGATTTTGTTGAACTTTTCCTTTCTTTTATTTTCTCCATTGTTATTGTATTTTGTCCAATTTCCACATTTTTATTTTTTTTTTCTTGTTTAATTCCAAAATTTTCATTTTTCCAGCCAAGTTCTGTTTTTCTTGTAACCGTCAATTTTTCATTTTATTGTTCAAGTTTTATTTTTCTTGTTGTAACCGTTAATTTTTCATTTTTTAATATCTATTATTTTTTCGTTTATTTTCTTTATCTGATTTCCGTTATTAATGCAGCATTTTAAAATATTCCTTATCTTCATTAACTTTTGTGGAGCAAACAACCTAATAATTTAAAATTTTTCTTCTTTAATCATTATCTTATTCACCACTTTATTAATTTTCATTTTAGTAACCCTATTCTTCTTTTTCAAAACTTTTTTATCAATTGTGCTTTCTCCACTTTCCATTACTGACTCTGATTTTATTATTTTTTTATTAACCACATTAAGTTCCGGTTCTACTTTTTCATTTATTCCACTCCTTCCCTTGTCTATGTTTTCTATTATTGTGTCTATTTTATTAATTAAGTTTTCATTTTTTTGATCCATTTTTTTGTATTATTCGAGTCGTGTTTTTGTCCATATCACTCATAGTTTCTTTTATTGCATTTTTCCATTCGTTTATGTTTTTGTTTATTTCATTCATGTTTTCTTTCATTGATTTTGTACTTTCGTATAATTTTGACATAACCGTTGCATCATTTTCATTGTTTGTTCTTCTTGTGTATCCGACATTTTAGTTACTCCTGCGATTTTTATCGTTTTTGTTTATAATTTTCATTACAAATTTTATTATTTATAATCCTAGGGTCAAATTTGCGGGTTCAATTTTCGAGCTCCACGTTGTCAGCGTCATTTAATGCAATGAAATTCGAAATTTTTCAAACCCCACGTCTGGGTGACATTAAATGCAATGACCCGAGCTATGCAAATCTATTGAAATTTGCTCAATCAAAAATTATTCTATGCTCGGATTCATCCAGTTTTTATAGCTATGAGCTTTTCTTCAATTATTTAATTTTAATTAAATTGAAAATTTTTGTGGCGTAAATATTTAATTTCAAATGTGCAACTTTTACTTTGCAATGTGGTTTTGTAATCGCACGTGGTCTGCACATCTGCCAACGCCGGTCTATAAAATTTGTTGCGATGTAATTTTACGCATCGACTAAAAATTATCACAAATTCTTCAACTTTTCGCACTTCTTAAAAATTCTTATATCGATGATCAATTGCACTTATTAAAATAAAACAAAGACCACCCTCACTTCAAATCAACATTTTAACTTTATTAACAATCAAAATTAAGAGTTATTATTGCGGGTCGTCTATTCGACGCGAAAGCGTCAGCCCAAGTTTCAAGCCCCTATCTTTTCTACTTTTACTTTCCCAGCCTTATTTACATAGCAAATAATTTAACAAACATTTTTATACACAATATGATAAATAAATAAATAATAAAATTGAATTAAACTTTAAAATGATTTACAAAATAAATGAATTATGATTTTTATGGTTTCGAAACACGACAATATGTTTTCTTTAATTTAGGATTAACACCAAATATTCTTAGATGAATTTTTTTTTTTAAATATATAAAATATATTTCTCTTCGACGTTATTATCCATTTACAAAAAATTGATTGGTTTACTCTCTATGAATGTAGTATGCTACTATTAATGAATATTAAAAATATAAAATTGGCATTAAAGATTGAGCAGATCAGTACTTAGCAACGATACCAATATGTAAAATAGGTAGTCTAAACGTGTCAACATAGATATTCATATTTTTAAAATAAATTTCAAACAACTACAGTTAACATTGCCTACATAAAATCATTTTTGTACTTTAGACTTTAGAGTGGTCTTAAATCTCAAAAATTGAAAAAGATCGAGCAGCTATGGGCCTTCTAATATGCTAGCATGTCGTATAATTCAATATAAGATGGTCGCTTCGCTATTATAACCCTTCTAAGTTAAACCAGGAAGATTATATAGCTAAATCAGCCATATCGGATAGACGACATTTGTTAGAAGAGGTCTCTCGAGAGTATAATTTGAATTTACTAATATATTGCATGAAAAATTGTTTTTCATTTGGTCAATATGTCTTTGTTAATTCAGCAAGCTATAGACGCAGATTTCAATATAACTTTTTACAATTTATTATTGAAGCAAAATGCTATGAAATTTTTTATGCTCTAGAAAAAGTTATTTTGCTCCAAATTTTTTTGATCAAAAAAATATTATAGTATTTATCTGCCATTGAATCATTTATTACAATATACGTAAGCTCAGCTTTTAAAAAACTTTATGTGGTGTACTATATTATAGTGGCTAAATATATTATGTATACGATTTTGTTATAAATATTTAAATTATTTTTATATTTCAAATCAATAAGTTTCACATGTTAGCAGCAAATGTAATTTTAGTAGCCTGTCGTCAGCAAATCCGTTAAGATCAAAATACAAAATTGATTGTATATTTGAAAAATAAAAAGTAGAGGTAACTTCACTTACATTTTTAATTTTATACATTAATTTAATTCTAAATATTTTTTAATTTGAACTCATTTACATTATATAAAAATTATTTGTAAACTGCTAACAATTTGGCATTAATTGCATTTTAGTTTAAAAAAAAAGTGTAGAAAGTATAGGTTTCTATCACTGGAGGCTTGGCCATCCAAAGATAAGTGTGCAAAAATACAAATTTAGTTTTAGTATGCAGAAAAAAAAATTGTGCAGCAAATCCTATCAAGAACGTCTGGCGTTTTGCATATTGGGCAGCGAACGAAGGCACTTTAAGTTTCTATCCTAAGTTCAAATTTCAACCTCGACAAAAAATCTTAAATTTAAACTCTCAGTAGGAACTCTGAGCTTATCCTTCATACCACCCGATATGCAAATTTTTTAAGTGGCCGTTCATTTTATATTTTTGTTTAGTAGATACTATAAATAAATAAATTATATTATATAAAATAACAGCTTGAAAAATTTTTTACCATAGGTGGATTTCAATTCTACAGGCAAAAAGCATTATAAATAATCTTAGCTACTTTGGTTCTCTGATGACAAATTTCATATATTTTCTTATTTTCAATTTTAAAATAATGTTTTTAGTTTTACATGTCAACAGGTGTACAATTGTAACATCTACCATGCATAAAAAGCCGCCAATGAAAAGTTTTGAATTTCACATGCTATATTTGACAACCATACTAATTTTTTTATTCAAAATAGGTGCAATTTACGTTTTAAATAGAACAAAAAAGTAGAACAAAAAAAATGGAACAAGAAAGTGTATTTTTAACTAAATTGTTGTGATTCTAATTTGCATAACAGTCTTCCAATTGTAGTCTTTTACGATATCTGATACAAAAGGATGTAAACCGACTTTATTTGCATAAAAAAATTCTTATTTTCTATAGGATTGCAAAGCTTTTTTCATAGAAGTTTTCCTAACTCGTAAGACATCAACAGTAACAGTAATGTTGAAAATTAAAGTTTCTACCTTTATTTCTATCTTATGAACTGCAGCCATTATCGTTGCTGATTGTCTATTATTCACAAAAATAAGAGACGCCTACAGGTTAAACTGGATAACTTCTAACGTTAGCGTTAACGTTTCAATGTTATCTGAAAAATATCGTATTAAAATTTGACAAACCCAACGGTAGCAAAAATTACTTAAAAATATAAAAACTTTTAGAAAGTAATAACGTTTAATTTAAACAGCGTTAACAACTTTTACGATTTTGATGTGATTTAAACTTGAAAATTAATTTTTTAAGAAAATGACGTGAACGATTCGTAAAAGTTTTTAAAATCTCCAAGTTAGAAAAGTTAAAAATCGTTGGTGTTAAAGCTTGCCAATTTGATGAGATATTCCGATTATTGTCGATTGTCTTTTCGTAAAATATTTAATTATTTTTAGATGGTTTTAACTATAACCGAAGATGCCTTTAAGGTTCCTCGCAGTATGTTGGTGGCAACAGGATTATGGCCTTTGGAAAATAGGACTTGGTGGTATAAATTAAAAACGCTAATTTCTTGGGTGGCAGTTCTGGGGCTTAGTTTAACAATGTGGATGGAATTTTTTAACGATCTTCACGATTTACATAAACTTTCGGGTATTATTTATATTCTCGTTTCTTTCATGAGTGCCATTATCAAACAAGTTGGATTTATTTTAAATCACAAAACGTTAGAAGAAACACTGATTCATTTGAAAAATCCGGTATTTACCTCGCACCCTGAAGATTTGGACCATTATATGGCTAGCACTGTTAAGTTCTCTACACGACTTGCAGAAACTTATCGTTTTTTAGTTGGATTATGTGTCATTTTGATAGGAATTTTTCCGATTATTGATAAAAAGCCATTACCGTTTCCTTTTCCATACGACGTCGGCAATTATCAAGTTTTAATGTACATTTTTCAATTAACCTGTGAAAGTATAGCTGCTTGGAATCACTCTTGTTTAGATACCATTTGTATAAGCTTAATGGGCATCGCATCAGCACAGTTAGATGTCTTGGCAGAGAAGATTATTCGAATTAAAACCATTTCGAAGTTTTATGTAGACGATAAAAAACGCGATGAAGTTATTTTAAAGCAGTTGAAACATTGTGTAGATCACCATCTTGCTATTATCAAGTAATAATGACGTCATTATATGTAATATTCGGTTTAATGTTTAAAATATGTTTGTAGGCTCATAGAAAATATTGAAAAAATCTTTAGTGTTGGAATTTTAGCTCAGTATCTGGCTAGTAGTGTAATTGTTTGCAACACAATATTCCATTTTATTTTGGTAAGAATATCAAAGGAAGGATTTTTATGCAGTCAGCAATAGTGTTTTTTAATGTTTAGATACCGCTGTCGCTCCAGTTCGTCATGTTAGTAAATTATTTGATTTGTATCATGATTCAATTATACATTTACTGTTGGTATGGAAACGAAATTCTAACTAAAGTAAGTAGGTAAACCACAGAAATGCAATAGATAGTATATTAAAATGGATCGCACGTTACCAAAAAGAACACATTATGTGGATTGATACACAATAACAGGGTTCGTGGTGGATAGAAATGTGTAAATCAGTAAAGCTATATCTAATTTACTGAATGCCGAATGTGTATACCATCTGCTATAATAAATAAAAATAAAAATATGACTAATAGTCATATTTTCAAATCAATATAACCAGATTTCCCACATTATTTCCTTATGTCGGGTATAAGGCATCCGTAATAGCATAAAAACTGATGTTTCTGCATAAAAAGTTGGCGCTCAATTTAGATTATTTACTTATTTATTTGGAAAATAGCTGGAAGCTGCGGTGGCTATATTTAGAAGAATAAAAATAACCATAAATACGTGAAGGAATAAGATTACCTTAGAATTGCCTATAATTTTGTTGTGCGTGCAGCAAATGAAGTAGGCTCACGAAATAAACACTATTAACAATCAAATCTAATTTGGATGGTAATATTGCCGAAAATTATGTTTATTTGCTCCAAAAAACATCCTTCATATTAATTGGAAACTATCAGCTAAGCGCAGTATAATGAAAATTTATTAGAAATAAAGAAAATTCATTAATAATGGCAAATAATTAAATTTTCAAGTTAGAATTTTTTGCAGACTCTTCAAGTGGGGGATGCATGTTACACGTTTAATTGGTACGATTACGGATTACCAGTTCGCAAATACATTTTTATTATCATGGAGCGATCAAAAAGGCCGTCGTGTGTAACAGCTTTAAAATTTACTTCAGTATCGATAAAATCGCTAACCACCGTAAATAAAACCTTTCGTTACCTTTTCTATATTATTTATATTTTATTTTTCAGATTATGCAGTGGTCCTATTCTATGTTAACGCTTCTACTTAATATGTACAAGAAAGAGTAAACAGAAATAGCCAATTGTTGTTAATGTATCTCACTGAATAATTGAATAATTAATGTAATGCAATTATTATTTATGTAGAACACTTGAGTGCATACTTAACTAATTTGTATTTTTCAAATACTTATTCTAGTAGTTATGTGTGTATTTATAATTAAGAGAAACAAGCAATAAAGTGCCAGCAAACATTTTTCTTCTACAGAATACCGCAAAGTTAAGGTTTCCACTGAAAATTCTAAATTTGAAATTATATTCAAAAGTTCAACACATTGGGAGATAACAATGTAAACATTTATATTACGATGTTTTCTGTATTAGAGCAAACCCTAGCTTGATTTAGGTTTTGCGAGAATTATTTATATCTTTAAAGCATTAATGTATTAAAAATTACTTGTAAAGTTATCGTTTATAATTACGATAAAATAAATTCAAGTTTGATTAGGCGAAGATAATAATTGTTGTATAAATTGAAAGATAAGAAATCAAATAGAATTTATGGTGTAAATGAGAATATTTTATTACTATTATTTCTCTTATAAGCTTATATCCCAAGAATATAAGCATATGTAATTGTAAAATATTTATTCTCACCCCAAAATTATTTCATATAAGATAATCTTCTTGGGTATTAGGAGATGTAGTACAAATAAAAACAAACGGAAAACGTCTACTTAGTTTCGATTTTAATTAAATTATCCTCAAGACTACAAAAAAAGAGAGACAGGCAAATTAGACGGGTACGAGTCGCAACAAAAAACATACGGATTTTACCTCGTCACCCAGGTGTTGAACGCTTTTTCAAAAAACTACAATACATTACACAGGCATGAGCGTAAAGGTGTAAAGACGGTGTGAACACTACATATATAAGTTCGGTTACTGTTGCGTATCCCATCCCAAGAATTGAACTTTTTCCTATTGACTATTGGAAAAAGAACAATTTTCTGAGTATATTAACACAAAATTTTTTTAGGATTATGCAATAGCTGTCGAAATAATGGCATTTTAAAATTACGAAAAGCAGGGAGATGTAATATGATACACCCCGATGCGTGACGGTCGGTCTTACGTTGAGGTCCCTGCTCTTCATTTTGTTGACGGTACGTGTGCTATGATATACTCTTAATGTCTCAGTCGCGGTCGACACACTTTTTCATTCACGAGCGAGCCTCAGAGCAAGCAACACGTGCCTACAACAAATAACGCAAGATGACAAGACGTCTAGACTTGCTGGACGTGCTGGACTTGAGTACCAGCAATGGTTACCGAAGAACGGCAGATAACCAGCCCAAGCCAACGAAGTTCAGGCACAAGCAGTCGGCGCGTCTCAACCGAGGCCCCGGATTACCTTGCGACGCTGATGAGCCAAAGGGCCCAGCTAACCAAGAACATAGAGGAGCTGATGTCCGAAGCCAGCGACCTCGACGAAGAAATCGCGAGCCTTTCGGGAGAATCTACCCCTTCATCTCCGGAGATAGGCAACACTGCTAGCGACAACTCTAGCGCAAGCATCGAGGTCGACCAAGAAGAAGGGGGCTTCCAGGTCGTTCGAAAGAAAAGGCCTAGAAAGAGATCCATAATCTCGTCCACCGAAAACCTACATGAGACGAACAGGTTCTAACCTGACGAGACCGACAGCTTTCTTTCTGGGGAACAAATCGGAACGGACCAAGAGAAAAGAAGCAAGATAAACCTTAACACAAAGGTGGGAAACGCAGCACAGGGAGCTGCGCAGACAGTCAACGTAAGTCCACCTAAACCCCAACATGACGCAGGACCGGCCTCCAAGAACAACAAGCAGCCAGAAACCTCTAGACCGGTCAACATTCGAGAAGAAAGGGTGCCTCCAATCATCCTTAAAGAGGTCTCAATATGGACGAAACTGAGATTGGCTCTCAAAGACAATGGCATCAGCTACAGAAAGGTCACCAACGTAGCTGAGGGACTCTCCGAGTCGTACTCAGGGGCCTACATCAAAATGTGGATATCACATTTCACATTTCACGCTCACCAGCATGCACAGAAAGCGGGACAGAAAATCTTTACCCCTGCTCCTAGTAACTAGGGAAGTGGAAAATCCAAACAACAAAACCCGCACGACCCAATGCCACCGATGCCAAGGATTCGGATACGTGCAGAGAAACTGCAAGGCAACACCAAAGTGTGTTAAATATGCCCAACCACATTTAACTACAACTTGTGTGAAACCAAAAGGCACTCCAGCTACTTGCGCAAACTGCGCAGGCGCCCATCTAGCAAGCTACCAGGGATGCCCAAGGTTCTCAAAGCTACCAAGGAAAAATCACCCTCAACAGCGTTACGAGCCAGCCAGAAGGATCCAACATCGGGACCGAGTTGAATCCTCAACGAGATCCAACACGATCGCCGCACTCACGGCTCAACTTTTACGGCACAACATAGACGGCAAGGTAATTGCAAGCATTGTGGAAGGCATGCTAAATCACCTTGCGGCACCATCACCTAAGCCACGACAATCTCAAACTTCACAGCGGAAGACTGCCTTCCTCAACCCTGCACTTCAAGAAGACGGTTCGACGTCTCCCGAGCTCAGCTCGTAAACATTCCAAAGTCAAGAACAACCAACAGATGAAGGAGCATAGATACATAGATATCGGCACTCTACTGTGACAATTCATGATTTCGATTTCGAGTCGCGGTCGACACCCGGACGAGTTCTATGGCTTCGAGTTTCACCCTTGGCCAGTTCTGTCATTCTTCAGCCATATTTTTAAATTGTTATGCGTAAGGTGAAAAAATAAAACAGGCCCGGATGACGCCTGTTTTGCCAGGCCGAAGGCGCCTTCCGGGCCTGTTTTATTTTTTTGCCTTACTCAACAACGGCTAATCATACAGCCGTGTTAAAAGGTGTATCTAAAATACATGTAAATTTTACATTTTTAAAATAGATTTTTTCTCGAAAACTTTTGCGTTATCCTAAAAGTTCTAGTATGCTTAGAAAAGTGTCCTTTTACATATTTTCAATAGGAAAAAGTTAAAATCGTGGGATGGAATACGCTACAGATCCCATAAGTTTAAGTAATTACTTATGTAGGTATATGTGTAAAGACCCGAGATTAAGAATCTCAATTTTGCTCTCCGAAAATTATTTGATAAAGCTTTTTTTATTAGTTTTATCATCAGCTTCGTTCTCTTCCGAAAAATACCATTTCAGCAATACCCGGTTTCAGCAACGTCAACTTAGGAATTTAATCTTAGATTGAATATTTAATCATAGATTAAATCCGATTTGGGTTGCAGCAATATAATTTTTAACACAAGTTAAGTTCAATCCATGATTAAGGTAACTATAGATTAAATCGGTAGTTAAGACGATTTTAGGTTGAGGCAACGCCAACGTTAATTTGTGCTTAACACAGGTTAAATACGCAAAATATTTTATTACAGGTTGACCAGTGATTAAAGTTTTATTGAATGTGAATTTCATAATAAATACCAATTTAAAAAAAAGTTATTTATACTCTATAAAAGTGAACTTGTAATTAGACAGGTAATATACCTATAATAATAAAAAAATGTTTTTAGAAAGTTAAATTAAAAAAAAAATGTTTCATCTATCAAGAAGTAGTGATGATGAGGAAATAGGTGTATATATATAATACTTCCTGATAAAAGAAACCCTTTCGCATTATATACGGTGACGGAATTTAAACTGCGTTACAGATAAGTTATAATCAAGTTTATTTGAGCCAGATACAAATCGAAGTAAATCATTGTCCGGGATGCTCTAATTCCTACTAACGTTGAGATTTTATGCAACGGGGTCTTTCCAACAGCTTTTCGGGGTACAAGACGACTTCTATGATGTAAATGACATAGAAGAAGTAGAAATAAACATTTCATTCACTCAAAACAACTCAAATACAAGTGCATGCATTGCATTGATCCCCAGTAATTTTTAAGAACTTTTTATAAATAAATTTTTTTATTGTTTTATGAACATAAATTCGTTTATTATCAAATTAACAATGTATTATTTATCATCAATTACACTAGGGAACAATTTTTTTCTGGGGTATACTTTTATTTCATTTATTTTCAATATCTAAAAAAAGAAAATTCGTATTCCGTAGACCAGAATTACCCAAAATTCTCACATTACCTCACTTCATGATAACTTTTGAACTAATGAACTACTATGAACTTGGCGTGGTTGTTGATTCAGGAGTACCAATATAACCATATTACACGTAATCGGAGATTACTAATTATAGATTGGAAAACGTTACTGCTGAAACCGGGCATTAAACTCTCATCGTATTTGAACTGAGTACCTTAGAATAAACAAATTAAACAAAATATTAAAATAATGAATTTTAACTGTTAAGTAAAGAATACATATTTATATAGAAAAATAATATTTAAAAACAATAAAAACAACAATTAATAATTAACATTTAACAAGTTTGGGCTTTGGAATATTTGAATAAAATATTATATTATAAAATATTGAATATTTGGTAAAATTTGAAAATTATTTTATTCATTTAACCTTAAAAATTTCATTTAGACACGTGACATTGTTTAGTTTAGTTATTTGGTTCTATTTGTTAAGTCACATTTAATTTTAAGTAATTTTTTTAATTTCTTGTTTTTTTAATTTTAATAACAATTTTTTCAATTTTGTTCGGTATATTTTTCTTGCTTTTTTTATTTTATTTTTACGTTTTTCTTATGTTAAATACGACTGACGATCAATAATAATTGTGAAATAAGGGCCTTTATATCGTATATAAAGTTTTTAATTTAAAATTTTCATCATTTTTATAACGTATTTTTTTCAAATTTTCATATTCTTGTTTATTTAAATATTCTAAGTCAAAACCTGTTAAATGCTAATTATTGTTGTTTTTTAAATATTATTTTTCTATGCAAGTATATATTCTTTACTTAACAGTTAAAACTCCTTATTTTAATATTTTGTTTAGTTTGTTTATTTAACATTACATACTACTAACTACCACACTATCAACTTAAAAATTAATTTTTTAGGTTATTTTTCTGTTATGAGTACCGTAGTTGCTCAGCTAACTTAGTAAGCTACAATGGACCCCCTTTTATGAATTTAAATTAATTTAATCAATTAACTTATTTTTTATTTATTTATTTAACAATTTTGTTAAAAATTATCGTAAAATATTTGCCTGAATTTATATATAATATATTTGAGCACCTGATTGAAAATCATTAAATATTAAGAAAAACTATTAAAAATATATTTGAGTCATCTTGAATGCATGAATTCATTAAATATTAATCAAATACACAGTTTTGTCCTAGTATGAAATTTAAAAATGTCAATCATCTCAAATATCAAATGTCTTATTGCGCTTGCTGGTTAGATCATTAAATTTACTTAATATAATTTGCAATTATCAGTTGTACATAATCTTAAGAATGATAAATCAATAAACTTGAATTAATCAACTTAAGGATAAGATATACGCAGCTAACTTTGATTCACGAACGCGAGGGGGCTTATAAGCTCGTTGTATTTTATAATTCGCGGGTAGACAACACGTTTAACAAATTTTTAAGTCATCTAACTTATTATTGTTTTACCGATACGCGTCGCTATTTCTAACATACGATCGCTAAGCTCCTCCTTTTAAAATACGAAAATTACCCTCTCTGTTATTTAGTTTAAAAATTTTATCAATTGTAAGAGCGGGGAGAATTTTCAAAGGTTTAAGTATTTTTATACTCGTACATATTTTATGTTTGGTAATTTTATACAAATTTTTAGTTTCCTAGAACTAAACGTATACAAAGCTGTTGGTGATTTAAATGATTTTAAAAATAACACCATTTTTATATGAAATCATATGTTTAAGATAAATTTAATAAGATCATTATCAAAAATTATTAACACTAAAATAAGTATAAATGCATATAAATTTGATATAATATTATAATTTCGCACTTGTTCGACTATATAACATTAATAAAATTTTTCGTAATCGTATAAAACTAAGCTCAATGCAACTGGAATTTAACCTTGCAAGGAGAGATATGCATAAAACTCGATCTCACTTTACTTTTGCAGTTATCCGACAATAATTACTATGTCATGAGATCACTGTTCAAAATGATTTAGATTATATTGTTATAAAATGTTATATTTAAAAATGCAAAAATTAAAATTTTACTATAATTACAAAAATTTAAATGCATTGTTATACAGAACACATAATATTATTTGATAACTCTTATAATACTGAATGGCATTTGAAATCATTGGGCAATCAACCATAAGTGTCTAAATATCCGACAGTTTTGTGGATAAATTAAAAATATTTATTTAAATCTGATGAAGGAATTACACATTCGTCTTTTATCACTATTGCTGCAAAAACTAATAAGACAAAGTAAAAACTGAATTTTCTATTAAAAAAATCGACGAAAGCATTATTTATTCTAAGATGAATATTAAATTTTCACAACCGATTTAATTCTTCTATTACCATTATATGAATTTGATTTTACTATGATTATTTTTTATAAAAAAAGTACCCAAAGACCGGAACCAAGGGGCGGAAGGATTTCCCAGATGCTCCCTAGCAAAACTAAAACATTTTCGAAATTATATTATAGTTTAATTCACTACCGTAAAATGGGGTGACTTTGTTCAATTTAATTTGTATTTCGCATATAGTATTAGATTTGATTGTTAATAACTTTAAAGTTAAAAAATACCAAACGATTGGTGATGGCATGCAGAGACGACTTTATGCTAAAGAGAAATTAATTTTTTGTAATACGCGCAGTAAAAAAATAAAAACTTGCTGATCAACTTTACACCTCGAGTAGGGCCACTTTGAACTCGCCCCTCCTGAAAATACGTTTAAAATGCAGAGAACCTGTCTAGAGTGATTACTTTCGCTTCATGTTAAAATCGGTGTTGTAGTTTTTGAGTTATAACAGATATTGTTTTGGGGGCGACTTTGATCGAAGTCTTTTTATTGTATTAGGTGTTTATTTTCATAAAAAATACATATTTTTGTATAAAAAAAAATAAATAAATGCTTGTACGTTTATACCTAAATATAATTTTGCAGTACATTTATTAAAAACTTAAATGAATAGCTGAATAGCTTCATCCAGTTGGCCTTGTGAGTAATGCTTATAATCCTTAGTTCCGGATTTCCTCTTATAGACTCGGACCATCTGAAGTCAAAAATTGCCAAAATTTGCTCAAAATAACCAAAAAACTATTAAATATAAGAATCAAAGTCGCCTCTTAGTTTATGATCAAAGTGACCCCACGACGGTTTAACAAGATTTTTAACCACATGATAATTTTTTTGTAATGTTTATTTGAGATTATATGTTCTCAAGACATACCTGATTAAAAATATATAATTAAAAAATGCTATAAAAACCTTTGCACATTTGAAGCTATAACTACTAAAAAAATCTTCTTAGGCCGATGACCGGCGTTTTTGATCAATTTATTGCACGTTACTTTATAAAAAAAACTATTTTCACAATGATTTTAAGATCTGTAGGCGTGGACGTAATTAATGCAATTAGCGGTAATTTTAAAATGTACCAGTGGGGCTGCAGTTTGCAGAAAAGGCAGTTATCAAAGCCGCACCGTAATATCAAAGTCGCCCCACTTTACGGTACAAACAAAAAGAGGATCTACAAAACTTACTTCAAAAAATGTAAAGTATTCGTGGTATAATAATAGAATTTATTTATCTAATTAATGCGTTTTGCGATTATACAGTAGTACTTCGATAATCCGGACGTCGATAATCCTGATCCTCAATTCAATTCAATTCCAGCGCAAATAAAATTATTATTTCTATAGAACAGAAAGAAACCTCAACATTAAATTTGAAAAAACTTTTAACAACTTTTGTCGCAAAAAAAACTAGAAAAGTTAAAATTTGATTTTTTTTAGTTTTATTTTTGTTAGAAAAGGTTTTTTTTAATAAAAATATGTAAATCAGTATTTTTTTAAATATCGCGGATTTTTGTTTCTCAGCTCAGCACTGCTATATAAATGGGGGGGGGGGGAGCACTGATAAAATTTTGCCTAGAGCGTCAAATATTCCAGCGCCGGTCCTACTTGTGCTATTATAATCTAAACACCACGCGGGAATAATGAATGTTTTTTGATTTTCTTCAATTAGTCTTTTGCAATCCAAAGAGAAAACATTTTTTTGTGGCAATATTGATATGAAAACTATTTTATTTGTGTAATAATTAAAGAAAGCATTAAATAATTAAACACGAAACAAAGTGCTCTTGAAAAATGGAAACCTAAGAAAAAAATACAAAGATGAAAATGTATAAAACGATAACAAGACCGATTCATTACGGAAGAAATAAAAAATAAACATTTGAATCACTTATTTTCTATTGATTGTACAAGAAAATTCTTATAAAAAATTATTTATTTTTGCATTTACACTTTATTCTATGTTTTTTTAAATAGAATTAAAATTATTCTACCGCCAGTAAAATTATGCGAATTATAATTTTTATGAAATGTTTTGTAAGCATCTAAAAAGTAAACACATATAAGCCACATGATATACAATGGATTTGAAATGCATATACCCCACTACAAAATATTTC
Organism: Cantharis rustica; assembly: GCA_911387805.1. Lineage (NCBI taxonomy): Eukaryota > Metazoa > Arthropoda > Insecta > Coleoptera > Cantharidae > Cantharis > Cantharis rustica. The sequence goes on along the minus strand of OU426877.1, from coordinate 25,729,733 downwards.
TAGATGCACGCAAGAATTTCTGACATTGTAAAGCTCACGATATTAATGAATTATTTGGACGATTGCATTGCACAAAACAGAAAACTGTGCGCTCAAAAGTGCATACAATATAATAACCATCTGTGTGCTATTGACTGAACTATAATGTTCCATTTTATCTAAAATTATTTGAATTCATCAATTATTTTCAATTTCATTTTTAATGCGTTATAGGTAACATAAATTGTTGAAAATTTTTGTACGAATTCATTTATAGATGTACATTCTTTAAATAAGTAAAATTTTATTAATTGATAATTATTTTCATGTTTTACAACAAATATTATTGTTATAAATACAATTTTTGAGTTCAAAAACCCCGCTAAGCAATCCTTATAATGTCACAAATATTATCTCAAAATTTTGAACCAATCCGTCCAGTCGTTTTTTAAATAGAGTTGTAGATGTGATTTAATTTTGCACCTGGTCAATTTTTTTTTTTTTTTTATTAATAATTCTTGGTTAGTAATCATTTCCTCTACTTTAATTTTTGTTAAATAAATTACAATTATAGTATTTAAAGAATTTGAATTCTAAATTTCAAAATTTGCCAAAAAAAATTATGGCTAAGCAATCCTTAATTCATCGTAAATATAATTCCCAAATTTGAAAAATATCTATTCAGCCGTTTTTGAATTGTTCTTGTAGATGTAAGAGCGCGCCGTAAAATCCTAGCCTTAAGAATGAAGCAGTTCTAACAAAGAAAATATAATTAGTACGGATTATTTAACAGATTAAATTTTCATCGGTAGTAGGAAATTTCTTACCGGAAAATTAATAAGCTTCAAAGAGTATTAAAAGTAACAATGTTTTATTAAACTATAATTTGATACTATAATAAATTTTACAGTTTAAAAATCTATTTATTTACTACCGTTACGTAATAGCTAACCTCTTTAAACTGATGTGAGTTACATAATGAGCCACTTTAACACACTTGTGCGGAAAGTGACCTACTTTCAATATCGGTAAAAAAATGTACTAGAACTTAAAATTTTGTATGTTTTACGTGTGGAAACTTGTAATTATTGTACACATGCGTTCGATATTGACTTACTTTCTACACTGATCACGTAAACTACTATTGTTAGAACTCTTTGCTAAAATAACTTTTTTAAATTTAAATTGATATATCCGCAAGTAGATATATTATCATGTTAAATTTGCTGCTTATAGGTTTTTCTTGTAGGTTTACTTGTATGCTTTCAGTCTGTAGGCAGTACTATGTTCGATCTTGCATGACAAACTAAGAATGACAAGCAAATAACAAAATGTAGTATCTGTGGACTCGGCTGCAATTCGTTTTGCATGACAAACTTAAAAAGACAAGTAAAGCGTTGTCTGTGTCGACCTTTAATCAATTATTAAATTTGACACATTGAGAAAAATTTGAAAACATTCGTGAACTCAACGCAAGAAAGTGAGAATTCTAGATAATAATAAACTTTGTACAAATAAACCAAATTTTATTACAACCGTTTATCTGGATTTTAAGAAAAACTAAAAAGAAAACATATTATTTCGAAAGAATTAACATTGGGAGAGTGAATTATTTATTCAAAAACATGAGTGGGAAAGTAGCTTTAATATTAAATTTTAATCCCGTCTATAGCTTTAATACGAAACATATTATATAAGTTTTTTGATGGATATTTTGTTGACCCGAAAAAAGTAATGTGACTTTTGAATGATTTATTACAGTTATACTCGTGCTTTTAGTTTCGAAAAGTTGCATTTTACATACATCATTTTCTAACACGGTAGGTACATGTTGTACGAATTAGTATAAAAGGCTCTCGTAAGTTCCTATAAAATTTTCGGAACAAGTACAATCAATACATTCTTAATCGTAAATCAATAAGTCATATTTATCAACTATCTTCGCAACCTCATTAGTCAATCAAGGTAAATATATTATTTCTAAATAAAAAATAGTACTTAGTAGTAAATGTTAATGATAGATGAGGTTAATATAACGTTATTATTACAGTGTAGATTTGTATAAGTAGTTTTTCGTACAATTCTTTTTATATTGTAGATTTTTAAGACAGTTGCTGCGGTACTGGGGGGAAGGGGGAGTGCTGCATACCTCCCAAACTCCCAAGTATATCTGTCACCTATATGTCGTAGCAATACTCATAAGGGGGTTTGGACTACTCTCCAGTATACCATTAATTATATGAAATTTCATTTGGGTTATTAAATTAATTTATTGCAATATAGGTAAAATTACACTTTGACCCCACATTTCTAGTCGTTGTCCCTCTATTATAATAAACGACTATTATAAAATACTACATACATTTTATTTAATTTATTAATACTATTTATTCTAATTAAGTGCTTATTACTTTTTTATAAAAATTAATTAGCTAAAGGAATTAACATTGCAAATAAATTAAAAACAAAAGCAATAAAAATGTATAAAAGATAGATTAGACAATTTTAACAATTAAAAATTAATCATCATAATGAAATAAAAATGATATATTAAATTAAACGTGGTCCATTTTAAAAAAACTGCAAGTTTAAAAATATAAAATAATAAAAAAACTTAGCTGCATACAGGTAGATTATAAAAATTTATAAATTTACAAAAAAAACAGATAACACTAAATAAATTAAAAAGCTGAAAAAGTGGATTTTCCATTTTGCATTACTAAGATATAATTTATAAATTATAAAAATTATTCAATTTCAGATGGGTTTGAGTAACAATGCAGATGGATTCCGAATCCCTCAAAATATGATGTTGTTAACAGGATTATGGCCTTTGGAAAATAGAAGCTGGATTTATGAAATTAAAAATATAACTTCCTGGTTGTCAATGATATTACTGAGTATTACAATGTGGATTGAACTTTTGTGCAATGTTACTGATTTATCGAAAGTATCCCAAATACTTTACATTTTGGTTACATTTATGAGTGCAATTATCAAACAAGCAGCGTTTTCGTACTACGGAAAAACATTTATAGCATTATTGAACCACCTGAAGAATCCACTATTTACATCATATCCTGAAGGGTTTGATTACTACATGGTAAAAACAATAAAAAAATCAACATTAGTAGCAAAATCTTATCGGGTCTTAGTCGGTTGTTGCGTAGTATTAATGGGAGTGTTTCCAATTTTTGATCAAAAACCATTACCTTTTCCATTTCCTTACGATTTTGGCAGTTATCGCTTCTATATGTACGCCTTCCAATTATTTTGTTTAAGCATTTCGGCGTGGAACAATTCTTGTTTGGATTCGCTTTGCATAAGTTTAATGGGTATCGCTTCTGCTCAATTAGACATTTTAATGCAAAAAATTCGTTATATTAAAGCCGAAAAAGATTACTGTGATGATAACGTCGGAAGTAGCGACAATGAACTTGTTATGGAAAAATTAAAACAGTGTGTTAACCACCATCTTGCTATTATAGAGTAAATACGATTACCTTTGAATGTTAAATTTTTATATGCTCTTCTTTTAGGCTTGTCAAATATACTGAGAGGATTTTTACTATTGGAATATTTGCTCAATTTTTAGCTAGCGGTATAGTCATTTGTAACGTCCTGTTTCATTTCATTTTGGTAAGCACTCTAATGTGAAGTTATGAAATTATTAATAGCTATCGAGCAGTGGTAGGGATTGGAATCCCTCAAAAGTAATCGTAGGTTTATAACAATAACGGCCACTTGTATAGTGCTAGTTTAACAGCCGTTTAAACCAAATTTAACTTAAAACCAGGTTTAACTATTTTTTCACCTTGTTCAGTCATAGCTTAAGCATTAAACTAGGTTTGAACCAAGTTTAAGTTAAACCAGCAAAGTTGATGGTTTAAGAGCAGTTTATAGTTGAAACAAAACCTAGATATTCACAAGCATTATATTGTATTTTTAAAATGAACTTTTTGGGAGAATAAATGTGCAAGCTATATGCAATGCAAAATTAAAAATTAGAAATCTAGTTTGTAGATGGCCAAGTTCTAGTCATGATTCTACTATTTTCAATAATACTCTAGAATTAGGGTTAAATTTCAAAATGGCTTGATGGGTGATGGTTTAATAGTAGGTGCAGAACGGTTGTACCAGGTGGGTTACTATATCTTGTACTCTGCGAGTTTAATAATAAGTATTGATTATTGTAGAAAAAAACTACATAATTTTAATTTTACTTCTATTTTGATAATAGTATTTATAAGAAACCTGGTAAAATTTAAATTTGTACTAAATTTTCAAATTACACTATATTACGAGTATTAAACTATTGTAGTTTATTGTTTAACAATGTTATTAAACAACATTTAAACAATTTAAAAAATCAAAATTAAACAGACGCTTCGTACAATTTACAAATGTCAAAATATTCTCGTTAGTAAATAATACCAAATTAGTTAAACATAAAACAAAATCCCTAGAAATTTTAATACCAACCATACAAATTACTGCTAAACTGTAGATTATTGAAACTCTTCTTAAACTTTATTTATACAACACTTACGTTTTTAAACGTCGTTTATAAATTAAACCAAGTTTTACAAAACTCGAAATTAAACTCACACTGTACAAGTGGCCCTAACAGAGTCTCATTACACTTAGATTTCTTGATCTTTTATTTTTATATAAACTTCTAGTTCTCAAAATGACATGGTAGAGAATTTTATTCGGTATTGTGCAAATAACACCGATATTCATGAAACAATACAAAGTAACAAGCTGTCAGCAGACAGGCATCTAAAATGTCGCGTGCAGAATATGATGTGCTGCATGCTGACAATGTCGCCAATGCTTTATATTTTGAAGTTTCCTTTTCAAGTTTGTTAATTAACAAATTTGTAGATATCCATCTCAATCCAATTTGTTATGCTGGTAAATTATTTTATCTTAATATTGGTTCAATTATATCTATATTGCTGGTTTGGGAATAAAATAATTACTAAGGTAAGAATTTGGTACATTTAGATATTCGAGAAATATTTTGCATGCTGGTTTTTAGACTGAAGAAATAGCAAATGCGTGTTATACTTTTAATTGGTACGATTATGAAGCACCGATACGTCAGTATATATTTTTGATCATGGAGAGATCAAAGAAACCGCTACATATAAGTGCTTTAAAATTTTCGTCTGCATCGATAAAATCTTTTACTTCTGTAAAAATAATGATTATTATTATGTTAGTCTGAAAAAACTTACAAACTCTTTTCTAGATATTGCAGTGGTCATATTCGTTGCTAACTGTTCTTCTGCAGGTGTATAAAAATCAAACGTAAATTTAGAACAAAAATTGCTAGCAATTCTGTTCTTGATAAGCACTGTTTTTGAATAATGTATTTATGTATTCATAGCACCCAATTTTGATGAAATAATAAATCACAATATCACTCAAGTGTTAACGATCAATTTACATAGAATCAACAAGTTGAAGGTACCTTTTTCAAATCAATATAAAATATTTCATAATAGTTGTGATAGTTGGAAATTGATGTTTGATGTTGATAAATTGTGGGATGTTAATGTAAAGTTTGTTTAGAAACCATTAAAATACTATATAATTCATTTAAGAGAAATTGAGAGTTGAAGGAATTAAATAAAGCGGCTTATTATTATCTCCTTCAGAATAAAAAATATAAAAAAATTAAAAATTACGATGCTTTGATTTATTACAGTTATAAATTCCTGGTTATTAATTATTGTAATTTAATATGTATAATCAATATAGTGATACTAATTTACAAAACAGTAGACGAGCTTTTAGACGCGATTTTAAGATATTTAAGAAATTTATTTATATATCCCAGTAATGGGCTACAATTATTCACTGCACGATGAGAAAATTCTACATTTTAAGATCGATATTATACAAATTATCATATTTATAATTTAAACAAATTTAATAATTATGCCTTAAGTGTCTTTATGTTTATTTTGGTATACTGCAAGATTTTCTTGAAATAAAAAATCCTTAAAAATACAACATAACTTAACCACTCCCTAATTATTATACAGGCTAATTTATGTATTCTTATTAAATTAAGCAGGATTCACAATCATACTTGAGAAAATACGATCAACATTTTCGAGCAGCAATTCCAACCGATTAACGTTAATTAGAAGAGAATTATTACAGCTGGTTACCAATTTTATTATAATAGCTATTTAACAGCAAACTAAAGGAATATGTAAAAGCAAGTACATGTTCTTGTAATATGCTGTTTTTGTTATCAATAGTCTATAGTTGGTAGCTCCTAGCACTTGGCCGACAACTGGTAGCAAATTCTGACCGCCAGTAGTAAGCTATAACCAGTTGACAGCACAATTAACTTAGTAGATGCTAATAAATATTGAAAGGAGTATCATACGTATTGTGATGTTTCAAACACGGGGATGCGACGAACGAACAACTTGACGAAAACAGTCAAGTTGTAAGAAAGGAAACTAATCTTTACACAGATGTTACTTAAACTAAAACAGTGGCGTCTCGTTTAATAAGGAAAACGCAAATTTAAATTTTTCATTTTTATTTTAAAGGGAAATTAATTTTTATTTTACAATTTGTAACATCCTTAAAACAACATTTCACACTAGATTAAAGATAACGAGAAAGGGCTTGTAACAAATTGCTTCTTCATTAACGGCAGATCTCGTCATTGTTAATTAACACTTTGTACACCAAATTTTCCATGCGGGATTGTAAAACCGCAAATTATTCAACAGATATTTTGCAACTGATCTTGAACTACAATTATTTTTATGCTGATAAATAAATTATCTTTCCTATATTTTATGAATTTCATTGCCAAGAAAGAGGTTATTTGTTTCAAAGTATTAGAACCCACCGTCGAGATACGATTGTCTTTACTCCCGCCTTCAAGAACAAGCTTGGAGCACTTATAGTGCATGTGAAAAATTAACCTGTTTTGAAAGGATTACTGCAGTATATTAATAAATACGAAATATCTAGTGTATATAGCTAATACTCTTGTAAACGTACATTAAAAATATTTTGTATTTTAATAGCTCCTAATGGGCTACTATAACAATAAGTTGAAAACACACGCGCTTTTATTCTATGTATGTTTAATAAACTACTGAAATAAAACAAGAAAACCTATAAAACGCTTTTATTCTTTCTTTTTATTGTCAGTGCTACTTTCCTATTCAGAACTTCTGTATTTTATTTTCCAAGTTTATTTTAAATCCTTACCTGTTTCAATGAATCGCACAGTATTGAGGTTTATAGGTATATTTCTAAAATGAGCGGCTCGACAGTAATTCCAGCAATAAAGTTACGAAATTTAATAAAAAAAATAAAATTATGATTTTGAATAATTAATGAATGAAAATTATGTCAATGAAAAAAGAAGCAGATTAAAGAATCAAAAATTGACTACAAATCAACTAAAAATTATCGTAGTGGATTAATAAACTTCAACTAGACAATATGAACTTTTATTGATTTCAAATAAAAAAAACTTAAATCCTAAAAATAGAAAAATAACTTAAAAAATTTAATTTTTAAGTATTTATTGTGGTATATTTTAGTAGTATGCAATGTATAAATAATCAAACTAAACAAATGTTAAAATAATAAATTTTAACTGTTCAGTAAAAAATACATACATACATACACAATACAATACATATTTACATAGAAACATAATATTTAAAAAACACTAAAAAATGACAATAATTCACATTTAACAGGTATTTGAATAAACAAGAAATAGAATTATGAAAAATTACGTTACTATAGAAATGATAAAAATTTAAAATAAAAAGTTTGTAATACCATATAAAGGCCTTTATTTCACAATTATTTTAAGAAAAATAAGAAAAACGTTATATACGTTCTTATGTTATATACGACGGATAATCAAAAATAATTGTGAAATAAAGGCCTTTATAATGTATTACAAACTTTTTATTTTAAATTTTTATTATTTCTATAGTAACGTAATTTTTCATAATTCTATTTCTTGTTTATTCAAATATTCTAAGTTCTAACCTGTTAAATGTGAATTATTGTAATTTTTTAGTGCTTTTTAAATATTATGTTTCTATGTAAGTATGTATTCTTTACTAAACAGTTTAAATTTATTATTTTAACATTTGTGAAGTTTGATTATTTAAATCCTAACAGTTTTACACCGTAAATAACTTTCTTTGCTAGGCTTTTCAATTGTAAGCTTTTTAGCAAAAATTACCACAAAGATACTAGAACTCTATAAAGTGAACCTTGTAACGTTACACCGTAAATCCATCTGTGGAAAAAATTTTGAAAATTTCAATTTACAAAAAAATCTCCCCTTTCGATTCAACTCAAATAAAATAATATACTATTTTGTAATTAATAATTCTTATTATTTGATGATACTGTTATCCTATACTTTGAGGATATCAAATTAATACCAATTTAAAAGTTATATTAATGTTTGGAAATTACTAATTTAATATAACCACGAAATAAAATAAGTTTTCTAAATAACTTTTCACGAAATTGAAAAGCTTCCTAAAGGATAAAGATGTTATACGTTTCGGTTATAAATTTAAAATAATTAATGTTTTTTTTATGATTGTTTCAGAAAATGTAATTCGTCAGAAATTGTAGTTGCGTACGTACGTACGTCCATTAAATTTTATTATTAGAAACGTGTTCCAACTTTATATCGTAACATTAAATTAAAATGTCATGATTATGATTAAAAGCTTCTCAAATATTTGGGATTATTTTATTATCCTTGTGAATATGTTGTATTTGTACATTTCTTGATATTATTTGCTGTTAATTGTATTTTTGTTGCAGGTGGAAATGGAATTAGCTAATCGAACGATGTTCAATATGAATTTAACTATCAAAATTATTTACATTTTAATATCGGTTTATTATTCAAGTGGAGATATTAAAATAAATCTAAATGATAGTGAAAATAAAAGAAATCAAATCTACTTCAATTTTATTCAGGAGGATAAATATTCAAAATGTAGCTCGACGAGAGAATTTAGTAGTGGAAGGAAAGTATTAGAGAATTTTCTAGTACCATGCCAAAATAATGAAACATTGTTAGTTGGAAAATCAAGTAAATCATTAAAATACGTAAAGGCCAATAAATCCGGCGTTAAACTTAAAGATGACTTTAATTTACTAGTAGCCAAATCTTCAGCAGATAACTTTCGAGTAAAACGAGAGTCTTTAGATGATAACGAAACGGATTTTAATTCAACATATTACGATTACAATCAAACATATTATACCGAAGAGGAATACATCGCAAACATAAAAAATTTTATTTTTCCCAAACCATGGACATGGGTGATAATATTCCTTCATATTGCCGTCTTTGTGATTGGTCTAGTGGGGAATATTTTAGTATGTGTTGCAGTTTACAGAAACCATACTATGAGAACTGTTACAAATTATTTCATTGTAAACTTGGCTGTTGCAGACTTCTTGGTAATTTTAATTTGTTTACCACCAAGCGTTATTTGGGATGTCACGATGACATGGTTCTTGGGGATCGCTTTGTGCAAGATTGTACTCTACTTACAGGTAAGAAGTTTCTATTAGCTGTAATTTATATTAAAAATACCGACTCTACCCAAGTAACATTTTGTGCTGAATATTAACTGCAAACACGTTGTGTCAGCTTAAAATTCAGCTAGGGAACTGCGTCAGCTGCTGATTTTTAGTAACGTCAGAAGCTAAATTGCTGATAAATTGCTAATTTGGAGGCAAAAAACCAGCTGAAATTGCGCTGCGTCAGCTGTTGAAAATGCTGACTCAACTGATATTCAGCATTTTGAACAGCTGACTCAACGCAATTTCAGCAGGTTTTTTGCCGCCAAATTAGCAATTCAGTAGCAATTCAGCTTCTGACGTTACTAAAAATCAGCAGCTGATGCAGCTCAATAGCTGCGCTATTAAAAAATTATTTTAAATTAATAATTATATTTATCTAATTAAATTATCGCCCATAATTTATAGAACATTTTATTTTATTATTTTCATTAACATCAAAAAATATAAAAAATATATTATATATTTATTACATCATTTATTTATTTATCATTTTATATCAGTCGCAATATCTTATATCGTTAACTATATCCTAGAATAGAATCTAAAATATTACAGTAATTTTAAATTTATATATTATTATGTATAACTTTAAGTTAAGTTTAAACTTTTTTTAATTTCACCGCCTCGAGTGGGATTTGAACTTTAGGTGTCCACCTTGGAACTAGAAAGCTTAACTGCCTAGGCTATAAAGCTATATGAAACTTTTTTGATTTTTTAAAAATATATTCAATCTGCAAATGTAAAATTATTGCACTCATCGTGCATTGAAGTTTAAAAAAAAAAACTAAAGAACTAACATAGTTAAGGTAAGAGCGGTAGACACATTGCCTGCTTTTTCGACCGTCTAGCCATCACACAATGTGTTTCTGACTCATTAGTCGTCATCAGTACCGCATACTATGGTTTTCAACCATGAAAACCAGTAGCTAGTATAGTGCACTATGTAATCACTTACATAGTATGCGGTACTGATGACGACTTGTCAAACACATTGTGTGATGGCTAGACGGTCGAAAAAGCAGGCAATGTGTCTACCGCTCTTACCTTAATTATGTTAGTTTTTTAGTTTTTAAAATATATTTAATCTATTTTTGTGTGGAGTATTTGACTATCAGTTATCGAAAAATAATTAAATACACACCACTATATTTCATGCTGGTTTTTCAAAATTATGAATTTTTAAATAAATATTTACGCAAAAAAATTTTACTACAAATTCTAAATACCTTTTTCCTTATTTGTATAATCTCATTAGTTAGATTATGAAATTTGGGTTTCTCAAAATAATTTTGTTACAATTGATTTGCACATATAGTTACAAAATTGCGACAATTTTAATTTTATAAAAATTAATTTTTAAAAATACATTAAATTAGCTACAATGTTGTAAAAAGAAATAGTAGGCCTACACCTACCGTGTTAAATTCGATTACATTGAAATTTAAAAATAGCAAAAATTGCCTTTTTTTGGCATAAAAAAAATTTGCCATAATTTAAAAAGTAAAAAAATAAAACCTGAATTTTTTTAACATTTTTTCCCTTAATTTAATTTATAACTCGAAATCCGTTGATTCTAGACTATAAGAGGTTATAACCTAATTTGTAGATAAGCGAATGATCTTTAATAAAGGTCTAATCCATTAAGACAAAAAAATTAATAATATCGGAATATAAATTTTATTTATAATAATAATATCTAGAGTGCGGATAAATAAGCTCTAACGACGTGTAAAGCAAGTATTACTATCAATTCTATTATTAGTCTTTATAAACTCCTACAATCTCCCCCTACCTGCTGCACAGAATTACTAGTAATGCTTTATTTACACGTTGGTAGAGCTTATTTATCCGCACTCAAAAATAATATCATTTATTTACGAACAAACCTTTTTACAATAATCAGTACAGAAATTAATCAGAAATAAATTCACAGCAGTGCATTCGGCGCGCGGTGCGACCAGGACCGAAACCGCGGTTTCCCGCTCACAAGACCGTCTTTGCATGCTTTACGCCACACTTGCTGGTACTTGAAAATTTGTCTTAGAAAAGTGTCCTTTATCACCACCTCAAAGGTTCTCCACGGTCACGGGGTTACCCTGTAGATCAATAGACGAAATCTACATAATAAATGGCAATTATTAACACAAAAATTCCTAATTTTGCATAAATCGATTATAATCGGTAACATATTTTTAAAAATTGTTTAACTATAAAAAAAAAATGAAAATAAAATTAATATAAATATGTCTGCACTGGGGATCGTAAATAAAATTCTGCTAAGTCTGTAAAAACGTGCACAAAATTTTATAAAATATTGAAAAATATAATTATCACGCAAAAGTATATGACTTACTAATGACAAAAATAAAGTTATTAAAAATAAAGTTAAAAGATTGATGATATTTCTGCGAATTTCGTTTACCATGCGGTCGAATTTATGCGATTTTACTTTTGTATGCGATTTATGTCTTAAAGCGAAAGCCCAATATAGCATTTGTAAATAAATTATAGATTTACATTGAAAATCATTTCGATTTTAATTAACACTATTTTTATTTATTGATGATGAAAATGATGAAAATTAATACAAATTTTGTGCACTTTAAATGTTGGTCCATTTTTTAAATTACTAATCAATTGATAATATAAAATACAAATAATATAATTTGTATTATAAATGTTCGCTAAACGACAAAATATTGAAATTTTGAAGAATGCTTTAGAATAGCTTATAGCTCTTTAATTATTTTTCTACACTGTTGTGTTCATAAAGTAATGAATCTATTTATAAAAACACATATTCAACTGAACCGTAAATCTATCTTAATTGATTTTAATTAATTGATGAATTATACTTGTTGAATGTATACTTGCAATAATTATAATAATCTTCAATTTTGACGTATGACGTACGACGTATCGAAGCGTCAGCTGAAAAACAGCTGAATTTAAATCTGACGCTTCGAAACGTCAGCTTAAAATTCAGCTAATTTGCTAAAGCTGAAAAACAGCTGAATTTGAAGCTGACGCTTCGAAACGTCAGCTTAAAATTCAGCTAATGTGCTGAAGCTGAAAATCAGCTGAATTTTAAGTTGACAGACCGCAATGGCAGTAAATAATTTGCTAACCAAGTTTTTCAGCACCAAATGTTACTTGGGTATGGTATTATTTAGCATTATTCGAAATAATGACATTGTAAAAACAATCCTAATCATGTTTTCAAACTAAATTAACTTGTAAATTCTTACAATACTAATCAATATATCAACCCTAGCATTAACACATCTAAATCTCATAATTAACAGGTAATTAAAGCGAGTAGCTAGTTTTCAGGCTTAAATGGTTTAACCTTTCCACTGAATAGTTCAGCAACCTGTTTGTCAATTCATGAATGTAATTTAATTTTGTCGCAATATTATTTATCGAAGAAGTTTTTATTTCGTTATAAACTGAAATGATTTTTAGATCACGTTTGATAACGCTGTTTAGCACAAGAAACATTGAGATTAGTGTAAAATACAAAATTTTGGATTTTTAGAGTGAACAGGTCGTGATTGTATACGTGACATGCGAAGACTTGGTATCATTTGAGTTTCTACTATTTAAGATTTGATTGCATTTTATTTAGGATTATTTTATAATTTACGACTACTTTCATGTAGTAAATTTCATTAATTTGTATAATATTTTTAATGTCCCGGTTTATATTTAGCATTCTCAAATTGTCATTAGGTTTTCTACATCCTTTCTAAATCTCCTAAAAATTTACAGTTTTTCAGTGCTGATTTACCGAATCTGAAAGAACTAAATTTATATTTACGCAACCGGAATTTGTCGAACGTGGATGCGTGAGCGATTTTCGACTATTATGTTTTTAAGGAAAATCAGATGTAAAAATTCTAACTTTTGTTCGAAATTAATTAAAAATAGAGTTTTAATTAATCGCGAAGAGGAAATTTTAAATAAGTTAAAAATTTTAGAAATAATCACGTGGAGGGAACGATTAATTTGGTAAAGGCAAGCGGACGATATTAACCGAAAGAGGAAATTAAAAGTTAAAAAGGAAATTAAGATTTTATAATTAAGATTTAAATAATTATTAGAAAATTAAATTTACACATTCATAAAGTAATCATACTTCCGCTGATCTTACGAGTACTTTACTCTTGATTAAGTCTATTGGCGGAGCACACAAATCCAGTTGGTATATTATTATAAAATTATCTGAAAATGAATCTTAAGAGCGTCATATAATACATATTTAAAGGAATAATTGAAATGAAAATTATATCTACAAATACATGAAATACAAGATTATTTTCTAATTATATCAGAAGTTATATAGAGGCACAAAATAATTATTGCAGATTAAATTCTACTCAAAGCATATTAATTTGTTGGTGTTATGTTAAACAATGTGCTCACCGAGGAGATTATTATTCGTGCATTGTTAAGTGTATGCGTGTTTACTATTTTAATTAATATGCTGGAAATCTATTTTGAGTGAACCAATATCTTTGTTAAATTTGAATTGCACGATAATTACCTGAAATTATTCAAAATTGCATTCTAACAAAATTTATTTGCTAATAATTAATTAAAGTTAACTTTTGCTATTATTTAATATTCAATTTTGATTAGGAAAGTTAAGCAAGCATCAGCCACATCAAAGAAATCTTCCAAGTAATTTTGTATATACGTATTCATTATATTATAAACTACACCCTTTTAGAAACATGAAAATTGCATACTTTTATTATTAAAAAAAATATATTTTCTGAAGCATGAAATCAATAATGTCATGAAGTGTAAGTTAATAACCCATTTTGAATTCACATTGCGTGATATGTTCAATAAAATGACTCAGAAAATTAACAGTTTTGCTTGTTAATTTTCATATAAACGACTAAATAGTCTTACAATTAAAATTTTATTATAAATTAAATTTATACAATTTTCTAGCAAGAGCTTCGTTTTCCTTATTTAAACCTTATTATTATAAATTTCTTGTTTATTTAATCAGAAAATGAGTTACTCGTTACTACACTCATTAGAATACACCGTTAAAAATTTGAACAAATAATTTTTAGAATGAAAAGAAATATCGGTTAAAAATAACAAAAGTAAAAAACGAAAGTGTTCTAAAATTTAACAATGAAAATTGCCACTCTTGAATATAAAATGCTAAGTGGCTGTTGTGCCTAAAGCGATCAATGTTATGCTCTTACAATTGATTTCTCTGATTTGAAGGATAAAGCCAAATAGACACCAATTTCAAAGATAACCAATTCATTTTTCACACTTGACTAAGTACAAAAGAAGGGATAATAGCGGTAAATAGCTTTTCGTGACTCTTCAAAAACTGAAAAAGCGAACGCTTAAATGCACTAAACTGCGTAAAATTTAAAAAAATATATCTTTTTTTTCATTGTAAAATATTAATCCTTCCTCCTCTCCCGTGAACTTATCTACTTATTTAATTTCCTATCATCTCCACCTATGCGTATCTTAAACAAATACAAAATAAATAAATTTTATTAATGTCGAGCTGAATGCTTTTTTTCAATTTTCAAGTGGTCTTGCGTTGACTACCTTCTATAATTATATTATAGTATGGAAGGCTGGTGTCTGCTTACCTTAATTAGCTTACATCGAATAAGTTTAGTTCATCACTGAAAAACTTTTTATTTATAAACTATGCAACAGATAAGCTTTTATATTCAATTTACAAATTACAATAAAACAAAGGGATTTTAAAAGAAATTTAATTTAATCTGAAAGTAACACTTATCATTTTGTAACTTAATCTTTTAATAAAACTTTTTCTATTACGGTCGAGCTACGAAATCTAATACCGATTTTATTAATTTTAGAATTATATTTTATAAATCTGATTGATACTAAAATTAATAGAGCTGGGATTATAAACAAATGCATATTTTCACTTATTGATATGAGAACGTCGATTTTTGAATATCTTTGCGAAACACATAAATTAGAGTAATTAGAGTCAAAATTTTTTTGCATATTTTGCATATTTTCCACGATTGGTTCATATTGTCGTGTTTCGAAATGCATAAAACCACAAATTAATTTATTTTGTAAATAATTTTTAAAATTCAATTTCATTATTTATTTATTTATCAAATTGTAAATGTTGTATAAAAATGTTAGCTGTAAATAAGAGTGGGAAAAGCGTAGAGGGAGTAGGTTGATGGACGTTGTAGGAGAGTTGGGCGACGGCCTTGAAGGCGAGTCAAGCGGATAAAACGCCATTTCCGAAATATAAAAAAAATTAAAATTGTTTTTGAAAATAAATAAGTTAAATTAAGTTGAGTTTTTGTTTTATTTTAATAATTAAAAGTGAAGTGCTGATAATAAATTAGAAAAGAGGAAAAATTTGTGATAATTTTAGTCGATGCAAAGGTGCATAACAACAAATTGTTAGGCCAGCTGCAGGATAACATGTGCGCTTTAATCACACACAAAGGTAAATTTAAGCAGTTTTAGTTTGCAAATTTAAAACGAAAAGGAGTCTGATTGTTCAAAAAAATGGATGAAACAGAGCTAGGGTGTAATCTTGGAACAAAGCAAAATTTTAGAAGATTTGTATAGCTCGGGTCATTACAATATATAGGGATATAGGGAATATAGGGAAATAACATGGGATATTAATTTTTTTAAATTCCTGCTTCCCATTACAACGGATAAGAATGAAAAAGGTAACAAATTCCAGAGATTTTTATTCCGTGTCTAAAGATGCCCAACGCTTGATATTTTATTCTTTAATTATTGTTAAAAACTCAATTGCAAAATTAAAAAATATAGATTTAAAAAGAAAAATTAGCTGGCTTGGTCTAATTAGTCTTCGCTCTAAACTGCGAAAAATTTAAATCATCATCTAAATTTCAAATCATTTTAAAAGAATCGTTTGTATAAAAAAAGTGGAAAATATAATTATTAGCTTTTTATTGCATATTTTGAACCTGAATTCTGAATTTTTCACCACTGCATATTTTGTATTTTAACTTGCATATTTTTATGAAAATTCGAGCATAAATATGCGCATATTTTCAATTTTTTTATGCATATAATTTCCAGCTCTAATAATTAACATAATTTTTTTTATAAAATTAATTTTTACATGTTACATGAAATTGAAATAAAATTTAATTTATAACTTGCTTTTACATATTACATAATGTAAAAATTAATCTTATAAAAATATATTATCACATGTTAATAACCTTAACCATATTTTAATTAACATGATCTAATGCTTGTGATCCTCGGTTCGATTCCGAGCAGATTCCAAGAAGAAAAACTTTATTCTGATGCTTTATTCTGATGCATATTCGGCAGGCAATGGCAAACCACCGATGTATCTGACGAGAGAACCCTTCTAAAAAAAAAGTGGTTACTATGCCCTTACGTAGGGTGAAGGGTGAAGAATAAATAAAAATCCAGCTGGTTTCTTACAAAAGAGCACACAGCAGTGTTTACTATGAGTATTATTCATCTAATTTGAACCGATAATCGTACGGTTAGCAGTTTATCGTTTTTTACGTTTTCTTTCTTCGTCCAGTCTCAAAAAGTCTTTAGTTTGAAATCACTATAAAAATCAAAACGGAAGCAAATACAATAAAATCGTGTTTACACGATCTATAGCTTCGCAGATCATAACTATAGAATTTTTATCTGGTTTTCGGTATTTGAGAATCTCTAGACTTCCTTTTTGCATTTTGTGTAACCTGAACCTTACCTAAATTGACCTTGTATATCTCACATTTACCTGATCGATAATAATTGACTTGCTGTACTTGAAAAGTGAACACAAACTGTCGTCGCAGTTAAATAGCAAACTGAATGACATTTTCAAAGATAAAGTGTGATGTATTTGAAGTTTTTCTGTGAAATTCCTGTTAAAATATGTTTTATTGAATTTATTTTCAATTTGACGACCTCGCTATAGCAAAAAGATAATTTTCTAGAGCACCGATACGTCACAAACTTCAAGCTGTAGTTGACTAATTGTTTGACTGTTCAAAACACAGATTTAGTTGATGAAGAGATATGCTAACTATTGATTTATAAAATATACTATGAATTGGGATTAGCAATTATCCATAGTTAAGTCAAATTTTCAAAATGAGATAAGAAAGATTTGAAAGCTTTTGGAACATTTCTTCAATTACACCAAAATAATAAAGTTCGAAAAATATTAATCACAAAGAAACTACAATAAATGTGATTCAATAAAATTTCAACAAAACTGTTCATTAAATTGTTTTTTTAACAAGTAATGACAGAATAATTAAAAGCATCATTACAGATATAATTTAGGAGTGTGTGCAACTGAAGTTTTAAAACTTGTACGTTACAAAATACGATTAATAAATTCTTGGATATACATCGACTGTTTAAGACATTTTCTTCATAAATTACTATACAGGTTTGTTTTTGGTTTGACAGGCTATTTTAAATAAAAGCATCTTATTTATAAAGGCGTACTTTCATACTGAGTTACATTTTGAGTTTAACAGTCTGATTATTTAATTTCCAGTGTCCTCTTCAATTAATTTCTGCAAATGCTTATTTGTACAAATGACTTCTGTTAAGCGACGTTACGGCTTAGCTATCGATAAAACAACTTTTTGAGGTTAGGCAATCGGGAGTGAATACCCAATCTTTTAAACAAATAAATATTAAAATTTAAAAGCAGACGCCATGCACATTTAGTTACTATAGTCGATCTAAGATATGAATAATATAGGTGGCGCGTCGTTTGCAAAGTCTAATTTACATCGGGAAACTTCAGATAATTTAAAAAGTACGTAATCATGTAATAATATTAAACATTCACCACAAAAAAGCGAAATATTGTAACCAAATAACTAAGTCTATTTGATATTACATTTAACTCTGTTCAAATCTATCTTATTTATGACTTTACCCGGTTCAGTTTAGGCAACACGCATAGCACTTCAATCGCAAAAATTTCGTTATTGTAATAGCGTCTAACTTCTAAGCAATTTCATTGGTTTACATTTCAAGGTTGTCACTTTAGTACAAATTCCAATATTTTTCTTAAAAAAAAAACAGACTATAGTGTGATGAATTTTTCTTCATTAAAAAAAAATTATAATTGCCATCGTGCTATTGGATTTCTCTCCAAAATTTACATGCAGAAGCCATAAGTTTAAATGTGCTATAAGCTTGAATAAAAAATATAAATATTGTGTTATGCTTATATACAGGGTGTCCCAGTGATCGTGGAGAACTTTTGAGGTAGTGATAAAGAACACTTTTCTAAGACAAATTTTTAAATAAAATTTTTGTTCAAGTCCAAACCCTTGGGGGGTATCTCTATTTAAAGCAATATTTTGAATTTCTGGTTTCAAAGGTCATAGCTCCGATATTATTGATTTTTTAGAATTAACAAATTAAACTATTGATCATTGATTTATCTACAAATTAGTTTATATCCCCTTATTGTCTAGAATAAACAGTTTTCGAGTTATAAATTAAATTAAGGGAAAAAATGTTAAAAAAAGTTTAATTTTATTTTTTTTTACTTTTCTTGCAAACTCCGTATCTCTTAAACGAAACGTCTTAGAAAAAAATTAATGGCTCAAACCGGATAGGGAATTTAACGGGCTACAACTTTAGTCAAATATTTTTTTTTGGGAAACCAATCGTTTTCACAGAAATTCTGAAAATAATGAACAAGGTGTAGGTAAAATAAAAGTAAATTAAAAAATCTCATTTGTTTTAATGTCAAAACGTATTGTAGCGTTTGACGTTTGAGCAACATTGTTATAAACCGTATTAATTTATCGTTAATTACTTTATTAATTAATATTGTTTACTTATTATTGTTAATTAGTTCGTTATTTATTTTTTTTTACCTACACTTTGTTCATTATTTTCAGAATTTCTGTAAAAACGGTTGGTTTCCCAAAAAAAATTATTTGATCAATGTTGTAGCCCGTTAAATTCCCTATGCGGTTTGGACCGTTAGTTTTTTTCTAAGACGTTTCGTTTAAGAAATACAAAGTTTGCAAGAAAAGTAAAAAAAAATAAAATCAGAATTTTTTTAACATTTTTTCTCTTAATTTAATTTATAACTCGAAAACCGTTATTTCTAGACAATAAGAGGATAAAAACTAATTTGTAGATAAGTAAATAATCTTTAAAAAAAGTCTAAGCCATTAAGTCTAAAAAATCAATAATATCGGAGCTATGGCCGTTTAAAATTCAAAATATTGCTTTAAAGAATGGTACCCCCAAGGGTTTGGACTTGGACAAAAATTTTATTTGAAAATTTGTCTTAGAAAAGTGTCTTTTATCACCACCTCAAAGGTTCTCCACGGTCACAGGGACACCCTGTATGTGAAGTTATCACGGTAACTGTTCATAAAATTTTTTGAGAGTAACAAAACTGATTTTTATTATTTTTAATTTTATTTTATTCGTTCAAATAAAACTGCAAATAATATATATGGAACCAACTGTTCCATATCGTTGAAGCTATCATAGCTGTATAATATTTATTTTACAAAATCATAGCATAATACGCATGAGATACTTTTTAACAAAAAATCAATTGAAATGTTAAAATATTTAAACTTAAACTTTAGGTTGGGAATATACGTGAAAATTTCGTAGAGAAAAAGTTCAGATATATTTCGCTTATATTAAGAGTGCCTACCAACAAGCCTGAAGCATTTTTTACAAAATCAAAATTAAAAAATTCTTATTACTTATTAAAAATTTTAATTGAAAATTTATTTGACATTATAACTGCTCATTTCTTTTGCTATCAAAATTAATGAGATTTAAATTATATCTCCTAATATAATTACTTAATTAGTAATTTTACCATTTAGTTTAAAACAAATTCTGAACTCTGACAGACAGGGAATTACATTTGAGTTAATGACCGTAGTTTATTATCATTTAGCGAGTAATTTATCAATACAATTTTAATGAATGTCTTGAACAAAATAGACAGTTACTGATACAAACTGACCAAAATGCTAAATGAAATAAATTGTAATGCTCTTTGTTATCTCTTCTTTGTTTCCCGATTTTAAAATCGGAGTACAAAAATATTAGAGTGCATAAAAAATAATTCAACACATAAATCCTAACTTTTCTTTTATTTCTGTATAATTATTATGCAGTAGGTACTAGCAGGCAGGCGGCCTTCTGGACGACCTGACCTCTTGGTGAATTGCAAACACAATATATCGTAATTATTTAGTATTCCTGCTATTTTTAAGTAAAACATAAAATAATCAAGAATATAAAACATTTTAAATTCAACAGCGCAAATTATATGATTTCAATAGAATTGTACGTTTTTCGAATAAAAATATGTTGATTGGATAAAAGTGCAAAAATTTAAATCAAACAGGAATAACTAAAGTAAATTTTGCATTTCACTGCCTGTTATAAAAATAGTGCTTTTTATTTTCAACATTGCTTCATTTAATTATAATAATTATCATAAAGTGTTCAAAAATAAAAATGAAATTAGATTATTATTACTTTTAAACTCAGCCGTTAATTTATACATTAATGTAAAATAGTAAGTAAATAGTATTAACATATTTAAATGTGTTCAAATATTATTTTTTCACGGAAAAACCGAAAGAAAGCTGAATATCGGTGGTTTCACCGTGTCTTATTTTCTTCAGCTTAAGCAAATATTTAAATTTAATTAAAATGTAACTTAACATTTTCATGAGCTTAATGGAAAGAAAACTAATAAGTGACTAAATTCCGATAAAGATCAAACCGGAGACGTGAATCACTAATTGGATATAAAACAGCAGAAATGTGATTACAATCTACAATTTGGAACTTCGTCGTATTTCATATAATATAATAATATAACTATGTTATTGCTGTTCAAATAAAAACTAGCAAATTGACAAAAGAGATTAGAATATCGATTAAAGTTCTATTTGTATAAATTTGTAAAGAATAACTGATTTAAAAAGTCGATTATTTTTATTTCGTTTTTATATTAAACAGATTACGATTCTAGTTTTCCTTTATACCTTTGAAGACAACCAAATGTGAGATTCCAATTTGTATATTGGAATTTATTTGAGCAATTCTTTCACATTAAGATACGAAAGCTTTGATGTGATTCGATTGGGTTTAATTTGAGCTACTGCACTAACTGACAGGAAATATCAAATTTCCAATTTTTCTTATTTGTAATTAACTTTTATTTGAGTTAAAATAGAAAAAGTGTAAAGTTTACTGTGGCTAATCAGTAGTCACTATTTTATTGCAGTGTCCTTCTCCGCTAAACCGAGGGGTTGTTATTTTACAGTAACTTTTCTTTTTATTTATCAGTTTAAATTCGTTAAAATAAAATTAAATCGACCATATTCATGTGACCAGAATAACATGAAATTTCAATAATTGTCCTTTTAAAATTTGTCAAACTGTATTTTGTATTTTCATAATGTAGATCATTTGTAATTTGTAACATGAACAATAAATATTAATCTTCCATGACAAAGTCATCCAAATCTAATATAGCTATAATAACAATTATTAATATGAGTAATTGTGATTGATATAAAATTATAAACCCTTAAAACTAAATTTAATCATTTAAACTCCCTGAAAGTCGTTTTAGTTTTGGTAACCCTCGGTAATAAAATGTCAAACTACTAAAATTATAGTTTATAACTTTAGATTGTCTAAGTTTACAACCAAGAGCATAAACTTGAAGGATTCTGTCAGTGCACATTTTAGTTATGTCAAAATTTGTAATAGATCCGGAGGGTTTCACAAGTTTCTTTTAATATTTAAATAATTTTGCCGGAAATAATTAAAATAATATGAGAAAACTAAAGGAGAATCAACTTTTCGAAATAAAAGTGCACTTTAAATTGTACCATATATATTATACTAGCTATACAATTGGAGATTTATCGTCGGAATTGCATGAATGCAGAACACAGTTTTAATACATAAATAATCGTAATATACAAGTTTAAATTTCAGATTTCATAAAAACAAACTACTTTATTGTACTCCCTATAAAACATTTTGATTTATGTTTCAATAAAAATTTCATTAGAAATATAAATAATTATTTTGAATTTGTATTAAGGTGTTTTAGTTTAAAGCCAGTTAAGAAAATTGGATTTTAGTTAGGTTGACGACTTAGCTGGAAACAGTTGAAGAAGAGGACTTCACTGAAAAATATAACAATACAGTGATATAAATGATAAGATGTAGGCAAATAAAGTAAGAATGAAAAAAATATAATTTTAAAAACATTAGAAGTATAATAGAAAGTACAACTAACAATGCAATATTATTCATCTATCAAATCATATTTTAAATTTCAGTTATAAGACGACACGAACATTGAAAACAAATAAAAAGAAAACTCAAGTTGAAGACTCGAGCTCCAACGTTAAACACACTTTCCCGTTGAAAAGACACCGTTACTTTTTTGAAACTGCTTATAGTTCACTCTATGCTATGCACTCTCGTTTTTCACCGCAAGATATTACTGATTTTTAAATAAAATTCTGACTAATTATATTAAAAATCGTGTATTAATCGCTCCCGATTGGTTAAAATTTTAGTTGCCAACATTAGTGTATTACATTATAATATATTGTCGTATTTCAAAGTGATTCGCACCCACCCGGTACATTTTGATAGAAAATTTGATTTTATGAAGTTTAAATTGTAACATGGTAAATTGGAGAGGTGGGGGCGAATGACAGAAAATTAGAGGCTTTTTGCAACGAGTCGCCGCAAGAGTAGGCGGTGCGACTTTTGGCTCGTTAATTTTTGGCTCGGTGAGATATTTTTGAAATTTTGTAACTTGAGATTGTGAGTAAGATTTTGTTTTGATTTGAATAAAGTAAATTTTGTGCGCTCGCATGATTGCGTATTATTTGGATGTTGGATTTTTTTCATGAGTGGCTATTGAGCGGTAGCAAACTAATTTGGTTGATAAATTAGAAGAAAAGCAATTGAAATTAAAAATTGAATTTGAATTATTTAAAATTGGAAAATCTAAATTACATTCGTAGGAACAAATGGTGCTATTGATAAGCGGGCGATTTGGATAAACATAAAAGTAAGAGTACGAGTCTAGTAAAATTTTATTTTACATTGAATTTTTGGAAATACGATTTATTTATTTTTACAAGAAAAAACTTTTTATTTACGTATTTTTTTTGAAGACGCTTAGAATCCTTCCCCTGAAAGTTATCCAAGGTGTCCGCAATCCAGAGTTAACCCGAGGCAATACAAGAGGTTGTAGATTTTCTACGGAAATTCCACAGTAACTAATTTTCTTAGGAACATAGCTTTTTGCTAAAAAAAACCATTGCATCTAATTATTTGTCGCCGTAACGTGGGGCTCGATTTTAGTGGAACGCATCTATTGGAGCATTTTTGAAACTTTTTAAGCGCGTTGAAAAAATGGAAATGTTGGAAACTAAAATTATGAGAATGCTTAAAAAAATATTGCAATCAAATCAAGAAGTTGAAAAAAAAATATTGCAATTAAATCAAGAAATTAAACAAGAAATATTTGCAACGAGACAAGAATTTGGTTATGAGAATAAAAAAATAAAGACAGATGTAAAGAAAAATGAAGAAGAAATTGAATTTGAAAAACAAGAAGCCAGAAGACTGGAAGCTGCAAAATTAAAAGCGAAGAAATTAGAAGTCAAAAGATTAGAATTAGATTAGAAAACGACAATTTGAAAAATTAGAAGCCAAAAAATTAAAATTTGAAGAACAGGAAGCTATTAAGTTGGAGGCTGAAAAACAAGAAGCAGTAAAACTAGAAGCTGAAAAATTAGAAACAGCAAAACAAGAAGCTATAAAATTGGAAATTATAATACGAAATAACGCAAAACAAGAAGCTACAAAGTTGGAAGCGGAAAAACAAGTGAAGATAATAATACAAGAAAAAACAATTTCAAACTTAGAAAGGCAAGATTACATGAAACAGGAAGCCATAAAGAAAATGAAGAAAAACCGGAAGTTTTGGATGAGTCGGGGGTTGAAGAGAAGAGGCAAGATTCCGGTGAAGTAAACACCTCAAACGAAAATTAATCTGTGGAAGATCCATAAAGAAAAATAAACGAAACTGAAAGAATGGATTACAAATGAAAATTTTTTTGGAATACTAGATAAGCTTTTTTTTAATTATTTGATTTGATTAATTATGAATTTGATTTTATTTTATTTAAATATTGTAATGTTGTAAATTTTAGTAAATTTGAGTTGTAGCATTGTAAATTTGAGAGGTGGGGACGAATCGACGATATAAAAGCTTTTTGCCACGAGTCGCCGCAAGAGTAGGCGGTGTGACTTTTTGCTCGTTAGTTTTTGGTCTTGTGAAATTTATTTCTGAGGTTGTAAGTAAAATTTTGAGTTTGATTAAATAAAGTAATTTTATGCGAATGCATTATTGCGCTTTTTTGAAGGTATATTTTTGAGATCTGGAATTATTTTGGATATTTTTTGATGAGTTGCTACCGAGCGGTAGTGCTATTGATTTGGTTGATTAATTTGGAAGAAGAATATTTCGAGTAAGAAATTTGAGTTATATTTAAAATTAGAAAATTTAAATTACATTTGTAAGTGCGAACGTGTGGCGAGAAAAATTACACTTCGAATTGGATAAGCATAAAATCAAAACTTCGATCCCTTTAAAGAAAGTTAAAATTTTACATTTATTTAAATTTGGATAGTTAATTTTTGAAGAAGATTTATCTTGGAGAATTTATTACTTTTTTAGATTAGAATTTTATTTTGAGAACCCACCCTGAGATACTACAATCTCATCTCCCGCAGTTAAGAGGCTGGTCTGGAGCACTTATAGTGCATGTGAAAAATCAACCCGTTTTGAAAGGATCACTGCAATATAAACGGATTATTATTTGGAATAACAGAAAATTATTGTAAGCTTTTAAATTTCGTCCCATATAAAAATTTATGCTTATACATTTTAATAAAACAACTGTGACCAGTTGTAGCAGCTTTTCAATATATGAGCACATTCTCTTGTGATGCTTTCAATGAAATTTCCAATTTTCTATTAAACATCATTTTGCACTGAATCTCAAAATAATACCTAATAAAAATGTATAATATTCCTCTTTCCTATGTTCACAATGCTTTAGTGTTCTTTAATATGTTTCTTAAATAACCCCCATTAAATTGGGGAGTCATGGTCACCATTGCTCTTAATTTAATTACACTTTATTTTATTTAAACAATTATTTTAAAAGAAAATTCACAACATCCCCTTTATAAGAAAAAGGAACATGATAATATAATAAAAATTAATTATTTTTGCAGTTCGAATACAATTTTGAGAGTTTGTAGTAAAAAATAATTAAATATTTTAACCCAAATTAAGTAGATATAATTATGTTCACTAAGTACAGCTTAACGAAACTGATAATTAGATGTTTAATGGGAAACTCTCGAATCTCATTTTGAAAGCATCTCCTAAACTAATTTCACCGCCCATAGTACCACTTGATAGTTTGCACGACATTGTATCATTAAACTACCAGTTACATATAGGGTAGTGTAAATTTTTGATGATATTCAATTAACAAATACTTGCCTATCCATTTGGTTGAACTAATTTTGGAGACAGAAGCATATTTATGTTCGTAACCAGTTAAATTTATGGTTTGTTGTAAATTAAATATCAGGATGGCTAAAATTTCTGTACTGTGAAAGAGTTATTATGACTTCTCAACCGTGTTAGCTTCTGAAAGGTTATTAAATCTGTTTTCAGGTTTGTTTGAATTACCTAGCATTTATTTACACCAGTAGCGTGCATTCAAAATTTATTTTATGACTTCATTATTTTAACATATTATGTAATTATTTACTGCAATCTTACTTTAAATTTAAAAATAAATTTTTAGAATTTATTCATTTAGTATTTCAATGCTTTTATTTTATGCACTGCAGCTTGATAAGGAATATTACCTGTAGGAAGCAAAGGAATGCGAACAAGACGTTTGCATAACAGGCGTAATGAAATTATTCAAATTGTTGAATTAAATTTATAATTGAATTGAATTACATTAAACATACTGAACTTCAGAAAGCTATTGTTGGTTAACTTTCAAAAGTTAGCCTGTAGAATTTAAATCGTATAAGAAATTTATAAATCTGAATTGAATTGATTTTTATATTGATGAGATAAAAATAACATGAAAGTAGAAAAATATGAGAAAATAAAATAAAATTTCATTAATCTCTTATATTCACATCATGTTAACATTTTATTTCATCTGGAATATTTTGGATGTCGAGATGTTAAAATAGAATGTCGAGCATAACTTCAAATTGTTCGGGATTGCAGCTCTAGATACGAAATTTTATTCCAAGGGTTGGTTTAGATTTATCCGGTGAGGAAATTAGTTGAATTATTTAACTCTAGTTATTTTAAAAATGATAAATATAATTTAATTAATATAACAAGAAGAATTATAATAAAACCTAACAAAATGTTAAAATAATAAATTTTAACTGTTAAGTAAATAATTACATACTACAAAGAAACATATTATTTAAAGAAACTAAAATGATAATAATTCACATTTAACAGGGTTGAACTTAGAATATTTGAATAAACAAGAAAATAGAAATCTAAAAAAATAACGCTATAGAAATGATAAAAATTACTTAAAATTAAAAAACTCTGTAACATAATATAAAGGCCTTTATTTCACGATTATTTGCGATCATCAGTCATGTATAACAGTAAAAATAACAAGAAGTAAGAACAAATATACCAAACAAAATTAAAAAAATTTTAAAAATTAAAAAATCAAGAAATTTAAATGTTGCGCTTACCAAATAACCAAACTAAACCACGTCACGTGTCCAAATGAAACTTTAGGTTAAGTAAATGAATATGGATCCTAAATCTCCTATACAAAGGGGTTGAAGTAGAGACATACAATGCCATCTATCACTTCGAAAACTAAATTTGAGAGGAAGTTTCAAATTTTACTACGTTTTTGAACCTGAAGCACGTTTACTATAAAATAGAAAATAACTTAAAAAAAGTTTTAAAATTTTTTAAGTATTTTTGTGGTATTTAGTAGTATGTGATGTTAAAATAATAAAACTGAACATAATGTTAAATAATAAATTTTAACGGTTAAGGATATATGAGCGAGGGCGTGGGGAAATAGCGAATTTTGATGAGCGAAGATAGGCGAGTATCGTTGCGGGGTGAGATGACAAAAATAACCACGTGACGTGTAATTTACATTTGGCAACACAGTTTTTTTGATTAATTTCCTGTCGGTGACATCTGACATTTAAACGTTTCATGCATGCTATTTTTTTAATTTTCATTTATTGAAATGCGGATTATTTAATATAAAAATTCTAAAGTCTGCTGCTTTCACTATTAGGTTCATAGATTAGGTTATATTATAATGTAATATAACCTAATCTGTATTTACTATTACTACCGCTAGTTTGTTGTGGCGCTCGTGATAGCGGTGAACGCGGTGAACTACAGTGAAACGTTGCCAAATGTCATATTGCGGCGAGAAAAAACTTGTAAAATAAAATAATTTGAATTTCATTTCAATTTTTCTTTTTGGGATGAATCGATGCATAGTATTTTTAATATACTGACAAATTACTGCAAGTATATCATCTTTCTTATTTTTAGTTTTTTTTTTTAAACTGAAGATATTTTAACATACTGATATTAGTTGATTTATCAAGAAATGGGTATACATAAAAGCAATGTATTTATGTCGATTTTCAAAAATTGTTTTCTTTAAAATATGAACGTTTAAGCTAGGTTCAGATAGAGATTTTTGTCTTGCCTTATTGTCTTACCTCGCCACCGCAACGGAAATTTTAGCCAAAAATAAGAATAAAAGAAAATACTTCAATCTGATTGGCGCTTGCCAGTTTCTACCTAAGCAAGGCAAGACAAGAATTTCTATCTGAACGCCGCTCTACCTATGCTGAAATTTTTACAGTAAATTTATTGAGTAAAAATCTACACGTAAAATAATTTTGAGGTCTTAAATTTAAAATTGTTGTCATGCTCATACATACTTAAAGCTGTTGTTTGTAAACAAAAAGCAAATTATTTATAGTTTTCTTAAAAATCCCACAATTTATCATGTGATTAGTATTAGCAACAGATTCACCTTCAGTTAATACATCCGGAATTTGGTGTTGCTTCTAAGTAATAAAATAGATCCTGTAAATGAAAAGGAACATTTATCTGGATGATTCATTTCGACACGAAGTAAAAGATTCTGATAAAATATTAATAATTAGAATAAGTTGCATTTATTGATAATAGGTTAGATACCTACCACTGCAAATAACTAACAATAATAATATAATTATTATTATAACCATTTATTAACAAATAACTACTTATCTAAAACAAACACTGGTTTTATATTAAACATTGCACTGAATTAAAAAATCCCAGAAAAACAAAGTCAAACAGTATTAACATACGTTAAAAGACATTTTGGTATACTCGTTCGAGTAGTTACAATTGCTGTCGTATGATGGCGTTTGGTTAATGTTAAATCCCTATACTATACGAACAAGAAGCAGCACTTGAGGAATTAGAGCAGACCAATTTGCATTGCGCAGGTTCGCCAATGTTTGTAATCTTTGCATGCCAACAATAGTACATTATGCACCAAAAGGTTAAAGTGATTCTTTTTTGACCTGAGGGTAAAGTTTGTTTGCACGAGGCGCAGCCAAGAGCGAACGATACCCTCAGGTCAAAAAATCACTTTAAACCCGAGGTGCATATACTGTTTTTTTGCAATTGCTGGAGGTAATGTACTCATTTAGATAATTACGAAATTTTAATTAAAATTTTTTTTTTGATAAACTTTTTCTGATAAACCAAAATGACAATAATTCACATTTAACAGTGTTGAAAATAGAAAAAATAGAAATCTGAAAAAATTACGCCATAGAAATGATAAAAATTACTTAAAATTAAAAAACTTTGTAACATAATATAAAGGCCTTTATTTCACGATTATTTCCGATCATCGGTCATGTATAACAGTAAAAATAACAAGAAGTACAAATAACAAGAATAATATGTTTCTCTGTAGTATGTAATTATTTACTTAACAGTTAAAATTTATTATTTTAACATCACATACTACTAAATACCACAAAAATACTTAAGAAATTCTAAAACCTTTTTTAAGTTATTTTCTATAGAAGAATTATGCTAAATGATATTATTTGCTCGAAGTTGTTGCGAAAATCCTAATAAATTTCTTCATCAAGACCAAAATATAAAGCTTACGAAGCAAAATAAAATTAAGGGTACATTTACTTAAGACATTGAAGCATTTCGGAGTTGGTTTGCCAGTAAACACCTTCCAAAGTAGCAATGAATAACGTTTACAAATTGCAAATACTTACCTAGCTGTAATTTGTTTGTAATAATAGCTCTAATTACTTAAATGAGAGCTATACTTCTCATAACTTTAATATAACTTGAAACGTACATAACTTGCTTAACTAAACTAAGTAGCTTTTAAAACAGATTTCGTAATATAATAGTATAGAAATTTCCTTTTTACATGATATTACTGCGACTGGAAATACGTACTTTGCTTAGTGTTAATTCTGGCGTAATTAAACTTTAATGTACTTAGTTAATTAATTTCCCGACACTTCTATGATATTCTTTTTGTTAACTACTCCGGAGCATAAAAATAAACAGCAGTAAAAAATTGCGCGGTATTTTCTTAAATTAATAAAGAAATTATAATAATTTATTTATTGCACTTTAGACATTTGTAAGCAGAGTTTCCTTTGATAAATGGAATGTTCTCTAATTAAAGCTCAAAGCCAATCGTAGGTTATTACTTATCTCGTATATTATACCACTATGTAAATGAAATGTATGCAATTATAAATTAGACTACGTATGATTTACTGTTATTATATAAATTAATAATTTTATTTCAGACTGTTTCGATAACTGTGTCGGTTTTGACACTGACATTTATCTCGGTTGATCGATGGTACGCAATATGTTTCCCATTGAAATTCAAATCCACAACAGGAAGAGCAAAAACAGCTATAGCAATTATTTGGTTGGTTGCTTTAATATTTGGTGAGTATTTCGCTTTTTGTTTTATATGCAATAATAATGACAATAAAGATAATTCACACCAGTAAAAGGCAATATAAATGATTTAATAGAATGCAAGTACTTACTCGAAATTAATGGGACGTAACTTAAATATTCAGTTTTTAAAAGTTTTAAAAATACAAAAACTCCATTCGTTCCGCATTTTGTTGTAATATTAAAATAATATTTTTTATTGGTTTGAAAAAAAGTTATATATCTGCTAATTATGGGCCATTATGATTAACAGTGCAGTTTCTTGATGCTCGAATTTCCTTGTTAAACAAAGTGTTCTTTTCAATTAGAATGGTACAACATACTATTGTTTGACAAACTTAAAACTACTGGATATTCAAAAAAAATTACCAAAGATAAAACAAAGCCCGTAAAGTACTGAAGTACTTTAGAGTTCAAGTATGTTAATCGTTAGCTGAAAATATTTACAAAAATGGCATATATATTACTAAAATGAACTGATTAAACTACGAAAGTGCTTCTGATATCGGTTAATTTAGGAAATAATTAATATTAAAGTTATAATTTTTCACTTAAGAAGCACCCACTTGATAAAAGCGAGCATCGATTAGTTCATTCTATTGACAGTGCGTTTACTCGACATAAATATTGGCAACATTGTGTTCTAATGAGCGGAGTCGGCTGTAGTTGCCTTCCGGAAGTAAAACAGATAACATCTTATATCATAAATTTAATTTAAATTGCAATTTGTTAATTATAACTAAATTTAACTTAAAAACAAAGTCCGTAATTTTCTAGATCTGGACGCTACAGGGAGGTTTTTAATGCTTGTTATAGTTAAACACGTTATGGGCGGGGCTAACCCTACGGAAACAGCTAATACAGGTGTCGTTTTAATAGTTTTGCTTTTTAGATCTTCTTTAGCTAAAGTTTTGGATAATCCATACATTTTAATATGTTTATTATTTATATTTTAAATTACGAGTAAAGGTTACCGTTCTATCCCCGCATTTGGAATACTTATTTTGAATATTTACAATTTTTTAGTGGCATTCAGTTGAAATTACTGCAAATTTGAAAAACAAATTAGAAAAGTTAAATTACCTTCGGATATACCTATACCCACTGGAGATTTAGACACTCCAAGATAAATATACTCACACACCTGGAAGATTTATTTTTATTATTATACATATCTTTCTTTAATTTTGGTTTTATTAATTTGCTAACAGTGAGAGTGGGATTACATTTAGGCTACAAAACTTATCCAATCTAAATTTTTTTGCACGAAACTGTTTTTTAAGGTTGCGCCCACGTTTACATAAAAGTTATCGAAGATCCTTTGTTGACTAGATGTTTAATTATTTATAAAACAAATAAGTTACGAAATTGAGTTTTATCCAAATTAATTACAAAACAACAACAAAAATTTACAAAAAAAATTATAACTTAAATTCCTACTTTTTAAAACTAAGATGTCTCTTTAAATTTTACTTATTTTAAAAATTTAAATTCAAATCTGTTAAATCAGTGTTCGGCAAACTTATTTTAGAAAGGATCAGATCGTAAAATCTTTTAGATTTGACGGGCTGAAAGCTTTAACAAAAAAAAACTATTATATTTCCTCACAGTTATTGTATCACTACATATTAAACCACATGACTTTGTTGTTTATTTCTATGGCAAAATGAGAAAATAATTCAATAATTCAAAATAATTTATTTTTAACTTTTTCATGTAAACAACAATATTAACCCGCGGGCCGGGACGAATTTGACCTACGGGTCGGGTCAGTTTACTGAAGCTTGAAGTCAATTAAAAGAAATTTTTGCTTAGAAATTTTTATTTAGTTTTTTCAAAAACAAGACCTTAAAATGAATCCACAGGTTAGTATATTATTATAAAAAGAAAACTAGACTATAAAATAATGGTTGATTACGGTCATTTCTTCAAATTGAGCGCAAATGTTTATAATTTACAATAAATTCAAAAGAGTTGTTAGTAATTTATTATAATAAAAAGTTATTGTTAATTTTGCATTATAATTAGTACTTAGTAGTAATTAGCATGAAATAATACACACAGCTATGATTAAATGTACACATTAGTCCCTGGTTATAGAGTACACCATTAAGACCAAGTTGAAAGAAAATAATTTAATTCCTTATAATTTCGATTTATTTTTATCGTTCTTTGCGAAGTTATGGCTATTTGTTTATAAAAAATTCCACTTTTATAAAAAATAAATAATTGATTTCTGTAATTATTTAATTTTATTCTTGTAACGTTGCGTTATCAAATTTAAATTTCACTTAGTTTTGTTTTCACTTTCCAAATAAATTTTACTTTATGAATTTTAAATAGGAACTAACTAAAAATATCTTTTTGGACCATTATGTTTGTATTTTTTCCATATTATCTTTCTATTCGAGATATTTTGTTTCTTCTATTTCAGAAAAAAAACTTGGCCATTTAAGGTAACTGTTGAATATTAATGTTTATCTACTTCCGGTAAATAAATGCGTACTTATCTCCATCAAATGGCGTGGATATGACGGCGGCTACTTGCTGCATTGATTAATATTAGTAAAATTCCCAAGAGAGGTAATATTATCTGACGTTTATATATTGCCATATATGTAATACCGGCACTAACTACAATAACTACACGACAAGCACATAAGCGTGAATAAAATAAGATAATATACTGTATTTCATATTTCTTTTTTGATTTCGTCGGCAATAGTTGTTCTACAAGCTTTTCCGCGGCTTTATCAACATCAAAAGTATCACCCATGTTAATGAAATTACACAATTTTTTTTGACAAATTACTCATTTGTTTTATTTTTCAATCACTAGATTTCTTATAACTTTTATTATTACTTTATTTGTTTTAATCGAATTTTTATCTATATTTCTTGGAATTAGTGCGCGCTAATTAGCGGTAGCAGGAACTCTACCCTCGGTGGGGGATGAGCAGGCTGGGGGGGGGGGAGAAACTTTTGCGTTATTTTTTAGATATCTTGTCTCAGCTTTTTATGTTCCCATTTGTAGAGTGCAAATTATTATAATTATTATTGATTATTAAATGCTATTTAAGCAAGGAAGTAGATAAAATATTATATCAAACTTGAGAGATAACAATGCATTACCGGCGGAGACTTCAAAAGCCGTCGGGCCTACGGCCCTCTGGCTTTCAAATTCTTCGCCGGTATTGCATCTCATATCTCCCGCGTAGATAATATACTATAAAACAACGAATTGACGTCATATCAATGTTTGATGAGATGTAAAAGATAGTATTATTAGTAGAGCGATTAGTTGTTTTTTATTTTATTGCAATATTTTAATTTGGTGCAAAGTTTGTTTTAGTAGATATAAAATTTGCAATGGCTTATTTGCAAATATTCCAAAAAGCTGTAAATTAAAAAACTTTGAAGTTTGAAAATTTATAGAGTAGAATAATAAAGTAGCTACTCATATATAAGTTACTACTATAATATATAATATCGACGAGTTTCATCGAACCAATTACAAGATTGCATAGCTACAGTAAAAAGGAACAAGTAGGAACAGGCTATAAATATCTTCAAATGTATCAAAAATTATTATGTACTAAATTGTGTACAATATTGGATTCCCTCAAGAAATATACTAAATGCATTAGAATTTAAAAAAGTTGAACTAACTTATATTGACAAGAAAAAAAAAGTAAAATTATGAGTCAAGTGTAGTAGCTGTGCGGATATTTTGCAACTCGGTCTTTGTGAAAGGATATGCCTTAGTGCAAGACGAGCTTTTAAGGGAAATCCAAAAGGAAACCTTTATAAAGCTATAGCAACTCATACGTTGAACGTTTTCTTTGCTCACGGGTAATCATAAGGGTTTTGTTTGTAAAAGTTTTATAAAGATTACGAAAGACACCAAGTTAAACTTTTATATAATAAAAAGGATATAAATAATGTAGGTACACGTGAAGTATAAAAATGTATAAAAAAAGTATAAAAACATTATTCTGTTTAACTTTTCAAATAGTTCGGTGTATAATCGCACGACTACGTAGTTAAGTTTACGGTCCATCTAAAGTAATATGAACAGAATATAAATCGTAAACGTACGTCTTAAACTACAATAGAACGTAACAGTATCAAGTTAGTAATATGACTCTATTTATTTAGGTAGGCACTTGAAAATGATTAATCGGAGGTTCCGATTTAGATTCCTGAAGAATTCTTGTTTTTCTTGATATAAAAAAAAATAATAATAAAAATAGATACATAACAATAATTGCTTTTTGCCTTATACTTATTGATGTTTGAAATACAGTTTAAAAATAAAAATGCAGGAGCAGCACTGTGTACATAATGAGAACTCGAGTAACGATCCGAATCTGATTTGAATTTGTTAGACGAATAACCAATATATTTCCACAAAGTTAAAAATTAAAAAACTTGTGGTATATTAAAGTTAAAAAGCTTTACTTTTATATTTCTTTTCTACTTCACTGGGTCAGAAAGTACTGTAACTTATCAATATTGTTTTGAATTTTAGGTTTCTTCTCCAGCTACAAGTACATTTGAGATTTTGTATGATTTAAATAAAAAAAGTTATAATTAAGTGGTTAATTGTTTTGAGCGTTATTGTGTATATAAAAACGAAAAATCTGGTTTCGAGAAAGCCGAGTTTCAAGTTTGACTTGGCTAGTATGATAATAATTATATCTTACTTTTAAATTTTACATAGAGTTTCAGGTTCATTATGAAGCTAAAAGTTTTTTACTTCTATTTTACGTCTACCTTAAGAAAAAAATTTAAGTCAAACGGTTCATTGGTTCGAGAGTAATTGTGTATTATACGAAAATGAAAAACGTTATAAAATTAAACTTTTTAATGATCTGTTTGTTATTGCAAAATTTTATTTAAATTAGCACTATAATAATTCCTAAGTATTCTTGTAAAAATCCTGAAGATATTATTCGGCTTCAGTGTTTGTGTTATTTTGAAAAAGTTGATTTATCAACCTTGCGGTCTCCTTAAAATTTAAAGTGGATACAACCAAAGACGTTTCTTAGTTTGTTCGTTGTTCTAAAAATTTTAGACATTTCAAAAATACAGACAAATTAAAAACATAATTTTTGTACAACACTTTTTTCTATTTCTAATTAGTAAAACTTAACTTTGTCATTTTGTGATCAAATTTAATGATTTATTTTTTAAGCAATTGTATTGCTTTATTTACCACCATGATAGATTGTATTCGATAAATCAACTGTCATCTCATCGCGTCAGATATTATTAAGACAAATGGTAAGATAAGATAATTAGTAAGATCGAACCATAAAAATTTAATGCGTATTTAGTGTATTGGAAGTTTTTATAAAGTAAGCTTCCATTTATATAAATTTTGAATCTAAATTGAATACTTGATTACTTTGAAACTTCGTAATTTGATACGCATGAATTGTTGATACGCTTAAAAATATATTTAAGTAAGAGTTTTTACTATTTTTAGTAAAAACATTCATCTGATTATATTGTTGTGTTTTCAAATGCTAAAACCGTTAATTTTATATATTTGTAAAATTATTTTGAAGTTTTGTTTTAATTATTGTTGACTGTAAATTTGTAAATACTCTGTACGTTGGATTTTAAGTTTGAAGAGAAGCCGTAGAAGTCAAAAAAAACAGAGGCGTTTTGCGTTAGCGAAAGGCGAGATGAATGTTCATTCCCGTCTAAGTTTTAAAATTTGATTTGTGATTGTTTTAAAAATAAAAAACAATTTAATTTTAATTAAAGTTGTTTTTGTTTTAATCAATTAATGCAAGTGATGATTGATTAATTGAAAATTAGAAGTCATTTGGATAATTGTGTAATAAAAATAATACAACGAATTTGTTAACAAGGCGCGGACAACAGCTGTAAGACGCACATATGCGTTTGCAATACCATAAGATAAAAGTTTTAACAAAGCAACGATTTTATTACATTTTTTTGAAATTAAAAATTGAAACCAAAATGAAACGTTAAAAAAATTAAAAATCAAACACAAGAGTCTCATAGCTTTTTTTTAATAATGGATGTATCCATTGGAAGAATTGGAAGAAGTGATTTTTGGATTAAGCGAATATAATAAATTTGTATAGCTCACGTCATCTTAATTATTATAAGTAAGTAACCAAAATTGCAGCAAATGGATCTCTGACTCCACACACTTGATAAAAATATTTCTGAAATAGACCGAAGGCGAAATTCAAGGGTTTCTAAAATGGCAGGATTTTTTTGAAAAGGAAGAATAATCGTATCTCTTACTGGGCGGCAATGTGGGATTTTACTAGTATTTGTATTTGACTTACCATCTTCGCCATGATCTGCTATTCTTCTTGGA
Source organism: Cantharis rustica (assembly GCA_911387805.1). Classification (NCBI taxonomy): domain Eukaryota; kingdom Metazoa; phylum Arthropoda; class Insecta; order Coleoptera; family Cantharidae; genus Cantharis; species Cantharis rustica. Next base: position 25,692,573 of record OU426877.1, on the reverse strand, counting down.
TCTCCAACATAATTATTATTACTGTGTTTACATAGCGTTTCACTGCTCTGACCATCTTTCGCATTTCAACACCGTATGTTCTACATCGTCCATTTCATCGTCAGGATGGTCTTACAAAACTTGAGTGAGGTGTTATATAATCTTGCCAGAACCTCTGATGTAACAAAGCACAATTTTTGGGATAAGCCGCTGTACATCCACCTTCTTATTTCCGACGTCCCTCACGATACTTTTCCGGAGTTATTCTTTGTTAACATCGCCAGAGTAGAACTTAACGCTTCTCTCTTCCGAGATCAAATGGATTGATATTTTTGACACAATAACCCTAACAGGTAATGGAGTTTCTTTGAAATTTTTGTATCCTTCTCTAATGTGTATCTTTCTTCATAGCTTTAACTCATATACAGTCTTTGTTTGTATTCTCATAATACTCTGGTTGGTATTTGTCGACAGAGACAGAGACAGAAGGTTGTCCCCCTGATATTTTTATTTTTTATTAGGCTTAGACACACTCTAAACAGCCAGAAGCTAATTACATAGTGTGTGTAACGTAAAGAGAGGTTGGCAATGAGTATTGCAAAAGAAACATACGACTTAACATGGAATCCAATTACGACGAAGGACAAACCAACTAAATTTTTAGCCCGGACTGAGGATAGAACTCGTGGTTCCCAGGCAAGAGTCATTCTAGAGGTTTACTAAGCTAGCTTCCTCTGTATGTCTGAAGATTAGGATGAGAAGGATGAAGATAGAGCGGTACTTTCATGACTCCGGAGCACGACCAATTTTGTTTTTATGGCACCAGGATTAGCCCCACTTCTGTTATCCAGTCCGCTATAATTTGGATTACAGCATTTCTTTATTTTTCGGTTCTTGCGTTTATTAAGATGAGGTTGTCTGTAAAAGCCACAATCTCTCCCCAAGCGGAATCGACAGCCTAAAGACGCTATCGTATAGTATATGCTTGTGATGGATTGTATCTTGCTATCAAAGTAAGTCTTCGTAAGCGACTTTTCTTCTTAGCTCTTTTATGATTTCATTCTTGCTGGCGAAGTTAAAAATTTTCTTCACATCCAGTGTAACCAGGACGAAAGTATTATTTTGAATCTACTGCTGGTAGTATTATCAGGCTGCCTCTTGTAAATCCTTACTAGCTTTGTATTTCACTTTTTACGAATGCTGGCTATTTTGTCTCTCTTTTGTTTGCAAATTTCAGTGACATTGTCCATTACTAAATTTTAACATGTTCGGAAATTGATTATTAATTTTAACTTTCCATCTGGTAGGGAAGTAATGACTTCCTGACTCAAAAGTTTTAAATGTGTAATGAAATAAAATAATAGATTTTCGAATATAATTCGTAAATAAAGTCAAGTGAGATATTGAATTAGGATACGAATAATGCGTTATTACAAGTGCTATTATTTACAAATGCAAAAGATACGAGTGACATAACTTTGACTCCTCATCCTCAGCGGTCCTTTTGCCTCGATGAAAGCTTGGTGACCACTTCTTATTTAGAAAGATTCTTTTGGTAGATACCTCGATGGTTTGCCATGGCCTGCCGAGGGATTCTGACGCTTAGAATTGACTGAGGATCTCGGTTTAGCAGTTGACGCACATAAGCTGTAACAATTATTTACATAACTGTTTTCCACGAGCCTTAACTATCGCTTCTTCACGCACTCTCTTCCGCGCAGCTTTGGCTCGTTGCCAACTTTGCGCGTAAGTAAAAGACTTCATGTTGAATCGTCAAGTAAGACGGAGGCATTTTTATAAGTGCAGTAGAAGTCAGTTAGATTGTCATATTTGAGATAATCGCAATTGCGCAAGAGTTTAATTTTGGGATTTAACCTGAGACGTGAAGTAAAAAGTGATTTCCAGCAAATTTAACGTCGACATTAGATGTAAACTGAATGAACGCGTGCTTTAAAACGACGAGAGGGTCGTGTTTGATTGTCTTGCCATCTTTGAGTCAAAATTTACGATTTACTGTGTTGTGTAATAATGCTAGGTGCTTCGATATTGGTGCACAAAGTGATTTTCGGTTCGAGCTCATCAATCTCATTATCTTCCGACCGAGCAGTTCAGCAAGGTACTGGTTTTTCAAGCAGCGAGCTGAAACGACGCGTCTACATATTTGTTTTCAGTTTAGAAACACAGAGGGTTTTAGTGGTGTAACCACTGTCGAAAGAGATCTTGTAAACGTACCTGAGCGCTTGGGTAAGTCCTTTTTTTATACTGCCGATTCCTTTCTGTGTGTGATTCATTGGGAACGTATTTGGTTTCGATTAGTAGTGCGACGTGTCCGTACGCCACATTTTAGCTGCCGCATCAAAATTTGTAAATTGGAAATTGTTGCAATAACGTTTATAGTAGATTCTACCTACGTATTTTTTTATTATAAGATTTTAACTATCAGTATTTTTATTTGCGAATGTCGAAGCAAATTCTTCTTTTTAGGATTCACGCTCTGTGCTTTCTTATTTAACAAAAGCTGGTTTTGTCATCCTGGGCTTCATCACACAATTACTGGAAAAGATTGATTTCAGGTGTGGTGAGAAGTTTATTGCTTTAGCAAAGAATATTCTCATTACAAAGCATCAGGTATTTAAGTTTTTCTACTCAGTAGGTAGCCAAGTTCGGAAATCCTTTTTTTAAATTAAAAAAAAAAATAATGCACAGCAAATAAATTTGCTTTGTACGTTATTATGTACGTTAGTAAAAGTACATATTGCATTACGATTAAGTTCAAATATTACAGTAGAGATAACAAAAGCAGCATAAGCACCGGGCTTTAGTGACTATTTTAGTAGAATAATAATAATATTCTACTTTATGCCAAATTCATTAACCGCATATTCCTGTTTACTAAGCAGTGCAAAGATTACGAATATATTATTCTAAATGTGCTTCTATGAAATTCAATTTGTTGCAATAAGTAAATCAATGATTTATTTATGTATTTGGTTATTACATTGTAAACAAAGTTCAATACATATGTACTTAAAATATTAATAATTATAACATTTGAATTGCTTCCGTTTGCTAACTATTATTTGCGTTCGTACAAGTGCATAGCTATCACCCATGCGCGTGTATGATATACTATCGGCCTATCGAGTAAGATATCTGTTTAGGAAGATAAATAATAGCCTCGCAATCTACCACAATTTAATTATATTTAATTACCTTAAAAGTACTAAACTAATTAACAAACCAGTAAATTTTGTGAATCGTAAGAATGTTTCACCAAGATTAATTACGAAATGGCAGCTGTACATCTGAGACTCGTCTTTTCGTACGCTACGACTGAAGAATCATGGTGTAGAATTTATTTAAAAAATAATTTATTTTTAATTAAACTGATCAAATATAATAAAATATAATTAAATTCCATTCGGTGTAAATTGATTAAAAGAATTTATTATTGATTTAAGAAGTTGAAGATCGAATTATTGTTAAATATAAAATAAACTTAGAAAACTTTTTTGAACTTGAACAATATCATAATTGGTTTCTATTTGCTAAGCTTACTTTCCACTAAGTGAAACGGATGTTGCTTAAAAGGGTATATAAAATCTATAGTAAGATTTAATTTTTTGCCAAGTATGTCTAAGAATTAATTTTTAGAAATCCATTTAAGTTTTAATATACTTAAAGCTTGGAGAACATTTTAATTCTTACAGGAAGAAATAAATTTAATGCAAAAACTTTCAAATTAAATTTAAAAGAGAGAACGTAACAATAAAATTTACAAAAATATCTACAATTCATGCAATTTAACATATAAAGTTCATTTTACAAATTAAAATTTCCAAGGTACCTGCCACTGTGTGCCTATACATTAACACTAGACTAGAGTGTAGTTGTTAATGTAATATACAATTGTACATTCATGTAGATTTTAATTAAAATTCTTTCAGGCAAATCTGAAATTAGACAACGCCTCAAAGAGTCTTTAACCACAAACTGACTCCAAAAATGATAAACTTAAAATTACTTTCACATGTAAACCATGTACATTTATATGTACATATATTTTATCCCTGCTGATTTAAGAAAAACTACAGTGCTAATGCGGGTTGTTTGTTTAAATTACTTTTACCCTTTTGTTGAGAGCATCCTGCATCAAACAGAATTGTAACTTTTAACGTGTGCTCCTTAATGCGAACACTAAATTATATTAAAGAAGATGCTGATGAAGACAATTTAGAGAATTTCTAAGGATTTTAAGTTATTAGAGAATTATAACATTCGTACAAAATTTTCATACTAAAGCTGGAAATTACAATAGAGGCGTCATTTAGATTGTCGGAAGGCGGAAGAGTGTTTACTAGCTGGGCTTCCTTCAAAATTACCTACCCTCAAAGTTTCATCCGGTAAAGCGAACAAATAGAGATCTATCAAATTTGCATTCTATTAACAGAAAATCGTATATTATGTATGTACATTTTTAGGACTAATAAAAAATTTAATAAAATTTTTTTATAGATATTCCCGAATTGGTGGTGTTTGACATAGTTCCCGACAAAACACAGCCATTTCAAACAATTTACTTTACTCAATGTGAAGCAACTTGGACAATTGAGACAGATAGAGCATGGATGATAGTTAAAATGGTATTGCTATATGCCTTTCCTCTTACCTTCATGACCATTGCTTACTGCCAAATTATATGTGTTTTATGGAAATCGGCAAACGTTCATCAACATTCACTAGGTGCGTAACAAAATTTATATTTGCTGAAAATGTAATTTATTTACTACGAGAGAACGAAAGTCCATAAAATTTAATATACTTTTGAAAAATATCTTCGTTAAACTCATATATCACTAACTAACAAAATCAAATTAACAAATAATATACAATTTTGTGATTCACTCAACAAAAAAGTGCGAAAATTTAAATTTAAATCCGCAAATCGGGCTTTCGTGCAAGCTTTTCACACTTTAATAAATAGCAACACACATAAACCTATAATGGTTGCCTCGTCGGTTGCTTTCAGATAACAAAAAAACAAACTTTCATATTGCTACACAAAAATAAAATTTGAAATAAATATATATCTTCGTTGTTACAGACATCTAGTATTTTATGTAAACGTTTCCGTGCAATATAAAAAACAATGTAACATTCAATACATCCGAACTCGGCATTTTTAATCTGGGCTACGTCTCGATAAAATTTTTTCTGAAATTTTTTAATTTAAAACAACTTTTTTACTTAGATATTTCCGGTGGAAGGCAAGTCAATACTTTTACGATGAACACAAACACAAGTACAGAGGGTCAACTACGATCTCGACGAAAAGCTGCAAAAATGTTGGTGGCGGTTGTTATAATGTTTGCAGTTTGCTTCTTTCCTGTACACTTACTGTGTGTACTAAGGTAAGAATATGTAACTTAGTTTATAAGAAAGTTTCGTATTTGTGCTTCTTTAATTTTTTTATTTGTTACTTGAACTTTAAAAGCCATTAAAATCAGATTTTAATCAAACCTAAGTGAATCGTCGGTATAAATTTTTAACCAAGGCAATACATTTTTTTGTTCTTCTAAACTATCAATCAATGTTACAATAAAACGTTAATGATTTATTTCTTAATCTATCAAAATTTTTTTTCTTGATGGCAATCTGCTTTTGACGTCTGTACGAAACTAACCGCTGAAAATAAAAATGTAGAATAATCCTGGAAGTGAAAACAAGGTCGTGGAGTATTATTATTAATATTATTCTATTTTAATTTTGCTTTTGTATAATTTCCGGGCTCGATTTTGTTTTGTTCGTTTAAAAATGTTTTTCTTCTACACAGTTTTTTAATTTTAAAGTAAGTTTTATCATTTCTATAGCGTAATTTTTTCAGAATTCTATTTCTTGTTTATTCAAATATTCTAAGTTGAACCTTGTTAAATGAGAATTATTGTCATTTTAGTGTTCTTTAAATATTATGTTTTCTGTGTAGTATGTATTCTTTACTTAACAGTTAAAATTTTATTATATTAACATCACATACATACTACTAAATACCGCATAAATACTTAAAAAATTCTAAAACGTTTTTAAGTTATTTTCTATCTCTATAGAAGAGTTTATACTGTGAAAAAGGATTTGTTGCACTAACAAATCTTTCACAGTTTTTTTGCTGATACAACAAATCTTATGCTGCTGTAAATAAATCTTTTCTGTTCAGAAAAAAATTTGTTATTTTGCAGTAATAACAAAAAATTCTGTTAAATTTTATTAGATCGACAAATCTATTTTTACAGTGCAGAATTCATTGGCTTCTAATTTAGTTTTCTTTTATTGCTAAAATTAGCCTAATTTGATTGACGTATATCAATTTAAATTAGCTAGCTTCGTTATTTTAATAATAATTTGTTTTGCAATGCCGAGAGCTTTTGCGAATAAGCTTGAGAACAAAGTTGGATAGCATTGAAAAACCTTGTTGATATAAAAGTTTTAAAGCATAGGATTATAGAGATTGCTAATTAGAAAAGAGGAACATGAAATTTAGACAATCCGCACTGCGAATACAATTTTCTGTCTTGGCAAGGATTTATTTTTCTTACAGTTAAATAATAATCTAAATAATTAAGTAAGTCAATTGGTTACTATTCGAAGTTCTTGATTACTCTAATTCAACCACCTAATAAATAAACAGACAAGACTTGTTACTCTGGTGAATTTAATTAAGTAATCTCAAAACGTTGTATTTAAGTTAAAACATTATTTAAGGAAATTCGGTAATTAAATGTATTTAAATTGTTTAATTATATCGATCAATAATTGTAACAAAGAAATAGCTTTTTAAACTCCTTTGTATGTCAGACATGATTTAAACAATTTCCTTAAATAATAAGTCATCTAGCTTCAACTGAAGTCTAAATTCTACTTAAATAAATATATTTCTTTGGAAGGATACAGGGGTTCTTTATAGTATTAATAAAAGAGCATTATTATTGCTAACCGTGCAATTTCAGAACTAAGCACTGTAATATAGGTGTAACTAATAGTAACCCATCGCATATTGGTTCTATAATAGAGAAAACAGCGGTATTATGTGGTATTACAAATTGTGTCCAATATTTATTGGATATTATAATAAATTGCACTTACCGATTCTAACAAAATAAATAACACTGTATACTCTTTCTGAAAATTACTGTAAAAATAACGTCAATATTTAATATCTAATTTACATCATTTGTAATCTGATAAGCTCAAAGCTTACTTATAAAATAATCACTTTTACTACTAGTTGTATAAATAGCTATTACGTTTACATCACCTTAGACATTTCAGCTTTCACTGTCGGTCGGATATGCTAATATAACTCAATTTTGTAAATTGAAAATTACAGATAACAAATAATAATAAATTAAACTTTCGTATTAATGCCGAATCATATTTAAATTTATTTAAATTAATAAATCTCCATAGCTCCCTTGGGACTTTTTTATTTCATTTTGAACATTCGTACTTGTTACATTTTTTTTCCGATGCTTTAATGGAAATTTAATAAATTGACAACTTCTAAACCCCATTTTTATTTATTTTCCCTGTTGCCTTGTCAATTTGTCACTACAAAATATTTTTGCATTCTAAAAATTAATATATTTATGAATTATTTATAGAGTTACTATCACGATGAACAATACAGAACTAAATCGAGCTTACTTTCAAATTGCACATTGGCTATGTTATGCTAATAGCGCAGTGAATCCAATTATTTACAATTTTATGAGTGGTAAGTATTAAATTTTAATTATTATTATCTTGGAATTGTTGTAATGTGTATTATTTCCAACTACATTTTCCTGTCTTTTTGTTTGAATAATAATAATTATCAGAAGCGACCCATCAGAGAAGGTGAAAATCTGGACTATAAGCTATAAAATAATGAATTTTCTTTTAGCATATAAAAATAATGTATTTCCTTATTGTGTATCTAGAGTAGCTAATGGCGTAGTTAAGAGTTAGTCTGCTTTGTAAATCAAAGACATAAACAGTATTACCTGGGTTAAACAAATTTTAATTCAAGAAAAGGTTGAAGTTGAAGTTATACTGTTACGCTTTTAGCCTTCTCAAATAAAAAAGTCAAGAGCCGCCACTGATAATAATTATTACTCATTTAACCTATCTAACCAATCTATTCTATTATATGTTTTAATTTTGTTTTAAATATCATAAATCATAAAGCTGTTTATATATTGCAATGACCCGAGCTATACAAATTTATTAAATTTCGCTCAATCCAAAAATATCCTCTCGCTTGGGTTCATTCATTATTTTTAATCAAGCACTGAGACTCTTTAATTGTTTTAAATAAATTGTAAATTTTTGTATCGTTCATTTTTTTTTTAAATTTTTAATTTCTAAACTTAGCAAATAGGTTTGTATAAATTTTGTTACCTTATGGTATCGGTGTTACACGTGAACGTTCCACATCTGCTCGCGCCTCGTTAAGCAAATTCTGTCGTAAAACTTCCAAAAATTTTCTTATTTTTTATCACTTCCACCTCAATAAAATCAACTTTAATTAAATCAAATTTACTTTTAATAATTAAAATTATAAAATCAAAATTAAAAATTAGCTTAGCGGGAATAACAATCCTTCCGCTTACAAACGCACACCGCGTCTCTTGGACTTCTACGACCTAAGTCAGTGCCTTCGAGCTACTCCTACTCTTCACGTTGCCAACCTTAAATTTTTACTTAAAATCCTATGTACAGTGTATTTACAAATTTTTAATCAAGAATAATTTACAAAATAATAAACAAATTTCAAAATAATTTTTAAAATTAATAAATTAATGATTCTTTGCGTTTCAAAACATAACAATATGTTATGTTTACATAAAACTAACTACAAAGTGAATTTTATCATGATCTAAGAATTCGAAGTTTGTATATAACAAATCAAAATCACGAATCTGAATGATTTTGAGAAGTCGTATCAATAAAAATTAGATAATTTGTCGGGGGATTATACTTAGGATATTCAACCGATTGAACTATACGATATGGCCCAAAATCCCGCTATAAGTCCGGCTCATTGACAAATTCAAAATACTGCTCTCCGGTTTTGCAAACAATATTAATGTCATTTGAAGGAAAAAGCAACTTAGAGTTTTAAAAATAAACTAAAAAAATTTGACTGGATGAATACAATTTTATAAAAGCATAAAGGTGCTAGTTTTAATGTGCACATGGATCTTTTCCCAGAAAACAAGTCAAAAGTACAAGCAAACGACATGACATTCTCGAGAAGAACAAGATTATAAAGCTTTTCCATTAATGGAAAAATTTTAGAAAGCAGATGAAACTTTAGATAACTTATTAATTAAATGTATGCATACATGGATAGAAGTACAAAAAGAGCTGATCGCAAAGGCAAGCGACATAAATACTTTGCCAACATGATTTTTAGATAACTGCGAACTAAAATTTTGCTAAATATTTTTATTTCCATGAGTAAAATATATGGCTTTGCTATATGAACCATATAAAGATATTTAATAACTAATACAACATACCATACCGGATATATTCATTTCCTGTCCATTAGCATTATATCAACTGATGTCAGAGAACACTGATGAAGGAGTTATTACAATCTGTGACTGCTAAATGTTACGGCTTTAGTTAAATTTATTTATTTAGAGTTCTAAAGCAACTTTTTAGTTCAATAAAATATTTTAAATTTATTACCGAACATTGTTTAAATTAAAATAGTATATTATAATTTTTCAAAAACAGAAAAACTGCTATGGAGATATTTTCAGAAAATTTAACTTACTTCAAACTTGAATATCGAAATTTAATTTATTTATGTTTAAATTTGTGATATTTAACAAAATAAACATTTATTCAAATTTTCTTAATGAAAATATAAAGAACCAGACACCGTACAAATCAAATTGCAAAAGTCAACTATATGACATTCAAGTTAAACCGGCCTAATTGGACGGGCTTGGAAATTCTCTTTAAATTAATTCCTTTCAAAACTGACTGAAATTTAAAATTGTTTGATCTAACTTTAATTAAATTGCAATAAGTTGCAACTTAAAAAACTTGTTTCATGTCTAATCTGTAACAAGCGAACTATTTTAAAAGTTCTTTTTGGTTTTTTTCAAAATTTATTATTTATAAATAATAAATATAAACTCTTAAATCCATGAACGATTTTAAATTCTTCACAATTCTTATATTTTCCTATTTGAAAATTCACCTTTACGTTTAATTTAAAATTTATTATTTAGTAAATAGCATTATAATCTTGGAATTTAATAATATATTGGTTTCTATAATGCATAAACCGCAATATTTTTATTTTAAAAATATTCTATATTGTCAAGAGAAATGTCTGCGAAAATGCAGTACCGCATAGCAGACAAAATATTAACGATATGTTTTATGATGATTTCTGCTACATATTGAAAGTTACCTTGATTGACGTATTCAAGTTTGAGAATCCACTAACAAATTTCTTCTACTTTGCTTATATCAATTCCAAGAGAAAATATAATTATTTTTTTCGCATTTGAATTTATTGATTGTCAGGAGTTTTTCAAAATTATGATATGAAAATAATAATTACTTATATTATTTCTTTATATAATATATTGTGTATCTACTTCAAATAGTCAAGATATCCAGTCGAGTGGAAATTGTAAACTAGGTAATCAGAGAGCAAAAATGTTTCAATTATGAATCGTAAATTTCAAATATTTTCTTAAAACTACGATATTTATATTTGAGAATATTTTGGAAAGAAAATGACAAATTTAAAATATTTTAGTTAAATTTATTCATTTTTTTACCAAATGTTTAACTTCAAATATTTTTTGCGTTAATCTAAGAGACTTCATCTGTTACCGACCACTCTTCTTATCCATTCATCAAGATTAACTTCTTCAACAAATTAATGTATGCTATTATTCCGTATATATTAAACAAAAAATGTTAAATAACAGTTTTAGTTTTAAGAGAATCGATGTATTATTTGAATCCATGTGTTAGATTACGATTTCATTCTTTCGGCTGAAATCTGAAAAAAGCAATAATCGATTGCTGAAAGTGAAAATAATTATTAGGTAATCTTATTTTCTAAACAGAATTAAATTTATTCAGATTTAATTTGTTAGCTTATTTTTAAGATAACTTCAGTTGAATAAAACTATTTGCAGTTTTTACTCAAGTATTCCTACAGCAAACCACATCAGTGACTTTCTGTTACTGCTAGTTGATTATAGAGCGGAAATTCCGGGTTCGAACATCAAACTTTTAGCAGAGTTTCCTAAAGAACTGGTGCGGTTTGTGGTTGGAATAATTTGTATATCTATTTAGTTCGACGTGGCTGTATGAGAGAAGTCGTAGCCAAAACTAAAAAAAAAATAATTTTAGTTAAATAAAATAATATGTAAACTTTGTAGCACATATAATATTCCCCCACTTTTAAATTAATACCTACCTAAAATTATTTTTAATAACTTGAGCTGCTAACCAATGCATTTACCTGCTTGCTTCTTCCAAATAAATGACTACAATATTAATTGTTTGAAGTTATTAATCGATATTTTTAAAAACAGGAAAATTTCGAAAAGAATTTCGGCGTGGCTTTGAACATTGCTGTCAACCCACGACTAATAATCACCGAGGCTATCAACTGAGTAATTTATGCCCTCAAACTAAAGAAAGAGATTCTGGTCTTGCATCTAGATCACAATCTCATTCGTCTAAAAAAATATTGACAGAAGTAAGAAGATTAGATACTTTAGAAAGATTTGTACCAATCCATACGTCAAGACTACCAAGCGAGAAAACTAAAAACACACAGATCAATGTTTGATTTTATTTTTTAATGCCACGATTTTGTGTACAATATTACAAACAATCTATTAATAATTATAAGAAATAAATATTTAACTTTAAGTGTTTTAGGGTTCGTTAGGTATATTTTTATCAATGTAGTCTACCTTTATTTTAGCACCTAATTATTTTTTGAAATAAAATCAGTTATTATATTTTCGGTGTTTTATTATCACGAAAAGCATTTTGCCATTTAAAATATTATGCATGATACAACTAAAAATATTAATAATTTCTACAGCACTTTTAAATTTGTTGGTCAACGTGCATTTCATTGGTAAAAATGTTCAAAATACAAATTATACCTTCAATATTTTAATTTTGTTTTTTCTTAGGTAAGTTCCGTAAAGAATTTGGAGTCGCATTCTATAGCTGCTCTCATCATGAAAACTTCAGATCACGTAGAAATAATACTCTTTCGGCTACGTACATTTATCGTTTCAGTTCAACGCACAGTTGCAGGACCAAGACAGAAAATATTCCGATGAATGTCATTGGACAAAATGAAAATAAAATAAATGTGTAAAGTAACAGTAGGTTCGTAGTATAAATATACCAAAACATATAATGTATTGTTGTGTCCGCACTAAGTGATGAAAATGGGTTGCGAACTTAGCAATAAAATGACGGTATTTGCAACTAGAGGAACCACAAAGCAAAACTCTATTTTAACATTTTATTACTAGTGTGTGTTTTATTTTTATATATTCTTAATTTTGATTTCAGTGTTTGTTTAATATTTTATGTTTGTCTAGTTAGTAAGTTTTTTTGTTTCGAATTTGATTTTTATTTATGTTTGTATTATGACTCACGTAAATGCCGACCACAGCAATATTAAATACTAAAAAATCGAGATGTAAAAAAAAAAGAAGACAGTAAAAAAAAATGGATATCCAAGGCGATCATTAATTAATGAATGAATAATAATAAAGTAAGTCACAGAAAGATTTGTAAATCGGTCAGTCGAATAAAGTTGGAAGATAATAAATCAGAAGAAGATTTGTAAATCGGTCAGTCGAATAAAGTTGGAAGATAATAAATCAGAAGAAGATTTGTAAATCGGTCAGTCGAATAAAGTTGGAAGATAATAAATCAGAAGAAGATTTGTAAATCGGTCAGTCGAATAAAGTTGGAAGATAATAAATCAGAAGAAGATTTGTAAAGCGGCCGGTCGACGAAGGTTGAAGATAATAAATCAGAAGAAGATTTGTAAAGCGGTCGATCGACGAAGGTTGAAGATAACAGTGTTTTGTTTGTAGAAAAGCTGGGGTCGGCTATTTGCGTGAGTTTTAATTTTGCTATTGTTTAACATTTATTACTATTTTTTTTACATTTTAAAGTTGCAAATAAAAATTATAAAAACCGTTATTTTATTGTTTACTTGTAACAATTTCCACATTCGAGAACCTACGTAATCCCATTAAAGAGATAAGAGGCGCGCATAAGGTCGCAGCATAAAATAATTGGCTCCCAACGTCGAGGCTCGAATAAAAATAGTTACATGCAAAGCAATAAAGGTAAATTTTTAAAGGTCTAAAATTACAAATATCAATCACAAAATTTAATATAATTTAAATAACTATGATTACAAGAAGTAAAAATTTAGATTTAATAACAGAGGATGAGGTAGAAGGAGAAAGGGGGGATGTTGAATTAGAGCAAATGGAAATAATCGCGCCGGATAAAAACGAAAGGGACGACAAAACAATCATGGAATTCTTGAAAAGTATGAATGCTAAAATGGATGAAAACACGAAAGGTATAAAAGAAGAAATGAATGCCAAATTTAATAACTACTTCAAAGATATGAATGCTAAAATGGATGAAAACACGAAAAGTATAAAAGAAGAAATGAATGCCAGATTTGATAACAACTCCAAAGATATTAATGCTAGATTTGATGACAACAAGAAAGAATTAAACAATAGAATAGATAGTATAAATGAAAGTTTTGACGGGATAGATCAAATGATCAAAGAGGAAATGAGTGAAAGATTTAATAAAAAATCCAAAAAAATGGATGATGAAGAAGAAGTTGTTGAAGAGGAAGTCGTGGAAAGAGAACCGCAGATTACCTCTTCGGATCCAAATGAACGAAAATTGGCGAGGAAGTTGAGAATCGAACGACGACTCGAAGCAATGAGAAAACAAAACATGCCAGAAGGAGAAGAAAAAGAAGTTGTAGTCGAAAATACTATTCTGCAAAAACAGTTAGAAAAAAGTTCTAATGCACTAGAAAACTTAACGGTAGATGATAATGAAGTCGTTTCGAACGTCATGCAGGCTAGCGATTCTAGAGAGGTCGATCGAGGCGAGAAAGAATGGGCAAACCATCAGTTAATCGTAGCCGAATTGGAAGAAGAAGCAGAAAAGGCCGAAGAGAAATTCAACGAAATAGCAGATAAATGGCTGTCGATCATGAATTACAATGATCCGTTGAACATCAACGATGAAATTGGAGCTCAAAAAGACAAATATGCGAAATTTTACGGCGATAATAGGGTTAACCCTAAAATTTTTATTAAAAGTTTAGGGAATTGTACAGGAAGGGTTAAAGATGAACAGCGGTTAAAGAACATTATACGGGCAACGATGAAGGGGGATACTGAGATTAGGTACTACATGGTAGTAGAAAATATGGGGACATTCGCGCAATTTGGGGTAATGTTTTTGCGGAAGTATAGGGTGGATGAAAAAGAACAGGTAAACGGAGGAAGGTACAAGAAGTACGAAATATTCCAGGAGAACTACGGGATAAAGAAATTACGGGTCGGCATCGGTTAAATTTCCGATTACCTGGAAAAATTCTAAAAAACCTCACATTTAGGTTCAAGCTAGAAATTAATAATTAAATCACTTTTAGGCCCAAGTTGGAAATTAATAACCAAATCAATTTTAGGCAAAATTTAGAAAAAAATAAATAAATTTAAAGAAACGTCAAATTTAATAAAAAATGTAGCAGGCAGATCAAAACAAACAAATGTAAAAATAAATTCAATAACATACGTCAATAAAATAGTTGATTGCGAAAGACGATATTTAAACCAAATAAGTCAGTTATTATTGAAACATAATAAATTATTTAATGAAGAAGAAAGAATAGCAGTTGGATATGAACACAAATTAGAGATCACTGACGAGAAATTATTTTCGTGTAAAACATATCCAATTCCTTTAGAGGAAGATTCAAGGAAGTATACAGGGTTTAGTTTAGATGGGGTAACTTTCTGTTTTAGAGTCATACCGTTTGGTTTAAATACAAAGTTCTCACCATGGTATTTGATGAAGAATGCAAATCCACATCGACCATGGGTAGAAAATTTAGAAGAAAGAAATTTTAATGAAGACATGTTAAAGGCAAGAGAAAATCTGCACCGAATTTCAACAAAATATGAAGAAAGAATGAATCGTAATATTCGAAAGAAACTATCATTCAATATAGGGGACACGGTAGTTATAAAAAGTCTGCGAACCGCAAATCGAGCACTTAATATTTGTGCCAAACTATCCTTACCATTTGAGGGACCTTTTTACGTAAATAAAAAAATAAATGAAAATGTTTATGAGCTAAAATATGAAGGAGGGAACATTCGGGGAAGGTTTCACATAAACCTCATATATCCATTTAAAAGGCAAACGTCAGAAGAAGAAGAGGAAGGAGACAGTGAAGAGGAACAGTAGAAGAGAAAGAGTGGTAAATTTATGAAAAGGGGAGTACGAATGATGGTAAAAAGTTTTTTTTTTATTATATATTTTTTTTTATTTTGATATTCAAGTTTAGAAATTTAAAATTGAATTAAGGCAATGCTTGTTAACTTTTTGACATTCAAAACAAAGTTCATTAAAGATCAAAATTGAGAAACGTTTTATTAAAAAAAAATCCCGTGAAGGTTTTATATTTCAATTCGATTTTGATTTTTGTTTTAATAAAACGGAGGGGAAATGTTGTGTCCGCACTAAGTGATGAAAATGGGTTGCGAACTTAGCAATAAAATGACGGTATTTGCAACTAGAGGAACCACAAAGCAAAACTCTATTTTAACATTTTATTACTAGTGTGTGTTTTATTTTTATATATTCTTAATTTTGATTTCAGTGTTTGTTTAATATTTTATGTTTGTCTAGTTAGTAAGTTTTTTTGTTTCGAATTTGATTTTTATTTATGTTTGTATTATGACTCACGTAAATGCCGACCACAGCAATATTAAATACTAAAAAATCGAGATGTAAAAAAAAAAGAAGACAGTAAAAAAAAATGGATATCCAAGGCGATCATTAATTAATGAATGAATAATAATAAAGTAAGTCACAGAAAGATTTGTAAATCGGTCAGTCGAATAAAGTTGGAAGATAATAAATCAGAAGAAGATTTGTAAATCGGTCAGTCGAATAAAGTTGGAAGATAATAAATCAGAAGAAGATTTGTAAATCGGTCAGTCGAATAAAGTTGGAAGATAATAAATCAGAAGAAGATTTGTAAATCGGTCAGTCGAATAAAGTTGGAAGATAATAAATCAGAAGAAGATTTGTAAAGCGGCCGGTCGACGAAGGTTGAAGATAATAAATCAGAAGAAGATTTGTAAAGCGGTCGATCGACGAAGGTTGAAGATAACAGTGTTTTGTTTGTAGAAAAGCTGGGGTCGGCTATTTGCGTGAGTTTTAATTTTGCTATTGTTTAACATTTATTACTATTTTTTTTACATTTTAAAGTTGCAAATAAAAATTATAAAAACCGTTATTTTATTGTTTACTTGTAACAATTTCCACATTCGAGAACCTACGTAATCCCATTAAAGAGATAAGAGGCGCGCATAAGGTCGCAGCAGTATATATAAGCAATTACTTTATGTATAAAATATAATTAAAATTTTTAGTTTAAGTCTGCAATATATTCCACATTATATTCTAAATGTCAAAAATTTAACTTGTGATATTCAATTATTTTTCATTGTTCATTTAAAATTTCAAGAGCAAAGTTACACAAATAACGAGTAAAGTATTGAAAGGTAAATAACACATCGTGGTTCCTCTTTCGTATTTATCTAAATATTCTATAAGATTATTCAAATGATTTTTATTCCATTGGATATTTTCTTCCGCCTTTTCAATGGCCAAATCAAATAATGTGTGTTGTTGACTATAGCTGCTAGATAACCCTCGTAGCTAAAATGTTTTCGGAATGATTTATATCGAACGACAAACTGTTACAATTTATCCACCTGGTTGAGATGTGTTTGAGCTGTTATTCTTGATCCGACGTCTATTAAAATTTCATTAATGTTGTTTTTTCCCAGGGTGGCATATAGGATTTCAAAATTTATCGAGGTATATTTCAATACAATATCTAACCCAGTTGTTCCTCTAGCCATAATTGAGCGTAGTGCACTTATAATATTATAGTATTCGTTTTTATCGGTAAAATCTAAAAATCTACAATATTATGCATAAAAAAGTTTTAAATATAAACTTTTCTCTATCCGGAGTCAAGTTATATCTACCTTTTTAGTAGTCTTTTATTGGTGGTGCAACCCAATGCATAAAAAATATTTTCTTTTAAAATAGGATTATCGGTTGCATTATACTTTGTAAATAAAAATTCCCAGCGTTTCTCATTCGAATTTTTCACAACTGAACACATTATGTGTTTTTCTAAATAATCGGGTAACGCCTCCCCGCGCCTCCAATTATTGTACATAAACAATGCATCATCCTTAGACTTATGATCGTTTAATTGAAATAACCAGGAAAAAGTAAGTTCGCTAATTAATTTGTCTTTATGTTTTAGCAAAACTTTTTTCTTTTTTGTTTGACTGTTATAATGATCGTAAATTTTATTTATAACGTCTGCTATAAAGCTCTACAAGAGTATAAATAAGCTTACCATCCGAAAGTTTACAATAAAATTCCCACCTGCAAAAGCTGTTCTGCCCTTGTACCGGCAACTCTTTTTTCCATGTTATCTAGCGTGATTCTCAACGCACGCAAAGCACCGTATTCGGTTTCTTTCTTGAAAGTTTCTGCAATTCCAAATGGTATCGATAGATCTATCAATCCCATACTAGCGAAGGCGAAAGAGTCATGAATTAATTGAATCCGGTTTAATTGATTAATAGATCGAAGATTTTCCTTAAGGGCGTTTATAATCATCATCCAATTAGTTGTGTCGTAATTCACGCGATAATAATCTGTAAAAATTTAACAGCTGTAAAAACAAGAATTAAAACAATAATAATTTTCATACATGCTTGTTCTACATTTACAATTAGCCAGTCGCTTTTGGTTAAGTTTTTAATATCCACTGTTATTGTTTTATGTTTTAACCAGTTGGTCGGCGTGGTTTCAATAGAAGGATAACTGCTGGTTATATAATTAATAGGAATTGTCCAAATAGATTTTGAGAATTCAGCTGCATTTAAAGTGAATTTTTGCTGAAACAAAATCAAATCCCGTCAATAATTTAATAATTCATTAGTCCGGTCAAATTAGTACAAAAAATAAGAGTGAAGGTACATAATTCCCAAAAAGCTGAAAATTGGTAAAATTGTTTAAAACATAATTATAAATGAAATTTAAAAAGTCCTCATTGATCCGGTACGTGGAAAAGAATTTATTCGAGGTCAAAAGTCAACAAATTGGTATTTCGCGTTTTTCTGCAAAACGGTAAGTTTTATCATAAAATTAGTTCAGGCAAAAATTGTAGATCATATAATTATCTATAAAAAATGTATGAATACTTTTTTTCTAAGAGCCACCGTTTCTGAGATATAACGATTCAAAAAGTTGGAAAAGTTGTAATCGTCATCATATGCATATGTAAGCCACGTATATTGTAATGTTTTTTTCATAGAATTTTTCCATACACTTTATTTACTCGGGGTAACTCAGCATTACGGGAGCAATTGACAATTTTCAAGGGTCGAGGGTTCTTGCGTTTTCAAAATTAAAATAAAAAGAAATCTTTCCAATTTAAAACAAATAATTTCTTCGAAAATCAAATCCAATTCAGAATAATACTGGCCAATCTAATAAATTTAATGAATTCTCCAAAAGTAATCTTCTCCAAAAGTAAATTAATAAATCGCAAATCCAATGTAAAATTAAAATAATTTTAATGTCAAATAAAATTTTAATTTTATTCGAAAGGAACACAGTTTGATTTCGTGCCTTATCCAAATCGCCCGCTTATCAATAGCACCATTCGTTCCTACGAATGCAAACCTTAAACTTTCCAATTTTAAACAATTCAGATCCAATTTTTTTTATTTCAATTGCTCCTTCCAAACTTTATCCAATCAATCAAATCAATCCAAATTACCAATTCAGTAGCAACGTATCAAAAATCATCCAAATATTATCCAAATATCAAAACTCAAAATTTCAACAATAACTCATTCGAGTCAAAATTTAACGAGCCAAAAGTCGGCGCTGTCACTCGCGCGGCGACCTGTTGGCAAAAAGCTAATCTCCCGGTCGGTTTGCTCCCCACCTGTCCAATTTTCACAGTCTTGCAACTCAAAACCATTTACAAACAAAATTTTCATCAAAATGTACAGGGTAGGTCGCAACCATTTTGAAACACGACAATATACATACTGTATATTAGTATATACATACTATATTACTGAAGCTGTAATATAAGTAAAAATATTTTAATTATTATATTCTATTAATTATATTATATTCAATATATGTGATTTGGTCTACGATAAAAAAGGTCTTAGGTGTTAACAACTTATTTTCCACTTTTTTGCCGATTCGGATTGAGTTTGAGATGCTCTTTCACATGGTGAAAACTAAAGTCATAACTTGTTTAAAAGTTCACTAAAAATTAAGAAAAAAAAAGAGTACAAATACGAAAAAAACAGAATTTATTTTAAAATCTGGAATAAGAAAAATTCATAGGATTATGAGATAAAAAAACATGATCTGCTTTACTTGTATCCGAAACTAAGGACAAAAGACAAGTCCAACCTAACAAAACTTTGTTCTACATATATCATCTTCTGCCTGAGAGCAATGTAGTTCATCATTATCGTCATTCGAATTAATATCGTCGTCAAACCTGTCATTGTCCTGGACGTCTTCATCATTTTTAGGAAAATATTATCTGTAGCCGGCACTGAACTTTTCATCAACACTCTCTTTTCATTTTTTTTTGTGATGCGAAAGACTAACAGAAACGATTCCATAAATGTGATAGCATTCTTTAACTCATTTCTTAAGAAAAAAAAGTATTTATACATTTTGCAAAATCAGCTTGCAACTTTACGGTATATAAACCTGCAACCCTCACTTTTAAGTAGCTGTAATTCGCGAACGGTAACAGCAATAAATTCGGGCTTACAGCAATAAATTAGCAAAAAAGTAGCTGTGGCAATAACGCAATAACTGGCTGTGATTCGACATCTGCATTTTACAGGAGGGCTAAAACAATAGTTTTTAAAATGTTTGAAAAATAAGACTTAGTTCGATGTGCTGAAGTTTTCAAAAAGAGTAATTCAACTCCACAAGAAGTTATCACCAACGGAATTCGCTTTCTTCTTTCTATGTACAGAGCTCCTAAAAAACCTATCTGCTTAGATAAGTTTGAATATGCATGTTTCGTTCAAAATACTCGAAATAAAAAACAAGTGCAATTAGCTTGTCTTCCTCCGACCTCAATTACTGCTCATCAACATTTTTTCGGGTATATTATCAAGTTTAAGTGTAGCTTGGTTATCAGCTAGGCCCAAAAGACTGGGATTGAAAGTGAGTCGACAATACATTAAAACCAGTTCAGACTTTACTCCCACCTGCTGCGCCAGAAAAACTGCTAAACAAAATTTTTTGCAACTATAAAAAGAGATGTAGTGCTAAATGTGGTTGCAAAAATGTTGAACTGTTTTGTTCTCTGGTATGTACAAATTGTCAAGGACGGTCATGCTCTAATGTTGAATCACCAACAATAGAAGATTCGCTAAATATCAACGAGACATGCGATACATCGCTATTGAGGCAATTTACTTGCACCCAAAATGAAGAAGAAGAAGTAGAACAAGAAGAAGATCAAGAAGAAGAACAAGAAGAAGAAGAAGCAGAAGTATTTAAAAGTTATGAATTAGACGAATAAATGTCTCTACTTTGTTTTAATTTACAACGTTTTTATCATTTCCAACCCTTGCTAATATCTGTTATAATACAATAGTTTTAAATTAAAAATAATTACAACAAACCGGTGGAATAGGCCTACCGGGGAACTGGGCCAAGTACAATACCTCATAGGTGACACGAAAAAGTGTGCATATGAAGACGATTACAACTTTTTCAACTTTTTGAATTGTTATATCTCAGAAAAGATAGCTCTTAGGAAAAAAGTATTCATTCATTTTTTATAGATAATTATATAATCTACAATTTTGGTCTAAACTAATTTTATGATAAAACTTACCATTTTGCAGAAAATCGCAAAAAAACAATTTTTTTGACTTTTGACCGCGTATAAATTTTTTTCCACATACCCAAATTGAACAATTTTACCAATTTTCAGCTTTTTGGGAATTATTGTACCTTCGAATGTCTAGAGTGACCGGACTACATTGTAAAACATACAAATTAAAGTCAAAAATATATTTCATTGTAGATTTTCGGGGGGGGGGGGTGTTTTCCATTGGCCAATAAATGTATACTAATTCTCTCATTTAGAGAAACACTTTCTCTTTTATTTCATTATTCCAATTTACTCCATGTACTTATACCAGTGTATGTAGCAACAGGATAATAATTAATAAATTAATTTATAAGCCAATAACTTGAAGCTAATCAATCTCTTCTCTTTACATAGTATTAGAAACTTGAATAAGTTCTAGCTGTTTTTTCATAAAAATGAATGCTTTATTTAAAACAATGCAGTTAAGAAGATGTCATCGAAAGTAATGTCTATTGCTAGCGACTATTTTCTACCACCTTTCTCCATCAACGACTAATTTTTTGAGGTTTTTGATATCTTCATAAGAATAGAAGTGCTGCTCAGGTAGGTCATGAGTTATCGATTGGATTTCTCATTTGAACGTTTCTTAAGTAGTTTTACTACACACAGCCAATTTCACCAAATCATAAGTTTGCATCCATGGATATTCGGCTTTGTTGTCGATGCATACCCGGGTTTACCTCTCGGTTTTCTACTCTTTAAGTTATTACAATGTATCTACTTTTCATGACCAGTTACAATGCAATGCAAAAAAAACTTTCCTTTTCTGCCGTTGAAGCAGCTGTTTGATATCTCTCGGTTTCAATTCGTACGGCACTCATTGTACTTGCTTTTGAATCATTCCTAATGCCATTAATATGATCGTCGTCTTCGTCGTAAATTGCATTTGTAGAATACCGGGGCATCAGCCCATATTTTCTTCTAAATATGGCTAGTGTCTTGTACCTGCAAGCATCGGGTAGAGGAATTCGCACACTACCGTCCGCCGTGAGAGCCGCCGACTTTAGATGCGATTAGAGCCGCATCAAGACTGTCGACGGGTTTAAAAGGTCGATGGGGTTTCCGTGAAATCCCATCTAGAAGGTCGCTGATAATGCGAGTCGTGGCGAGCAGGGGTAAACCTATACATTGGGCAGAAAAGTTGCCTTGACGTCAAATCTAGACATGTCGAAGCAGAAAGGCATGTCGATAGACGAGTGGTTTTGGTCTTTGGTCGTAGGAGGATCAATCTGTATAAGCAAGAGCAACCGCAACATTACGCGAGGACAGTGCCTTATAATAAACATAAAAATAAAATAGAATAGAAAATAAGTAAAATGGGATAAAATAATATGAAATGATAAAATAATTAAAGTAGCGAATTGTATAAAAATATTGTGTAAAATATAATAAAACAATATAAACTAAAAAGAATTCAAAATAAAGATAAAAATGGAAATGAAGATAAAATAATAATAAGAAATAAAAATGTAAATAATTAGGATTAGGATGGGAGTGGGAGATAGGGTGGGGTTAATCCTGCGGAGAAAATATTAGATATCCTTGCATGATGGATAGATTTTATCAAATTATTTTAGGCTGTGTAGTTTAAGACCAACCTGGGGACCTTGACTCGCCTATAATCTCCGGGGTGGTAAGTAAGTGTAATTTATCCGCCTGAGTGTGGCGGATAAATTCGCACATAGGTTCTACGCCGGAATTTTCCTAAATATTTACGTTTGTGGCAAACATGGAAGCCTTCATTGCTCGTCTGATCGCGACGCTTTCGATCACGCGGATTTTATTCATGTGAGTTTCGGCCGCATGAGCCTAAGCTGGTGCTGCATACGTCAGGATAGGCAGGCAGGCATGCTTTATAAATTCTCAATTTGTTTGGAATTGAGAGCAAATTGGAATATTTGAGTAGCGGTTGTAATAATGCAAGGGCACCTCTAGCTTTGGCGCACGTCTTATATATGTGGTGGCCCTACCGGAATCCACTGTCTAGCATTACTCCTAAAAATTTGGAGATTTTGCTTCAAGGAATTTTGATGCCGAACATTCTGAGACGTGTTTCCGAATAACCTGATTGCTTCCTTGTTCCATTTTACTCTTTTTTGTGAGCTCGCTTGAAAAATGTTGCCGTACTTTTGCTAGGACTTACTCCTATGCGCCAGGTAGGGAACCAAGACTCGAGTTTATCAAAATGTAGCTGAAGACGTTTCAATATTAATTTAAGTCCATTCTCGCTGCTGTACACCGCTGTTATCAACATAAAGCGCCATTTCAGTATTTGCGTCTTCGTCTTAGAATGCTTCCTTGAGGGACTCCGGCTGCGATGCACTTTAAAGTGGATCGCGTGCCTTCAAGTTTCACGCGAAACTTTCTATCCTCCAAGAATGACTAATAATAATTTGATTGTTTGAGGGTGAATATTTGCCTTCGTTATTTTATAAAGCAGACTCTAGATCACACATCCGTGGCGTTGTTTTTATTTTGCCCCAATTTAAAGCGATATGTTCCACCAGTCTAAGAATCTGGTGGGTTGTCGAGTATTCCGCCATGAACCCGAACTGCTCGTTCGGAAAAATGTTATTTTCGCGGACGTTTTCTTCTAATCTAGTTGCTAT
The DNA here is from genome assembly GCA_911387805.1 of Cantharis rustica. Classification (NCBI taxonomy): domain Eukaryota; kingdom Metazoa; phylum Arthropoda; class Insecta; order Coleoptera; family Cantharidae; genus Cantharis; species Cantharis rustica. The sequence continues at coordinate 25,668,627 of OU426877.1, read as the reverse complement.
AACCCGCTCGATTACTTTCCCCAGGCATGGCAATAAGCTGATGGGTCGGTATGATTTCTGGTTTCTCAAGTTCTGGTTAGATTTCAGGAACATGACAAAGTTGGCCACTTTCCACCTAGATGGGAAGTGATCGCGCCGTAGAATGGCATTCGCGATTGTCTTTACCGCCGCGCCACGGTCTTCTTTGGAAATTCCGAGATCATTCGATTCGTTATCCCACAGAGTCCTGATGTCTTTTTTTTATTAATATTCCGGATAGTTATGACGATTTCATCATAGCTTACCGGGTTTATTGGCTCATTACTAGTTACGCGATTGTTCGTGGCGGCTAATCTTCTCTTGACTTCCTTGTCGATCTGCGCGGTGTGCTTCAGGTCTGTGAGGTCAGTGTTAGGACTGAATTGCTCCTCAAGACTTTTAGTTAGTACCTCGGCCTTATCCAGGAGGCTGAGGGCCCCACCGTTAGTACCTTCAAGGGGGAGATCTTAGCTCTTTTTTTTTCCTGTATATTTTTAATTAGTTTCCACGCTGAAGGATTATCGAGTGTAAGTTTCTCATTTTAAAATGCCTTAACGTTTCTTTTGACCTCGGCGACAAGATTGTTATAAAGTCTGTGATCGGCCGGGTTTGACGTGCGTTAAACCGTTAATATGGTGTTACCATATATTCGGACTTTATAGTTCTAATTAGTTTTTTTTCAAACAACACCTGATTGGCCAAGGCTTATCAAAAACTGTATTCTGTAACTCATCCATTTTGAAGATCCAGATATGTTATTAAGTAAAATTATATCAAAATTTAGGATTTTGTAATATTCAATATTGCAAGATCTTACTGAGATTGCATATTGCAGTATTATTAGTTAGCATTTACAAACGCTTTAAAGTCATTCGGACAACTGATAAAAAAGTTACAACAGATATGGGATTTTCAACGCGAAATAAAAAAATATTCATTACCATCAACTTACCTGTGAAAACGTAACATAACGCATACCATCACCATTATCATAGTTTCTTTTTACATTAACCAACGGAAATCCGCTTTGGGAATCCCATGTCGACATTACTTCGGATATTGTTAACTTTCCCAGTAATTTTTTAGTCTTTCGGTTTAAAGTTTCTTGTATTGCATCGTACAAATCATTAGGTTCTGTTGCATCAAAACCACTTAAAAAAATTGTTCTTATAATCATTATTATTCATAATAGCAACCGACTCAATCATTTCAAACTATGCAGGCTGATTTGAAATGAACACAATTAACTATTTCTTTGAGATAAAACTAATATAATAATCTGAAGTAACAGAAGTTTATTTAAACTTCTTATAAATACTTTAACCCTCTAATTTAAAAAAAGTAAACCTACTAAGTGTCAATGTACATGATAATACCCATACGAAAATTATAAGGGCTCACAATTGCTTCCAACATTCGAATAACAGCTGCTCCTATAAATTATGAAAAAAATTAAAAAACAAAAAATATAAAAAAAAACTTAAATGAAAAAAAAAGGTTGCAAGAAAAAAGATTTAAAGAAAAGAAGAAAATTAGGCAAAAGAGTTATTAAATAAAATTGTAGAAACGTGAAGGTTGAATGCCAACTAATTATTTACCTTTGGAATATGAAATTAAATTAAATATGTCTATAATTTCTTCGGGTGTTTCAACAGAATGAGTTAAAGGTTGAACGGATTTGAGATAATCAAACATCATTATATGATTAGTTTCGTGCGTAAGTAAATTTTGCGTTACGTTCCATTTGGGGTTCAACTAAAAGCATGTATTTAAATTTTTTTCAAATTATTTTAAATAATCAATTCGGTTGGTGTTTACCATATCTACAACTACATATGAAGAGTATACACAGTAACCTTCGTTCAACCAGGTGTAGTTCCACCATTTCACAGAAACTAAATTTCCAAACCACTGATGACAAATTTTATGAGCCAACGTAATAGTCATTTGTTGTTTTAAATTTGTTATCGAGTCATTAAGCGATAACATCATTATTTCACTAAAATTATATTGCGATTATTAATAATAAAACTGAAAATTATAATATTTCTACTGGTGAACGATAACACCTCAAGCTTCCATATCGAGATTGTAAAATGACACAAGAGCCACATGCTGTATTGTTTGTAAATTGTACTTTTCCAATAATAATTTTTCATAACATAGAACAAAACGATCCGCAAGATGAAGAAAATAGTGTTCTTCACCTTTGCTAAGATATTCCTTCTTTATTATAGCTGTATTTACTCCGATTGTTCTCGATTGTTGCAGCTGAGATACTAAAAACGATAATGAATATGTGGACATTCTCTCGCTCTCCTCAAATTCGTCTTCCACTAAATTATTATCAATTTTCCTTAAAAAAATAATATAAAATTGAATACAACACAACATAAGTATACGATATAAAATTTAGTAACTATAACTCACGTCGTGGTTTTTAGAGGATTGTTAGATATTGAAAAATATTTTTTTGGCCTTATGATATGAACCTTAAATATTGCTTTTAGAGCTGGTTCGTCAAAACACGGAAAGGCATATCTAGCAAAAGTAGGTTGAAAATTGGTAACTGCATATGGTCTGAAAATAATATTACATGACAAATGTCCCATAAACGCTCAAGCGTGCACGTTTTGCTTACAAAAATGTATTGCTATTTTGGTCTACATAACTGTCCAAATAAAATCCAATAAAGTTCTGTTCCAAAGATCCTTGAAAATTTAATATACTTAAAACATACCCGTCTACAGTAAGTGTCTTTTCTAAGGAAATTTTATAAAATTCTTGATCTATTGTTCCAAATTTACCAGCAGCTGTGATAACAATTTTTTCATCAAAGTTACCGATAAGCGTTAACTTTATATTGCTTATAGTTATGTTTAAACCTTTTTGATGAAGTATTATTTCATTAATAGGCTCTTCGACAGCTATTTTAATCATTACTGATCCAGTAAAAGTTGAGTCATTTAAATTTGGAGACATTCTGACGGTGTAATGGATAGGAGTCACACCTTTTGGTAATAAGTATGTGGAACCACCTGCCATTGATGACTGGCCAACACAAACAGATATCCATATACTTAAGATTTCAAATACAATCATTCCAAAATTATTCCAATGATGTATTTGATTGGATAGGATATACATAATTAGCAGTAAAATCTATGGCACAATCTAATAAAATATACACCACATTTTATGTTTTACAGCTATCATTTTGATGTATGTCAATATTTCAAAAACAAATTTTGAAAGTATGATACTCGATAAAAAAGTTGTAATTGTAATGTAACGACTAGTTTTTCGTAGACACGTCCATGTTTTTACTTTTTACTTCATCTCTACTTCTGGATTTCCGTGGTATTTACAATACATTAAAAGGTAATTGCAGACAATCATAATACTCAAAGTAATAGTGTAAAATATAATGCATTTATTTTATCTACAAATTTGTTCCATATTTTTTATAATTAAAATTACTAGCAGATAATTTCAATTATGAAGATATAGAATACAAAAAAGAAAATGGTGACGGGTAAGTTCGTCCTATTTCCGCTTACAGATTTGCTTTCTTTTTGAAGATAATCTTCAATTTCTCTCTGGTGTGTTGTCTTCCAATTTATATTAAATTCAGCAAACTTTATTGCTAAACGAAATAAATCTGAATGATTTTGATACTTCTTAGGGATTGCTAAAAACTAATATAAAATATGTTAATTGTAATAATCGTTACGAAGATAAAAACAATATTTTTTCGCACTTTCAGAAATAAAATGATAAAGATATACATCAAACCACTTTAGTCCTTTAGTGTATAATATAATATTTTCTTAAAATAATCAAACCTAACAAAATGTTAAAATAATAAAATTTTAACTGTTAAGTAAAGAATAATAAAAAAGCAACAAAGCGACAAGCTGAGTTTGAAATTTTCCGCAAGAGCAAAAAATCCATCAGAACACCTGTTAAAAAATTCAATAGTAATACTGACGACGACATGAATAGCTTAAAAGAAATGATGAAACAGCTGCTAAACGAAATTAAAGACATTAAGTCGGGAAAACAAATATACAAAAGAGATATCAAGATTCTGAAGGGAGAAAATAATACACTCAAAGAGAGAATCGTAAACCTGGAGAACAGACTAAATCAAGCTGAAAAAAAGAAAGGAAGAACAACATAGTTGGGAAAGGAGCGACCATGAACGAGAAAATGATAAAAAAAGAAGCGGAAGCATTTTTGAGAACGGAACTAGACCTCAACGTAACAATAACAACGGCTGAAATAATAAAACCCAGATCTGCTAAACCTTTTGTTCTGATAAAATTAGAAACATTGCAGGACAAAGTAGCGGTGATAAGAGCAAAGACTAAACTAAGGGATAATATAAATTACAGATAACAGATAAATTTATCGATGACGATTTGACCCAAGAAGAACAAAAAATACAAGCAAGACTGAGAGAAATCGCAAAACTTGAGAGAGGCAAAGGAAAAGATGCAAGGGTTGGCTACGGAAAAATTTTTGTGGATCGTGAGCGATGGGATTAGGATCGACATTTAGGGGATATAGTTAAAAACGTAGCGGCCTCTACACCAAAAAACTAGCGACGAATCTACCGGGATGGAAACTAGATATGACAAACAAAGCGATAAAACGGACAAACAAAAATGGATACGAAAAAGAAACAGTAGTAAGAGATACACCTTTCTTTGCGTGGCGACATGGAATGTCAGAAGGAGCAATGAAGGTATTAGTAAGAGAGCTGAAAAAATACAAAGTCGATATAATTGCATTACAAGAAACTAAACAAAAAGGGTCTGAGATAGTTGATATAGAAGAGTATACCTTTTTCGGTAGTGGAGGACAAAATAGAAGACTTGGTACGGGATTTATGGTGCATAATAGAATCAAGCAAGCTGTAATACAGTTCAGGCCAATAACTAACAGAATGTGTTACATAAGAGTAAAAGGCACACATAGAAAAATTAGTTTTATAAATATCCACGCCCCTACAGAAGAAAAGGATGATGAGGAGAAAAACGAATACTACGAAAAACTGGAACAATTATATCGTGGGTATTCTGCGAAAATGCATTAAGTCAATAATCATAGTTTTGACATAATTGAATTTGAAAGTTTGTTTGCCCTGAATATCTTTATGTATTTTTGATTTATAGCAGAAATTATCTTGGTTAGTTGTATAAATATGACTTTAGTGCGTTTTTGCAGTCTATACAACGTTCACCAAGCAAAAACAGAGCATGATTAACTGAACAAAAAATAACAAAATAATTTTGACTTAATGCATTTTCGCAGAATGCCCACGATATGAAGAAATACCCAAATACGATATTAAACTGGTCTTGGGAGATTTCAATGCTAAGATAGGAAGAGAGGAAATTTATATACCGACCATAGAACGTTTTAGCAAACATGTCGAAAGCAATGATAATGGTTCAAGATTAATCGCCTTTGCAATAGAGAAAAATATAACTATCAGCAGCACACACTTCCAACAAAACGACATTCACAAAGGAACATGGAGAACACCAAATGGAGAAGTAACAAATCAAATAGACTACTGCCTAATACAAACACAATACGCTAAACAAATAAAAAATGTACGAAGTTACAGAGGGGCTGATGCAGACTCAGGCCATTATTTAGTAAGAATTAAGATAGGACAAGAAATTATGAGAAGGACAATAACCAAAAAAAACACACATAAGTACGAAGTTGCACAATTACAAGAAGAAAACACACAAAACAAATATATGAAAATGATTGAAGACTAATTGTGTAATATAAAAGAAAAAAACAATATCAACGGAAGATGGAATGAAATAGAAGTCATACTAAAGGAAACCTCTGTAAGAGCTATGACACGTAAAGTTGCAATAAAAGGAAAAGACTGGTTTAACAAAACATGTACAAAAGCAATCGAGGAAAGAATGAAAAGCAGAGAAATCATGATAAAGAACAACACCGAAGAAAACAAACAACTATACAAAATCTAACGCAGAGAAGCAAAACGAATATGCAAAAAGGAAAAACGGAAGCACAATGAGAACAGAATAAAAATAGTGGAAGACAAACTAAAAAATAGAGAGATCAGAAACTTCTACTTAGAAATATAAAAAAAAAAAAGTAAAATTAGGTTACAAGAGTAGTACAACAGTCTACAGTCAAAGAAAGGGTGGAGAGAGTTTTTCTATGGATTGTTAAATAGAGAACAGGAAAACGAAAGCGGGGAGGAACAAGACGAAAATAGAACGTTGCAAGAGCCGGAAGTCGAATCACCAACTGCTACTGACATAAAAAAAACAATAATTAAAATGAAAAACAATAGAAGCCCTGGTGAAAATGGAATTAGACCAGAGCTAATCAAATATGGAGGAGAAAGTCTACAACTGGAAATAGCAAGCCTGGTACAGCAAATATGGGACAAAGAACAAATGCCAGAAGGTTGGTCAAGAGCAGTGCTATGCCCAATATACAAAAAAGGAGACAGAACCAAATTTGAAAATCACAGAGGTATAGCATTGCAAGATACTATGTATATGAAATCTTAGCAACAAAAATAAAGGAAAAACTAAGCGAGTACGCCGAGACAATAATTGGAGACTACCAATACGGTTTTAGAACCAATCGATCTGTGACGGACCAAATATTCACCCTGAAGCAAATACAGCAGAATCGCTATGAACATAAAGTAGAGCTGCACACAATCTTTATAGATTTCAAACAAGCGTATGACACAGTAAATAGAAATCAGCTATATGTTGCAATGAAGACCTTAGGGATACCAGATAAATTGATAAGATTAACGAAGATGACTGAAAAAGACCGAAAACTATGTCAAGCTATCAAACAAAATATCGGAGAGTTTTGAAGTTAGAAGTGGGTTGCGGCAGGGTGACCCGTTGTCGGCAGTGCTGTGCAACTTAGTGCTAGAAAAAATTATCAGAGGAAGCCGAATAAACACCAGAGGAACCATATACAATGCAAACCACCAGTGCCTAGCCTACGCGGATGACCTGGTATTAGTTGCAAAAAAACAGCCCGAATTACAAAAAATAGTGAAAAATCTCATCCTGGAAGCACAAAAAATGGGGATGCAGATAAATGAAGAAAAGACAAAATATATGTTTATGGGCGCAAAAACAAACGTAGCTAAAGACGACAGAACTTTTAAGGTTAGGGTAGAAAATATTAAAGAATATAACTTCGAAGACGTGGAAAGTTTTAACTATCTGGGGACTTTAATAACGAATAACTTTAATAATAGCAAAGAAATTGGCGCGAGAATAACCAGGGGAAACAAAAGTCCCGGAAGTTTAAGGACTATTATATGTAATAAGAGAATATCGCGGAAAACAAAAGTGCGAATATATAAGACAGTGATAAGACCGGCGGTATTGTATGACTGCGAAACATGGACCCTAAATAAAGCTGATAACAAAAGGGTAGCACGTTGAGAGCAAAAGATTCTCAGAAGAATTTATGGTGGCCGACAAATAAATGGCGAATGGCGCAGATTAAAAAACGAAGAAGTAATGAATCTTTACGGGGAACCGGATATTACAAAAGTAATCAAGGCGCAGAGAATCAGGTGGCTGGAACATGTGGAAAGACTGTCCAAAGAAAGAATGACGCGAAAAGTTTTGAAACAAGGTGCTAAAGGTACCAGAAGAAAAAGAAGACCGAGAATAAGATGGCTGGATGCAGTGGAAGAAGATCTCAGAGCGATTGGGGTGGAAGAATGGACGGTGTTGGTGAGAGACCGGAAAAAGTGGAGAGAAATCGTTCAAGCCATGGGCCTCAAAAGCCTGTAGAGCTCATATTTTTTAAAGAATAATAAGAGTTTAATAAGACCAATTCTTATGTACGCAGCAGAGACCCTATGCTGTACAAGGGAAGAAGAGGAAAAGCTAAGGAGATTCAAACGGAAAGTAATTAGAAAAATTGTAGGTCCTGTAAAAGTAAGCGCAAATGAGATAAGAATAAGATCAAATGCAGAATTAAGTACAATAATGAATAATGAAGACATAGTGAAATGCATTAAAGCGCAGAGCATAAGATGGTTGGGGCATATATTCAGAAGAAGTAACAAAGAGACAATAAGGGCAGTGGTAGAATGGAAACCAGCTAGCGAGAGAAGAAGAGAAAGACCAAGAGTTAGATGGTGGGATAAAGTGTTGGAGGGTCTGGAGAATATGAGAGTACAGAATTGTAGAATAAAGTGTGGTGACAGAGCTGAATGGAGGAAAATCGGTAACGAAGCGAAGATACACATCCACCTGAAATTATGATAAGAGATGAGGAGTAATCCACCTCAAAATAAAGATTGTGAAGACTTCTACAGAAGTGGTTTATATTCCGTCAGGAATGATACCCAATTTCATTCATTCATTCAAGTAAAGAATACATACTACAAAGAAAACATAATATTTAAAAAACACTAAAATGACAATCATTCACATTTAACAGGGTTGAACTTAGAAGTTCTTGTTTGTTACTTGTTTGGTAAGCACAACATTTATTTTAAGGTTTGTTTAATTTCTTGATTTTTTAAATTTTAAATTTTTTCAATTTCGTTTGATATTTTAACTTGTTATTTTTACTGTTATACATGACCGATGATCGAAAATAATCGTGAAATAAGGGCCTTTATATTATGATACAGAGTTTTTAATTTTTAAGTAATTTTTATCATTTCTATAGCGTAATTTTTTTTAGAATTCTACTTTCTTGTTTATTTTAATTTTCTAAGTTCAACCCTGTTAAATGTTAATTATTGTCATTTTAGTGTTTCTTAAATATTATGTTTTCTTTGTAGTATGTATTCTTTACTTAACAGTTAAAATTTTATTTTTTCAACATTTTGTTAGGTTTGATTATTTTAACATCACATACTACTAAATACCACAAAAATACTTAAAACTCGTTTAAGTTATTTTCTATTAATATTTTCTTACCAATTGAAGCTGTGGTCTTGTTACGATTTTTTTTCCAACTGAAGTTAGAATATCCTTTAAGTCTTTTTCACCAAGGCTGTAAAGTAAAAACAAAATAAACTACAAAATCTTTTCTGGAATTCCAATAATTACGAACCGTTCCAATAAAGTTGTGAAATTAGTCTGGATAAATCTTATCGACAGTTCCACTGCAGTAAATTCTTGATCGAGTATCTTTTGTACAGCTTTCAGTAACTCTGTTCTACTGAATGTTAGTGTATTATTCAAGTAACTACAACAATAAAAGAAAAAAGTAAGAAATTTTCCAATCATCTCTGTTTATGGTTTTCATAACAATACGTAACTTGTATACATCTAGGTTGCTATAAGATTTTCTATGGCTTTTCCGTTCGCTCAAAGAGTGTTTATTATTATTCTTGCATGCGTTACTGTTTAGTTCGCATAACCACGAAGCGAGCAGAGCCTGTGTCTGAAGCTCCGAGTGATCAATCTGACGTGACTGAGATCTTTTTGTAAAAAATGTATGAGCTGCTATTATATTATGTCGTACTGTAACCTAAAATAAGTTTATTTTAAATTAATATTATTTAAGCATTTTCATATCTTTACTTCAAATTTCTTTCCCGTTGATGTTCCACTCAGTCTCTCCTTTAATAGGTCATAACTTCTTTTTAACGATTTGAAAGGACCGTACTCTCTTTCTGAATTTATGTATTTAATTATTTTCAATGGAATATCGTAGGAAATGTGTCCATTTTCTGCTAAATCAAAAGAATCGTCAATCAGTTGCATTCTATTTAATGTGTGAAAATATTTATGATTTTTGTTTAGAGCAGACGCTAATAAATTCCAATTACGATTATCGTAGTTGACCCGATAGTAATCTGTACAAATGAAAAAATTAACGTAATTCAAAATAACGACAAGAAAAAATAGTACAAGCTTGTTGCTTGTTGACTATCAACCAATGGTAGTGTTCTATTTTGTGTTCAGTAATATCCAAACGTTCATACTCTAACCAATGACTAGGCTGTGTATCCTGAAAGCTTCGATTCTTTTCCGAAGCAAAGTTTATTGGAATACACCACACTGCTGCATTTCTTCGGTATTGTCCAGAACTTGTATATTCTGACTGAAATTCTAAGTTTTCAAATTAATTAAAACTGTTCAGTTTTATAATCACCTGTCGAAAAGAAATATAAGGATATTTTCTTGTCACATGTACTATTGGATAACCTCTCTCACCATCCCATATAGACATTATTTCATTCAAACTTCTAGGCAATTTTATAGAAGCTTTATCAGCAATATTTTGTAAATGTGTGTACAAAGTTTCCGGATATGCTATGCCATATTGTCTAAAAAAATAATTTTTACTAGCTGTTAAATTTTATTTAAAAATAACTTACGTGTTTTGAATATAATTACTGAGACCTTCTCTAAAAACTCCTGTACACAATATTGCTTCTATCATTCTTATTAGAGCAGCCCCTAAAATTAAAAATTGTCTAGTGGCATTTTAAAATGGCATTTGTATACTTGCAAACCTTTAAATCTAGTAATAGAGTTAAATTTTAAAGCTATATCTTTAGTTGTCAATGCGGGTTCACTTAGGGAATTGGTAATACCTAAAGAATCTTCGTACATGACTTCTTGAATATAACCTAAAAGTCTTTCAGTTACCAACCAGGTAGGATTTATCTAGAATAATTTATTGTTAAATATTACTCTCTTAAAAAATGTTACTAATTTTGGAAATCACTCGTCAATCAAGGGGATAATTATAAAATACATGAAATATGCAATTTGATTTGAAAATAAGAATTTGAAATTATAATTGATTACTGTAACTGTATGTTACTTATTTATTTATATTTACCATATCAATTATTTTATACGACATATATGTTCCAAATCCATCATTTAACCAAGTGTAGTCCCACGAACTTAAACCAACTATGTTTCCAAACCAAATATGAGAAATTTCACGAGCTATAAGAAGATTACATCGTTCTTTGTGGATAAAGTTGTTGTTATCGTAAAACAGAAGCATATCCTCTCTAAAATTTAGAAATTGTAACGTAAAATTATTTTGTTTGGAATATTACTTGTAAGTAATAAGGCGCCAAGTTTTCACAGAGTCACGTCTCATGTAATCCGATGGAATAGCAGCATGAATCACTTCGTTTAAAGTGCAATTTACTTTGAGAAACTTTTCATGTTCTCGAAGAATTTTATTAGCTGTTTCAACAGCATATCTCTCCCAAATTGAGTTAAGAAATTTAGATTGCGCCAATACTCGATTAATGTTATTTTCTCTTTTTCTTGACAATACCATCTTATTGTTAGTTACAATGAAAACCAACGAATACGTAGACATTACTTCTGTCTTTTCAAATTCGTCTTCATAGCCATCACAGACTGTAAGATATCTGAAATTTATTAGACGAATAGGCAGTTAAATCAATCTACTCAACAAAGAAAATGTGTAAAACTTACCTAGTGCTAATTAAGTTCCCGTTTGAATAGGCAAGATATCCCAATGGTCTGATAATGAAAACTTTAAATGTTGCTCTAAAGTATGGTTCGTCAAAACATGGGAATATCTGTCTGGCATGCGTAGGTTCACATAAGGAAGTTCCAAAGAGGCTAAAAATAATGCAAATTATTACACTAGCAAAAAGTTTCAAAAACTAAACATGTAAGCCACAAACAAAAACAAAATTAGTGCGCATCTTCTTTTTATTCTTCCTAGTACTGTAAAGCCTTGTATATTTAAGTATTTAAACTGTGGGTCCCCCGTGAAGATACATATATAACTAATATTTGATCCCTAACTTACGCAGTTTTTCCTTTTTCAATATATTTTCCACGATAAAACCCTTCCAGTAAATCCTGATTTAGAAAACTACCGTTGAATTCTGATACTACTATCCGGTAATTTCCTTTTTCAAGATTTTGAGCAAATTCCATTTTATAAATATTTGACGATTCTGTTTCATAGTCTATATGTGCTTGCATAAATATTAATTTACGGTTTGCCACATCATCTCCTAATTCTAGATGTACATCACTACCCTTAGGTATAAAAAGATTTTTGGTGTGAAAAACTATGTACGAAACTGGCTCTAACACAGTAATTTCAATTTTTACATCTCCTTTAAAAGTCAATGTGTTCAAGTTTGGAGTAATATTCAAAGTATAATGAGTAGGAACGACCGTTTTTGGGAGATGGAATTTATATTCTTCGTCACCTTTTGCAAGCATTAGCCATATTAATAATATATTTAAAATTATAAACATTACAAAAATTGAGTACCTAGTGCAGAAATAATGTAAACCTGAAAAACAATTAAAATTTAATTATAAAATATCCTTACAAGCCTGTAAATAACTACCTATCAAAAAGTACTTTTATTTGTATTATAACCGCAAATTAAGTTTTAATTTGGCTCATATTTCTTGTATCAATTAAATTTAGATTGACAAATGTTGATAAAAAGTGATGAAACATACTAGATTACTAAGATTATTTTGGGAAAGTTGGTCGTACCGTTTGCTACTACAAGTAAGTACTTAGCAGCAATAAAATAAAATACAAAAATAATAATTGTTGCACGAAATGTTCTTTGGGATATTAGGCAAATCTTAAACTCTTTTAAGATTCTAATTTAACTTTAAGCCCTAATTGGAAAAAGATTGGCTTAAATAAAACCGCATTTCAAGATGATTATCAAAGTGGTTTATTAACTGCCCTCGAATACCAGCAAAAGCTAATCGGAAACCCTAGAACTATTTAACATCAATAAGTTTGCACTTACCAAAAATACAATGTGCGAATTTTTAGGTGGAAGTTTCCTACTACAATAAAACCCCCATTTAGAGTTAGAAAATTGAAAAACTCTTAACTAAACAAGCAGTACTGCCTCAATACAATTTATTTAAAAAATAATTTTTAGATCAAATGGCTAAATAACATATGATTTAAGAGCAGAGCAACAACATTAAAAGATATTTCACGTGCACTTCCGCCGGACTTATTATCATTCAAATATTTCTCAACTGTTTTTAAATGTTTTGCTTTCCAGTTTATATTTTCTCGTGCTTTGCGGATCAATGGCTCAGTTAAATAATCATATGGAACATTTTCTTGTGCAAATCTTGTAAGCTAAAATATGTAGATATTTTTTGCTAGTATTAGTATTAAAAAGTCAAAAAAGTGTTTCTTACTGGGAGAAGATCTTCTGTAGTTGTCAATTTTGGTCCCAGTTCATTCAAGATTTCTGACAGTTCGTCCTGATTAAGTCTGAAAGTTAATATTAGAAAAAAGACAAATTGTTACAATTAATTTCCTGCAATACAACTCACATCGTCAATAATTTCTGGAAGTGCTTTATGACAAATTGTAGTGCCACATTTGCTCCAACGCTATCATGGCTGTAGATTGTTAATTTTATTGCAGTAACCAATCGACGTTTATCAGACGCCATCACGTAATTTAAAAACCTATAAACATTAATTTATTCAGAAAATTACTTTTATGGAGAAAGAGCACAGAAACGATGTATAATTTAATTATTACATATTTCTAATCATTGCGATAAAACTTTACCTAACTAATAAACGGCTATCTTCGCAACAGGCTAAAGCAGAGAATTTTTCATAATTAAACGATGAGCTGTGATCAACTTGATAATTCTCAAATAAATCGTTCCATTGCTTTTCATTAGCAGTCTTCCGCATAAAATCGCACCAAACATTATTTTCAAAATTCGGATATGTTGGTTTTTGTATGAGAACTTGTTTGTCACACTGATCATGATTTAATTCACATAACCAGGATGAAACAAATTCCTCTACAATTAAGTCTTCACGAAAATCTTGTTTTTGAAGGTTTTCGATAATTATACTCAAAGAGTTTGCAATTGAAATCTAAAATAATTAAAAGTAAACTATGATGATCATATATTTTGCGTCATTCAAACAACTTTCTGTGTGAAATACACAAGTTGGATGTCAAATATCTATAATATGATGATAATTTCGGTATTTCACATAGAATATAATGTAAATTTATTCAAAAACACCAAATTCTTGAATTATACTTTGACAGTGTTGTACGAATTGGCTCGTAATATTTAACTATCCCAATTTATATTGTGATGGTATTTTGTTACAAAACCTTTTTCACCTTTAAATTACCTCGGCTGGCTCAGTTTTTATCGGTAGCAATAAAACGCTCAGTAGTGAGTTCCTATGGGTCACCCCGTCTGTCTTGCAAGCAAATAAAAACTCGTATTTTTGAATAATGAAAAATGTTGTTTATTCAAAGGAAAATTTTTGTAGCGACAGATTTCGCTTTTAGGCTTTTAAGTGTGTAATTGTGTTCGGCCACTGAATTTGAAATTTGATTTACTGTATTCAAAATCTGGCTAAATTTCAATCTCATTTGTCGTTAAGTGTTTAATGTGTAGCAAATAATTTATAGTGTAGTACAAATTTTGATTTTATAATAAAAATGCTTTTCACAATGAATCTAATTATTTTTCAAATACCTTGTACATGAATCTCGGGCGCGTTTGTGAGTGTGGCTCGTCCTGTTAACCACCATTTGACTTATGTACGTTGCGGCTACCACATCTACTGTAGTTACCAAGTTTTGTTAACCACCTGGCGTTGTTCTAATTTTCGCACTCAATTTGACTGCAATTTATCAATCGCCACAGCGTTGATGCTGTTTTCAACAATATTCAAATAATCCAACTGTAAAGTCAACGTAGGTAAGTAAATTTTCATTCGCATTCAAACTTTCTATCATTTCCAATATGGCGCCGCGTCCTTATCTAACCTTGGTCATATTTCACTTAATGAATTTCTCAAATTTCAATATCTTTCAGCAAATCCACACTGAAACCGACGACTCGTCACAAATATAGGCTTCTATGACTCGGAAACTAATTTTCACTTATTAATTAAGCAAAAATTGCACAAATCGCAAACTAAAATCCACTAACGCAAATTTAAGCGTCTGGCTTCCTTCAGCGCCGCTCAGGTAGCCCTCCTGCGTTCAATCTCTAGAAAATTCATACCCGGGAAGTTCTTCATTACGTACACGATGTTGCACAAATTAATTTCTCTTCTTTCTCGTAATTGTTTTCGAAGCACAACACAAATATCACTATTCCAAGCTTTATAAATTTTACAATTAAAATAATGTGTCACGGAGGTGTTTAAAGTAGTAAATTTAGCCTTTTTAATTTTCCTGTCAATAAATTAAAACGTATTTGCAGTACTTAAAACAAATAATTGACCTCTAGACTGGCGGGTTGACTGCACAAAAAATCACCACAATATGAATATGTCATAGCAATATATTGTCGTGTTTTGAAACTTTAAAAACGTTAATTTATTATTTTGTAAATTATTTTGAAGTTTGTTTTGTTTTATTGAGATTATTTATTTGTAAGTAAGCTGTACATAGGATTTTAAGTAAATTATGTTGTGTTGGTAACCATGCTAAATGTATGGAAGGGAGAAGATGTTCAAGGCAAGAAAATGCGGTTGCGTTAGTCTTGCAAGCCAGAGGATTGCTATTCCCGCTACGCCAAGTTATAATTTTGATTAATAAAAATGAGTTTAATTTTAATTAAAGTTGTTTTATTAAAGTGCAAGTCTTTAATAATTAACAATTTGAAGATTTATGTGAATATTTAGATAATGATGAAATAAATTTACAACGAATTTTTTAACGAGGCGCGGACAACAGCTGCGAGACGCACCTGCGATTGCAAGACCACAAGAGGTAAAATTTAGCGTTGCCTTTTATTTGCCAAGTTTGGAAATTAAAAATTTGAAATAAAGTTTACGACGCGAAAATTTACAATTTATTTAAAACATCAATGACAAGAGTCTCATTGCTTCAAAATTAATAATGAATATACACCCAGGCATGATATTTTTGGATTAAAAGAAATCTTACAATTTGTATAGCTGGGGACATTGCACTATATTGCAGTGATCCTTTCAAAACGGGTTGATTTTTCACATGCGCTATAAGTGCTCCAAGCTTGCTCTTGAAGGCGGGAGTAAAGACAATCGTATCTTGGGGATGGATTCTAATACTTTGAAACAAATAATATCTTTCTTAGCAATGAAATTCATAAAACGTAAGAAAGATAATTTATTGATCAACATAAAAATAATTGTCGTTCAAGATCAGTTGCAAAATATCTGTTGAAACATTTGCGGTTATACAACTCCGCATGGAAAATTTGGTGTATAAAGTGTGAATTAACGATGACGAGATGTGCTGTTAATGAAAAAGCAATTGGTTGCAAGCTCTTTCTCGTTATCTTTAATCAAGTGAGAAATGTTGTTTTCAAGATGTTACAAATTGTAAAATAAAAATTAATTTCTGTTTAAAATAAAAATGAAAAATTTAAAGTTGCGTTTTCCTTATTAAACAAGACGCCACTGATTTGGTTTAAGTAAGATCTGTGTAAAGATTAGTTTCGCCTTTCTTACCACTTGACTGTTTGCCTCCGAATGTAAGTAATGTAATAATCTTCGAACGTAAGTAATTTGTTCATAAAATATCAAAAACTTCTCTGTTCTCTGTTCTCATATAAAAATGCCACAAAAGGCCGCCCTTTCTAACTTTTGTCGTTTTCATCCGTTCATAAAATTTATTGACGAAAACTGAATTACACTACTACAATCAACGTTTTCGATCTTTTTTCCACCATTCGACTTCGATTGGTAATCGATCATACGCCGATCTTCCAAACAACTCAAGGACGCTAACTTTGAAAAATCCGCACAAAAATCAAAAATCGACCTGATGTATCAATGGTCGGACGCACTCTCCCACAATTGTCTACTTTTTAGATTGTTAATCGATTTTACTAAATCGATCGTACGCCGATCTTCCAAACAAATTCCAAGACGCTAACCTTGAAAAATACGCACAAAAATCAAACTTCGATCTCGTGTCTCCATGGTCAAACGCACACTGCCAAAATTGTTCACTTTGGAAATTGGCAATAACTAGAACGCCCATTTGTACACTTCCGGTGGCGCAAAATTCAAATTTAAACAGAATATAAAATCTTTGTGTTTAGTTCGAGTTTAAGTGACAATGTTTTCCATTCAGATTACCTTGCAACCTTTTAAATTTTATTACTCATTTAAATTTTCATTCCTTATTTTTAAATTTCTCATGCCTACAGGGTAACTGAAAATTTTAATGACTTCTTTACCTTCGCCTAGAGATCGCTCATCGCATCCCCGTGTTTGAAACATCACAATATATAATAGCATTAACAATGGACAGAAATGATATTTTGTATACTCATATTATGCTTATATTTTACCTGAAATTGTGTTTTTATGTAGGTACCACACAGTCTTACATTCAGGGCGTTAACTGCATCTTTAAGAGCTCTTAGAGGAGCGTAGCGTGTTTCATGTTGGATATACTTAATCAAATCAAGTGGAACGTAATAATCTAGCCAACCATTATCTGCTAAAGAAAAAGAGTCACTAATTATTTGCATTCTACTTAGATAATCAATTTCTTCGTGATCAGCCAATAGCTGTTGTCCAATCAAGTTCCAATTACGTGCATCATATTTAACACGATAGTAATCTAAAAAGTAGAAGATATTTTACATGTTGTATAATAATTTTGTGGCCACTTACAATATCCTTTGTTATTGAGTAATATCCAAGAATTTTCTTTTAACGATTCAATTTTAATATCTGTTGTCTTATTAACTAGCCAATGGAGAGGTTGGATTTTGTTAAAATTTTTTAGTTTCTTTGTTGAGTAATTAATCGGAATGTACCAAATTGATTTTGAATTTTTATCGCCATATGATTGCTGTGTTATTGTAATATGTTCCTGGTCGCCTGGATGTCTTGTAACTTCTACAATCGGATAGCCTGCATTATCTTCCCAGTTAAACATAATTTCAGAAAATTGAAATGGTATTTTCACTATTTTCGGACGCAATTTTATATACTTTTCGATTCTATCGTATAAATCGTTCGATTTAACTGTGCTGAATTCCCTTCAAAGATTCAAAAAAATGTATGTATCTAAACTGTGAGTTGAGAAAAAATAATTAATTATATTTCGTATTACTTACTTTTCTTTTATGAAACGTGTAAATCCCTGTTGAAACATTCCTCTTGGTAATATTTCTTCGATCATACGAATTATAGCAGCTCCTAGAATAAAAATAAAATACCTCTTAAAAATGAATTCTCTACATTTTCGATTTCAAGCAATAATATTTAGTATAAACACAAGAATTAAGAGCAAAATTTTATCTACTCTCTGTAACACACGGTTATTGGTAATTTTTTTTAGTAACTATAAAAAAATAAAATGTATCATGACAACAATTTTCAATTTAAAATCTCAAAATTTTTTTACATATAGATTTTTACTCAATGAATTTACTGTAAAAATTTCAGCATAGGTAACCGTTGATATTTTAAAGAAAAAAATTTTTGAAAATCGACATAAAATACATTGCTCTTATGGAGAAATGGGAGTTGTGATGATAAATCAACAAATATCAGTATGTTAAAATAACTTCAGTTAAAAAAAAAACTATAAATAAGAAAGATGATACTTGCAGTAATTCGTCAGTATATTAAAAATACTATACATCGGCTCATCCCAAAAAGAAAAATTGAAATTGAAATTATTCTATTTTACAAATTTTTTCTCGCCGTAATATGACACTTGGCAACGTTTCACTGTAGTTCACTGCTATCACGAGCGCCACAACAAACTAGCGGTAGTAATAGTAAATACAGATGTAAATATAACCTCATTTGTGTATTTAAAAACAGATATAATATTATATTATAGTGAAAGCAGCAGACTTGAGAATTTTTATATTAAATAAACCGCATTTCAATAAATGAAAATTAAAAAAATAGCATGCATAAAACGTTCAAATGTCAGATGTCACCGACAGGAAATTAATCAAAAAAACTGTGTTGCCAAATGTAAATTACACGTCACGTGGTTATTTTTGTCACCTCACCCCGCAACAATACTAGCCAATCTCCACTCATCAAAATTCGCTATTCTCTCACGCCCTTGCTCATACATCCTTAAGGCAGTATTCTAGTCTAGAAAACTAAAAAAATTGAAAATTTTTGTTTTTATATTTTGATAGTTTATATATTCAAAAATCTCGTCTTAAAAGGATTTTTTGAAATTCGAATTATTTTAAAAGCTATAGCCACTTTAGTGTCGTGGCAACTCGACCGGTTTAGACGGAACTATTCTAAGAAAAGTATTAAAAAATACTCTTTATTTTTTTTTGTGCTTTCTAATTTTCTTTATTTAAATATTCAATTTGAGGTAGAAGAAGGCCCGATATATGGAGCCGGAATTGCTGATTGAAAAAATGTAAGCATAAAGTATCAATGTATGGCTTAGACTTCGCGTAACTTTACCTGAAATTTTAATTTCGTTTTTCTCGAAACTACATTTTTCGAAATTCTTGTCATGATTTCTCAAGTTCTACTGAACCGATTTACTTCAATTTTGGTGTGAGTCTTCTCTATACATTTCTCTATCGTATGAACTACGATTATAACAATATTTAAATTTTTACTATTTTTAAAAAATTCGCAAAGGTAACAAAAATTGTAAAGAAACTTTTTTTCTTTTCAAACAGCCGCAATTTTGCGAAAAAACATTTTTTTGCAATTATTTTAGTTAGTACGACAGCAGTATTCCTCTAGATTAATAAATCTTTTTCTTTTTTTAATTCAGATTACTAGGAGGGTTACAATCGTGACAAACTTTGCGCGCCATTTTTTGAGACCTTTCACTTTATCAACCTGTAACTTTTTGAAATTTTAATTTTTTCACTTTTTTTTATTATCATGTACTTTTTAAACGTTAATAAATATCTAAATATATTAATTCTTAATTCTTAATTCATAAAAATATCTTGTAAAATAATGGATAATAAAAATAGTGCCTGTTTTTTCTTTAATGCACCTAAAAAAACACCTAAAATTCGTACTTCTAGACTAGAATACCGCCTTAACTATTGATTTGTACACTTTTATGGAAAATAATTATTATAAAAGATTGTTATAGATTTTTATGACATTTAATAATTTTAATAATTATAAATAATGAACTACTATTTTAGTGCCAATTATTTTAACTGTACTACCGATTTAAAAAAAGAAAAGTTTAATAATATGCTTATAATTATAATATAATCTTGTAAACCTACCATGTGCGTCAGAAATTCAAACGTGTTTTTAAAAATAATATTCTAGATTTTTTAATTGTTGCAATATCAAAGTTTAATTAGTTTCATAATTATGCGTATATTTATATAGGTATAAAAATTAAATATTAATTGAATATTTATTAGAATAAATACGAGCGTGTTAATAACAGTGATATCTTCTTTGGCAATAGCTGAAGCAAATTTTCAAAATTAGTTTTACATCATGGCAGACATTACAAATTTCCTTCCTGATCTTGGACTTGCTAAATACGCAGGTAAACTTATTTTCATAAATACTTTTTCATAAAATTATTTCATTACCTAGATTTATTTCAAAATAATTGAACAGAAAGTGGCGACATGAGGTGTTTAAAAGCTAAACTATTTTCCTACTGCTATCTTATGATAGAGCAATAAATTGCAACTTGCCTTGTTTAATAACTACCTCGTTTCTCAGAATTTACAATTATAAAACTATTATGCATATATGCATATATTGCCAAAAGCATTTATTTTGTTATATCAGTTTATATCGTCTTCCTTGATTTTTATCTTATCGAGATTCTATGGTACATTCTACTGTATGTACAATATTTACGGTGAAAATTTTGTGTAGTGTAGTGAAAATTTAAAAAACTCAAAAGGCATATTATTTGTCTTGCAAACAGTGTTTCACCAAATTTATAATTTTGTGTTTTGTGTTTCATTAGATACTATTTATGTAAGTATACTTAATATTTCAGATTGGTAAAAAAAATCAGTTAATAAAATGGGACGAACAACAATTGCGAATCACAAGAAACGTACAAAACGTGCAGAAGCCCACAAAATCAGAGCAATTAAACAGCATCTTTGAGTTCTAGAAAAATATTGACAAACGAAAATTTAATTGATTTGCAAAATGCTGCGCAAGATGCCATTTATGCCAACACTCATGGTGATCTGGAAACTTTAAAAGAAGATTTGAGAAATTCCGTTAATCACGTCTATGGTAATCACGAGCACTGTAAATCTTCTATATATGTGTTGGTGATCAAAGTTTAGATCGTACATTGGATTTGAAGAATAGCGGAGCACATCATCACATCTATGGAGCACTAAATTCATTAATTATTAAAGCAGACCTACTAATCGATAAATAAACTAGTAATAGGGCCGAATTGTACATAAGCTTTGTAGCCAGATTTAATATGGCCAAGTGCCTGAATTTAATTCAAAGAGACTCTTTTCAAACTCGAGCGTATCTGGCGGTTTTGAAATTTAACGGCGGTCGTTTATATCATAATCGATCGTGGAATAAGATTTTCGGTGGCAGCTCCGGTGAATCCTTAGATAAATTTATGAAGCAAAGAGATAGTGCAAGCAAAAGAATACGAAACCCTTCAGTTCGACCAAAAAGCAGTAAAAAATTTAAATCTAACACGGAAAACCGCGATTATGGTAGCAGAAGTCTTCATAGATGAAGAAGCTTTACAAATTGAAATAAATGCATTAATACTTAGGTTGCAGGTTACATCCTCAGAAATTGAAGAAATCTCCAAAAAAACAATTCGAAATTTGGAGCAGTAATAAAACGAAGGCCAACTACATCGTGCAATACATTGGTTAAATCGATATTAAACACTAATTCAATAAATACAGATACTACTAGATATGGTACAAATAACGAACCAGATACACAAATAAGAGAGTATATAGAGAGTAGCAATCTACTAACTCAGTACCAGTCTGGTTTTAGAGAAGGACACAGCTGCGAGACAGCTATCCAAGGGATTATACACGACTGGAAAAAAAGCATTGATGAAGGCTTAATTACATGTGTGGTTTTTCTGGATCTAAAGAGGGCATTTGAGACGATAAATAGGAGAGTTTTAGTAAAGAAATTGAAGAGGTATTATGGAATTAACGGAAATGTCTTAAAATGGATGGAAAGTTACCTGACAGGGAGAAGACAAAAGGTAAGATATGGTAAAGCCACATCAAAGGAAAGAATTGTGATAGATGGAATACCGCAAGGAAGTGTGCTGGGTCCTTTGCTATTTATAATACTATTTATAAACGACATAGGTAGAATATTCAAAAGGGCAAAGTTCCACCTGTTTGCAGATGATACTATGATATACGTGACAGGGGAGTATGGTCAAAACATATTTGAGGAGCTTAATCGCGAGCTGGAAAATTTGGTCAACTGGTTAAATGGTAACAAGTTGAGAATTAATGTAACGAAGACCAAAGCGATGGTGCTGGGCAAAAAAGGGTACCTAGAAGATATAAATAATGTTAGGAACAAAATATTGATAGAAGGAATGAAAGTGGAGATAGTGAGAAAAATTAAATACCTTGGGCTGATATTGGACTGCCAGTTGAACTTCAAGAGTCACATGAATTATATATGTAGAAAAATGGCAGGGAAATTAGGAATGTTGAGCAGATGTGGGGAGTACATACCAAAAAGAACTAGGCTGTTAATATATAATACAATTGTTTTACCACACCTAACATATGTTGGAACGGTGGTGTTTATGGCAAATAAAATGGATGTAAATAGACTACAGTTATTGCAGAACAGAGGAATGAGGATTATTCTGAGAAAAGACAGATATACGAGGGTAAACGACATGCTTGATGAACTGGAGTGGTTGAATGTAGAAGCATTAGCGAAATATCAGGTTATGGTATTTCTGCACAAAGCAAAACTGGGGATTATGCCACAGTATATAAACGAACTAGTTCAAAGCTGCAATATAAATCACGACCACAACACCAGAGGAAAAGAAAATATTAAATTTGAGACAGTTAGATCAGCTCTTGCACACAATTCCATATTTGTTAAAGGAGCGGTTGCGTATAATAGGTTGCCAAGGGCAATGAGGTCGCTGGGGCTTATTAAATTTAAGAAAGAGGTAAAGACGCTATTGCGGGACCGGGAAATGTAAAGGTGGAACAATGTTATATTTATAATTATAGTAATTATTAAATGTGTGTATGTACTAACTGTATTTGGTTTTATGTAATTTGAAGGAATTCTTAAGATGTATGTATGAGTTAAAAAAATTTTTATATAGATATGTAAATAGTTGTGTATAGCCAAACGAGGCTAAATAAACGATATTATTATTATTATTATTATTAAAGAAATTTGAAGAAAAAGTAGGTTGCAAAGTAAGTCGAACTGATTTACATATGCATGAAGAGACAGGTTTCTTGGGAACTTCCCCCGATGGAATATTGAGTGAAGATGAAATAGTGCAAGTGAAATGCCTCTACAAAGTAGCATCTGTAAAACTTATATTGCGAGAAGCCGTAGAAAACAAAAAAGTGGCTTGCTTGAAAATAAATGAGACCGGTAAAATTGCATTAAATAGATCCCACGACCACGATTATTTCTTCCAAATGCAGGGGCAGCTTGCTATAGCCAAAAAGAAGAAATGTTATTTTATTGTATACTCTGGAGACCATAATGATTTATATGTTGAAGAAATATATTTCAATGAAAAAATTTGGTTAGATATTATGCTACCAAAATTAATTAGATTTTATAAAGAATGCTTGGCTCCCGAAATCTTTTTAAATAGAAGAGAAATGAATTTAAAATGCAGAGATCTTCCTTCTATAGTTAAAGCACAATCATTGAAGAATTCCAACAAAACCAACAAAACGGTACAACAGTGTAGTTCATAATAAAAATTTTTGTAAATGCTATCAAATTTTTTTTCAAGCTAGTTGTAACATTTGCGATGGACTTGAATTACTTTTGGTGCTTATATTTATAAAGATAATGTTTATAAAAAATATTAAATGATCATTTTTGCTACTTGTAAAATCGATCAATATCACAGTAAAATTTTCTATATTTCTAATTACTTGATTGTAATAAAAAGTTATTTACATCCAAGAGCCAGGTTTTAGCTTTGCAATGATCACAAAATGAATTTCTAAAAGTTAGTATTTATATTTTGGTTGCAAATACAATGATCACATATCGCCCATAAGGTTAACACATGCGGGACGGCAACCTTATAGTCGATCCAAGATATGAATAATATAGGTGGCGCATCGTTTGCAAAGTCTAATTTACACCGGGAAACTTCAGATAATTTAAATAGTACTTAATCTTGTAGTAATATTAAATATTCACCACAAAAAAGTGAAATATTATAACCAAACAACTACGTCTATTCGATATTACATTTAATTCTGTTCACATCTATCTTATTTATGATTTTACCCGGTTCAGTTTAGGCAACACGCATATCACTTCAATCGCAAAAATTTTGTTATTGTAATACCGTCTAACTTCAAAGCAATTTCATTGGTTTACATTTCAAGGTCGTCACTTTAGTACAAATTCCAATATTTTTCTTTAAAGAAACGGACTATAATTAATAAATTATATCAGTGTGTAATCTACTGGGATTTGTAAAAGTAAAATTTTGTGATAAGTAGGTAGGTTTGACGAAAGTACTGCTCTCCTTTACATTTTGAATTCTTTGATACAAAATAGTCTGCGCAGAAACTGTACAGTTTACAGTACAGAAAACACAAACTAGTGTTATACGAGCATATTGTTTACAATTGCTTTTTTTTAGATAACAGAGTAAAAGATTGGCCTCTTATGAAAAATCCTAACCAGGCAATTGGAATAACAATATTTTACTTTGTAGCTGTTTATGTGCTCTTGCCATGGCATATGAGAAAAAGAAAACCATATGAGTTAAAAACCTTTATCAAGTATTACAATATATTCCAAGTTGTATCTTGCTTTTTTCTCGTATATGCAGTAAGTATAAACCAAAGTAATTATAAAGTAATTTTACATACTGCCCTTACTTCAAGACGGCAAGTTTGGGATGGACAGGATGGGATACTTTCGGATGCAAATCTAGTGCTCATTCAATACAAATGTCTCATGTGATGTGGTGGACCACAATGCTAAAGGGCATTGAATTAACAGAAACGATAATTTTTTCATTAAGAAAAAAATATAACCAAATATCGGGATTACATTTATACCATCATGTCTCTACTTTTGCCATAACCTGGATGACAACTAAATATGCTGGATGTAAATCAATTCTAAAGTATAATATACAAAACTTCACAAAAATTTATTATAATTTTTTGCAGGTGAAATGGTTTTGTTTCTTATTTTTTTAAATTCATCAGTACATATTTTGATGTACACATATTACTTTTTGTCTTCGCTAGGTCCAGAAATGCAAAAGAAATTAACTTTCGTTAAATCAAAATTAACAATTATACAATTGGTAGGTGCATAATAGAGGTGCATGGTATCGTTTTAATTGTCGTTATTTACAGATTCAACTAATTATTTTGTTTTTATACACACTTCAGGCCGTTTCGCCAAATTGTAATGTAAATTTCATGTTTCCAGTTCTTTATTTACCTACGATAGGCATAAACATTATACTATTTATAAAATTTTATCGAAATACTTATATGAATAAAAAACGAGAATAGTACATTATTTTATTTTTAGACTTAAACGTCTAAATAGTGTAAAACCCAACGACAAAATGATGACTTTAACAAGAAAAAAAAAATCAATCGGTTCGTTGGTTTGAGAGTAATCGTGCTTTCGGTGAAATTTATCTTTTCAATAAAATTTCGTATTGCAACTAATACCTATTCCAAGTGTCCGCTTCTTTTTATTTCAAAAGAAGGTCAAGGTTCAATAATGATAATAAACAAACTTTCTTACCTTTATAAATCGCAGGGTTACTGTATTTTTGAGATACTTCTACAAGTGTTTTAGGCTCATAATTCAGAGGGTTGATGCAACATCCAAAATTAATAGTCATGGACTTGTAAGTTTCTATCATAAGCAGATCCATTACCAACCAATCAGGGTGAATCTATTATTTTAAATAATTTATTTAAAAGTAAATTTTTATTATTTATTACCTGATTAATTATTTTATGCGAAACATAGGTGGCCAAACCCTCGGTAAACCAACCCCAAGTCCAATGATCTGGAGAAAGTAAATTTCCAAACCACTGCTGAGCAATTTTGTGAGCGACCGAAATCGTTATCAAGGTTCTGTCCAACACTGTTTCTGAAAATAATAGATCATTTTCTCTAAAAAATAATTAATATTAAAAGACGTAGATGAATAAAACGATTTTAAACCTGAAGGTATTAAAACCCCAGCTTCCCATAGAATCAAAATACATCCAATCTTCTGGAATTGCAATGTGATATAATATATCTAAAGGGAATTCTACTCGAAGATATTTTTTCATTCTTATGATGATTTCTTCTGCTAATCCAATGGAGTAATTATTTTGCTTATATACTTCAAGATTATAGAATCGTGCCACCATGTGGCTGATGTAAAAATCTGATATACTGTTCGCTTTCAATTTTGATATAAAAAAAGCCACAGAGTAGGTTGGCAATGCTACAGGATACTCCAGTACAACAACAATCATTTTATCTGAGGTTGAACTTTCTCTAATAAAAAATAATAATTATTGGATTTGATTTCGTGTCCGCTTGAATGGCGAATATTTACCTATATGTATTTACTATGTAAGGAGATATGCATATATAATATTTAGGTAAGGTTATAGAAATTTTAAAATGTGCTCTAAAGAACGGTTCATCAAAGCAAGGAAATGCATTTCTCGCTTTACTAGGTCCAAATTGCGTTACTGCAAATTTACTGAAAGTAAAAAATTATTTAAAAGAAAAATGCAATCATCAAAACTTTATATCTACTCGAAATCGCCATCTGCATTTTCATATTCGCCAAAATGGAAACCTTCTAAATTTTCATTTTCTAGTGATCCGTTAAATCTGTCAAAATTTAAAATATACTCTCCTGGTTCGAACTCCCTTGAAAGTATAACTTTGACAATGTTATTACCGCCGCGAGAGAAGTTATATGCATCGTGATTATCTCCAGAAATACCATATATATCATTTGTAGGCCTTTGTCTACCACCATTGCTTTTATAGTTTAAATTTATCCCATAATTATCGTCGATAACTAATTTTAGATTTTTACAATGTAGGCTTATTTCCGAAGTAGGTTTTAAAATTGTAATGTCAATTTTTAAGCTTCCGTGAAAAGTTCCTTTATACATATTTGGAACAAGGTGTAGGTTATAGTGATTAGGAATAATGTGTCTTGGTAATTTATAATCATCTGATTCTTGAATCGTTAACGCACCAGAAGCCGATAAATACATTAATAATATACCTATAATTGTAGTGATAACGGACGCCATTTTTGATTATTTTATTTAAGTTGCGATGAACCGTCAAGTTTATAGAAAATCAAAAAGACATTACAAAAATTAATCAGAGGAAACTTGATAAATTTTGGATATTTTTAAATTTATTCTAACAATTGAAAGCAAGGGCTAGAATAAAATAAACCATAGATAAAATTTACTTTTGAGAATGCAAAAAACTGAAAAATCACTGCAAACCTCAAGATACAGCAAAACCAAGCCTAAAAATAGAGAAACTTCAGTAAAAATCCAATATTCCTTACAAGATGAACCACGCTGAAAAACTAAAATCCAGCTAATCAAAATTCAATTTTCCAACCCAAGCAGCATTTCGAGCTGAAAGCAGCTGCGAAATTCATTAGCTGATTATTTGCTTGCTGGCAGCAAGCAATTCATTGCTATTTTGCCAACGGTGATCAATTTATCAAAATAATTTTTTTTTAAATCAGCTATGTAATAGCTCTAAAACATAGCTTGCTGGCAGCAAGCTAGAATGACGCGCTAAAAGCGCGCTAATAGCTCTAAAAAATAGCTTGCTGGCAGCAAGCTGGAAAGGCGCGCTGAAAGCGAGCTAATAGCTCGCAAAAATAGCTTGCTGGCAGCAAGCTATTATTTTTAAGAGCTGGAATAGCTCTTAAAAATTGCCGAAGTTTGGCTACTAATCGAAATTTAAAAGCAAGTTTAAGGCAAAACTTAGATAAGTAAGTATAACAAATTTAGTATGTATTACCAAGGCAAGGATTGGCCCTACACGATTTAAAAAAATTTAAAAATTAAAAAAAAAAAACAATTAACAATTTAAATTTTTATTGCGGGAATGATGTTCGTCCGTTGTCTACTCGACGTGAAGGCGTCAGCCCAAGTCTTCTACTTCTAACTTTCAAGTCCCACTCTCTTGACTTTATTTTCCCCACCTTATTTACAGCTAACATTTAACTAACATTTTGTACACAATATAATAAATCCTAATGTATAAAATCCCAGCTCACTCCTGCTAACAGCAGCGTGTCAATAATTTGGCAAAATTTTTGGAGGGGCGTGGTTAACAACAAAATTATCCAATAATAATTTTTGATCCGTTCAAATTTTAGTATAATAAAAAAATTTTACTATAAATAAAAAAAACCGGAATTATTCATAATCGAAAATTGAATATTATATTTATTATAACAGAATTATCACATAATAATTTTTGATCCGTTCAAAATAAAATATAATAAAGGAAACCGGAATTATTTCAAAATTAAATTAATAAAATCAAAATAAAAAAGAAAACTTCAAAACCGGTCGATCTTAGGTTAGCATTATGGATTTTATAATTAAAACCGCTAAAAAAGAGATCCACCGTCTATCTACCCGTCTGCGGACGGGCTTTCTACCTAGTAAATAAATGATAAAACAAATTCAAACTTTAAAATTATTTTACAAAATAATTCAATTAATGTTGTTATGGTTTTTGAAATACGACCATACCTATTTATAGTAAAATAATATTTCAATATTGTACCAACTAAAAAATTATTATACAAATGACAATAATTAAAGATTATATTAATCCGTAGTATATATAAAGTTGTCTAAAAGTTTACTAATATACCTGAAATTTACAATACAAACGTATAACCCCCCATAGCTGAGCATGTTAGGTGGAGGCTTCACAGTACGAGGGTAAGGCGTTCAAATCCCAATTAATTTATAAAAATTGTGGATTTAATATAAATAAAAACCGAAACATCAATCACATGGGTAAGTAAAAAAAAGGATTAATTTTCAAAATTGTATTTAAAATTACAGATTACTACGAATAAAAAAACTATCGGAAATTTAAATTATGTATATATAAAAATAAAGCTGTAAAATAAATTTTTTCATTTAATAAATAATTTTTTTTTTAATTTGATTTATTTACAAAATTTTAAATAAATTACGGCTGCTATAAATAACTATCAAAATTTTAGCTATTTTAGCAAGGTAATTGCTGACTGTAAGCTAGTGCCGAAGCGCGCTATTAGCTTAAAAATATCTCGCTGGCGCAGCTCGCTGTCAGCATTAAAAATAGCTGGCTTTCTGCTAAAAAAAAAGTGGGCAATTTTAGCAATACTATAGCAAATATGCTGCATTTTAAGCGCTATTTGGCTAGCTGCCGCAGCTGTGCCAGCTGCGAAACAAAGCTTACAGTCAGCAATTTGTTGTTTTTCAGCTTCAAAATGTTGCTTGGGAATGCTACAGGCTGAGCAAATTTTGACCATCTTCAAAACTCCTATTTACAATTAATATATGTAGAAGTGGAAAAACAAATAAGGCAATCTTCTTTTTAACTTAAGCAAACACATTTTTTTAATAAAGCCGCCTTATAGTAAAAGTAGTAACTTGTATATCGAACACTCTAATGTAGTAAATAAAATAATTATGTATGATTAAATGCTGTCGAACTTGAAATTTGATTTATATTTTTTTAAAGTATAAAATTTCAATGAAGTATTAAACAAGTAAAATATGATACCATTAA
This sequence comes from Cantharis rustica, assembly GCA_911387805.1. Classification (NCBI taxonomy): domain Eukaryota; kingdom Metazoa; phylum Arthropoda; class Insecta; order Coleoptera; family Cantharidae; genus Cantharis; species Cantharis rustica. The sequence goes on along the minus strand of OU426877.1, from coordinate 25,638,583 downwards.
GATATTCACATGTACATAATTATAGTAGTTTGCTTCGATAGAATTCTTGTCTTGAAAGTAATCTTCAAATTTTTCTAAATGTTTTCTTCTCCATTTCATATTTTCCTTTGCTCTCATTATGGCTGGTTTAAATAAATTACTGTATTTTTTATGGTCCTTGGATAAATGTATGAGCTAAAATAATATTCTATTATGTAAAATGTTTACCAGTACAAATTATTTGCTATTTCTTACAGATTCTAGTTCTCTCTTAGTTGTTATTCTTGAACCAATATCATTTAATATATCCTCGATATCTGTGTTGACAGATCTATATAAGATAAGATAAGATCTAAAGATGAGTTTAACTATAATTACATAATCAATATACTAACGCATTTATTAAATTGTTGAAGTGCATAGATATATATTTTAATGCCACATTCGTACCATTGCTTCCATGTTTGATTGTTAATTTCAATGCCTCATTTAATTTATATTTCTCTGATTTAATTACGTGATTTAAAAACCTATAATAAACAAATTTTTCACATACACATACATTCACATCATATAATCAAAGAGTTTAAACGTAATACCCATGGACCGAAAAGTACAATTGCTTCTTTTAAATTATGAACCACACGAAAGACGCATGATCGCTTACAACATTTTTTATTTTACCTTTCTTGTAGTCCACTATCTGCACTACATCCCAGTGCATTAAAAATATTGAATTGAGATTTTTTGTTGTTAAATAATATTTTATATTTATTATATAAATTATTCCAATTAAGTTCACTGGCTTTATGCATTACTGCACACAATATATCCAATTCAAAATCGTTCGTAAATTCAAAATTTAAGGCGTCATCCAATATGTAATTATTATCACACATTATCGAGTGTAAATCGCACAGCCAAGAATGTAACAAATTTAGTGTAAGATGGTTTCTGTGAAATTTTTTTGAAGAATTATCATGTCCGCCTTTATCGGCCAGTATTAAGCGGAAAAATTGGTCATAAATATGTTCCACAAATGTTCTAATGAATATCTAAAATAATTGAAATAAATAACCTGAAAGCAATGAAAGAATAAATTAGGTACTTGAAATTTATCGAATACTTCGCTGCCAGAAATTTTGATGTTAAGTGATTTAAATGCTTCCTTCGTAGCCTTTAAAGGAGCGTATTCTCTTTCGTTTTTTATATATTGACTAATTTTGAATGGAATTGAATATTCTAACATACCAAACTCGGCTAAACTAAAGGCGTCATCGATAATTTGCATTCTGTTTAGATAATGAATATCTTCATGATTTTGTAATAAAGCTTCCGAAATTGCATACCAGTTGTTGGCATCATAATTAACCCGATAATAATCTAAAAGTTAAAATAAGTAAATATTGCTTCACTATTAAAAAAATTATTACAAGTTGCTTGATTGTTCAATATCAACCAATCCGTTTCCTTGAGCGATTTTATTCTAATGGTCTTGTTAAGATTATTTAACCAAACGGTGGGTCTAGTTTTTCTAAAATCTGGAAAAAATTTGGTGGCATAATTTATTGGAATCGGCCAAACAGCTTCTTTTTTCGAATGTGTCAAGTGAAAATGCATCTGCAAATTTCAGAGATTTGCATACATTAGGTAATTAATGTATTATCTAAAAAAGACTTTTTTATCATAAGCTTAATACTTATTTTATTTTTGAATAACAAAATTTGTTATTCACATATTTAATATGTAAAAAAAATATATACTCCGTTGTTTAATTAAATTCAACAAAACTCTAACCACCAGCTCACGACTGTGCCCTAAAGTTTATTATACATACCTGTATTATATTATTATATTCACCTGCGATAAACCAATATATTCAAAGTCGTTAGTATAATTTCTTGTAACTTTTATAACCGGGAATCCTGTTTGGGACACCCATGCTGACATTATAGTAGATATGCTTGATAAATTGAAATTTTTAGAAGAATTTAGCTTTAGAATAGCATCAAATTCTTTATACATATCTTCAGAGGTGTAAGATCCCCATTTTCTTCAAGAAAAATTTAAATTTAAGTAATTTCATTGATTATAAATATATAACATTTTTAGTAGATATTTTAAAAATCATAAAAAGAATAAGCTCTAGGTGTACTAACCAAGTACCAAAGTGATTCGACCTTTTTTTTAATACAGTCGAGTCGCGAAATAGTGAATTAAATATGGCAAAGACCTTTCACTTTTTCGGGGTTGTTTACTATTTCAGTATTTACAAAATTTACAATAAAATAAAATTTTAAAAATGAAAGCTTTGAAAATGAAAGCTTTGATTTATTGAAAGTAAAAAAAACCAACTCATCCTCGTCTTTCTTTTCTGGATCAGAATCAATCTGAATTTCGTTCCCTATATAATATTCGATATCCTTGTTCCACCCTGTTCCAACACTTTTTCTTGCATTACAGGCTTCATATTTAAGTTATAAGCGCGTTCTCAAAACACTTGGTCGAATATTTTCCTCATCGTTATCAAAATGTTCACCTAATATATTATATAAAAATATAAAACATATACAAATTTTTAACATACAGTGGCTCATAATGAATTCCGGACGCTTCTATGCTAACAATGTAAATTGAACTTTTTGAAAACTCTTTTAATATGTAAAAATCGCTTTCACAAAAATATTTTTCAGACATTTTTTGTAGATAATTTTATTCTCTTCATTTTTGTTCATATACATTTTTTTACTTTGTCGCGTCGTTTTCGACTGAAAATGACTTAAAGCAAACTCGGTAAAACTTTTTAATAAAATTAAAAATGCACAATGAAATTCTTATGGTATTTTCAGGGTATTCCCATTGGATTTTTACCGTGTCTGCGAAAACAATGCGACAAAGTAAAAAAGATGTACAGTTACTCGAAAAAGTCCTCGGACATCTAATAAAAATTGCAATTCAAAATTGAAGAATGGAGCGTAAAAACACCAAATACACAAGTTTTAATTTAAGACAATTGGTGATTTTTAATTATTCCAAAGGTAAATCGTATAGGGAAATTGGAAAATTGCTCAATATGAGCAAGAGTACTGTGGGGGGTATTATTAAACGCTTTGAGAGAGAAGATCGGATCGATTCAAAGAGAAAAGTGGCCGTCCAGTTAAATTAACTTATAGAGATATGAAATACATTATAAGAAAAGTTAAGAGACACCCTAGAATTAGTGCGCCTAAACTACAAACTCAAGTGCTAAACAAACTAGGGAAAAGTGTGCATGTGGATACTATCCGCAAAGTTTAAAAAAAAGATGGGTACAATGGTCGAGTGGTTAAAAAAAGCCATTTGTTAATGAAGTAAATAGGAAGAAAAGTCTTATTTAGGCCAAAGAGTACCTACAAAAAGACTTAGCGTGGTGGAACAATGTTATATTTGCAGACGAGAGCAAATATAACATCTACGGTTCTGATGGTCGAACCATGGTATGGCGTAAACCCAATGACGAGCTTAATCCTAAAAATTTACGTGGTACGATTAAGCATGGTTTTGGAAATGTCCTTGTTTAGAGTTGTATTCCTATTCAGGGGATGGGAAAATTAGTTGTGATCGACGGCATTATGAACGGTTTTAAATATTTACAGCTACTACAAGACAATTTGTTACCAAGTGCGTCCCAAATGGGAATTTAAAACACTTTTAAATATTACGAAGACAACGATCCCAAACATAAATCCCGTTTAGTTCAAGAGTTTTTATTGTATTGTAAAGAGAAAAATACGATTTAGACCTGAGTTGAGAGCATTTAACAATATTAATAAAAGAAATTTGTTTTGTTAGTATTCTATTACGAAAAATTTCAGTATAATCACATTCAGGTGACTGTATTTTCACATGTGTGCAATCCAATGCATTTGGGAAATTTGGCGATACTATAAAAATCTTGTCGAATTTTAAGCACTTCTTCATTTTGAAGCATTTTTATATATTGAGGTCGCAAACCTGTAAGAACTAAACTGACTCGTAACACAGTTTTACTTGCAGTAGATTTGCTAACCTAAAATCCCTAAAATCCCCAGTCGTTCTTAAAAACGAACCACTTGCATAAAAATTCAACGTTACTAATAGTTGGTCTCGAGCAGAAACGCAATGATTTCTAGAGTAAAAATATGTTTATTAATATAACGCCTATTATTATTGACTAGTATAAGAAATTAAATCCTTCATCTTCTCTAGTATATTTTCCAATATTCTTGGCGTAAGTCGAAATTTATTAAAAAAGTCAGTACCATTGATTCTTCAAAAAACTTAACCATATGTAACAAATTATTTTTGGCCTCCTTCTTCATCAATGCAATACGTATTAATATCGCAATCGTAATAATTCACGGATAACAAAATTAATAATTTCAAAAAATTAATTAACTTATTGAATTTTTTTTAATGAAAACCATGAAAACTGTCACAATTTACGGTTATAAAGTGTTAGTAATTTGCAAACCTATAGTTAACCCACACCCCAAGTGTTGGTAAACATAATCACGATGTAACCAACACTTTACGTTAACCTGCAATTGCAAAACGTAGTTTTTAACCTAACTAATAGTTAGCTATGAACTAATAGTTAACCAACGCAACGATTGAAAAACCGGGTGTAAGATTAACACTAAACTAAATTACACTATAATTTATTTAACACTAAGTCCAGATTTATTTAAACACTCGCTATATCGTTTATCACTTCACTATTTATCTAAACTTTATTTATGTTAACACTTGCACGTTAAAACTGGAATTGATTCGTCACTAGAAATCGCGCTGCATTGCATGCAATAAATGCAGCTTTCCAGAAAATTCCATAACCCTCAAGGAATTTCGATTCACTTCTGTGCGTTTCTAGATTATAAATTCAGCGCTATTTGAATGACTAATGCTGTTATCATGTATGACTCATCACACATGACTCATCATTCATCATGTTTGACTCATCATCCATGACGTCATACATTAATCATCAAATATAATTAGACGTTCTTTCGTAACAGTATAAATGACCCAAAGTGTTGTATTTACCCCCCAGTCACCCGATCTTAATTCCATAGAAAATCTATGGGATGAACTAGACCGTAGGATACGAACCACCCTTATAAACAACAAACAAGAATTGATTCGACGTTTACAAGAGGAATGGGCTCTTATAAACAAAGATTATTTAAAAAAAATAATTTGTAAGTGCTTGTTCACAATATACGTAAGGCATAAGATAAACATAACACATACATAAGACATAAAGTTGAACTAGTAGTAAATCAACCGAAGTGTTCACAGTGTGCCTACGAAATTCTTATGTTTATGTTAATCTTATGTTTGGCTTACGTTCGTACATAAGATTAAAATTATGTTACATTTAGTGAAATTTGTGGTTTAAAGTTGGTAGTGATTGGTCATAAGTTGAAATAAATTGACGAAATTGACATAAACATAACCTTTGTTATAAAGTTTGACAGGTGTTTGAAAGTTTATTCGTTTATTTAATTTATTTTTTTGTTATACGCATACGCAGTTTCATATATTTTTTATGTTCATTGAGAACACTTTTGCGGCTTATGTTAAAATTATGTTTTATGCTTATGTTAGGCTTATGCACGTCTTATGTGCACATTGTGAACAAGTACTAACATGCCCAATCGCCTCAGAGAAGTTATAAAACAAAAAAGCTACCCCACCAAGTATTAATTTTTTCAATTTCCCCAAACTACCGTACCAATTTATATAGTGTTCGAGGACTTTTTCTGCTATAAATTAATTAGTATTGCAACTATATAGTGATTAAATCTTTAAAATTTCTGTTTGTGATTAAATTTTTTAAAACTTTTTTGTGTTTATCGGAGACCTTAAGGAATACTTGATCAAATGGTAAGTTGAAACCGCTGTTGTCTTCCCAAATTTCTTCAAAAATTCGAATCGAATTGAAAGTTAATGTAATTTTTATTAAATGTCCGAGAACTTTTTCGAGTAACTGTATATAAACAAAAATGAAGAGAATGAAATTATCTACAAAAAATGTCTGAAAAATATTTTTGTAAAAGCGATTTTTACATACAAAAAGAATTTTCAAAAAGTACAATTTACATAGCATAGTAGTGTCCGGATTTCATTGTGAGCCACTGTATAAAAATTGCGTTCTATGCTAACTTTACGAGTAAAATAAAGTGTAAAAATGATACCTAATGCAAATTCTTTGCCTTGGGGGAAAGTCCCTATAAAATTATAAATGTGTCATTCAAACAGCACGATTTTGTATGCAGTTCGCTGTATCGGGGTTACCGCTGTTCGTATATAGGAGTCCCATATACACTCAATGTTACAATTTTTGTTTTCACTAATTCCGGTAGTTCACTATATACGGTATTCACTATTTCGCGACTCGACTATTAATATTTTTTTAATTTTTTAAAGTGCTTATTTAACTTCAACTTACTTCTCTTTAATTAAATTTGTAAGTCCTCTTCTAAATGCTTGTGAGGGTATTATTTTTTCGATCATAGTAATTAAAGCAGTTCCTGCATAATTAAAGCAAAGTATTATTTTCATACCTATTAAAGTCTAAATTACAGTGCAATTCTGCAATTAGTGCAAAGAGTATTCTATTTGATTCCAAGTGAAGTAATAATTAGTTTTTTAGTACATACCTTTGTAGACGGTAATTCTATTAAACTTTGATTCTATTTCCGAAGGTTTTCTAGTTTCTACATTTAAAGGTTTGGAGCAACAACTTGAATCGTCCTGCATTGCCATCCTAGTTTGAATTAATAGCCTTTCTTGTACTTGCCAGTTAGGGTAAATCTTAAATTGTTAAATAATTTATTATTATTAGGATTCTTGTATAAACTTACCTTATCAGTTACATAATATGACAAATACATTGTCAAACCTTCACTTATCCAAGCGTATGTCCAACTATCTACCATAAGATAACTTAAAAACCACTGTTGAGCTATTAATTTAGCTATCGCAATTGTTGAGCTTTCTTTTATTTCAACAATAGATTCATTTGAAATAATTAATACACATTCTCTGAAATTAGAATTTTAATAAATATTATCTAAATTATAATCCAAAAATGATATAGTATACTCACTTATAATGTATAATGCCTCGATAGCTGCCAAGGCATTCGAATTTCATCCGATTTGACGGAAGAGCAACATGATACAAATTTTGTAATTCACAGTTTACTTGAAGAAACTTTTTAACTTCTTGGTAAACTCGATCTATAAGATTAGCAGCATATTTATGTTGTTCGGATTTTAAGATTTCCGGTCTTGCTACAATCCGATGAATAGAACTTGGCATTTTTTTTGAAATCTTCATTTTTGATATAGTAAAAGCCACCGAAGATGGAGGTATCTTTTCGGTTGATTCAAATTCGTCTTCAATTAAATAACCTCGAGAACTTAAATTAAAAGATTAATTCGTTGCTATATTGTGAAAAATTTAATTTATGAGTTTAAATAGAAATTCGAAACTGTAGATCTTTCAGTTTTTTTTAAAAGGTGAAATTATAAAAAATAACTAAAATTCTTACATGGATGTCTTCAAGTTAGCGTTAGATATTACACATGTATAATCTCTTGGTCTGGCTATGGTTATTTTAAAATTAGCTCTAAATCGAGGTTCATCCAAAGACGGGAAAGCATAACTAGCCCCAAAAGGTGCAAATTGAGTTGTTAGATATTCACTAAAAGTTAAGAATTTGTAAGTAAGTAAAACTGTTGAGGCCTGTTGCACAAAAATTATTAATCTATTAATTTAACAATTACAAGTTGTTGCAAGTAATTTAATATAATTATTAGCGTATCACCAAATTAATTTTATTTAAAAAAATTAGTTTCCTTTAATTTTCCCCAAAATTTATTCATAGTGGTTTTTCAATTGACTAACCTACATATTAGTGTTGTAATTTATTATTTACATTTTACTGCCATCTTCACCACGATATTCATCTAAATAGAAACCTCGTAAATCATTTTCCAACGATCCACTAACATTTTTGAAGTTGAGGACATATTTTCCTGCAACATGGTTAGTCGAAAACAAATAAGTGTTAATATGGAGTGGTTCTGGATCTCTTTTACTAATACGACGCTTAACATTATCATACTGTTCATTATCATCAGAAGAAAGTTTTTCAAGATTTGATGTAGTTATATTTAGATTTCTTTCGTAAAACGTATAACTGTCTACGCGCTTATCATTTTTTACAATCCACACACATTGAGATTTAAAAGTTTTTTGTTTGATATTTGGTTTAAAATGAAGTTTGTATTGCAGTATCTGCATGCCTTCTGAATTTACACAATATTCTTTTGCAGCAACAGATTCACGTCTAGTTGATAAATATAATAATATAATTATAGCATAAAATACAAATTTTTCAACTGACATTGTAAAAGATTACAGTTTGTTTTTCCATGTGATATCTTAAAAATCTGATTTTTTAACTGTTATAAGTAGGTAACTAAAATTTAACACATAAATAACACATCATCATAATTTTATTATCATCTTAAAAAATACAAACTTGCACAATTATGATGATTCGATTAATTTTAGTACAACTGACAGAAGTCATTTACACAATGCTGGATTAATTTATTTACGTAAAATTACAAAAATATCTGTTTCAAAATGCAGGTACGGTCGAGTAGATAAATTATTTTGAATACTTTTCACTTCAAATATATCTGCACTTTTTTCAGATAATAATATTTTTAAATTAGTTTCGGTAATCATGTTCTAAAATATTAAATAGAAATCCATATGGTTCTGATTATCATTTGTCAATATGACGAAATATAAAAAATTAGGTGAAAATTTTAATATAAAATTGAACATAAACTAAATAGAAACGTTAAAATAAATTAACAAACTAAACAAGATATTAAAATAATGAATTTTAACTGTTAAGTAATAGATATTTTCGATACAAGTTAGGAAAACTAACATTTTTCCATTCAAGGCGGAGGTTGACGATCGAGGCCGAAGGCCGAGATTGTAAACCGAAGCCGAGAATGGAAAAGATAGTTTTCCACGAGTATCGAACAATATTTTTTCTAATTATGTTTCAAAAAGAACCAATAACATTTCTCAAGAAAAAGATAGTAGCCGTTTATACTGTAAAATTTTTGTATTTTGCGGTTGGTAGCCCATTATAGACAGTAGGTAGGTCATAGATAGTAGCCATTACAACGTGAACAGGTAAGTGACCACGTTTTTTTTATGGTTATACAATTTGTGTTTTTAGAATACTAGCAAATATGTCAGATATGTCGGAGGCGACGCAGTTAACACTTTTAATAATTGTTCTAATGTAACCGTTAATGTATATTATAAATAAAGTAGATTAAAACTTTTTCTTTCTTTCCCGCACACTTTTACAAGTGTGCAGAAAAGTATTACTTTTCCGCACTAGGGTGGAAAAGTAGTACTTTTCCGCACACTTTTGAGTGTAAAAAAGTGACACTTTTTGAAACATAATTAGAAAAAGAATATATACTTACATAGAAAAATAATATGCCGACTTTTCCCGGAAATAATAATATCACCATTAGATTCGTCATTAGGGCGTTTGTAATAAATTTTTTTAGCCCCACTTTCCACGACTTACCGTTTTTGAAAAAAAGTACTGATACGGGTGGTCTGGGTCACCCTGTATATTGATTTTCTCTTTTTCATCTTTCTATTAATATTTTAATATTATATTATATTAGCGAAACTGCACGAAATCATAAGTCTGTCGATAGGTTATTGTTAGTTTATGTTATTTCTTTAAATAGTTGTTCGTAAAAAGGAAAACTATGCGAAAGTATAGCAGTTTCTGATACTCGGTGTTAGTTTATGTATTTGTTAGTATTAATTTATATGTATTCTTTAGCGAAACTGTACATAAATCCTTAATCCACGCGAAGACATGAGTCTGCCGGGAGGTTAGTGTTAGTTTATGTTATTTCTTTAAAAAATTGTTCGCGAAAAGGAAAACTATGCAAAAGTATAGCAGTTTCTGATACTCGGTGTTAGTTTATGTATTTGTTAGTATTAATTTATATGTTTTCTTTAGCGAAACTGTACGTAAATCCTTAATCCACCCGAAGACATGAGGTCTGCCGGGAGGTTAGTGTTAGTTTATGTTATTTCTTTAAAAAAATGTTCGCCAAAAGGAAAACTATGCTAAAGTATAGCAGTTTCTGATACTCGGTGTTAGTTTATGTATTTGTTAGTATTAATTTATGTGTTTTCTTTAGCGAAACTGTACGTAAATCTTTAATCCACGCGAAGATATGGGTCTACCAGTAGGTTAGTATTAGTTTATGTTATTTTTTTAGCAAAACTGTACGTAAAAGTTGGATCCACATCTATTAAAATGTCAAGATTTAATTGTGCATAATTCGAAAGAGTTAAAATATTAAATGCCGGCTTTTAGAGGTCAGGAATAATTGGTTTATTATTTAAGCCTTTCTTAAAACGTCAAGAATATTATGTGCGTAATACAATCAGGTCAAAATATTAAATGCGGTCCTTCGGAGATCAGGAACAATTGCTTCATTATTGGAGCCTTTTTTAAGACGTCAAGAATATAATGTGCGTAATTCGAACGAGTCAAAATATTAAATGCCGGCTTTGGGAGGTCAGGAACAATTGTTTTATTATTCGAGCCTTTTTTAAAATGTGAAGAATATAACGTGCGTAATTCGAACGAGTCAAAATGTTAACTGCCGACTTTTCGGAGGTCAGGAACAATTGGTTTATTATTCAAGCCTTTTTTAAGACGTCAAGAATATAACGTGCGTAATTCGAACGAGTCAAAATTTTAACTGCCGGCTTTAGGAAGTCTCGGCCGATCGTTTTGTCGTTTAATTTGTTTTTCTAAAAAACCATATCATTCCATCTCTATACCTATCGGCCGTCACAAGCCGGCTTGCAGTAATAAAAAAACCTTGCCCTTATTTATCGCACCTCCCCCCCCCCAAAAAAAGGAAAAATAAAGAAAAACTTTAGTTAATTTATCCCCTGGTTAGCCACTAGTTAAACATAAACTAAATAGAAACGTTAAAATAAACTAAACAAACTAAACAAAATATTAAAATAATGAATTTTAACTGTTAAGTAAAGAATATATACTTACATAGAAAAATAATATTTAAAAAAACAACAATGATTAACATTTAACAGGTTTGGACTAAGAATATTTGAATAAACAAGAAAATAAATTTTGAAAAAATTACGTTATAAAAATGATGAAACTCTAAAATAAAAACTTTGTTATACGATATAAAGGCCCCTATTTCACAATTATTATTAATCATCAGACGTATTTAACATGAGAAACCAAGAAATTAAAAAAATTACTAAAATTTAATGTGACTTACCAAACTAAAACCAAACAATGTCTCGAAAAAATGTGACCCTCGGCTGCGTCTCGAGTGCCCATATTTTTTCGTGGATTAGAAGCTCTTTAATCCCCTTATATAATTAATAACTATATTATAATATAAAATAAAATAAAATAATTTATATAATTAAAATTTTTATAAAAAAACTATATAGGCACGTCAAGATATAAAATATTACATAGCAATACATATTGGTATCATCCTTCAGATTTGATACACCACTATAGCACTTGTTGGGAAAAAAAGCACATAAAAAAAGAATAGACATATTGAGCTGCTTTTTGATATGCAAAAGATTTATTTTTCTACGAAATAAAATTAAACAATGAAATTAAATGTTTTTAATTTACTATAATTACTATTTTATAGTAAATAGCTTTTGTATAATAAAAAATTTGTTATTTTTACGAATAATTTGTCGAAAATTGAATTTTAGGAATTCAATTATAGCAAAGTACAAAATAAATATAATATTAAGAATATTACATGCATTTTGCTGTTATATATTGTTGTAGACGAATTTTTATTCCGCCAATATTTTTCGAAACTTTGCAAATTTTTCCTTCTCCATTCTATATTTTCTTCAGCTCTAGTTATGCACGGTTTAATTAAATTACTAGAGTTTGCATGTTTGTTAAAAAACTCCATGAGCTAAAATAATATTTAATAATCCACTTTTGATCAAAATAATATTATTCTATTTCTCACAATTTCTATTTGTTTCTCACTTACTGCTCTTGATCCAATCTCAGCAAAAATATTCTCTATATCTATTTCGCTGTATCTGGAAAACAAAAATAGAAATAAAAGATTATTTTAATATTATTACATCATGAATATACTGTCGTGTTTCGAAACACTAAAAAAACCATTAATTGATTTATTTTGTAAATAATTTTTTAAATTCAATTTTGTTATTTATTTATTTAACATTGTATACAATTGGTTGTTAAGTTTTGCTGTGTAAATAAAGGTAGGGGAAGTAAGAGTAGGAGTACGGCGAGTAGGTCGATGCAAGGAAAGACAGACGGGCTCTGGCTATGGTGCCAAGCGGATTAAACACCATTCCGCAATAGTCAAAATTGTAATTATTTAAAAAAATAAATTAAGTAAATTTGAGTAAGTAAATTTTAATTTAATTGGTAAAGTGAAGTGCAAAGAAATTAAAAACTGAAAGAAATTGTAAAATTTTAGCCAATGTGCAAAGGTGCATAGCAGCAAATTTGAGGCCAGCTGGGATCCCAGGTGCGTTCCAACAATACAACGCAAACTTAAAATTTTAAAACAACTTGAAGTCTCTTGCTACACAAAAAAAATGGATGCCCAGTTATTGGATTAGTTGATGGATAAAGCAAATTTTAAGTAGATTTGTATAGATCGGGTCATTACAATACTTACTCTTTTAATAAATCTGTAAACACCATCGATATCAACTTTAATGTCATATCCAAATCGGTAGGTAATCGTTGACTGACTATCAGTTTTACTGCTTCAATTAATTTATCTTTTTCTGATTCCCTTACGTAATTTAAAAATCTGTAATAAACATAATTTTTAATAAATGGAAAACATTTAAAAGAAACAAACAATTTGTGGTTTATATTTACAAATGAATTTTTTCATGTGAGCTTGTTAATTTTTAAAATTTAATTTTACCTTCTCTGTAATCCATTATCCACACTGCATCCCAATGCATTAAAAAAGTTCATATGAGAACTTATAGTGTTAAACGATTTTTGATAATTATTAAATAATATATTCCATTGGTTTTGATCGGCTTTACGCATGGTAGTACACAATTGATGCTTCTGGAAAGCCATTGACAAACTCAAATGCAAGGGATCATCAGAGGACTTAGACATCGTACCAACACAATGTTTCGAATTTAATTCACATAGCCAAGAAAACAGCATTTGAAATGTAAGATGGCGTCTGTGCATTTTGTCAGTAGATATTAAAAGTGCGGGTTTCCAAATACGCTTGACTCGCTTATAAATATATTCCACAGATAATCTAATAAATCTCTACAATAATTTGTGTGAATAAATCGTAAACAAGATAATAATGTAACAAATTTAGAATTACTTGAAATTTATTATATTGTTTACTGCCGGCCAGTTTTTTATTAATTGTTTTACATGCTTCTTTCATGGCTTTTAAAGGAGCGTAGTTTCTTTCTTTTTTTATGTACTCACTAATACCAAACGCAGTTGAGTACCTTAACATACCAAACTCGGCTAAACTAAAGGCATCGTCGATAATTTGCATTCTGTTCAGATAATGAATATTTTTATGATTTTTCTTTAATGCTATCGTAATTGCTGCATAGTTGACGTCATCATAATGGACACGATAATAATCTGAAATATAAAATACTTGGGTAATACTAAAATCACTATATTAAATATTACAAGTGGCTTGATTATTTAAGATCAACCAATCTGTTTTCTTGAGTGATTTAATTCTAAGTTCCCCATGTGAATTAATTAACCAATGACTAGGTCTAGTGTTATTAAAGTTAGGATAAGTTTTTGTTGCGTAATTTATTGGAATAGACCAAACAGCATTTCTTCTTGACGCATCAAAATAAAAACGTGTCTGCAAATTAAAAAAATTTAAATAAATTTGGGAGATTACACATACCAGTATTGATTAGATCACCTGCGATAAGCTAACATAATCTAAATCGTAAGTGCCATAGTTTCTTAAAACTTTTATAACAGGATATCCCATCTGGGACTCCCAAACTGACATTATTTCAGGTAATTTCATTGGTAAACTTAATTGTTCATAATAATTATACAGTCTGAGGATATCGTCAAATTTTTCATATAAATCTTCAGAGGTGTAAGTTGACCATTTCCTTAAAAAAAATTAAGTGTAGGCAAAAATGAAAAACATTAAAATTCTAGGTAAATTTCTTATTGGAGTCCCGAATTTGTTAAACTGGAAACACCGACGCTTCCAGATATTATATTACGATATTATTATTCATCGTAAAAACAAAAACTTTAAATTCATATTCAAATTAATCGACCGAATGAGGTAATTGGGTTTTAAAATATGTCCATGATTATATCCAAATAAAATCAACATTTCTGTTAAAACCAAAATGTTGATGGTTTAACTCATTTTGGAGTTTCGGCGTTCACACTGTTATTAAGAATTCTTAAATAAATCTATCTTAAATAATTTCTTGTGCGCTTCCCCACCAGCACTAATAAACTTATAATTCTTTATATTTTTTATATGTAAAAAAACTTACTTTTCTTCGATTAAATGTCTGAGTCCTGTTGTAAACACGTGTGGAGGAACTAATCTTTCTATCATAGTAATCAAAGCAGCTCCTGTGATTAAAATGGAAATAACACTTAATTAGGCATGAAGATTTTCTAAACGACTTGGTAGATAGGAATTAAACAAAAAATATTTTCTTCTTTAACCAGAAAAATTCATGTTTTAAACGCTATAATAACAATGTTTTGCAATATGTCTTGGAATTGTCAAACTTAAAGTTTCACTTTTTGAAAAAGTGAAAACAAAACTTCCGTAGTAACTGAATACATTATCATCAGGGCTCGGAAGTTATAGCACTAAAAAAGTAAACTTTTAGGGCTTTAATATGCACTTAAAAACACAAAAATTAGCGCCATAAATAGCACTAAAAATTGAAAATATGCAAAATAAAATAATTGTTAACTAATTTTCTTATTTTTATTTTATAAATGAACTAAATACCGCGAATCTGCTAATTACATTACGATGCGTCTAACATAATTTTAAAAATAATCAAATTCCTATTAATCATATCAAATTTTTTAGAATAAACCAAAAAATGCACAAACACTTTTTAGGAACTAAAATGTTTAAGTTATCACAATATAAGGGAATATCGTCAGGGTTGGCCACCCTTTTAACTTTTGCCCATAAATTCCGTGTAAGAAGAATTTTGTTGATTTAAGCACATGATCAGAAAGATCTAGGAATAAAGCTACTTTCGAGGCAATCGCAAATTAATTGGATAAAAAATAGAGAACTTATGCAAGAATTAAAAAAAAAAATGTTGTCAAGGTTGGTCCAATGCTGTCTAGGTTGGCCCACCGTTGAGAATCGCCAAATTCATGCAAAAAAATTTACTGGATGAAATAATAAACCAAATTTATTTTATTTTTATTTGATTGAGTGAAACTTTACAATATAATATCGCAGAGAACTGATTTACATGACACATAATTCCGAATCGACGTTTTGGCAAATAAAATAGCTCCTTGCCATTTTGGCACATTTCAAATGCACATTTTTCTTGCATTTAATGCATGCAATATAGTTGTTGCGGTTCAGGCGACGAAGCATTCGCTTCCAAGCAGATGATGCATTTACCAACGTGGTTTTTTTGCAACGGTCCAACCTTGACAACAACAGACAGAGGGCCGACTTTTTGCTCGTTAATTTTGGACTCAAGTGAGTTATTTTTGAGATTGTGATAATTATTTTTGAATGAATAAAGTGATTTTTATGCAAATGCATTATTGTGTAATTTTTGGATTATTTGATAATTGGAATTGGATATAATTTTGTGAGTTGTTACCGAGCAGTAGTTGATTAGTTTGGATGATTGATTTTTCGAAAAAGTAATATAATATAAGTTCTAAAATTTGATTTGGTCTAAAATTGGAAAATTTAAAATTATATTTGAACGAACGAGTGTTGCTATTGATAAGCCGGCAATTTGGATAAGGCGAGAAATCAAACTTCGTTCCTTTAGAATAAAATTAAGATTTTATTTTTGTACGTTGAATTAAATTGGAGAATAATAATTATTTTTCAAATTTGGAGATGCTGGATTCATCGCAATACATACGGTGTATTTATATATTGTGATAACTTAAACATTTTAGTTTCTAAAAGGTGTTTGTGCATTTTTTGGTTTACTCTAAAAAAAATTGATATGATTAATATCGAGTTACAGTACCTAAACCACTTATCTATTGATTAAATTCCTATTATTTAAAACCTGAGCTTAATATTAAAATACATGTCTGTTTTCGTTCTCTTATTCGTATGCGGCCATTTGGTACAAAATTTATATTTTTCCCATAACATTTTTTTTAATATGTTGATTTTTTAATATAAATTTTTCAATTTGTTTCGTTTCGTTACCTTATTTCTCATTATTTTTACGTTTTTCTTTTGTTATATGATGATTGGAAATAATCGTGAAATAATGGATCTTTATATCGTATTACAAAATTTTTTATTTTAAATTTTTATCATATTTTTTTATAACGTAATTTATTATCTCAAAAAATTTTAGTAAATATTTAAAGATTTTTTATCAATTTTCATTTTTATTTTTCTTGCTTATTCAAATATTCTAAATCCAAACTTGCTAAATGTTAATTTTTCTAGTATTTTTTATTGTTTTAAAATATTATTTTTCTATGTAAGTACGTATTCTTTACTTGACAGTTACGTTTAAGTTTTGTTTATTTTATTTATTATATAAAAATATGTCCGTAAATGGCACTTAAAACTCTAAAATAGCAAAATAGCACCAAAAACCGTAAATATGCCCAAATTAGCATTATAAAATTTCGTATACAACCTCAGGAAAGATTGAAACAAAGTATCTTACTTTGAATATTCTAAAACATACCAGAAAATATATGCATTTGCTAGAACTTCCGAGCCCTGATTATCAGTTATATAAATACCTTTGTAGACTGTAATTCTATTAAACTTTGATTCTATTTCCGAAGGTTTTCTAGCTTCCATATTTATGGGTTTGCAACAACATCTCGAATCATCCTGCATTGCCATTTTAGTTTTAATTAGTAGCCTGTCATGTACATTCCAAGTAGGACGGAGCTGAGATAATTTTATAAATAATCCAATAATTGAATATTGATATCATAATTAGCGAATTTACCTTATTAGTCACATTATATGCCAAATACATTGTCAAACCTTCATTAACCCATGCAAATGTCCAACTATCTACTATAAGATAACTTGAAAACCACTGTTGAGCTATTAACTTAGCTATTGCTATTGTTGATTCTTCTTTGACATCAGCAGAAGTTATATTTGAAATTATTAGTACACGTTCTCTTAAATTATAATTATTAAAAAATGTAAAAAAGTCACTACCAAAATTTTTTGCACTACTTACTTATAATGATTGACACCCCGATAACTACCAAGGCTTTCAAATTTCATCCTATTCGACGGAAGAGCAACGTGGTAAAAATTTTCTAGTTCACAGTTTATTTTAAGAAAACTTTCTACTTCTTTATAAATTTTATTTATAATAACAGCAACATATTTATGTTTTTTTGATTTAATTAATTCTGGTCTAGCTACAATTTGATGAATAGAATTTTTTATAGCATTTGATATCTTCAGTTTCGAAATGGTAAAGACTACCGAAGATGGTGATATCTTTTCAGATTCTTCAAATTCGTCTTCTATTAAATCACCAAGTTCACTTAAATTATAAAATTATTTGTTTAAAAAAAGATATCCGAATTTCAGCCCGCTTCTAATAAGATCTGGCCTTTGTACCTTCACATTTTTTGCTCAAAATGCAAAATTGTAATTTTAATTTTATTTATGTAATATAATTCTTACGTGGATTTCTTCAATTTCGCGTTAGATATTACACACGTGTAATGTTTTGGTCTAACTATGATTATGGTAAATTTACTTCTAAAATACGGTTCATCCAAAGAAGGAAAAGCATATCTAGCTCCGAAAGGTCCAAACTGGGTAGTTAAAAATTTACTAAAAATTAAGAGGTTTAATAAAAAAAATATTTTGTTCTAACTGCATGTATAGAAAATCAACAGCCGAATGTCACCAAATTAAGAAAAAAAGTTTTAAAATTTATGAGTGATGGATTAATATTTACATGCTGTAACCATTTTTATCAGGATATTCATCGAAATAGAAACCTCTCAAATTATTTTGCATTGATCCACTAAATTCTATAAATTCTAAGCTATATATTCCAGGCATATAATTGCTCTCATAGTAATATGTGCTAATGTGGCCTGGACCTTCATTACTTTTAGTAACAATAGATCTAACATCATTCTGCGTTTTATTACTATTATTATCATTATCATCCAACTTTAATAAACGCGTGTTGTTCTTATCTATAATTAGATTTCTTTGGTGAAAGGAGTAACTGTTGGAGAGCTGGTTATTTTTCAAAATCCACATGCAGCTCGATTTAAACGTTTTTTTTGCAAAATCGGGTGTATATTTAATTGTATAAGACAATACATTCCTAGTAGGTCTGTATATATAGTATTCTTCTTTAGCAACAGATTCATGAATAGTTGACAAGTATACTAATAAATATAATATAGTATAATATGTAATCTTTTCAACTGAGATCATCGTAAAATTGCAGTATAGTTTTCAATATATCTTAAAATATTGATTTTTTGCTAGTAATGAGTACCTACCTAAAATTTAATGTGTAAGTGGCAAATCAGTATTCTTTCTTGGAATAATACAAACTTGCATAACCAAAAATAATTTGATGATTTAAAATTATTGCCCGCTTCTGACATAATAATGCTTACAACTGACAAAAATCCATGACAGAAACACTTGACAAAATCTATCCCTCATTTGTCCACTCACTCACTGACCTAATCATGAAAAATTAAAATTGATTTATAATCTGAAAAAATTGTCAACTTTGCGAGAAAAAATGTTGTCTTATTTTTTGTTTGACTTCGAATGTAAATTTTTTAGAATAAATTATTTGTTTTAATCCTGCATGTAATAAAATTGATTGTTTTGGCGAAATTTGAGTATTCGACAATTTTTAAGCCACGTTCAGTCATGGTATTGTAATGTTTGATTATTCAATTTGAATTACCGCCTTCTCAAATCAAAGTTCCAAACCAAACCAAAGTTGTGATCGTCAAACAAACCTCGCACGTTGTGATCCCCCTCGTAGTAACACTTACAAGTCCTTTTAAATCTGCGGATGGCTCTTTGAATGTTAACGTCGTTACCTTGTTTACTAACCTCTAACCTCACCTAAACTTATATGTGCCAGTGGCGTAACCACTGACAAGACACCTGAAGGAATAATTAGTACACACAAATTAAATAAAACAATGGATTCGGTTTAACGGCGAATAAAATGTCGTGTTTCGAAACCAAAAAAATAAAAAAACACAATCTCATTTATGTTGTAAAATTATTTTAAAGTTTGAATTTTGTTTTATTTATTATTTATAATTGTACATAAAAATGTTAGTTAAAGGTTTTAGCTGTAAATAAAGGTAGGGAGAACGAGAACTGGAAGGAGTGGGGCTTGTAGGTTGTATGAGACTTAGGTGGACACCTTTGCGTCGTGCGGACGAACATTTCCCGCAATGAAGGTTAAAATCGTTAATTGTTCGATTTTAATAAAAGAATAAATAAGTTAAGCTGAATTAACGTTTTATTTTAATTGTAATTGTGAGTGCTAAAAAAGTGCTAAAAAAGTGGAAGAATTTGTCATAAAAATTGGTTAATTGTTAAAATACGTCGCAGCAAAATTTGTTTAACCAGGCGTGCTGAAGCCAGCTGGGATAACATGTGTGCTTGCAAGGCCACGCATGAGAAGGTAAATTTGAGCATTTTAATTTAAGTTGACAATTTTAAACACTAAGGAGTCTCATAGCTACAAATAATGGATGCCCAGCTAAAGATTAATTTTGGAATTACGCAAATATTATAAATTTGCATAGCTCGGGTCATCTCAATATATTTAACCGAAAAGAAAAAAGTAGTACAACAACCAATTTACCAGCAAAGTTAATCTCCTTGATATCATTTAATTCATAATACTTTAGTTTGAAATTTGATTTAATAACTGTTCGATAGTTAATCCCTCTGACTGTAATGTTTTCTAATTGTTTATTCATATTTAATGACCAACCACAATCTTTATAATACCTTGTAAAGAAGCGCTTATATGGATTTCGATGATCAACTCAATTATTTTATAGTATGTAAGATATTTTAAATAATTAAATGATTTTGGAATAAACAGGTTAATTAAACGTTTTATAATAATGTTTTTATTAGCTTTCGACGTTGGTAAACCAAGATTATTTAATTATATTTCACAAGTTAAAAAATTAATTTATTAGATCTTTTAAATAATAAACCCTTATATAATGGTAAAGTTATTAACATGTGATAATATTTTTTAATAAAATTAATTTTTACATGTTAGATGAAATTGAAAAATAATTAAATTCATAACTTACAATTACAACTAACGTTTCAATTTAGGTTTCTTTAGGGTTAGTTTAGTTTTCCGGTTTAGAATTTTTCAAAATATGTTTATTTATTCATTTTGGCTTCAAGTAAGTATAATTTTTGTTTTTACAAAAGTCAAATAAATTTGACTTTAAATAAAGTTTGAATTTTTAATTTAAAAGCATAACTTTTCAATAATTTCAATAATTTTTCCAGGTTTGCCTGATGAGATTCAGAAAATCGAAACATCGGTTATAACAGGGTGTCGCAAACTATATCATTCAATTAAATAGTTTTTGAACAATTTTATGTAAGTTATGAATTTAATTATTTTTCAATTTCATCTAATATGTAAAAATTAATTTTATTAAAAAATAAACCCTTATATGCTAAATTATCCGCTCCTAACTATTACCTCGTCAACTTAAAACTAAGATTGTCAACTTAATTAATATGTGCTTAATCTAAGTTTGTCTCTCTTAAATTTCTAATTGGTTATTTCCATAAATCTAAATAAATCGTCTATACTTAAAACTAAATAAATCGCCCATACTTAAAATTAGCGTCATCATCTTAAATTGTTATGTAGTCACAAATAGTCATAAATAACTTTGTTAATATTCGTTAATAATAGTTTTTAAATATCGTAAGTTGGTATTATCTTATATGTGGTCGCAAATAATCATAAGGAACTTTGTTAATATTTATTAATAGCTGTCCTAAAATATCATAATTGTTATTATCTCATTGAGAGATATTTGAAAAAAAGAAAATTAAGCAACATGTTCACCGAACTTGCCCGATCATTTGTAGGTCCTAGCTGCGGTTACCACTACCAGTGATCAGTCATTTCTGCGACATATTGCCACGGCCATCTTATGATTTTAAGCGTCTACCCCTTCTTGTTGTGCAATTCATCTAAATTAAATTATCTAATGCTATACATATATATTTCCCACTTCAAACAACCGCCTTCATTTTAAATTATCTTAAACAAATACCGTTACTTCGTATTGCCCATACTTAGAACTAATCACCGATCGTTGCATTATAAAGATACCTTATAGGTCACATAATATGAATAATCAATCCCTTTCAATGCATTAGCCATCCCGTTTAAATACATATAATAATGTATAAATCATAATTTCAAACCAATAATTAAATCTTAAAACTAAAGATAAAGCAATTTTAAATTAGTTTTAAACGCATACCCACGTGTTCGATCACTTATTACGTATTAACTTGAAACCCGATCCTGTCTTATTTAAAAAGATTATAATTAATAAATTTATTTAACTTACGTATTTTAAATTTGTCGATGTCTACGATTGTATTTAAACAAATTTAAATTCAAATTACTGAATAAGTGTTCACACTTGTTTCACTAAGACCAGCCGTCCGGTTTCAATGTTGAATCTCTAATGGCTACCCTCTTAATCTTAACGGTAAATTTCGAACGGAAATGACCACCCCGTTTCTTTAAAAAACCCTGTTATCAAATCGTTGTATTTTAAAGTAACCAAAATAAACTAAATTTAAAATTTCGCACCCATTATATTTAAATTCAAATTTACAATATTACAAGTATTATGATTCCTTCAATTTTTTTTAATATCTAAACTACGAAGAAACTTTTCATGTAAAATTTCTCATTTGCACTTCATAGCTATAAAAAATTTATAAAAAAGAAGTCGATGAATATTGGTTTAATAAACTAACAATAAAATATTAAATGCTGGAAACATCATTGGATATTTGAAAAACCTAGTAAGTTGAATTACTATAATTTCTAAAAAAAACTAAAAAAACGTATATAAAATAAATATATTGCGATGTATCCAGCCTCATCCAATTTTAAAAATAATTATTAAATCCAAATTAATTCAATGTAAAATAAAAATAAAATCTTAATTTTATTCAAAAGGAACGAAGTTTGATTTGCCTTATCCAAAGCGTCGAGTTATCAGTCACAACACTCGTTCGCTCAACTATTTTAACTTATCCAATTTTATACCAATTCAAAATTTATTACTTATTTATTATTTTTCTCAAAAATCAAATATCCAAATCAATCATCTACTGCTCGGTACCCACTCACAAAAATATCCAACTCGAAATATCAAAAGTAATCCAAAAATTACGCCATGATGCTTTCGCATCAAAATTCCATTTATTCAATCAAAATAATTATTCACAATCTCAAAAATAACACAATTTTCAAAAATAACTCACTCGAGTCAAAAATCAAAGAGCCCAAAAATCGGGCCGCTCGCTCTCTCGCGCGGCTCGTCGGCAAAAGCCAATATCCTCGTCGATTCGCCCCCACCTGTCCAATTCTCCAATCTTACAACTTAAAATTATTTAAATAAAATTTTCATCAAATGTACAGGGTAGGTACGAATCCTTTTGAAACACCACAATATTTTAATTTTTGAATTGTATTTTATTTGTAAATATTTTAATTTTTGCATTTATGTTAGATTTAACGCTGCCTACTGTAGGAAATTTTAGGAATATTAAACTTACAATTATAGTCTTTCTTCTGATCTACTGCTAATGTACATCAGGTGTAGATCACACCAAACTCAATTAAAAAAATCTAATCTAAAATCTTTTTTTTTCTTTCTCGCCGAGTACTAAAATTATTTCGTCACCATAGACGAGAAAATTAAACATATTTTGTAAATCATGTTTTTCAATATGTTTAATTTAATTATACAAACAAGGTTTCAGTCTATAATACACAATTACTATAAATTAAAATAACCTGATAATTAAATTTTTTTTACTTCAGTTGAATATTGGGCGCAACGTTAAAAAAGTATTAAATTAGAATAATGTGCTATAGTTATAAAAACAATTGCGTGCACATTGTTATAGTGTTTTGTTCCTGTCGATGTGTCGTGCAGGTAATTCCCAAAACCTCGCAAATGGTTCCTTCTCCACTCAATATTGTGCTTGGCTCTACTTATGCATGGTTTAATCAAATCCTTATGTTTTTTAAGCTTGTTTAAAAACTTTACGAGCTAAAAGAATAACCGATTTTAAAAAATGTTAACATGTTATTAACTGCCTCTCACTTTTTTTAGTTGTTGTTCAGTTGTTACTCTTGATCCAATATCTTCTAAAATAATCTCGAGATTGTTTTCGACGTCTCTGTAAGACAAAAGACGTAAAAATCATTTCAACTTCTTTGCATCATGAATATACTCACAGTTTTAATAATGTGTTAAATAAAATGGATATATATTTTATAACTACATTCAAACCAGTGATTCCATGGCTGATTAGGAATTTTATTGCATCGATTATTTGATGAGATTTCGATGCTATTACGTAGTTTAAAAACCTGCAACAAGGAAATTTTATAATTTACTGCTATTATCTAGTTGGAAAACATGCAAAATACTGTAATAAAATAACCGTTTTCAATTTTAATTTAAGCCCACTCTCCGCAATAAGCGGGCACAGTCAGCAAATCAAAAAGAGGAGGGGGGAGGGAGATAACAACGGAACTGGATAGATCTTCTGGTTTGATATTGCAAGGATCAATTAATTTTAAACTTAAGAAACTACAAGAGCGTGAGATACTAAGTGAAAAATGTTTATAATGCAAAAAGTAGGTGTCAATTTGCACGAAATATCTAAATTTAAATAACATGCATTATCATCCTAAATCTAAAATGAATCTAGGATCTAACTTATTGCGTAATAGCAGTTATGTATTAAATTATTTTTTTTATATTTTCCGGAAATATTTATTATTTTATAAAATATTATTATTACCTTTCTAGTATTTTACTATTTGCATTACAACCCAACGCATTAAATTCCTTGATTTGATCCGTTGAATTTGTAAATAAATTTTTATATTTATCAAATAATTGATTCCATTCGTTTACATCCGCTTTACGCATGTCGGTACACAATTTATGGTTCTCAAAATGTCCCCTTAATTTCGAATCGAGGGGGTTATTTATCTGGAACCTTTTACTTTCACATTTTCTTGAATTTAAATCGCATAGCCAAGAAAACAGCAATTCCACTATTAAATTGTTTCTGTGCATGTCTTCGTTTGGTTTCGATTTATATTTGACTTTATCGTAAATACTTTCCACAGATTTTTTAATATATTTCTGGAATAATTTATATGAATAACTCGTAATGTAATAATTAGCAAATTACTTGAAATTTAACGTATTCTTTACTGTCAGCAAGTTTTATAGTAACTGCTCCCCATGCTACTTTCATGGCCTTTAAGGGAGCGTAGTCTCTTTCGTTTACTATATACTGACTAATATCAAACGCAATTGAATATCTTAACATACCAAACTCGGCTAAACTAAAGGCATCGTCGATAATTTGCATTCTGTTCAGATAATGAATATTTTTATGATTTTTCTTTAATTCTTTTGTAATTGCTTTATAGTTGTTGTCATCATAATGAACGCGATAATAATCTAAAATATAAAGTACTTGAATAATCCTAAAACCACTACATTAAATATTACAAGTGGCTTGATTATTTAAGATCAACCAATCTTTTTTCTTGAGTGATTTAATTCTAATTTCCCCATTAGAATTAATTAACCAATCAGTTGGTTTGGTATTTTTAAAATTTGGATTAGATTTGGTAGCGTAATTTATTGGAATGGGCCAAACAGCGTTTCCTGCTGAATCGTCAAAATGAAAACGTATCTGCAAATTTTAAGGTAATAAATAATAATTATATCGGTAATAACATAAATTACCTGTGATAAATCCACATGATCTAAATCGTATTTATTATAATTCCTCACAACTCTTACAACCGGGTATCCCATTTGGGACTCCCAAACTGACATTATTTTAGACAATTTGTTTGGTAAATTTAATTCTTCATAATTATTATTTAAATTTAGAATAACTTCAAACTGTTGATATAAATCTGTAGCATTATAAATCGACCATTTCCTTAAAAAGAATTTTACGTGATAACGTCATAAGAAAACATTGATGAAAAATTGCATACTTTTATGAATTGAATTGAATTATATTTTCTTATGACGTAAAATCATGTAAAATTATCGTCCGTAAACCGAGCGGTAATTTAAAAATTGAATTGAATTATGTTTATCTAACAGATAATACGAATTAAAACTATGTTATTACATTAATCCTCAATAGGTTAGTGCGTTATGTGCATGAAACATAATTGCATCATTTGGTGATCGCGAGATCAAACCTCATGCCGGACAAGTTTTTTTTAATGGCATTTTATAATTCAAATGATGTCTATGTATGATGCAAAGCCGATCGTGCCTATCTCTCGCTTGAGAAACGTGACAATTTTTCGTGTGTGCAGCCGGTATATCAATTTATAAGACGTTATCACGTCAAAAATTTTATTGTGGGCAATTTTTCAAAAGCAAAACTTACTTATCCTTGACTAAATTTGTAATTCCTGTTGTGAATACTTTTGGGGGTATTAATCGTTCCATCATAATAATTAAAGCAGTTCCTGTAATTTAAACGAAATATTAGTTCCACATTTGTTAGTTTCATTCTCAGGCTCCAACCTGTTATTTTGTTCTAACAGAAACTAGAATCAAACCAATCACAAGGAATTTGACCCACCAATAAGAAAATCTCTTAAAGTATTTTAGACAATGGTTCCTATGTTAGTTCTTTTGGTACATACCTTTATAGACAGTAATGCTATTAAACTTTGCTTCAATTTCCGATGGCTTTCTAGCTTCTGCATTTAAAGACCTGCCACAACATCTCGAATCCTGCTGCATTGATAACCTAATATTACTTGCTAACCGTTCCTGTATTATCCATTTAGGATACAGCTAAAATGATCAAATAATTCGTTAACAAATTCAATATTCGAGGTCATAAACTTACCTTAGCAGTTACATAATACGACAAGTAATTTGTCAAACCTTCGCTTATCCAAACTGATGACCAAGTGTCTACCATTAGGTAACTTAAAAACCACTGTTGAGCTATTAATTTAGCTATTGCAATTGTTGAACTTTCTTTTTCAACAACCGGCGTTTCATTTGAAATAATAAGTACTTGTTCTCTAAAATTATGACAATGTCAAAAAATTAATTACCTACCAAAAGTTTAAAAAACTTTATGAAATACGTGATTACATACTTATAATGATTAATACCCCGATAAGTGCCCAGACTTTCAAATTTCATCCTATTGGACGGTAGGGCAACATGGTATAAATTTTGTAGTTCACAGTTTACTTGAAGGAAATTTTCGAGTTCTTGATAAACACGATTTATGAGGGAATCAGCATATTTGTGCTTTTTTAATTTAAATATTTCTGGTCTTCCTACAATCCGATGAATCGAGCCTTCTATTTTCTGTGATATATTAAATTTTGATATGGTAAAAGCCACCGAAGATGGAGAAATCTTTCCAGTTGTTTCAAATTTATCTTCCACTTCATTTCCTATCGTGCTTAAATTATAAAAAATTTTTAGTTAATAAATTATGTAAATTTTGATTTGAAATGTATAATAAATTGCAATTAAGCATGTAAATACTCATTTTCTTTTTGTAAACTTTGTATGGAAAATTTATAGGGCAGATGGACAAACAGAGTGGAACAGAATGAGTTTCATAATTACAGGCTAATCACAAAAAGTTATATATCGTCAACTAGGGGGACATTAATCTATTACGTATAAATTTGGCCCATATATAAATAAAGATTATTATTACTTGTGTTGTATCTGCTCAACAGCAAGAATCCAACAGTAGGTACTGGCCTCACTATGGTGTTGGTTAAGCAAATAAAACATAATTATTTTTTATTTTGTATCTGAGCCAAAGTTGCACATAATGAATCAATATTGCCCTAATAATCAATAGATAAGTGGTTTAGGTAGTGTAACTCGATATTAATCATATCAAATTTTTTAGAATAAACCAAAAAATGCACAAACACTTTTTAGAACTAAAATGTTTAAGTTAACACAATAGAAATACACCGTATGTATATTATCGCAAACGTTTTCATAATTTTGCGATAATATGCGATAATATACTATCGTATTTCGAAAACCATAAAAATCATAATTCATTTATTTTGTAAATAATTTTAAAGTTTGAATTTGTTTTAATATTTATTTATTTAACATATTGTGTATAAAAATGTTAGTTCAATGTTAGCTATAAATAAGGTGGGGAGAACGAAAAACTAGAAAAGAGAGAGGCTTGAATAGACAGACTTGGGCTGATGCCTTCGCGTCGAGTGGACGAACGGACGTTCGTCATTCCCGAAATTATAAGTTTAATTTTGATTATTAATTATTAAAAGTGATTAAATTTGGATTGATGATTGTTTTATTCCATAATTAATTAATGTAAGTGAATAAAAGTAAAAAGTGGAAGAATTTGGGATAATATTTGGTTATTTGTTGAAATAAGTTGCAGAAAACTTTGTTAGACCAGCTGAAATACCACATGCGGAGCGAGCGTGCATGTGAAAGTTACAAGTAAAATACCACATGAAAGGTAACAAATTTGAGCATTTTAATTTACAATTTAAAAAACAATTTGAAGAGCTCATAGCTAAATAAAATAATCTGTGTTACCTCAGCAAATTTCACAAGAGGGTGAAAATGCATAAATTTGTAAAGTTGGGGGCACAGCAATACATACGGTGTATTTATATTGTGTTAACTTAAACATTTTAGTTCTAAAAAGTGTTTGTGCATTTTTTGGTTTATTCTAAAAAATTTGATATGAATGTTGCCCTAGTTTAAATTTCCTAAATTGTCTTCTTTCCATACGGTAGAAGAGCGTTAGTAAATTGAACATATTAATTTTGAGCAATGGAGATTAGCTTAGAACACCGCTTAAATGGCTAGGAATTAAGGAAGTAATCGTAAATAATTTTATTATTTTCGAAAAAAAATAATTCGCTGACTGTTTGCGTCCGAAAGTGTCGATTGTATAATAAATTAATAAGTTTAAGGGCCGGTCTTTCCATCTCCTTGTAAGTTGCTTTTAAATTTATCTGCCTTTTAATTGAAATATCTATCTTTCCAACTTATTTTTTATTAAAAGTTGCTTGTAAAGTTGGTTATGTGGCTTATAACTTATAAGCTTATAACTTATAACCAACACATAACCAACTTTACAAGCAACTTTTAATAAAAAATAAGTTGGAAAGATAGATATTTAAATTAAAAGGCAGATAAATTTAAAAGCAACTTACAAGGAGATGGAAAGATCGGCCCTAAGTGTAAGTGAAACTTGACAGTTTTGCTAGAAGGAATTCTCTAAATTACTTCTAAACAAAAAAAAGTAAATTTTTTATTCTTACGTAGATTTCCTCAATTTCGAGTTAGATATTACACATGTGTAATCTTTTGGTCGAGTTATTATTATTGTAAATTTAGATCTATATTGTGATTCATCCCAAGATGGAAATGCATATCTAGATCCAATAGGTCCAAATTGAGTAGTTGCAAATTTACTAAAAGATATAATTTTTTTAATAAAATTAAAAATTTATATTAACAAAATTGCAGGCTAGAAGGATCGCACAACTGCAAAACGTATTTATGATTTCGTGTTAGAAAAATTACTCAAATTAGATTTGAGTTGGTTTCCAACCTGCAGGTTAGTTGATATTTACATGCCACGACCGTTTTCGTCAGGATATTCATCGACATAAAAACCTCGAAAATTATTTAGTAATGATCCTGTTGCGTTATTGAAATCGTAGTAATATTTGTTTGGAGCAATTGTATTAATAAATCCATATGTTACTATATCGCTTGGTTCTGAATAACTTGTACTAAAAGCATGCTTATTGCTATTCGTCGGTTCTATACTTGCAATAGGATTTTGTTGCATAAGATACGTTTTTTGAGAATATGTAACTAGATTTTTTCGGTGAAAGTCATATGCCCAAATTATATCGGTATTTTTCACCAACCATACACATCGATGTTTAAATGTTCCTAGCTCGAAATTTGGGGTATAAAAAAGGTTGTAAGATATTAATTCTGTTGATTTTGTATTTAAGTAGTACTTTTTTACAACAGCCGTAGATTCACGAATAGTTAACAAATACATAAATAAAAATAAAGCTTGCATTATATTCTTTTCAAATGAAAATATCGCAAAATGGAAGTACCTGTGGTTCTTAAATTAGTTTTCTAAGTACCTAAAACTGAATTCATTAAAAGAATAATATTACAATTGTCTTGTTATAGCTAATATGATAAATTTACATAATAATTTGTTATTAATATGTTGTTGTATAGATTTAAATTACTGCTTTTTTCTGATATAACTTTCATAACTATAATACATGACGTAACAAAAACATTTGGCAAAAGTCATTCGGGTAATACTATTATAGATTACTACAACTTTATTGGTTTCCTTCAATAGGTTGCCAAAAAAAATCTAAAAATTTAGCTGTTTTTGTACTAGAAAAATCACAATATCCCTTAAAGATGGAAAGACGCTGCATAATGATAATACAATTTTTTGTATATTATTCTTCGTAACACTATTTGTAATTTATATTATAAGGTACATTAATTTAATTTTTTATGAGAATTAAATTTATTTTTTACTTTTCCGATTTATTATAATTATTATATATTTGACAAATTTTACAAGAGCTTAGTAAAAACAGGTAATAAAGTTATTTTATTTTTGAGTTGGTAGTTTTTTTAATAAAAATCCTACATTAAAATGTACATAATTTGTACACTAAAATATCCAATATGTGCAAAATACTTTGCAAATTTTTATATTTTTCATTGTTATTTCATTATTGTAAATGATGAGCAGACAGTTCGCGTCAGAGAAAGTTGTCCATTATAATGAATTAATAAATCTTAATTCTGAATAAAAGGCAGTCGCAATTTGGTCAAGGTATGAGAAAAATTATATCTTTGATTTAATTCTGAATTCTAGATTGGTTGCAGAGGGCAAACCAAGGTTCGCGTGCAGTCAGACCACATATCGGGCCCATTATGCTACCTCTTATTACAGCAGCGGCGCATCGTCCTCCTATTCTCCAAGCTATTCCAAACTCAGTACGAACTCAAGTATATTTTAGAGGGCAGTGTGCCACTAATACTGTCTATGTCAGTTCAGAAGTTCCCTAGCATAGATCTTCTCTTCGACGCAAACGATAGGCATCGCCAGAGCACATGCTCCATCGTTTCGTCTGTTTCATTGCACATTGCACCCACGACAAATCGGGCTTTCAACCAGACCCATTGTGTGTAGGTGTTTATTTAGCTTGCAGTGCCCCATCAGAAAATCCACGATAGTTCATAGGCTGTCCCGGAACAGTTGCAAGTAATATTTTGCATGCTTACCAGAAGGCTTACGTATTGTTGCCCTTGATTGTCGGCATCCAATTACATTTAACCATCTTTCTGCAGGTAGTCTTAGAGTTTCTTCTTTTATGATTGCATTTAAGGTTTTAATAATCAACTCAACAAAAAGCTCAGGACCACATGGTGGGTTACCCGAGCGCAGTCTCGCCAATTCATCAACCCTTTCATTGCCTTCATTTCCTTCGTGCTCTTTCACCCAGCTAAAAGTTAGCACCAGGCCCGAGATGATCTTATATCGCTTAAGTGCCGCAAAAGCAGCTCTGCTGTCAGTGAGTATCTCAAATTTTTGCCCCGAATATTCATTTCCTGGACTATTTCTGCGCAGTGAAGTATACCCATGAGTTCCGTTTGGAAAACAGGGGCATACCTTCCCAGCGATAACTTAATATCAAGCTTCAGTTCAGAAGAAAAAGTCCCCGCACCTGAGCCTATATTATTTTTAAATCCATCCGTGTACAAATATGTCTGACTCGTTGGTTCTTGTCGTATTCAGCAGAATTTTTAATCCCTTGTCAAAAATATATTTATGTGGTATCCTGTCGGCACCGAGACCCAGAAGAGGCAGTCTTTTCAAGCAACCCTCCAGAATCCCCATATGCCCACTGGTCACCTGCCTATAAGTCCAAGGGCCCAATACCTGCATCTTAAGAGCAGCTCTCACCGCCTGTTCCTCCACATGAAGATCTAGCGGAGATCCTTTGTCTTAACCGATTTTATGTGAGGTCTTAAGATTGACCACCTGCTCCTTGAATTTGTAATTTTTCAGGAAACTCTTAAGTTCCCAAAGAGCTTTGATAATTTTTATACATATTTCCATATATGTTCCGAAATATTATAGGGGTTTTTATTTCGTTGGCGGTTTTTTTATTTTAAATAATAAAACCTAACAAAATGTTAAAATAATAAAAATTTTAACTGTTAAGTAAATAATACATACTACAAAAAAACATATTTAAAAAACACTTTAAATGACAATAATTCACATTTGACAGGGTTGAACTTAGAAAATTAAAATAAACAAGAAAATAGAATTACTTAAAAATAAAAAACTTTGTAACATAATATAAAGACCCTTATTTCACGATTATTTTCGAACATCAGTCATGTATAACAATAAAAATAACAAGAAGTGAGAGCAAATATACCAAAAAATTGAAAACATTTTTAAAAATTAAAAAATCAAGGAAATTAACCAAACTTTAAATGTTGCGCTTACCAAATAAGCAAACTAAACGGCGTCATGTGTCTAAATGAAATTTTAGGTTAAGTAAATGAAAATGAATCCTAAATTCCCTATACAATAGTTGAAGTAGAGACCTACAATGCCATCTATCACTTCGAAAACTAAATTTGAAAAGAAGTTTCAAATTTTACCATGTTTTTGTACCTAAAGCACGTTTATTATAAATAGAAAAAAGTTTTAGAATTTTTTAAGTATTTTTGTGGTATTTAGTAGTATGTGATGTTAAAATAATAAAACCTAACAAAGTGTTAAAATAATACAAATTTTAACTGTTAAGTAAATAATACATACTACAAAGAAGCATAATATTTAAAGAAACTAAAATGACAATAATTCACATTTAACAGGGTTAAACTTAGAAAATTTGAATAAACACAAAAATAGAATTCTGAAAATTAACTTATTCAAATTTTCTAAGTTCAACCCTGTTAGGATCCCAGTAGGATGAAAAACTCTATTAATTTGACTCAAGTCAGTTTATTTGAGATTAGAATTTAAACAGCAGGAAAGTATGAGAAGGTAATACATAGAATAAAATATATTTATTTCTTATTCAATTCGCCCAATAGGATATTATTAAAACAAATGCCAGGATATTGTTGCAATATTTTGTTCCAATTGATTTCGAACTTTGGAATTGATTTTGAAAGCCTCGCAAATGTTTCTTTCTCCATTCTATATTATGCGTAGCTAAACTTAGGCTCGATTTAATTAAGTAACTATAACTTAATTGTTTTTTGGAGAAATCAATAAGCTAAAATAATAGTAGCGTTATAAAAATATTAAATACATATAGAAAGTAATAAGTATTTTCTCACAATTTCAAGTTGTTTTTCAGAGGTTACTCTTGATCCTATTTCATTTAAAAGATCCTTGATATTTTTGAAGCTGAATCTGTAAGGTAAGACGAAAGTAGAAGACAATTTTAATTATATATACTGATGATAATATCAGGATATATTATGAATATGCTCACGTTTTTAATAAATCGTCAAAAAGTGTAGATAAATATTTTAATACAAGATCCAAACCATTACCTTCTTGCTTGATTAGTAATTTTATTACCTCTATCAATTGATCCTTTTCCAATTTCATTATGTAAGTTAACAGCCTATAATAAACAAATGTTTTAATATGTAATACAGTTTGTATACATAATATTACAAAGTTATGAAAAAATAAATTATTATAAATACAAAAATTTTGATATTGAAATTATTCAAGTCAAATTGAACAATAGATAATATGAAAATATCTGTAAAAGCCGGTAGCGATAAAGATTTATGAAATATTTTGAATACTATATTATGTTCTATTATAGCTTGTAAATTTTTTATTTTAGTTTAATCTTATAAAATTTATTATATTTACATTTCTTGTAATGCAACATCTCCACTGCACCCCAACGCTGCAATAGTATTATTATTATTATTTTGAGAACGTCTATTTTTTAATGATTTCTTATGATCATTAAATAATTGATTCCAATGGCTTCTATCAGCTTTGCGCGCGGTAGTGCACAGTGCATGCTTTTCTAAATCCATCTTTATTTGTTCAATTAATCTGGCATCCAGCTTATCCATCCTATCTATTACACATTTTTTCGATCTTAAATCACATAGCCAAGAAAGCAGCATTTTAAATGTAAGCTGTTGCCTGTGCACAGTTGGACGTGGAGGAGGGCTATCATTTATTACTATATCACGTTTTGTTGCCTCAAAAATATGTTCAACACTTGTTCTAATAAATTTCTAAAATAATTTGAATAAACAAATCGCAAATAACCTAAGAATTAAACAATTACTCGAAATGCATGGTATGCTATGCTGTTCGCAAGTTTTTTGTGGATTAATTCGACTGCTCCTTTCATGGCCTTTAGGGGTGCGTATGCTCTTTCATTTTTTATGTACTGGCTAATTTTAAACGCAATTGAATATTTTAGCATACCAAATTCGGCTAAACTAAAGGCATCGTCGATAATTTGCATTCTGTTCAAATAATGAATATCTGCCAGATTCGACTTTAAGGCCTTTCCAATAATATTCCAATTGTTGGTATCATACTGAACACGATAGTAATCTAAACTTGAAAATACATAATAATAGGGATAATAATAAAATGATCGCAAAAATATTACAAGTTGCTTGTTTGTTTAAAATTAACCAATCTGATTTCTTGAGTAATTTTGTGTGAACCTTTTTTGTAGATGTTTTTAACCAAACAGTAGGTTTAGTGTTTTTAAAGTTTGGTTTACTTTTGGTTGCATAATTTATTGGAACGCTCCAAACGGGCTTTGAATTACCATCAAAGTGAAAACGATTCTGTGAATTTTAGAAGTTTGATTAAATTTTTGAAATTTTACCTACCTATATGAAGTATGTCACCTGTGATATAAAAAAGTGGTCAATAGCAGGAATACTATAATTTCTTGTAACTGTTATAACTGGGTATCCCGTATTACTTTCCCAAGGAGACATTACTGTGGATAATTTATTTGGTAATCTTAAACCTAGATGCAAGTTGTTCAAATTTAAAATAGTTTCAATTTCTGCATATAAATCTTGAGAAGTATAGGTTGACCATTTTCTACAAAAAAATGTTAATAGTATGTACTACTTATAGACCGCAGTTTGTGGTTCGCACTTCGGTGGGTGACCGTTCTGAGGATACTTTGTAGCAACCTTCCCACAAAATGAGGTGTTTTATAAATGTTTTTGGGTAATTTATATTTTATATACAATAATTTTTGGTAGAATTGAATAATTATTATTTAAACAATATAAAACTTACTTCTTTTGAACTAAACGTGTAAGACCACTTGTAAATACACCTGGAGGTAGTATTCTTTCCATCATAGTAATTAAAGCAGCTCCTACAATTAAAGCATAATGTTATTTCTACGTTCATAATCCACTAATACAAAGATAAAAAATAAAAGATTGAAATAAAAAATTATGGAAAAGATAATTATTAAGAAAGCAAATTTCAAAGTCAATGAATTAATTAGAGTAAAACAAAGAACATAAATAACAAAATTTGACATTATTAACTAACATAGAGCTCAACAGAGCAATTTGGCTTTGAAGGATTAACTGATTTTTAAAAGCCTACACTCTTGGCAATGATTTTTTTGAATATGGTAGAAGGCTATACAATCCTTTGACTCCATAGAGAGAGCTGTCGAAAGTCGTGGAG
Source organism: Cantharis rustica (assembly GCA_911387805.1). Classification (NCBI taxonomy): domain Eukaryota; kingdom Metazoa; phylum Arthropoda; class Insecta; order Coleoptera; family Cantharidae; genus Cantharis; species Cantharis rustica. The sequence goes on along the minus strand of OU426877.1, from coordinate 25,603,067 downwards.
TCGAACGGACCATAACGGGCTGGATTGGCTCTACCCTAAGAAACAGGAAAATAAAAGCCAGCCTGGGACAGACGACTGTGGAGGTTTCTGCCAAACGGAGATGTCCGCAGGGGGGGTTTCTCACACCCCTGCTGTGGTTCCTCGTGGTGGATAGCCTTCTGCGGAAGCTAGAATAGGCGGGGGTACATGGACAGGGATTTGCTGATGATATCATAATGATGATATCATCTTCACTGATGCAAAATTCTCTCAAAATCGTCAAAAAATGGTGCACAAGAGAAGGTCTATCAGTCAATCCCAGTAAAACCTCTGTAGTGGCGTTCACACAACGCACAAAACTACAGGATGTAGAGACTCCCCACTCAAGGGATGTGGTTGCGGGGGAAATAACTGCCTCTGCAGAGAGAGATTAAATACCTGGGTCTAATACTGGATCACAGGCTGACCTTCACACCTCACATCCGCCACATAAAGAACATAGCGACTAAGGCGCTCTGGGCCTGTAGGAGCATGATCGGCAAAACATGGGGTCTAAAACCTAAAATGGTACTTTGGATGTACACCAAAGTGGCGATACCCACGATTACATACTCTGCCCTGATCTGGTGGCACAAAGTCAGAAAAAGGGAGAACACTAATCTGCTCAATAGGCTGCAAAGACTGGCATGTTTGGACATTACGGGGGCAATAAAATCAACGCCCACCGCTTCCTTAGAGGCCCTCGTGGGTTTTCAACCTTTACACTTAGTTGTGGAGGCTGAGACTCTACTTGCAGCCTACAGGTTAAAAATTAACGGTCATGGTGAGATCAACCGAAGAAGGGGACATCACACCACGATCTTAAACTCAATTAAGAACAATAGCGTGCTAAGCATACAATCGGATAGAACCAGCACCGTGAGGGACTTTTGAAAACCCTTTAAGGTTATAATATCGGAGAGGGATAAGATAGAATACTCACAAACGCTGGGGCTTCGATACAACATCATCTGGTACACAGATGGATCTAAGACAGAGATAAGCACTCGAGTAGGGGTGCGAGGCAAGAGACCGGCGAATGCTTATAGCATTAACCTGGGGATCCTCGCTACGGTATTCCAGGCAGAAATAATTGTTATATTGGCCTGTGCTGAGGTTCTGGTATGGAGAAACTACGTGAGAAGGAAAATCTGTATCATGACTGACAGCCAGGCAGCTCTAAGAGCCTTGGAAGGTGTTGAATCGCACTCCAAAGCTGTTAAACAATGCAAAGATGCTCTGGTAAGGCTTGTTCTCCGCAACATTGTTATGCTGATGTGGGTGCCGGGACACCAGGGTATCAAGGGAAAGAAAGAAGCGGACTCTCTAGCCAAGAATGCCGCTTGCATAAACCTAGTGGGCCCAAAGCCTTCCTGTGGGATCGCATATACAACCGTAAAGGGAGGATAAGAGAGATACTTAGAGAACAACACCTTGCTCACTGGATGGACCTACGTGGACTGAGGCAATCGTGGATGTTTATGTTTGTCTAAAAGGAATAAAATACTCATGCTAAGTAGGAATCAACTGAGAAGGTTAGTGTGACTTTTCACAAGACACTGCTGCCTTAAAAGACACCTCAACATCATGGGGCTGGCTGAAGATCCTACTTGTAGGATGTGTGACGAGGAGGATGAAACCCCTCGCCACATATTATGCGAATGCCCGGCTCTGGCTGGGAGCAGGCTGCGTCACCTTGGAATTCCTTATCCAACAACCAAGGAGATAGTATAAACACCCTTCAACCGCGTACTCGACCTGGTCGAGAAAACGCAGTTGCTAGAGTAAAACTTGGAATGGAGGCACAATAAGCTTGAGCTTCAGTGCAGTGGGAGTCATGAACCACAACCCGTTAATAATAATAAATACAATCTTGACAATCACCAAAAAATGGTGAAGCAAGGTCAAGCAAGAATAAGACAATAAATTCAATTATTCAAGCTGTCGTTCAAATGAAATATCAACAAAATAATAATTCGATCAACGACTTTCGTGTTAACTTTACATACCTTTATAAACGGTAATTCTATTAAACTTTTCTTCTATTTCTGGCCGCTTTTGGGCTTCGTGGTTTATAGATTTATAACAACATCTCGAATCATCCTGCATTGAAATCCTAGTATCACTTCTTAATCTTTCTTCTATTTCCCAGCTAGGATACAACTGAAATGATGAAGTAATTTTTTAAGTACTAATAGGGTTAATGCTAGTTAATTTTCATAAATTTACCTTGGCAGTTATATTGTACGACAAAAACATCGACAAAGCTTCATTTATCCAAACCGATGTCCACCTATCTATCATAAGGTAACTCAAAAACCACTGTTGCGCTATCAATTTAGTTATTGCAATTGTCGAACTTTCTTGTATATCAGCGGAAGTCTCATTTGTAAAAATAAGTACAGATTCTCTACAATTATGTAAAATATTAAAGACTACCAAAAAAATGTTATACCGACATGTATTTATAAATAGTAAAAAATACCACACTTGAATGAACGGAACGGAAATATATAAAATAGTATATTATACGGGGAGGATAAATTTCTAACCCATTGTTTAACAATATACTACCTATTATATCATCAATAACTAAATAATATACTACAAATTTCGGAGAAATATCTTCATCATATTTTCACTATCAGATTATTAATAAAAAAAGCATGATTGCTTACTTATAATGATTGACACCCCGATAAGTTCCAAGACTTTCAAATCTCATCTTGTTCGACGGAAGAGCAACATGGTATAAAAATTTTTGTTCGCAGCTTACGTGAAGAAATGTTTCAACTTCTTTGTAAATACGATTTATGAGATTAAAAACATACTCATGTTGTTTTAAATTAATTATTTCTGGTCTTGCAACAATCTGGTGTATAGAACCTGGAACTCTGTCTGATAGCTGTAAGTTGGAAACGAGAAAAGACACAGAAGATGGAGATATCTTTTCTGAAGCTTCAAATGTGTCTGCAATTAAATTACCTTTGGGTCTAAAATTGTAAAAAAAATTAATTAATAATAATTCAAGTAAAAAGGTAAATACTATAATTATATTTTTAAATTAAACAAAATAGGTATATTTAAAATTCTTACATGGATGTTTTCCGTTGGACGTTAGATATTACACAATCGTATGTTTTTGGTCTATTTATTTTAATTTTAAATATAGCTCTATACTTAGGTTCATCCCAACAAGGGAAGGCATATCTGGCTCCAATAGGTCCAAACTGGGTTATTAAATATGGACTAAAAGTTAAAAAAATGTATAACAAAAACATTAAACACTTCTAGTACTGCAATGATCCCACAACTGAAAAGTCACCAAATATAACATTATTCAAATTTGTGGTGGTTTTTCGATTGGTTGATCCTGCACCCTGCATGTTTTTTTAATATTTACTTTATAACGCCATTTTCATCAAAATATTCATCATAATAGAAACCTAGCAAATTATTTTCCAATGATCCACGAACTTCTTTGAAATCTAAGTTATAAGTGCCTGGAGAATATTGTCCTTCATACGAAAATTTTTGTATTTCGTGTAAATCTGGATGAGGTTCAAAGGGACGATATTCAGCATTAGTCTCCCGTTTATATATTTTATCGCAATAACTTTTCGTTAATCTCGTTTTGTTAAATTGTACGTCTAAATTTTTGCTATAAAACTGGTAATCGTTGACTGAGTTGGAATTTTTCACCTTCCATATACATCTAAGTGTAAATGTTTTACTTTCAAAATTTGGTGTATATTCCAGTTTGTAAGACAATAAGTCTGTAAAATTTGGATAAAAGTAGTACTCTTTTCTATTAGGCACAGATTCACACATAGTTGATAAATATATGACTAAAGATATTACATATATTATTTTTCTTTCGCCTGAAAACATCGTAAAATTGATGTAGTCTTCGATAAATCTTGAAAAATTAATATTTTAACTGGTACAGGTATTTAAAATTTAATACGTAAATTGGACACCAGCATATTCTGTTATAATTACACGAAGTAATATAATTTATTGTGAATAGTTGGATAAATTTAAATTATGACCGCTTTCTGTTATAATACTTATGACTGAAGTCAACAGAAACATTCGACAGTCATGCAGGTAATACTAGATTAATCAGTTTCTCAAAATTTCGACTAACTGAATACAGTTTTTCAAATCAGGCAGAATAAGACGACCTCATGTTCCAGAATTGTTTTTTGGTGAAATATGTTGTTGTTTATAGAAAGTTAGAAAATCCGTATTTTTTTCACTTTGAAAAGTCCTAATGCCCGACAGTAGCATTTTAAGATTTAAAAATAAATAATATTATTGTTACAAATTTAGTATTATTATATTAAACCACAAGAAAAACACTGCTTATTCTATAATATTTTTTTGTTTTTTTTTAATTCAAAAATAATATTGCAATATAAAAAAATTGAATGTTCTTTTTCTCAAGCCCCCACTTTTTTTTCTTCTAAAGATTTAATTTGTTTTTTGGAAAATATCTACTCTATTATGTATTTAAAATTTGATTAACTTAACTTAAGCCAAGATGACTTCCAATGTACCTATTCTCCATTGTTTACCTCACCGGCAACGCCCAGACCGATCTTGGACTTTAGATCGCAGCAGTGCATCCATCGTAAGCAGAATTTTAACCAAGGCCTCCAGCAAAGATTTGAATTATATAAATCATTGCATTGCATTAATTCTATCTCTGTAATTGCATGCAATCGCTATTCAAATTTTATTTCGTATGTTAAATCCAAGTTATATTTGTGATTTTGAGTTTATATTGTAATTTCTTCAAACTTCCCGGACTAATAAACTTAAATTTTAAATTAAAACCGTAAATTTACTTATAAGCAACAATTTTTTTATTTATATAGTACATTATTATTAACAGAGCAACAATTAAAAATCATAACAAAATCAAGCAAGGGTCGTATTTAAATTTAAACATATCCAGCATATCCAGTATATCCACCGTAGTATGCAGATGGGTATGCACCGGAATAACTGGCATAAGGATAACCTCCTCCATAATACAATTGGGGTTTACCCTCTGGATGAGGAACTGCCATTGCAACGGCGAAGAGAACGGCGAAACAGAGAAGTAACTGAAATTTAAAAGTTATATTTTATAAAACAAATATTAATTAAGAATAAAATAAAAATAAAAATAATAATTAAAACCTTAAAGTTATCTACTTACCAACTTGAACATCTTGATAATTGCTTGTAGAATTGCTAGTACAAACTGTATTAAATTTAAGAAAATCTGAGTTTATATAGTCAAAGAATGAATAAAAATTTGCATTTTCTGCACCTATTGTTCTATTTAATAACCTTGATAACAAACAAGTTAAATTATTTGGTGTGCTAATTAAATGTTAAAAAATTTATTTGTCATAATTATGTAGGTATGATATTGTTATGTAAAATAAAATGTTTCATTTTTATATGGGATGAAATATAATCATCGGCAGTTTTCAAAAAACTCTTCTAAGATTTTCAAATACGTTAATACATTAACTACATAGTCAAAGCGCACCCTTCTAAATTTAGAAACTTTTTGATTTATTTTCTTTCATTTGTGCTTCGTTTCTGGGTTATATAAGCAATTGCAGAATTAAGACATAAAATGAATATATAAAATTATTGTGCAAAATTATGAAAACTTTATAATAAAACTCTAAAAAGTAACCTGGATGGATTATTTTCGACCTGTAATATTACTTTTTACGTCCCAGAGGCTACAACATAAGCTTCTAACTTTTTTGGAAAAATTAAAAAGTCTACTTGATATTTGCCATTCCTTTCCCTGTGAAATATTAGTTTTACTAAAAAAATTAATTGAATTTTTTTGTAGAAAACTTAATGCTCTTTAATATTTATAGTCACTATTTTTGCGATCGAATTAATAAATAACGAGTTATATATAAAAAACAACCATATTAGAGAGCACCTTTTTCCAAGATGACGAAATTTTGCATCCTTGAATTTTTACAGGTTCAACACTAAAATTAAAAAAATTTATACCAAATTTCAAAACTTTTCTATTTATTTCCGTCTATTTAGATTCGTGCCTGTACTATTACATAAAAATTGAGTAGTTTGAACATTTAAATATGTTGTTTTTAATGTAAAAAACTAATTTTTTTCAAAATTGTCACAGTAAATTTTACCTTTAAACCGACGATATGAAAGATATATTTTACTAGATAATTAGTTTCATGAAAAAAGACCACACTGTATAAACTTTAATAGCGATAATATAATTATTATAAATATTTATTACTATTGTATAATAATTATCATAAAAAATGTGTCCACTTGATTGTTGCTATATCAGTCAAGAAGTAGTATATTCAAATTCTTATTATTAATTATAAAAAAATCCATATTATACATACATATTATAGCAAAGTAAGTTTTTTACTTTAAGACTAATTTAAAATTAATTATAACTATCATATAAGTATCATGCTGACATTGCGTGGCTTCTTAAAAATCCTAATATAAAAAGTATTCCTGTTATAATAAATAATAATTATAAAATTTTTAAATCCAAATTTTAAGTTCAAAAATATTTATTGTAAAAAATGAAATAGAAAACGCCATAATGCTAATTTTTCCATTAAAAATGGTAATATACTAAAAAAGTGTAGCTTAGGGGTAGATAGAGAGTAAACCTATTGTGCTGTGCTTTAATAAAAATCGTCTTTCTTGTAATGGAAAATTATACTTGTAGTTTTTACTATGTATTACAGCTAGAATTAGTTTGTTCAGTCAAGTTTAGTAAACGTAAAAATTCAGAAATCAGGAAATCTATGTATCTATGTTAGTTTTTGAAAATCATTATACGAATACAAAATAACTTAAAAAAGTTTTTAGTATTTTTGTGGTATTTAGTAGTATGTGATGTTAGAATAATCAAACTTAACAAAATGTTAAAATAATAAAAATTTTAACTGCTAAGTAAAGAATACATACTACAAAGAAAACATAATAGTTCAAAAACACTAAAATGACAATAATTCAAAAAAATACGGTCTCAAATTACCACTTACAGATTTACTTTGATGATTAATAATAGAGCTGAGATTTATATGGAATTGCATGTTTCTTTTTAAGCTATGTCCGAAGATATTGCTTTGATATCTAACCGATTTGTACAAAAAGGAGTCTAAATTTCGAATTTTATAATGCATATAAATGCATATATCTTCATTTTTCGACATATTGACAAATTTCTGTACATTTTCGTACAATTTAAATTCTTTACCTGTATTGAATTTTGAAGTTTGAATTATTTACCTGTGGTGCCAACCTAAGCATGAAAATTTGAGTTATATTATCAATGCATGCTTGCAGGGCCGGATTAAGCCAGCGCGGGGCCTGTAGGAAATATTAACAAGACGTACGCTTTTTTTGAAGACAAAAAATCATTGCACATATGTTGCACTTAGCTACTTCCTTTCACAATCCAATCATCTCGATCGAAGTTGTTCGGTCATTCACTAATATCGTTGGAGTACATTTTACTTTCGTTTTGATTTTGGCTTGAAGATGATACGGTTAAATTAGGAGAACTTGCTATACATTCGACTTCAGATTGACTTCTGAATTTTTCAATCTCTGGCTCTGCTGCTCACATTGACTACCTTAATCTGGGTTACTGAGTAGGATAAACTATTTTACTTTTATAGTATAAAATAAACTGCAAAAAAATTATTGCCAACCGACGAATTTATCAGTTTAAAACAAATGTGACCAGAGTTCCCTTCTTCTTTCTCTTCAATCAGCTCTATAATTTTTTTTTAATTTATCGTTTTTGCTGAAAAAAGCTAAAGTAGAGTAGAAAATTTTGAGCTTGTAAAATTTCGGTTTAAATTTCTTTTTTTCAAATTTAGCTTTTAAATATTTTCTACTCTAGACGCGGGGCCCCTAAAAGCGCGAGATCCGTAGCATTCGCTAATCCGGCACTGCATGTTTAGGTACTACATCAGTTTAAAATTCAAATAGGTAAAGGCAAGAATAAAATTGTAAGTTCTATTTAATATATTATTTTTATTTTATTATTGTAATAAATGAAATTTACTTTGTAACTTACGTTAATATAAAAATCTTGTACAAAATAAATCAATTTTTACAGTTAATTATGTTAGTTTTTACAGTATATTATGAAAAATATTCTGCATATATCCCCTAAATTTAAACAGATATTTGAAATTTTTTAGTGCATATAATTCTCAGCCCTAATTATTAATACTGCTGTTCCGCCACTATCCTGTCGTCTTGTTATATTATACAAAAGCCCTACAAGCCGCATAGATCCAGATTGTAGATTCTAAATAATATTTAGGAATTTTAAATGTAATTCATTATTAATTATATTGAACTAAATAAAACTAAAAACTTTCTTTGATCAACTGTAAATATTGTGCTACAGTAAATAATTTTAAAATTTCTTATTATTGTTAATAATTTACTAAAATATTTTTATGTTTTTATATCGTAGACATTAAATGCGCCCGAAGTCAAGTAGATACAAATTTGTGAAATACGGTAATACTAAAATAACTATGTGCACATTTTTATAATACATTGCTGCGCTCGACTTGATTTCTTTCACATAAAAGTCAACTTTAGACAAATATTTTTCTCTCCATACCAAATTTTCCCTGGCTTTACTTATGGGCATCTTCATTAAATCATTGTACTTTGTATGTTTTTTTGTGAATTTTGAGAGCTATAAATATTATATAAATTTTTAAAAAATCAAAATATTCCATTTTCTTACAGTTTTGAGTTGTTCCTGAGTTGTTATTCTCGAACCAATATCATTCAAAATATCCTTGATATCCTTATTAACGAATCTATAGGTGAAGAGAGAGTAATAATTTACTCTTTTATTAAATTACATTATGAAAATAGTACTTACTCTTTTAATAAGTAATTCAAATGCCGAAGTACAAATTTTAATGCTGCATCCAACCCATTTTCGTGGTTCGTGATCGTCAATTTTAATGCATCAAGTAATTTATATTTATCCGATTTCATAATAAAATTTAAAAATCTGTAAGAACCAAAATTAATTGTTTGTCTATTATAAGGCGGTAGTCAATAATATATTCGCAACCCTTAAAACTATTAATTTCTTAACCAAGAGTGGCTCAATAAATCAAATTAATCAAATTTCAGTTTTCTGAGATCTAATTTGATTCAAGAAATCAAATTAATGATTTCTTATTAAAATCTTTTTCTGGGGGCTGGCAGACAACCCTCACCACGAATTTCAAAATTTCAACTACACTATAGGAAAGAGGACACTTTTCTAAGCATACTAGAACAAACATTTTGTTGAATTATAAATTAGTTCTCGAAAAAATCGAAATTAAAAATGTAAATTTTACATGCATTTTAGATACACATTTTAACACGGTTACATGATTAGCCGTTGTTGAGTAAGGCAAAAAATAAAACAGGCCCGGAGGCCGCCGCCTTACACATAACAATTTAAAAATATCCCTAAAGAATGACAGAACTCGCCAAGGGTGGAACTCGAAGCCATAGAACTCGTCCAGGTGTCGACCGCGACTAGCATAGCGTAGCGGAATGGTAATGCAAAGCGTTTAGCGTCGTAGGCGCTTTAATCTTCTTCATCTGGTGAGTGAGTAACGGGCGTTGGAGACCTTGTATCAAAATATACGCTGACGCGGGTTTGGCCGCGTCGATCTGAGTGGTAGATCGACCGCAACTGACAACAACATTAAGAGTATATCAAAGCACACGTACCATCAACAAAATGAAGAACAGGGAATCAACGTACGAGTTTACCGTGTCGCGACTCGTTGCATGGGGTGTATCGGGCTACAGCTACCTGCTTTTAATAACTTTAAAATGGCGTTTTTTCGAAAACTAAAGCCTAATCCAAAAAATTTTTTGTTGCATTATACACAGCAAATTAACATCTTTCCTATAGTGTAGTTAAAATTTTGAAATTCGTGGTGTAATCGTTCGTTTTTACTAATAACTTTTTAATTATTTGTTTGAAATGAAAAAACCTTGAAAATAAATTACCTTTAGTCGAACCCTTGGGTCTTGGGCCTATCTTGGCCTATCCTCCTCTATATTTTTATTACTAATAATTAGGGATCGGAATTTTAGGCATTTGCATGTTTCTATTGCGTACAGGCACGTAAAAAATTTTACAAAGGGAACATGTTTTACGCCTTTCTGAGAACATGGAACAAACTTCAATGCACAAAATTTCGTGAGTTTTTGGAAAAATACTGCAAACAGAGTATTCCGGACAAATTGACACTCAGAAAAACTATTTGCCACGATGTTACGATTTAAAACTTAAATTCATTCGCGATGCAATTGGCGATCCTGATATTTGGGCTACCGTGGACGAAAGTACAGATTCCAATGGAGGATTCCTATTGGAGATTACAATTATTGGAATATTATCGTCGGACAAACCTGATATTTGACATTTAATTGCGTGTAAAGAGCTGGAAAAAACAAGCAGTGCAACTCTACCCCGTTTTTTATTCGATTTATTAAGATTACTTTGACCAGACGATAGAAAAGATAAAAAATTTCGTATACTCTATATTGCGGTGGTATTTGATTTGTTTTTGTAACAATCAAATCCTTTACCAAACTTGAAAAATACCTCGACTAGCTCTTTTTTTGTGGTGGAGCAATTCGACCTCAGGAGTGAATTCCTGTGACGATATTGTGACGAAACAAATCTTCTTCAACAATAATTTATCCAAATTAATAAATTCTTCAAAAACCAAATTAAAAATCGTAAATTTAATTTATTGTTAAACTTAAAATGGGCTCGCTTGTTCAAACTTATGCGTATCCACAACGTCGGCTTATCTACCATCTGGCCACGCGCTCGTACAAATGCAAATGTTACTTTTCAATTTTATACCAACTTCAATCTTAAACAATTTTCGTCCAATTTTGAATTTATAATTTGATTTCTTCCTTTCCCAATTAACCAAATCAATCAAATTTACTACCGTTCGGTAGCAACTTATCAAAATTAATCCAAATCAATTATAAATATCAAAAATTATCATCCAAAAATTACGCAACTAATGCACTTGCATCAAAATTAATTTATTTCAATCAAAATCAAAAATATTACTCACAACTATAACTCACAAATTCAAACTAATATCAAAATCTCAAAAATTGCCCCGAGCAAACATGGCACAAGATGCTCGAGATGGCCGCTTGTCGGCGACTGGCACATATCCTGGTCGGTTCGCCCCACCTGTCTAACTTCCACAGTCTTACAACTTAAAACTATTGAAAAACAAAATTTTTATTAAAATGTACAGGGTAGGTGCGAATCATTTTGAAACACCACAATATTAAGGATGGGAATCTTTATCATTTTTTTTTTCGAATATTCATTGATCAAATAATTCAAATATTCAAAATCTTCGGTTATTTAAATTATTGGAATATTCATATTATTCGAATAGTCAAGTTATTTGATTATTCGGTCATTCCTATTCGAATATTTAAATTTGCAGTGAAATCTCTTATATAAAATTTTGACCGGGATGAAGCGCAATGAATTTCTTCAGCTCAAGATGCATTCAAAATTTAACATAAAATATCGCAATTTTAAGATTGTGATACAGGCGATTAAAGTTTTAGAAAATTCCGGCGAAACATTGTTTATTTAATTCTAAGGATGTACTCTCGCTGTAGCCACAGTTCAATACCAACACTAAACTTTTAACAAAAGTAGTTAATTCATTATTTGCACCAACAATTGCAATCCATTCTGAGAAATAATAAAAAAAATTTTGCGCACATTTAAGTGCTTATACTGAAGTTTTTAGAACATATTAGCCTGCATATTTTCAAGTTTTTTTGTGCCTATAAATCCGAACCCTACTAATAATTACTTTCAAGATAATGCTTGTGGTCATTGGTCTTATTTTACACTAATTTACCTTCTTTGTAATTTACCATCTTCGGTACACAGTAACGCATTAAACATATAATTATTCGATTCACTTGCATTTTTAAGTAATTTATAATGATCAAATAGTTGGTGCCATTGCGTTTTATTTCCTTTTCGTATACCGATACACAATTTTTGCTTTTCAAAATCATTCTGTATTTCGAATGGTATCGACGAAGATCTTTTTAATTGCATCATGCCGTTTTTCTCACAACAACATTTTTGCGATTTTAACTCACACAACCAATCAAATATCATGTGAACTATAAGATTGTGTCTGTGGGCATTTAAATTATCTGGCGTTGTGCATTGAACACAATAGATTTGATTATAAATAAATTCTACAGCGTGTTTTATGGTAACCTAAAATAATTATAACATATTGAAAAACAACGTTAAGTGCAATGTAATTTTAGATCTCACCTGAAAATTTTCGTATTCCTCGCTATAAAGAAGTTTTTTATTAACCGAAAAATATGCTTGCTTCATAGCCCATAAGGGTGCATATTCCCTCTCCTGTATTATATACGAACTCAGTTTAAATGCAATTTCATAACGTAACATACCATATTCTGCTAAGTTAAAAGCATCATCGATAAGTTGCATTCTGTTTAGATAATGAATACTTTCATGATCAACTTGTAAAGCTTCAATTATTGACAACCAGTTGCGTTCATCATAGTTAACCCGATAATAATCTAAAAGAGAACTTTATTTTACGAACGTAATAACAAGATAATTACGTGAATAGTACAAGTTGCTTGATTGTTTATTATCAGCCAATCCTTCTTTCTTAGCTGTTTAATTGTAATGTGTCCACTACGAGATACCAGCCAATGCATAGGTCTAGTGTTATTCCAATACGCACAAAGTGGCGATGAGTAAGTTATTGGAATTGCCCACTTCGTGTTTGATTTGTGAAACCAAAAACGAGTCTACAAATTTCATAATTTTAAATAAATTAACGTTATTGCATAGAAATCTCACCTGTGATATACTGACGATTGTTATATCAGAATTATAATTTCTTGTAACCGTCAAAACCGGGTATCCCACTTGAGCTTCCCAAGTTAACATAATTGCAGTAAAACTTATTGGTAAAATTAAGTTTTGTTGTTGGAACGAGCTTATTCTCGTTTCTATTATTTCATAAAAACTTTTAGATGTATAAGTTGCCCATTTACTGTAAGAAAAATTGAAACGTTAATCAGAAAATAACTTTAAAAAGTTCTAGAATTTTTTAAGTATTTTTGTGGTATTTAGTAGTATGTGATGTTAAAATAATCAAACCTAGCAAATGTTAAAATAATAAAAATTTTAACTGTTGTAATATTGTAAATTTGAATTTAAATATAACGGGGGCGAAATTTTAAATTTAGTTCATTTTTGATTACTTTAAAATACAACGATTTGGCAACAGGAGTTGTAAAACACAGGAAGTCGATTTTCGTTAGAAAAAAGGGACCGTTAGAATTATGAGACGCAGGTAAGCCCTTACGTTTTTAAACATCGAAGAAGGAGGTTGTGGTTTTTGTGCGGCGAATGTTTTAAAAAAGTTATTCAATAATTGAATTTAATATTATTTCAAATATATTTTAGTTATCAACAAATTTAAAATACGTAAGTTAAATAAATTTATTAATTATAATCTTTTTAAATAAGGGCAGGATGGGGTGTTAGAATTTTTAAGTTAATACGTAATAAGTGATCGACCACGCGGCCACGAGTTTAAAACTATTTTAAAATTACTTTATCTTCAGTTTTAAGATTTAAGTATTGGTTTGAGATTGTGATTTATACATTATTATATTTAAACGGGATGGCTAATATAATGAAAGAGATTGATTATTCATATGTGACCGAGGAGGTATCTTTATAATACAAACGATCGGTGATTAGTTCTAAGTATGGGCAATACGAAGTAGAGGTATTTGTTTAAGATAATTAATATGAAGGCGGTTGGCTGAATTGGCGAAATGTGGATGAATTGCAGAACAGGGGGGGAGACCCTTAAGATCATAAAATGGCCGTGGCAACATGTCAAAGAAATGGCTAATCACTGGGAGTTGTAACCGCAATAGGACCTGCTAAGTGCCAGCAAGTTCTGTAAACATGTTGCTTGTTTTTCTTTTCTTTTTTCAAATATATCTCATTGAGATAATACCAATTATGATATTTAAGAACTGTTATAAACAAATATTAACAAAGTTCTTTGTGATTATTTGCGGCTACATAATAATTTAGGATGCTGACGCTAGTTTTAAGTATGGGCGATTTATTTAGATTTTAAGAAATGACCAATTAGAAATTAAGAGGACGAACTGACACTGACGACATATTAATAAAGTGGTGACGATCCTAGATTTAAGTTGACGAGGTAGTAGTTAAGAGCGGACAATTTAGCATATAAGGGTTTATTATTTAAAGATCTTACATATTATAAAATAATTTAGTTGATCATCGAAATACATATAGGCGCTTCTTTACAAAGTATTATAAAGATTGTGGTTGGTCATTACATATGAATAGACAATTAAAACGTATCAGTTAGGGGAACTAATTAAATCAAATTTCAAACTAAAGTATTCTGAATTAAATGATATCAAAGAGATTAACTTTGCTGGTAAATTAGTTGTTGGACTACCTTTTTCTTTTCGGTTAAATAAATATTCATCGTTAAACCGAATCCTGTGTTTTATTTAATTTGTGTGTACTAATTATTTCTTCAGGTGTTCTGTCAGTGGTTACGCCACTGGCATATATAAGTTTAGGTGAGGTTAGAGGTTAGTAAACAAGAGAACGACGTTAACATTCAAAGAGTCATCTGCAGATTTAAAAGGACTTGTAAGTGTTACTACGAGGGGGATCACAACGTGCGAGGTTTGACAATCACAGCTTTGGTTTGGTTTGGAACTTTGATTTGAGAAGGCGGTAATTCAAAATAAAGAACCAAATATTACACTGTTAAGTAAAGTAGTTTATTCAAATATTCAAATGTTCAACCCTGTTATATGTGAATTATTGTCATTTTAGTGTTCTTTAAATATTATGTTTTCTGTGTAGTATGTATTCTTTACTTAACAGTTAAAATTTTTATTATTTTAAGTTTTGTTAGGTTTGATTATTGAAACGTTAATCGTATTGAAAAGTTTTGCAGAAATGATTAGCCAAGTTTAAAATTGTAGTATTTGAAGTTAAAATAAGAATCAGGGAATCCACCGCAGTAAACTTACCTATTTTCAAATAAATCTTTAAGTGCCCCTTTAAATACGTACGGATGTAGTATTCTTTCCATTGTAATAATTAAAGCAGTTCCTGTAATTAAAACATAATTTATTATTGTAACATACTTTAATAAAAAAGTGGGCAAACTTGTGCAAAAATTCTTCTTTGGCTAAATTCGAGACTAACACGTTAACCGGGCCCACAAATTGTAATAGATAAAACAAAAACTGTTGTAGAATTTGATATTTGATACACCGTAGATTAATTTTATTTAAAAATAGAGACTCCTACCCTTCTAGAACTGTACCTTTTAGACATCTAAATAAATTTTTACGACTACCGTAATTACGTATAAACTGAGAATTTGAATTTATAATTATCTTGATAGGTGGAGCCAACTATATGAAAATAACCAATTCAATATTCGCATTGAATTTTTATTGCTTTTAACCCTTTTTATTAATATTTGTGAATAATCCTTAAAATTTTATGTTTATATTTTGTTCCTGTTTTTGTATTGGATTTGGTTTTTACGTACCTTTGTAGACGGTAACGTCATTGAACTTGGATTCTATTTCCGAAGGTTTCATAGCTTCATCATTTAGAGCTATCGAATAAATACCAGAATCTATTTGCATTGAACTCCTGATTTCACATACTAACCTTTCGTTCGTTAATCTGTGAGGATATATCTAAAACGATAATATAACTTTTATACTAATAAAATAATTTGTTATGGTTCACTATAATTACCTTATTGGTTATATTATATGACAAATACATCGTAAAGCCTTCACTTAACCAAGCCCAAGTCCAACTATCCAAAGAAATGTAATTTTTAAACCACTGTTGAGCTAATAATTTTACTATTGCAATCGTCGAACTTTCTTCTTTGACACTTGTCATGTTTTTCAAACAAATAAGTACATTTTCTCTAAAATTATTTGAAATGTTAAAAAATTTCAGTCGCGAATGATATTTCTTTCACCCAGCATTATGAAATGTTACATTAAAAAAAATTACTATCTGCAGAAGTACTTACTTATAGTGATTCATACCCCGATAACTTCCTAAACTTTCAAATTGCATTCTATTCGATGGAAGAGCAACATGGTAAAAATGTCTTAGCTCACAATTTACAGCCAGAAAATTTTGAATTTCTTGGTAAGCACGGTTTATTAAATTGGCTGCGAATTCATGTTGATTTGAGATTAAAAGTTCTTCTCTTAGCACAAATTGGTGAATATTCTTTGGTAATATGTCTGTTACTTTAAGTTTTGATACAATAAATGCCAATGAAGATGGTGATATATCTTCAGTTAGTTCAAACTCGTCTTCTATTAATTCGCCGCTAATACTTGAATTAGAAAATAAGTTACGTTATTAAAAATTCTTAAATTTCTAAAACTTGGAAGTTCAAAAATCAAAATAATTCTAAGCCGACATTCGACTATATTAAATTCTTTCAAATTTCAATTAGAAAATATAAAGTCGATACCAAATCAAAATGAACAATATCAGCTAACAATCTTATTTGAAAAGAGTTTGGACAGAAAAATCGTCAGTGTTACTTGTACACTTCTATTGCCTTAGCTAACCCTGTTCGTTTTGTTATAAACTCGGCTTAAAAAATTATGTAAATTATAAATTCTTACATGGATGATATTATTTTACTGTTAGATAATACACATGTATACTCTATCGGTCTATAAATGACTATTCTAAATCTTGCTCTAAAACAAGGTTCGTCAAAAGAAGGGAACGCATATCTAGATCCAATAGGTCCAAATTGAGTACTTAAAAAGTTCCTAAAAATATTATATAAATTTCAAGTCAAAAAAAATAACAGAGCTACAACTGAAATGTTACCACATAAAACCATCAAATAAATAATTATTTATTATTATTTATAAGTAATCCCAAATTGTATTTTTTTTTACTTTTTTTGGTAATCATACTATTTCAGAGATTTTCGAAATTTATTTGATGTATTATGTGGTAGTTTTTCAGTTGGCCAACCTAGGGCAGATAAATTTGTAATTTACATTGTTAAGCCCTTTTCATAATATTCGTCATAATAAAATCCACGCAATTGGTTTGTCAATGATCCCACAATATGCTTACAGTGTAAAACAAATTCCGTTTCATATTTTGGATCGTGCAATACATCTGTAGAAATGTGAATAATATCGCCAGGTTCTGCAGCACTTCGTCGCTTACGGGGAGAAATATAAGTAGGTATTTCTATTTGTCCATGTGTGTCCGGTTGGTACACTTCAAATACACATTTTTGCAATAATAAATTTTTAACATAAAATTTATACAATGCAGTCCATCGAGTAATATTTATAGACACAACACTTTGTAATATAAATGTTCGTTTTTCAATGTTTGGAGTAAATTTAAGTCTGTAGTACGTTGGACGCATGCCAGGTTTGGATATTCTGTAATCTGTTGTATTCCAGTATATATCTCTTAATACCGATTCACAATTATGTAATAAATATAAAAACACTAATGCACATGTAATATTTGCAAATGAAAACATTCTGAATTTCAAATGTAGTTTTCCAAATACTTCCAAATTATTCGAACATATAGTACCTAAAATTTAATCGTACTTTAGTTTTAATAACATCAATTTCGGAATATAATATTATAATAGTTAAAAAAATATAATTTTCATCACTTTTCAGTAAGAATTTTATCTACATAATATAATTGACATAAACTGACAACAGGAACAATTGCTGGAAATTACTTAGAAAATTCTAGATTAACTTGATATTATCAAAAAATTATGAAAACTTAAATTCCAAAAAAACTAAGAATTTCCTGAATTTTTTAAAAATTGTTATTTGTATTACCTAATAGCTATCAGTCCTAGAACACTGTGGTGATACGCATTAAATTTGAAATTACCGCATGGAGGACAATTTGAAAACCCGCGTCGGAAGTGTGGTGAACGTAACAAGAGAAGAAAAATAAGAATATAACGACGCAAACCAAAAAATGACCTTACAAAGTAAAGCTTTTTGCACCTAGCGAGTAATTTCTTTTAATATTTGCAACTAAAGGTATGAATTCTCGTCTGCTCGAATTAAATTATCATGTACTATAAATTTCTACTGCTGGCTCAAAGATTTTGTTTTTATAAAACTTCCCGAAAGTTAAATATAAAAGCCAAACACGGAGTTCGACTCTTTGTTTTTCATTTGGTGATCAATTCACAAACTTTATTATATTATTATGACATCCGAACCGATTGTTGATCTAGCCGTCGAGCAAGCAAGACCTACTTAGTAGTCAAGTATCACCAACAGCCAAGTTATCGCAAACCGTTATGGCAAAGCGAAAGATGAAAGGACAAATGACCGACAAAAGCACAATGTCAAGCCCGGCAATCCAGGACGTCCCGGAGGCCCCAGCTACAACAGGAAAGGTATCGGTCGCAGAATTTCTACGCCAAATGAATGAAAACCGTCGCCAACGCGACATCAAATACGCAGACTCTATGAAGAAAACAGCAAACGGGACCAAGAAAAGGAAAGGTTACTAAATCCAGGTTATGTAACCCCACCTAGAGACGAATCCGCAAGTCGCCGATTGCATGCTTGGGTTGATGCAAACAATCAAAGAAAAACGCAATTAAGGTTCAAGCAACGGGAAAAGGAAGCAAGAAAAAGGAAACGCGCGGTGCCCGAACCACCAAGACAATCGAGTTTCATGAAAGCACTGATGGAAGAACGAGCCGTGATGAGCCGCGAAATTCAGAAGTTCAAGTTCCGAGCTAGCGATCTGGATGCAGAAATCGAAAGCCTTGCTAGCTTGTTGCCACAAAACTCGCCAGAAACGAACGCAGCAGAGGCGGGCGCAAGCGACCCGGTCGACGACTTCACGACGGTCAAAGGCAAAAGACGCAAACGAAAAAGCCAGCCTAACCAAACCAAGAAAGTTAGGAAAATCCGACTCACCAACAGATTTCTTTCCGAGGAACAACTCGATACGGACCAAAGGAAAAAAATTGCGATAGAACCCAACATGACAGAAATTGAAACTCAACCCCAAAAAGAAGCAGGCCGGCTTCCAGTTCAACACCGACCAACCAAAAACTTTCAAATCAGCCAACCACCGGAAAGGAAGAGTACTACCAATCATCCTTAAGGAGGTATCAATCTGGTAAAATTGACGTTGGCGCTAAACAAAAAACAAATCAGATACAAAAAGGTTACTAACGTAGCCTATGATAAAAAGGGATGTCTGGGACTCTTTAGAGAAGGCACAGCAATTTCTTCCTTTCCACACGGTTAAAAATCAAAATTCCCAACCTTTTATTTGAGGAGAATACCCAAGGTAGAAAAAAACTAGCTCTTTCCTTTGCGGAAGCAAGGGATGAATCCGGCGTAACTGCAACAAGTTTGCACTCTCTCCCGTAAATAAAAAAAAATACCTACTATAGCGAACAAATTCGGTATGAACGTTCGCAACGACCGACACTCAAAGCACTCGACCAACAACTCTTAATAAAATACTTCCAATATTTGGAATATTTAAAAGAGTGCTTGAGCTCAAAAACTAGATCAAAAAATATTCGAAGCGAGCGTCGGCTATATCGACGAACGCAGCTGATAATTATCAAAAATACTATCGGTGTTGTACAACTTTGCAGATGAAAGAAACGAAAAGAAAGTAATAAGGTAAAAAAAACTTATCTCTTATTGCTGCTGTTGAAAATAGCTGAGTGGTCGCTATCGCTTGGTCTTTCAGGTGTTCCAATCCAATGGCAAATCCAATGGCAAAAAAAATCAAAAAAACACAATTTTCTTGAAATTGGCGCAAATCCGCAAAAAGGAGAGATGGTAACTCCAGTAATTCTCACTACACAAAAAATCACCGATAACTACCCAAAATCAAAGATAAAAACCCACTTTTTCCGTTCACAAAATCTGGATCTTTTTCTAATCACCTTTACCCTTGCTTTTGATAACAATGCCAACCACGCCTACAAACAAGATTATTATACAATTGGACGACCATATTAGATATCAATATTCAAGTGGAAAATCTAAACAACAAACCTCGCACGACCCAATGCCACCGGTGCCAGAAATTCGGGCACGTGCAAAGTAACTGCAAGGTAGCACCAAGGTGCGTCACAGTAAGAGAAACTGCAGCCACTTGCGCGAATTGCGCAGGTTTCCAAAGATAGTAAAAAAAAATCATCCCCAACAGCGAAGCGAGCCAGACAGAAGGAGTCAATACCGGGATCAAGAGGAGTCCCCAACGGACCCCAACACGAAATCGGTAAAACCAAAAGTGATCGCAGCACTCCTGGTACAGCTTCTAATCCACAACATCGACGGCAAGGCAATTGCAAGCATAGTGGAAGACCTGAAAGACAACCTCAAGCCTCTTGACCGAAACCTCCCTTCATCGACCTCAACACTAGGAAACTAAATCAAGACGACGGACCGACGTCTCCCTAGCTCAGCTCGTAAAAATCCTTACGCCAAAGTTCCAACAATACGATGAAGAACTTGTGAAAATTTATATAAATCTGTACTCTGCTAGATCAAATAGTTTCTGTTCTGTCGTGTTTCGAAATGCTGAAAACCATTAATTCATTTATTTTGTAAAATTATTTTAAAGTTTTACTTTTGTTATTATAAATTATTAAACTATTTATTCTGTAAAAATGCCATGTAGATAAGGTTTTAGTTGTAAAGAAGGTGGGGAAAGTAAAGAGAGAGGACCTTGCGGCAAGCAAGCCGATGGGAGTGTTATTTCCCTGCTGCACTAAATTATAATTTTGATTTTAATAATTTTGAATAAGAATAAAAAAGATAAAAGTGAGTTAAAATTAAATAGAAAGTTGTTTTATTGAAGTGCGAATGAGAATAAATTGAAAATTTGAATATTTGGTTATTTGATAAAATAAATTTGCAACGCATTTGTTAAACGGGCTGACGCCAGCTGCAATACCACATGTAAAGGCAACGACCATATCACATAAGGTAAGAAAATTAAAACTTAACCAAATTAAACGACACAAATAAAAATTACAATTTGAAGAGTCTCTTGTTAATTAAATAATGGATGTATCCTGGCAAGATATTTTGGATTGAGCAAAATTTTATAGATTTGTATAGCTCGGGTCATTGCAGTTCATTCTGACATCCGAACCATTCTTTTGTGTATGATTATGTGTATTTTTCTTTTCATTGTGTTTAGATTCATATTATTTCAGGTTCACAATAAATTCTATATAAAGATCACTACGACTTGAGTTATATTAACAATATTTCTTAAATTATTACAAAAATATAGATACATACTGTTAATTTGGTTACATATAAATTATAATTTATTAATGGATTCAATTTAAAATTGTTATGAACAAAGTGTACAGCACAAGAGTAATAACATTTAACAATGTAAGATAATATGTAGATCCACTTGAAATTGAAACAAGAGGTGCTTTAGAAAACTTCATAAATTCCTCAAGATGTTTTTCTCTCCATTTTATATTATTTTCGGCTAATTCAAAAGCCGATTCAAATAAGTACTTATATGATGGCTGCTGACTGGCAATCTTTTTAAACTAAAATTTATTTAAAAGTTCAGTAATTGAGCAACTTTAGAAAATTATGTCTTACTTCCATCAATTTCGATTTATTTTGTATTGTCAACCCTATGTTGCCTAAAACAACTTCCATGAGTTTTCCACCAACTCTAAAAATTACAAAAATTAAACAAGATGTTTCCATTATAGCGTACCTAATACTAACGAACGTAATAAAATCGGCATTCTCTTAATAGCATAATTTGTAAGAGCATCTCTTGCGGTTGGCCCTTGAACCGATACTGCCATCAATGCGAGAGCTAGTAGATCACGATTTAATGTCTTTGCGTATTCGAGATATCTTAAATGTTTAAGGTAAATGTGCAAGGTACATTAAATAAATAAAATGAATTACTTTACATTTCTAAAGACTTGATATCATTTATACAGGCCAGTGCCAAAAATTTACTCTTCTGAAACTCATCATTCTTGGATAATCTAGTCTGTGTGAACATATAATTCCAAATGGATTTATCCTTCATTTGTACAGCATAACAAAACACCTGCTCTTCTATTTCGGGTTGTATAGTACGTCCATTTTTAAATTTCTCGTAGTGCAGTTTACTTTCGGATATGCACTTTGGGTGGTTTAACTCACACAACCAAGAAAACAAAAGTTTCAATTTCATTTTTATAATATGATTTGTATCAACGTTTGCTTCCTTTTGTAATCGATTGTATATAGCTTCCACAGGATTTCCAAAATATTTCTGAGTTCGTTGAATAATATAGAAAAAACAAGTAGGTATTATAATATTTTAATTCTTGACTCATAACTCGACTTAGGGCCACTTGTACAGTGCTAGTTTAACAGCCTTTTAAACCAAATTTAACTTAAAACCAGGTTTAACTATTTTTTTACCTTGTTCAGTCATAGTTTAAGAATTAAACTAGGTTTGAACCAAGTTTAAGTTAAACCATCGAAGTTGATGGTTTAAGAGCAGTTTATAGTTGAAACATAACCTAGATATTCACAAGCATTATATTGTATTTTTAAAATGAACTTTTTGGGAGAATAAATGTAAAAGCTATATGCGATCCAAGATTAAAAATTAGAAATCTAATTTATAGATGGCCAGGTTCTAGTGATGATTCTACTATTTTCAATAACTCTAGTATTAGGACTGATTTAAAAATGGCTTGATGGGTGATAGTTTAATAGTAGGTGCAGAACGGTTGTACCAGGTGGGTTACTATATCTTGTAATCTGCGAGTTTAATAATAAGTATTGATTATTGTAGAAAAAAACTACATAATTTTAATTTTACTTATATTAATAATTAAACGTAATTTAATTTCGAGTTTCTAATATAGGATCTGCCAAAAAATAATTTTACTTCTATTTTGATAATAGTATTTATAAGAAACTTGGTAAAATTTAAATTTGTACTAAATTTTCAAATTACACTATATTACGAGTATTAAACTACTGTAGTTTATTGTTTAACAATGTTGTTAAACAACATTTAAATAATTAAAAAAATTAAAATAAAACAGACGCTTAGTACAATTTACAAATGTCAAAATATTCTCGTTAGTAAATAATACCAAATTAGTTAAATATAAAACAAAATCCCTAGAAATTTTAATACCAACCATACAAATTACTGCTAAACTGTAGATTATTTAAACCCTTCTTAAACTTCATTTATACAACACCTCGTTTATAAATTAAACCAAGTTTTACAAAACTTGAAATTAAACTCAGACTGTACAAGTGGCCCTTAAAGTTACAGTAGGTATCCATGGTATAAATTTTACTACTTACGTTAATGTATTTTTCTGCTTCTGTACCAAAAAGTCTATTTTTTAACATAAGGGATATTCTCTTAAAAACATTTAAAGGACCGTATTCTGTTTCTTTTGGTAAATAACGTAGCATTGTAACCAATATATCGTATTGTATTATATCCGCTTCAGCCAATGCATTGCAATCATCAATTAAATGCATTCGGTGAAAAACATCTATGGATGTATGATTTCGTAACAATGTCTTTACAATTAGAATCCAATTTTGTTTATCATAGTTCACACGATAAAAATCTGAAATTATAAAATTATAATATTATTTATGATACTTACTACTAATGAATATTACATGCTCCTTGCTTATTTACTAATAACCACGAATTTAAGTCTTTTAAGTCGTTTACGTGAATTTCAATACTTGCATTATTCAACCAAACTGTAGGTTGAAGATCGTAGAAATTTAGATTATGTTTTGTTGCGTAGTTTATCGGAATAAACCAAATTGGCTTAATTGATCTTGAAATACGATGTTTCAACTCAAATGGTTTCTAAAATTAATATAACTTTTAATCTATCAAGTTATGCATGTTACAAAGTTACTTGTTCTAATTTAACAATATGTGAATTCCAACGATAGTTTCTTGTAACTTGTACTAGCGGATATCCACTTTGGGTATCCCACGTCCACATTACAAGCTCGACTTCTTGTGGCATCATTTTTATAGTTTCGATACTACCTATAGCATGGTACAAGTCTATAGGTTCCACAGTTTTGTAAATACTATAATATGAATAAAATCACAACTAAAACTTTTTGTATTTAAACGAAATATATTGCTGTTATGTAAATTGGTTAAGTTTTAGCAACTAATAGAATACAAAATAGAAAATAACTTAAAAGAGTTTTAGAATTTTTTAAGTATTTTTGTGGTATTTAGTAGTATGTGATGTTAAAATAATCAAACCTAACAAAATGTTAAAATAATAAAATTTTAACTGTTAAGTAAATACTACAAAGAAACATAACATTTAAATATTATGTTTCTAATATTTACAGGGCCGTATTTAGACTAGATTTTTTGGGGAGAGAGTTTTAAAAAAATTACAAAATAAATAGCTAATTTATTAAAATACAAAAAAAATTTTTTTAAATTTAAATTTTGTTATATTAATTTTTAAAATGTAATGTTTGCAGAAAAGTGAGTAGAAGGGGTTTTTTTTGCCAAGATTATAGTATTTATAGATTATAGTAAGATTTTGAGTATAATTTTGTGCAAGTATTTTAGAAATTAAGATTTTATTTTTGAGTATTGTTATTGGAAAATTTTGTTTGAAAGAATTTTGGTCGAAAGTTACCGCAAAAAAATTGAAATTTTGTGAGAAGGTTGTTTTTATTTAATTAAAGTGATTATTTTTTTGAGCGGTTTTTCTTTATTTGAGTTCTATATTCAGAGAAAATTTCGATTTTTGTGAACTGTATTTAATAGTTGAAAATAATTTGTCGAGGGAGCGACAAATTTTGATTACAGGTTGACTTTGACATTTTTTTTGTGCCATTTTAAAAGCTTTGTTTACTAAGATATTTTTAATAAGTTTAAATTTATT
The DNA here is from genome assembly GCA_911387805.1 of Cantharis rustica. Classification (NCBI taxonomy): domain Eukaryota; kingdom Metazoa; phylum Arthropoda; class Insecta; order Coleoptera; family Cantharidae; genus Cantharis; species Cantharis rustica. Next base: position 25,577,847 of record OU426877.1, on the reverse strand, counting down.
TATATTTTAATTTTAAAGTCTCTTTAATCTTAAAATTTGAATAAAAATCACAATCTAAATTCTTATTTTACCGATAGCGATGGTAAAATAATGTTGTCAAAACGAAAAACAAAATTAAACTGAAAGAAAATTTCGTAAATCTTAAGCAAATGTACACTTTATATGTCATAATTCACACCATAATATAAAACAATTTATGGGTTTACAATGCCCACTCTAATTTATTGCGAAAGTGATTTTTTAAGCTATGCTGCCCATGATGGTCATAAAATTTATGTTCCCTTTAAAGTTTTTGGTTCAAACAATTTATTGCAAATTAAAATTTTGGCTACTGTTGCATATCCTATCCCACGATTTTAACTTTTTCCTATTGACTATTGGAAAGAGGACAATTTTCTGAGTATATTAACACAAAAATTATTTTGGATTATGCAATAGTTGTCGAAATAACGGCATTTTAAAATTACGAAAAGCAGGCAAATGTAATATGATATACCCGATGTGTGACGGTCGGTCTCACGTTGAGGTTCGGTCTCGTCGGTGACGGTCTCATTTTGTTGACGGTACGTGTGCTTTGATACACTCTTAAGTTGTTGTCATTTGCGATCGACACCCGCACGAGTTCTATGGCTTCGAGTTCCACCCTTGGCGAGTTCTGTCATTTTTCAGGGATATTTTTAATTTTTTTTGCCTTACACAAAATCGGCTAATCATGCAGCCGTGTTAAAAGGTGTATCTAAAATACATGTAAATTTAAATTTTTCAAATTCGATTTTTTCGAGAACTAATTTATAATCCAACAAAATTTTTGTTCTAGTATGCTTAGAAAAGTGTCCTTTCACGTATTTTCAATAGGAAAAAGTTAAAATCGTGGGATAGTATACGCAACGGTACCCAAAATTTTTACCATAATAGTAAGAATTAAGATAAAATACCTATTTCATTTATTATAATTTTAATATAATTATTTTTCAAAAAATCGAAAATTAATGAATAGAGTAATAACTAACAATTAATTAAGTAGCCGCAGACTTTTACACAATACTGTAAATATATAGCGCTTTTTTATATTCTTCATCGTCAATTTTTATATTTTTACAATTTCATAGTAGGTGTATTCAATCCAGTGTCGCCAATTGCCAGATACGAATTTCTGATTTTTTAATTTGGAATTAAATTTATTAGAAATATCTCTTTATAGTGTTTTTTTTAAGAAAAATATTGGAATTTGTACTAAAGCGACAACCTTGAAATGTAAACCAATGAAATTGCTTTGAAGTTAGACGTTATTACAATAACGAAATTTTTGCGATTGAAGTGCTATGCGTGTTGCCTAAACTGAACCTAAACTATTACATTTAACAGAGTTAAATGTAATATTGAATAGACGTAGTTATTTGGTTATAACATTTCGCTTTTTTGTGGTGAATGTTTAATATTATTACAAGATTAAGTACTATTTAAATTATCTGAAGTTTCCCGTTGTAAATTAGACTTTGCAAACGACCCGCCACCTATATTATTCATATCTTAGATTGACTATAGTTTTAATTTTATTTAAACACTTCAAGTTTAATGTTTTTGTTATAGTTGTAAAGATTGTTCTAGATTGTTTCTAAAAATTGATAAATAATTTCGAGGGGAGGGGGTTGTAACCCCTAAAACCCCCCCTTAAATACGGCACCGAATTAGATACAAGATTACTGTCTAGATACAATCATAAAAGCACTTTAAATATACCTCATTAGATAACTTACTTATCCTTAATGAATCTTTTAAGTCCATCTTGAAAAACTTTAGGAGTAAGTATAGATTCCAACATATACATAATGGCAGATCCTGCAAAAATAAAACATAAAATATACAATTATATATGGTATGTACCCTATATAGACTTTCATAGAAGAAAACTTACCCTTGGGACGCAAAATTATGTGCATATTATCATGTATTTCCACAGGAGTATATTTCTTGCTTGTTAGTGCTTCGCTATAAGGAAAAGAATCCCGATGCAGTGTATCTAGAACCTTCAATTTAAAATTCGTCATCGCTAACCAGTCAGGGTGAATCTGTAATATAAAATAATAATTGCAAGAACGAACAATGAAGAAGGTAGAACTTACCTCAGCAACCAATTTGTATGACAAATAATCGGACAGACCCTCATGGATCCAAGAATGGGTCCACCAATCTGGTGTGATAAAATTTTCAAAATATATATGAGCAATTTGATGAGCTATTAGCGCATTTATATTTTCGTCTTCGATACAGTTATGTCTTGGATATAAAAAAAAAGATTCTCTGAAATTATTGTTGTAAGATAAACTGATAAGTGGATGGAATAAGAATTAACTTGTAGACTATGAGACCCCATGATGTCAAAGCCATATTTGTCGATAAATCCATTGGAATAGCGGCGTGGTACAAATTTTTCAATGGATATTTTATTCCGACATATTGCTCAAATTTTCTCAGAATCGTATCTGCAGCTTCAATGGAATAGTCTGCCTCTCGTCGATTTATAGCACGTTCTTGTGCTAATGCGCGATGACCATTTACAACTTTCTTTGACAACGATAACTGAGATATAATAAAAGACACCAAGTATGTCGACATCGGTTGGGTTTCTTCAAAATCATCTCTCGTCATATTAAAATCTACGGGCCTGCAATTATAAAGCAATTAAATCGAACCACAAGCTTGTATCCTCTTTTACGTGGAGCTTATTTTTTTGCTATTAGACACAGCATTATAATTGTTAGGTCTAGTTATGGAAATCTTAAATTTCGCTTTTTGATCCGGTTCATCTAGACATGGAAAAACGGTTCTGGCATGTGTAGGCTTTAATAAAGCAGCAGCATATTTACTAATAATAAATAATTATAACTTATCTTTGCCAGCATCATTAAGTATTTTTATTAAATTAAATACGTACTATTGTTTTCCTGCTCCATCCACATATTCATACCAATAAAAACCTGTTTGATATTTGTTTAGTACACCCTGAAACTTGGTTATTTTTAGCCAATACCATACTTGTGCATCCAGTTCCTTTGCAAAGGTTATTACAAGGACGTCATTATTTTCCTGGCAACTTTCTATTGCTAATTCGCCAGATTTTCCCCTTAATGTCATAGAAATTGGATCTTTTATTTTTAATCTACTGGATTTATGCAGTTCTATCGATTTCGTGGGAATTAAAACATGAAAATCAAATAGTAGATATCCTTCAAATGTATTACGATCCATATTTACGGTAATATTCAAATAATAGGCTACAGCACGGATTACTTTTGGCAGACGGTAATATGTCTTATTGCCAGCATATGATATTGACAAACATAATATACTGGTAATAATAAAAAGCAGCGACTTTTGTTGCATATTGGATATTTTTCAAAATTAATTCACCATTAATATCTTATAAAAATTTTGTCTATATAAATATAATGAATGTAGACAGTTTAGAAAACAATTTCCAAACTATCTTTGCAAGCCGATGACTTGATCAATTATCAAAAACATCGCAGGCAAAAAAATTTTTAAATTTTATTTATTTTCTGAATAAATAGCGCGAAGCTGAAAATTTTAATTGGAGAGAGCTAATAAAGGTACCTAAATAACAAAATTTTGGAAAAGTTAAAAATATCTTATGCTAATATCCTAATTTTGTGCCACTTTTTTGGTAGTCGTCCTAGTAATCCTTTAGAGTCAGGTTTGATTAGCATTGATAGTTTTGCTTCATTCTTTCCGCATGTCACTCCATAGCCGGGGTCTTGTTTCTTATTGTAACAAAAATTGAAATGTTTATTTTATTCTAAAGGGCTAACAACAAATTATACAGGTAAGGTTAATGAGAATAAAACAATTACTACGCTAAGATTAACTCTGATACCAAATTACACTACAATTTATTTAATACTAAGTATGGGTTTATTTAAACACTCGGTATATTGTTCATCGCTTCACTATTTATTTACATTTTATTTATGTTCACACTTATATGTTCAAACTGGAATTAATTCTTTGCGTCGTTTCGTTTTGCGTTTTTTCGAAGTTGCGTCGTTGCTGAATTAATACTAACTTTCACTGTGTGTCGTTAGATATTTAAAGTTGCGCTGTTTTGGGTTCGAGTCTTTAATTTTTTTTTTAAATATTTTGTAATTTTCTTTTTCTTTCTAAAAGATGACACGACTTTTGTTTCTAATTGCGCCATGCCATCACAACTCGGGAATTCCCTTTCTAACTGAAAATCTACGCAATTTTAATACAGTTTTGTTTTCACTGTTCAGCAAACATTGAACCAAACATTGAAAACATTGAAAGAAAGCCGACTTACGACAACAGCCACTGTGAACTCATCAGACAGTGATTAATTTTTATTTTGTTTTTTATAAATTAATTGAATATTTTATTTTGTTTTAATTGAATTTGTTTTTTTTTTTCGTGTTTTGTATGTGTATGTATTAAAATTTTATATTATTTTTGTTTTTTAAATGTTTCTTTATCAGCCTCTTCAGTCCACTGCTGAACTATCAGCATCTTTCTCTATCGAGAAAGCTTTTAAGCATTTAGACCCCACGGTTGCTTAGGCCGGATTGGGGAATGCCAGTAACCCTGTTTTGTAATAGTTGACGGTGGCAATCATCAACTCAGGGGGACCGCCGGCTTTACGTGCCCTCCGAAGCACTGAGACGATCATAAGAAAGTTTAGACACTTCCCGGATTCGAACCGGGTACCTTAATATCAGCAGTTATTCAGCTAACAAACTAGGCTAATGATCGTCTCTTTAAATGTTTACTTTGTTTAATTTTCTTTTTAAAAAGTAGTATTTTCGTAACCCTGGAACCTATCTTCGATCTTCAAACATTGTTTGCTATAGAAAATCATAATTCACTTTGCGTTGTTTCAATTTGCGCGGTGTTTTTTGGAACGTAACCACGACGCAAAGTGAGGTATTGGTATACCTAAATGCAGCTTCCAGAAACTTCCATAGAATTGTTATATATTTCTATAAGTTTCTAGAGTGCAAGCTAAGCAATATTTGAATGACTAACGATGTTATCGTGTATGACTCATCACATATGACTCATCACATATGACTCATCATACATGACGTCATACATTAGTCATCAAATATAATTTATTAAACCTTGTTTCGTAACATTATCTACCTTACGACATCCTCGATCGCACATATTTGACGGCAACAGTGCTTTTCTCTTCTGAGAGTAACTCCAGAAATTTTATCATTTCCGTGCTTCGGAATATTCCACCTCGTATTTCGACGGGGTATGTTAATAGTAACTCAGCTATTCTAATAACTTTTTTATCGTTAGGCTGGAAACTGAATTTTTCCGAGTACAAGTTTTTTGAGAGGCCGAGGCGGATTAGCCGAAGTTTGTGTTTACGAGTACTCGGAAAACGTGTGATAAACGTAATTTTTTACGCCGACTTCTATAATTAGTTATATAAAATTTAATTATTTTTTGAAATATTTGGTATTAGAGTTTTTTTTTGTTGTTGATAGTAAAATATTTGCATTCAAAATTTGACGTTTAAATTTAACTAACCTAAAAAATATAGGTATTTGTTACATTCATTTTTTATAAAATTTTCTAATAAAAATATAGTATCCTTACATATAATTATAAAATAATAAGTTAGCTGTATTATAATTCCAATAAAAAGTGCCTTTTATCTCAAAAATGTGTAATATCTATTTAATTTAATTCAATTTGACGTACAAAAAACAACCAACAATACCAACATCTTATAAAATATTCACTATTTTTTTTTCAAACGCTAGGCGAGAAAATCAACCTTTCAAGCCGCATTTGAAATATGCAATTGAACACTTAAAATAATCAAACCTAAGTGCTTGTTCACAATGTACATAAACATAAGACGTGCATAAGCCTAACATAAGCATAAAACATAATTTTGACATAAGCCGCAAAAGTGTTCACAATGAACATAAGAAATATATGAAACTGCGCATGCGTAGAACAAAAAAATAAACTAAATAAACGAATAAACTTTCAAACACCTGTCAAACTTTATAACAAAGGTCATGTTTATGTCAATTTCGTCAATTTATTTAAACTTATGACCAACCACTACCAACTTTAAATCAAAAATTTCACTAAATGTAACATAATTTCAATCTTATGTACGAACGTAAGCCGAACATAAGATCAACATAAACATAAGAATTTCGTAGGCACACTGTGAACACTTACGTTGATTTACTACTAGTTCAACTTTATGTCTTATGTATGTGTTATGTTTATCTTATGTCTTACGTACATTGTGAACAAGCACTAACAAATGTTATTGTGATTATTTTAACATCACACATACTACTAAATACCACAAAAGTATGTGGTATTACTACTAAATACCACTTTTTTAAGTTATTTTCTATTTAATTGAACACTTGCCTAAAGGGGGCGTAAAAAATTAATTGACTAACATTTAAAATTTTGCATTCCTAACATAGCTGAAGCGCTTTTATTACTAAAATTAGAGCTTTACATTGCTATGTCGTAGTAGTGAATTAAAACTCCTACCAAATACACTGGAAGTTTTGCAATTGTATCTTTTTGTTTTTATTATTATAATAAAACAATCTTTTATTAATATCAACATAAAATTACAATACCTACATAAAACATCAAAATATTAAAAATATTTATACCTAATGTGTTATAATATAAAATTGTCCCACTTCGGTCATAATTTGCGAAGTATGTATCAACTTCGTTCAAATATTTAGTATTCCATTGTATATTTTCGTTGGCTTGAGTTAATCCTGGTCCAAATAAGGTTTTAGTATGTTGTTTATAGCGATTGGATAATTTTGTTAGCTGAAATATATTACGTAAGTACAGTTTAATTACTAAAACTTTTTAAATTTATGTTTTCTTACCTTTATAAGATCCTTAGGTGTTGTTATATGTGATGCAAGACTAGTTAAAATAATTTTTATATCATTTTTCTCGAGGCTGTCGATGATATATAATAAAATTGTATAAATTTACTTCAACAAATAGTTACAAACCTGAGCATTAAACTTTTAAAACGCTGTAAAATAAACTTGAACGATACTCTAAATCCGATTGGTCCTTGCTCTATTACCGCTTGCAATGCTTTAACTAATAAAGTCCTTTGTAATCGAGTCGAGGAAAATTCCAAATATCTATAAAAGTTTAATGTGTTATACTATTATTATTTTTTTAAATTCTACAATGCAATAAATTAATAGTAATTTAGTAAATATAATAATAATTTTATAATTTAATAAGTAGAGAGAAAGTAATAATAATTAAAAAGAAAAAATAACGGTAAAAAATCAAAAATTTGTTATTAAGCATTTTTTTATAACCTTTACCGTTCGAGCAAATTGCAAAAATATACAAAAGGACAAAGTTTTTGAGCTAATTTTTAAACAAATGCCTTATGCCCTTATTGCTATAAAAAATCAATGACGCTGAGGTTAGAGATCTTGGCAATTTTAGTAGGTTATTCAGCAATTTTAAAACTTACAATATTTTTATATAAGTGAAATGCTAAAAGTCCTTGCTAATATTATTGTAATAAAATCTTGTATTTAATACCTTTCCAATAACGAGATATTATTGGTACATGCTAATGCTAAAAATTTGCGATACTGCTTTTCTTTCCTACTTTGAATATTTTCTAATATATAAAACCAATAAGTTTCTTCTCCTCTTTTCATAGCAGTGCATAATACCTGTTCCTCCAAATCAGCAGGCAATTCTTTACCATCTCGATAATCTTTAAACATAGTATCTACTTTGGATACACAATTTTTGTGCTGCAATTCACACAACCAAGAGAAAATTAAATTCACAGGTTTTTGATGTGCATGATTTTCCCTGCTTTGGTCACGATTTGCTAAACTATTATAGACAGCTATAACTTTCTTTGTAAAATATATCTAAAATAATAAAATTAAAGTATTTGAAAACGGTCCAATGATCCGCTCACTTTAAAGTTTTCTTCCGTCGGTGTCTCCGCAAGCTGTACTTTTAGAAAATTAAATACGTTTTTCATAACCTTTAATGGGGCATATTCCATTTCTCTAAAAAAATATTCACTTATTTTCAGAGGAATCCTGTAAGGAATTCTTCCCATGCTTGCCAAGTTAAAAGCATCGTCAATTATTTGAGCTCTATTGTGAAGATCAATTTCTTTGTAATTCAATATCAACGCTTTCGATAGTAAATCCCAATTTCGTAAATCGTAATTCACACGATAATAATCTATAAAAAAAATAACATAAAAACAACGATACGCGCGACGACCTTATAGCATACATGCAGCTTTTGTGTTTATAATCAACCAATCATTTCTTCTTAAGTTTTTAATTTTAATATGATGACTACTGGTAGTTAACCAATCGTTAGGTTGTTGATTGTAAAAATTTGGATTGCTTTTAGTGGCATAATTGATTGGAATATGCCAAATTGGTTTTGGTTCTAAAGTATCGTGTAACATGCACCGTTTCTAAAAGTTTCTCTGCATTGTTAATAAACTCAATATAAATTATTTTAAATAAATACCTGTGTTAGTTGAACATTAAAACTTTCAAAGCCATAATTTCTCTTAACTTTTACTATGGGAAAACCGATTTGAGAATCCCAGGTTTCCATTATACGGGAAACTGAATCGAGCAATTTAATATTTGAATCTCGTACGGATCTATCCAAATTTCTGTACAGATCGTCTGGAATTGCGGCTTGAAATGACCTTAAAAAATTTATAAATATTAAAAAATTGCAATTTTTACTAGACAAATAAATAGCAAGAAAACTTCTTTTGCAAACCTAACTTGGTGTTAATTTTAATTTTGAACTTTACCGATTATGAACATAATATTGAAGTCCTTTTCTAAAAATTTCTGTTGATAATATTGATTCGATCATTCGGAACATTGCAGCTCCTATAAATAAAATAACTTGATAATTTATCAATATAATATTTAAGTAGCCATTACCTTTCACATATGTAAATAGATTGTATTTTGAAAAATATATTTCTTTTGGAGAATAACAATCATGATTTAAAGATACAGTATTATTTTCAGAATCAATTTTCATGATATGTAATACACCAATTTGAAAATCTTGCATTTTACTCCATTTGGGATTTAACTGTAAAAAAAATAATAATTATTTTATCATATTGGTTGATTTCGGAAAATAAGTTAAAATTTTGTTTACGTTATCAGCTATATTGTAAGAAAGATACAGGTCCAATCCTTCATTTATCCACAAATAGTTCCACCATTTTACAGAAATTAAATTTCCAAACCATTGATGAAGAAGTCCGCTAATAATAATACTATCTAATAATTCGATTTCTTTAATTGTTTTAACATTTAGCGCGATAAAAGCTGACTCGCTAAGAATTAATTAATTTTAAAAAATGTTTAAATAAATTGTATTATACATGTTAAAAAACTTACATATAAGTTACATGTCCCCAGTTTGTTATAGCCTGAAAGAGCAATTTATCCTCCGGAATTGCAACATGATATATCTTTTTTATAGGAAGTGGTGTCTTTATAAATTTTGATATTTCTTCAAAAGCGCGCTGTATTATTTCAATAGAATATTTTTCCTTATTATCCTTAATCAGATTTGGTCGTGCTAGTACTTGGTGTATATTATTATTTTCCGATTTTTTTGATAAAGTCAGGTTGGATATTAAAAATGTTATTGTATAAGTAGAAAGCAGATTGGTTTCTTCAAATTCATCTTCCACTAACAAATTGTGTAGATATCTTAAATATAAAAAAAATAATTTGATATGAGCCAATACTTAATTTAAAAATGTTATGAAAAACTTACGACGATTTTATTAATATACCATTAGATGCTGAATGATAATTCCATGGTCTAATTATATAAATTTTAAAAGTGGCTTTTAATTCGGGTTCATCAAAACAGGGAAATGCAGATCTTGCATAGGTAGGTTCAAAAAAGCTCATCACAAGTTTTCTAAAAATATTCAAAATTAATTAAAGGTATTCCTTCTAATACTAAAATATCTAATACATACTGAGTGATATTCTGGTTATCGAAATATGTAACAGCATAAAGTCCTCTCCTGCTATAGGTTCTGTAAACTCCAAAATATTGAGATATGACTAACACATATATTTTTGGTTGAAGTTCTTCCTTAAAGTGTATTATATAAAAATCTTCCTTCTCTGATATAGAAATTCCATCGTGCTTAATAATTGCCTCGTTTTCCGAAAACTGCGCTAATTGCATTAAATATACTTTCTCAGGTAAAATTACTAATCCATGTTGATGCATTGTTATATTATTTGTAGGGTTTGTAACATAAATCAGAATTTGTACCTGTCCCATATATACATCGTTGTGCATATGCGGAGTTAAATTAATATAATATTTAATAGGTACAACAGTTTTTGGAAGTAAATATTCGTTATAATTAGCTAATTGCGGCATAACAGGTAAAATTACCAATAGAAAACATAAAATTATTTTGGAAAACTTGTCCACCATATTGATTTTAATTATTAATTCATAATTAATATAATTTTACTAGTACCTAATTATTTTTATTATTTTAAGATTCATTTAAATTCGATTTATTTTATAGATATGTCAATAGTTTTATTGTGAATCACTCAATTTGTACTATGTCAAATTTCTTCCAAGATAATTTGATTCTACCTGATGCAAAGCTTGTGATAGTTATAAAAAATTAATTTTTTGACGACATTAACAATAATTTTGTAATAAGAAACAAAATGATTGTGTATTAAGCGAAGCTAAAATAAAAAAGTCGAAATAAAAAATAAATTAAAAGTTGTGTAGTTAAACTAATGTAATTATATTATTGTCGTGAATTTTTTATATAACAATTTATTAATTTATTATTTTAAAATACAAAAAGTTTTTAGTTGTGCAAACTGAGCAAGATTTCCTGCAAATATGAGAGTCCAAATTTTTAATTATGATAAATGATATGTTGATTTGCTAATTAATTCTAAAACAAAAAACAGATTTTAGTTATAAAATTATTTCAAAATAAAAATCCTTTACGTGAAAATTATCGTTGAGTTCATTACATTTTATTTAAAAGAAAGATATTTTTAGACGACAGAATCCTCAAATGAGAAGGCAGTAATAATTAATGATAAAGGCTGAAAACAGTGGCGTAGCTAGAAATTTGGTTTGGGAGGAGGGCCTGCGAGCGCAGCGAGCCGTTCTTGAATAGCGCCGCAGGCGAGAATTTTTCAAATTTTCAAGGTCATGCGCTCAATAGAAAGTTAAAAAATAATTTCTCTGAAAAAAGGGTTTCGTCAGACATTTTTTACTTTAACGACAATAATAATAGTTTCCAACTACATAAATAAACAAATTAAGTCATAGAAATTATTATTATTATAATATAAAATGGTTAAAGTTATTAACATGTGACAATATTTTTTTTTTTAATTAATTTTTACATGTTACATGAAATTGAAATAAAATTTAATTCATAACTTACATAATATTGTTCAAAAACTATTTAAATGAGTGATATAGCTTGCTACATAATATAATTTTATGTTTCGATTTTTGGAATCTCATCAGGTAAACCTAGAAAAATTATTAAAATGATTGAGAAGTTATGCTATTAAATTCAAACTTGACTAAAAGTCAGATTTATTTGACTTTTGTGAAAACAAAAATTATACCTACTTGAAGCCAAAATGAATAAATAAACTTGTTTTGAAAAATTCTAAACGGGAAAACTAAACAAACCCAAATAAAAAACCTATATTGAAACGTTAGTTGTATAATTGTATTATAATATAATTATAATTGTAAAATCATTGCGTCTTTTTTATATTCTAAAAGTATTTATAACCTCTTCTACATTGTTATAGGCAACATTCCTGTGAACTGCTAGTAAAGCTAAAATTATAAGTTTAAAGAAAGATATTTCAAAATTGTTATTTCCTAAATTAATCTTTAGCTGGGTTCATCCATTATTTGTAACTATGAGCTCTTCAATGTTTAAAAATTGTAAACTTAAATTAAATACTCAAATTTTTGTTTTACCTTGCAATCTGTGGCTTTGAATGTGGTATTGCAAGCGCACATGTTAATCCAGCTGGCGTCTGGTCAAACAAACTTGTTACAATGTAATTTAATGCATGTTAACCAAAATTATCACACTTTCTTCAAGTTTTTACAATTTTATCCTTTTAATTTGCACTGCACTTTATCAATTAAATAAAACAAAGAAATCAACTCAACTTAAGTTATTTTGTTCTTTTTTAAAAACAATTAACAATTCAAACTTTTATTGCGGGAATGATGTTCGTCCGCTAATCTATTCGACGTAAAGGTCTGAACCCAACTCTTCTATTTTTAAGCTCCACTCTTTCTAGTTCTATTCTCCCTACCTTTATTTTCATAGCAAATTTAACAATTTTATACAATGTGATAAGTAAATAAATACTAACACAAATTCAAACTTTAAAATTATTTTACAAAATAATAAAATTGTGTTGTTTATGGTTTTCGAAACACGACAATATATATTCGGAAATATCAATATTGAACTGATTAAGATCTTCCATTGTATATTTTGGAAGCTCTCCTTCATGGTTTTTTCATTTCTGATTCAAAATCAGCAAGTTTCTTTCAAATATAGTATCATTAGTGCCTTGAAAATAATTTATATAGAAATCTATATATGGTTTGAAGTCATTGTAAAATTACAAACTAATAATTTCGGCGGGGGGGGGGGCACCCCCCCCCCTGGCTACGCCGCTGGCTCAAAATAATAAAACAATTTAGGCTTAAAAAGTTTAAAAATAAAAGTGTTTAGTAATGTCACAGATTAAATATACTACAGATAGCTCGCGTAATGTATTTTACTCATTTCTAGTGAGCTGCTCATGGGCTGCCTATACTTATAATATATTGGTAGTGGGGCACTAAAAGAAAAATTCTCTAAGTACCCGAGCATCCCACGCTCTTTCTCTAAAACGGCTTATAGAAACTGTCTGTGTGTTAATAAATGACTAGCAGTACGATTATAACTCAACCGTGGCTAGAAGAGAAATGAAACGTACTATAATCACGAAAAAACACGAACAGCCAGCACCTCTACGATATATAGTGAATGACTTCCATACTAAAATAATTGGCTTCTAAATACATGTAACGGACGCCCGTTCTCCCATAAGTGCGAGCTATCTGTAGTATATTTAATCTGTGGTAATATATTTATATCGTTGACACTCCATTTTAATTTGTAAATTATAGTTGAGACAGATATCACTAATAAACAATAAAATTGTCTGACGTTTCGAGTCTTTATTGACCCATTATCAAAGCTACCAAATATATTGAGATGACCCGAGCTATACAAATTTTTATAATTTGCTTAATTCCAAAATTACTCTTAGCTGGGTATCCATTATTCTAGCTTAAAATTAAAAAATTAAAATACTCAATTTTTTACCTTGCATGTAGTATTCGACTTTGGGCTTCACGTGCGCTCTCTTCGCATATGGTATTCCAGCTGGCTTCAGTACGCCTGGTTAAGCAAATTTGTTGCGATGTAATTTTAATGCATCGACTAAAGTTTCACTAAATTCTTCAATTCTTCCAATTTATTTAACAGTTTTCACTTCACCACTTCAAACTTCACTTCAAACAATTAACAATTTTAAATTATTGCGGGAATGATGTTTGTCCGCTCATCTATTCGACGTGAAGGCATGAGCCCAACTCTCTCTATTCAAGCACCATTCTTTTCTACCTTTTCGTTCTTCCCACCTTTATTTTCATAGGAAATTTAACAAACATTTTTATGTACTATGATACAAATAAATAAATAATTACTAAACAAATTTAAACTTTAAAATAATTTACAAAATAAATAAAATTAACGTTGTTATGGTTTCGAAAAACGACAATATACAAATAATTAAAAAATTACATAAACTACAAAATTGAAAAAATAATAAAAATATAAAAGTAGTAAAATATAAAAGTACAGAATTAAAAAATTACAAATTTTAGATTACTGAAAATATAAAAGTGAAAAATAAAAAAATTGAAAATACTTTAGATGAAATACTAACCTACATAAGAAGTCATGATTCAATAAAGACTCGAAACGTCAGACAATTATTACTGACCCCTGTCTCAACTATAATTATTGAAGAAGAAAATAAAATAATACAATAATGCAACAAATAACATTAAGTTGATTTACCATTTGAATTTTGCACTACAATGTCGTTTCTAGAAAGACAATTTTGAAAATTGTAACCACAATACTGCGTAATGGAGAACTCATAAGGCATTGCGGTATGAGCAAGCAAACTATGAAGTCGTTAAAATTTGTAGCTCCAGTAAATTGGAAATTTGTGTAACATGAATAAAATTAAAAATGTATTGAGATAAAACGTACCGCAATCAAAAGTAAATATCAAAGTGAATCCAACTTACCTTAAATGGACAGTGAACCAATTTACTTAAGGGAATGCTCCAGATCAAGGACGAGCAGTAGCAGGAAGGTTCAACAAGGAAAATCAGATGCGAGTAACCAGGAAATCAACAAATATTCAACAACACATGGTGACAAAATTGTTGTGCGCACATTTTATTAAAACGTGTACAACGAGCATCGTATTTCAAGTTAAACATTTTAAAATTATTTTATGTCATTCAGTGATAATTTTCTAAAGCACGTTGAAACAATTACGAATTAAATAATAGAAAATTAAAACTAACGGCACATTTGTAACTCATTAATTTATCTTATGCAAGAAAAGTCTAAAAGCATTGATTAGATTTGAATTTATTAAAACATAAATTGTGATAAGAATTTATTTTGAAATTTAATAATTATATTTTAAAAATTAAAATTTACATTGACACATATCATTAGCTTTTATTGAAAATTAAGGTAACTAAACTAAAACAGTCTCATGCTCTCCGAAAAATGCGTGTCCTTCAACCGAATTAATTTGAGGAATGAAATTTGGAAGCATGACAATATTCTTCAGCGACGTTAACGTTATAAGAATAAAATCGTTATTGTTAAACTGTATAAAATAAAACAAAATATATTAGAAACTGTAAGACTTAGACTTCTATTGGACCGAACTTCGTAAAAAAACTTGGAAATTTGATATGCACGTTTCTGATTTGCAGATACACGTAAACGAGCTTCCTTAAGAATCAAACGATACTGTGTATTTACTGTCGTGTCCTTTTTCAGTAATTGTGCAAACTAAAAATGGGTCATTAAAAAAAATCATAGCGACTAGTACTAAGCACTTCTTACTTCCTTGAGCTGTGCCTCGGTTGTTAACTTTGATGCAATGGTGGTAAAAATATTTGTAATATATTTACTTAAGCTACAAGAAATAATCATACAATAACACGATTTGATGATGGAATAATACTCACGTAGCTAATAAAGGATTGAAATGTACACCTAAATAGTTCATTACAACTTCTAAACCAGGTAATCCTTCATTACTCAGCATGCTCACCACTTTAGCAAAATTATAGTTACTCTGAGTTCCTATTTGTAAAGAAACATCTAAAAGACTAGCAAAAATTTGATATTAAACTTACAAATTTCTTGGGAAAATAATTACCGCTGCAATGATGAAAGATCTTTGGTGCATCCTAACGAATAAAAAACATTCTTTTTGAAATTATCATTATTTTTAAGCGATTGGTAAATCTTAAATAAATATTCCCAATCAGTTTGTTTTCCAATTCGTATAGTATTGCACAATATCTGCTTTTCTAAGTCAACCGGAAGCAGTGCATTATTATATCTCCACAGATTAAACATCTTTCTAGCTTTCTTTCTACTCTGGAAATAATTCAACCTTCCCATCCATTCGAGAACTAATATGCGATGTAATTTATCGATTAGGGTATCATTACTTCTGGGATTATCACCCAAACGTTCGTAAGCTGGTTTAAAAATTCGAATAACATGTGCCTACAAAAATTAATCCATTTCAGTTATATTCGTCGAAAAATTTATGCAAGCTTACTTGGAAAGTTTCTTCTATATCTGCACCGAGCAGGATTTGTATCATAATATATCTCGCTGCACGTGAAAATGAATAATCAGTAATATAATTATCTTCTTCGTATAAATAAGTACTAATTTTTAATAAAACTTCAAAATCCAGCATATCAGCCTTTGCAAAATTAAATGAATCGTCTATTAATTGCGCTCTATTTAAAATATGAATATTAGTATAATTTTCCAATAAAGCTTCTGTTATTAGTTTCCAGTTTCTTCTATCGTAGTTCACACGATAATAATCTAAAAAATTAAGGTCCTAAGCACTTAATCAAAAAATAAAATTTTGACTTTACATGCTTCCTGTTTATTTAGTATTAACCAATCTGTATGTGTTAAATTTTCAATGGTAATTTTTTCGTTTGATTTCAGTAACCAATCATTGAATTGCGTGTCGTTAAAATTCGGATTACTTTTCGTGGCATAATTTATTGGAATAAACCAAGGTGTTGACGTTGATCGAAATTTTTTTTCGTAGATATAACGAGACTAAAAGTATACATTAAATATTGACATTAGAAAATTATATAATATTACTTGTGTTAATTTAACGACATCTTTGTTGATATCGTAGTTTCTCTCCACGTATATTAATGGATATCCTTTCTGTGAGTCCCACGTACTCATTATTTTATTTATGTTTAAATCCTTGGGAAATGTCATTCCCGAGTTCGTTACAGCTTTTTGAAAGTTTTCATATAAATCAATGGGAATAGCGGACTGTAATGATCTATCAAAAAAATTGTAAAATTTAATTGCATTTTCAAGTCAAATTCTAAAAATTATTGACTGCCTCAATTAGAAAGAAAAAACATAGCAATATAATAATCGAAGGATAAGGGTATAGGAATTTAGAATACAAAATTTTTACTTGTTTTGGAGATAGTTTGTAATACCACGTTGGAAAACATCAGGAGTCATAATAGTTTCTAGCATGTGAATCACACACGCAGCTGTAAATAATTATTTTTTTAAATTAAAGCACTGTTGAATATGGTAATTTATCTATGTTTATGCCACCTAAAAATTTACCTTTGTCATATGAAATACTATCAAATGCTTTAGAAATTTCTTTAGGTGTTCCAACATCTTGATTCATATCTCTAGTTTGATTAGAGCTGTCTGTTTCCAAACAATCTTGTTTTGTTTTTACAATAAACTGTTCCATCATCTTCCACTCGGGTTTAATCTATCAATTAATAAAAAAATGTGTGAGAATACGAATAAATAATGTAATTTGCGGTCTTTTGTCACCATATCCATTATTCTACTTTCTAAAAACGTTGCAAATCCTTCTTTCAGCCAAAGATACCTCCACCATTTCATTGTAACTATGTTTCCAAACCACTGATGAGCAAACTCGTGAGTAATTGTTGCATCTATCATTATATTCATATTCGCTGTCGTACGAGGAGTAAATAAAAGAGTATGTTCGCTAAAATGATATTAACCCATATATTATAAAAAATCACCCATTGCTAAAAATTCCTACACATAGGTAACAAGACCCCAATTTTCCATGGCAGTTGAGTCATAGTACCCACTCGGAATAGCTGCTTGGTCCATTTTATTTAATGAATAATTTACTTTAAAGTAAGTCTCAAGAGTTGGCAGAATTATTTTTGCCATTTTTAACCCATATTTTTCATGACCTTTATCGATAGGACCTGGTCGTGCAAGAATTCGATGAAAATTTTGATCCGAATCGGACAATAATCTCATTTCAGATACGATGAATGCTACTAAATATGTTGGCATCAATATGGTAGTTTCAAATTCGTCTTGGTATAAACCATTATTCAACTTTCTAAAAAAAAAAAAATTATTTACTAGTCTGTTTTTTTAAGAAAAATATTGGAATTTGTACTAAAGCGACAACCTTGAAATGTAAACCAATGAAATTGCTTTGAAGGTAGCCGCTATTACAATAACGAAATTTTTGTGATTGAAGTGCTATGCGTGTTGCCTAAACTGAACCGGGTAAAGTCATAAATAAGATAGATTTGAACAGAGTTAAATGTAATATCGAATAGACGTAGTTATTTAGTTATAAAATTTCGCTTTTTTGTGGTGAATGTTTAATATTATTACAAGATTAAGTACTATTTAAATTATCTGAAGTTTCCCGATGTAAATTAGACTTTGCAAACGACGCGCCACCCATATTATTCATATCTTAGATCGACTATAAAAAAAAACAATTTTTGTACCGGATATTATAATTATATTTATGTAATCCTGTTAGTCTACTTACTTTGATTTAATCAGTTTAGTATTTGCTATTGAATGGTAATTTGGTGGTCTGATGATGTAAATCTGAAATGTAGATCTAAATGCAGGTTCATCAAAACATGGAAACGCATATCTTGCATAAGTCGCCTCGAATTGGGTCATTGCAAATTTACTGAAAATTGTACAAAATTAAAAGTACGATAATTTAGAACCGAAACTGCAATAACTACAATTAATAATTTATTGTTGACCAATGAATGATGCAATCTCATAATCTCAAAATAAATTGCAAATGCACTTACCGTACTTCCTTATTTGTGTCGATATATTGAGCATAATAAAATCCCTCGTTGTTATTATTCAAAATTCCATAAAACTCTGGGATGAATAAATTATAAGTATTTGCCTGTATTTGTTTTTGCAAAGTAATGGTGTAAAATTGTTGTTCTTTTGTACCGCTAACACCAGCATTTTTAATACGTATATTTATACCATTCTTAGCAGTTAAATATAGTTTTTCTTTCGCTATATTTAAATTTTGTTGGTGTAGCGTTATATTAATAATTGGTGTTGTGACACGAATCACAATTTTTACGTATCCTGTAAACGTTTTATTATTAAATTCAGGAGTTATTTTTAACATGTAGTGTTGTGGAAAAACATTTTGGGGTAACTGGTAGGTTAGATCATCTGAACGTTTCGGTGCAATTTTAAAATTTATTTTCAAACTGCAGTGAGATACGCCTATAAAAAATAATGAAATCATTATTATTAAATTATTCATTTCTTCCAATATTCTTCGAGATAAATCAACCAAATATCAAGCTGACACTTTGGAATATGATCTGTCACACAAAACTCCATTTAGTGTACTTGATTGTTAAGGTAGTCTTATTAAAAAAATTTACAAAATAAAATAAATGATTTTCAATAACATTGGGATATTGGATTAATGGCTCTAATCTGAAGAAAACATGATCAGAAGTTGGACTTACCTCTCAGTAATTAAAGACTCGATGTATTCTTAAGTGCTGTACCACAAGAAAAAAGAAAAAACTCAGGATTGATAATTTCGAATTCTTCTTCTTCTTCAGACTTTTACGTTCCAATATTGAACATAGTCCTCCCCTTTATTTACGTTACGCGCCGTTCGCATCCATTTTCTTCCGGCTATCTCTCTTATGTCATCTGCCCAACTTTTGGGCGGTCGTCCGACACTTCTTTTACTGCATCTTGGTCTCCAATTTATAATTCTGGTCGACCATCTGCCATCTTCCGCTCTCATAACATGTCCAGCCCAACTCCATTTCTGTTTTGCTACCTTCTGTGTTATGTCCGCGATTCCCGTTTTTTCACGAATCCATTCTTTGCGTTTCCTATCACGTAGAGTTATGCCAAGCATTGTTCTGTCCATTGCTCTTTGTGTCACTGCCAAAACGATATCGTCGGCATAGCATAGATGGTTCAGTTTCTTGCCATCAATTATGCCATCATTCCAATTAGTATTAATGTTTTCCCTGTTTTCCCCATGTGAGGCGTCTATCTAGATGTATTCCAAGATATTTAGTGTGTTCACTTTGTGGCAATTGTTTCTCGTTTCAAAAGCTTTTCTTTAGATAATAATTATGTAAAAATATAATTAAGAAATTTAAACACATACTTTTTCAATACGAATATTGTCTGTGCAAATTTTATTAATAATTATGACTTTTTAATAAAATTTTTTTTTCTTTTTGGTGGCTAACTTTTTCTGGAGAGACGCAGTCTCAAAGACTCCCCTGACAGCCCGCCACTGTGGTAGGTATGAAATATTTGTATTGCAATGGTATTTTAGCAAAAAGCTATATTCCCAAGCATTCCGAAGTGCTCCAAACTTGCTATTGAAGGCGGGAGTAGAGACGGTCGTATCTCAGGGTGGACAAAAATGTAGGAAAGATAATTTATTTATCAACATAAAAATAATTGTCATTGAAAATCAGTTGCAAAATATCTGTTAATAAATTTGCGATTATACAACTCCGCATGGAAAATTTGGTGTAGAAAGTGTAATTTAACGATGACGAGATGTACTGTTAATGAAAAAGCAAATAGTCACAAGCTCCTTCTCGTTATCTTTAATTAAGTGTGAAAATGTGTTGTCTTTATGATATTACAAATTGTAAAATAAAAATTAATTTCTGTTTAAAATAAAATAAAGTATTTAAAGTTGCGTTTTCCTTATTAAATGAGACGCCACTGATTAAGTTTGTTCTCGTTGTGAATCTGTGTAAAGATTAGTTTCTTTTCTTACCACTTAGTTGTTTGCCTCCGAATATAACGCATCTGCTAGCTTCCGAATTTGTGAAGTTTTCCAAATTTTATCGTATTGCACCAATTTTCCTTCTGTGAATCTTTCATTAGCGTATTATTATTAATATTGAATTACACTACTACAATCAACGTTTTCAATCTTCTTTCTACCTTTTAAATTCGATTGGTAGTCGAGTTTTCCTAAATCGATCGTACGCCGATCTTCCAAACAAACTCAAAAACGTTAACCTTAAAAAATACGCACAAAAATCAAACTTCGACCTGATGTCTTAAAGGTCGGACGCACTCTGTCAAAATTGTTAACTTTTGAGATTGTTAATAACTAAAACATTCGTTTTTACACTTCCGGTGGCGCAAAATTCAAATTTAAACAGAATATAACATCTTTGTGTAAAGTACCTGTTTAAGTGACAATGTTTTCCATTTAGATTATCTTGCAACCTTTTAATATTATTACTCATTTAAAATTTCATTCCTCATTTTCAAATTTCTCGTACCTACAGGGTAACTGCAAATTTTAGTGACTTCTTTAAATTCACACAGAAATCGCTCGTCGCTCTCCCGTGTTTGAATGATCACAGTATATTTATATTTGTGTACGAAATTAACTGCATTACTCCGCTCTACGACCTACTAAACACAGTTGCAAAGGATGTTTACAAAAATAAATTACAAGGAAGAGAGCAACTTAAAATCCAACCTATAACATCAAAGAGTTATACAGCCATTGTTAAGGCTTTGGAGGGCAAAAAAGACAGAATTTCATATTTCAATATAATAAACATTATATTTTTAGATTAGAAAAAAGGTGACAAATAAGGCTGTGGTAATACCGAGAGAGATAAAATAGTGACTTTATATTATCACTAAGAATTTTACACATTCACTGAAAACAATGTAAGTTCTTAAAGTAAGACCTACTTTTACTAGTAATTTTAGAGAATCACTAAATCCCGTTAGTAAACCAAAATCATTGTACTATAAAAAATTAAAAAGATCGACATCAATATTTATTAATTTTATATTTAGCATTTTAATTAAAGAACAAACGAGTAGGTACATTATTTTTATAGACAGACAATTACAATTATAAAGGTGTAGAAAATAAAAGCAAATATGTTAGGAATTGTGCAGCATAAAATTCCGTCAGACCGAATTTGATAATTAATTTCTTTGTGAATATAATTTTGAAAGAATTGAGAAATTTGTTGCCTACGTATAAGATTCCGGGATATATCTAGTCGAGCATCATCGAGAATCATCAGAAATTGTGTATCTATATTTCTACCTTCTTTAAGTAACTCTATAAACTGAAATACAATCTTTCATTAAAAAAAAATCGGGAACTGTCACGTGTTCTATCCCACGATTTTAACTTTTTCCTATTGAAAATGGGTAAAAGGACACTTTTCTAAGCATACTAGAACAAAAATTTTGTTGGATTATAAATTAGTTCTCGAAAAAATTGAATTTGAAAAATTTAAATTTACATGTATTTTAGATACACCTTTTAACACGGCTGCATGATTAGCCGATTTTGTGTAAGGCAAAAAAATTTAAAAATATCCCTGAAAAATGACAGAACTCACCAAGGGTGGAACTCGAAGCCATAGAACTCGTCCGGGTGTCGACCGCAACTGATAACAATATTAAGAATATATCAAAGCACACGTACCGTCAACAAAATAAGACCGTCACCGACGAGACCGTAGCGTACCTCAACGTGAGACCGACCGTCACACATCGGGTATATCATATTACATTTGCCTGCTTTTCGTAATTTTAAAATGCCGTTATTTCGACAACTATTGTATAATCCAAAAAAATTTTTGTGTTAATATACTCAGAAAATTGTCCTCTTTCCAATTGTCAATAGGAAAATGTTCAATTCTTGGGATAGAACACATGACTCATAGAGTTCTGCACTTACTTCGTCAAGTTGTTCTTCGGTTGTCAAAAATGAAGTAATGGCGGTTAAAGTGAGTGCAATACTATTATTACCCAACCTATAAGTATAAAAAAATATAACAGATAACAATTTTTCAACGTAACGAATACTCACGAGATTAGCATAAGATTGAAATGTGCAGTCATGTAGTTTTTTGAGACATTTAAACCAACTAATCCTTTGTAACTAATCAAACGCACCACATCTTCAAGATGATACTTTCTTGATGGATTTAGAGAAGTATCTATCAATCTACAATGAAAGTATTAATTTCTACTTCCTCCAAAATATAATTAATTACTCCAGTAATAACGAAACATTTTCGGTACATCCTAATGATTCGAAAGCATTTGATTTGAAATCTTCATTGCTAGACGCTTCAAATTTCTCAAATAAATAATTCCAATCGTCTTCATCTCCCTGTCGAATAGCATTGCACATTATCTCTTCTTCTAAATCCACTTCAAGTGGTATATTATTTTGTCTCCACTGGTCAAAACTCTTCCGAGTATTATTTCTACATTCGGAATAATTAAATTTGCACATCCACTTTATAACTTCTATTCGGTGTAATTTATCAATTTGCGTATCAGTAACTCTGGGATTATCACCCAAACGTTCATAAGAACGTTTCAAACTTTGTATAACATAATTCTATAATTTATCCATATTTCAATATTTAAATAAAAATTTACCCAACTTACCTGAAAATTTGGTTCCACATTTGTACCACGAATAATTTTTTCAATATAAATAATATTACGTAGAAATACATAATCAGTAATATACTCATCTTCTAGATATAAATAACTGCTAACTTCTAATGGAATGGAAAAATCTAATTTACCCATTTTTGCCAAATTAAATGAATCGTCTATAATCTGCGCCCTATTCGATAAATGTACGTTTCGATCATTTTCTCTAAGCGCCTTTGCTATTAATTTCCAGTTTTCTACATCGTAATTTACACGATAATAGTCTGGCAAAATCAAAAACCAAGGTTTATAATCTTAAAGCATAATTTAGACCTTACACGCTTCCTGTTTATTTAATATCAACCAATCGTCACGTTTTAAATTTTTGATCACAATTGTTTTCTTTTTTTTCAGTAACCAATTACTGAATCGAGTGTCGTTAAAATTAGGTTTACTTTTAGACGCATAATTTATTGGGATATACCAAGTTGGTGAATCGGATTTGAAATCTTGGCTTTCAACGTAACTAGACTAAAATTAAGAGATGTAATTGTAATAATAATCAATATTAAAAAATTATGTATTACTTGTGTTAATTTAACGACGCGTACATTTATATCGTAGTGTCTCTCAACATATACTAAAGGATATCCTTTCTGTGAATCCCAAGTGGTCATTATATTATTTATGTTTAAATTTTTGGGAACCATTATGGCAAATTTGTTCAAAGATTTTTGTAAGTTTCGATACAAATCGCTAGGAGTGGCTGACTGAAACGCTCTATTAATCATCTTTTGGTTATCGGTTATCAATATCTAACTAAAAACTACATATAAATACAATAAAGCTATACCTGTCTCGAAGGAAATTCGTAAGACCACGTTGAAAATTTTTTGGAGTCATAATAGTTTCTATCATGTGAATAACACAAGCAGCTGTAAATAATTGTTTAAATTTCGCACTGTATTAAATTGATAAAAATTTAATCCATTGAAGAAATGAATTACCTTTTTTAGATGAAATATCATCATATAGCATTTGAATTTCATATGGTGTTCCAGCATCTTGATTCATATCTCGCATTTTATTAGAACTATCAATTTCTAAAACTTCTTGTTTATCTCTCACGATAAATTGTTCCATTGTTCTCCATTCCGGCTTAATCTGTAATAGAAAATAACTTAAAAAAGTTAGAATTTTTTAAGTATTTTTGTGGTATTTAGTAGCATGTGATGTTAAATTAATCAAACTTAACAAAATGTTAAAATAATAAATTATTTAACTATTAAGTAAATAATACATACTACGAAGAAACATAATATTTAACGAAACCGAAATGACAATAATTCACATTTAACGGGGTTGAACTTAGAATATTTGAATAAACAAGAAAATAAAATTCTGAAAAAATTACGCTGTAGAAATGGTAAAAATTACTTAAAAATAAAAACAAAAAATCTGTAACATAATAATAAAGGCCTCTATTTCTCTCCTCGGTCATGTATAAAAGTGAAAATAGCAAGTGAGAGCAAATATACCAAACAAAATTGAAAAAATTTTTTTACAAGATTAAAAGATCAAGAAATTAATCAAACTTTAAATGTTGCGCTTGCCAAATTTTCAGTTTCGTTAAATATTATGTTTCTTCGTAGTATGTATTATTTACTTAATAGTTAAAAATTTTATTATTTTAACATTTTGTTAAGTTTGATTATTTTAATCTGTTAGTTTAACAAGAAAATGAGCATAAAATTTACAATATATTGTTCTTACTTACTTTATCAATTATTTTACTCTCGAGAAAAGTTGCAAATCCTTCTTTCAGCCAGAGATACCTCCACCATTTTATTGAAACCAAATTTCCAAACCAATTGGTTGCGTAAATTCATGCGTAATTAGTGTATCCATATACATTTGCTTTTTGGTTGAAGTTCGAGAAGTTACCAAAAAACCAGTTTCTCTAAAATTATATCAAGTAATATATTTTAAATTATATAACTCTATGAGAAAATCCAACCTATACATAACAAGACCCCAATTTTCTGAGGCACCTGATGAAAGAAACTCATTTGGAATAGCAGCTTGATCCATTTTAGATAATGAATAATTAACATTGAAATAGGTTTCGAGAGTTTGCAGAGTTTTGACACCAAATTTCAGAGAATCTTGTTCGTAATTTTTATTCACCGCTTCTGGTCGTGCAAGAATTCGATGAAAATTGTTATCTGGGCTTGATGATAATTTCATTTCAGATACAATGTATGCTAGTGAATAGGTTGGCATGGATACGGTAAGTTCAAATTCATCTTCGTATAAATTACTACTTAACATTCTTAAAAAAATAATAAAAAACAGGTTTATATAATTTTCAAACGAATTAATCATTTATTTTATAAAAAAAATAGTTATTGGCAAATCCCTGTGCTTCTCATTCTATTGGAAAAGAAAAAAATGGTTTACACAATAAAAATGCAAGAATACAATAAAAATAAAAAATAAAGAAAAACAACAAATTGATTTGGTTCTGTAGTGGGCGTAAGGACAGACTGGGAAGAGAATTCCGTCAAATGCCAGATGCTTACACAGAATATGCGTACCAAAATAATATGACAAAACACGAATTGAGGTAAAATGATGATATCAGACCACTTTACTATAAAATATTGTCGTGTTTTGAAACGCTAAAAACGTTAAAAATATTTATTTATAAAAACTGTAAATTGGTAAACACTGTACATAAAAATTAAGTTATAAAAGAAGGTGGGGAGCGTGAAAGTAGAAAGGGCTTGAAGGTTGTCCAAGACACTTAGGTAGAGACGGCCTTTGCGTCGACTTGACCAGCGGATGATCATTATTTCCGCAATGCTAAGTAAAAATTTTAAAAATGTTTGATTGTTTTAAAAACAAAAGTGATTAAATTTGGGTTCATGGTTGTTTTTATTTTGTCTTAATAAGTGCAAGTGCTTTTAATGAAATTGAAGAAAATAAAGAAATTATTGTGAAAATTTGGTCGTTGTGTGAAGGATCACAAACAAAATTGTTCGATAGACGCCGGCAGATGTGGAAACCATATGCGACGGCAACGACCATACCACATTGCAAGGTAATAGAATTTAACGACAAAACTTCAACTACAAGGGTCTCAAGTTAAAAAAATAAATAATAAGTGAACCCTGGCGAGATATTTTAGATTAAGAAAAATTTTATAAATTTGTATATCCGGAGTCATTGCAATATATTACAGGCTTTAACATAGCATTGAAGTGTAGTCATCACGATGGTATCCAATGCTCTTGGAATTGAGTTAAGTGGCTTAACTTCAGAACAAAGCCAAGCTTGGAAATCCTGATTTCTTTTGGTTGAAAAGTTCACAACCTTTAAAGCTAAACATACAGCCCAAAGAATATCACGACTACACTAGCAGAACTGTAGTCACATTTTTCCTTTGATATTTATTCTACTTACATTGATTTTATCAGCCAGGATCCAGCGCGTTTTTCGAACTCTACGCATCGAAATTAGTCGATTTCGTCGATAAAAACACCACTGAATATTTTCACGGTTTTTGAAAAAAACCTAAGGTTAACCCCTTTGAATTTTTTTGACCCCAAAAAGTGAAAGTCTCAAATCGGATGCTTTTTCGATATTTTCTTGTATACTTTGAGCAGAAAATTCGATTGGCGCAGACAGATTCATCGTAAGTATGATATTTTAAATTTTATCTGGCTTGAAAGTAAGCAAATGCGATGCTAATCTGAGCCTCCTTTACTTCGCATTTTGAGACGGATTAAAGTGTTTGCGCCAGGATCCAGCGCGTTTTTCGAACTCTACGCATCGAAATTAGTCGATTTCGTCGATAAAAACACCACTGAATATTTTCACGGTTTTTGAAAAAAACCTAAGGTTAACCCCTCTGAATTTTTTTGACCTCAAAAAGTGAAAGTCTCAAATCGGATGCTTTTTCGATATTTTTTTGTATACTTTGAGCAGAAAATTCGATTGGCGCAGACAGATTCATCGTAAGTATGATATTTTAAATTTTATCTGGCTTGAAAGTAAGCAAATGCGATGCAAATCTGAGCCTCCTTTACTTCGCATTTTGAGACGGATTAAAGTGTTTGCGCCAGGATCCAGCGCGTTTTTCGAACTCTACGCATCGAAATTAGTCGATTTCGTCGATAAAAACACCACTGAATATTTTCACGGTTTTTGAAAAAAACCTAAGGTTAACCCCTTTGAATTTTTTTGACCCCAAAAAGTGAAAGTCTCAAATCGGATGCTTTTTCGATATTTTCTTGTATACTTTGAACAGAAAATTTGATTGGCGCAGACAGATTCATCGTAAGTATGATATTTTAAATTTTATCTGGCTTGAAAGTAAGCAAATGCGATGCAAATCTGAGCTTCCTTTACTTCGCATTTTGAGACGGATTAAAGTGTTTGCGCCAGAATTCAGCGCGTTTTTCGAACTCTACGCATCGAAATTAGTCGATTTCGTCGATAAAAACACCACTGAATATTTTCACGGTTTTTGAAAAAAACCTAAGATTAACCCCTTTGAATTTTTTTGACCCCAAAAAGTGAAAGTCTCAAATCGGATGCTTTTTCGATATTTTCTTGTATACTTTGAGCAGAAAATTCGATTGGCGCAGACAGATTCATCGTAAGTATGATATTTTAAATTTTATCTGGCTTGAAAGTAAGCAAATGCGATGCAAATCTGAGCCTCCTTTACTTCGCATTTTGAGACGGATTAAAGTGTTTGCGCCAGGATCCAGCGCGTTTTTCGAACTCTACGCATCGAAATTAGTCGATTTCGTCGATAAAAACACCACTGAATATTTTCACGGTTTTTGAAAAAAATCGAAGGTTAACCCCTTTGAATTTTTTTGACCCCAAAAAGTGAAAGTCTCAAATCGGATGCTTTTTCGATATTTTCTTGTATACTTTGAGCAGAAAATTCGATTGGCGCAGACAGATTCTTCGTAAGTATGATATTTTAAATTTTATCTGGCTTGAAAGTAAGCAAATGCGATGCAAATCTGAGCCTCCTTTACTTCGCATTTTGAGACGGATTAAAGTGTTTGCGCCAGGATCCAGCGCGTTTTTCGACCTCTACGCATCGAAATTAGTCGATTTCGTCGATAAAAACACCACTGCATATTTTCACGGTTTTTGAAAAAAATCGAAGGTTAACCCCTTTGAATTTTTTTGACCCCAAAAAGTGAAAGTCTCAAATCGGATGCTTTTTCGATATTTTCTTGTATACTTTGAGCAGAAAATTCGATTGGCGCAGACAGATTCATCGTAAGTATGATATTTTAAATTTTATCTGGCTTGAAAGTAAGCAAATGCGATGCAAATCTGAGCCTCCTTTACTTCGCATTTTGAGACGGATTAAAGTGTTTGCGCCATGATCCAGCGCGTTTTTCGAACTCTACGCATCGAAATTAGTCGATTTCGTCTATAAAAACACCACTGAATATTTTCACGGTTTTTGAAAAAAACCTAAGGTTAACCCCTTTGAATTTTTTTGACCCCAAAAAGTGAAAGTCTCAAATCGGATGCTTT
Organism: Cantharis rustica; assembly: GCA_911387805.1. NCBI lineage: Eukaryota > Metazoa > Arthropoda > Insecta > Coleoptera > Cantharidae > Cantharis > Cantharis rustica. The sequence continues at coordinate 25,548,965 of OU426877.1, read as the reverse complement.
TTCGATATTTTCTTGTATACTTTGAGCAGAAAATTCGATTGGCGCAGACAGATTCATCGTAAGTATGATATTTTAAATTTTATCTGGCTTGAAAGTAAGCAAATGCGATGCAAATCTGAGCCTCCTTTACTTCGCATTTTGAGACGGATTAAAGTGTTTGCGCTAGGATCCAGCGCGTTTTTCGAACTCTACGCATCGAAATTAGTCGATTTCGTCGATAAAAACACCACTGAATATTTTCACGGTTTTTGAAAAAAACCTAAGGTTAACCCCTTTGAATTTTTTTGACCCCAAAAAGTGAAAGTCTCAAATCGGATGCTTTTTCGATATTTTCTTGTATACTTTGAGCAGAAAATTCGATTGGCGCAGACAGATTCATCGTAAGTATGATATTTTAAATTTTATCTGGCTTGAAAGTAAGCAAATGCGATGCAAATCTGAGCCTCCTTTACTTCGCATTTTGAGACGGATTAAAGTGTTTGCGCCAGGATCCAGCGCGTTTTTCGAACTCTACGCATCGAAATTAGTCGATTTCGTCGATAAAAACACCACTGAATATTTTCACGGTTTTTGAAAAAAAACTAAGGTTAACCCCTTTGAATTTTTTTGACCCCAAAAAGTGAAAGTCTCAAATCGGATGCTTTTTCGATATTTTCTTGTATACTTTGAGCAGAAAATTCGATTGGCGCAGACAGATTCATCGTAAGTATGATATCTTAAATTTTATCTGGCTTGAAAGTAAGCAAATGCGATGCAAATCTGAGCATCCTTTACTTCGCATTTTGAGACGGATTAAAGTGTTTGCGCCAGGATCCAGCGCGTTTTTCGAACTCTACGCATCGAAATTAGTCGATTTCGTCGATAAAAACACCACTGAATATTTTCACGGTTTTTGAAAAAAACCTAAGGTTAACCCCTTTGAATTTTTTTGACCCCAAAAAGTGAAAGTCTCAAATCGGATGCTTTTTCGATATTTTCTTGTATACTTTGAGCAGAAAATTCGATTGGCGCAGACAGATTCATCGTAAGTATGATATTTTAAGTTTTATCTGGCTTGAAAGTAAGCAAATGCGATGCAAATCTGAGCCTCCTTTACTTCGCATTTTGAGACGGATTAAAGTGTTTGCGCCAGGATCCAGCGAGTTTTTCGAACTCTACGCATCGAAATTAGTCGATTTCGTCGATAAAAACACCACTGAATATTTTCACGGTTTTTGAAAAAAACCTAAGGTTAACCCCTTTGAATTTTTTTGACCCCAAAAAGTGAAAGTCTCAAATCGGATGCTTTTTCGATATTTTCTTGTATACTTTGAGCACAAAATTCGATTGGCGCAGACAGATTCATCGTAAGTATGATATTTTAAATTTTATCTGGCTTGAAAGTAAGCAAATGCGATGCAAATCTGAGCCTCCTTTACTTCGCATTTTGAGACGGATGAAAGTGTTGGCGCCAGGATCCAGCGCGTTTTTCGAACTCTACGCATCGAAATTAGTCGATTTCGTCGATAAAAACACCACTGAATATTTTCACGGTTTTTGAAAAAACCTAAGGTTAACCCCTTTGAATTTTTTTGACCCCAAAAAGTGAAAGTCTCAAATCGGATGCTTTTTCGATATTTTCTTGTATACTTTGAGCAGAAAATTCGATTGGCGCAGACAGATTCATCGTAAGTATGATATTTTAAATTTTATCTGGCTTGAAAGTAAGCAAATGCGATGCAAATCTGAGCCTCCTTTACTTCGCATTTTGAGACGGATTAAAGTGTTTGCGCCAGGATCCAGCGCGTTTTTCGAACTCTACGCATCAAGATTAGTCGATTTCGTCGATAAAAACACCACTGAATATTTTCACGGTTTTTGAAAAAAACCTAAGGTTAACCCATTTGAATTTTTTTGACCCCAAAAATTGAAAGTCTCAAATCGGATGCTTTTTCCATATTTTCTTGTATACTTTGAGCAGAAAATTCGATTGGCGCAGACAGATTCATCGTAAGTATGATATTTTAAATATTATCTGGCTTGAAAGTAAGCAAATGCGATGCAAATCTGAGCCTCCTTTACTTCGCATTTTGAGACGGATTAAAGTGTTTGCGCCAGGATACAGCGCGTTTTTCGAACTCTACGCATCGAAATTAGTCGATTTCGTCGATAAAAACACCACTGAATATTTTCACGGTTTTTGAAGAAAACCTAAGGTTAACCCCTTTGAATTTTTTTGACCCCAAAAAGTGAAAGTCTCAAATCGGATGCTTTTTCGATATTTTCTTGTATACTTTGAGCAGAAAATTCGATTGGCGCAGACAGATTCATCGTAAGTATGATATTTTAAATTTTATCTGGCTTGAAAGTAAGCAAATGCGATGCAAATCTGAGCCTCCTTTACTTCGCATTTTGAGACGGATTAAAGTGTTTGCGCCAGGATCCACCGCGTTTTTGGAACTCTACGCATCGAAATTAGTCGATTTCGTCGATAAAAACACCACTGAATATTTTCACGGTTTTTGAAAAAAACCTAAGGTTAACCCCTTTGAATTTTTTTGACCCCAAAAAGTGAAAGTCTCAAATCGGATGCTTTTTCGATATTTTCTTGTATACTTTGAGCAGAAAATTCGATTGGCGCAGACAGATTCATCGTAAGTATGATATTTTAAATTTTATCTAGCTTGAAAGTAAGCAAATGCGATGCAAATCTGATCCTCCTTTACTTCGCATTTTGAGACGGATTAAAGTGTTTGCGCCGGGATCCAGCGCGTTTTTCGAACTCTACGCATCGAAATTAGTCGATTTCGTCGATAAAAACACCACTGAATATTTTCACGGTTTTTGAAAAAAACCTAAGGTCAACCCCTTTGAATTTTTTTGACCCCAAAAAGTGAAAGTCTCAAATCGGATGCTTTTTCGATATTTTCTTGTATACTTTGAGCAGAAAATTTGATTGGCGCAGACAGATTCATCGTAAGTATGATATTTTAAATTTTATCTGGCTTGAAAGTAAGCAAATGCGATGCAAATCTGAGCCTCCTTTACTTCGCATTTTGAGACGGATTAAAGTGTTTGCGCCAGGATCCAGCGCGTTTTTCGAACTCTACGCATCGAAATTAGTCGATTTCGTCGATAAAAACACCACTGAATATTTTCACGGTTTTTGAAAAAAACCTAACGTTAACCCCTTTGAATTTTTTTGACCCCAAAAAGTGAAAGTCTCAAATCGGATGCTTTTTCGATATTTTCTTGTATACTTTGAGCAGAAAATTCGATTGGCGCAGACAGATTCATCGTAAGTATGATATTTTAAATTTTATCTGGCTTGAAAGTAAGCAAATGCGATGCAAATCTGAGCCCCCTTTACTTCGCATTTTGAGACGGATTAAAGTGTTTGCGCCAGGATCCAGCGCGTTTTTCGAACTCTACGCATCGAGATTAGTCGATTTCGTCGATAAAAATACCACTGAATATTTTCACGGTTTTTGAAAAAAACCTAAGGTTAACCCATTTGAATTTTTTTGACCCCAAAAATTGAAAGTCTCAAATCGGATGCTTTTTCGATATTTTCTTGTATACTTTGAGCAGAAAATTCGATTGGCGCAGACAGATTCATCGTAAGTATGATATTTTAAATTTTATCTGGCTTGAAAGTAAGCAAATGCGATGCAAATCTGAGCCTCCTTTACTTCGCATTTTGATACGGATTAAAGTGTTTGCGCCAGGATCCAGCGCGTTTTTCGAACTCTACGCATCGAAATTAGTCGATTTCGTCGATAAAAACGCCACTGAATATTTTCACGGTTTTTGAAAAAAACCTAAGGTTAACCCCTTTGAATTTTTTTGACCGCAAAAAGTGAAAGTCTCAAATCGGATGCTTTTTCGATATTTTCTTGTATACTTTGAGCAGAAAATTCGATTGGCGCAGACAGATTCATCGTAAGTATGATATTTTAAATTTTATCTGGCTTGAAAGTAAGCAAATGCGATGCAAATCTGAGCCTCCTTTACTTCGCATTTTGAGACGGATTAAAGTGTTTGCGCCAGGATCCAGCGCGTTTTTCGAACTCTACGCATCGAAATTAGTCGATTTCGTCGATAAAAACACCACGGAATATTTTCACGGTTTTTGAAAAAAACCTAAGGTTAACCCCTTTGAATTTATTTGACCCCAAAAAGTGAAAGTCTCAAATCGGATGCTTTTTCGATATTTTCTTGTATACTTTGAGCAGAAAATTCGATTGGCGCAGACAGATTACTCGTAAGTATGATATTTTAAATTTTATCTGGCTTGAAAGTAAGCAAATGCGATGCAAATCTGAGCCTCCTTTACTTCGCATTTTGAGACGGATTAAAGTGTTTGCGCCAGGATCCAGCTCGTTTTTCGAACTCTACGCATCGAAATTAGTCAATTTCGTCGATAAAAACACCACTGAATATTTTCACGGTTTTTGAAAAAAACCTAAGGTTAACTCCTTTGAATTTATTTGACCCCAAAAAGTGAAAGTCTCAAATCGGATGCTTTTTCGATATTTTCTTGTATACTTTGAGCAGAAAATTCGATTGGCGCAGACAGATTCATCGTAAGTATGATATTTTAAATTTTATCTGGCTTGAAAGTAAGCAAATGCGATGCAAATCTGAGCCTCCTTTACTTCGCATTTTGAGACGGATTAAAGTGTTTGCGCCAGGATCCAGCGCGTTTTTCGAACTCTACGCATCGAAATTAGTCGATTTCGTCGATAAAAACACCACTGAATATTTTCACGGTTTTTGAAAAAAACCTAAGGTTAACCCCTTTGAATTTTTTTGACCCCAAAAAGTGAAAGTCTCAAATCGGATGCTTTTTCGATATTTTCTTGTATACTTTGAGCAGAAAATTCGATTGGCGCAGACAGATTCATCGTAAGTATGATATTTTAAATTTTATCTGGCTTGAAAGTAAGCAAATGCGATGCAAATCTGAGCCTCCTTTACTTCGCATTTTGAGACAGATTAAAGTGTTTGCGCCAGGATCCAGCGCGTTTTTCGAACTCTACGCATCGAAATTAGTCGATTTCGTCGATAAAAACACCACTGAATATTTTCACGGTTTTTGAAAAAAACCTAAGGTTAACCCCTTTGAATTTATTTGACCCCAAAATGTGAAAGTCTCAAATCGGATGCTTTTTCGATATTTTCTTGTATACTTTGAGCAGAAAATTCGATTGGCGCAGACAGATTCATCGTAAGTATGATATTTTAAATTTTATCTGGCTTGAAAGTAAGCAAATGCGATGCAAATCTGAGCCTCCTTTACTTCGCATTTTGAGACGGATTAAAGTGTTTGCGCCAGGATCCAGCGCGTTTTTCGAACTCTACGCATCGAAATTAGTCGATTTCGTCGATAAAAACACCACTGAATATTTTCACGGTTTTTGAAGAAAACCTAAGGTTAACCCCTTTGAATTTTTTTGACCCCAAAAAGTGAAAGTCTCAAATCGGATGCTTTTTCGATATTTTCGTGTATACTTTGAGCAGAAAATTCGATTGGGGCAGACAGATTCATCGTAAGTATGATATTTTAAATTTTATCTGGCTTGAAAGTAAGCAAATGCGATGCAAATCTGAGCCTCCTTTACTTCGCATTTTGATACGGATTAAAGTGTTTGCGCCAGGATCCAGCGCGTTTTTCGAACTCTACGCATCGAAATTAGTCGATTTCGTCGATAAAAACGCCACTGAATATTTTCACGGTTTTTGAAAAAAACCTAAGGTTAACCCCTTTGAATTTTTTTGACCGCAAAAAGTGAAAGTCTCAAATCGGATGCTTTTTCGATATTTTCTTGTATACTTTGAGCAGAAAATTCGATTGGCGCAGACAGATTCATCGTAAGTATGATATTTTAAATTTTATCTGGCTTGAAAGTAAGCAAATGCGATGCAAATCTGAGCCTCCTTTACTTCGCATTTTGAGACGGATTAAAGTGTTTGCGCCAGGATCCAGCGCGTTTTTCGAACTCTACGCATCGAAATTAGTCGATTTCGTCGATAAAAACACCACGGAATATTTTCACAGTTTTTGAAAAAAACCTAAGGTTAACCCCTTTGAATTTATTTGACCCCAAAAAGTGAAAGTCTCAAATCGGATGCTTTTTCGATATTTTCTTGTATACTTTGAGCAGAAAATTCGATTGGCGCAGACAGATTCATCGTAAGTATGATATTTTAAATTTTATCTGGCTTGAAAGTAAGCAAATGCGATGCAAATCTGAGCCTCCTTTACTTCGCATTTTGAGACGGATTAAAGTGTTTGCGCCAGGATCCAGCTCGTTTTTCAGACTCTACGCATCGAAATTAGTCAATTTCGTCGATAAAAACACCACTGAATATTTTCACGGTTTTTGAAAAAAACCTACGGTTAACTCCTTTGAATTTATTTGACCCCAAAAAGTGAAAGTCTCAAATCGGATGCTTTTTCGATATTTTCTTGTATACTTTGAGCAGAAAATTCGATTGGCGCAGACAGATTCATCGTAAGTATGATATTTTAAATTTTATCTGGCTTGAAAGTAAGCAAATGCGATGCAAATCTGAGCCTCCTTTACTTCGCATTTTGAGACGGATTAAAGTGTTTGCGCCAGGATCCAGCGCGTTTTTCGAACTCTACGCATCGAAATTAGTCATTTCGTCGATAAAAACACCACTGAATATTTTCACGGTTTTTGAAAAAAACCTAAGGTTAACTCCTTTGAATTTATTTGACCCCAAAAAGTGAAAGTCTCAAATCGGATGCTTTTTCGATATTTTCTTGTATACTTTGAGCAGAAAATTCGATTGGCGCAGACAGATTCATCGTAAGTATGATATTTTAAATTTTATCTGGCTTGAAAGTAGCAAATGCGATGCAAATCTGAGCCTCCTTTACTTCGCATTTTGAGACGGATTAAAGTGTTTGCGCCAGGATCCAGCGCGTTTTTCGAACTCTACGCATCGAAATTAGTCGATTTGGTCGATGAAAACACCACTGAATATTTTCACGGTTTTTGAAAAAAACCTAAGGTTAACCCCTTTGAATTTTTTTGACCCCAAAAAGTGAAAGTCTCAAATCGGATGCTTTTTCGATATTTTCCTGTATACTTTGAGCAGAAAATTCGATTATCGCAGACAGATTCATCGTAAGTATGATATTTTAAATTTTATCTGGCTTGAAAGTAAGCAAATGCGATGCAAATCTGAGCCTCCATTACTTCGCATTTTGAGACGGATTAAAGTGTTTGCGCCAGGATCCAGCGCGTTTTTCGAACTCTACGCATCGAAATTTGTCGATTTCGTCGATAAAAACACCACTGAATATTTTCACGGTTTTTGAAAAAAACCTAAGGTTAACCCCTTTGAATTTTTTTGACCCCAAAAAGTGAAAGTCTCAAATCGGATGCTTTTTCGATATTTTCTTGTATACTTTGAGCAGAAAATTCGATTGGCGCAGACAGATTCATCGTAAGTATGATATTTTAAATTTTATCTGGCTTGAAAGTAAGCAAATGCGATGCAAATCTGAGCCCCCATTACTTCGCATTTTGAGACGGATTAAAGTGTTTGCGCCAGGATCCAGCGCGTTTTTCGAACTCTACGCATCGAAATTAGTCGATTTCGTCGATAAAAACACCACTGAATATTTTCACGGTTTTTGAAAAAAACCTAAGGTTAACCCCTTTGAATTTTTTTGACCCCAAAAAGTGAAAGTCTCAAATCGGATGCTTTTTCGATATTTTCTTGTATACTTTGAGCAGAAAATTCGATTGGCGCAGACAGATTCATCGTAAGTATGATATTTTAAATTTTATCTGGCTTGAAAGTAAGCAAATGCGATGCAAATCTGAGCCTCCTTTACTTCGCATTTTGAGACAGATTAAAGTGTTTGCGCCAGGATCCAGCGCGTTTTTCGAACTCTACGCATCGAAATTAGTCGATTTCGTCGATAAAAACACCACTGAATATTTTCACGGTTTTTGAAAAAAACCTAAGGTTAACCCCTTTGAATTTATTTGACCCCAAAAAGTGAAAGTCTCAAATCGGATGCTTTTTCGATATTTTCTTGTATACTTTGAGCAGAAAATTCGATTGGCGCAGACAGATTCATCGTAAGTATGATATTTTAAATTTTATCTGGCTTGAAAGTAAGCAAATGCGATGCAAATCTGAGCCTCCTTTACTTCGCATTTTGAGACGGATTAAAGTGTTTGCGCCAGGATCCAGCGCGTTTCTCGAACTCTACGCATCGAAATTAGTCGATTTCGTCGATAAAAACACCACAGAATATTTTCACGGTTTTTGAAAAAAACCTAAGGTTAACCCCTTTGAATTTTTTTGACCCCAAAAAGTGAAAGTCTCAAATCGGATGCTTTTTCGATATTTTCTTGTATACTTTGAGCAGAAAATTCGATTGGCGCAGACAGATTCATCGTAAGTATGATATTTTAAATTTTATCTGGCTTGAAAGTAGCAAATGCGATGCAAATCTGAGCCTCCTTTACTTCGCATTTTGAGACGGATTAAAGTGTTTGCGCCAGGATCCAGCGCGTTTTTCGAACTCTACGCATCGAAATTAGTCGATTTGGTCGATGAAAACACCACTGAAGTTTTTCACGGTTTTTGAAAAAAACCTAAGGTTAACCCCTTTGAATTTTTTTGACCCCAAAAAGTGAAAGTCTCAAATCGGATGCTTTTTCGATATTTTCCTGTATACTTTGAGCAGAAAATTCGATTGGCGCAGACAGATTCATCGTAAGTATGATATTTTAAATTTTATCTGGCTTGAAAGTAAGCAAATGCGATGCAAATCTGAGCCTCCATTACTTCGCATTTTGAGACGGATTAAAGTGTTTGCGCCAGGATCCAGCGCGTTTTTCGAACTCTACGCATCGAAATTAGTCGATTTCGTCGATAAAAACACCACTGAATATTTTCACGGTTTTTGAAAAAAACCTAAGGTTAACCCCTTTGAATTTTTTTGACCCCAAAAAGTGAAAGTCTCAAATCGGATGCTTTTTCGATATTTTCTTGTATACTTTGAGCAGAAAATTCGATTGGCGCAGACAGATTCATCGTAAGTATGATATTTTAAATTTTATCTGGCTTGAAAGTAAGCAAATGCGATGCAAATCTGAGCCCCTATTACTTCGCATTTTGAGACGGATTAAAGTGTTTGCGCCAGGATCCAGCGCGTTTTTCGAACTCTACGCATCGAAATTAGTCGATTTCGTCGATAAAAACACCACTGAATATTTTCACGGTTTTTGAAAAAAACCTAAGGTTAACCCCTTTGAATTTTTTTGACCCCAAAAAGTGAAAGTCTCAAATCGGATGCTTTTTCGATATTTTCTTGTATACTTTGAGCAGAAAATTCGATTGGCGCAGACAGATTCATCGTAAGTATGATATTTTAAATTTTATCTGGCTTGAAAGTAAGCAAATGCGATGCAAATCTGAGCCTCCTTTACTTCGCATTTTGAGACGGATTAAAGTGTTTGCGCCAGGATCCAGCGCGTTTTTCGAACTCTACGCATCGAAATTAGTCGATTTCGTCGATAAAAACACCACTGAATATTTTCACGGTTTTTGAAAAAAACCTAAGGTTAACCCCTTTGAATTTTTTTGACCCCAAAAAGTGAAAGTCTCAAATCGGATGCTTTTTCGATATTTTCTTGTATACTTTGAGCAGAAAATTCGATTGGCGCAGACAGATTCATCGTAAGTATGATATTTTAAATTTTATCTGGCTTGAAAGTAAGCAAATGCGATGCAAATCTGAGCCCCCATTACTTCGCATTTTGAGACGGATTAAAGTGTTTGCGCCAGGATCCAGCGCGTTTTTCGAACTCTACGCATCGAAATTAGTCGATTTCGTCGATAAAAACACCACTGAATATTTTCACGGTTTTTGAAAAAAACCTAAGGTTAACCCCTTTGAATTTTTTTGACCCCAAAAAGTGAAAGTCTCAAATCGGATGCTTTTTCGATATTTTCTTGTATACTTTGAGCAGAAAAGTCGATTGGCGCAGACAGATTCATCGTAAGTATGATATTTTAAATTTTATCTGGCTTGAAAGTAAGCAAATGCGATGCAAATCTGAGCCTTCTTTACTTCGCATTTTGAGACGGATTAAAGTGTTTGCGCCAAGATCCAGCGCGTTTTTCGAACTCTACGCATCGAAATTAGTCAATTTCGTCGATAAAAACACCACTGAATATTTTCACGGTTTTTGAAAAAAACCTAAGGTTAACCCCTTTGAATTTATTTGACCCCAAAAAGTGAAAGTCTCAAATCGGATGCTTTTTCGATATTTTCTTGTATACTTTGAGCAGAAAATTCGATTGGCGCAGACAGATTCATCGTAAGTATGATATTTTAAATTTTATCTGGCTTGAAAGTAAGCAAATGCGATGCAAATCTGAGCCTTCTTTACTTCGCATTTTGAGACGGATTAAAGTGTTTGCGCCAAGATCCAGCGCGTTTTTCGAACTCTACGCATCGAAATTAGTCAATTTCGTCGATAAAAACACCACTGAATATTTTCACGGTTTTTGAAAAAAACCTAAGGTTAACCCCTTTGAATTTATTTGACCCCAAAAAGTGAAAGTCTCAAATCGGATGCTTTTTCGATATTTTCTTGTATACTTTGAGCAGAAAATTCGATTGGCGCAGACAGATTCATCGTAAGTATGATATTTTAAATTTTATCTGGCTTGAAAGTAAGCAAATGCGATGCAAATCTGAGCCTCCTTTACTTCGCATTTTGAGACGGATTAAAGTGTTTGCGCCAGGATCCAGCGCGTTTTTCGAACTCTACGCATCGAAATTAGTCGATTTCGTCGATAAAAACACCACTGAATATTTTCACGGTTTTTGAAAAAAACCTAAGGTTAACCCCTTTGAATTTTTTTGACCCCAAAAAGTGAAAGTCTCAAATCGGATGCTTTTTCGATATTTTCTTGTATACTTTGAGCAGAAAATTCGATTGGCGCAGACAGATTCATCGTAAGTATGATATTTTAAATTTTATCTGGCTTGAAAGTAGCAAATGCGATGCAAATCTGAGCCTCCTTTACTTCGCATTTTGAGACGGATTAAAGTGTTTGCGCCAGGATCCAGCGCGTTTTTCGAACTCTACGCATCGAAATTAGTCGATTTGGTCGATGAAAACACCACTGAATATTTTCACGGTTTTTGAAAAAAACCTAAGGTTAACCCCTTTGAATTTTTTTGACCCCAAAAAGTGAAAGTCTCAAATCGGATGCTTTTTCGATATTTTCCTGTATACTTTGAGCAGAAAATTCGATTGGCGCAGACAGATTCATCGTAAGTATGATATTTTAAATTTTATCTGGCTTGAAAGTAAGCAAATGCGATGCAAATCTGAGCCTCCATTACTTCGCATTTTGAGACGGATTAAAGTGTTTGCGCCAGGATCCAGCGCGTTTTTCGAACTCTACGCATCGAAATTAGTCGATTTCGTCGATAAAAACACCACTGAATATTTTCACGGTTTTTGAAAAAAACCTAAGGTTAACCCCTTTGAATTTTTTTGACCCCAAAAAGTGAAAGTCTCAAATCGGATGCTTTTTCGATATTTTCTTGTATACTTTGAACAGAAAATTCGATTGGCGCAGACAGATTCTTCGTAAGTATGATATTTTAAATTTTATCTGGCTTGAAAGTAAGCAAATGCGATGCAAATCTGAGCCCCCATTACTTCGCATTTTGAGACGGATTAAAGTGTTTGCGCCAGGATCCAGCGCGTTTTTCGAACTCTACGCATCGAAATTAGTCGATTTCGTCGATAAAAACACCACTGAATATTTTCACGGTTTTTGAAAAAAACCTAAGGTTAACCCCTTTGAATTTTTTTGACCCCAAAAAGTGAAAGTCTCAAATCGGATGCTTTTTCGATATTTTCTTGTATACTTTGAGCAGAAAATTCGATTGGCGCAGACAGATTCATCGTAAGTATGATATTTTAAATTTTATCTGGCTTGAAAGTAAGCAAATGCGATGCAAATCTGAGCCTCCTTTACTTCGCATTTTGAGACGGATTAAAGTGTTTGCGCCAGGATCCAGCGCGTTTTTCGAACTCTACGCATCGAAATTAGTCGATTTCGTCGATAAAAACACCACTGAATATTTTCACGGTTTTTGAAAAAAACCTAAGGTTAACCCCTTTGAATTTATTTGACCCCAAAAAGTGAAAGTCTCAAATCGGATGCTTTTTCGATATTTTCTTGTATACTTTGAGCAGAAAATTCGATTGGCGCAGACAGATTCATCGTAAGTATGATATTTTAAATTTTATCTGGCTTGAAAGTAAGCAAATGCGATGCAAATCTGAGCCTCCTTTACTTCGCATTTTGAGACGGATTAAAGTGTTTGCGCCAGGATCCAGCGCGTTTTTCGAACTCTACGCATCGAAATTAGTCGATTTCGTCGATAAAAACACCACTGAATATTTTCACGGTTTTTGAAAAAAAACTAAGGTTAACCCCTTTGAATTTTTTTGACCCCAAAAAGTGAAAGTCTCAAATCGGATGCTTTTTCGATATTTTCTTGTATACTTTGAGCAGAAAATTCGATTGGCGCAGACAGATTCATCGTAAGTATGATATTTTAAATTTTATCTGGCTTGAAAGTAGCAAATGCGATGCAAATCTGAGCCTCCTTTACTTCGCATTTTGAGACGGATTAAAGTGTTTGCGCCAGGATCCAGCGCGTTTTTCGAACTCTACGCATCGAAATTAGTCGATTTGGTCGATGAAAACACCACTGAATATTTTCACGGTTTTTGAAAAAAACCTAAGGTTAACCCCTTTGAATTTTTTTGACCCCAAAAAGTGAAAGTCTCAAATCGGATGCTTTTTCGATATTTTCCTGTATACTTTGAGCAGAAAATTCGATTGGCGCAGACAGATTCATCGTAAGTATGATATTTTAAATTTTATCTGGCTTGAAAGTAAGCAAATGCGATGCAAATCTGAGCCTCCATTACTTCGCATTTTGAGACGGATTAAAGTGTTTGCGCCAGGATCCAGCGCGTTTTTCGAACTCTACGCATCGAAATTAGTCGATTTCGTCGATAAAAACACCACTGAATATTTTCACGGTTTTTGAAAAAAACCTAAGGTTAACCCCTTTGAATTTTTTTGACCCCAAAAAGTGAAAGTCTCAAATCGGATGCTTTTTCGATATTTTCTTGTATACTTTGAACAGAAAATTCGATTGGCGCAGACAGATTCTTCGTAAGTATGATATTTTAAATTTTATCTGGCTTGAAAGTAAGCAAATGCGATGCAAATCTGAGCCCCCATTACTTCGCATTTTGAGACGGATTAAAGTGTTTGCGCCAGGATCCAGCGCGTTTTTCGAACTCTACGCATCGAAATTAGTCGATTTCGTCGATAAAAACACCACTGAATATTTTCACGGTTTTTGAAAAAAACCTAAGGTTAACCCCTTTGAATTTTTTTGACCCCAAAAAGTGAAAGTCTCAAATCGGATGCTTTTTCGATATTTTCTTGTATACTTTGAGCAGAAAATTCGATTGGCGCAGACAGATTCATCGTAAGTATGATATTTTAAATTTTATCTGGCTTGAAAGTAAGCAAATGCGATGCAAATCTGAGCCTCCTTTACTTCGCATTTTGAGACAGATTAAAGTGTTTGCGCCAGGATCCAGCGCGTTTTTCGAACTCTACGCATCGAAATTAGTCGATTTCGTCGATAAAAACACCACTGAATATTTTCACGGTTTTTGAAAAAAACCTAAGGTTAACCCCTTTGAATTTATTTGACCCCAAAAAGTGAAAGTCTCAAATCGGATGCTTTTTCGATATTTTCTTGTATACTTTGAGCAGAAAATTCGATTGGCGCAGACAGATTCATCGTAAGTATGATATTTTAAATTTTATCTGGCTTGAAAGTAAGCAAATGCGATGCAAATCTGAGCCTCCTTTACTTCGCATTTTGAGACGGATTAAAGTGTTTGCGCCAGGATCCAGCGCGTTTTTCGAACTCTACGCATCGAAATTAGTCGATTTCGTCGATAAAAACACCACTGAATATTTTCACGGTTTTTGAAAAAAACCTAAGGTTAACTCCTTTGAATTTATTTGACCCCAAAAAGTGAAAGTCTCAAATCGGATGCTTTTTCGATATTTTCTTGTATACTTTGAGCAGAAAATTCGATTGGCGCAGACAGATTCATCGTAAGTATGATATTTTAAATTTTATCTGGCTTGAAAGTAAGCAAATGCGATGCAAATCTGAGCCTCCATTACTTCGCATTTTGAGACGGATTAAAGTGTTTGCGCCAGGATCCAGCGCGTTTTTCGAACTCTACGCATCGAAATTAGTCGATTTCGTCGATAAAAACACCACTGAATATTTTCACGGTTTTTGAAAAAAACCTAAGGTTAACCCCTTTGAATTTTTTTGACCCCAAAAAGTGAAAGTCTCAAATCGGATGCTTTTTCGATATTTTCTTGTATACTTTGAACAGAAAATTCGATTGGCGCAGACAGATTCTTCGTAAGTATGATATTTTAAATTTTATCTGGCTTGAAAGTAAGCAAATGCGATGCAAATCTGAGCCCCTATTACTTCGCATTTTGAGACGGATTAAAGTGTTTGCGCCAGGATCCAGCGCGTTTTTCGAACTCTACGCATCGAAATTAGTCGATTTCGTCGATAAAAACACCACTGAATATTTTCACGGTTTTTGAAAAAAACCTAAGGTTAACCCCTTTGAATTTTTTTGACCCCAAAAAGTGAAAGTCTCAAATCGGATGCTTTTTCGATATTTTCTTGTATACTTTGAGCAGAAAATTCGAGTGGCGCAGACAGATTCATCGTAAGTATGATATTTTAAATTTTATCTGGCTTGAAAGTAAGCAAATGCGATGCAAATCTGAGCCTCCATTACTTCGCATTTTGAGACGGATTAAAGTGTTTGCGCCAGGATCCAGCGCGTTTTTCGAACTCTACGCATCGAAATTAGTCGATTTCGTCGATAAAAACACCACTGAATATTTTCACGGTTTTTGAAAAAAACCTAAGGTTAACCCCTTTGAATTTTTTTGACCCCAAAAAGTGAAAGTCTCAAATCGGATGCTTTTTCGATATTTTCTTGTATACTTTGAGCAGAAAATTCGATTGGCGCAGACAGATTCATCGTAAGTATGATATTTTAAATTTTATCTGGCTTGAAAGTAAGCAAATGCGATGCAAATCTGAGCCCCCATTACTTCGCATTTTGAGACGGATTAAAGTGTTTGCGCCAGGATCCAGCGCGTTTTTCGAACTCTACGCATCGAAATTAGTCGATTTCGTCGATAAAAACACCACTGAATATTTTCACGGTTTTTGAAAAAAACCTAAGGTTAACCCCTTTGAATTTTTTTGACCCCAAAAAGTGAAAGTCTCAAATCGGATGCTTTTTCGATATTTTCTGGTATACTTTGAGCAGAAAATTCGATTGGCGCAGACAGATTCATCGTAAGTATGATATTTTAAATTTTATCTGGCTTGAAAGTAAGCAAATGCGATGCAAATCTGAGCCTTCTTTACTTCGCATTTTGAGACGGATTAAAGTGTTTGCGCCAAGATCCAGCGCGTTTTTCGAACTCTACGCATCGAAATTAGTCAATTTCGTCGATAAAAACACCACTGAATATTTTCACGGTTGTTGAAAAAAACCTAAGGTTAACCCCTTTGAATTTATTTGACCCCAAAAAGTGAAAGTCTCAAATCGGATGCTTTTTCGATATTTTCTTGTATACTTTGAGCAGAAAATTCGATTGGCGCAGACAGATTCATCGTAAGTATGATATTTTAAATTTTATCTGGCTTGAAAGTAAGCAAATGCGATGCAAATCTGAGCCTTCTTTACTTCGCATTTTGAGACGGATTAAAGTGTTTGCGCCAAGATCCAGCGCGTTTTTCGAACTCTACGCATCGAAATTAGTCAATTTCGTCGATAAAAACACCACTGAATATTTTCACGGTTTTTGAAAAAAACCTAAGGTTAACCCCTTTGAATTTATTTGACCCCAAAAAGTGAAAGTCTCAAATCGGATGCTTTTTCGATATTTTCTTGTATACTTTGAGCAGAAAATTCGATTGGCGCAGACAGATTCATCGTAAGTATGATATTTTAAATTTTATCTGGCTTGAAAGTAAGCAAATGCGATGCAAATCTGAGCCTCCTTTACTTCGCATTTTGAGACGGATTAAAGTGTTTGCGCCAGGATCCAGCGCGTTTTTCGAACTCTACGCATCGAAATTAGTCGATTTCGTCGATAAAAACACCACTGAATATTTTCACGGTTTTTGAAAAAAAACTAAGGTTAACCCCTTTGAATTTTTTTGACCCCAAAAAGTGAAAGTCTCAAATCGGATGCTTTTTCGATATTTTCTTGTATACTTTGAGCAGAAAATTCGATTGGCGCAGACAGATTCATCGTAAGTATGATATTTTAAATTTTATCTGGCTTGAAAGTAGCAAATGCGATGCAAATCTGAGCCTCCTTTACTTCGCATTTTGAGACGGATTAAAGTGTTTGCGCCAGGATCCAGCGCGTTTTTCGAACTCTACGCATCGAAATTAGTCGATTTGGTCGATGAAAACACCACTGAATATTTTCACGGTTTTTGAAAAAAACCTAAGGTTAACCCCTTTGAATTTTTTTGACCCCAAAAAGTGAAAGTCTCAAATCGGATGCTTTTTCGATATTTTCCTGTATACTTTGAGCAGAAAATTCGATTGGCGCAGACAGATTCATCGTAAGTATGATATTTTAAATTTTATCTGGCTTGAAAGTAAGCAAATGCGATGCAAATCTGAGCCTCCATTACTTCGCATTTTGAGACGGATTAAAGTGTTTGCGCCAGGATCCAGCGCGTTTTTCGAACTCTACGCATCGAAATTAGTCGATTTCGTCGATAAAAACACCACTGAATATTTTCACGGTTTTTGAAAAAAACCTAAGGTTAACCCCTTTGAATTTTTTTGACCCCAAAAAGTGAAAGTCTCAAATCGGATGCTTTTTCGATATTTTCTTGTATACTTTGAACAGAAAATTCGATTAGCGCAGACAGATTCTTCGTAAGTATGATATTTTAAATTTTATCTGGCTTGAAAGTAAGCAAATGCGATGCAAATCTGAGCCCCCATTACTTCGCATTTTGAGACGGATTAAAGTGTTTGCGCCAGGATCCAGCGCGTTTTTCGAACTCTACGCATCGAAATTAGTCGATTTCGTCGATAAAAACACCACTGAATATTTTCACGGTTTTTGAAAAAAACCTAAGGTTAACCCCTTTGAATTTTTTTGACCCCAAAAAGTGAAAGTCTCAAATCGGATGCTTTTTCGATATTTTCTTGTATACTTTGAGCAGAAAATTCGATTGGCGCAGACAGATTCATCGTAAGTATGATATTTTAAATTTTATCTGGCTTGAAAGTAAGCAAATGCGATGCAAATCTGAGCCTCCTTTACTTCGCATTTTGAGACAGATTAAAGTGTTTGCGCCAGGATCCAGCGCGTTTTTCGAACTCTACGCATCGAAATTAGTCGATTTCGTCGATAAAAACACCACTGAATATTTTCACGGTTTTTGAAAAAAACCTAAGGTTAACCCCTTTGAATTTATTTGACCCCAAAAAGTGAAAGTCTCAAATCGGATGCTTTTTCGATATTTTCTTGTATACTTTGAGCAGAAAATTCGATTGGCGCAGACAGATTCATCGTAAGTATGATATTTTAAATTTTATCTGGCTTGAAAGTAAGCAAATGCGATGCAAATCTGAGCCTCCTTTACTTCGCATTTTGAGACGGATTAAAGTGTTTGCGCCAGGATCCAGCGCGTTTTTCGAACTCTACGCATCGAAATTAGTCGATTTCGTCGATAAAAACACCACTGAATATTTTCACGGTTTTTGAAAAAAAACTAAGGTTAACCCCTTTGAATTTTTTTGACCCCAAAAAGTGAAAGTCTCAAATCGGATGCTTTTTCGATATTTTCTTGTATACTTTGAGCAGAAAATTCGATTGGCGCAGACAGATTCATCGTAAGTATGATATTTTAAATTTTATCTGGCTTGAAAGTAGCAAATGCGATGCAAATCTGAGCCTCCTTTACTTCGCATTTTGAGACGGATTAAAGTGTTTGCGCCAGGATCCAGCGCGTTTTTCGAACTCTACGCATCGAAATTAGTCGATTTGGTCGATGAAAACACCACTGAATATTTTCACGGTTTTTGAAAAAAACCTAAGGTTAACCCCTTTGAATTTTTTTGACCCCAAAAAGTGAAAGTCTCAAATCGGATGCTTTTTCGATATTTTCCTGTATACTTTGAGCAGAAAATTCGATTGGCGCAGACAGATTCATCGTAAGTATGATATTTTAAATTTTATCTGGCTTGAAAGTAAGCAAATGCGATGCAAATCTGAGCCTCCATTACTTCGCATTTTGAGACGGATTAAAGTGTTTGCGCCAGGATCCAGCGCGTTTTTCGAACTCTACGCATCGAAATTAGTCGATTTCGTCGATAAAAACACCACTGAATATTTTCACGGTTTTTGAAAAAAACCTAAGGTTAACCCCTTTGAATTTTTTTGACCCCAAAAAGTGAAAGTCTCAAATCGGATGCTTTTTCGATATTTTCTTGTATACTTTGAACAGAAAATTCGATTGGCGCAGACAGATTCTTCGTAAGTATGATATTTTAAATTTTATCTGGCTTGAAAGTAAGCAAATGCGATGCAAATCTGAGCCCCCATTACTTCGCATTTTGAGACGGATTAAAGTGTTTGCGCCAGGATCCAGCGCGTTTTTCGAACTCTACGCATCGAAATTAGTCGATTTCGTCGATAAAAACACCACTGAATATTTTCACGGTTTTTGAAAAAAACCTAAGGTTAACCCCTTTGAATTTTTTTGACCCCAAAAAGTGAAAGTCTCAAATCGGATGCTTTTTCGATATTTTCTTGTATACTTTGAGCAGAAAATTCGATTGGCGCAGACAGATTCATCGTAAGTATGATATTTTAAATTTTATCTGGCTTGAAAGTAAGCAAATGCGATGCAAATCTGAGCCTCCTTTACTTCGCATTTTGAGACAGATTAAAGTGTTTGCGCCAGGATCCAGCGCGTTTTTCGAACTCTACGCATCGAAATTAGTCGATTTCGTCGATAAAAACACCACTGAATATTTTCACGGTTTTTGAAAAAAACCTAAGGTTAACCCCTTTGAATTTATTTGACCCCAAAAAGTGAAAGTCTCAAATCGGATGCTTTTTCGATATTTTCTTGTATACTTTGAGCAGAAAATTCGATTGGCGCAGACAGATTCATCGTAAGTATGATATTTTAAATTTTATCTGGCTTGAAAGTAAGCAAATGCGATGCAAATCTGAGCCTCCTTTACTTCGCATTTTGAGACGGATTAAAGTGTTTGCGCCAGGATCCAGCGCGTTTTTCGAACTCTACGCATCGAAATTAGTCGATTTCGTCGATAAAAACACCACTGAATATTTTCACGGTTTTTGAAAAAAACCTAAGGTTAACTCCTTTGAATTTATTTGACCCCAAAAAGTGAAAGTCTCAAATCGGATGCTTTTTCGATATTTTTTTGTATACTTTGAGCAGAAAATTCGATTGGCGCAGACAGATTCATCGTAAGTATGATATTTTAAATTTTATCTGGCTTGAAAGTAAGCAAATGCGATGCAAATCTGAGCCTCCATTACTTCGCATTTTGAGACGGATTAAAGTGTTTGCGCCAGGATCCAGCGCGTTTTTCGAACTCTACGCATCGAAATTAGTCGATTTCGTCGATAAAAACACCACTCAATATTTTCAAGGTTTTTGAAAAAAACCTAAGGTTAACCCCTTTTAATTTTTTTGACCCCAAAAAGTGAAAGTCTCAAGTCGGATGCTTTTTTAATATTTTCTTGTATACTTTGAGCAGAAAATTCGATTGGCGCAGACAGATTCATCGTAAGTATGATATTTTAAATTTTATCTGGCTTGAAAGTAAGCAAATGCGATGCAAATCTGAGCCTCCTTTTCTTCGCCTTTTGAGACGGATTAAAGTGTTTGCGCCAGGATCCAGCGCGTTTGTCGAACTCTACGCATCGAAATTATTCGATTTCGTCGATAAAAACACCACTGAATATTTTCACGGTTTTTGAAAAAAACCTAAGGTTAACCCCTTTGAATTTTTTTGACCCCAAAATGTGAAAGTCTCAAATCGGATGCTTTTTCGATATTTTCTTGTATACTTTGAGCAGAAAATTCGATTGGCGCAGACAGATTCATCGTAAGTATGATATTTTAAATTTTATCTGGCTTGAAAGTAAGCAAATGCGATGCAAATCTGAGCCTCCTTTACTTCGCATTTTGAGACGGTTTAAAGTGTTTGCGCCATGATCCAGCGCGTTTTTCGAACTCTACGCATCGAAATTAGTCGATTTCGTCGATAAAAACACCACTGAATATTTTCACGGTTTTTGAAAAAAACCTAAGGTTAGCCCCTTTGAATTGTTTTGACCCCAAAAAGTGAAAGTCTCAAATCGGATGCTTTTTCGATATTTTCTTGTATACTTTGAGCAGAAAATTCGATTGGCGCAGACAGATTCATCGTAAGTATGATATATTAAATTTTATCTGGCTTGAAAGTAAGCAAATGCGATGCAAATCTGAGCCTCCTTTACTTCGCATTTTGAGACGGATTAAAGTGTTTGCGCCAGGATCCAGCGCGTTTTTCGAACTCTACGCATCGAAATTAGTCGATTTCGTCGATAAAAACACCACTGAATATTTTCACGGTTTTTGAAAAAAACCTAAGGTTAACCCCTTTGAATTTTTTTGACCCCAAAAAGTGAAAGTCTCAAATCGGATGCTTTTT
This sequence comes from Cantharis rustica, assembly GCA_911387805.1. Classification (NCBI taxonomy): domain Eukaryota; kingdom Metazoa; phylum Arthropoda; class Insecta; order Coleoptera; family Cantharidae; genus Cantharis; species Cantharis rustica. The sequence goes on along the minus strand of OU426877.1, from coordinate 25,528,041 downwards.
CGATATTTTCTTGTATACTTTGAGCAGAAAATTCGATTGGCGCAGACAGATTCATCGTAAGTATGATATATTAAATTTTATCTGGCTTGAAAGTAAGCAAATGCGATGCAAATCTGAGCCTCCTTTACTTCGCATTTTGAGACGGATTAAAGTGTTTGCGCCAGGATCCAGCGCGCTTTTCGAACTCTACGCATCGAAATTAGTCGATTTCGTCGATAAAAACACCACTGAATATTTTCACGGTTTTTGAAAAAATCCTAAGGTTAACCCCTTTGAATTTTTTTGACCCCAAAAAGTGAAAGTCTCAAATCGGATGCTTTTTCGATATTTTCTTGTATACTTTGAGCAGAAAATTCGATTGGCGCAGACAGATTCATCGTAAGTATGATATTTTAAATTTTATCTGGCCTGAAAATAAGCAAATGCGATGCAAATCTGAGCCTCCTTTACTTCGCATTTTGAGACGGATTAAAGTGATTGCGCCAGGATCCAGCGCGTTTTTCGAACTATACGCATCGAAATTAGTCGATTTCGTCGATAAAAACACCACTGAATATTTTCAAGGTTTTTGAAAAAAACCTAAGGTTAACCCCTTTCAATTTTTTTGACCCCAAAAAGTGAAAGTCTCAAATCGGATGCTTTTTCGATATTTTCTTGTATACTTTGAGCAGAAAATTCGATTGGCGCAGACAGATTTATTGTAAGTATGATATTTTAAATTTTATCTGGCTTGAAAGTAAGCAAATGCGATGCAAATCTGAGCCTTTTTTACTTCGCATTTTGAGACGGATTAAAGTGTTTGCGCCAGGATCCAGCGCGTTTTTCGAACTCTACGCATCGAAATTAGTCGATTTCGTCGATAAAAACACCACTGAATATTTTCACGGTTTTTGAAAAAAAGCTAAGGTTAACCCCTTTGAATTTTTTTTACCCCAAAAAGTGAAAGTCTCAAATCGGATGCTTTTTCGATATTTTCTTGTATACTTTGAGCAGAAAATTTGATTGGCGCAGACAGATTCATCGTAAGTATGATATTTTAAATTTTATCTGGCTTGAAAGTAAGCAAATGCGATGCAAATCTGAGCCTCCTTTACTTCGCATTTTGAGACGGATTAAAGTGTTTGCGCCAAGATCCAGCGCGTTTTTCGAACTCTACGCATCGAAATTAGTCGATTTCGTCGATAAAAACACCACTGAATATTTTCAAGGTTTTTGAAAAAAACCTAAGGTTAACCCCTTTGAATTTTTTTGACCCCACAAAGTGAAAGTCTCAAATCGGATGCTTTTTCGATATTTTCTTGTATACTTTGAGCAGAAAATTCGATTGGTGCAGACAGATTCATCGTAAGTATGATATTTTAAATTTTATCTGGCTTGAAAGTAAGCAAATGCGATGCAAATCTGAGCCTCCTTTACTTCGCATTTTGAGACGGATTAAACTGTTTGCGCCAGGATCCAGCGCGTTTTTCGAACTCTACGCATCGAAATTAGTCGATTTCGTCGATAAAAACACCACTGAATATTTTCACGGTTTTTGAAAAAAAACTAAGGTTAACCCCTTTGAATTTTTTTGACCCCAAAAAGTGAAAGTCTCTAATCGGATGCTTTTTCTATATTTTCTTGTATACTTTGAGCAGAAAATTCGATTGGCGCAGACAGATTCATCGTAAGTATAATATTTTAAATTTTATCTGGCTTGAAAGTAAGCAAAAGCGATGCAAATCTGAGCCTCCTTTACTTTGCATTTTGAGACGGATTAAAGTGTTTGCGCCAGGATCCAGCGCGTTTTTCGAACTCTACGCATCGAAATTAGTCGATTTCGTCGATAAAAACACCACTGAATATTTTCACGGTTTTTGAAAAAAACCTAAGGTTAACCCCTTTGAATTTTTTTGACCCCAAAAAGTGAAAGTCTCAAAGCGGATGCTTTTTCGATATTTTCTTGTATACTTTGAGCAGAAAATTCGATTGGCGCAGACAGATTCATCGTAAGTATGATATTTTAAATTTTATCTGGCTTGAAAGTAAGCAAATGCAATTCAAATCTGAGCCTCCTTTACTTCGCATTTTGAGACGGTTTAAAGTGTTTGCGCCAGGATCCAGCGCGTTTTTTGAACTCTACGCATCGAAATTAGTCGATTTCGTCGATAAAAACACCACTGAATATTTTCACGGTTTTTGAAAAAAACCTAAGGTTCCCTTTGAATTTTTTTGACCCCAAAAAGTGAAAGTCTCAAATCGGATGCTTTTTCGATATTTTCTTGTATACTTTGAGCAGAAAATTCGATTGGCGCAGACAGATTCATCGTAAGTATGATATTTTAAATTTTATCTGGCTTGAAAGTAAGCAAAAGCGATGCAAATCTGAGCCTCCTTTACTTCGCATTTTGAGACGGATTAAAGTGTTTGCGCCAGGATCCAGCGCGTTTTTCGAACTCTACGCATCGAAATTAGTCGATTTCGTCGATAAAAACACCACGGAATATTTTCACGGTTTTTCAAAAAAACCTAAGGTTAACCCCTTTGAATTTTTTTGACCCCAAAAAGTGAAAGTCTCAAATCGGATGCTTTTTCGATATTTTCTTGTATACTTTGAGCAGAAAATTCGATTGGCGCAGACAGATTCATCGTAAGTATGATATTTTAAATTTTATCTAGCTTGAAAGTAAGCAAATGCGTTGCAAATCTGAGCCTCCTTTACTTCGCATTTTGAGACGGTTTAAAGTGTTTGCGCCAGGATCCAGCGCGTTTTTCGAACTCTACGCATCGAAATTAGTCGATTTCGTCGATAAAAACACCACTGAATATTTTCACGGTTTTTGAAAAAAACCTAAGGTTAGCCCCTTTGAATTTTTTTGACCCCAAAAAGTGAAAGTCTCAAATCGGATGCTTTTTCGATATTTTCTTGTATACTTTGAGCAGAAAATTCGATTGGCGCAGACAGATTCATCGTAAGTATGATATTTTAAATTTTATCTGGCTTGAAAGTAAGCAAATGCGATGCAAATCTGAGCCTCCTTTACTTCGCATTTTGAGACGGATTAAAGTGTTTGCGCCAGGATCCAGCGCGTTTTTCGAACTCTACGCATCGAAATTAGTCGATTTCGTCGATAAAAACACCACTGAATATTTTCACGGTTTTTGAAAAAAACCTAAGGTTAACCCCTTTGAATTTTTTTGACCCCAAAAAGTGAAAGTCTCAAATCGGATGCTTTTTCGATATTTTCTTGTATACTTTGAGCAGAAAATTCGATTGGCGCAGACAGATTCATCGTAAGTATGATATTTTAAATTTTATCTGGCTTGAAAGTAAGCAAATGCGATGCAAATCTGAGCCTCCTTTACTTCGCATTTTGAGACGGATTAAAGTGTTTGCGCCAGGATCCAGCGCGTTTTTCGAACTCTACGCATCGAAATTAGTCGATTTCGTCGATAAAAACACCACTGAATATTTTCACGGTTTTTGAAAAAAACCTAAGGATAACCCCTTTGAATTTTTTTGACCCCAAAAAGTGAAAGTCTCAAATCGGATGCTTTTTCGATATTTTCTTGTATACTTTGAACAGAAAATTCGATTGGCGCAGACAGATTCTTCGTAAGTATGATATTTTAAATTTTATCTGGCTTGAAAGTAAGCAAATGCGATGCAAATCTGAGCCCCTATTACTTCGCATTTTGAGACGGATTAAAGTGTTTGCGCCAGGATCCAGCGCGTTTTTCGAACTCTACGCATCGAAATTAGTCGATTTCGTCGATAAAAACACCACTGAATATTTTCACGGTTTTTGAAAAAAACCTAAGGTTAACCCCTTTGAATTTTTTTGACCCCAAAAAGTGAAAGTCTCAAATCGGATGCTTTTTCGATATTTTCTTGTATACTTTGAGCAGAAAATTCGATTGGCGCAGACAGATTCATCGTAAGTATGATATTTTAAATTTTATCTGGCTTGAAAGTAAGCAAATGCGATGCAAATCTGAGCCTCCATTACTTCGCATTTTGAGACGGATTAAAGTGTTTGCGCCAGGATCCAGCGCGTTTTTCGAACTCTACGCATCGAAATTAGTCGATTTCGTCGATAAAAACACCACTGAATATTTTCACGGTTTTTGAAAAAAACCTAAGGTTAACCCCTTTGAATTTTTTTGACCCCAAAAAGTGAAAGTCTCAAATCGGATGCTTTTTCGATATTTTCTTGTATACTTTGAGCAGAAAATTCGATTGGCGCAGACAGATTCATCGTAAGTATGATATTTTAAATTTTATCTGGCTTGAAAGTAAGCAAATGCGATGCAAATCTGAGCCCCCATTACTTCGCATTTTGAGACGGATTAAAGTGTTTGCGCCAGGATCCAGCGCGTTTTTCGAACTCTACGCATCGAAATTAGTCGATTTCGTCGATAAAAACACCACTGAATATTTTCACGGTTTTTGAAAAAAACCTAAGGTTAACCCCTTTGAATTTTTTTGACCCCAAAAAGTGAAAGTCTCAAATCGGATGCTTTTTCGATATTTTCTGGTATACTTTGAGCAGAAAATTCGATTGGCGCAGACAGATTCATCGTAAGTATGATATTTTAAATTTTATCTGGCTTGAAAGTAAGCAAATGCGATGCAAATCTGAGCCTTCATTACTTCGCATTTTGAGACGGATTAAAGTGTTTGCGCCAAGATCCAGCGCGTTTTTCGAACTCTACGCATCGAAATTAGTCAATTTCGTCGATAAAAACACCACTGAATATTTTCACGGTTGTTGAAAAAAACCTAAGGTTAACCCCTTTGAATTTATTTGACCCCAAAAAGTGAAAGTCTCAAATCGGATGCTTTTTCGATATTTTCTTGTATACTTTGAGCAGAAAATTCGATTGGCGCAGACAGATTCATCGTAAGTATGATATTTTAAATTTTATCTGGCTTGAAAGTAAGCAAATGCGATGCAAATCTGAGCCTTCTTTACTTCGCATTTTGAGACGGATTAAAGTGTTTGCGCCAAGATCCAGCGCGTTTTTCGAACTCTACGCATCGAAATTAGTCAATTTCGTCGATAAAAACACCACTGAATATTTTCACGGTTTTTGAAAAAAACCTAAGGTTAACCCCTTTGAATTTATTTGACCCCAAAAAGTGAAAGTCTCAAATCGGATGCTTTTTCGATATTTTCTTGTATACTTTGAGCAGAAAATTCGATTGGCGCAGACAGATTCATCGTAAGTATGATATTTTAAATTTTATCTGGCTTGAAAGTAAGCAAATGCGATGCAAATCTGAGCCTCCTTTACTTCGCATTTTGAGACGGATTAAAGTGTTTGCGCCAGGATCCAGCGCGTTTTTCGAACTCTACGCATCGAAATTAGTCGATTTCGTCGATAAAAACACCACTGAATATTTTCACGGTTTTTGAAAAAAAACTAAGGTTAACCCCTTTGAATTTTTTTGACCCCAAAAAGTGAAAGTCTCAAATCGGATGCTTTTTCGATATTTTCTTGTATACTTTGAGCAGAAAATTCGATTGGCGCAGACAGATTCATCGTAAGTATGATATTTTAAATTTTATCTGGCTTGAAAGTAGCAAATGCGATGCAAATCTGAGCCTCCTTTACTTCGCATTTTGAGACGGATTAAAGTGTTTGCGCCAGGATCCAGCGCGTTTTTCGAACTCTACGCATCGAAATTAGTCGATTTGGTCGATGAAAACACCACTGAATATTTTCACGGTTTTTGAAAAAAACCTAAGGTTAACCCCTTTGAATTTTTTTGACCCCAAAAAGTGAAAGTCTCAAATCGGATGCTTTTTCGATATTTTCCTGTATACTTTGAGCAGAAAATTCGATTGGCGCAGACAGATTCATCGTAAGTATGATATTTTAAATTTTATCTGGCTTGAAAGTAAGCAAATGCGATGCAAATCTGAGCCTCCATTACTTCGCATTTTGAGACGGATTAAAGTGTTTGCGCCAGGATCCAGCGCGTTTTTCGAACTCTACGCATCGAAATTAGTCGATTTCGTCGATAAAAACACCACTGAATATTTTCACGGTTTTTGAAAAAAACCTAAGGTTAACCCCTTTGAATTTTTTTGACCCCAAAAAGTGAAAGTCTCAAATCGGATGCTTTTTCGATATTTTCTTGTATACTTTGAACAGAAAATTCGATTAGCGCAGACAGATTCTTCGTAAGTATGATATTTTAAATTTTATCTGGCTTGAAAGTAAGCAAATGCGATGCAAATCTGAGCCCCCATTACTTCGCATTTTGAGACGGATTAAAGTGTTTGCGCCAGGATCCAGCGCGTTTTTCGAACTCTACGCATCGAAATTAGTCGATTTCGTCGATAAAAACACCACTGAATATTTTCACGGTTTTTGAAAAAAACCTAAGGTTAACCCCTTTGAATTTTTTTGACCCCAAAAAGTGAAAGTCTCAAATCGGATGCTTTTTCGATATTTTCTTGTATACTTTGAGCAGAAAATTCGATTGGCGCAGACAGATTCATCGTAAGTATGATATTTTAAATTTTATCTGGCTTGAAAGTAAGCAAATGCGATGCAAATCTGAGCCTCCTTTACTTCGCATTTTGAGACAGATTAAAGTGTTTGCGCCAGGATCCAGCGCGTTTTTCGAACTCTACGCATCGAAATTAGTCGATTTCGTCGATAAAAACACCACTGAATATTTTCACGGTTTTTGAAAAAAACCTAAGGTTAACCCCTTTGAATTTATTTGACCCCAAAAAGTGAAAGTCTCAAATCGGATGCTTTTTCGATATTTTCTTGTATACTTTGAGCAGAAAATTCGATTGGCGCAGACAGATTCATCGTAAGTATGATATTTTAAATTTTATCTGGCTTGAAAGTAAGCAAATGCGATGCAAATCTGAGCCTCCTTTACTTCGCATTTTGAGACGGATTAAAGTGTTTGCGCCAGGATCCAGCGCGTTTTTCGAACTCTACGCATCGAAATTAGTCGATTTCGTCGATAAAAACACCACTGAATATTTTCACGGTTTTTGAAAAAAAACTAAGGTTAACCCCTTTGAATTTTTTTGACCCCAAAAAGTGAAAGTCTCAAATCGGATGCTTTTTCGATATTTTCTTGTATACTTTGAGCAGAAAATTCGATTGGCGCAGACAGATTCATCGTAAGTATGATATTTTAAATTTTATCTGGCTTGAAAGTAGCAAATGCGATGCAAATCTGAGCCTCCTTTACTTCGCATTTTGAGACGGATTAAAGTGTTTGCGCCAGGATCCAGCGCGTTTTTCGAACTCTACGCATCGAAATTAGTCGATTTGGTCGATGAAAACACCACTGAATATTTTCACGGTTTTTGAAAAAAACCTAAGGTTAACCCCTTTGAATTTTTTTGACCCCAAAAAGTGAAAGTCTCAAATCGGATGCTTTTTCGATATTTTCCTGTATACTTTGAGCAGAAAATTCGATTATCGCAGACAGATTCATCGTAAGTATGATATTTTAAATTTTATCTGGCTTGAAAGTAAGCAAATGCGATGCAAATCTGAGCCTCCATTACTTCGCATTTTGAGACGGATTAAAGTGTTTGCGCCAGGATCCAGCGCGTTTTTCGAACTCTACGCATCGAAATTAGTCGATTTCGTCGATAAAAACACCACTGAATATTTTCACGGTTTTTGAAAAAAACCTAAGGTTAACCCCTTTGAATTTTTTTGACCCCAAAAAGTGAAAGTCTCAAATCGGATGCTTTTTCGATATTTTCTTGTATACTTTGAACAGAAAATTCGATTGGCGCAGACAGATTCTTCGTAAGTATGATATTTTAAATTTTATCTGGCTTGAAAGTAAGCAAATGCGATGCAAATCTGAGCCCCCATTACTTCGCATTTTGAGACGGATTAAAGTGTTTGCGCCAGGATCCAGCGCGTTTTTCGAACTCTACGCATCGAAATTAGTCGATTTCGTCGATAAAAACACCACTGAATATTTTCACGGTTTTTGAAAAAAACCTAAGGTTAACCCCTTTGAATTTTTTTGACCCCAAAAAGTGAAAGTCTCAAATCGGATGCTTTTTCGATATTTTCTTGTATACTTTGAGCAGAAAATTCGATTGGCGCAGACAGATTCATCGTAAGTATGATATTTTAAATTTTATCTGGCTTGAAAGTAAGCAAATGCGATGCAAATCTGAGCCTCCTTTACTTCGCATTTTGAGACAGATTAAAGTGTTTGCGCCAGGATCCAGCGCGTTTTTCGAACTCTACGCATCGAAATTAGTCGATTTCGTCGATAAAAACACCACTGAATATTTTCACGGTTTTTGAAAAAAACCTAAGGTTAACCCCTTTGAATTTATTTGACCCCAAAAAGTGAAAGTCTCAAATCGGATGCTTTTTCGATATTTTCTTGTATACTTTGAGCAGAAAATTCGATTGGCGCAGACAGATTTATTGTAAGTATGATATTTTAAATTTTATCTGGCTTGAAAGTAAGCAAATGCGATGCAAATCTGAGCCTTTTTTACTTCGCATTTTGAGACGGATTAAAGTGTTTGCGCCAGGATCCAGCGCGTTTTTCGAACTCTACGCATCGAAATTAGTCGATTTCGTCGATAAAAACACCACTGAATATTTTCACGGTTTTTGAAAAAAAGCTAAGGTTAACCCCTTTGAATTTTTTTTACCCCAAAAAGTGAAAGTCTCAAATCGGATGCTTTTTCGATATTTTCTTGTATACTTTGAGCAGAAAATTTGATTGGCGCAGACAGATTCATCGTAAGTATGATATTTTAAATTTTATCTGGCTTGAAAGTAAGCAAATGCGATGCAAATCTGAGCCTCCTTTACTTCGCATTTTGAGACGGATTAAAGTGTTTGCGCCAGGATCCAGCGCGTTTTTCGAACTCTACGCATCGAAATTAGTCGATTTCGTCGATAAAAACACCACTGAATATTTTCAAGGTTTTTGAAAAAAACCTAAGGTTAACCCCTTTGAATTTTTTTGACCCCACAAAGTGAAAGTCTCAAATCGGATGCTTTTTCGATATTTTCTTGTATACTTTGAGCAGAAAATTCGATTGGTGCAGACAGATTCATCGTAAGTATGATATTTTAAATTTTATCTGGCTTGAAAGTAAGCAAATGCGATGCAAATCTGAGCCTCCTTTACTTCGCATTTTGAGACGGATTAAAGTGTTTGCGCCAGGATCCAGCGCGTTTTTCGAACTCTACGCATCGAAATTAGTCGATTTCGTCGATAAAAACACCACTGAATATTTTCACGGTTTTTGAAAAAAAACTAAGGTTAACCCCTTTGAATTTTTTTGACCCCAAAAAGTGAAAGTCTCTAATCGGATGCTTTTTCTATATTTTCTTGTATACTTTGAGCAGAAAATTCGATTGGCGCAGACAGATTCATCGTAAGTATAATATTTTAAATTTTATCTGGCTTGAAAGTAAGCAAAAGCGATGCAAATCTGAGCCTCCTTTACTTTGCATTTTGAGACGGATTAAAGTGTTTGCGCCAGGATCCAGCGCGTTTTTCGAACTCTACGCATCGAAATTAGTCGATTTCGTCGATAAAAACACCACTGAATATTTTCACGGTTTTTGAAAAAAACCTAAGGTTAACCCCTTTGAATTTTTTTGACCCCAAAAAGTGAAAGTCTCAAAGCGGATGCTTTTTCGATATTTTCTTGTATACTTTGAGCAGAAAATTCGATTGGCGCAGACAGATTCATCGTAAGTATGATATTTTAAATTTTATCTGGCTTGAAAGTAAGCAAATGCAATTCAAATCTGAGCCTCCTTTACTTCGCATTTTGAGACGGTTTAAAGTGTTTGCGCCAGGATCCAGCGCGTTTTTTGAACTCTACGCATCGAAATTAGTCGATTTCGTCGATAAAAACACCACTGAATATTTTCACGGTTTTTGAAAAAAACCTAAGGTTCCCTTTGAATTTTTTTGACCCCAAAAAGTGAAAGTCTCAAATCGGATGCTTTTTCGATATTTTCTTGTATACTTTGAGCAGAAAATTCGATTGGCGCAGACAGATTCATCGTAAGTATGATATTTTAAATTTTATCTGGCTTGAAAGTAAGCAAAAGCGATGCAAATCTGAGCCTCCTTTACTTCGCATTTTGAGACGGATTAAAGTGTTTGCGCCAGGATCCAGCGCGTTTTTCGAACTCTACGCATCGAAATTAGTCGATTTCGTCGATAAAAACACCACGGAATATTTTCACGGTTTTTCAAAAAAACCTAAGGTTAACCCCTTTGAATTTTTTTGACCCCAAAAAGTGAAAGTCTCAAATCGGATGCTTTTTCGATATTTTCTTGTATACTTTGAGCAGAAAATTCGATTGGCGCAGACAGATTCATCGTAAGTATGATATTTTAAATTTTATCTAGCTTGAAAGTAAGCAAATGCGTTGCAAATCTGAGCCTCCTTTACTTCGCATTTTGAGACGGTTTAAAGTGTTTGCGCCAGGATCCAGCGCGTTTTTCGAACTCTACGCATCGAAATTAGTCGATTTCGTCGATAAAAACACCACTGAATATTTTCACGGTTTTTGAAAAAAACCTAAGGTTAGCCCCTTTGAATTTTTTTGACCCCAAAAAGTGAAAGTCTCAAATCGGATGCTTTTTCGATATTTTCTTGTATACTTTGAGCAGAAAATTCGATTGGCGCAGACAGATTCATCGTAAGTATGATATTTTAAATTTTATCTGGCTTGAAAGTAAGCAAATGCGATGCAAATCTGAGCCTCCTTTACTTCGCATTTTGAGACGGATTAAAGTGTTTGCGCCAGGATCCAGCGCGTTTTTCGAACTCTACGCATCGAAATTAGTCGATTTCGTCGATAAAAACACCACTGAATATTTTCACGGTTTTTGAAAAAAACCTAAGGTTAACCCCTTTGAATTTTTTTGACCCCAAAAAGTGAAAGTCTCAAATCGGATGCTTTTTCGATATTTTCTTGTATACTTTGAGCAGAAAATTCGATTGGCGCAGACAGATTCATCGTAAGTATGATATTTTAAATTTTATCTGGCTTGAAAGTAAGCAAATGCGATGCAAATCTGAGCCTCCTTTACTTCGCATTTTGAGACGGATTAAAGTGTTTGCGCCAGGATCCAGCGCGTTTTTCGAACTCTACGCATCGAAATTAGTCGATTTCGTCGATAAAAACACCACTGAATATTTTCACGGTTTTTGAAAAAAACCTAAGGTTAACCCCTTTGAATTTTTTTGACCCCAAAAAGTGAAAGTCTCAAATCGGATGCTTTTTCGATATTTTCTTGTATACTTTGAGCAGAAAATTCGATTGGCGCAGACAGATTCATCGTAAGTATGATATTTTAAATTTTATCTGGCTTGAAAGTAAGCAAATGCGATGCAAATCTGAGCCTCCTTTACTTCGCATTTTGAGACGGATTAAAGTGTTTGCGCCAGGATCCAGCGCGTTTTTCGAACTCTACGCATCGAAATTAGTCGATTTCGTCGATAAAAACACCACTGAATATTTTCACGGTTTTTGAAAAAAACCTAAGGTTAACCCCTTTGAATTGTTTTGACCCCAAAAAGTGAAAGTCTCAAATCGGATGCTTTTTCGATATTTTCTTGTATACTTTGAGCAGAAAATTCGATTGGCGCAGACAGATTCATCGTAAGTATGATATTTTAAATTTTATCTGGCTTGAAAGTAAGCAAATGCGATGCAAATCTGAGCCTCCTTTACTTCGCATTTTGAGACGGATTAAAGTGTTTGCGCCAGGATCCAGCGCGTTTTTCGAACTCTACGCATCGAAATTAGTCGATTTCGTCGATAAAAACACCACTGAATATTTTCACGGTTTTTGAAAAAAACCTAAGGATAACCCCTTTGAATTTTTTTGACCCCAAAAAGTGAAAGTCTCAAATCGGATGCTTTTTCGATATTTTCTTGTATACTTTGAGCAGAAAATTCGATTGGCGCAGACAGATTCATCGTAAGTATGATATTTTAAATTTTATCTGGCTTGAAAGTAAGCAAATGCGATGCAAATCTGAGCCTCCTTTACTTCGCATTTTGAGAGGAATTAAAATGTTTGCGCCAGGATCCAGCGCGTTTTTCGAACTCTACGCATCGAAATTAGTCGATTTCGTCGATAAAAACACCACTGAATATTTTCACGGTTTTTGAAAAAAACCTAAGGTTAACCCCTTTGAATTTTTTTGACCCCAAAAAGTGAAAGTCTCAAATCGGATGCTTTTTCGATATTTTCTTGTATACTTTGAGCAGAAAATTCGATTGGCGCAGACAGATTCATCGTAAGTATGATATTTTAAATTTTATCTGGCTTGAAAGTAAGCAAATGCGATGCAAATCTGAGCCTTTTTTACTTCGCATTTTGAGACGGATTAAAGTGTTTGCGCCAGGATCCAGCGCGTTTTTCGAACTCTACGCATCGAAATTAGTCGATTTCGTCGATAAAAACACCACTGAATATTTTCACGGTTTTTGAAAAAAACCTAAGGCTAACCCCTTTGAATTTTTTTGACCCCAAAAAGTGAAAGTCTCAAATCGGATGCTTTTTCGATATTTTCTTGTATACTTTGAGCAGAAAATTTGATTGGCGCAGACAGATTCATCGTAAGTATGATATTTTAAATTTTATCTGGCCTGAAAGTAAGCAAATGCGATGCAAATCTGAGCCTCCTTTACTTCGCATTTTGAGACGGATTAATGTGTTTGCGCCAGGATCCAGCGCGTTTTTCGAACTCTACGCATCGAAATTAGTCGATTTCGTCGATAAAAACTCCACTGAATATTTTCAAGGTTTTTGAAAAAAACCTAAGGTTAACCCCTTTGAATTTTTTTGACCCCAAAAAGTGAAAGTCTCAAATCGGATGCTTTTTCGATATTTTCTTGTATACTTTAAGCAGAAAATTCGATTGGCGCAGACAGATTCATCGTAAGTATGATATTTTAAATTTTATCTGGCTTGAAAGTAGGCAAATGCGGTGCAAATCTGAGCCTCCTTAACTCGCATTTTGAGACGGATTAAAGTGTTTGCGCCAGGATCCAGCGAGTTTTTCGAACTCTACGCATCGAAATTAGTCGATTTCGTCGATAAAAACACCACTGAATATTTTCACGGTTTTTGAAAAAAACCTAAGGTTAACCCCTTTGAATTTTTTTGACCCCAAAAAGTGAAAGTCTCAAATCGGATGCTTTTTCGATATTTTCTTGTATACTTTGAGCAGAAAATACGATTGGCGCAGACAGATTCATCGTAAGTATGATATTTTAAATTTTATCTGGCTTGAAAGTAAGCAAATGCGATGCAAATCTGAGCCTCCTTTACTTCGCATTTTGAGACGGATTAAAGTGTTTGCGCCAGGATCCAGCGCGTTTTTCGAACTCTACGCATCGAAATTAGTCGATTTCGTCGATAAAAACACCACTGAATATTTTCACGGTTTTTGAAAAAACCTATGGTTAACCCCTTTGAATTTTTTTGACCCCAAAAAGTGAAAGTCTCAAATCGGATGCTTTTTCGATATTTTCTTGTATACTTTGAGCAGAAAATTCGATTGGCGCAGACAGATTCATCGTAAGTATGATATTTTAAATTTTATCTGGCTTGAAAGTAAGCAAATGCGATGCAAATCTGAGCCTCCTTTACTTCGCATTTTGAGACGGATTAAAGTGTTTGCGCCAGGATCCAGCGCGTTTTTCGAACTCTACGCATCGAAATTAGTCGATTTCGTCGATAAAAACACCACTGAATATTTTCACGGTTTTTGAAAAAAACCTAAGGTTAACCCCTTTGAATTTTTTTGACCCCAAAAAGTGAAAATCTCAAATCGGATGCTTTTTCGATATTTTCTTGTATACTTTGAGCAGAAAATTTGATTGGCGCAGACAGATTCATCGGAAGTATGATATTTTAAATTTTATCTGGCCTGAAAGTAAGCAAATGCGATGCAAATCTGAGCCTCCTTTACTTCGCATTTTGAGACGGATTAATGTGTTTGCGCCTGGATCCAGCGCGTTTTTCGAACTCTACGCATCGAAATTAGTCGATTTCGTCGATAAAAACACCACTGAATATTTTCAAGGTTTTTGAAAAAAACCTAAGGTTAACCCCTTTGAATTTTTTTGACCCCAAAAGTGAAAGTCTCAAATCGGATGCTTTTTCGATATTTTCTTGTATACTTTAAGCAGAAAATTCGATTGGCGCAGACAGATTCATCGTAAGTATGATATTTTAAATTTTATCTGGCTTGAAAGTAGGCAAATGCGGTGCAAATCTGAGCCTCCTTAACTCGCATTTTGAGACGGATTAAAGTGTTTGCGCCAGGATCCAGCGAGTTTTTCGAACTCTACGCATCGAAATTAGTCGATTTCGTCGATAAAAACACCACTGAATATTTTCACGGTTTTTGAAAAAAACCTAAGGTTAACCCCTTTGAATTTTTTTGACCCCAAAAAGTGAAAGTCTCAAATCGGATGCTTTTTCGATATTTTCTTGTATACTTTGAGCAGAAAATTCGATTGGCGCAGAAAGATTCATCGTAAGTATGATATTTTAAATTTTATCTGGCTTGAAAGTAAGCAAATGCGATGCAAATCTGAGCCCCCTTTACTTCGCATTTTGAGACGGATTAAAGTGTTTGCGCCAGGATCCAGCGAGTTTTTCGAACTCTACGCAACGAAATTAGTCGATTTCGTCGATAAAAACACCACTGAATATTTTCACGGTTTTTGAAAAAAACCTAAGGTTAACCCCTTTGAATTTTTTTGACCCCAAAAAGTGAAAGTCTCAAATCGGATGCTTTTTCGATATTTTCTTGTATACTTTGAGCAGAAAATTCGATTGGCGCAGACAGATTCATCGTAAGTATGATATTTTAAATTTTATCTGGCTTGAAAGTAAGCAAATGCGATGCAAATCTGAGCCTCCTTTACTTCGCATTTTGAGACGGATTAAAGTGTTTGCGCCAGGATCCAGCGCGTTTTTCGAACTCTACGCATCGAAATTAGTCGATTTCGTCGATAAAAACACCACTGAATATTTTCACGGTTTTTGAAAAAAACCTAAGGTTAACCCATTTGAATTTTTTTGACCCCAAAAAGTGAAAGTTTCAAATCGGATGCTTTTTCGATATTTTCTTGTATACTTTGAGCAGAAAATTCGATTGGCGCAGACAGATTCATCGTAAGTATGATGTTTTAAATTTTATCTGGCTTGAAAGTAAGCAAATGTGATGCAAATCTGAGCCTCCTTTACTTCGCATTTTGAGACGGATTAAAGTGTTTGCGCCAGGATCCAGCGCGTTTTTCGAACTCTACGCATCGAAATTAGTCGATTTCGTCGATAAAAACACCACTGAATATTTTCACGGTTTTTGAAAAAAACCTAAGGTTAACCCCTTTGAATTTTTTTGACCCCAAAAAGTGAAAGTCTCAAATCGGATGCTTTTTCGATATTTTCTTGTATACTTTGAGCAGAAAATACGATTGGCGCAGACAGATTCATCGTAAGTATGATATTTTAAATTTTATCTGGCTTGAAAGTAAGCAAATGCGATGCAAATCTGAGCCTCCATTACTTCGCATTTTGAGACGGATTAAAGTGTTTGCGCCAGGATCCAGCGCGTTTTTCGAACTCTACGCATCGAAATTAGTCGATTTCGTCGATAAAAACACCACTGAATATTTTCACGGTTTTTGAAAAAACCTATGGTTAACCCCTTTGAATTTTTTTGACCCCAAAAAGTGAAAGTCTCAAATCGGATGCTTTTTCGATATTTTCTTGTATACTTTGAGCAGAAAATTCGATTGGCGCAGACAGATTCATCGTAAGTATGATATTTTAAATTTTATCTGGCTTGAAAGTAAGCAAATGCGATGCAAATCTGAGCCTCCTTTACTTCGCATTTTGAGACGGATTAAAGTGTTTGCGCCAGGATCCAGCGCGTTTTTCGAACTCTACGCATCGAAATTAGTCGATTTCGTCGATAAAAACACCACTGAATATTTTCACGGTTTTTGAAAAAAACCTAAGGTTAACCCCTTTGAATTTTTTTGACCCCAAAAAGTGAAAGTCTCAAATCGGATGCTTTTTCGATATTTTCTTGTATACTTTGAGCAGAAAATTTGATTGGCGCAGACAGATTCATCGGAAGTATGATATTTTAAATTTTATCTGGCCTGAAAGTAAGCAAATGCGATGCAAATCTGAGCCTCCTTTACTTCGCATTTTGAGACGGATTAATGTGTTTGCGCCTGGATCCAGCGCGTTTTTCGAACTCTACGCATCGAAATTAGTCGATTTCGTCGATAAAAACACCACTGAATATTTTCAAGGTTTTTGAAAAAAACCTAAGGTTAACCCCTTTGAATTTTTTTGACCCCAAAAGTGAAAGTCTCAAATCGGATGCTTTTTCGATATTTTCTTGTATACTTTAAGCAGAAAATTCGATTGGCGCAGACAGATTCATCGTAAGTATGATATTTTAAATTTTATCTGGCTTGAAAGTAGGCAAATGCGGTGCAAATCTGAGGCTCCTTAACTCGCATTTTGAGACGGATTAAAGTGTTTGCGCCAGGATCCAGCGAGTTTTTCGAACTCTACGCATCGAAATTAGTCGATTTCGTCGATAAAAACACCACTGAATATTTTCACGGTTTTTGAAAAAAACCTAAGGTTAACCCCTTTGAATTTTTTTGACCCCAAAAAGTAAAAGTCTCAAATCGGATGCTTTTTCGATATTTTCTTGTATACTTTGAGCAGAAAATTCGATTGGCGCAGACAGATTCATCGTAAGTATGATATTTTAAATTTTATCTGGCTTGAAAGTAAGCAAATGCGATGCAAATCTGAGCCTCCTTTACTTCGCATTTTGAGACGGATTAAAGTGTTTGCGCCAGGATCCAGCGCGTTTTTCGAACTCTACGCATCGAAATTAGTCGATTTCGTCGATAAAAACATCACTGAATATTTTCAAGGTTTTTGAAAAAAACCTAAGGTTAACCCCTTTAAATTTTTTTGACCCCAAAAAGTGAAAGTCTCAAATCGGATGCTTTTTCGATATTTTCTTGTATACTTTGAGCAGAAAATTCGATTGGCGCAGACAGATTCATCGTAAGTATGAAATTTTAAATTTTATCTGGCTTGAAAGTAAGCAAATGCGATGCAAATCTGAGCCTCCTTTACTTCGCATTTTGAGACGGATTAAAGTGTTTGCGCCAGGATCCAGCGCGTTTTTCGAACTCTACGCATCGAAATTAGTCGATTTCGTCGATAAAAACACCACTGAATATTTTCACGGTTTTTGAAAAAAACCTAAGGTTAACCCCTTTGAATTTTTTTGACCCCAAAAGTGAAAGTCTCAAATCGGATGCTTTTTCGATATTTTCTTGTATACTTTAAGCAGAAAATTCGATTGGCGCAGACAGATTCATCGTAAGTATGATATTTTAAATTTTATCTGGCTTGAAAGTAGGCAAATGCGGTGCAAATCTGAGCCTCCTTAACTCGCATTTTGAGACGGATTAAAGTGTTTGCGCCAGGATCCAGCGAGTTTTTCGAACTCTACGCATCGAAATTAGTCGATTTCGTCGATAAAAACACCACTGAATATTTTCACGGTTTTTGAAAAAAACCGAAGGTTAACCCCTTTGAATTTTTTTGACCCCAAAAAGTGAAAGTCTCAAATCGGATGCTTTTTCGATATTTTCTTGTATACTTTGAGCAGAAAATTCGATTGGCGCAGACAGATTCATCGTAAGTATGATATTTTAAATTTTATCTGGCTTGAAAGTAAGCAAATGCGATGCAAATCTGAGCCTCCTTTACTTCGCATTTTGAGACGGATTAAAGTGTTTGCGCCAGGATCCAGCGCGTTTTTCGAACTCTACGCATCGAAATTAGTCGATTTCGTCGATAAAAACATCACTGAATATTTTCAAGGTTTTTGAAAAAAACCTAAGGTTAACCCCTTTAAATTTTTTTGACCCCAAAAAGTGAAAGTCTCAAATCGGATGCTTTTTCGATATTTTCTTGTATACTTTGAGCAGAAAATTCGATTGGCGCAGACAGATTCATCGTAAGTATGATATTTTAAATTTTATCTGGCTTGAAAGTAAGCAAATGCGATGCAAATCTGAGCCTCCTTTACTTCGCATTTTGAGACGGATTAAAGTGTTTGCGCCAGGATCCAGCGCGTTTTTCGAACTCTACGCATCGAAATTAGTCGATTTCGTCGATAAAAACACCACTGAATATTTTCACGGTTTTTGAAAAAAACCTAAGGTTAACCCCTTTGAATTTTTTTGACCCCAAAAAGTGAAAGTCTCAAATCGGATGCTTTTTCGATATTTTCTTGTATACTTTGAGCAGAAAATTCGATTGGCGCAGACAGATTCATCGTAAGTATGATATTTTAAATTTTATCTGGCTTGAAAGTAAGCAAATGCGATGCAAATCTGAGCCTCCTTTACTTCGCATTTTGAGATGGATTAAAGTGTTTGCGCCAGGATCCAGCGCGTTTTTCGAACTCTACGCATCGAAATTAGTCGATTTCGTCGATAAAAACACCACTGAATATTTTCACAGTTTTTGAAAAAAACCTAAGGTTAACCCCTTTAAATTTTTTTGACCCCAAAATGTGAAAGTCTCAAATCGGATGCTTTTTCGATATTTTCTTGTATACTTTGAGCAGAAAATTCGATTGGCGCAGACAGATTCATCGTAAGTATGATATTTTAAATTTTATCTGGCTTGAAAGTAAGCAAATGCGATGCAAATCTGAGCCTCCATTACTTCGCATTTTGAAACGGATTAAAGTGTTTGCGCCAGGATCCAGCGCGTTTTTCGAACTCTACGCATCGAAATTAGTCGATTTCGTCGATAAAAACACCACTGAATATTTTCAAGGTTTTTGAAAAAATCCTAAGGTTAACCCCTTTGAATTTTTTTGACCCCAAAAAGTGAAAGTCTCAAATCTGATGCTTTTTCGATATTTTCTTGTATACTTTGAGCAGAAAATTCGATTGGCGCAGACAGATTCATCGTAAGTATGATATTTTAAATTTTATCTGGCTTGAAAGTAAGCAAATGCGATGCAAATCTGAGCCTCCTTTACTTCGCATTTTGAGACGGATTAAAGTGTTTGCGCCAGGATCCAGCGCGTTTTTCGAACTCTACGCATCGAAATTAGTCGATTTCGTCGATAAAAACACCATTGAATATTTTCAAGGTTTTTGAAAAAAACCTAAGGTTACCCCCTTTAAATTTTTTTGACCCCAAAAAGTGAAAGTCTCAAATCGGATGCTTTTTTGATATTTTCTTGTATACTTTGAGCAGAAAATTCGATTGGCGCAGACAGATTCATCGTAAGTATGATATTTTAAATTTTATCTGGCTTGAAAGTAAGCAAATGCGATGCAAATCTGAGCCTCCTTTACTTCGCATTTTGAGACGGATTAAAGTGTTTGCGCCAGGATCCAGCGCGTTTTTCGAACTCTACGCATCGAAATTAGTCGATTTCGTCGATAAAAACACCACTGAATATTTTCACGGTTTTTGAAAAAAACCTAAGGTTAACCCCTTTGAATTTTTTTGACCCCAAAAAGTGAAAGTCTCAAATCGGATGCTTTTTCGATATTTTCTTGTATACTTTGAGCAGAAAATTCGATTGGCGCAGACAGATTCATCGTAAGTATGATATTTTAAATTTTATCTGGCTTGAAAGTAAGCAAATGCGATGCAAATCTGAGCCTCCTTTACTTCGCATTTTGAGACGGATTAAAGTGTTTGCGCCAGGATCCAGCGCGTTTTTCGTACTCTACGCATCGAAATTAGTCGATTTCGTCGATAAAAACACCACTGAATATTTTCACGGTTTTTGAAAAAAACCTAAGGTTAACCCATTTGAATTTTTTTGACCCCAAAAAGTGAAAGTCTCAAATCGGATGCTTTTTCGATATTTTCTTGTATACTTTGAGCAGAAAATTCGATTGGCGCAGACAGATTCATCGTAAGTATGATATTTTAAATTTTATCTGGCTTGAAAGTAAGCAAATGCGATGCAAATCTGAGCCTCCTTTATTTCGCATTTTGAGACGGATTAAAGTGTTTGCGCCAGGATCCAGCACGTTTTTCGAACTCTACGCATCGAAATTAGTCGAGTTCGTCGATAAAAACACCACTGAATATTTTCACGGTTTTTGAAAAAAACCTAAGGTTAACCCATTTGAATTTTTTTGACCACAAAAAGTGAAAGTCTCAAATCGGATGCTTTTTCGATATTTTCTTGTATACTTAGAGCAGAAAATTCGATTGGCGCAGACAGATTCATCGTAAGTATGATATTTTAAATTTTATCTGGCTTGAAAGTAAGCAAATGCGATGCAAATCTGAGCCTCCTTTACTTCGCATTTTGAGACGGATTAAAGTGTTTGCGCCAGGATCCAGCGCGTTTTTCGAACTCTACGCATCGAAATTAGTCGATTTCGTCGATAAAAACACCACTGAATATTTTCACGGTTTTTGAAAAAAACCTAAGGTTAACCCATTTGAATTTTTTTGACCCCAAAAAGTGAAAGTCTCAAATCGGATGCTTTTTCGATATTTTCTTGTATACTTTGAGCAGAAAATTCGATTGGCGCAGACAGATTCATCGTAAGTATGATATTTTAAATTTTATCTGGCTTGAAAGTAAGCAAATGGGATGCAAATCTGAGCCTCCTTTACTTCGCATTTTGAGACGGATTAAAGTGTTTGCGCGAGGATCCAGCGCGTTTTTCGAACTCTACGCATCGAAATTAGTCGATTTCGTCGATAACACCACCACTGAATATTTTCACGGTTTTTGAAAAAAACCTAAGGTTAACCCCTTTGAATTTTTTTGACCCCAAAAAGTGAAAGTCTCAAATCGGATGCTTTTTCGATATTTTCTTGTATACTTTGAGCAGAAAATTCGATTGGCGCAGACAGATTCATCGTAAGTATGATATTTTAAATTTTATCTGGCTTGAAAGTAAGCAAATGCGATGCAAATCTGAGCCTCCTTTACTTCGCATTTTGAGACGGATTAAAGTGTTTGCGCCAGGATCCAGCGCGTTTTTCGAACTCTACGCATCGAAATTAGTCGATTTCGTCGATAAAAACACCACTGAATATTTTCACGGTTTTTGAAAAAAACCTAAGGTTAACCCATTTGAATTTTTTTGACCCCAAAAAGTGAAAGTCTCAAATCGGATGCTTTTTCGATATTTTCTTGTATACTTTGAGCAGAAAATTCGATTGGCGCAGACAGATTCATCGTAAGTATGATATTTTAATTTTTATCTGGCTTGAAAGTAAGCAAATGCGATGCAAATCTGAGCCTCCTTTACTTCGCATTTTGAGACGGATTAAAGTGTTTGCGCCAGGATCCAGCGCGTTTTTCGAACTCTACGCATCGAAATTAGTCGATTTCGTCGATAAAAACACCACTGAATATTTTCACGGTTTTTGAAAAAAACCTAAGGTTAACCCCTTTGAATTTTTTTGACCCCAAAAAGTGAAAGTCTCAAATCGGATGCTTTTTCGATATTTTCTTGTATACTTTGAGCAGAAAATTCGATTGGCGCAGACAGATTCATCGTAAGTATGATATTTTAAATTTTATCTGGCTTGAAAGTAAGCAAATGCGATGCAAATCTGAGCCTCCTTTACTTCGCATTTTGAGACGGATTAAAGTGTTTGCGCCAGGATCCAGCGCGTTTTTCCAACTCTACGCATCGAAATTAGTCGATTTCGTCGATAAAAACACCACTGAATATTTTCACGGTTTTTGAAAAAAACCTAAGGTTAACCCCTTTGAATTTTTTTGACCCCAAAAAGTGAAAGTCTCAAATCGGATGCTTTTTCGATATTTTCTTGTATACTTTGAGCAGAAAATTCGATTGGCGCAGACAGATTCATCGTAAGTATGATATTTTAAATTTTATCTGGCTTGAAAGTAAGCAAATGCGATGCAAATCTGAGCATCCTTTACTTCGCATTTTGAGACGGATTAAAGTGTTTGCGCCAGGATCCAGCGCGTTTTTCGAACTCTACGCATCGAAATTAGTCGATTTCGTCGATAAAAACACCACTGAATATTTTCACGGTTTTTCAAAAAAACCTAAGGTTAACCCCTTTGAATTTTTTTGACCCCAAAATGTGAAAGTTTCAAATCGGATGCTTTTTCGATATTTTCTTGTATACTTTGAGCAGAAAATTCGATTGGCGCAGACAGATTCATCGTAAGTATGATATTTTAAATTTTATCTGGCTTGAAAGTAAGCAAATGCGATGCAAATCTGAGCCTCCATTACTTCGAATTTTGAAACGGATTAAAGTGTTTGCGCCAGGATCCAGCGCGTTTTTCGAACTCTACGCATCGAAATTAGTCGATTTCGTCGATAAAAACACCACTGAATATTTTCACGGTTTTTGAAAAAAACCTAAGGTTAACCCCTTTGAATTTTTTTGACCCCAAAAAGTGAAAGTCTCAAATCGGATGCTTTTTCGATATTTTCTTGTATACTTTGAGCAGAAAATTCGATTGGCGCAGACAGATTCATCGTAAGTATGATATTTTAAATTTTATCTGGCTTGAAAGTAAGCAAATGCGATGCAAATCTGAGCCTCCTTTACTTCGCATTTTGAGACGGATTAAAGTGTTTGCGCCAGGATCCAGCGCGTTTTTCTAACTCTACGCATCGAAATTAGTCGATTTCGTCGATAAAAACACCACTGAATATTTTCACGGTTTTTGAAAAAAACCTAAGGTTAACCCATTTGAATTTTTTTGACCCCAAAAAGTGAAAGTCTCAAATCGGATGTTTTTCGATATTTTCTTGTATACTTTGAGCAGAAAATTCGATTGGCGCAGACAGATTCATCGTAAGTATGATATTTTAAATTTTATCTGGCTTGAAAGTAAGCAAATGCGATGCAAATCTGAGCCTCCTTTACTTCGCAGTTTGAGACGGATTAAAGTGTTTGCGCCAGGATCCAGCGCGTTTTTCGAACTCTACGCATCGAAATTAGTCGATTTCGTCGATAAAAAAACCACTGAATATTTTCACGGTTTTTGAAAAAAACCTAAGGTTAACCCATTTGAATTTTTTTGACCCCAAAAAGTGAAAGTCTCAAATCGGATGCTTTTTCGATATTTTCTTGTATACTTTGAGCAGAAAATTCGATTGGCGCAGACAGATTCATCGTAAGTATGTTATTTTAAATTTTATCTGGCTTGAAAGTAAGCAAATGCGATGCAAATCTGAGCCCCCATAACTTCGCATTTTGAGACGGATTAAAGTGTTTGCGCCAGGATCCAGCGCGTTTTTCGAACTCTACGCATCGAAATTAGTCGATTTCGTCGATAAAAACACCACTGAATATTTTCACGGTTTTTGAAAAAAAACCTAAGGTTAACCCCTTTGAATTTTTTTGACCCCAAAAAGTGAAAGTCTCAAATCGGATGCTTTTTCGATATTTTCTTGTATACTTTGAGCAGAAAATTCGATTGGCGCAGACAGATTCATCGTAAGTATGATATTTTAAATTTTATCTGGCTTGAAAGTAAGCAAATGCGATGCAAATCTGAGCCTCCTTTACTTCGCATTTTGAGACGGATTAAAGTGTTTGCGCCAGGATCCAGCGCGTTTTTCGAACTCTACGCATCGAAATTAGTCGATTTCGTCGATAAAAATACCACTGAATATTTTCACGGTTTTTGAAAATTACCTAAGGTTAACCCCTTTGAATTTTTTTGACCCCAAAAAGTGAAAGTCTCAAATCGGATGCTCTTTCGATATTTTCTTGTATACTTTGAGCAGAAAATTCGATTGGCGCAGACAGATTCATCGTAAGTATGATATTTTAATTTTTATCTGGTTTGAAAGTAAGCAAATGCGATGCAAATCTGAGCCTCCTTTACTTCGCATTTTGAAACGGATTAAAGTGTTTGCGCCAGGATCCAGCGCGTTTTTCGAACTCTACGCATCGAAATTAGTCGATTTCGTCGATAAAAACACCACTGAATATTTTCACGGTTTTTCAAAAAAACCTAAGGTTAACCCCTTTGAATTTTTTTGACCCCAAAAAGTAAAAGTCTCAAATCGGATGCTTTTTCGATATTTTCTTGTATACTTTGAGCAGAAAATTCGATTGGCGCAGACAGATTCATCGTAAGTATGATATTTTAAATTTTATCTGGCTTGAAAGTAAGCAAATGCGATGCAAATCTGAGCATCCTTTACTTCGCATTTTGAGACGGATTAAAGTGTTTGCGCCAGGATCCAGCGCGTTTTTCGAACTCTACGCATCGAAATTAGTCGATTTCGTCGATAAAAACACCACTGAATATTTTCACGGTTTTTCAAAAAAACCCAAGGTTAACCCCTTTGAATTTTTTTGACCCCAAAATGTGAAAGTCTCAAATCGGATGCTTTTTCGATATTTTCTTGTATACTTTGAGCAGAAAATTCGATTGGCGCAGACAGATTCATCGTAAGTATGATATTTTAAATTTTATCTGGCTTGAAAGTAAGCAAATGCGATGCAAATCTGAGCCTCCATTACTTCGAATTTTGAAACGGATTAAAGTGTTTGCGCCAGGATCCAGCGCGTTTTTCGAACTCTACGCATCGAAATTAGTCGATTTCGTCGATAAAAACACCACTGAATATTTTCACGGTTTTTGAAAAAAACCTAAGGTTAACCCCTTTGAATTTTTTTGACCCCAAAAAGTGAAAGTCTCAAATCGGATGCTTTTTCGATATTTTCTTGTATATTTTGAGCAGAAAATTCGATTGGCGCAGACAGATTCATCGTAAGTATGATATTTTAAATTTTATCTGGCTTGAAAGTAAGCAAATGCGATGCAAATCTGAGCCTCCTTTACTTCGCATTTTGAGACGGATTAAAGTGTTTGCGCCAGGATCCAGCGCGTTTTTCGAACTCTACGCATCGAAATTCACGGTTTTTGAAAAAAACCTAAGGTTAACCCCTTTGAATTTTTTTTTGACCCCAAAAAGTGAGAGTCTCAAATCGGATGCTTTTTCGATATTTTCTTGTATACTTTGAGCAGAAAATTCGATTGGCGCAGACAGATTCATCGTAAGTATGATATTTTAAATTTTATCTGGCTTGAAAGTAAGCAAATGCGATGCAAATCTGAGCCTCCTTTACTTCGCATTTTGAGACGGATTAAAGTGTTTGCGCCAGGATCCAGCGCGTTTTTCGAACTCTACGCATCGAAATTAGTCGATTTCGTCGATAAAAACACCACTGAATATTTTCACGGTTTTTGAAAAAAACTTAAGGTTAACCCCTTTGAATTTTTTTGACCCCAAAAAGTGAAAGTCTCAAATCGGATGCTTTTTCGATATTTTCTTGTATACTTTGAGCAGAAAATTCGATTGGCGCAGACAGATTCATCGTAAGTATGATATTTTAAATTTTATCTGGCTTGAAAGTAAGCAAATGCGATGCAAATCTGAGCCTCCTTTACGTCGCATTTTGAGACGGATTAAAGTGTTTGCGCCAGGATCCAGCGCGTTTTTCGAACTCTACGCATCGAAATTAGTCGATTTCGTCGATAAAAACACCACTGAATATTTTCACGGTTTTTGAAAAAAACCTAAGGTTAACCCCTTTGAATTTTTTTGACCCCAAAAAGTGAAAGTCTCAAATCGGATGCTTTTTCGATATTTTCTTGTATACTTTGAGCAGAAAATTCGATTGGCGCAGACAGATTCATCGTAAGTATGATATTTTAAATTTTATCTGGCTTGAAAGTAAGCAAATGCGATGCAAATCTGAGCCTCCTTTACTTCGCATTTTGAGACGGATTAAAGTGTTTGCGCCAGGATCCAGCGCGTTTTTCGAACTCTACGCATCGAAATTAGTCGATTTCGTCGATAAAAATACCACTGAATATTTTCACGGTTTTTGAAAATTACCTAAGGTTAACCCCTTTGAATTTTTTTGACCCCAAAAAGTGAAAGTCTCAAATCGGATGCTTTTTCGATATTTTCTTGTATACTTTGAGCAGAAAATTCGATTGGCGCAGACAGATTCATCGTAAGTATGATATTTTAAATTTTATCTGGCTTGAAAGTAAGCAAATGCGATGCAAATCTGAGCCTCCTTTACTTCGCATTTTGAGACGGATTAAAGTGTTTGCGCCAGGATCCAGCGCGTTTTTCGAACTCTACGCATCGAAATTAGTCGATTTCGTCGATAAAAACACCACTGAATATTTTCACGGTTTTTGAAAAAAACCTAAGGTTAACCCCTTTGAATTTTTTTGACCCCAAAAAGTGAAAGTCTCAAATCGGATGCTTTTTCGATATTTTCTTGTATACTTTGAGCAGAAAATTCGATTGGCGCAGACAGATTCATCGTAAGTATGATATTTTAAATTTTATCTGGCTTGAAAGTAAGCAAATGCGATGCAAATCTGAGCCTCCTTTACTTCGCATTTTGAGACGGATTAAAGTGTTTGCGCCAGGATCCAGCGCGTTTTTCGAACTCTACGCATCGAAATTAGTCGATTTCGTCGATAAAAACACCACTGAATATTTTCACGGTTTTTGAAAAAAACCTAAGGTTAACCCCTTTGAATTTTTTTGACCCCAAAAAGTGAAAGTCTCAAATCGGATGCTTTTTCGATATTTTCTTGTATACTTTGAGCAGAAAATTCGATTGGCGCAGACAGATTCATCGTAAGTATGATATTTTAAATTTTATCTGGCTTGAATGTAAGCAAATGCGATGCAAATCTGAGCCTCCTTTACTTCGCATTTTGAGACGGATTAAAGTGTTTGCGCCAGGATCCAGCGCGTTTTTCGAACTCTACGCATCGAAATTAGTCGATTTCGTCGATAAAAACACCACTGAATATTTTCACGGTTTTTGAAAAAAACCTAAGGTTAACCCCTTTGAATTTTTTTGACCCCAAAAAGTGAAAGTCTCAAATCGGATGCTTTTTCGATATTTTCTTGTATACTTTGAGCAGAAAATTCGATTGGCGCAGACAGATTCATCGTAAGTATGATATTTTAAATTTTATCTGGCTTGAAAGTAAGCAAATGCGATGCAAATCTGAGCCTCCTTTACTTCGCATTTTGAGACGGATTAAAGTGTTTGTGCCAGGATCCAGCGCGTTTTTCGAACTCTACGCATCGAAATTAGTCGATTTCGTCGATAAAAACACCACTGAATATTTTCACGGTTTTTGAAAAAAACCTAAGGTTAACCCCTTTGAATTTTTTTGACCCCAAAAAGTGAAAGTTTCAAATCGGATGCTTTTTCTATATTTTCTTGTATACTTTGAGCAGCAAATTCGATTGGCGCAGACAGATTCATCGTAAGTATGATATTTTAAATTTTATCTGGCTTGAAAGTAAGCAAATTTGATGCAAATCTGAGCCTCCTTTACTTCGCATTTTGAGACGGATTAAAGTGTTTGCGCCAGGATCCAGCGCGTTTTTCGAACTCTACGCATCGAAATTAGTGGATTTCGTCGATAAAAACACCACTGAATATTTTCACGGTTTTTGAAAAAAACCTAAGGTTAACCCCTTTGAATTTTTTTGACCCCAAAATGTGAAAGTCTCAAATCGGATGCTTTTTCGATATTTTCTTGTATACTTTGAGCAGAAAATTCGATTGGCGCAGACAGATTCATCGTAAGTATGATATTTTAAATTTTATCTGGCTTGAAAGTAAGCAAATGCGATGCAAATCTGAGCCTCCTTTACTTCGCATTTTGAGACGGATTAAAGTGTTTGCGCCAGAATCCAGCGCATTTTTCGAACTCTACGCATCGAAATTAGTCGATTTCGTCGATAAAAACACCACTGAATATTTTCACGGTTTTTGAAAAAAACCTAAGGTTAACCCATTTGAATTTTTTTGACCCCAAAAAGTGAAAGTCTCAAATCGGATGTTTTTCGATATTTTCTTGTATACTTTGAGCAGAAAATTCGATTGGCGCAGACAGATTCATCGTAAGTATGATATTTTAAATTTTATCTGGCTTGAAAGTAAGCAAATGCGATGCAAATCTGAGCCTCCTTTACTTCGCAGTTTGAGACGGATTAAAGTGTTTGCGCCAGGATCCAGCGCGTTTTTCGAACTCTACGCATCGAAATTAGTCGATTTCGTCGATAAAAACACCACTGAATATTTTCACGGTTTTTGAAAAAAACCTAAGGTTAACCCATTTGAATTTTTTTGACCCCAAAAAGTGAAAGTCTCAAATCGGATGCTTTTTCGATATTTTCTTGTATACTTTGAGCAGAAAATTCGATTGGCGCAGACAGATTCATCGTAAGTATGTTATTTTAAATTTTATCTGGCTTGAAAGTAACCAAATGCGATGCAAATCTGAGCCCCCATAACTTCGCATTTTGAGACGGATTAAAGTGTTTGCGCCAGGATCCAGCGCGTTTTTCGAACTCTACGCATCGAAATTAGTCGATTTCGTCGATAAAAATACCACTGAATATTTTCACGGTTTTTGAAAATTACCTAAGGTTAACCCCTTTGAATTTTTTTGACCCCAAAAAGTGAAAGTCTCAAATCGGATGCTTTTTCGATATTTTCTTGTATACTTTGAGCAGAAAATTCGATTGGCGCAGACAGATTCATCGTAAGTATGATATTTTAAATTTTATCTGGCTTGAAAGTAAGCAAATGCGATGCAAATCTGAGCCTCCTTTACTTCGCATTTTGAGACGGATTAAAGTGTTTGCGCCAGGATCCAGCGCGTTTTTCGAACTCTACGCATCGAAATTAGTCGATTTCGTCGATAAAAACACCACTGAATATTTTCACGGTTTTTCAAAAAAACCTAAGGTTAACCCCTTTGAATTTTTTTGACCCCAAAAAGTAAAAGTCTCAAATCGGATGCTTTTTCGATATTTTCTTGTATACTTTGAGCAGAAAATTCGATTGGCGCAGACAGATTCATCGTAAGTATGATATTTTAAATTTTATCTGGCTTGAATGTAAGCAAATGCGATGCAAATCTGAGCCTCCTTTACTTCGCATTTTGAGACGGATTAAAGTGTTTGCGCCAGGATCCAGCGCGTTTTTCGAACTCTACGCATCGAAATTAGTCGATTTCGTCGATAAAAACACCACTGAATATTTTCACGGTTTTTGAAAAAAACCTAAGGTTAACCCCTTTGAATTTTTTTGACCCCAAAAAGTGAAAGTCTCAAATCGGATGCTTTTTCGATATTTTCTTGTATACTTTGAGCAGAAAATTCGATTGGCGCAGACAGATTCATCGTAAGTATGATATTTTAAATTTTATCTGGCTTGAAAGTAAGCAAATGCGATGCAAATCTGAGCCTCCTTTACTTCGCATTTTGAGACGGATTAAAGTGTTTGTGCCAGGATCCAGCGCGTTTTTCGAACTCTACGCATCGAAATTAGTCGATTTCGTCGATAAAAACACCACTGAATATTTTCACGGTTTTTGAAAAAAACCTAAGGTTTGAATTTTTTTGACCCCAAAAAGTGAAAGTCTCAAATCGGATGCTTTTTCGATATTTTCTTGTATATTTTGAGCAGAAAATTCGATTGGCGCAGACAGATTCATCGTAAGTATGATATTTTAAATTTTATCTGGCTGGAAAGTAAGCAAATGCGATGCAAATCTGAGCCTCCTTTACGTCGCATTTTGAGACGGATTAAAGTGTTTGCGCCAGGATCCAGCGCGTTTTTCGAACTCTACGCATCGAAATTAGTCGATTTCGTCGATAAAAACACCACTGAATATTTTCACGGTTTTTGAAAAAAACTTAAGGTTAACCCCTTTGAATTTTTTTGACCCCAAAAAGTGAAAGTCTCAAATCGGATGCTTTTTCGATATTTTCTTGTATACTTTGAGCAGAAAATTCGATTGGCGCAGACAGATTCATCGTAAGTATGATATTTTAAATTTTATCTGGCTTGAAAGTAAGCAAATGCGATGCAAATCTGAGCCTCCTTTACGTCGCATTTTGAGACGGATTAAAGTGTTTGCGCCAGGATCCAGCGCGTTTTTCGAACTCTACGCATCGAAATTAGTCGATTTCGTCGATAAAAACACCACTGAATATTTTCACGGTTTTTGAAAAAAACCTAAGGTTAACCCCTTTGAATTTATTTGACCCCAAAAAGTGAAAGTCTCAAATCGGATGCTTTTTCGATATTTTCTTGTATACTTTGAGCAGAAAATTCGATTGGCGCAGACAGATTCATCGTAAGTATGATATTTTAAATTTTATCTGGCTTGAAAGTAAGCAAATGCGATGCAAATCTGAGCCTCCTTTACTTCGCATTTTAAGACGGATTAAAGTGTTTGCGCCAGGATCCAGCGCGTTTTTCGAACTCTACGCATCGAAATTAGTCGATTTCGTCGATAAAAACACCACTGAATATTTTCACGGTTTTTGAAAAAAACCTAAGGTTAACCCCTTTGAATTTTTTTTTGACCCCAAAAAGTGAAAGTCTCAAATCGGATGCTTTTTCGATATTTTCTTGTATACTTTGAGCAGAAAATTCGATTGGCGCAGACAGATTCATCGTAAGTATGATATTTTAAATTTTATCTGGCTTGAAAGTAAGCAAATGCGATGCAAATCTGAGCCTCCTTTACTTCGCATTTTGAGACGGATTAAAGTGTTTGCGCCAGGATCCAGCGCGTTTTTCGAACTCTACGCATCGAAATTAGTCGATTTCGTCGATAAAAACACCACTGAATATTTTCACGGTTTTTGAAAAAAACCTAAGGATAACCCCTTTGAATTTTTTTGACCCCAAAAAGTGAAAGTCTCAAATCGGATGCTTTTTCGATATTTTCTTGTATACTTTGAGCAGAAAATTCGATTGGCGCAGACAGATTCATCGTAAGTATGATATTTTAAATTTTATCTGGCTTGAAAGTAAGCAAATGCGATGCAAATCTGAGCCTCCTTTACGTCGCATTTTGAGACGGATTAAAGTGTTTGCGCCAGGATCCAGCGCGTTTTCCGAACTCTACGCATCGAAATTAGTCGATTTCGTCGATAAAAACACCACTGAATATTTTCACGGTTTTTGAAAAAAACCTAAGGTTAACCCCTTTGAATTTTTTTGACCCCAAAAAGTGAAAGTCTCAAATCGGATGCTTTTTCGATATTTTCTTGTATACTTTGAGCAGAAAATTCGATTGGCGCAGACAGATTCATCGTAAGTATGATTTTTTAAATTTTATCTGGCTTGAAAGTAAGCAAATGCGATGCAAATCTGAGCCTCCTTTACTTCGCATTTTGAGAAGGATTAAAGTGTTTGCGCCAGGATCCAGCGCATTTTTCGAACTCTACGCATCGAAATTAGTCGATTTTGTCGATAAAAACACCACTGAATATTTTCACGGTTTTTGAAAAAACCTAAGGTTAACCCCTTTGAATTTTTTTGACCCCAAAAAGTGAAAGTCTCAAATCGGATGCTTTTTCGATATTTTCTTGTATACTTTGAGCAGAAAATTCGATTGGCGCAGACAGATTCATCGTAAGTATGATATTTTAAATTTTATCTGGCTTGAAAGTAAGCAAATGCGATGCAAATCTGAGCCTCCTTTACT
The DNA here is from genome assembly GCA_911387805.1 of Cantharis rustica. NCBI lineage: Eukaryota > Metazoa > Arthropoda > Insecta > Coleoptera > Cantharidae > Cantharis > Cantharis rustica. The sequence continues at coordinate 25,496,416 of OU426877.1, read as the reverse complement.
TCGCATTTTGAGACGGATTAAAGTGTTTGCGCCAGAATCCAGCGCGTTTTTCGAACTCTACGCATCGAAATTAGTCGATTTCGTCGATAAAAACACCACTGAATATTTTCACGGTTTTTGAAAAAAACCTAAGTTTAACCCCTTTGAATTTTTTTGACCCCAAAATGTGAAAGTCTCAAATCGGATGCTTTTTCGATATTTTCTTGTATACTTTGAGCAGAAAATTCGATTGGCGCAGACAGATTCATCGTAAGTATGATATTTTAAATTTTATCTGGCTTGAAAGTAAGCAAATGCGATGAAAATCTGAGCCTCCTTTACTTCGCATTTTGAGACGGATTAAAGTGTTTGCGCCAGGATCCAGCGCGTTTTTCGAACTCTACGCATCGAAATTAGTCGATTTCGTCGATAAAAACACCACTGAATATTTTCACGGTTTTTGAAAAAAACCTAAGGTTAACCCCTTTGAATTTTTTGGACCCCAAAAAGTGAAAGTCTCAAATCGGATGCTTTTTCGATATTTTCTTGTATTCTTTGAGCAGAAAATTCGATTGGCGCAGACAGATTCATCGTAAGTATGATATTTTAAATTTTATCTGGCTTGAAAGTAAGCAAATGCGATGCAAATCTGAGCCTCCTTTACTTCGCATTTTGAGACGGATTAAAGTGTTTGCGCCAGGATCCAGCGCGTTTTTCGAACTCTACGCATCGAAATTAGTGGATTTCGTCGATAAAAACACCACTGAATATTTTCACGGTTTTTGAAAAAAACCTAAGGTTAACCCCTTTGAATTTTTTTGACCCCAAAAAGTGAAAGTTTCAAATCGGATGCTTTTTCTATATTTTCTTGTATACTTTAAGCAGCAAATTCGAGTGGCGCAGACAGATTCATCGTAAGTATGATATTTTAAATTTTATCTGGCTTGAAAGTAAGCAAATTTGATGCAAATCTGAGCCTCCTTTACTTCGCATTTTGAGACGGATTAAAGTGTTTGCGCCAGGATCCAGCGCGTTTTTCGAACTCTACGCATCGAAATTAGTGGATTTCGTCGATAAAAACACCACTGAATATTTTCACGGTTTTTGAAAAAAACCTAAGGTTAACCCCTTTGAATTTCTTTGACCCCAAAAAGTGAAAGTTTCAAATCGGATGCTTTTTCTATATTTTCTTGTATACTTTGAGCAGCAAATTCGATTGGCGCAGACAGATTCATCGTAAGTATGATATTTTAAATATTATCTGGCTTGAAAGTAAGCAAATTTGATGCAAATCTGAGCCTCCTTTACTTCGCATTTTGAGACGGATTAAAGTGTTTGCGCCAGGATCCAGCGCGTTTTTCGAACTCTACGCATCGAAATTAGTGGATTTCGTCGATAAAAACACCACTGAATATTTTCACGGTTTTTGAAAAAAACCTAAGGTTAACCCCTTTGAATTTTTTTGACCCCAAAATGTGAAAGTCTCAAATCGGATGCTTTTTCGATATTTTCTTGTATACTTTGAGCAGAAAATTCGATTGGCGCAGACAGATTCATCGTAAGTATGATATTTTAAATTTTATCTGGCTTGAAAGTAAGCAAATGCGATGCAAATCTGAGCCTCCTTTACTTCGCATTTTGAGACGGATTAAAGTGTTTTCGCCAGGATCCAGCGAGTTTTTCGAACTCTACGCATCGAAATTAGTCGATTTCGTCGATAAAAACACCACTGAATATTTTCACGGTTTTTGAAAAAAACCCTTTGAATTTTTTTGAGCCCAAAAAGTGAAAGTCTCAAATCGGAAGCTTTTTTGATATTTTCTTGTATACTTTGAGCAGAAAATTCGATTGGCGCAGACAGATTCATCGTAAGTATGATATTTTAAATTTTATCTGGCTTGAAAGTAAGCAAATGCGATGCAAATCTGAGCCTCCATTACTTCGCATTTTGAGACGGATTAAAGTGTTTGCGCCAGGATCCAGCGCGTTTTTCGAACTCTACGCATCGAAATTAGTAGATTTCGTCGATAAAAACACCACTGAATATTTTCACGGTTTTTGAAAAAAACCTAAGTTTAACCCCTTTCAATTTTTTTGACCCCAAAATGTGAAAGTCTCAAGTCGGATGCTTTTTCGATATTTTCTTGTATTCTTTGAGCAGAAAATTCGATTGGCGCAGACAGATTCATCGTAAGTATGATATTTTAAATTTTATATGGCTTGAAAGTAAGCAAATGCGATGCAAATCTGAGCCTCCTTTACTTCGCATTTTGAGACGGATTAAAGTGTTTGCGCCAGGATCCAGCGCGTTTTTCGTACTCTACGCATCGAAAGTAGTAGATTTCGTCGATAAAAACACCACTGAATATTTTCACGGTTTTTGAAAAAAACCTAAGTTTAACCCCTTTGAATTTTTTTGACCCCAAAATGTGAAAGTCTCAAATCGGATGCTTTTTCGATATTTTCTTGTATACTTTGAGCAGAAAATTCGATTGGCGCAGACAGATTCAGCGTAAGTATGATATTTTAAATTTTATCTGGCTTGAAAGTAAGCAAATGCGATGAAAATCTGAGCCTCCTTTACTTCGCATTTTGAGACGGATTAAAGTGTTTGCGCCAGGATCCAGCGCGTTTTTCGAACTCTACGCATCGAAATTAGTCGATTTCGTCGATAAAAACACCACTGAATATTTTCACGGTTTTTGAAAAAAACCTAAGGTTAACCCCTTTGAATTTTTTTGACCCCAAAAAGTGAAAGTCTCAAATCGGATGCTTTTTCGATATTTTCTTGTATTCTTTGAGCAGAAAATTCGATTGGCGCAGACAGATTCATCGTAAGTATGATATTTTAAATTTTATCTGGCTTGAAAGTAAGCAAATGCGATGCAAATCTGAGCCTCCTTTACTTCGCATTTTGAGACGGATTAAAGTGTTTGCGCCAGGATCCAGCGCGTTTTTCGAACTCTACGCATCGAAATTAGTCGATTTCGTCGATAAAAACACCACTGAATATTTTCACGGTTTTTGAAAAAAACCTAAGGTTAACCCCTTTGAATTTTTTTGACCCCAAAAAGTGAAAGTCTCAAATCGGATGCTTTTTCGATATTTTCTTGTATTCTTTGAGCAGAAAATTCGATTGGCGCAGACAGATTCATCGTAAGTATGATATTTTAAATTTTATATGGCTTGAAAGTAAGCAAATGCGATGCAAATCTGAGCCTCCTTTACTTCGCATTTTGAGACGGATTAAAGTGTTTGCGCCAGGATCCAGCGCGTTTTTCGAACTCTACGCATCGAAATTAGTAGATTTCGTCGATAAAAACACCACTGAATATTTTCACGGTTTTTGAAAAAAACCTAAGGTTAACCCCTTTGAATTTTTTTGACCCCAAAATGTGAAAGTCTCAAATCGGATGCTTTTTCGATATTTTCTTGTATACTTTGAGCAGAAAATTCGATTGGCGCAGACAGATTCATCGTAAGTATGATATTTTAAATTTTATCTGGCTTGAAAGTAAGCAAATGCGATGCAAATCTGAGCCTCCTTTACTTCGCATTTTGAGACGGATTAAAGTGTTTTCGCCAGGATCCAGCGAGTTTTTCCAACTCTACGCATCGAAATTAGTCGATTTCGTCGATAAAAACACCACTGAATATTTTCACGGTTTTTGAAAAAAACCTAAGGTTAACCCCTTTGAATTTTTTTGAGCCCAAAAAGTGAAAGTCTCAAATCGGAAGCTTTTTTGATATTTTCTTGTATACTTTGAGCAGAAAATTCGATTGGCGCAGACAGATTCATCGTAAGTATGATATTTTAAATTTTATCTGGCTTGAAAGTAAGCAAATGCGATGCAAATCTGAGCCTCCATTACTTCGCATTTTGAGACGGATTAAAGTGTTTGCGCCAGGATCCAGCGCGTTTTTCGAACTCTACGCATCGAAATTAGTAGATTTCGTCGATAAAAACACCACTGAATATTTTCACGGTTTTTGAAAAAAACCTAAGTTTAACCCCTTTCAATTTTTTTGACCCCAAAATGTGAAAGTCTCAAGTCGGATGCTTTTTCGATATTTTCTTGTATTCTTTGAGCAGAAAATTCGATTGGCGCAGACAGATTCATCGTAAGTATGATATTTTAAATTTTATCTGGCTTGAAAGTAAGCAAATGCGATGCAAATCTGAGCCTCCTTTACTTCGCATTTTGAGACGGAATAAAGTGTTTTCGCCAGGATCCAGCGAGTTTTTCGAACTCTACGCATCGAAATTAGTCGATTTCGTCGATAAAAACACCACTGAATATTTTCACGGTTTTTGAAAAAAACCTAAGGTTAACCCCTTTGAATTTTTTTGACCCCAAAAAGTGAAAGTCTCAAATCGGATGCTTTTTCGATATTTTCTTGTATTCTTTGAGCAGAAAATTCGATTGGCGCAGACAGATTCATCGTAAGTATGATATTTTAAATTTTATCTGGCTTGAAAGTAAGCAAATGCGATGCAAATCTGAGCCTCCTTTACTTCGCATTTTGAGACGGATTAAAGTGTTTGCGCCAGGATCCAGCGCGTTTTTCGAACTCTACGCATCGAAATTAGTCGATTTCGTCGATAAAAACACCACTGAATATTTTCACGGTTTTTGAAAAAAACCTAAGGTTAACCCCTTTGAATTTTTTTGACCCCAAAAAGTGAAAGTCTCAAATCGGATGCTTTTTCGATATTTTCTTGTATTCTTTGAGCAGAAAATTCGATTGGCGCAGACAGATTCATCGTAAGTATGATATTTTAAATTTTATCTGGCTTGAAAGTAAGCAAATGCGATGCAAATCTGAGCCTCCTTTACTTCGCATTTTGAGACGGATTAAAGTGTTTGCGCCAGGATCCAGCGCGTTTTTCGAACTCTACGCATCGAAATTAGTCGATTTCGTCGATAAAAACACCACTGAATATTTTCACGGTTTTTGAAAAAAACTTAAGGTTAACCCCTTTGAATTTTTTTGACCCCAAAAAGTGAAAGTCTCAAATCGGATGCTTTTTCGATATTTTCTTGTATTCTTTGAGCAGAAAATTCGATTGGCGCAGACAGATTCATCGTAAGTATGATATTTTAAATTTTATATGGCTTGAAAGTAAGCAAATGCGATGCAAATCTGAGCCTCCTTTACTTCGCATTTTGAGACGGATTATAGTGTTTGCGCCAGGATCCAGCGCGTTTTTCGAACTCCACGCATCGAAATTAGTAGATTTCGTCGATAAAAACACCACTGAATATTTTCACGGTTTTTGAAAAAAACCTAAGTTTAACCCCATTGAATTTTTTTGACCGCAAAATGTGAAAGTCTCAAATCGGATGCTTTTTCGATATTTTCTTGTATACTTTGAGCAGAAAATTCGATTGGCGCAGACAGATTCAGCGTAAGTATGATATTTTAAATTTTATCTGGCTTGAAAGTAAGCAAATGCGATGAAAATCTGAGCCTCCTTTACTTCGCATTTTGAGACGGATTAAAGTGTTTGCGCCAGGATCCAGCGCGTTTTTCGAACTCTACGCATCGAAATTAGTCGATTTCGTCGATAAAAACACCACTGAATATTTTCACGGTTTTTGACAAAAACCTAAGGTTAACCCCTTTGAATTTTTTTGACCCCAAAAAGTGAAAGTCTCAAATCGGATGCTTTTTCGATATTTTCTTGTATTCTTTGAGCAGAAAATTCGATTGGCGCAGACAGATTCATCGTAAGTATGATATTTTAAATTTTATCTGGCTTGAAAGTAAGCAAATGCGATGCAAATCTGAGCCTCCTTTACTTCGCATTTTGAGACGGATTAAAGTGTTTGCGCCAGGATCCAGCGCGTTTTTCGAACTCTACGCATCGAAATTAGTCGATTTCGTCGATAAAAACACCACTGAATATTTTCACGGTTTTTGAAAAAAACCTAAGGTTAACCCCTTTGAATTTTTTTGACCCCAAAAAGTGAAAGTTTCAAATCGGATGCTTTTTCTATATTTTCTTGTATACTTTGAGCAGCAAATTCGAGTGGCGCAGACAGATTCATCGTAAGTATGATATTTTAAATTTTATCTGGCTTGAAAGTAAGCAAATTTGATGCAAATCTGAGCCTCCTTTACTTCGCATTTTGAGACGGATTAAAGTGTTTGCGCCAGGATCCAGCGCGTTTTTCGAACTCTACGCATCGAAATTAGTCGATTTCGTCGATAAAAACACCACTGAATATTTTCACGGTTTTTGAAAAAAACCTAAGGTTAACCCCTTTGAATTTTTTTGACCCCAAAATGTGAAAGTCTCAAATCGGATGCTTTTTCGATATTTTCTTGTATACTTTGAGCAGAAAATTCGATTGGCGCAGACAGATTCATCGTAAGTATGATATTTTAAATTTTATCTGGCTTGAAAGTAAGCAAATGCGATGCAAATCTGAGCCTCCTTTACTTCGCATTTTGAGACGGATTAAAGTGTTTTCGCCAGGATCCAGCGAGTTTTTCGAACTCTACGCATCGAAATTAGTCGATTTCGTCGATAAAAACACCACTGAATATTTTCACGGTTTTTGAAAAAAACCTAAGGTTAACCCCTTTGAATTTTTTTGAGCCCAAAAAGTGAAAGTCTCAAATCGGAAGCTTTTTTGATATTTTCTTGTATACTTTGAGCAGAAAATTCGATTGGCGCAGACAGATTCATCGTAAGTATGATATTTTAAATTTTATCTGGCTTGAAAGTAAGCAAATGCGATGCAAATCTGAGCCTCCATTACTTCGCATTTTGAGACGGATTAAAGTGTTTGCGCCAGGATCCAGCGCGTTTTTCGAACTCTACGCATCGAAATTAGTAGATTTCGTCGATAAAAACACCACTGAATATTTTCACGGTTTTTGAAAAAAACCTAAGTTTAACCCCTTTCAATTTTTTTGACCCCAAAATGTGAAAGTCTCAAGTCGGATGCTTTTTCGATATTTTCTTGTATTCTTTGAGCAGAAAATTCGATTGGCGCAGACAGATTCATCGTAAGTATGATATTTTAAATTTTATCTGGCTTGAAAGTAAGCAAATGCGATGCAAATCTGAGCCTCCTTTACTTCGCATTTTGAGACGGATTAAAGTGTTTTCGCCAGGATCCAGCGAGTTTTTCGAACTCTACGCATCGAAATTAGTCGATTTCGTCGATAAAAACACCACTGAATATTTTCACGGTTTTTGAAAAAAACCTAAGGTTAACCCCTTTGAATTTTTTTGACCCCAAAAAGTGAAAGTCTCAAATCGGATGCTTTTTCGATATTTTCTTGTATTCTTTGAGCAGAAAATTCGATTGGCGCAGACAGATTCATCGTAAGTATGATATTTTAAATTTTATCTGGCTTGAAAGTAAGCAAATGCGATGCAAATCTGAGCCTCCTTTACTTCGCATTTTGAGACGGATTAAAGTGTTTGCGCCAGGATCCAGCGCGTTTTTCGAACTCTACGCATCGAAATTAGTCGATTTCGTCGATAAAAACACCACTGAATATTTTCACGGTTTTTGAAAAAAACCTAAGGTTAACCCCTTTGAATTTTTTTGACCCCAAAAAGTGAAAGTCTCAAATCGGATGCTTTTTCGAGATTTTCTTGTATTCTTTGAGCAGAAAATTCGATTGGCGCAGACAGATTCATCGTAAGTATGATATTTTAAATTTTATCTGGCTTGAAAGTAAGCAAATGCGATGCAAATCTGAGCCTCCTTTACTTCGCATTTTGAGACGGATTAAAGTGTTTGCGCCAGGATCCAGCGCGTTTTTCGAACTCTACGCATCGAAATTAGTCGATTTCGTCGATAAAAACACCACTGAATATTTTCACGGTTTTTGAAAAAAACTTAAGGTTAACCCCTTTGAATTTTTTTGACCCCAAAAAGTGAAAGTCTCAAATCGGATGCTTTTTCGATATTTTCTTGTATTCTTTGAGCAGAAAATTCGATTGGCGCAGACAGATTCATCGTAAGTATGATATTTTAAATTTTATATGGCTTGAAAGTAAGCAAATGCGATGCAAATCTGAGCCTCCTTTACTTCGCATTTTGAGACGGATTAAAGTGTTTGCGCCAGGATCCAGCGCGTTTTTCGAACTCTACGCATCGAAATTAGTAGATTTCGTCGATAAAAACACCACTGAATATTTTCACGGTTTTTGAAAAAAACCTAAGTTTAACCCCATTGAATTTTTTTGACCGCAAAATGTGAAAGTCTCAAATCGGATGCTTTTTCGATATTTTCTTGTATACTTTGAGCAGAAAATTCGATTGGCGCAGACAGATTCAGCGTAAGTATGATATTTTAAATTTTATCTGGCTTGAAAGTAAGCAAATGCGATGAAAATCTGAGCCTCCTTTACTTCGCATTTTGAGACGGATTAAAGTGTTTGCGCCAGGATCCAGCGCGTTTTTCGAACTCTACGCATCGAAATTAGTCGATTTCGTCGATAAAAACACCACTGAATATTTTCACGGTTTTTGAAAAAAACCTAAGGTTAACCCCTTTGAATTTTTTTGACCCCAAAATGTGAAAGTCTCAAATCGGATGCTTTTTCGATATTTTCTTGTATAATTTGAGCAGAAAATTCGATTGGCGCAGACAGATTCATCGTAAGTATGATATTTTAAATTTTATCTGGCTTGAAAGTAAGCAAATGCGATGCAAATCTGAGCCTCCTTTACTTCGCATTTTGAGACGGAATAAAGTGTTTTCGCCAGGATCCAGCGAGTTTTTCGAACTCTACGCATCGAAATTAGTCGATTTCGTCGATAAAAACACCACTGAATATTTTCACGGTTTTTGAAAAAAACCTAAGGTTAACCCCTTTGAATTTTTTTGACCCCAAAAAGTGAAAGTCTCAAATCGGATGCTTTTTGATATTTTCTTGTATACTTTGAGCAGAAAATTCGATTGGCGCAGACAGATTCATCGTAAGTATGATATTTTAAATTTTATCTGGCTTGAAAGTAAGCAAATGCGATGCAAATCTGAGCCTCCATTACTTCGCATTTTGAGACGGATTAAAGTGTTTGCGCCAGGATCCAGCGCGTTTTTCGAACTCTACGCATAGAAATTATTCGATTTCGTCGATAAAAACACCACTGAATATTTTCACGGTTTTTGAAAAAAACCTAAGGTTAACCCATTTGAATTTTTTTGACCCCAAAAAGTGAAAGTCTCAAATCGGATGCTTTTTCGATATTTTCTTGTATACTTTGAGCAGAAAATTCGATTGGCGCAGACAGATTCATCGTAAGTATGATATTTTAAATTTTATCTGGCTTGAAAGTAAGCAAATGCGATGCAAATCTGAGCCTCCTTTACTTCGCATTTTGAGACGGATTAAAGTGTTTGCGCCAGGATCCAGCGCGTTTTTCGAACTCCACGCATCGAAATTAGTCGATTTCGTCGATAAAAACACCACTGAATATTTTCACGGTTTTTGAAAAAACCTAAGGTTAACCCCTTTGAATTTTTTTGACCCCAAAAAGTGAAAGTCTCAAATCGGATGCTTTTTCGATATTTTCTTGTATACTTTGAGCAGAAGATTCGATTGGCGCAGACAGATTCATCGTAAGTATGATATTTTAAATTTTATCTGGCTTGAAAGTAAGCAAATGCGATGCAAATCTGAGCCTCCTTTACTTCGCATTTTGAGACGGATTAAAGTGTTTGCGCTAGGATCCAGCGCGTTTTTCGAACTCTACGCATCGAAATTAGTCGATTTCGTCGATAAAAACACCACTGAATATTTTCACGGTTTTTGAAAAAAACCTAAGGTTAACCCCTTTGAATTTTTTTGACCCCAAAATGTGAAAGTCTCAAATCGGACGCTTTTTCGACATTTTCTTGTATACTTTGAGCAGAAAATTCGATTGGCGCAGACAGATTCATCGTAAGTATGATATTTTAAATTTTATCTGGCTTGAAAGTAAGCAAATGCGATGCAAATCTGAGCCTCCCTTACTTCGCATTTTGAGACGGATTAAAGTGTTTGCGCCAGGATCCAGCGCGTTTTTCGAACTCTACGCATCGAAATTAGTCGATTTCGTCGATAAAAACACCACTGAATATTTTCACGGTTTTTGAAAAAAACCTAAGGTTAACCCCTTTGAATTTTTTTGACCCCAAAATGTGAAAGTCTCAAATCGGATGCTTTTTCGATATTTTCTTGTATACTTTGAGCAGAAAATTCGATTGGCGCAGACAGATTCATCGTAAGTATGATATTTTAAATTTTATCTGGCTTGAAAGTAAGCAAATGCGATGCAAATCTGAGCCTTCTTTACTTCACATTTTGAGACGGATTAAAGTGTTTGCGCCAGGATCCAGCGCGTTTTTCGAACTCTACGCATCGAAATTAGTCGATTTCGTCGATAAAAACACCACTGAATATTTTCACGGTTTTTGAAAAAAACCTAAGGTTAACCCCTTTGAATTTTTTTGACCCCAAAAAGTGAAAGTCTCAAATCGGATGCTTTTTCGATATTTTCTTGTATTCTTTGAGCAGAAAATTCGATTGGCGCAGACAGATTCATCGTAAGTATGATATTTTAAATTTTATATGGCTTGAAAGTAAGCAAATGCGATGCAAATCTGAGCCTCCTTTACTTCGCATTTTGAGACGGATTAAAGTGTTTGCGCCAGGATCCAGCGCGTTTTTCGAACTCTACGCATCGAAATTAGTAGATTTCGTCGATAAAAACACCACTGAATATTTTCACGGTTTTTGAAAAAAACCTAAGTTTAACCCCTTTGAATTTTTTTGACCCCAAAATGTGAAAGTCTCAAATCGGATGCTTTTTCGATATTTTCTTGTATACTTTGAGCAGAAAATTCGATTGGCGCAGACAGATTCAGCGTAAGTATGATATTTTAAATTTTATCTGGCTTGAAAGTAAGCAAATGCGATGAAAATCTGAGCCTCCTTTACTTCGCATTTTGAGACGGATTAAAGTGTTTGCGCCAGGATCCAGCGCGTTTTTCGAACTCTACGCATCGAAATTAGTCGATTTCGTCGATAAAAACACCACTGAATATTTTCACGGTTTTTGAAAAAAACCTAAGGTTAACCCCTTTGAATTTTTTTGACCCCAAAAAGTGAAAGTCTCAAATCGGATGCTTTTTCGATATTTTCTTGTATTCTTTGAGCAGAAAATTCGATTGGCGCAGACAGATTCATCGTAAGTATGATATTTTAAATTTTATCTGGCTTGAAAGTAAGCAAATGCGATGCAAATCTGAGCCTCCTTTACTTCGCATTTTGAGACGGATTAAAGTGTTTGCGCCAGGATCCAGCGCGTTTTTCGAACTCTACGCATCGAAATTAGTCGATTTCGTCGATAAAAACACCACTGAATATTTTCACGGTTTTTGAAAAAAACCTAAGGTTAACCCCTTTGAATTTTTTTGACCCCAAAAAGTGAAAGTTTCAAATCGGATGCTTTTTCTATATTTTCTTGTATACTTTGAGCAGCAAATTCGATTGGCGCAGACAGATTCATCGTAAGTATGATATTTTAAATTTTATCTGGCTTGAAAGTAAGCAAATTTGATGCAAATCTGAGCCTCCTTTACTTCGCATTTTGAGACGGATTAAAGTGTTTGCGCCAGGATCCAGCGCGTTTTTCGAACTCTACGCATCGAAATTAGTCGATTTCGTCGATAAAAACACCACTGAATATTTTCACGGTTTTTGAAAAAAACCTAAGGTTAACCCCTTTGAATTTTTTTGACCCCAAAATGTGAAAGTCTCAAATCGGATGCTTTTTCGATATTTTCTTGTATAATTTGAGCAGAAAATTCGATTGGCGCAGACAGATTCATCGTAAGTATGATATTTTAAATTTTATCTGGCTTGAAAGTAAGCAAATGCGATGCAAATCTGAGCCTCCTTTACTTCGCATTTTGAGACGGAATAAAGTGTTTTCGCCAGGATCCAGCGAGTTTTTCGAACTCTACGCATCGAAATTAGTCGATTTCGTCGATAAAAACACCACTGAATATTTTCACGGTTTTTGAAAAAAACCTAAGGTTAACCCCTTTGAATTTTTTTGACCCCAAAAAGTGAAAGTCTCAAATCGGATGCTTTTTTGATATTTTCTTGTATACTTTGAGCAGAAAATTCGATTGGCGCAGACAGATTCATCGTAAGTATGATATTTTAAATTTTATCTGGCTTGAAAGTAAGCAAATGCGATGCAAATCTGAGCCTCCATTACTTCGCATTTTGAGACGGATTAAAGTGTTTGCGCCAGGATCCAGCGCGTTTTTCGAACTCTACGCATAGAAATTATTCGATTTCGTCGATAAAAACACCACTGAATATTTTCACGGTTTTTGAAAAAAACCTAAGGTTAACCCATTTGAATTTTTTTGACCCCAAAAAGTGAAAGTCTCAAATCGGATGCTTTTTCGATATTTTCTTGTATACTTTGAGCAGAAAATTCGATTGGCGCAGACAGATTCATCGTAAGTATGATATTTTAAATTTTATCTGGCTTGAAAGTAAGCAAATGCGATGCAAATCTGAGCCTCCTTTACTTCGCATTTTGAGACGGATTAAAGTGTTTGCGCCAGGATCCAGCGCGTTTTTCGAACTCCACGCATCGAAATTAGTCGATTTCGTCGATAAAAACACCACTGAATATTTTCACGGTTTTTGAAAAAACCTAAGGTTAACCCCTTTGAATTTTTTTGACCCCAAAAAGTGAAAGTCTCAAATCGGATGCTTTTTCGATATTTTCTTGTATACTTTGAGCAGAAGATTCGATTGGCGCAGACAGATTCATCGTAAGTATGATATTTTAAATTTTATCTGGCTTGAAAGTAAGCAAATGCGATGCAAATCTGAGCCTCCTTTACTTCGCATTTTGAGACGGATTAAAGTGTTTGCGCTAGGATCCAGCGCGTTTTTCGAACTCTACGCATCGAAATTAGTCGATTTCGTCGATAAAAACACCACTGAATATTTTCACGGTTTTTGAAAAAAACCTAAGGTTAACCCCTTTGAATTTTTTTGACCCCAAAATGTGAAAGTCTCAAATCGGATGCTTTTTCGACATTTTCTTGTATACTTTGAGCAGAAAATTCGATTGGCGCAGACAGATTCATCGTAAGTATGATATTTTAAATTTTATCTGGCTTGAAAGTAAGCAAATGCGATGCAAATCTGAGCCTCCCTTACTTCGCATTTTGAGACGGATTAAAGTGTTTGCGCCAGGATCCAGCGCGTTTTTCGAACTCTACGCATCGAAATTAGTCGATTTCGTCGATAAAAACACCACTGAATATTTTCACGGTTTTTGAAAAAAACCTAAGGTTAACCCCTTTGAATTTTTTTGACCCCAAAATGTGAAAGTCTCAAATCGGATGCTTTTTCGATATTTTCTTGTATACTTTGAGCAGAAAATTCGATTGGCGCAGACAGATTCATCGTAAGTATGATATTTTAAATTTTATCTGGCTTGAAAGTAAGCAAATGCGATGCAAATCTGAGCCTCCTTTACTTCACATTTTGAGACGGATTAAAGTGTTTGCGCCAGGATCCAGCGCGTTTTTCGAACTCTACGCATCGAAATTAGTCGATTTCGTCGATAAAAACACCACTGAATATTTTCACGGTTTTTGAAAAAAACCTAAGGTTAACCCCTTTGAATTTTTTTGACCCCAAAAAGTGAAAGTCTCAAATCGGATGCTTTTTCGATATTTTCTTGTATTCTTTGAGCAGAAAATTCGATTGGCGCAGACAGATTCATCGTAAGTATGATATTTCAAATTTTATATGGCTTGAAAGTAAGCAAATGCGATGCAAATCTGAGCCTCCTTTACTTCGCATTTTGAGACGGATTAAAGTGTTTGCGCCAGGATCCAGCGCGTTTTTCGAACTCTACGCATCGAAATTAGTAGATTTCGTCGATAAAAACACCACTGAATATTTTCACGGTTTTTGAAAAAAACCTAAGTTTAACCCCTTTGAATTTTTTTGACCCCAAAATGTGAAAGTCTCAAATCGGATGCTTTTTCGATATTTTCTTGTATACTTTGAGCAGAAAATTCGATTGGCGCAGACAGATTCAGCGTAAGTATGATATTTTAAATTTTATCTGGCTTGAAAGTAAGCAAATGCGATGAAAATCTGAGCCTCCTTTACTTCGCATTTTGAGACGGATTAAAGTGTTTGCGCCAGGATCCAGCGCGTTTTTCGAACTCTACGCATCGAAATTAGTCGATTTCGTCGATAAAAACACCACTGAATATTTTCACGGTTTTTGAAAAAAACCTAAGGTTAACCCCTTTGAATTTTTTTGACCCCAAAAAGTGAAAGTCTCAAATCGGATGCTTTTTCGATATTTTCTTGTATTCTTTGAGCAGAAAATTCGATTGGCGCAGACAGATTCATCGTAAGTATGATATTTTAAATTTTATCTGGCTTGAAAGTAAGCAAATGCGATGCAAATCTGAGCCTCCTTTACTTCGCATTTTGAGACGGATTAAAGTGTTTGCGCCAGGATCCAGCGCGTTTTTCGAACTCTACGCATCGAAATTAGTGGATTTCGTCGATAAAAACACCACTGAATATTTTCACGGTTTTTGAAAAAAACCTAAGGTTAACCCCTTTGAATTTTTTTGACCCCAAAAAGTGAAAGTTTCAAATCGGATGCTTTTTCTATATTTTCTTGTATACTTTGAGCAGCAAATTCGATTGGCGCAGACAGATTCATCGTAAGTATGATATTTTAAATTTTATCTGGCTTGAAAGTAAGCAAATTTGATGCAAATCTGAGCCTCCTTTACTTCGCATTTTGAGACGGATTAAAGTGTTTGCGCCAGGATCCAGCGCGTTTTTCGAACTCTACGCATCAAAATTAGTCGATTTCGTCGATAAAAACACCACTGAATATTTTCACGGTTTTTGAAAAAAATCTAAGGTTAACCCCTTTGAATTTTTTTGACCCCAAAATGTGAAAGTCTCAAATCGGATGCTTTTTCGATATTTTCTTGTATACTTTGAGCAGAAGATTCGATTGGCGCAGACAGATTCATCGTAAGTATGATATTTTAAATTTTATCTGGCTTGAAAGTAAGCAAATGCGATGCAAATCTGAGCCTCCTTTACTTCGCATTTTGAGACGGATTAAAGTGTTTGCGCCAGGATCCAGCGAGTTTTTCGAACTCTACGCATCGATATTAGTCGATTTCGTCGATAAAAACACCACTGAATATTTTCACGGTTTTTGAAAAAAACCTAAGGTTAACCCCTTTGAATTTTTTTGACCCCAAAAAGTGAAAGTCTCAAATCGGATGCTTTTTCGATATTTTCTTGTATACTTTGAGCAGAAAATTCGATTGGCGCAGACAGATTCATCGTAAGTATGATATTTTAAATTTTATCTGGCTTGAAAGTAAGCAAATGCGATGCAAATCTGAGCCTCCTTTACTTCGCATTTTGAGACGGATTAAAGTGTTTGCGCCAGGATCCAGCGCGTTTTTCGAACTCTACGCATCGAAATTAGTCGATTTCGTCGATAAAAACACCACTGAATATTTTCACGGTTTTTGAAAAAAACCTAAGGTTAACTTCTTTGAATTTTTTTGACCCCAAAAAGTGAAAGTCTCCAATCGGATGCTTTTTCGATATTTTCTTGCATACTTTGAGCAGAAAATTCGATTGGCGAAGACAGATTCATCGTAAGTATGATATTTTAAATTTTATCTGGCTTGAAAGTAAGCAAATGCGATGCAAATCTGAGCCTCCTTTACTTCGCATTTTGAGACGGATTAAAGTGTTTGCGCCAGGATCCAGCGCGTTTTTCGAACTCTACGCATCGAAATTAGTCGATTTCGTCGATAAAAACACCACTGAATATTTTCACGGTTTTTGAAAAAAACCTAAGGTTAACCCCTTTGAATTTTTTTGACCCCAAAAAGTGAAAGTCTCAAATCGGATGCTTTTTCGATATTTTCTTGTATACTTTGAGCAGAAAATTCGATTGGCGCAGACAGATTCATCGTAAGTATGATATTTTAAATTTTATCTGGCTTGAAAGTAAGCAAATGCGATGCAAATCTGAGCCTCCTTTACTTCGCATTTTGAGACGGATTAAAGTGTTTGCGCCAGGATCCAGCGCGTTTTTCGAACTCTACGCATCGAAATTAGTCGATTTCGTCGATAAAAACACCACTGAATATTTTCACGGTTTTTGAAAAAAAACTAAGGTTAACCCCTTTGAATTTTTTTGACCCCAAAAAGTGAAAGTCTCAAATCGGATGCTTTTTCGATATTTTCTTGTATACTTTGAGCAGAAAATTCGATTGGCGCAGGCAGATTCATCGTAAGTATGATATTTTAAATTTTATCTGGCTTGAAAGTAAGCAAATGCGATGCAAATCTGAGCCTCCTTTACTTCGCATTTTGAGACGGATTAAAGTATTTGCGCCAGGATCCAGCGCGTTTTTCGAACTCTACGCATCGAAATTAGTCGATTTCGTCGATAAAAACACCACTGAATATTTTCACGGTTTTTGAAAAAAACCTAAGGTTAACCCATTTGAATTTTTTTGACCCCAAAAATTGAAAGTCTCAAATCGGATGCTTTTTCGATATTTTCTTGTATACTTTGAGCAGAAAATTCGATTGGCGCAGACAGATTCATCGTAAGTATGATATTTTAAATTTTATCTGGCTTGAAAGTAAGCAAATGCGATGCAAATCTGAGCCTCCTTTACTTCGCATTTTGAGACGGATTAAAGTGTTTGCGCCAGGATCCAGCGCGTTTTTCGAACTCTACGCATCGAAATTAGTCGATTTCGTCGATAAAAACACCACTGAATATTTTCACGGTTTTTGAAAAAAACCTAAGGTTAACCCCTTTGAATTTTTTTGACCCCAAAAAGTGAAAGTCTCAAATCGGATGCTTTTTCGATATTTTCTTGTATACTTTGAGCAGAAAATTCGATTGGCGCAGACAGATTCATCGTAAGTATGATATTTTAAATTTTATCTGGCTTGAAAGTAAGCAAATGCGATGCAAATCTGAGCCTCCTTTACTTCGCATTTTGAGACGGATTAAAGTGTTTGCGCCAGGATCCAGCGAGTTTTTCGAACTCTACGCATCGAAATTAGTCGATTTCGTCGATAAAAACACCACTGAATATTTTCACGGTTTTTGAAAAAAACCTAAGGTTAACCCCTTTGAATTTTTTTGACCCCAAAAAGTGAAAGTCTCAAATCGGATGCTTTTTCGATATTTTCTTGTATACTTTGAGCAGAAAATTCGATTGGCGCAGACAGATTCATCGTAAGTATGATATTTTAAATTTTATCTGGCTTGAAAGTAAGCAAATGCGATGCAAATCTGAGCCTCCTTTACTTCGCATTTTGAGACGGATTAAAGTGTTTGCGCCAGGATCCAGCGCGTTTTTCGAAATCTACGCATCGAAATTAGTCGATTTCGTCGATAAAAACACCACTGAATATTTTCACGGTTTTTGAAAAAAACCTAAGGTTAACCCCTTTGAATTTTTTTGACCCCAAAAAGTGAAAGTCTCAAATCGGATGCTTTTTCGATATTTTCTTGTATACTTTGAGCAGAAAATTCGATTGGCGCAGACAGATTCATCGTAAGTATGATATTTTAAATTTTATCTGGCTTGAAAGTAAGCAAATGCGATGCAAATCTGAACCTCCTTTACTTCGCATTTTGAGACGGATTAAAGTGTTTGCGCCAGGATCCAGCGAGTTTTTCGAACTCTACGCATCGAAATTAGTCGATTTCGTCGATAAAAACACCACTGAATATTTTCACGGTTTTTGAAAAAAACCTAAGGTTAACCCCTTTGAATTTTTTTGACCCCAAAAAGTGAAAGTCTCAAATCGGATGCTTTTTCGATATTTTCTTGTATACTTTGAGCAGAAAATTCGATTGGCGCAGACAGATTCATCGTAAGTATGATATTTTAAATTTTATCTGGCTTGAAAGTAAACAAATGCGATGCAAATCTGAGCCTCCTTTACTTCGCATTTTGAGACGGATTAAAGTGTTTGCGCCAGGATCCAGCGCGTTTTTCGAACTCTACGCATCGAAATTAGTCGATTTCGTCGATAAAAACACCACTGAATATTTTCACGGTTTTTGAAAAAAACCTAAGGTTAACCCCTTTGAATTTTTTTGACCCCAAAAAGTGAAAGTCTCCAATCGGATGCTTTTTCGATATTTTCTTGCATACTTTGAGCAGAAAATTCGATTGGCGCAGACAGATTCATCGTAAGTATGATATTTTAAATTTTATCTGGCTTGAAAGTAAGCAAATGCGATGCAAATCTGAGCCTCCTTTACTTCGCATTTTGAGACGGATTAAAGTGTTTGCGCCAGGATCCAGCGCGTTTTTCGAACTCTACGCATCGAAATTAGTCGATTTCGTCGATAAAAACACCACTGAATATTTTCACGGTTTTTGAAAAAAACCTAAGGTTAACCCCTTTGAATTTTTTTGACCCCAAAAAGTGAAAGTCTCAAATCGGATGCTTTTTCGATATTTTTTTGTATACTTTGAGCAGAAAATTCGATTGGCGCAGACAGATTCATCGTAAGTATGATATTTTAAATTTTATCTGGCTTGAAAGTAAGCAAATGCGATGCAAATCTGAGCCTCCTTTACTTCGCATTTTGAGACGGATTAAAGTGTTTGCGCCAGGATCCAGCGCGTTTTTCGAACTCTACGCATCGAAATTAGTCGATTTCGTCGATAAAAACACCACTGAATATTTTCACGGTTTTTGAAAAAAACCTAAGGTTAACCCAGTTGAATTTTTTTGACCCCAAAAATTGAAAGTCTCAAATCGGATGCTTTTTCGATATTTTCTTGTATACTTTGAGCAGAAAATTCGATTGGCGCAGACAGATTCATCGTAAGTATGATATTTTAAATTTTATCTGGCTTGAAAGTAAGCAAATGCGATGCAAATCTGAGCCTCCTTTACTTCGCATTTTGAGACGGATTAAAGTGTTTGCGCCAGGATCCAGCGCGTTTTTCGAACTCTACGCATCGAAATTAGTCGATTTCGTCGATAAAAACACCACTGAATATTTTCACGGTTTTTGAAAAAAACCTAAGGTTAACCCATTTGAATTTTTTTGACCCCAAAAATTGAAAGTCTCAAATCGGATGCTTTTTCGATATTTTCTTGTATACTTTGAGCAGAAAATTCGATTGGCGCAGACAGATTCATCGTAAGTATGATATTTTAAATTTTATCTGGCTTGAAAGTAAGCAAATGCGATGCAAATCTGAGCCTCCTTTACTTCGCATTTTGAGACGGATTAAAGTGTTTGCGCCAGGATCCAGCGCGTTTTTCGAACTCTACGCATCGAAATTAGTCGATTTCGTCGATAAAAACACCACTGAATATTTTCACGGTTTTTGAAAAAAACCTAAGGTTAACCCATTTGAATTTTTTTGACCCCAAAAAGTGAAAGTCTCAAATCGGATGCTTTTTCGATATTTTCTTGTATACTTTGAGCAGAAAATTCGATTGGCGCAGACAGATTCATCGTAAGTATGATATTTTAAATTTTATCTGGCTTGAAAGTAAGCAAATGCGATGCAAATCTGAGCCTCCTTTACTTCGCATTTTGAGACGGATTAAAGTGTTTGCGCCAGGATCCAGCGCGTTTTTCGAACTCTACGCATCGAAATTAGTCGATTTCGTCGATAAAAACACCACTGAATCTTTTCACGGTTTTTGAAAACAACCTAAGGTTAACCCATTTGAATTTTTTTGACCCCAAAAAGTGAAAGTCTCAAATCGGATGCTTTTTCGATATTTTCTTGTATACTTTGAGCAGAAAATTCGATTGGCGCAGACAGATTCATCGTAAGTATGATATTTTAAATTTTATCTGGCTTGAAAGTAAGCAGATGCGATGCAAATCTGAGCCTCCTTTACTTCGCATTTTGAGACGGATTAAAGTGTTTGCGCCAGGATCCAGCGAGTTTTTCGAACTCTACGCATCGAAATTAGTCGATTTCGTCGATAAAAACACCACTGAATATTTTCACGGTTTTTGAAAAAAACCTAAGGTTAACCCCTTTGAATTTTTTTGACCCCAAAAATTGAAAGTCTCAAATCGGATGCTTTTTCGATATTTTCTTTTATACTTTGAGCAGAAAATTCGATTGGCGCAGACAGATTCATCGTAAGTATGATATTTTAAATTTTATCTGGCTTGAAAGTAAGCAAATGCGATGCAAATCTGAGCCTCCTTTACTTTGCATTTTGAGACGGATTAAAGTGTTTGCGCCAGGATCCAGCGAGTTTTTCGAACTCTACGCCTCGACATTAGTCGATTTCGTCGATAAAAACACCACTGAATATTTTCACGGTTTTTGAAAAAAACCTAAGGTTAACCCCTTTGAATTTTTTTGACCCCAAAAAGTGAAAGTCTCAAATCGGATGCTTTTTCGATATTTTCTTGTATACTTTGAGCAGAAAATTCGATTGGCGCAGACAGATTCATCGTAAGTATGATATTTTAAATTTTATCTGGCTTGAAAGTAAGCAAATGCGATGCAAATCTGAGCCTCCTTTACTTCGCATTTCGAGACGGATTAAAGTGTTTGCGCCAGGATCCAGCGAGTTTTTCGAACTCTACGCATCGAAATTAGTCGATTTCGTCGATAAAAACACCACTGAATATTTTCACGGTTTTTGAAAAAAACCTAAGGTTAACCCCTTTGAATTTTTTTGACCCCAAAAAGTGAAAGTCTCAAATCGGATGCTTTTTCGATATTTTCTTGTATACTTTGAGCAGAAAATTCGATTGGCGCAGACAGATTCATCGTAAGTATGATATTTTAAATTTTATCTGGCTTGAAAGTAAGCAAATGCGATGCAAATCTGAGCCTCCTTTACTTCGCATTTTGAGACGGATTAAAGTGTTTGCGCCAGGATCCAGCGCGTTTTTCGAACTCTACGCATCGAAATTAGTCGATTTCGTCGATAAAAACACCACTGAATATTTTCACGGTTTTTGAAAAAAACCTAAGGTTAACCCCTTTGAATTTTTTTGACCCCAAAAAGTGAAAGTCTCCAATCGGATGCTTTTTCGATATTTTCTTGCATACTTTGAGCAGAAAATTCGATTGGCGCAGACAGATTCATCGTAAGTATGATATTTTAAATTTTATCTGGCTTGAAAGTAAGCAAATGCGATGCAAATCTGAGCCTCCTTTACTTCGCATTTTGAGACGGATTAAAGTGTTTGCGCCAGGATCCAGCGCGTTTTTCGAACTCTACGCATCGAAATTAGTCGATTTCGTCGATAAAAACACCACTGAATATTTTCACGGTTTTTGAAAAAAACCTAAGGTTAACCCCTTTGAATTTTTTTGACCCCAAAAAGTGAAAGTCTCAAATCGGATGCTTTTTCGATATTTTTTTGTATACTTTGAGCAGAAAATTCGATTGGCGCAGACAGATTCATCGTAAGTATGATATTTTAAATTTTATCTGGCTTGAAAGTAAGCAAATGCGATGCAAATCTGAGCCTCCTTTACTTCGCATTTTGAGACGGATTAAAGTGTTTGCGCCAGGATCCAGCGCGTTTTTCGAACTCTACGCATCGAAATTAGTCGATTTCGTCGATAAAAACACCACTGAATATTTTCACGGTTTTTGAAAAAAAACTAAGGTTAACCCCTTTGAATTTTTTTGACCCCAAAAAGTGAAAGTCTCAAATCGGATGCTTTTTCGATATTTTCTTGTATACTTTGAGCAGAAAATTCGATTGGCGCAGGCAGATTCATCGTAAGTATGATATTTTAAATTTTATCTGGCTTGAAAGTAAGCAAATGCGATGCAAATCTGAGCCTCCTTTACTTCGCATTTTGAGACGGATTAAAGTGTTTGCGCCAGGATCCAGCGCGTTTTTCGAACTCTACGCATCGAAATTAGTCGATTTCGTCGATAAAAACACCACTGAATATTTTCACGGTTTTTGAAAAAAACCTAAGGTTAACCCAGTTGAATTTTTTTGACCCCAAAAATTGAAAGTCTCAAATCGGATGCTTTTTCGATATTTTCTTGTATACTTTGAGCAGAAAATTCGATTGGCGCAGACAGATTCATCGTAAGTATGATATTTTAAATTTTATCTGGCTTGAAAGTAAGCAAATGCGATGCAAATCTGAGCCTCCTTTACTTCGCATTTTGAGACGGATTAAAGTGTTTGCGCCAGGATCCAGCGCGTTTTTCGAACTCTACGCATCGAAATTAGTCGATTTCGTCGATAAAAACACCACTGAATATTTTCACGGTTTTTGAAAAAAACCTAAGGTTAACCCATTTGAATTTTTTTGACCCCAAAAATTGAAAGTCTCAAATCGGATGCTTTTTCGATATTTTCTTGTATACTTTGAGCAGAAAATTCGATTGGCGCAGACAGATTCATCGTAAGTATGATATTTTAAATTTTATCTGGCTTGAAAGTAAGCAAATGCGATGCAAATCTGAGCCTCCTTTACTTCGCATTTTGAGACGGATTAAAGTGTTTGCGCCAGGATCCAGCGAGTTTTTCGAACTCTACGCATCGAAATTAGTCGATTTCGTCGATAAAAACACCACTGAATATTTTCACGGTTTTTGAAAAAAACCTAAGGTTAACCCCTTTGAATTTTTTTGACCCCAAAAAGTGAAAGTCTCAAATCGGATGCTTTTTCGATATTTTCTTGTATACTTTGAGCAGAAAATTCGATTGGCGCAGACAGATTCATCGTAAGTATGATATTTTAAATTTTATCTGGCTTGAAAGTAAGCAAATGCGATGCAAATCTGAGCCTCCTTTACTTCGCATTTTGAGACGGATTAAAGTGTTTGCGCCAGGATCCAGCGCGTTTTTCGAACTCTACGCATCGAAATTAGTCGATTTCGTCGATAAAAACACCACTGAATCTTTTCACGGTTTTTGAAAACAACCTAAGGTTAACCCATTTGAATTTTTTTGACCTCAAAAAGTGAAAGTCTCAAATCGGATGCTTTTTCGATATTTTCTTGTATACTTTGAGCAGAAAATTCGATTGGCGCAGACAGATTCATCGTAAGTATGATATTTTAAATTTTATCTGGCTTGAAAGTAAGCAGATGCGATGCAAATCTGAGCCTCCTTTACTTCGCATTTTGAGACGGATTAAAGTGTTTGCGCCAGGATCCAGCGAGTTTTTCGAACTCTACGCATCGAAATTAGTCGATTTCGTCGATAAAAACACCACTGAATATTTTCACGGTTTTTGAAAAAAACCTAAGGTTAACCCATTTGAATTTTTTTGACCCCAAAAATTGAAAGTCTCAAATCGGATGCTTTTTCGATATTTTCTTTTATACTTTGAGCAGAAAATTCGATTGGCGCAGACAGATTCATCGTAAGTATGATATTTTAAATTTTATCTGGCTTGAAAGTAAGCAAATGCGATGCAAATCTGAGCCTCCTTTACTTTGCATTTTGAGACGGATTAAAGTGTTTGCGCCAGGATCCAGCGAGTTTTTCGAACTCTACGCCTCGACATTAGTCGATTTCGTCGATAAAAACACCACTGAATATTTTCACGGTTTTTGAAAAAAACCTAAGGTTAACCCCTTTGAATTTTTTTGACCCCAAAAAGTGAAAGTCTCAAATCGGATGCTTTTTCGATATTTTCTTGTATACTTTGAGCAGAAAATTCGATTGGCGCAGACAGATTCATCGTAAGTATGATATTTTAAATTTTATCTGGCTTGAAAGTAAGCAAATGCGATGCAAATCTGAGCCTCCTTTACTTCGCATTTTGAGACGGATTAAAGTGTTTGCGCCAGGATCCAGCGAGTTTTTCGAACTCTACGCATCGAAATTAGTCGATTTCGTCGATAAAAACACCACTGAATATTTTCACGGTTTTTGAAAAAAACCTAAGGTTAACCCCTTTGAATTTTTTTGACCCCAAAAAGTGAAAGTCTCAAATCGGATGCTTTTTCGATATTTTCTTGTATACTTTGAGCAGAAAATTCGATTGGCGCAGACAGATTCATCGTAAGTATGATATTTTAAATTTTATCTGGCTTGAAAGTAAGCAAATGCGATGCAAATCTGAGCCTCCTTTACTTCGCATTTTGAGACGGATTAAAGTGTTTGCGCCAGGATCCAGCGCGTTTTTCGAACTCTACGCATCGAAATTAGTCGTGTTCGTCAATAAAAACACCACTGAATATTTTCACGGTTTTTGAAAAAAACCTAAGGTTAACCCCTTTGAATTTTTTTGACCCCAAAAAGTGAAAGTCTCCAATCGGATGCTTTTTCGATATTTTCTTGCATACTTTGAGCAGAAAATTCGATTGGCGCAGACAGATTCATCGTAAGTATGATATTTTAAATTTTATCTGGCTTGAAAGTAAGCAAATGCGATGCAAATCTGAGCCTCCTTTACTTCGCATTTTGAGACGGATTAAAGTGTTTGCGCCAGGATCCAGCGCGTTTTTCGAACTCTACGCATCGAAATTAGTCGATTTCGTCGATAAAAACACCACTGAATATTTTCACGGTTTTTGAAAAAAACCTAAGGTTAACCCCTTTGAATTTTTTTGACCCCAAAAAGTGAAAGTCTCAAATCGGATGCTTTTTCGATATTTTTTTGTATACTTTGAGCAGAAAATTCGATTGGCGCAGACAGATTCATCGTAAGTATGATATTTTAAATTTTATCTGGCTTGAAAGTAAGCAAATGCGATGCAAATCTGAGCCTCCTTTACTTCGCATTTTGAGACGGATTAAAGTGTTTGCGCCAGGATCCAGCGCGTTTTTCGAACTCTACGCATCGAAATTAGTCGATTTCGTCGATAAAAACACCACTGAATATTTTCACGGTTTTTGAAAAAAAACTAAGGTTAACCCCTTTGAATTTTTTTGACCCCAAAAAGTGAAAGTCTCAAATCGGATGCTTTTTCGATATTTTCTTGTATACTTTGAGCAGAAAATTCGATTGGCGCAGGCAGATTCATCGTAAGTATGATATTTTAAATTTTATCTGGCTTGAAAGTAAGCAAATGCGATGCAAATCTGAGCCTCCTTTACTTCGCATTTTGAGACGGATTAAAGTGTTTGCGCCAGGATCCAGCGCGTTTTTCGAACTCTACGCATCGAAATTAGTCGATTTCGTCGATAAAAACACCACTGAATATTTTCACGGTTTTTGAAAAAAACCTAAGGTTAACCCAGTTGAATTTTTTTGACCCCAAAAATTGAAAGTCTCAAATCGGATGCTTTTTCGATATTTTCTTGTATACTTTGAGCAGAAAATTCGATTGGCGCAGACAGATTCATCGTAAGTATGATATTTTAAATTTTATCTGGCTTGAAAGTAAGCAAATGCGATGCAAATCTGAGCCTCCTTTACTTCGCATTTTGAGACGGATTAAAGTGTTTGCGCCAGGATCCAGCGCGTTTTTCGAACTCTACGCATCGAAATTAGTCGATTTCGTCGATAAAAACACCACTGAATATTTTCACGGTTTTTGAAAAAAACCTAAGGTTAACCCATTTGAATTTTTTTGACCCCAAAAATTGAAAGTCTCAAATCGGATGCTTTTTCGATATTTTCTTGTATACTTTGAGCAGAAAATTCGATTGGCGCAGACAGATTCATCGTAAGTATGATATTTTAAATTTTATCTGGCTTGAAAGTAAGCAAATGCGATGCAAATCTGAGCCTCCTTTACTTCGCATTTTGAGACGGATTAAAGTGTTTGCGCCAGGATCCAGCGAGTTTTTCGAACTCTACGCATCGAAATTAGTCGATTTCGTCGATAAAAACACCACTGAATATTTTCACGGTTTTTGAAAAAAACCTAAGGTTAACCCATTTGAATTTTTTTGACCCCAAAAAGTGAAAGTCTCAAATCGGATGCTTTTTCGATATTTTCTTGTATACTTTGAGCAGAAAATTCGATTGGCGCAGACAGATTCATCGTAAGTATGATATTTTAAATTTTATCTGGCTTGAAAGTAAGCAAATGCGATGCAAATCTGAGCCTCCTTTACTTCGCATTTTGAGACGGATTAAAGTGTTTGCGCCAGGATCCAGCGCGTTTTTCGAACTCTACGCATCGAAATTAGTCGATTTCGTCGATAAAAACACCACTGAATCTTTTCACGGTTTTTGAAAACAACCTAAGGTTAACCCATTTGAATTTTTTTGACCCCAAAAAGTGAAAGTCTCAAATCGGATGCTTTTTCGATATTTTCTTGTATACTTTGAGCAGAAAATTCGATTGGCGCAGACAGATTCATCGTAAGTATGATATTTTAAATTTTATCTGGCTTGAAAGTAAGCAGATGCGATGCAAATCTGAGCCTCCTTTACTTCGCATTTTGAGACGGATTAAAGTGTTTGCGCCAGGATCCAGCGAGTTTTTCGAACTCTACGCATCGAAATTAGTCGATTTCGTCGATAAAAACACCACTGAATATTTTCACGGTTTTTGAAAAAAACCTAAGGTTAACCCATTTGAATTTTTTTGACCCCAAAAATTGAAAGTCTCAAATCGGATGCTTTTTCGATATTTTCTTTTATACTTTGAGCAGAAAATTCGATTGGCGCAGACAGATTCATCGTAAGTATGATATTTTAAATTTTATCTGGCTTGAAAGTAAGCAAATGCGATGCAAATCTGAGCCTCCTTTACTTTGCATTTTGAGACGGATTAAAGTGTTTGCGCCAGGATCCAGCGAGTTTTTCGAACTCTACGCCTCGACATTAGTCGATTTCGTCGATAAAAACACCACTGAATATTTTCACGGTTTTTGAAAAAAACCTAAGGTTAACCCCTTTGAATTTTTTTGACCCCAAAAAGTGAAAGTCTCAAATCGGATGCTTTTTCGATATTTTCTTGTATACTTTGAGCAGAAAATTCGATTGGCGCAGACAGATTCATCGTAAGTATGATATTTTAAATTTTATCTGGCTTGAAAGTAAGCAAATGCGATGCAAATCTGAGCCTCCTTTACTTTGCATTTTGAGACGGATTAAAGTGTTTGCGCCAGGATCCAGCGAGTTTTTCGAACTCTACGCATCGACATTAGTCGATTTCGTCGATAAAAACACCACTGAATATTTTCACGGTTTTTGAAAAAAACCTAAGGTTAACCCCTTTGAATTTTTTTGACCCCAAAAAGTGAAAGTCTCAAATCGGATGCTTTTACGATATTTTCTTGTATACTTTGAGCAGAAAATTCGATTGGCGCAAGCAGATTCATCGTAAGTATGATATTTTAAATTTTATCTGGCTTGAAAGTAAGCAAATGCGATGCAAATCTGAGCCTCTTTTACTTCGCATTTTGAGACGGATTAAAGTGTTTGCGCCAGGATCCAGCGCGTTTTTCGAACTCTACGCATCGAAATTAGTCGATTTCGTCGATAAAAACACCACTGAATATTTTCACGGCTTTTGAAAAAAACCTAAGGTTAACCCATTTGAATTTTTTAGACCCCAAAAATTGAAAGTCACAAATCGGATGCTTTTTCGATATTTTCTTGTATACTTTGAGCAGAAAATTCGATTGGCGCAGACAGATTCATCGTAAGTATGATATTTTAAATTTTATCTGGCTTGAAAGTAAGCAGATGCGATGCAAATCTGAGCCTCCTTTACTTCGCATTTTGAGACGGATTAAAGGGTTTGCGCCAGGATCCAGCGAGTTTTTCGAACTCTACGCATCGAAATTAGTTGATTTCGTCGATAAAAACACCACTGAATATTTTCACGGTTTTTGAAAAAAACCTAAGGTTAACCCCTTTGAATTTTTTTGACCCCAAAAAGTGAAAGTCTCAAATCGGATGCTTTTTCGATATTTTTTTGTATACTTTGAGCAGAAAATTCGATTGGCGCAGACAGATTCATCGTAAGTATGATATTTTAAATTTTATCTGGCTTGAAAGTAAGCAAATGCGATGCAAATCTGAGCCTCCTTTACTTCGCATTTTGAGACGGATTAAAGTGTTTGCGCCAGGATCCAGCGCGTTTTTCGAACTCTACGCATCGAAATTAGTCGATTTCGTCGATAAAAACACCACTGAATATTTTCACGGTTTTTGAAAACAACCTAAGGTTAACCCATTTGAATTTTTTTGACCCCAAAAAGTGAAAGTCTCAAATCGGATGCTTTTTCGATATTTTCTTGTATACTTTGAGCAGAAAATTCGATTGGCGCAGACAGATTCATCGTAAGTATGATATTTTAAATTTTATCTGGCTTGAAAGTAAGTAAATGCGATGCAAATCTGAGCCTCCTTTACTTCGCATTTTGAGACGGATTAAAGTGTTTGCGCCAGGATCCAGCGCGTTTTTCGAACTCTACGCTTCGAAATTAGTCGATTTCGTCGATAAAAACACCACTGAATATTTTCACGGTTTTTGAAAAAAACCTAAGGTTAACCCCTTTGAATTTTTTTGACCCCAAAAAGTGAAAGTCTCAAATCGGATGCTTTTTCGATATTTTCTTGTATACTTTGAGCAGAAAATTCGATTGGCGCAGACAGATTCATCGTAAGTATGATATTTTAAATTTTATCTGGCTTGAAAGTAAGTAAATGCGATGCAAATCTGAGCCTCCTTTACTTCGCATTTTGAGACGGATTAAAGTGTTTGCGCCAGGATCCAGCGCGTTTTTCGAACTCTACGCTTCGAAATTAGTCGATTTCGTCGATAAAAACACCACTGAATATTTTCACGGTTTTTGAAAAAACCTAAGGTTAACCCCTTTGAATTTTTTTGACCTCAAAAAGTGAAAGTCTCAAATCGGATGCTTTTTCGATATTTTCTTGTATACTTTGAGCAGAAAATTCGATTGGCGCAGACAGATTCATCGTAAGTATGATATTTTAAATTTTATCTGGCTTGAAAGTAAGTAAATGCGATGCAAATCTGAGCCTCCTTTACTTCGCATTTTGAGACGGATTAAAGTGTTTGCGCCAGGATCCAGCGAGTTTTTCGAACTCTACGCTTCGAAATTAGTCGATTTCGTCGATAAAAACACCACTGAATATTTTCACGGTTTTTGAAAAAAACCTAAGGTTAACCCCTTTGAATTTTTTTGACCCCAAAAAGTGAAAGTCTCAAATCGGATGCTTTTTCGATATTTTCTTGTATACTTTGAGCAGAAAATTCGATTGGCGCAGACAGATTCATCGTAAGTATGATATTTTAAATTTTATCTGGCTTGAAAGTAAGCAAATGCGATGCAAATCTGAGCCTCCTTTACTTCGCATTTTGAGACGGATTAAAGTGTTTGCGCCAGGATCCAGCGCGTTTTTCGAACTCTACGCATCGAAATTAGTCGATTTCGTCGATAAAAACACCACTGAATATTTTCACGGTTTTTGAAAAAAACCTAAGGTTAACCCCTTTGAATTTTTTTGACCCCAAAAATTGAAAGTCTCAAATCGGATGCTTTTTCGATATTTTCTTGTATACTTTGAGCAGAAAATTCGATTGGCGCAGACAGATTCATCGTAAGTATGATATTTTAAATTTTATCTGGCTTGAAAGTAAGCAAATGCGATGCAAATCTGAGCCTCCTTTACTTCGCATTTTGAGACGGATTAAAGTGTTTGCGCCAGGATCCAGCGCGTTTTTCGAACTCTACGCATCGAAATTAGTCGATTTCGTCGATAAAAACACCACTGAATATTTTCACGGTTTTTGAAAAAAACCTAAGGTTAACCCCTTTGAATTTTTTTGACCCCAAAAAGTGAAAGTCTCAAATCGGATGCTTTTTCGATATTTTCTTGTATACTTTGAGCAGAAAATTCGATTGGCGCAGACAGATTCATCGTAAGTATGATATTTTAAATTTTATCTGGCTTGAAAGTAAGCAAATGCGATGCAAATCTGAGCCTCCTTTACTTCGCATTTTGAGACGGATTAAAGTGTTTGCGCCAGAATCCAGCGCGTTTTTCGAACTCTACGCATCGAAATTAGTCGATTTCGTCGATAAAAACACCACTGAATATTTTCACGGTTTTTGAAAAAAACCTAAGGTTAACCCCTTTGAATTTTTTTGACCCCAAAAAGTGAAAGTCTTAAATCGGATGCTTTTTCGATATTTTCTTGTATACTTTGAGCAGAAAATTCGATTGGCGCAGACAGATTCATCGTAAGTATGATATTTTAAATTTTATCTGGCTTGAAAGTAAGCAAATGCGATGCAAATCTGAGCCTCCTTTACTTCGCATTTTGAGACGGATTAAAGTGTTTGCGCCAGGATCCAGCGCGTTTTTCGAACTCTACGCATCGAAATTAGTCGATTTCGTCGATAAAAACACCACTGAATATTTTCACGGTTTTTGAAAAAAACCTAAGGTTAACCCATTTGAATTTTTTTGACCCCAAAAAGTGAAAGTCTCAAATCGGATGCTTTTTCGATATTTTCTTGTATACTTTGAGCAGAAAATTCGATTGGCGCAGACAGATTCATCGTAAGTATGATATTTTAAATTTTATCTGGCTTGAAAGTAAGCAAATGCGATGCAAATCTGAGCCTCCTTTACTTCGCATTTTGAGACGGATTAAAGTGTTTGCGCCAGGATCCAGCGCGTTTTTCGAACTCTACGCATCGAAATTAGTCGATTTCGTCGATAAAAACACCACTGAATATTTTCACGGTTTTTGAAAAAAACCTAAGGTTAACCCCTTTGAATTTTTTTGACCCCAAAAAGTGAAAGTCTCAAATCGGATGCTTTTTCGATATTTTCTTGTATACTTTGAGCAGAAAATTCGATTGGCGCAGACAGATTCATCGTAAGTATGATATTTTAAATTTTATCTGGCTTGAAAGTAAGCAAATGCGATGCAAATCTGAGCCTCCTTTACTTCGCATTTTGAGACGGATTAAAGTGTTTGCGCCGGGATCCAGCGCATTTTTCGAACTCTACGCATCGAAATTAGTCGATTTCGTCGATAAAAACACCACTGAATATTTTCACGGCTTTTGAAAAAAACCTAAGGTTAACCCCTTTGAATTTTTTTGACCCCAAAAAGTGAAAGTCTCAAATCGGATACTTTTTCGATATTTTCTTGTATACTTTGAGCAGAAAATTCGATTGGCGCAGACAGATTCATCGTAAGTATGATATTTTAAATTTTATCTGGCTTGAAAGTAAGCAAATGCGATGCAAATCTGAGCCTCCTTTACTTCGCATTTTGAGACGGATTAAAGTGTTTGCGCCAGGATCCAGCGCGTTTTTCGAACTCTACGCATCGAAATTAGTCGTGTTCGTCAATAAAAACACCACTGAATATTTTCACGGTTTTTGAAAAAAACCTAAGGTTAACCCCTTTGAATTTTTTTGACCCCAAAAAGTGAAAGTCTCAAATCGGATGCTTTTTCGATATTTTCTTGTATACTTTGAGCAGAAAATTCGATTGGCGCAGACAGATTCATCGTAAGTATGATATTTTAAATTTTATCTGGCTTGAAAGTAAGCAAATGCGATGCAAATCTGAGCCTCCTTTACTTCGCATTTTGAGACGGATTAAAGTGTTTGCGCCAGGATCCAGCGCGTTTTTCGAACTCTACGCATCGAAATTAGTCGATTTCGTCGATAAAAACACCACTGAATATTTTGACGGTTTTTGAAAAAAACCTAAGGTTAACCCCTTTGAATTTTTTTGACCCCAAAAAGTGAAAGTCTCAAATCGGATGCTTTTTCGATATTTTCTTGTATACTTTGAGCAGAAAATTCGATTGGCGCAGACAGATTCATCGTAAGTATGATATTTTAAATTTTATCTGGCTTGAAAGTAAGCAAATGCGATGCAAATCTGAGCCTCCTTTACTTCGCATTTTGAGACGGATTAAAGTGTTTGCGCCGGGATCCAGCGCATTTTTCGAACTCTACGCATCGAAATTAGTCGATTTCGTCGATAAAAACACCACTGAATATTTTCACGGCTTTTGAAAAAAACCTAAGGTTAACCCCTTTGAATTTTTTTGACCCCAAAAAGTGAAAGTCTCAAATCGGATGCTTTTTCGATATTTTCTTGTATACTTTGAGCAGAAAATTCGATTGGCGCAGACAGATTCATCGTAAGTATGATATTTTAAATTTTATCTGGCTTGAAAGTAAGCAAATGCGATGCAAATCTGAGCCTCCTTTACTTCGCATTTTGAGACGGATTAAAGTGTTTGCGCCAGGATCCAGCGCGTTTTTCGAACTCTACGCATCGAAATTAGTCGTGTTCGTCAATAAAAACACCACTGAATATTTTCACGGTTTTTGAAAAAAACCTAAGGTTAACCCCTTTGAATTTTTTTGACCCCAAAAAGTGAAAGTCTCAAATCGGATGCTTTTTCGATATTTTCTTGTATACTTTGAGCAGAAAATTCGATTGGCGCAGACAGATTCATCGTAAGTATGATATTTTAAATTTTATCTGGCTTGAAAGTAAGCAAATGCGATGCAAATCTGAGCCTCCTTTACTTCGCATTTTGAGACGGATTAAAGTGTTTGCGCCAGGATCCAGCGCGTTTTTCGAACTCTACGCATCGAAATTAGTCGATTTCGTCGATAAAAACACCACTGAATATTTTCACGGTTTTTGAAAAAAACCTAAGGTTAACCCCTTTGAATTTTTTTGACCCCAAAAAGTGAAAGTCTCAAATCGGATGCTTTTTCGATATTTTCTTGTATACTTTGAGCAGAAAATTCGATTGGCGCAGACAGATTCATCGTAAGTATGATATTTTAAATTTTATCTGGCTTGAAAGTAAGCAAATGCGATGCAAATCTGAGCCTCCTTTACTTCGCATTTTGAGACGGATTAAAGTGTTTGCGCCAGGATCCAGCGCGTTTTTCGAACTCTACGCATCGAAATTAGTCGATTTCGTCGATAAAAACACCACTGAATATTTTCACGGTTTTTGAAAAAAACCTAAGGTTAACCCATTTGAATTTTTTTGACCCCAAAAAGTGAAAGTCTCAAATCGGATGCTTTTTCGATATTTTCTTGTATACTTTGAGCAGAAAATTCGATTGGCGCAGACAGATTCATCGTAAGTATGATATTTTAAATTTTATCTGGCTTGAAAGTAAGCAAATGCGATGCAAATCTGAGCCTCCTTTACTTCGCATTTTGAGACGGATTAAAGTGTTTGCGCCAGGATCCAGCGCGTTTTTCGAACTCTACGCATCGAAATTAGTCGATTTCGTCGATAAAAACACCACTGAATATTTTCACGGTTTTTGAAAAAAACCTAAGGTTAACCCCTTTGAATTTTTTTGACCCCAAAAAGTGAAAGTCTCAAATCGGATGCTTTTTCGATATTTTCTTGTATACTTTGAGCAGAAAATTCGATTGGCGCAGACAGATTCATCGTAAGTATGATATTTTAAATTTTATCTGGCTTGAAAGTAAGCAAATGCGATGCAAATCTGAGCCTCCTTTACTTCGCATTTTGAGACGGATTAAAGTGTTTGCGCCGGGATCCAGCGCATTTTTCGAACTCTACGCATCGAAATTAGTCGATTTCGTCGATAAAAACACCACTGAATATTTTCACGGCTTTTGAAAAAAACCTAAGGTTAACCCCTTTGAATTTTTTTGACCCCAAAAAGTGAAAGTCTCAAATCGGATGCTTTTTCGATATTTTCTTGTATACTTTGAGCAGAAAATTCGATTGGCGCAGACAGATTCATCGTAAGTATGGTATTTTAAATTTTATCTGGCTTGAAAGTAAGCAAATGCGATGCAAATCTGAGCCTCCTTTACTTCGCATTTTGAGACGGATTAAAGTGTTTGCGCCAGGATCCAGCGCGTTTTTCGAACTCTACGCATCGAAATTAGTCGTGTTCGTCAATAAAAACACCACTGAATATTTTCACGGTTTTTGAAAAAAACCTAAGGTTAACCCCTTTGAATTTTTTTGACCCCAAAAAGTGAAAGTCTCAAATCGGATGCTTTTTCGATATTTTCTTGTATACTTTGAGCAGAAAATTCGATTGGCGCAGACAGATTCATCGTAAGTATGATATTTTAAATTTTATCTGGCTTGAAAGTAAGCAAATGCGATGCAAATCTGAGCCTCCTTTACTTCGCATTTTGAGACGGATTAAAGTGTTTGCGCCAGGATCCAGCGCGTTTTTCGAACTCTACGCATCGAAATTAGTCGATTTCGTCGATAAAAACACCACTGAATATTTTCACGGTTTTTGAAAAAAACCTAAGGTTAACCCCTTTGAATTTTTTTGACCCCAAAAAGTGAAAGTCTCAAATCGGATGCTTTTTCGATATTTTCTTGTATACTTTGAGCAGAAAATTCGATTGGCGCAGACAGATTCATCGTAAGTATGATATTTTAAATTTTATCTGGCTTGAAAGTAAGCAAATGCGATGCAAATCTGAGCCTCCTTTACTTCGCATTTTGAGACGGATTAAAGTGTTTGCGCCGGGATCCAGCGCATTTTTCGAACTCTACGCATCGAAATTAGTCGATTTCGTCGATAAAAACACCACTGAATATTTTCACGGCTTTTGAAAAAAACCTAAGGTTAACCCCTTTGAATTTTTTTGACCCCAAAAAGTGAAAGTCTCAAATCGGATGCTTTTTCGATATTTTCTTGTATACTTTGAGCAGAAAATTCGATTGGCGCAGACAGATTCATCGTAAGTATGATATTTTAAATTTTATCTGGCTTGAAAGTAAGCAAATGCGATGCAAATCTGAGCCTCCTTTACTTCGCATTTTGAGACGGATTAAAGTGTTTGCGCCAGGATCCAGCGCGTTTTTCGAACTCTACGCATCGAAATTAGTCGTGTTCGTCAATAAAAACACCACTGAATATTTTCACGGTTTTTGAAAAAAACCTAAGGTTAACCCCTTTGAATTTTTTTGACCCCAAAAAGTGAAAGTCTCAAATCGGATGCTTTTTCGATATTTTCTTGTATACTTTGAGCAGAAAATTCGATTGGCGCAGACAGATTCATCGTAAGTATGATATTTTAAATTTTATCTGGCTTGAAAGTAAGCAAATGCGATGCAAATCTGAGCCTCCTTTACTTCGCATTTTAAGACGGATTAAAGTGTTTGCGCCAGGATCCAGCGCGTTTTTCGAACTCTACGCATCGAAATTAGTCGATTTCGTCGATAAAAACACCACTGAATATTTTCACGGTTTTTGAAAAAAACCTAAGGTTAACCCCTTTGAATTTTTTTGACCCCAAAAAGTGAAAGTCTCAAATCGGATGCTTTTTCGATATTTTCTTGTATACTTTGAGCAGAAAATTCGATTGGCGCAGACAGATTCATCGTAAGTATGATATTTTAAATTTTATCTGGCTTGAAAGTAAGCAAATGCGATGCAAATCTGAGCCTCCTTTACTTCGCATTTTGAGACGGATTAAAGTGTTTGCGCCAGGATCCAGCGCGTTTTTCGAACTCTACGCATCGAAATTAGTCGTGTTCGTCAATAAAAACACCACTGAATATTTTCACGGTTTTTGAAAAAAACCTAAGGTTAACCCCTTTGAATTTTTTTGACCCCAAAAAGTGAAAGTCTCAAATCGGATGCTTTTTCGATATTTTCTTGTATACTTTGAGCAGAAAATTCGATTGGCGCAGACAGATTCATCGTAAGTATGATATTTTAAATTTTATCTGGCTTGAAAGTAAGCAAATGCGATGCAAATCTGAGCCTCCTTTACTTCGCATTTTGAGACGGATTAAAGTGTTTGCGCCAGGATCCAGCGCGTTTTTCGAACTCTACGCATCGAAATTAGTCGATTTCGTCGATAAAAACACCACTGAATATTTTCACGGTTTTTGAAAAAAACCTAAGGTTAACCCCTTTGAATTTTTTTGACCCCAAAAAGTGAAAGTCTCAAATCGGATGCTTTTTCGATATTTTCTTGTATACTTTGAGCAGAAAATTCGATTGGCGCAGACAGATTCATCGTAAGTATGATATTTTAAATTTTATCTGGCTTGAAAGTAAGCAAATGCGATGCAAATCTGAGCCTCCTTTACTTCGCATTTTGAGACGGATTAAAGTGTTTGCGCCGGGATCCAGCGCATTTTTCGAACTCTACGCATCGAAATTAGTCGATTTCGTCGATAAAAACACCACTGAATATTTTCACGGCTTTTGAAAAAAACCTAAGGTTAACCCCTTTGAATTTTTTTGACCCCAAAAAGTGAAAGTCTCAAATCGGATGCTTTTTCGATATTTTCTTGTATACTTTGAGCAGAAAATTCGATTGGCGCAGACAGATTCATCGTAAGTATGATATTTTAAATTTTATCTGGCTTGAAAGTAAGCAAATGCGATGCAAATCTGAGCCTCCTTTACTTCGCATTTTGAGACGGATTAAAGTGTTTGCGCCAGGATCCAGCGCGTTTTTCGAACTCTACGCATCGAAATTAGTCGTGTTCGTCAATAAAAACACCACTGAATATTTTCACGGTTTTTGAAAAAAACCTAAGGTTAACCCCTTTGAATTTTTTTGACCCCAAAAAGTGAAAGTCTCAAATCGGATGCTTTTTCGATATTTTCTTGTATACTTTGAGCAGAAAATTCGATTGGCGCAGACAGATTCATCGTAAGTATGATATTTTAAATTTTATCTGGCTTGAAAGTAAGCAAATGCGATGCAAATCTGAGCCTCCTTTACTTCGCATTTTGAGACGGATTAAAGTGTTTGCGCCAGGATCCAGCGCGTTTTTCGAACTCTACGCATCGAAATTAGTCGATTTCGTCGATAAAAACACCACTGAATATTTTCACGGTTTTTGAAAAAAACCTAACGTTAACCCCTTTGAATTTTTTTGACCCCAAAAAGTGAAAGTCTCAAATCGGATGCTTTTTCGATATTTTCTTGTATACTTTGAGCAGAAAATTCGATTGGCGCAGACAGATTCATCGTAAGTATGATATTTTAAATTTTATCTGGCTTGAAAGTAAGCAAATGCGATGCAAATCTGAGCCTCCTTTACTTCGCATTTTGAGACGGATTAAAGTGTTTGCGCCAGGATCCAGCGCGTTTTTCGAACTCTACGCATCGAAATTAGTCGATTTCGTCGATAAAAACACCACTGAATATTTTCGCGGTTTTTGAAAAAAACTTAAGGTTAACCCCTTTGAATTTTTATGACCCCAAAAAGTGAAAGTCTCAAATCGGATGCTTTTTCGATATTTTCTTGTATACTTTGAGCAGAAAATTCGATTGGCGCAGACAGATTCATCGTAAGTATGATATTTTAAATTTTATCTGGCTTGAAAGTAAGCAAATGCGATGCAAATCTGAGCCTCCTTTACTTCGCATTTTGAGACGAATTAAAGTGTTTGCGCCAGGATCCAGCGCGTTTTTCGAACTCTACGCATCGCAATTAGTCGATTTCGTCGATAAAAACACCACTGAATATTTTCACGGTTTTTGAAAAAAACCTAAGGTTAACCCCTTTGAATTTTATTGACCCCAAAAAGTGAAAGTCTCAAATCGGATGCTTTTTCGATATTTTCTTGTATACTTTGAGCAGAAAATTCGATTGGCGCAGACAGCTTCATCGTAAGTATGATATTTTATATTTTATCTGGCTTGAAAGTAAGCAAATGCGATGCAAATCTGAGCCTCCTTTACTTCGCATTTTGAGACGGATTAAAGTGTTTGCGCCAGGATCCAGCGCTTTTTTCGAACTCTACGCATCGAAATTAGTCGATTTCGTCGATAAAAACACCACTGAATATTTTCACGGTTTTTGAAAAAAACCTAAGGTTAACCCCTTTGAATTTTTTTGACCCCAAAAAGTGAAAGTCTCAAATCGGATGCTTTTTCGATATTTTTTTGTATACTTTGAGCAGAAAATTCGATTGGCGCAGACAGATTCATCGTAAGTATGATATTTTATATTTTATCTGGCTTGAAAGTAAGCAAATGCGATGCAAATCTGAGCCTCCTTTACTTCGCATTTTGAGACGGATTAAAGTGTTTGCGCCAGGATCCAGCGCTTTTTTCGAACTCTACGCATCGAAATTAGTCGATTTCGTCGATAAAAACACCACTGAATATTTTCACGGTTTTTGAAAATAACCTAAGGTTAACCCCTTTGAATTTTTTTGACCCCAAAAAGTGAAAGTCTCAAATCGGATGCTTTTTCGATATTTTCTTGTATACTTTGAGCAGAAAATTCGATTGGCGCAGACAGATTCATCGTAAGTATGATATTTTAAATTTTATCTGGCTTGAAAGTAAGCAAATGCGATGCAAATCTGAGCCTCCTTTACTTCGCATTTTGAGACGGATTAAAGTGTTTGCGCCAGGATCCAGCGCGTTTTTCGAACTCTACGCATCGAAATTAGTCGTGTTCGTCAATAAAAACACCACTGAATATTTTCACGGTTTTTGAAAAAAACCTAAGGTTAACCCCTTTGAATTTTTTTGACCCCAAAAAGTGAAAGTCTCAAATCGGATGCTTTTTCGATATTTTCTTGTATACTTTGAGCAGAAAATTCGATTGGCGCAGACAGATTCATCGTAAGTATGATATTTTAAATTTTATCTGGCTTGAAAGTAAGCAAATGCGATGCAAATCTGAGCCTCCTTTACTTCGCATTTTGAGACGGATTAAAGTGTTTGCGCCAGGATCCAGCGCGTTTTTCGAACTCTACGCATCGAAATTAGTCGATTTCGTCGATAAAAACACCACTGAATATTTTCACGGTTTTTGAAAAAAACCTAAGGTTAACCCCTTTGAATTTTTTTGACCCCAAAAAGTGAAAGTCTCAAATCGGATGCTTTTTCGATATTTTCTTGTATACTTTGAGCAGAAAATTCGATTGGCGCAGACAGATTCATCGTAAGTATGATATTTTAAATTTTATCTGGCTTGAAAGTAAGCAAATGCGATGCAAATCTGAGCCTCCTTTACTTCGCATTTTGAGACGGATTAAAGTGTTTGCGCCGGGATCCAGCGCATTTTTCGAACTCTACGCATCGAAATTAGTCGATTTCGTCGATAAAAACACCACTGAATATTTTCACGGCTTTTGAAAAAAACCTAAGGTTAACCCCTTTGAATTTTTTTGACCCCAAAAAGTGAAAGTCTCAAATCGGATGCTTTTTCGATATTTTCTTGTATACTTTGAGCAGAAAATTCGATTGGCGCAGACAGATTCATCGTAAGTATGATATTTTAAATTTTATCTGGCTTGAAAGTAAGCAAATGCGATGCAAATCTGAGCCTCCTTTACTTCGCATTTTGAGACGGATTAAAGTGTTTGCGCCAGGATCCAGCGCGTTTTTCGAACTCTACGCATCGAAATTAGTCGTGTTCGTCAATAAAAACACCACTGAATATTTTCACGGTTTTTGAAAAAAACCTAAGGTTAACCCCTTTGAATTTTTTTGACCCCAAAAAGTGAAAGTCTCAAATCGGATGCTTTTTCGATATTTTCTTGTATACTTTGAGCAGAAAATTCGATTGGCGCAGACAGATTCATCGTAAGTATGATATTTTAACATTTATCTGGCTTGAAAGTAAGCAAATGCGATGCAAATCTGAGCCTCCTTTACTTCGCATTTTGAGACGGATTAAAGTGTTTGCGCCAGGATCCAGCGCGTTTTTCGAACTCTACGCATCGAAATTAGTCGATTTCGTCGATAAAAACACCACTGAATATTTTCACGGTTTTTGAAAAAAACCTAAGGTTAACCCCTTTGAATT
Organism: Cantharis rustica; assembly: GCA_911387805.1. Lineage (NCBI taxonomy): Eukaryota > Metazoa > Arthropoda > Insecta > Coleoptera > Cantharidae > Cantharis > Cantharis rustica. Next base: position 25,456,676 of record OU426877.1, on the reverse strand, counting down.
TTTTTGACTCCAAAAAGTGAAAGTCTCAAATCGGATGCTTTTTCGATATTTTCTTGTATACTTTGAGCAGAAAATTCGATTGGCGCAGACAGATTCATCGTAAGTATGATATTTTAAATTTTATCTGGCTTGAAAGTAAGCAAATGCGATGCAAATCTGAGCCTCCTTTACTTCGCATTTTGAGACGGATTAAAGTGTTTGCGCCAGGATCCAGCGCGTTTTTCGAACTCTACGCATCGAAATTAGTCGATTTCGTCGATAAAAACACCACTGAATATTTTCGCGGTTTTTGAAAAAAACTTAAGGTTAACCCCTTTGAATTTTTTTGCCCCCAAAAAGTGAAAGTCTCAAATCGGATGCTTTTTCGATATTTTCTTGTATACTTTGAGCAGAAAATTCGATTGGCGCAGACAGATTCATCGTAAGTATGATATTTTAAATTTTATCTGGCTTGAAAGTAAGCAAATGCGATGCAAATCTGAGCCTCCTTTACTTCGCATTTTGAGACGAATTAAAGTGTTTGCGCCAGGATCCAGCGCGTTTTTCGAACTCTACGCATCGCAATTAGTCGATTTCGTCGATAAAAACACCACTGAATATTTTCACGGTTTTTGAAAAAAACCTAAGGTTAACCCCTTTGAATTTTATTGACCCCAAAAAGTGAAAGTCTCAAATCGGATGCTTTTTCGATATTTTCTTGTATACTTTGAGCAGAAAATTCGATTGGCGCAGACAGATTCATCGTAAGTATGATATTTTATATTTTATCTGGCTTGAAAGTAAGCAAATGCGATGCAAATCTGAGCCTCCTTTACTTCGCATTTTGAGACGGATTAAAGTGTTTGCGCCAGGATCCAGCGCTTTTTTCGAACTCTACGCATCGAAATTAGTCGATTTCGTCGATAAAAACACCACTGAATATTTTCACGGTTTTTGAAAAAAACCTAAGGTTAACCCCTTTGAATTTTTTTGACCCCAAAATGTGAAAGTCTCAAATCGGATGCTTTTTCGATATTTTTTTGTATACTTTGAGCAGAAAATTCGATTGGCGCAGACAGATTCATCGTAAGTATGATATTTTATATTTTATCTGGCTTGAAAGTAAGCAAATGCGATGCAAATCTGAGCCTCCTTTACTTCGCATTTTGAGACGGATTAAAGTGTTTGCGCCAGGATCCAGCGCTTTTTTCGAACTCTACGCATCGAAATTAGTCGATTTCGTCGATAAAAACACCACTGAATATTTTCACGGTTTTTGAAAATAACCTAAGGTTAACCCCTTTGAATTTTTTTGACCCCAAAAAGTGAAAGTCTCAAATCGGATGCTTTTTCGATATTTTCTTGTATACTTTGAGCAGAAAATTCGATTGGCGCAGACAGATTCATCGTAAGTATGATATTTTATATTTTATCTGGCTTGAAAGTAAGCAAATGCGATGCAAATCTGAGCCTCCTTTACTTCGCATTTTGAGACGGATTAAAGTGTTTGCGCCAGGATCCAGCGCTTTTTTCGAACTCTACGCATCGAAATTAGTCGATTTCGTCGATAAAAACACCACTGAATATTTTCACGGTTTTTGAAAAAAACCTAAGGTTAACCCCTTTGAATTTTTTTGACCCCAAAAAGTGAAAGTCTCAAATCGGATGCTTTTTCGATATTTTTTTGTATACTTTGAGCAGAAAATTCGATTGGCGCAGACAGATTCATCGTAAGTATGATATTTTATATTTTATCTGGCTTGAAAGTAAGCAAAAGCGATGCAAATCTGAGCCTCCTTTACTTCGCATTTTGAGACGGATTAAAGTGTTTGCGCCAGGATCCAGCGCTTTTTTCGAACTCTACGCATCGAAATTAGTCGATTTCGTCGATAAAAACACCACTGAATATTTTCACGGTTTTTGAAAAAAACCTAAGGTTAACCCTTTTGAATTTTTTTGACCCCAAAAAGTGAAAGTCTCAAATCGGATGCTTTTTCGATATTTTCTTGTATACTTTGAGCAGAAAATTCGATTGGCGCAGACAGATTCATCGTAAGTATGATATTTTAAATTTTATCTGGCTTGAAAGTAAGCAAATGCGATGCAAATCTGAGCCTCCTTTACTTCGCATTTTGAGACGGATTAAAGTGTTTGCGCCAGGATCCAGCGCGTTTTTCGAACTCTACGCATCGAAATTAGTCGATTTCGTCGATAAAAACACCACTGAATATTTTCGCGGTTTTTGAAAAAAACTTAAGGTTAACCCCTTTGAATTTTTATGACCCCAAAAAGTGAAAGTCTCAAATCGGATGCTTTTTCGATATTTTCTTGTATACTTTGAGCAGAAAATTCGATTGGCGCAGACAGATTCATCGTAAGTATGATATTTTAAATTTTATCTGGCTTGAAAGTAAGCAAATGCGATGCAAATCTGAGCCTCCTTTACTTCGCATTTTGAGACGAATTAAAGTGTTTGCGCCAGGATCCAGCGCGTTTTTCGAACTCTACGCATCGCAATTAGTCGATTTCGTCGATAAAAACACCACTGAATATTTTCACGGTTTTTGAAAAAAACCTAAGGTTAACCCCTTTGAATTTTATTGACCCCAAAAAGTGAAAGTCTCAAATCGGATGCTTTTTCGATATTTTCTTGTATACTTTGAGCAGAAAATTCGATTGGCGCAGACAGATTCATCGTAAGTATGATATTTTATATTTTATCTGGCTTGAAAGTAAGCAAATGCGATGCAAATCTGAGCCTCCTTTACTTCGCATTTTGAGACGGATTAAAGTGTTTGCGCCAGGATCCAGCGCTTTTTTCGAACTCTACGCATCGAAATTAGTCGATTTCGTCGATAAAAACACCACTGAATATTTTCACGGTTTTTGAAAAAAACCTAACGTTAACCCCTTTGAATTTTTTTGACCCCAAAAAGTGAAAGTCTCAAATCGGATGCTTTTTCGATATTTTCTTGTATACTTTGAGCAGAAAATTCGATTGGCGCAGACAGATTCATCGTAAGTATGATATTTTAAATTTTATCTGGCTTGAAAGTAAGCAAATGCGATGCAAATCTGAGCCTCCTTTACTTCGCATTTTGAGACGGATTAAAGTGTTTGCGCCAGGATCCAGCGCGTTTTTCGAACTCTACGCATCGAAATTAGTCGATTTCGTCGATAAAAACACCACTGAATATTTTCGCGGTTTTTGAAAAAAACTTAAGGTTAACCCCTTTGAATTTTTATGACCCCAAAAAGTGAAAGTCTCAAATCGGATGCTTTTTCGATATTTTCTTGTATACTTTGAGCAGAAAATTCGATTGGCGCAGACAGATTCATCGTAAGTATGATATTTTAAATTTTATCTGGCTTGAAAGTAAGCAAATGCGATGCAAATCTGAGCCTCCTTTACTTCGCATTTTGAGACGAATTAAAGTGTTTGCGCCAGGATCCAGCGCGTTTTTCGAACTCTACGCATCGCAATTAGTCGATTTCGTCGATAAAAACACCACTGAATATTTTCACGGTTTTTGAAAAAAACCTAAGGTTAACCCCTTTGAATTTTATTGACCCCAAAAAGTGAAAGTCTCAAATCGGATGCTTTTTCGATATTTTCTTGTATACTTTGAGCAGAAAATTCGATTGGCGCAGACAGATTCATCGTAAGTATGATATTTTATATTTTATCTGGCTTGAAAGTAAGCAAATGCGATGCAAATCTGAGCCTCCTTTACTTCGCATTTTGAGACGGATTAAAGTGTTTGCGCCAGGATCCAGCGCTTTTTTCGAACTCTACGCATCGAAATTAGTCGATTTCGTCGATAAAAACACCACTGAATATTTTCACGGTTTTTGAAAAAAACCTAAGGTTAACCCCTTTGAATTTTTTTGACCCCAAAAAGTGAAAGTCTCAAATCGGATGCTTTTTCGATATTTTTTTGTATACTTTGAGCAGAAAATTCGATTGGCGCAGACAGATTCATCGTAAGTATGATATTTTATATTTTATCTGGCTTGAAAGTAAGCAAATGCGATGCAAATCTGAGCCTCCTTTACTTCGCATTTTGAGACGGATTAAAGTGTTTGCGCCAGGATCCAGCGCTTTTTTCGAACTCTACGCATCGAAATTAGTCGATTTCGTCGATAAAAACACCACTGAATATTTTCACGGTTTTTGAAAATAACCTAAGGTTAACCCCTTTGAATTTTTTTGACCCCAAAAAGTGAAAGTCTCAAATCGGATGCTTTTTCGATATTTTCTTGTATACTTTGAGCAGAAAATTCGATTGGCGCAGACAGATTCATCGTAAGTATGATATTTTAAATTTTATCTGGCTTGAAAGTAAGCAAATGCGATGCAAATCTGAGCCTCCTTTACTTCGCATTTTGAGACGGATTAAAGTGTTTGCGCCAGGATCCAGCGCGTTTTTCGAACTCTACGCATCGAAATTAGTCGTGTTCGTCAATAAAAACACCACTGAATATTTTCACGGTTTTTGAAAAAAACCTAAGGTTAACCCCTTTGAATTTTTTTGACCCCAAAAAGTGAAAGTCTCAAATCGGATGCTTTTTCGATATTTTCTTGTATACTTTGAGCAGAAAATTCGATTGGCGCAGACAGATTCATCGTAAGTATGATATTTTAAATTTTATCTGGCTTGAAAGTAAGCAAATGCGATGCAAATCTGAGCCTCCTTTACTTCGCATTTTGAGACGGATTAAAGTGTTTGCGCCAGGATCCAGCGCGTTTTTCGAACTCTACGCATCGAAATTAGTCGATTTCGTCGATAAAAACACCACTGAATATTTTCACGGTTTTTGAAAAAAACCTAAGGTTAACCCCTTTGAATTTTTTTGACCCCAAAAAGTGAAAGTCTCAAATCGGATGCTTTTTCGATATTTTCTTGTATACTTTGAGCAGAAAATTCGATTGGCGCAGACAGATTCATCGTAAGTATGATATTTTAAATTTTATCTGGCTTGAAAGTAAGCAAATGCGATGCAAATCTGAGCCTCCTTTACTTCGCATTTTGAGACGGATTAAAGTGTTTGCGCCGGGATCCAGCGCATTTTTCGAACTCTACGCATCGAAATTAGTCGATTTCGTCGATAAAAACACCACTGAATATTTTCACGGCTTTTGAAAAAAACCTAAGGTTAACCCCTTTGAATTTTTTTGACCCCAAAAAGTGAAAGTCTCAAATCGGATGCTTTTTCGATATTTTCTTGTATACTTTGAGCAGAAAATTCGATTGGCGCAGACAGATTCATCGTAAGTATGATATTTTAAATTTTATCTGGCTTGAAAGTAAGCAAATGCGATGCAAATCTGAGCCTCCTTTACTTCGCATTTTGAGACGGATTAAAGTGTTTGCGCCAGGATCCAGCGCGTTTTTCGAACTCTACGCATCGAAATTAGTCGTGTTCGTCAATAAAAACACCACTGAATATTTTCACGGTTTTTGAAAAAAACCTAAGGTTAACCCCTTTGAATTTTTTTGACCCCAAAAAGTGAAAGTCTCAAATCGGATGCTTTTTCGATATTTTCTTGTATACTTTGAGCAGAAAATTCGATTGGCGCAGACAGATTCATCGTAAGTATGATATTTTAACATTTATCTGGCTTGAAAGTAAGCAAATGCGATGCAAATCTGAGCCTCCTTTACTTCGCATTTTGAGACGGATTAAAGTGTTTGCGCCAGGATCCAGCGCGTTTTTCGAACTCTACGCATCGAAATTAGTCGATTTCGTCGATAAAAACACCACTGAATATTTTCACGGTTTTTGAAAAAAACCTAAGGTTAACCCCTTTGAATTTTTTTGACTCCAAAAAGTGAAAGTCTCAAATCGGATGCTTTTTCGATATTTTCTTGTATACTTTGAGCAGAAAATTCGATTGGCGCAGACAGATTCATCGTAAGTATGATATTTTAAATTTTATCTGGCTTGAAAGTAAGCAAATGCGATGCAAATCTGAGCCTCCTTTACTTCGCATTTTGAGACGGATTAAAGTGTTTGCGCCAGGATCCAGCGCGTTTTTCGAACTCTACGCATCGAAATTAGTCGATTTCGTCGATAAAAACACCACTGAATATTTTCGCGGTTTTTGAAAAAAACTTAAGGTTAACCCCTTTGAATTTTTTTGACCCCAAAAAGTGAAAGTCTCAAATCGGATGCTTTTTCGATATTTTCTTGTATACTTTGAGCAGAAAATTCGATTGGCGCAGACAGATTCATCGTAAGTATGATATTTTAAATTTTATCTGGCTTGAAAGTAAGCAAATGCGATGCAAATCTGAGCCTCCTTTACTTCGCATTTTGAGACGAATTAAAGTGTTTGCGCCAGGATCCAGCGCGTTTTTCGAACTCTACGCATCGCAATTAGTCGATTTCGTCGATAAAAACACCACTGAATATTTTCACGGTTTTTGAAAAAAACCTAAGGTTAACCCCTTTGAATTTTATTGACCCCAAAAAGTGAAAGTCTCAAATCGGATGCTTTTTCGATATTTTCTTGTATACTTTGAGCAGAAAATTCGATTGGCGCAGACAGATTCATCGTAAGTATGATATTTTATATTTTATCTGGCTTGAAAGTAAGCAAATGCGATGCAAATCTGAGCCTCCTTTACTTCGCATTTTGAGACGGATTAAAGTGTTTGCGCCAGGATCCAGCGCGTTTTTCGAACTCTACGCATCGAAATTAGTCGATTTCGTCGATAAAAACACCACTGAATATTTTCACGGTTTTTGAAAAAAACCTAAGGTTAACCCCTTTGAATTTTTTTGACCCCAAAAAGTGAAAGTCTCAAATCGGATGCTTTTTCGATATTTTTTTGTATACTTTGAGCAGAAAATTCGATTGGCGCAGACAGATTCATCGTAAGTATGATATTTTATATTTTATCTGGCTTGAAAGTAAGCAAATGCGATGCAAATCTGAGCCTCCTTTACTTCGCATTTTGAGACGGATTAAAGTGTTTGCGCCAGGATCCAGCGCTTTTTTCGAACTCTACGCATCGAAATTAGTCGATTTCGTCGATAAAAACACCACTGAATATTTTCACGGTTTTTGAAAATAACCTAAGGTTAACCCCTTTGAATTTTTTTGACCCCAAAAAGTGAAAGTCTCAAATCGGATGCTTTTTCGATATTTTCTTGTATACTTTGAGCAGAAAATTCGATTGGCGCAGACAGATTCATCGTAAGTATGATATTTTATATTTTATCTGGCTTGAAAGTAAGCAAATGCGATGCAAATCTGAGCCTCCTTTACTTCGCATTTTGAGACGGATTAAAGTGTTTGCGCCAGGATCCAGCGCTTTTTTCGAACTCTACGCATCGAAATTAGTCGATTTCGTCGATAAAAACACCACTGAATATTTTCACGGTTTTTGAAAAAAACCTAAGGTTAACCCCTTTGAATTTTTTTGACCCCAAAAAGTGAAAGTCTCAAATCGGATGCTTTTTCGATATTTTTTTGTATACTTTGAGCAGAAAATTCGATTGGCGCAGACAGATTCATCGTAAGTATGATATTTTATATTTTATCTGGCTTGAAAGTAAGCAAAAGCGATGCAAATCTGAGCCTCCTTTACTTCGCATTTTGAGACGGATTAAAGTGTTTGCGCCAGGATCCAGCGCTTTTTTCGAACTCTACGCATCGAAATTAGTTGATTTCGTCGATAAAAACACCACTGAATATTTTCACGGTTTTTGAAAAAAACCTAAGGTTAACCCTTTTGAATTTTTTTGACCCCAAAAAGTGAAAGTCTCAAATCGGATGCTTTTTCGATATTTTCTTGTATACTTTGAGCAGAAAATTCGATTGGCGCAGACAGATTCATCGTAAGTATGATATTTTAAATTTTATCTGGCTTGAAAGTAAGCAAATGCGATGCAAATCTGAGCTTTCCATTACTTCGCATTTTGAGACGGATTAAAGTGTTTGCGCCAGGATCCAGCGCGTTTTTCGAACTCTACGCATCGAAATTAGTCGATTTCGTCGATAAAAACACAACTGAATATTTTCACGGTTTTTGAAAAAAAAACCTAAGGTTAACCCCTTTGATTTTTTTTGACCCCAAAAAGTGAAAGTCTCAAATCGGATGCTTTTTCGATATTTTCTTGTATACTTTGAGCAGAAAATTCGATTGGCGCAGACAGATTCATCGTAAGTATGATATTTTAAATTTTATCTGGCTTGAAAGTAAGCAAATGCGATGCAAATCTGAGCCTCCTTTACTTCGCATTTTGAGACGGATTAAAGTGTTTGCGCCAGGATCCAGCGCGTTTTTCGAACTCTACGCATCGAAATTAGTCGTGTTCGTCAATAAAAACACCACTGAATATTATCACGGTTTTTGAAAAAAACCTAAGGTTAACCCCTTTGAATTTTTTTGACCCCAAAAAGTGAAAGTCTCAAATCGGATGCTTTTTCGATATTTTCTTGTATACTTTGAGCAGAAAATTCGATTGGCGCAGACAGATTCATCGTAAGTATGATATTTTAAATTTTATCTGGCTTGAAAGTAAGCAAATGCGATGCAAATCTGAGCCTCCTTTACTTCGCATTTTGAGACGGATTAAAGTGTTTGCGCCAGGATCCAGCGCGTTTTTCGAACTCTACGCATCGAAATTAGTCGATTTCGTCGATAAAAACACCACTGAATATTTTCACGGTTTTTGAAAAAAACCTAAGGTTAACCCCTTTGAATTTTTTTGACCCCAAAAAGTGAAAGTCTCAAATCGGATGCTTTTTCGATATTTTCTTGTATACTTTGAGCAGAAAATTCGATTGGCGCAGACAGATTCATCGTAAGTATGATATTTTAAATTTTATCTGGCTTGAAAGTAAGCAAATGCGATGCAAATCTGAGCCTCCTTTACTTCGCATTTTGAGACGGATTAAAGTGTTTGCGCCGGGATCCAGCGCATTTTTCGAACTCTACGCATCGAAATTAGTCGATTTCGTCGATAAAAACACCACTGAATATTTTCACGGCTTTTGAAAAAAACCTAAGGTCAACCCCTTTGAATTTTTTTGACCCCAAAAAGTGAAAGTCTCAAATCGGATGCTTTTTCGATATTTTCTTGTATACTTTGAGCAGAAAATTCGATTGGCGCAGACAGATTCATCGTAAGTATGATATTTTAAATTTTATCTGGCTTGAAAGTAAGCAAATGCGATGCAAATCTGAGCCTCCTTTACTTCGCATTTTGAGACGGATTAAAGTGTTTGCGCCAGGATCCAGCGCGTTTTTCGAACTCTACGCATCGAAATTAGTCGTGTTCGTCAATAAAAACACCACTGAATATTTTCACGGTTTTTGAAAAAAACCTAAGGTTAACCCCTTTGAATTTTTTTGACCCCAAAAAGTGAAAGTCTCAAATCGGATGCTTTTTCGATATTTTCTTGTATACTTTGAGCAGAAAATTCGATTGGCGCAGACAGATTCATCGTAAGTATGATATTTTAAATTTTATCTGGCTTGAAAGTAAGCAAATGCGATGTAAATCTGAGCCTCCTTTACTTCGCATTTTGAGACGGATTAAAGTGTTTGCGCCAGGATCCAGCGCGTTTTTCGAACTCTACGCATCGAAATTAGTCGATTTCGTCGATAAAAACACCACTGAATATTTTCACGGTTTTTGAAAAAAACCTAAGGTTAACCCCTTTGAATTTTTTTGACCCCAAAAAGTGAAAGTCTCAAATCGGATGCTTTTTCGATATTTTCTTGTATACTTTGAGCAGAAAATTCGATTGGCGCAGACAGATTCATCGTAAGTATGATATTTTAAATTTTATCTGGCTTGAAAGTAAGCAAATGCGATGCAAATCTGAGCCTCCTTTACTTCGCATTTTGAGACGGATTAAAGTGTTTGCGCCAGGATCCAGCGCGTTTTTCGAACTCTACGCATCGAAATTAGTCGATTTCGTCGATAAAAACACCACTGAATATTTTCGCGGTTTTTGAAAAAAACTTAAGGTTAACCCCTTTGAATTTTTTTGACCCCAAAAAGTGAAAGTCTCAAATCGGATGCTTTTTCGATATTTTCTTGTATACTTTGAGCAGAAAATTCGATTGGCGCAGACAGATTCATCGTAAGTATGATATTTTAAATTTTATCTGGCTTGAAAGTAAGCAAATGCGATGCAAATCTGAGCCTCCTTTACTTCGCATTTTGAGACGAATTAAAGTGTTTGCGCCAGGATCCAGCGCGTTTTTCGAACTCTACGCATCGCAATTAGTCGATTTCGTCGATAAAAACACCACTGAATATTTTCACGGTTTTTGAAAAAAACCTAAGGTTAACCCCTTTGAATTTTATTGACCCCAAAAAGTGAAAGTCTCAAATCGGATGCTTTTTCGATATTTTCTTGTATACTTTGAGCAGAAAATTCGATTGGCGCAGACAGATTCATCGTAAGTATGATATTTTATATTTTATCTGGCTTGAAAGTAAGCAAATGCGATGCAAATCTGAGCCTCCTTTACTTCGCATTTTGAGACGGATTAAAGTGTTTGCGCCAGGATCCAGCGCTTTTTTCGAACTCTACGCATCGAAATTAGTCGATTTCGTCGATAAAAACACCACTGAATATTTTCACGGTTTTTGAAAAAAACCTAAGGTTAACCCTTTTGAATTTTTTTGACCCCAAAAAGTGAAAGTCTCAAATCGGATGCTTTTTCGATATTTTCTTGTATACTTTGAGCAGAAAATTCGATTGGCGCAGACAGATTCATCGTAAGTATGATATTTTAAATTTTATCTGGCTTGAAAGTAAGCAAATGCGATGCAAATCTGAGCTTTCCATTACTTCGCATTTTGAGACGGATTAAAGTGTTTGCGCCAGGATCCAGCGCGTTTTTCGAACTCTACGCATCGAAATTAGTCGATTTCGTCGATAAAAACACAACTGAATATTTTCACGGTTTTTGAAAAAAAAACCTAAGGTTAACCCCTTTGATTTTTTTTGACCCCAAAAAGTGAAAGTCTCAAATCGGATGCTTTTTCGATATTTTCTTGTATACTTTGAGCAGAAAATTCGATTGGCGCAGACAGATTCATCGTAAGTATGATATTTTAAATTTTATCTGGCTTGAAAGTAAGCAAATGCGATGCAAATCTGAGCCTCCTTTACTTCGCATTTTGAGACGGATTAAAGTGTTTGCGCCAGGGTCCAGCGCGTTTTTCGAACTCTACGCATCGAAATTAGTCGATTTCGTCGATAAAAACACCACTGAATATTTTCACGGTTTTTGAAAAAAACCTAAGGTTAACCCCTTTGAATTTTTTTGACCCCAAAAAGTGAAAGTCTCAAATCGGATGCTTTTTCGATATTTTCTTGTATACTTTGAGCAGAAAATTCGATTGGCGCCGACAGATTCATCGTAAGTATGATATTTTAAATTTTATCTGGCTTGAAAGTAAGCAAATGCGATGCAAATCTGAGCCTCCTTTACTTCGCATTTTGAGACGGATTAAAGTGTTTGCGCCAGGGTCCAGCGCGTTTTTCGAACTATACGCATCGAAATTAGTTGATTTCGTCGATAAAAACACCACTGAATATTTTCACGGTTTTTGAAAAAAACCTAAGGTTAACCCTTTTGAATTTTTTTGACCCCAAAAAGTGAAAGTCTCAAATCGGATGCTTTTTCGATATTTTCTTGTATACTTTGAGCAGAAAATTCGATTGGCGCAGACAGATTCATCGTAAGTATGATATTTTAAATTTTATCTGGCTTGAAAGTAAGCAAATGCGATGCAAATCTGAGCCTCCGTTACTTCGCATTTTGAGACGGATTAAAGTGTTTGCGCCAGGGTCCAGCGCGTTTTTCGAACTCTACGCATCGAAATTAGTCGATTTCGTCGATAAAAACACCACTGAATATTTTCACGGTTTTTGAAAAAAACCTAAGGTTAACCTCTTTGAATTTTTTTGACCCCAAAAAGTGAAAGTCTCAAATCGGATGCTTTTTCTATATTTTCTTGTATACTTTGAGCAGAAAATTCGATTGGCGCAGACAGATTCATCGTAAGTATGATATTTTAAATTTTATCTGGCTTGAAAGTAAGCAAATGCGATGCAAATCTGAGCCTCCTTTACTTCGCATTTTGAGACGGATTAAAGTGTTTGCGGCAGGATCCAGCGCGTTTTTCGAACTCTACGCATCGAAATTAGTCGATTTCGTCGATAAAAACACCACTGAATATTTTCACGGTTTTAGAAAAAAACCTAAGGTTAACCCCTTTGAATTTTTTTGACCCCAAAAAGTGAAAGTCTCAAATCGGATGCTTTTTCGATATTTTCTTGTATACTTTGAGCAGAAAATTCGATTGGCGCAGACAGATTCATCATAAGTATGATATTTTAAATTTTATCTGGCTTGAAAGTAAGCAAATGCGATGCAAATCTGAGCCTCCTTTACTTCGCATTTTGAGACGGATTAAAGTGTTTGCGCCAGGGTCCAGCGCGTTTTTCGAACTCTACGCATCGAAATTAGTCGATTTCGTCGATAAAAACACCACTGAATATTTTCACGGTTTTTGAAAAAAACCTAAGGTTAACCCCTTTGAATTTTTTTGACCGCAAAAAGTGAAAGTCTCAAATCGGATGCTTTTTCGATATTTTCTTGTATACTTTGAGCAGAAAATTCGATTGGCGCAGACAGATTCATCGTAAGTATCATATTTTAAATTTTATCTGGCTTGAAAGTAAGCAAATGCGATGCAAATATGAGCCTCCTTTACTTCGCATTTTGAGACGGATTAAAGTGTTTGCGCCAGGATCCAGCGCGTTTTTCGAACTCTACGCATCGAAATTAGTCGATTTCGTCGATAAAAACACCACTGAATATTTTCACGGTTTTTGAAAAAAACCTAAGGTTAACCCCTTTGAATTTTTTTGACCCCAAAAAGTGAAAGTCTCAAATCGGATGCTTTTTCGATATTTTCTTGTATACTTTGAGCAGAAAATTCGATTGGCGTAGACAGATTCATCGTAAGTATGATATTTTAAATTTTATCTGGCTTGAAAGTAAGCAAATGCGATGCAAATCTGAGCCTCCTTTACTTCGCATTTTGAGACGGATTAAAGTGTTTGCACCAGGATCCAGCGCGTTTTTCGAACTCTACGCATCGAAATTAGTCGATTTCGTCGATAAAAACACCACTGAGAATTTTCACGGTTTTTGAAAAAAACCTAAGGTTAACCCCTTTGAATTTTTTTGACCGCAAAAAGTGAAAGTCTCAAATCGGATGCTTTTTCGATATTTTCTTGTATACTTTGAGCAGAAAATTCGATTGGCGCAGACAGATTCATCGTAAGTATGATATTTTAAATTTTATCTGGCTTGAAAGTAAGCAAATGCGATGCAAATCTGAGCCTCCTTTACTTCGCATTTTGAGACGGATTAAAGTGTTTGCGCCAGGATCCAGCGCGTTTTTTGAACTCTACGCATCGAAATTAGTCGATTTCGTCGATAAAAACACCACTGAATATTTTCACGGTTTTTGAAAAAAACCTAAGGTTAACCCCTTTGAATTTTTTTGACCCCAAAAAGTGAAAGTCTCAAATCGGATGCTTTTTCGATATTTTCTTGTATACTTTGAGCAGAAAATTCGATTGGCGTAGACAGATTCATCGTAAGTATGATATTTTAAATTTTATCTGGCTTGAAAGTAAGCAAATGCGATGCAAATCTGAGCCTCCTTTACTTCGCATTTTGAGACGGATTAAAGTGTTTGCGCCAGGATCCAGCGCGTTTTTCGAACTCTACGCATCGAAATTAGTCGATTTCGTCGATAAAAACACCACTGAATATTTTCACGGTTTTTGAAAAAAACCCAAGGTTAACCCCTTTGAATTTTTTTGACCCCAAAAAGTGAAAGTCTCAAATCGGATGCTTTTTCGATATTTTCTTGTATACTTTGAGCAGAAAATTCGATTGGCGCAGACAGATTCATCGTAAGTATGATATTTTAAATTTTATCTGGCTTGAAAGTAAGCAAATGCGATGCAAATCTGAGCCTCCTTTACTTCGCATTTTGAGACGGATTAAAGTGTTTGCGCCAGGGTCCGGCGCGTTTTTCGAACTCTACGCATCGAAATTAGTCGATTTCGTCGATAAAAACACCACTGAATATTTTCACGGTTTTTGAAAAAAACCTAAGGTTAACCCCTTTGAATTTTTTTGACCCCAAAAAGTGAAAGTCTCAAATCGGATGCTTTTTCTATATTTTCTTGTATACTTTGAGCAGAAAATTCGATTGGCGCAGACAGATTCATCGTAAGTATGATATTTTAAATTTTATCTGGCTTGAAAGTAAGCAAATGCGATGCAAATCTGGGCCTCCTTTACTTCGCATTTTGAGACGGATTAAAGTGTTTGCACCAGGATCCAGCGCGTTTTTCGAACTCTACGCATCGAAATTAGTCGATTTCGTCGATAAAAACACCACTGAGAATTTTCACGGTTTTTCAAAAAAAACCTAAGGTTAACCCCTTTGAATTTTTTTGACCCCAAAAAGTGAAAGTCTCAAATCGGACGCTTTTTCGATATTTTCTTGTATACTTTGAGCAGAAAATTCGATTGGCGCAGACAGATTCATCGTAAGTATGATATTTTAAATTTTATCTGGCTTGAAAGTAAGCAAATGCGATGCAAATCTGAGCCTCCTTTACTTCGCATTTTGAGACGGATTAAAGTATTTGCGCCAGGATCCAGCGCTATTTTCGAACTCTACGCATCGAAATTAGTCGATAAAAACACCACTGAATATTTTCACGGTTTTTGAAAAAAACCTAAGGTTAACCCCTTTGAATTTTTTTGACCCCAAAAAGTGAAAGTCTCAAATCGGATGCTTTTTCGATATTTTCTTGTATACTTTGAGCAGAAAATTCGATTGGCGCAGACAGATTCATCGTAAGTATGATATTTTAAATTTTATCTGGCTTGAAAGTAAGCAAATGCGATGCAAATCTGAGCCTCCTTTACTTCGCATTTTGAGACGGATTAAAGTGTTTGCGGCAGGATCCAGCGCGTTTTTCGAACTCTACGCATCGAAATTAGTCGATTTCGTCGATAAAAACACCACTGAATATTTTCACGGTTTTAGAAAAAAAACCTAAGGTTAACCCCTTTGAATTTTTTTGACCCCAAAAAGTGAAAGTCTCAAATCGGATCCTTTTTCGATATTTTCTTGTATACTTTGAGCAGAAAATTCGATTGGAGCAGACAGATTCATCGTAAGTATGATATTTTAAATTTTATCTGGCTTGAAAGTAAGCAAATGCGATGCAAATCTGAGCCTCCTTTACTTCGCATTTTGAGACGGATTAAAGTATTTGCGCCAGGATCCAGCGCTATTTTCGAACTCTACGCATCGAAATTAGTCGATTTCGTCGATAAAAACACCACTGAATATTTTCACGGTTTTTGAAAAAAACCTAAGGTTAACCCCTTTGAATTTTTTTGACCCCAAAAAGTGAAAGTCTCAAATCGGATGCTTTTTCGATATTTTCTTGTATACTTTGAGCAGAAAATTCGATTGGCGCAGACAGATTCATCGTAAGTATGATATTTTAAATTTTATCTGGCTTGAAAGTAAGCAAATGCGATGCAAATCTGAGCCTCCATTACTTCGCATTTTGAGACGGATTAAAGTGTTTGCGCCAGGATCCAGAGCGTTTTTCGAACTCTACGCATCGAAATTAGTCGATTTCGTCGATAAAAACACCACTGAATATTTTCACGGTTTTTGAAAAAAACCTAAGGTAAACCCCTTTGAATTTTGTTGACCCCAAAAAATGAAATTCTCAAATCGGATGCTTTTTCGATATTTTCTTGTATACTTTGAGCAGAAAATTCGATTGGCGCAGACAGATTCATCGTAAGTATGATATTTTAAATTTTATCTGGCTTGAAAGTAAGCAAATGCGATGCAAATCTGAGCCTCCTTTACTTCGCATTTTGAGACGGATTAAAGTGTTTGCGCCAGGGTCCAGCGCGTTTTTGGAACTCTACGCATCGAAATTAGTCGATTTCGTCGATAAAAACACCACTGAATATTTTCACGGTTTTTGAAAAAAACCTAAGGTTAACCCCTTTGAATTTTTTTGACCCCAAAAAGTGAAAGTCTCAAATCGGATGCTTTTTCGATATTTTCTTGTATACTTTGAGCAGAAAATTCGATTGGCGCAGACAGATTCATCGTAAGTATGATATTTTAAATTTTATCTGGCTTGAAAGTAAGCAAATGCGATGCAAATCTGAGCCTCCATTACTTCGCATTTTGAGACGGATTAAAGTGTTTGCGCCAGGATCCAGCGCGTTTTTCGAACTCTACGCATCGAAATTAGTCGATTTCGTCGATAAAAACACCACTGAATATTTTCACGGTTTTTGAAAAAAACCTAAGGTAAACCCCTTTGAATTTTTTTGACCCCAAAAAATGAAATTCTCAAATCGGATGCTTTTTCGATATTTTCTTGTATACTTTGAGCAGAAAATTCGATTGGCGCAGACAGATTCATCGTAAGTATGATATTTTAAATTTTATCTGGCTTGAAAGTAAGCAAATGCGATGCAAATCTGAGCCTCCTTTACTTCGCATTTTGAGACGGATTAAAGTGTTTGCGCCAGGGTCCAGCGCGTTTTTGGAACTCTACGCATCGAAATTAGTCGATTTCGTCGATAAAAACACCACTGAATATTTTCACGGTTTTTGAAAAAAACCTAAGGTGAACCCCTTTGAATTTTTTTGACCCCAAAAAGTGAAAGTCTCAAATCGGATGCTTTTTCGATATTTTCTTGTATACTTTGAGCAGAAAATTCGATTGGCGCAGACAGATTCATCGTAAGTATGATATTTTAAATTTTATCTGGCTTGAAAGTAAGCAAATGCGATGCAAATCTGAGCCTCCTTTACTTCGCATTTTGAGACGGATTAAAGTGTTTGCGCCAGGATCCAGCGCGTTTTTCGAACTCTACGCATCGAAATTAGTCGATTTCGTCGATAAAAACACCACTGAATATTTTCAAGGTTTTTGAAAAAAACCTAAGGTTAACCCCTTTGAATTTTTTTGACCCCAAAAAGTGAAAGTCTCAAATCGGATGCTTTTTCGATATTTTCTTGTATACTTTGAGCAGAAAATTTGATTGGCGCAGACAGATTCATCGTAAGTATGATATTTTAAATTTTATCTGGCTTGAAAGTAAGCAAATGCGATGCAAATCTGAGCCTCCATTACTTCGCATTTTGAGACGGATTAAAGTGTTTGCGCCACGATCCAGCGCGTTTTTCGAACTCTACGCATCGAAATTAGTCGATTTCGTCGATAAAACCACCACTGAATATTTTCACGGTTTTTGAAAAAAACCTAAGGTTAACCCCTTTGAATTTTTTTGACCCCAAAAAGTGAAAGTCTCAAATCGGATGCTTTTTCGATATTTTCTTGTATACTTTGAGCAGAAAATTCGATTGGCGCAGACAGATTCATCGTAAGTATGATATTTTAAATTTTATCTGGCTTGAAAGTAAGCTAATGCGATGCAAATCTGAGCCTCCTTTACTTCGCATTTTGAGACGGATTAAAGTGTTTGCGCCAGGATCCAGCGCGTTTTTCGAACTCTACGCATCGAAATTAGTCGATTTCGTCGATAAAAACACCACTGAATATTTTCACGGTTTTTGAAAAAAACCTAAGGTTAACCCCTTTGAATTTTTTTGACCCCAAAAAGTGAAAGTCTCAAATCGGATGCTTTTTCTATATTTTCTTGTATACTTTGAGCAGAAAAATCGATTGGCGCAGACAGATTCATCGTAAGTATGATATTTTAAATTTTATCTGGCTTGAAAGTAAGCAAATGCGATGCAAATCTGGGCCTCCTTTACTTCGCATTTTGAGACGGATTAAAGTGTTTGCGCCAGGATCCAGCGCGTTTTTCGAACTCTACGCATCGAAATTAGTCGATTTCGTCGATAAAAACACCACTGAGAATTTTCACGGTTTTTGAAAAAAACCTAAGGTTAACCCCTTTGAATTTTTTTGACCCCAAAAAGTGAAAGTCTCAAATCGGATGCTTTTTCGATATTTTCTTGTATACTTTGAGCAGAAAATTCGATTGGCGCAGACAGATTCATCGTAAGTATGATATTTTAAATTTTATCTGGCTTGAAAGTAAGCAAATGCGATGCAAATCTGAGCCTCCTTTACTTCGCATTTTGAGACGGATTAAAGTGTTTGCGCCAGGATCCAGCGCGTTTTTCGAACTCTACGCATCGAAATTAGTCGATTTCGTCGATAAAAACACCACTGAATATTTTCACGGTTTTTGAAAAAAACCTAAGGTCAACCCCTTTGAATTTTTTTGACCCCAAAAAGTGAAAGTCTCAAATCGGATGCTTTTTCGATATTTTCTTGTATACTTTGAGCAGAAAATTCGATTGGCGCTGACAGATTCATCGTAAGTATGATATTTTAAATTTTATCTGACTTGAAAGTAAGCAAATGCGATGCAAATCTGAGCCTCCTTTACTTCGCATTTTGAGACGGATTAAAGTGTTTGCGCCAGGGTCCAGCGCGTTTTTCAAACTCTACGCATCGAAATTAGTCGATTTCGTCGATAAAAACACCACTGAATATTTTCACGGTTTTTGAAAAAAACCTAAGGTTAACCCCTTTGAATTTTTTTGACCCCAAAAAGTGAAAGTCTCAAATCGGATGCTTTTTCGATATTTTCTTGTATACTTTGAGCAGAAAATTCGATTGGCGCAGACAGATTCATCGTAAGTATGATATTTTAAATTTTATCTGGCTTGAAAGTAAGCAAATGCGATGCAAATCTGAGCCTCCTTTACTTCGCATTTTGAGACGGATTAAAGTGTTTGCGCCAGGATCCAGCGCGTTTTTCGAACTCTACGCATCGAAATTAGTCAATTTCGTCGATAAAAACACCACTGAATATTTTCACGGTTTTTGAAAAAAACCTAAGGTTAACCCCTTTGAATTTTTTTGACCCCAAAAAGTGAAAGTCTTAAATCGGATGCTTTTTCGATATTTTCTTGTATACTTTGAGCAGAAAATTCGATTGGCGCAGACAGATTCATCGTAAGTATGATATTTTAAATTTTATCTGGCTTGAAAGTAAGCAAATGCGATGAAAATCTGAGCCTCCTTTACTTCGCATTTTGAGACGGATTAAAGTGTTTGCGGCAAGGATCCAGCGCGTTTTTCGAACTCTACGCATCGAAATTAGTCGATTTCGTCGATAAAAACACCACTGAGAATTTTCACGGTTTTTGAAAAAAACCTAAGGTTAACCCCTTTGAATTCTTTTGACCCCAAAAAGTGAAAGTCTCAAATCGGATGCTTTTTCGATATTTTCTTGTATACTTTAAGCAGAAAATTCGATTGGCGCAGACAGATTCATCGTAAGTATGATATTTTAAATTTTATCTGGCTTGAAAGTAAGCAAATGCGATGCAAATCTGAGCCTCCATTACTTCGCATTTTGAGACGGATTAAAGTGTTTGCGCCAGGATCCAGCGCGTTTTTCGAACTCTACGCATCGAAATTAGTCGATTTCGTCGATAGAAACACCACTGAATATTTTCACGGTTTTTGATAAAAACCTAAGGTTAACCCCTTTGAATTTTTTTGACCCCAAAAAGTGAAAGTCTCAAATCGGATGCTTTTTCGATATTTTCTTGTATACTTTGAGCAGAAAATTCGATTGGGGCAGACATATTCATCGTAAGTATGATATTTTAAATTTTATCTGGCTTGAAAGTAAGCAAATGCGATGCAAATCTGAGCCTCCTTTACTTCGCATTTTGAGACGGATTAAAGTGTTTGCGCCAGGGTCCAGCGCGTTTTTCGAACTCTACGCATCGAAATTAGTCGATTTCGTCGATAAAAACACCACTGAATATTTTCACGGTTTTTGAAAAAAACCTAAGGTTAACCCCTTTGAATTTTTTTGACCCCAAAAAGTGAAAGTCTCAAATCGGATGCTTTTTCGATATTTTCTTGTATACTTTGAGCAGAAAATTCGATTGGCGCAGACAGATTCATCGTAAGTATGATATTTTAAATTTTATCTGGCTTGAAAGTAAGCAAATGCGATGCAAATCTGAGCCTCCTTTACTTCGCATTTTGAGACGGATTAAAGTGTTTGCGCCAGGATCCAGCGCGTTTTTCGAACTCTACGCATCGAAATTAGTCGATTTCGTCGATAAAAACACCACTGAATATTTTCACGGTTTTTGAAAAAAACCTAAGGTTAACCCCTTTGAATTTTTTTGACATCAAAAAGTGAAAGTCTCAAATCGGATGCTTTTTCGATTTTTTCTTGTATACTTTGAGCAGAAAATTCGATTGGCGCAGACAGATTCATCGTAAGTATGATATTTTAAATTTTATCTGGCTTGAAAGTAAGCAAATGCGATGCAAATCTGAGCCTCCTATACTTCGTATTTTGAGACGGATTAAAGTGTTTGCGCCAGGATCCAGCGCGTTTTTCGAACTCTACGCATCGAAATTAGTCGATTTCGTCGATAAAAACACCACTGAATATTTTCACGGTTTTTGAAAAAAACCTAAGGTTAACCCATTTGAATTTTTTTGACCCCAAAAAGTGAAAGTCTCAAATCGGATGCTTTTTCGATATTTTCTTGTATACTTTGAGCAGAAAATTCGATTGGCGCAGACAGATTCATCGTAAGTATGATATTTTAAATTTTATCTGGCTTGAAAGTAAGCAAATGCGATGCAAATCTGAGCCTCCTTTACTTCGCATTTTGAGACGGATTAAAGTGTTTGCGCCAGGATCCAGCGCGTCTTTCGAACTCTACGCATCGAAATTAGTCGATTTCGTCGATAAAAACAACACTGAATATTTTCACGGTTTTTGAAAAAAACCTAAGGTTAACCCCTTTGAATTTTTTTGACCCCAAAAAGTGAAAGTCTCAAATCGGATGCTTTTTCGATATTTTCTTATATACTTTGAGCAGAAAATTCGATTGGCGCAGACAGATTCATCGTAAGTATGATATTTCAAATTTTATCTGGCTTTTAAAGTAAGCAAATGCGATGCAAATCTGAGCCTCCTTTACCTCTCATTTTGAGACGGATTTAAGTGTTTGCGCCAGGATCCAGCGCGTTTTTCGAACTCTACGCATCGAAATTAGTCGATTTCGTCGATAAAAACACCACTGAATATTTTCACGGTTTTTGAAAAAAACCTAAGGTTAACCCCTTTGAATTTTTTTGACCCCAAAAAGTGAAAGTCTCAAATCGGATGCTTTTTCGATATTTTCTTGTATACTTTGAGCAGAAAATTCGATTGGCGCAGACAGATTCATCGTAAGTATGATATTTTAAATTTTATCTGGCTTGAGAGTAAGCAAATGCGATGCAAATCTGAGCCTCCTTTACTTCGCATTTTGAGACGGATTATAGTGTTTGCGCCAGGATCCAGCGCGTTTTTCGAACTCTACGCATCGAAATTAGTCGATTTCGTCGATAAAAACACCACTGAATATTTTCACGGTTTTTGAAAAAAACCTAAGGTTAACCCCTTTGAATTTCTTTGACCCCAAAAAGTGAAAGTCTCAAATCGGATGCTTTTTCGATATTTTCTTGTATACTTTGAGCAGAAAATTCGATTGGCGCAGACAGATTCATCGTAAGTATGATATTTTAAATTTTATCTGGCTTGAAAGTAAGCAAATGCGATGCAAATCTGAGCCCCCATTACTTCGCATCTTGAGACGGATTAAAGTGTTTGCGCCAGGATCCAGCGCGTTTTTCGAACTCTACGCATCGAAATTAGTCGATTTCGTCGATAAAAACACCACTGAATATTTTCACGGTTTTTGAAAATAACCTAAGGTTAACCCATTTGAATTTTTTTGACCCCAAAAAGTGAAAGTCTCAAATCGGATGCTTTTTCGATATTTTCTTGTATACTTTGAGCAGAAAATTCGATTGGCGCAGACAGATTCATCGTAAGTATGATATTTTAAATTTTATCTGGCTTGAAAGTAAGCAAATGCGATGCAAATCTGAGCCTCCTTTACTTCGCATTTTGAGACGGATTAAAGTGTTTGCGCCAGGATCCAGCGCGTTTTTCGAGCTCTACGCATCGAAATTAGTCGATTTCGTCGATAAAAACACCACTGAATATTTTCACGGTTTTTGAAAAAAACCTAAGGTTAACCCCTTTGAATTTTTTTGACCCCAAAAAGTGAAAGTCTCAAATCGGATGGTTTTTCGATAATTTCTTGTATACTTTGAGCAGAAAATTCGATTGGCGCAGACAGATTCATCGTAAGTATGATATTTTAAATTTTATCTGGCTTGAAAGTAAGCAAATGCGATGCAAATCTGAGCCTCCTTTACTTCGCATTTTGAGACGGATTAAAGTGTTTGCGCCAGGATCCAGCGCGTTTTTCGAACTCTACGCATCGAAATTAGTCGATTTCGTCGATAAAAACACCACTGAATATTTTAACGGTTTTTGAAAAAAACCTAAGGTTAACCCCTTTGAATTTTTTTGACCCCAAAAAGTGAAAGTCTCAAATCGGATGCTTTTTCGATATTTTCTTGTATACTTTGAGCAGAAAATTCGATTGGCGCAGACAGATTCATCGTAAGTATGATATTTTAAATTTTATCTAGCTTGAGAGTAAGCAATTGCGATGCAAATCTGAGCCTCCTTTACTTCGCATTTTGAGACGGATTAAAGTGTTTGCGCCAGGATCCAGCGCGTTTTTCGAACTCTACGCATCGAAATTAGTCGATGTAGTCGATAAAAACACCACTGAATATTTTCACGGTTTTTGAAAAAAACCTAAGGTTAACCCCTTTGAATTTTTTTGACCCCAAAAAGTGAAAGTCTCAAATCGGATGCTTTTTCGATATTTTCTTGTATACTTTGAGCAGAAAATTCGATTGGCGCAGACAGATTCATCGTAAGTATGATATTTTAAATTTTATCTGGCTTGAGAGTAAGCAAATGCGATGCAAAACTGAGCCTCCTTTACTTCGCATTTTGAGACGGATTAAAGTGTTTGCGCCAGGATCCAGCGCGTTTTTCGAACTCTACGCATCGAAATTAGTCGATTTCGTCGATAAAAACACCACTGAATATTTTCACGGTTTTTGAAAAAAACCTAAGGTTAACCCCTTTGAATTTTTTTGACCCCAAAAAGTGAAAGTCTCAAAACGGATGCTTTTTCGATATTTTCTTGTATACTTTGAGCAGAAAATTCGATTGGCGCAGACAGATTCATCGTAAGTATGATATTTTAAATTTTATCTGGCTTGAAAGTAAGCAAATGCGATGCAAATCTGAGCCTCCTTTACTTCGCATTTTGAGACGGATTAAAGTGTTTGCGCCAGGATCCAGCGAGTTTTTCGAACTCTACGCATCGAAATTAGTCGATTTCGTCGATAAAAACACCACTGAATATTTTCACGGTTTTTGAAAAAAACCTAAGGTTAACCCCTTTGAATTTTTTTGACCCCATAAAGTGAAAGTCTCAAATCGGATGCTTTTTCGATATTTTCTTGTATACTTTGAGCAGAAAATTCGATTGGCGCAGACAGATTCATCGTAAGTATGATATTTTAAATTTTATCTGGCTTGAAAGTCAGCAAATGCGATGCAAATCTGAGCCTCTTTTACTTCGCATTTTGAGACGGATTAAAGTGTTGCGCCAGGATCCAGCGCGTTTTTCGAACTCTACGCATCGAAATTAGTCGATTTCGTCGATAAAAACACCACTGAATATTTTCACGGTTTTTGAAAAAAACCTAAGGTTAACCCCTTTGAATTTTTTTGACCCCATAAAGTGAAAGTCTCAAATCGGATGCTTTTTCGATATTTTCTTGTATACTTTGAGCAGAAAATTCGATTGGCGCAGACAGATTCATCGTAAGTATGATATTTTAAATTTTATCTGGCTTGAAAGTAAGCAAATGCGATGCAAATCTGAGCATCCTTTACTTCGCATTTTGAGACGGATTAAAGTGTTTGCGCCAGGATCCAGCGCGTTTTTCGAACTCTACGCATCGAAATTAGTCGATTTAGTCGATAAAAACACCACTGAATATTTTCACGGTTTTTGAAAAAAACCTAAGGTTAACCCCTTTGAATTTTTTTGACCCCAAAAAGTGAAAGTCTCAAATCGGATGCTTTTTCGATATTTTCTTGTATACTTTGAGCAGAAAATTCGATTGGCGCAGACAGATTCATCGTAAGTATGATATTTTAAATTTTATCTGGCTTGAAAGTAAGCAAATGCGATGCAAATCTGAGCCTCCTTTACTTCGCATTTTGAGACGGATTAAAGTGTTTGCGCCAGGATCCAGCGCGTTTTTCGAACTCTACGCATCGAAATTAGTCGATTTCGTCGATAAAAACACCACTGAATATTTTCACGGTTTTTGAAAAAAACCTAAGGTTAACCCCTTTGAATTTTTTTGACCCCAAAAAGTGAAAGTCCCAAATCGGATGCTTTTTCGATATTTTCTTGTATACTTTGAGCAGAAAATTCGATTGGCGCAGACAGATTCATCGTAAGTATGATATTTTAAATTTTATCTGGCTTGAAAGTAAGCAAATTCGATGCAAATCTAAGCCTCCTTTACTTCGCATTTTGAGACGGATTAAAGTGTTTGCGCCAGGATCCAGCGCGTTTTTCGAACTCTACGCATCGAAATTAGTCGATTTCGTCGATAAAAACACCACTGAATATTTTCACGGTTTTTGAAAAAAACCTAAGGTTAACCCCTTTGAATTTTTTTGACCCCAAAATGTGAAAGTCTCAAATCGGATGCTTTTTCGATATTTTCTTGTATACTTGGACAGAAAATTCGATTGGCGCAGACAGACTCAGCGTAAGTATGATATTTTAAATTTTATCTGGCTTGAAAGTAAGCATATGCGATGCAAATCTGAGCGTCCTTTACTTCGCATTTTGAGACGGATTAAAGTGTTTGCGCCAGGATCCAGCGCGTTTTTCGAACTCTACGCATCGAAATTAGTCGGTTTCGTCGATAAAAACACCACTGAATATTTTCACGGTTTTTGAAAAAAACCTAAGGTTAACCCCTTTGAATTTTTTTGACCCCAAAAAGTGAAAGTCTCAAATCGGATGCTTTTTCGATATTTTCTTGTATACTTTGAGCAGAAAATTCGATTGGCGCAGACAGATTCATCGTAAGTATGATATTTTAAATTTTATCTAGCTTGAGAGTAAGCAAATGCGATGCAAATCTGAGCCGCCTTTACTTCGCATTTTGAGACGGATTAAAGTGTTTGCGCCAGGATCCAGCGCGTTTTTCGAACTCTACGCATCGAAATTAGTCGATTTCGTCGATCAAAACACCACTGAATATTTTCACGGTTTTTGAAAAAAACCTAAGGTTAACCCATTTGAATTTTTTTGACCCCAAAAAGTGAAAGTCTCAAATCGGATGCTTTTTCGATATTTTCTTGTATACTTTGAGCAGAAAATTCGATTGGCGCAGACAGATTCATCGTAAGTATGATATTTTAAATTTTATCTGGCTTGAAAGTAAGCAAATGCGATGCAAATCTGAGCCTCCTTTACTTCGCATTTTGAGACGGATTAAAGTGTTTGCGCCAGGATCCAGCGCGTTTTTCGAACTCTACGCATCGAAATTAGTCGATTTCGTCGATAAAAACACCACTGAATATTTTCACGGTTTTTGAAAAAAACCTAAGGTTAACCCCTTTGAATTTTTTTGACCCCAAAAAGTGAAAGTCTCAAAACGGATGCTTTTTCGATATTTTCTTGTATACTTTGAGCAGAAAATTCGATTGGCGCAGACAGATTCATCGTAAGTATGATATTTTAAATTTTATCTGGCTTGAAAGTAAGCAAATGCGATGCAAATCTGAGCCTCCTCTACTTCGCATTTTGAGACGGATTAAAGTGTTTGCGCCAGGATCCAGCGCGTTTTTCGAACTCTACGCATCGAAATTAGTGGATTTCGTCGATAAAAACACCACTGAATATTTTCACGGTTTTTGAAAAAAACCTAAGGTTAACCTCTTTGAATTTTTTTGACCCCAAAAAGTGAAAGTCTCAAATCGGATGCTTTTTCGATATGTTCTTGTATACTTTGAGCAGCAAATTCGATTGGCGCAGACAGATTCATCGTAAGTATGATATTTTAAATTTTATCTGGCTTGAAAGTAAGCAAATGCGATGCAAATCTGAGCCTCCTTTACTTCGCATTTTCAGACGGATTAAAGTGTTTGCGCCAGGATCCAGCGCGTTTTTCGAACTCTACGCATCGAAATTAGTCGATTTCGTCGATAAAAACACCACTGAATATTTTCACGGTTTATGAAAAAAACCTAAGGTTAACCCCTTTGAATTTTTTTGACCCCAAAAAGTGAAAGTCTCAAATCGGATGCTTTTTCGATATTTTCTTGTATACTTTGAGCAGAAAATTCGATTGGCGCAGACAGATTCATCGTAAGTATGATATTTTAAATTTTATCTGGCTTGAAAGTAAGCAAATGCGATGCAAATCTGAGCCCCCATTACTTCGCATTTTGAGACGGATTAAAGTGTTTGCGCCAGGATCCAGCGCGTTTTTCGAACTCTACGCATCGAAATTAATCGATTTCGTCGATAAAAACACCACTGAATATTTTCACGGTTTTTGAAAAAAACCTAAGGTTAACCCCTTTGAATTTTTTTGACCCCAAAAAGTGAAAGTCTCAAATCGGATGCTTTTTCGATATTTTCTTGTATACTTTGAGCAGAAAATTCGATTGGCGCAGACAGATTCATCGTAAGTATGATATTTTAAATTTTATCTAGCTTGAGAGTAAGCAAATGCGATGCAAATCTGAGCCTCCTTTACTTCGCATTTTGAGACGGATTAAAGTGTTTGCGCCAGGATCCAGCGCGTTTTTCGAACTCTACGCATCGAAATTAGTCGATTTCGTCGATAAAAACACCACTGAATATTTTCACGGTTTTTGAAAAAAACCTAAGGTTAACCCCTTTGAATTTTTTTGACCCCAAAAAGTGAAAGTCTCAAATCGGATGCTTTTTCGATATTTTCTTGTATACTTTGAGCAGAAAATTCGATTGGCGCAGACAGATTCATCGTAAGTATGATATTTTAAATTTTATCTGGCTTGAAAGTAAGCAAATGCGATGCAAATCTGAGCCTCCTTTACTTCGCATTTTGAGACGGATTAAAGTGTTTGCGCCAGGATCCAGCGAGTTTTTCGAACTCTACGCATCGAAATTAGTCGATTTCGTCGATAAAAACACCACTGAATATTTTCACGGTTTTTGAAAAAAACCTAAGGTTAACCCCTTTGAATTTTTTTGACCCCAATAAGTGAAAGTCTCAAAACGGATGCTTTTTCGATATTTTCTTGTATACTTTGAGCAGAAAATTCGATTGGCGCAGACAGATTCATCGTAAGTATGATATTTTAAATTTTATCTGGCTTGAAAGTAAGCAAATGCGATGCAAATCTGAGCCTCCTCTACTTCGCATTTTGAGACGGATTAAAGTGTTTGCGCCAGGATCCAGCGCGTTTTTCGAACTCTACGCATCGAAATTAGTCGATTTCGTCGATAAAAACACCACTGAATATTTTCACGGTTTTTGAAAAAAACCTAAGGTTAACCCATTTGAATTTTTTTGACCCCAAAAAGTGAAAGTCTCAAATCGGATGCTTTTTCGATATGTTCTTGTATACTTTGAGCAGCAAATTCGATTGGCGCAAACAGATTCATCGTAAGTATGATATTTTAAATTTTATCTGGCTTGAAAGTAAGCAAATGCGGTGCAAATCTGAGCCTCCTTTACTTCGCATTTTCAGACGGATTAAAGTGTTTGCGCCAGGATCCAGCGCGTTTTTCGAACTCTACGCATCGAAATTAGTCGATTTCGTCGATAAAAACACCACTGAATATTTTCACGGTTTATGAAAAAAACCTAAGGTTAACCCCTTTGAATTTTTTTGACCCCAAAAAGTGAAAGTCTCAAATCGGATGCTTTTTCGATATTTTCTTGTATACTTTGAACAGAAAATTCGATTGGCGCAGACAGATTCATCGTAAGTATGATATTTTAAATTTTATCTGGCTTGAAAGTAAGCAAATGCGATGCAAATCTGAGCCTCCTTTACTTCGCATTTTGATACGGATTAAAGTGTTTGCGCCAGGATCCAGCGCGTTTTTCGAACTCTACGCATCGAAGTTAGTCGATTTCGTCGATAAAAACACCACTGAATATTTTCACGGTTTTTGAAAAAAACCTAAGGTTAACCCCTTTGAATTTTTTTGACCCCTAAAAGTGAAAGTCTCAAATCGGATGCTTTTTCGATATTTTCTTGTATACTTTGAGCAGAAAATTCGATTGGCGCAGACAAATTCATCGTAAGTATGATATTTTAAATTTTATCTGGCTTGAAAGTAAGCAAATGCGATGCAAATCTGAGCCTTCTTTACTTCGCATTTTGAGACGGATTAAAGTGTTTGCGCCAGGATCCAGCGCGTTTTTCGAACTCTACGCATCGAAATTAGTCGATTTCGTCGATAAAAACACCACTGAATATTTTCACGGTTTTTGAAAAAACCTAAGGTTAACCCCTTTGAATTTTTTTGACCCCATAAAGTGAAAGTCTCAAATCGGATGCTTTTTCGATATTTTCTTGTATACTTTGAGCAGAAAATTCGATTGGCGCCGACAGATTCATCGTAAGTATGATATTTTAAATTTTATCTGGCTTGAAAGTAAGCAAATGCGATGCAAATCTGAGCCTCCTTTACTTCGCATTTTGAGACGGATTAAAGTGTTGCGCCAGGATCCAGCGCGTTTTTCGAACTCTACGCATCGAAATTAGTCGATTTCGTCGATAAAAACACCACTGAATATTTTCACGGTTGTTGAAAAAAACCTAAGGTTAACCTCTTTGAATTTTTTTGACCCCAAAAAGTGAAAGTCTCAAATCGGATGCTTTTTCGATATTTTCTTGTATACTTTGAGCAGAAAATTCGATTGGCGCAGACAGATTCATCGTAAGTATGATATTTTAAATTTTATCTGGCTTGAAAGTAAGCAAATGCGATGCAAATCTGAGCCCCCATTACTTCGCATTTTGAGACGGATTAAAGTGTTTGCGCCAGGATCCAGCGCGTTTTTCGAACTCTACGCATCGAAATTAGTCGATTTCGTCGATAAAAACACCACTGAATATTTTCACGGTTTTTGAAAAAAACCTAAGGTTAACCCCTTTGAATTTTTTTGACCCCAAAAAGTGAAAGTCTCAAATCGGATGCTTTTTCGATATTTTCTTGTATACTTTGAGCAGAAAATTCGATTGGCGCAGACAGATTCATCGTAAGTATGATATTTTAAATTTTATCTGGCTTGAAAGTAAGCAAATGCGATGCAAATCTGAGCCTCCTCTACTTCGCATTTTGAGACGGATTAAAGTGTTTGCGCCAGGATCCAGCGCGTTTTTCGAACTCTACGCATCGAAATTAGTGGATTTCGTCGATAAAAACACCACTGAATATTTTCACGGTTTTTGAAAAAAACCTAAGGTTAACCTCTTTGAATTTTTTTGACCCCAAAAAGTGAAAGTCTCAAATCGGATGCTTTTTCGATATGTTCTTGTATACTTTGAGCAGCAAATTCGATTGGCGCAGACAGATTCATCGTAAGTATGATATTTTAAATTTTATCTGGCTTGAAAGTAAGCAAATGCGATGCAAATCTGAGCCTCCTTTACTTCGCATTTTCAGACGGATTAAAGTGTTTGCGCCAGGATCCAGCGCGTTTTTCGAACTCTACGCATCGAAATTAGTCGATTTCGTCGATAAAAACACCACTGAATATTTTCACGGTTTATGAAAAAAACCTAAGGTTAACCCCTTTGAATTTTTTTGACCCCAAAAAGTGAAAGTCTCAAATCGGATGCTTTTTCGATATTTTCTTGTATACTTTGTGCAGAAAATTCGATTGGCGCAGACAGATTCATCGTAAGTATGATATTTTAAATTTTATCTGGCTTGAAAGTAAGCAAATGCGATGCAAATCTGAGCCTCCTTTACTTCGCATTTTGAGACGGATTAAAGTGTTTGCGCCAGGATCCAGCGCGTTTTTCGAACTCTACGCATCGAAGTTAGTCGATTTCGTCGATAAAAACACCACTGAATATTTTCACGGTTTTTGAAAAAAACCTAAGGTTAACCCCTTTGAATTTTTTTGACCCCAAAAAGTGAAAGTCTCAAATCGGATGCTATTTCGATATTTTCTTGTATACTTTGTGCAGAAAATTCGATTGGCGCAGACAGATTCATCGTAAGTATGATATTTTAAATTTTATCTGGCTTGAAAGTAAGCAAATGCGATGCAAATCTGAGCCTCCTTTACTTCGCATTTTGAGACGGATTAAAGTGTTTGCGCCAGGATCCAGCGCGTTTTTCGAACTCTACGCATCGAAATTAGTCGATTTCGTCGATAAAAACACCACTGAATATTTTCACGGTTTTTGAAAAAAACCTAAGGTTAACCCATTTGAATTTTTTTGACCCCAAAAAGTGAAAGTCTCAAATCGGATGCTTTTTCGATATGTTCTTGTATACTTTGAGCAGCAAATTCGATTGGCGCAAACAGATTCATCGTAAGTATGATATTTTAAATTTTATCTGGCTTGAAAGTAAGCAAATGCGGTGCAAATCTGAGCCTCCTTTACTTCGCATTTTCAGACGGATTAAAGTGTTTGCGCCAGGATCCAGCGCGTTTTTCGAACTCTACGCATCGAAATTAGTCGATTTCGTCGATAAAAACACCACTGAATATTTTCACGGTTTATGAAAAAAACCTAAGGTTAACCCCTTTGAATTTTTTTGACCCCAAAAAGTGAAAGTCTCAAATCGGATGCTTTTTCGATATTTTCTTGTATACTTTGAGCAGAAAATTCGATTGGCGCAGACAGATTCATCGTAAGTATGATATTTTAAATTTTATCTGGCTTGAAAGTAAGCAAATGCGATGCAAATCTGAGCCTCCTTTACTTCGCATTTTGATACGGATTAAAGTTTTTGCGCCAGGATCCAGCGCGTTTTTCGAACTCTACGCATCGAAGTTAGTCGATTTCGTCGATAAAAACACCACTGAATATTTTCACGGTTTTTGAAAAAAACCTAAGGTTAACCCCTTTGAATTTTTTTGACCCCTAAAAGTGAAAGTCTCAAATCGGATGCTTTTTCGATATTTTCTTGTATACTTTGAGCAGAAAATTCGATTGGCGCAGACAAATTCATCGTAAGTATGATATTTTAAATTTTATCTGGCTTGAAAGTAAGCAAATGCGATGCAAATCTGAGCCTTCTTTACTTCGCATTTTGAGACGGATTAAAGTGTTTGCGCCAGGATCCAGCGCGTTTTTCGAACTCTACGCATCGAAATTAGTCGATTTCGTCGATAAAAACACCACTGAATATTTTCACGGTTTTTGAAAAAACCTAAGGTTAACCCCTTTGAATTTTTTTGACCCCATAAAGTGAAAGTCTCAAATCGGATGCTTTTTCGATATTTTCTTGTATACTTTGAGCAGAAAATTCGATTGGCGCCGACAGATTCATCGTAAGTATGATATTTTAAATTTTATCTGGCTTGAAAGTAAGCAAATGCGATGCAAATCTGAGCCTCCTTTACTTCGCATTTTGAGACGGATTAAAGTGTTGCGCCAGGATCCAGCGCGTTTTTCGAACTCTACGCATCGAAATTAGTCGATTTCGTCGATAAAAACACCACTGAATATTTTCACGGTTGTTGAAAAAAACCTAAGGTTAACCTCTTTGAATTTTTTTGACCCCAAAAAGTGAAAGTCTCAAATCGGATGCTTTTTCGATATTTTCTTGTATACTTTGAGCAGAAAATTCGATTGGCGCAGACAGATTCATCGTAAGTATGATATTTTAAATTTTATCTGGCTTGAAAGTAAGCAAATGCGATGCAAATCTGAGCCCCCATTACTTCGCATTTTGAGACGGATTAAAGTGTTTGCGCCAGGATCCAGCGCGTTTTTCGAACTCTACGCATCGAAATTAGTCGATTTCGTCGATAAAAACACCACTGAATATTTTCACGGTTTTTGAAAAAAACCTAAGGTTAACCCCTTTGAATTTTTTTGACCCCAAAAAGTGAAAGTCTCAAATCGGATGCTTTTTCGATATTTTCTTGTATACTTTGAGCAGAAAATTCGATTGGCGCAGACAGATTCATCGTAAGTATGATATTTTAAATTTTATCTGGCTTGAAAGTAAGCAAATGCGATGCAAATCTGAGCCTCCTCTACTTCGCATTTTGAGACGGATTAAAGTGGTTGCGCCAGGATCCAGCGCGTTTTTCGAACTCTACGCATCGAAATTAGTGGATTTCGTCGATAAAAACACCACTGGATATTTTCACGGTTTTTGAAAAAAACCTAAGGTTAACCTCTTTGAATTTTTTTGACCCCAAAAAGTGAAAGTCTCAAATCGGATGCTTTTTCGATATGTTCTTGTATACTTTGAGCAGCAAATTCGATTGGCGCAGACAGATTCATCGTAAGTATGATATTTTAAATTTTATCTGGCTTGAAAGTAAGCAAATGCGATGCAAATCTGAGCCTCCTTTACTTCGCATTTTCAGACGGATTAAAGTGTTTGCGCCAGGATCCAGCGCGTTTTTCGAACTCTACGCATCGAAATTAGTCGATTTCGTCGATAAAAACACCACTGAATATTTTCACGGTTTATGAAAAAAACCTAAGGTTAACCCCTTTGAATTTTTTTGACCCCAAAAAGTGAAAGTCTCAAATCGGATGCTTTTTCGATATTTTCTTGTATACTTTGTGCAGAAAATTCGATTGGCGCAGACAGATTCATCGTAAGTATGATATTTTAAATTTTATCTGGCTTGAAAGTAAGCAAATGCGATGCAAATCTGAGCCTCCTTTACTTCGCATTTTGATACGGATTAAAGTGTTTGCGCCAGGATCCAGCGCGTTTTTCGAACTCTACGCATCGAAGTTAGTCGATTTCGTCGATAAAAACACCACTGAATATTTTCACGGTTTTTGAAAAAAACCTAAGGTTAACCCCTTTGAATTTTTTTGACCCCAAAAAGTGAAAGTCTCAAATCGGATGCTTTTTCGATATTTTCTTGTATACTTTGAGCAGAAAATTCGATTGGCGCAGACAAATTCATCGTAAGTATGATATTTTAAATTTTATCTGGCTTGAAAGTAAGCAAATGCGATGCAAATCTGAGCCTTCTTTACTTCGCATTTTGAGACGGATTAAAGTGTTTGCGCCAGGATCCAGCGCGTTTTTCGAACTCTACGCATCGAAATTAGTCGATTTCGTCGATAAAAACACCACTGAATATTTTCACGGTTTTTGAAAAAACCTAAGGTTAACCCCTTTGAATTTTTTTGACCCCATAAAGTGAAAGTCTCAAATCGGATGCTTTTTCGATATTTTCTTGTATACTTTGAGCAGAAAATTCGATTGGCGCCGACAGATTCATCGTAAGTATGATATTTTAAATTTTATCTGGCTTGAAAGTAAGCAAATGCGATGCAAATCTGAGCCTCCTTTACTTCGCATTTTGAGACGGATTAAAGTGTTGCGCCAGGATCCAGCGCGTTTTTCGAACTCTACGCATCGAAATTAGTCGATTTCGTCGATAAAAACACCACTGAATATTTTCACGGTTGTTGAAAAAAACCTAAGGTTAACCTCTTTGAATTTTTTTGACCCCAAAAAGTGAAAGTCTCAAATCGGATGCTTTTACGATATTTTCTTGTATACTTTGAGCAGAAAATTCGATTGGCGCAGACAGATTCATCGTAAGTATGATATTTTAAATTTTATCTGGCTTGAAAGTAAGCAAATGCGATGCAAATCTGAGCCCCCATTACTTCGCATTTTGAGACGGATTAAAGTGTTTGCGCCAGGATCCAGCGCGTTTTTCGAACTCTACGCATCGAAATTAGTCGATTTCGTCGATAAAAACACCACTGAATATTTTCACGGTTTTTGAAAAAAACCTAAGGTTAACCCCTTTGAATTTTTTTGACCCCAAAAAGTGAAAGTCTCAAATCGGATGCTTTTTCGATATTTTCTTGTATACTTTGAGCAGAAAATTCGATTGGCGCAGACAGATTCATCGTAAGTATGATATTTTAAATTTTATCTAGCTTGAGAGTAAGCAAATGCGATGCAAATCTGAGCCTCCTTTACTTCGCATTTTGAGACGGATTAAAGTGTTTGCGCCAGGATCCAGCGCGTTTTTCGAACTCTACGCATCGAAATTAGTCGATTTCGTCGATAAAAACACCACTGAATATTTTCACGGTTTTTGAAAAAAACCTAAGGTTAACCCCTTTGAATTTTTTTGACCCCAAAAAGTGAAAGTTGCAAATCGGATGCTTTTTCGATATTTTCTTGTATACTTTGAGCAGAAAATTCGATTGGCGCAGACAGATTCATCGTAAGTATGATATTTTAAATTTTATCTGGCTTGAAAGTAAGCAAATGCGATGCAAATCTGAGCCCCCATTACTTCGCATTTTGAGACGGATTAAAGTGTTTGCGCCAGGATCCAGCGCGTTTTTCGAACTCTACGCATCGAAGTTAGTCGATTTCGTCGATAAAAACACCACTGAATATTTTCACGGTTTTTGAAATAAACCCAAGGTTAACCCATTTGAATTTTTTTGACCCCAAAAAGTGAAAGTCTCAAATCGGATGCTTTTTCGATATTTTCTTGTATACTTTGAGCAGAAAATTCGATTGGCGCAGACAGATTCATCGTAAGTATGATATTTTAAATTTTATCTGGCTTGAAAGTAAGCAAATGCGATGCAAATCTGAGCCCCCATTACTTCGCATTTTGAGACGGATTAAAGTGTTTGCGCCAGGATCCAGCGCGTTTTTCGAACTCTACGCATCGAAATTAGTCGATTTCGTCGATAAAAACACCACTGAATATTTTCACGGTTTTTGAAAAAAACCTAAGGTTAACCCCTTTGAATTTTTTTGACCCCAAAAAGTGAAAGTCTCAAATCGGATGCTTTTTCGATATTTTCTTGTATACTTTGAGCAGAAAATTCGATTGGCGCAGACAGATTCATCGTAAGTATGATATTTTAAATTTTATCTAGCTTGAGAGTAAGCAAATGCGATGC
Source organism: Cantharis rustica (assembly GCA_911387805.1). Lineage (NCBI taxonomy): Eukaryota > Metazoa > Arthropoda > Insecta > Coleoptera > Cantharidae > Cantharis > Cantharis rustica. The sequence continues at coordinate 25,421,433 of OU426877.1, read as the reverse complement.
AAATCTGAGCCTCCTTTACTTCGCATTTTGAGACGGATTAAAGTGTTTGCGCCAGGATCCAGCGCGTTTTTCGAACTCTACGCATCGAAATTAGTCGATTTCGTCGATAAAAACACCACTGAATATTTTCACGGTTTTTGAAAAAAACCTAAGGTTAACCCATTTGAATTTTTTTGACCCCAAAAAGTGAAAGTCTCAAATCGGATGCTTTTTTGATATTTTCTTGTATACTTTGAGCAGAAAATTCGATTGGCGCAGACAGATTCATCGTAAGTATGATATTTTAAATTTTATCTGGCTTGAAAGTAAGCAAATGCGATGCAAATCTGAGCCTCCTTTACTTCGCATTTTGAGACGGATTAAAGTGTTTGCGCCAGGATCCAGCGCGTTTTTCGAACTCTACGCATCGAAATTAGTCGATTTCGTCGATAAAAACACCACTGAATATTTTCACGGTTTTTGAAAAAAACCTAAGGTTAACCCATTTGAATTTTTTTGACCCCAAAAAGTGAAAGTCTCAAATCGGATGCTTTTTCGATATGTTCTTGTATACTTTGAGCAGCAAATTCGATTGGCGCAGACAGATTCATCGTAAGTATGATATTTTAAATTTTATCTGGCTTGAAAGTAAGCAAATGCGGTGCAAATCTGAGCCTCCTTTACTTCGCATTTTCAGACGGATTAAAGTGTTTGCGCCAGGATCCAGCGCGTTTTTCGAACTCTACGCATCGAAGTTAGTCGATTTCGTCGATAAAAACACCACTGAATATTTTCACGGTTTATGAAAAAAACCTAAGGTTAACCCCTTTGAATTTTTTTGACCCCAAAAAGTGAAAGTCTCAAATCGGATGCTTTTTCGATATTTTCTTGTATACTTTGAGCAGAAAATTCGATTGGCGCAGACAGATTCATCGTAAGTATGATATTTTAAATTTTATCTGGCTTGAAAGTAAGCAAATGCGATGCAAATCTGAGCCTCCTTTACTTCGCATTTTGATACGGATTAAAGTGTTTGCGCCAGGATCCAGCGCGTTTTTCGAACTCTACGCATCGAAGTTAGTCGATTTCGTCGATAAAAACACCACTGAATATTTTCACGGTTTTTGAAAAAAACCTAAGGTTAACCCCTTTGAATTTTTTTGACCCCTAAAAGTGAAAGTCTCAAATCGGATGCTTTTTCGATATTTTCTTGTATACTTTGAGCAGAAAATTCGATTGGCGCAGACAAATTCATCGTAAGTATGATATTTTAAATTTTATCTGGCTTGAAAGTAAGCAAATGCGATGCAAATCTGAGCCTTCTTTACTTTGCATTTTGAGACGGATTAAAGTGTTTGCGCCAGGATCCAGCGCGTTTTTCGAACTCTACGCATCGAAATTAGTCGATTTCGTCGATAAAAACACCACTGAATATTTTCACGGTTTTTGAAAAAACCTAAGGTTAACCCCTTTGAATTTTTTTGACCCCATAAAGTGAAAGTCTCAAATCGGATGCTTTTTCGATATTTTCTTGTATACTTTGAGCAGAAAATTCGATTGGCGCCGACAGATTCATCGTAAGTATGATATTTTAAATTTTATCTGGCTTGAAAGTAAGCAAATGCGATGCAAATCTGAGCCTCCTTTACTTCGCATTTTGAGACGGATTAAAGTGTTGCGCCAGGATCCAGCGCGTTTTTCGAACTCTACGCATCGAAATTAGTCGATTTCGTCGATAAAAACACCACTGAATATTTTCACGGTTGTTGAAAAAAACCTAAGGTTAACCTCTTTGAATTTTTTTGACCCCAAAAAGTGAAAGTCTCAAATCGGATGCTTTTTCGATATTTTCTTGTATACTTTGAGCAGCAAATTCGATTGGCGCAGACAGATTCATCGTAAGTATGATATTTTAAATTTTATCTGGCTTGAAAGTAAGCAAATGCGATGCAAATCTGAGCCTCCTTTACTTCGCATTTTCAGACGGATTAAAGTGTTTGCGCCAGGATCCAGCGCGTTTTTCGAACTCTACGCATCGAAATTAGTCGATTTCGTCGATAAAAACACCACTGAATATTTTCACGGTTTATGAAAAAAACCTAAGGTTAACCCCTTTGAATTTTTTTGACCCCAAAAAGTGAAAGTCTCAAATCGGATGCTTTTTCGATATTTTCTTGTATACTTTGAGCAGAAAATTCGATTGGCGCAGACAGATTCATCGTAAGTATGATATTTTAAATTTTATCTGGCTTGAAAGTAAGCAAATGCGATGCAAATCTGAGCCCCCATTACCTCGCATTTTGAGACGGATTAAAGTGTTTGCGCCAGGATCCAGCGCGTTTTTCGAACTCTACGCATCGAAATTAGTCGATTTCGTCGATAAAAACACCACTGAATATTTTCACGGTTTTTGAAAAAAACCTAAGGTTAACCCCTTTGAATTTTTTTGACCCCAAAAAGTGAAAGTCTCAAATCGGATGCTTTTTCGATATTTTCTTGTATACTTTGAGCAGAAAATTCGATTGGCGCAGACAGATTCATCGTAAGTATGATATTTTAAATTTTATCTAGCTTGAGAGTAAGCAAATGCGATGCAAATCTGAGCCTCCTTTACTTCGCATTTTGAGACGGATTAAAGTGTTTGCGCCAGGATCCAGCGCGTTTTTCGAACTCTACGCATCGAAATTAGTCGATTTCGTCGATAAAAACACCACTGAATATTTTCACGGTTTTTGAAAAAAACCTAAGGTTAACCCATTTGAATTTTTTTGACCCCAAAAAGTGAAAGTCTCAAATCGGATGCTTTTTCGATATTTTCTTGTATACTTTGAGCAGAAAATTCGATTGGCGCAGACAGATTCATCGTAAGTATGATATTTTAAATTTTATCTGGCTTGAAAGTAAGCAAATGCGATGCAAATCTGAGCCTCCTTTACTTCGCATTTTGAGACGGATTAAAGTGTTTGCGCCAGGATCCAGCGAGTTTTTCGAACTCTACGCATCGAAATTAGTCGATTTCGTCGATAAAAACACCACTGAATATTTTCACGGTTTTTGAAAAAAACCTAAGGTTAACCCCTTTGAATTTTTTTGACCCCAATAAGTGAAAGTCTCAAAACGGATGCTTTTTCGATATTTTCTTGTATACTTTGAGCAGAAAATTCGATTGGCGCAGACAGATTCATCGTAAGTATGATATTTTAAATTTTATCTGGCTTGAAAGTAAGCAAATGCGATGCAAATCTGAGCCTCCTCTACTTCGCATTTTGAGACGGATTAAAGTGTTTGCGCCAGGATCCAGCGCGTTTTTCGAACTCTACGCATCGAAATTAGTCGATTTCGTCGATAAAAACACCACTGAATATTTTCACGGTTTTTGAAAAAAACCTAAGGTTAACCCATTTGAATTTTTTTGACCCCAAAAAGTGAAAGTCCCAAATCGGATGCTTTTTCGATATGTTCTTGTATACTTTGAGCAGCAAATTCGATTGGCGCAAACAGATTCATCGTAAGTATGATATTTTAAATTTTATCTGGCTTGAAAGTAAGCAAATGCGATGCAAATCTGAGCCTCCTTTACTTCGCATTTTCAGACGGATTAAAGTGTTTGCGCCAGGATCCAGCGCGTTTTTCGAACTCTACGCATCGAAATTAGTCGATTTCGTCGATAAAAACACCACTGAATATTTTCACGGTTTATGAAAAAAACCTAAGGTTAACCCCTTTGAATTTTTTTGACCCCAAAAAGTGAAAGTCTCAAATCGGATGCTTTTTCGATATTTTCTTGTATACTTTGAGCAGAAAATTCGATTGGCGCAGACAGATTCATCGTAAGTATGATATTTTAAATTTTATCTGGCTTGAAAGTAAGCAAATGCGATGCAAATCTGAGCCTCCTTTACTTCGCATTTTGATACGGATTAAAGTGTTTGCGCCAGGATCCAGCGCGTTTTTCGAACTCTACGCATCGAAGTTAGTCGATTTCGTCGATAAAAACACCACTGAATATTTTCACGGTTTTTGAAAAAAACCTAAGGTTAACCCCTTTGAATTTTTTTGACCCCTAAAAGTGAAAGTCTCAAATCGGATGCTTTTTCGATATTTTCTTGTATACTTTGAGCAGAAAATTCGATTGGCGCAGACAAATTCATCGTAAGTATGATATTTTAAATTTTATCTGGCTTGAAAGTAAGCAAATGCGATGCAAATCTGAGCCTTCTTTACTTCGCATTTTGAGACGGATTAAAGTGTTTGCGCCAGGATCCAGCGCGTTTTTCGAACTCTACGCATCGAAATTAGTCGATTTCGTCGATAAAAACACCACTGAATATTTTCACGGTTTTTGAAAAAACCTAAGGTTAACCCCTTTGAATTTTTTTGACCCCATAAAGTGAAAGTCTCAAATCGGATGCTTTTTCGATATTTTCTTGTATACTTTGAGCAGAAAATTCGATTGGCGCCGACAGATTCATCGTAAGTATGATATTTTAAATTTTATCTGGCTTGAAAGTAAGCAAATGCGATGCAAATCTGAGCCTCCTTTACTTCGCATTTTGAGACGGATTAAAGTGTTGCGCCAGGATCCAGCGCGTTTTTCGAACTCTACGCATCGAAATTAGTCGATTTCGTCGATAAAAACACCACTGAATATTTTCACGGTTGTTGAAAAAAACCTAAGGTTAACCTCTTTGAATTTTTTTGACCCCAAAAAGTGAAAGTCTCAAATCGGATGCTTTTTCGATATTTTCTTGTATACTTTGAGCAGAAAATTCGATTGGCGCAGACAGATTCATCGTAAGTATGATAGTTTAAATTTTATCTGGCTTGAAAGTAAGCAAATGCGATGCAAATCTGAGCCCCCATTACTTCGCATTTTGAGACGGATTAAAGTGTTTGCGCCAGGATCCAGCGCGTTTTTCGAACTCTACGCATCGAAATTAGTCGATTTCGTCGATAAAAACACCACTGAATATTTTCACGGTTTTTGAAAAAAACCTAAGGTTAACCCCTTTGAATTTTTTTGACCCCAAAAAGTGAAAGTCTCAAATCGGATGCTTTTTCGATATTTTCTTGTATACTTTGAGCAGAAAATTCGATTGGCGCAGACAGATTCATCGTAAGTATGATATTTTAAATTTTATCTGGCTTGAAAGTAAGCAAATGCGATGCAAATCTGAGCCTCCTCTACTTCGCATTTTGAGACGGATTAAAGTGTTTGCGCCAGGATCCAGCGCGTTTTTCGAACTCTACGCATCGAAATTAGTGGATTTCGTCGATAAAAACACCACTGAATATTTTCACGGTTTTTGAAAAAAACCTAAGGTTAACCTCTTTGAATTTTTTTGACCCCAAAAAGTGAAAGTCTCAAATCGGATGCTTTTTCGATATGTTCTTGTATACTTTGAGCAGCAAATTCGATTGGCGCAGACAGATTCATCGTAAGTATGATATTTTAAATTTTATCTGGCTTGAAAGTAAGCAAATGCGATGCAAATCTGAGCCTCCTTTACTTCGCATTTTCAGACGGATTAAAGTGTTTGCGCCAGGATCCAGCGCGTTTTTCGAACTCTACGCATCGAAATTAGTCGATTTCGTCGATAAAAACACCACTGAATATTTTCACGGTTTATGAAAAAAACCTAAGGTTAACCCCTTTGAATTTTTTTGACCCCAAAAAGTGAAAGTCTCAAATCGGATGCTTTTTCGATATTTTCTTGTATACTTTGTGCAGAAAATTCGATTGGCGCAGACAGATTCATCGTAAGTATGATATTTTAAATTTTATCTGGCTTGAAAGTAAGCAAATGCGATGCAAATCTGAGCCTCCTTTACTTCGCATTTTGATACGGATTAAAGTGTTTGCGCCAGGATCCAGCGCGTTTTTCGAACTCTACGCATCGAAGTTAGTCGATTTCGTCGATAAAAACACCACTGAATATTTTCACGGTTTTTGAAAAAAACCTAAGGTTAACCCCTTTGAATTTTTTTGACCCCAAAAAGTGAAAGTCTCAAATCGGATGCTTTTTCGATATTTTCTTGTATACTTTGAGCAGAAAATTCGATTGGCGCAGACAAATTCATCGTAAGTATGATATTTTAAATTTTATCTGGCTTGAAAGTAAGCAAATGCGATGCAAATCTGAGCCTTCTTTACTTCGCATTTTGAGACGGATTAAAGTGTTTGCGCCAGGATCCAGCGCGTTTTTCGAACTCTACGCATCGAAATTAGTCGATTTCGTCGATAAAAACACCACTGAATATTTTCACGGTTTTTGAAAAAACCTAAGGTTAACCCCTTTGAATTTTTTTGACCCCATAAAGTGAAAGTCTCAAATCGGATGCTTTTTCGATATTTTCTTGTATACTTTGAGCAGAAAATTCGATTGGCGCCGACAGATTCATCGTAAGTATGATATTTTAAATTTTATCTGGCTTGAAAGTAAGCAAATGCGATGCAAATCTGAGCCTCCTTTACTTCGCATTTTGAGACGGATTAAAGTGTTGCGCCAGGATCCAGCGCGTTTTTCGAACTCTACGCATCGAAATTAGTCGATTTCGTCGATAAAAACACCACTGAATATTTTCACGGTTGTTGAAAAAAATCTAAGGTTAACCTCTTTGAATTTTTTTGACCCCAAAAAGTGAAAGTCTCAAATCGGATGCTTTTACGATATTTTCTTGTATACTTTGAGCAGAAAATTCGATTGGCGCAGACAGATTCATCGTAAGTATGATATTTTAAATTTTATCTGGCTTGAAAGTAAGCAAATGCGATGCAAATCTGAGCCCCCATTACTTCGCATTTTGAGACGGATTAAAGTGTTTGCGCCAGGATCCAGCGCGTTTTTCGAACTCTACGCATCGAAATTAGTCGATTTCGTCGATAAAAACACCACTGAATATTTTCACGGTTTTTGAAAAAAACCTAAGGTTAACCCCTTTGAATTTTTTTGACCCCAAAAAGTGAAAGTCTCAAATCGGATGCTTTTTCGATATTTTCTTGTATACTTTGAGCAGAAAATTCGATTGGCGCAGACAGATTCATCGTAAGTATGATATTTTAAATTTTATCTAGCTTGAGAGTAAGCAAATGCGATGCAAATCTGAGCCTCCTTTACTTCGCATTTTGAGACGGATTAAAGTGTTTGCGCCAGGATCCAGCGCGTTTTTCGAACTCTACGCATCGAAATTAGTCGATTTCGTCGATAAAAACACCACTGAATATTTTCACGGTTTTTGAAAAAAACCTAAGGTTAACCCCTTTGAATTTTTTTGACCCCAAAAAGTGAAAGTTGCAAATCGGATGCTTTTTCGATATTTTCTTGTATACTTTGAGCAGAAAATTCGATTGGCGCAGACAGATTCATCGTAAGTATGATATTTTAAATTTTATCTGGCTTGAAAGTAAGCAAATGCGATGCAAATCTGAGCCCCCATTACTTCGCATTTTGAGACGGATTAAAGTGTTTGCGCCAGGATCCAGCGCGTTTTTCGAACTCTACGCATCGAAGTTAGTCGATTTCGTCGATAAAAACACCACTGAATATTTTCACGGTTTTTGAAATAAACCCAAGGTTAACCCATTTGAATTTTTTTGACCCCAAAAAGTGAAAGTCTCAAATCGGATGCTTTTTCGATATTTTCTTGTATACTTTGAGCAGAAAATTCGATTGGCGCAGACAGATTCATCGTAAGTATGATATTTTAAATTTTATCTGGCTTGAAAGTAAGCAAATGCGATGCAAATCTGAGCCCCCATTACTTCGCATTTTGAGACGGATTAAAGTGTTTGCGCCAGGATCCAGCGCGTTTTTCGAACTCTACGCATCGAAATTAGTCGATTTCGTCGATAAAAACACCACTGAATATTTTCACGGTTTTTGAAAAAAACCTAAGGTTAACCCCTTTGAATTTTTTTGACCCCAAAAAGTGAAAGTCTCAAATCGGATGCTTTTTCGATATTTTCTTGTATACTTTGAGCAGAAAATTCGATTGGCGCAGACAGATTCATCGTAAGTATGATATTTTAAATTTTATCTAGCTTGAGAGTAAGCAAATGCGATGCAAATCTGAGCCTCCTTTACTTCGCATTTTGAGACGGATTAAAGTGTTTGCGCCAGGATCCAGCGCGTTTTTCGAACTCTACGCATCGAAATTAGTCGATTTCGTCGATAAAAACACCACTGAATATTTTCACGGTTTTTGAAAAAAACCTAAGGTTAACCCATTTGAATTTTTTTGACCCCAAAAAGTGAAAGTCTCAAATCGGATGCTTTTTCGATATTTTCTTGTATACTTTGAGCAGAAAATTCGATTGGCGCAGACAGATTCATCGTAAGTATGATATTTTAAATTTTATCTGGCTTGAAAGTAAGCAAATGCGATGCAAATCTGAGCCTCCTTTACTTCGCATTTTGAGACGGATTAAAGTGTTTGCGCCAGGATCCAGCGAGTTTTTCGAACTCTACGCATCGAAATTAGTCGATTTCGTCGATAAAAACACCACTGAATATTTTCACGGTTTTTGAAAAAAACCTAAGGTTAACCCCTTTGAATTTTTTTGACCCCAATAAGTGAAAGTCTCAAAACGGATGCTTTTTCGATATTTTCTTGTATACTTTGAGCAGAAAATTCGATTGGCGCAGACAGATTCATCGTAAGTATGATATTTTAAATTTTATCTGGCTTGAAAGTAAGCAAATGCGATGCAAATCTGAGCCTCCTCTACTTCGCATTTTCAGACGGATTAAAGTGTTTGCGCCAGGATCCAGCGCGTTTTTCGAACTCTACGCATCGAAATTAGTCGATTTCGTCGATAAAAACACCACTGAATATTTTCACGGTTTTTGAAAAAAACCTAAGGTTAACCCATTTGAATTTTTTTGACCCCAAAAAGTGAAAGTCTCAAATCGGATGCTTTTTCGATATGTTCTTGTATACTTTGAGCAGCAAATTCGATTGGCGCAGACAGATTCATCGTAAGTATGATATTTTAAATTTTATCTGGCTTGAAAGTAAGGAAATGCGGTGCAAATCTGAGCCTCCTTTACTTCGCATTTTCAGACGGATTAAAGTGTTTGCGCCAGGATCCAGCGCGTTTTTCGAACTCTACGCATCGAAATTAGTCGATTTCGTCGATAAAAACACCACTGAATATTTTCACGGTTTATGAAAAAAACCTAAGGTTAACCCCTTTGAATTTTTTTGACCCCAAAAAGTGAAAGTCTCAAATCGGATGCTTTTTCGATATTTTCTTGTATACTTTGAGCAGAAAATTCGATTGGCGCAGACAGATTCATCGTAAGTATGATATTTTAAATTTTATCTGGCTTGAAAGTAAGCAAATGCGATGCAAATCTGAGCCTCCTTTACTTCGCATTTTGATACGGATTAAAGTGTTTGCGCCAGGATCCAGCGCGTTTTTCGAACTCTACGCATCGAAGTTAGTCGATTTCGTCGATAAAAACACCACTGAATATTTTCACGGTTTTTGAAAAAAACCTAAGGTTAACCCCTTTGAATTTTTTTGACCCCTAAAAGTGAAAGTCTCAAATCGGATGCTTTTTCGATATTTTCTTGTATACTTTGAGCAGAAAATTCGATTGGCGCAGACAAATTCATCGTAAGTATGATATTTTAAATTTTATCTGGCTTGAAAGTAAGCAAATGCGATGCAAATCTGAGCCTTCTTTACTTCGCATTTTGAGACGGATTAAAGTGTTTGCGCCAGGATCCAGCGCGTTTTTCGAACTCTACGCATCGAAATTAGTCGATTTCGTCGATAAAAACACCACTGAATATTTTCACGGTTTTTGAAAAAACCTAAGGTTAACCCCTTTGAATTTTTTTGACCCCATAAAGTGAAAGTCTCAAATCGGATGCTTTTTCGATATTTTCTTGTATACTTTGAGCAGAAAATTCGATTGGCGCCGACAGATTCATCGTAAGTATGATATTTTAAATTTTATCTGGCTTGAAAGTAAGCAAATGCGATGCAAATCTGAGCCTCCTTTACTTCGCATTTTGAGACGGATTAAAGTGTTGCGCCAGGATCCAGCGCGTTTTTCGAACTCTACGCATCGAAATTAGTCGATTTCGTCGATAAAAACACCACTGAATATTTTCACGGTTGTTGAAAAAAACCTAAGGTTAACCTCTTTGAATTTTTTTGACCCCAAAAAGTGAAAGTCTCAAATCGGATGCTTTTTCGATATTTTCTTGTATACTTTGAGCAGAAAATTCGATTGGCGCAGACAGATTCATCGTAAGTATGATATTTTAAATTTTATCTGGCTTGAAAGTAAGCAAATGCGATGCAAATCTGAGCCCCCATTACTTCGCATTTTGAGACGGATTAAAGTGTTTGCGCCAGGATCCAGCGCGTTTTTCGAACTCTACGCATCGAAATTAGTCGATTTCGTCGATAAAAACACCACTGAATATTTTCACGGTTTTTGAAAAAAACCTAAGGTTAACCCCTTTGAATTTTTTTGACCCCAAAAAGTGAAAGTCTCAAATCGGATGCTTTTTCGATATTTTCTTGTATACTTTGAGCAGAAAATTCGATTGGCGCAGACAGATTCATCGTAAGTATGATATTTTAAATTTTATCTGGCTTGAAAGTAAGCAAATGCGATGCAAATCTGAGCCTCCTCTACTTCGCATTTTGAGACGGATTAAAGTGTTTGCGCCAGGATCCAGCGCGTTTTTCGAACTCTACGCATCGAAATTAGTGGATTTCGTCGATAAAAACACCACTGAATATTTTCACGGTTTTTGAAAAAAACCTAAGGTTAACCTCTTTGAATTTTTTTGACCCCAAAAAGTGAAAGTCTCAAATCGGATGCTTTTTCGATATGTTCTTGTATACTTTGAGCAGCAAATTCGATTGGCGCAGACAGATTCATCGTAAGTATGATATTTTAAATTTTATCTGGCTTGAAAGTAAGCAAATGCGATGCAAATCTGAGCCTCCTTTACTTCGCATTTTCAGACGGATTAAAGTGTTTGCGCCAGGATCCAGCGCGTTTTTCGAACTCTACGCATCGAAATTAGTCGATTTCGTCGATAAAAACACCACTGAATATTTTCACGGTTTATGAAAAAAACCTAAGGTTAACCCCTTTGAATTTTTTTGACCCCAAAAAGTGAAAGTCTCAAATCGGATGCTTTTTCGATATTTTCTTGTATACTTTGTGCAGAAAATTCGATTGGCGCAGACAGATTCATCGTAAGTATGATATTTTAAATTTTATCTGGCTTGAAAGTAAGCAAATGCGATGCAAATCTGAGCCTCCTTTACTTCGCATTTTGATACGGATTAAAGTGTTTGCGCCAGGATCCAGCGCGTTTTTCGAACTCTACGCATCGAAGTTAGTCGATTTCGTCGATAAAAACACCACTGAATATTTTCACGGTTTTTGAAAAAAACCTAAGGTTAACCCCTTTGAATTTTTTTGACCCCAAAAAGTGAAAGTCTCAAATCGGATGCTTTTTCGATATTTTCTTGTATACTTTGAGCAGAAAATTCGATTGGCGCAGACAAATTCATCGTAAGTATGATATTTTAAATTTTATCTGGCTTGAAAGTAAGCAAATGCGATGCAAATCTGAGCCTTCTTTACTTCGCATTTTGAGACGGATTAAAGTGTTTGCGCCAGGATCCAGCGCGTTTTTCGAACTCTACGCATCGAAATTAGTCGATTTCGTCGATAAAAACACCACTGAATATTTTCACGGTTTTTGAAAAAACCTAAGGTTAACCCCTTTGAATTTTTTTGACCCCATAAAGTGAAAGTCTCAAATCGGATGCTTTTTCGATATTTTCTTGTATACTTTGAGCAGAAAATTCGATTGGCGCCGACAGATTCATCGTAAGTATGATATTTTAAATTTTATCTGGCTTGAAAGTAAGCAAATGCGATGCAAATCTGAGCCTCCTTTACTTCGCATTTTGAGACGGATTAAAGTGTTGCGCCAGGATCCAGCGCGTTTTTCGAACTCTACGCATCGAAATTAGTCGATTTCGTCGATAAAAACACCACTGAATATTTTCACGGTTGTTGAAAAAAACCTAAGGTTAACCTCTTTGAATTTTTTTGACCCCAAAAAGTGAAAGTCTCAAATCGGATGCTTTTACGATATTTTCTTGTATACTTTGAGCAGAAAATTCGATTGGCGCAGACAGATTCATCGTAAGTATGATATTTTAAATTTTATCTGGCTTGAAAGTAAGCAAATGCGATGCAAATCTGAGCCCCCATTACTTCGCATTTTGAGACGGATTAAAGTGTTTGCGCCAGGATCCAGCGCGTTTTTCGAACTCTACGCATCGAAATTAGTCGATTTTGTCGATAAAAACACCACTGAATATTTTCACGGTTTTTGAAAAAAACCTAAGGTTAACCCCTTTGAATTTTTTTGACCCCAAAAAGTGAAAGTCTCAAATCGGATGCTTTTTCGATATTTTCTTGTATACTTTGAGCAGAAAATTCGATTGGCGCAGACAGATTCATCGTAAGTATGATATTTTAAATTTTATCTAGCTTGAGAGTAAGCAAATGCGATGCAAATCTGAGCCTCCTTTACTTCGCATTTTGAGACGGATTAAAGTGTTTGCGCCAGGATCCAGCGCGTTTTTCGAACTCTACGCATCGAAATTAGTCGATTTCGTCGATAAAAACACCACTGAATATTTTCACGGTTTTTGAAAAAAACCTAAGGTTAACCCCTTTGAATTTTTTTGACCCCAAAAAGTGAAAGTTGCAAATCGGATGCTTTTTCGATATTTTCTTGTATACTTTGAGCAGAAAATTCGATTGGCGCAGACAGATTCATCGTAAGTATGATATTTTAAATTTTATCTGGCTTGAAAGTAAGCAAATGCGATGCAAATCTGAGCCCCCATTACTTCGCATTTTGAGACGGATTAAAGTGTTTGCGCCAGGATCCAGCGCGTTTTTCGAACTCTACGCATCGAAGTTAGTCGATTTCGTCGATAAAAACACCACTGAATATTTTCACGGTTTTTGAAATAAACCCAAGGTTAACCCATTTGAATTTTTTTGACCCCAAAAAGTGAAAGTCTCAAATCGGATGCTTTTTCGATATTTTCTTGTATACTTTGAGCAGAAAATTCGATTGGCGCAGACAGATTCATCGTAAGTATGATATTTTAAATTTTATCTGGCTTGAAAGTAAGCAAATGCGATGCAAATCTGAGCCTCCTTTACTTCGCATTTTGATACGGATTAAAGTGTTTGCGCCAGGATCCAGCGCGTTTTTCGAACTCTACGCATCGAAGTTAGTCGATTTCGTCGATAAAAACACCACTGAATATTTTCACGGTTTTTGAAAAAACCTAAGGTTAACCCCTTTGAATTTTTTTGACCCCAAATAGTGAAAGTCTCAAATCGGATGCTTTTTCGATATTTTCTTGTATACTTTGAGCAGAAAATTCGATTGGCGCCGACAGATTCATCGTAAGTATGATATTTTAAATTTTATCTGGCTTGAAAGTAAGCAAATGCGATGCAAATCTGAGCCTCCTTTACTTCGCATTTTGAGACGGATTAAAGTGTTGCGCCAGGATCCAGCGCGTTTTTCGAACTCTACGCATCGAAATTAGTCGATTTCGTCGATAAAAACACCACTGAATATTTTCACGGTTGTTGAAAAAAACCTAAGGTTAACCTCTTTGAATTTTTTTGACCCCAAAAAGTGAAAGTCTCAAATCGGATGCTTTTTCGATATTTTCTTGTATACTTTGAGCAGAAAATTCGATTGGCGCAGACAGATTCATCGTAAGTATGATATTTTAAATTTTATCTGGCTTGAAAGTAAGCAAATGCGATGCAAATCTGAGCCTCCTTTACTTCGCATTTTGAGACGGATTAAAGTGTTTGCGCCAGGATCCAGCGAGTTTTTCGAACTCTACGCATCGAAATTAGTCGATTTCGTCGATAAAAACACCACTGAATATTTTCACGGTTTTTGAAAAAAACCTAAGGTTAACCCCTTTGAATTTTTTTGACCCCAAAAAGTGAAAGTCTCAAAACGGATGCTTTTTCGATATTTTCTTGTATACTTTGAGCAGAAAATTCGATTGGCGCAGACAGATTTATCGTAAGTATGATATTTTAAATTTTATCTGGCTTGAAAGTAAGCAAATGCGATGCAAATCTGAGCCTCCTCTACTTCGCATTTTGAGACGGATTAAAGTGTTTGCGCCAGGATCCAGCGCGTTTTCGAACTCTACGCATCGAAATTAGTGGATTTCGTCGATAAAAACACCACTGAATATTTTCACGGTTTTTGAAAAAAACCTAAGGTTAACCCCTTTGAATTTTTTTGACCCCAAAAAGTGAAAGTCTCAAATCGGATGCTTTTTCGATATGTTCTTGTATACTTTGAGCAGCAAATTCGATTGGCGCAGACAGATTCATCGTAAGTATGATATTTTAAATTTTATCTGGCTTGAAAGTAAGCAAATGCGATGCAAATCTGAGCCTCCTTTACTTCGCATTTTCAGACGGATTAAAGTGTTTGCGCCAGGATCCAGCGCGTTTTTCGAACTCTACGCATCGAAATTAGTCGATTTCGTCGATAAAAACACCACTGAATATTTTCACGGTTTATGAAAAAAACCTAAGGTTAACCCCTTTGAATTTTTTTGACCCCAAAAAGTGAAAGTCTCAAATCGGATGCTTTTTCGATATTTTCTTGTATACTTTGAGCAGAAAATTCGATTGGCGCAGACAGATTCATCGTAAGTATGATATTTTAAATTTTATCTGGCTTGAAAGTAAGCAAATGCGATGCAAATCTGAGCCTCCTTTACTTCGCATTTTGATACGGATTAAAGTGTTTGCGCCAGGATCCAGCGCGTTTTTCGAACTCTACGCATCGAAGTTAGTCGATTTCGTCGATAAAAACACCACTGAATATTTTCACGGTTTTTGAAAAAAACCTAAGGTTAACCCCTTTGAATTTTTTTGACCCCAAAAAGTGAAAGTCTCAAATCGGATGCTTTTTCGATGTTTTCTTGTATACTTTGAGCAGAAAATTCGATTGGCGCAGACAAATTCATCGTAAGTATGATATTTTAAATTTTATCTGGCTTGAAAGTAAGCAAATACGATGCAAATCTGAGCCTTCTTTACTTCGCATTTTGAGACGGATTAAAGTGTTTGCGCCAGGATCCAGCGCGTTTTTCGAACTCTACGCATCGAAATTAGTCGATTTCGTCGATAAAAACACCACTGAATATTTTCACGGTTTTTGAAAAAACCTAAGGTTAACCCCTTTGAATTTTTTTGACCCCATAAAGTGAAAGTCTCAAATCGGATGCTTTTTCGATATTTTCTTGTATACTTTGAGCAGAAAATTCGATTGGCGCCGACAGATTCATCGTAAGTATGATATTTTAAATTTTATCTGGCTTGAAAGTAAGCAAATGCGATGCAAATCTGAGCCTCCTTTACTTCGCATTTTGAGACGGATTAAAGTGTTTGCGCCAGGATCCAGCGCGTTTTTCGAACTCTACGCATCGAAATTAGTCGATTTCGTCGATAAAAACACCACTGAATATTTTCACGGTTTTTGAAAAAAACCTAAGGTTAACCCCTTTGAATTTTTTTGACCCCAAAAAGTGAAAGTCTCAAATCGGATGCTTTTTCGATATTTTCTTGTATACTTTGAGCAGAAAATTCGATTGGCGCAGACAGATTCATCGTAAGTATGATATTTTAAATTTTATCTAGCTTGAGAGTAAGCAAATGCGATGCAAATCTGAGCCTCCTTTACTTCGCATTTTGAGACGGATTAAAGTGTTTGCGCCAGGATCCAGCGCGTTTTTCGAACTCTACGCATCGAAATTAGTCGATTTCGTCGATAAAAACACCACTGAATATTTTCACGGTTTTTGAAAAAAACCTAAGGTTAACCCCTTTGAATTTTTTTGACCCCAAAAAGTGAAAGTTGCAAATCGGATGCTTTTTCGATATTTTCTTGTATACTTTGAGCAGAAAATTCGATTGGCGCAGACAGATTCATCGTAAGTATGATATTTTAAATTTTATCTGGCTTGAAAGTAAGCAAATGCGATGCAAATCTGAGCCTCCTTTACTTCGCATTTTGATACGGATTAAAGTGTTTGCGCCAGGATCCAGCGCGTTTTTCGAACTCTACGCATCGAAGTTAGTCGATTTCGTCGATAAAAACACCACTGAATATTTTCACGGTTTTTGAAAAAAACCTAAGGTTAACCCCTTTGAATTTTTTTGACCCCAAATAGTGAAAGTCTCAAATCGGATGCTTTTTCAATATTTTCTTGTATACTTTGAGCAGAAAATTCGATTGGCGCCGACAGATTCATCGTAAGTATGATATTTTAAATTTTATCTGGCTTGAAAGTAAGCAAATGCGATGCAAATCTGAGCCTCCTTTACTTCGCATTTTGAGACGGATTAAAGTGTTGCGCCAGGATCCAGCGCGTTTTTCGAACTCTACGCATCGAAATTAGTCGATTTCGTCGATAAAAACACCACTGAATATTTTCACGGTTGTTGAAAAAAACCTAAGGTTAACCTCTTTGAATTTTTTTGACCCCAAAAAGTGAAAGTCTCAAATCGGATGCTTTTTCGATATTTTCTTGTATACTTTGAGCAGAAAATTCGATTGGCGCAGACAGATTCATCGTAAGTATGATATTTTAAATTTTATCTAGCTTGAGAGTAAGCAAATGCGATGCAAATCTGGGCCTCCTTTACTTCGCATTTTGAGACGGATTAAAGTGTTTGCGCCAGGATCCAGCGCGTTTTTCGAACTCTACGCATCTAAAATTAGTCGATTTCGTCGATAAAAACACCACTGAATATTTTCACGGTTTTTGAAAAAAACCTAAGGTTCCCTTTGAATTTTTTTGACCCAAAAAGTGAAAGTTGCAAATCGGATGCTTTTTCGATATTTTCTTGTATACTTTGAGCAGAAAATTCGATTGGCGCAGACAGATTCATCGTAAGTATGATATTTTAAATTTTATCTGGCTTGAAAGTAAGCAAATGCGATGCAAATCTGAGCCCCCATTACTTCGCATTTTGGGACGGATTAAAGTGTTTGCGCCAGAATCCAGCGCGTTTTTCGAACTCTACGCATCGAAGTTAGTCGATTTCGTCGATAAAAACACCACTGAATATTTTCACGGTTTTTGAAAAAAACCCAAGGTTAACCCATTTGAATTTTTTTGACCCCAAAAAGTGAAAGTCTCAAATCGGATGCTTTTTCGATATTTTCTTGTATACTTTGAGCAGAAAATTCGATTGGCGCAGACAGATTCATCGTAAGTATGATATTTTAAATTTTATCTGGCTTGAAAGTAAGCAAATGCGATGCAAATCTGAGCCTCCTTTACTTCGCATTTTGATACGGATTAAAGTGTTTGCGCCAGGATCCAGCGCGTTTTTCGAACTCTACGCATCGAAGTTAGTCGATTTCGTCGATAAAAACACCACTGAATATTTTCACGGTTTTTGAAAAAAACCTAAGGTTAACCCCTTTGAATTTTTTTGACCCCAAATAGTGAAAGTCTCAAATCGGATGCTTTTTCGATATTTTCTTGTATACTTTGAGCAGAAAATTCGATTGGCGCAGACAGATTCATCGTAAGTATGATATTTCAAATTTTATCTGGCTTGAGAGTAAGCAAATGCGATGCAAATCTGAGCCTCTTTTACCTCTCATTTTGAGACGGATTAAAGTGTTTGCGCCAGGATCCAGCGCGTTTTTCGAACTCTACGCATCGAAATTAGTCGATTTCGTCGATAAAAACACCACTGAATATTTTCACGGTTTTTGAAAAAAACCTAAGGTTAACCCCTTTGAATTTTTTTGACCCCAAAAAGTGAAAGTCTCAAATCGGATGCTTTTTCGATATTTTCTTGTATACTTTGAGCAGAAAATTCGATTGGCGCAGACAGATTCATCGTAAGTATGATATTTTAAATTTTATCTGGCTTGAAAGTAAGCAAATGCGATGCAAATCTGAGCCCCCATTACTTCGCATTTTGAGACGGATTAAAGTGTTTGCGCCAGGATCCAGCGCGTTTTTCGAACTCTACGCATTGAAATTAGTCGATTTCGTCGATAAAAACACCACTGAATATTTTCACGGTTTTTGAAAAAAACCTAAGGTTAACCCATTTGAATTTTTTTGACCCCAAAAAGTGAAAGTCTCAAATCGGATGCTTTTTCGATATTTTCTTGTATACTTTGAGCAGAAAATTCGATTGGCGCAGACAGATTCATCGTAAGTATGATATTTTAAATTTTATCTGGCTTGAAAGTAAGCAAATGCGATGCAAATCTGAGCCTCCTTTACTTCGCATTTTGAGACGGATTAAAGTGTTTGCGCCAGGATCCAGCGAGTTTTTCGAACTCTACGCATCGAAATTAGTCGATTTCGTCGATAAAAACACCACTGAATATTTTCACGGTTTTTGAAAAAAACCTAAGGTTAACCCCTTTGAATTTTTTTGACCCCAAAAAGTGAAAGTCTCAAAACGGATGCTTTTTCGATATGTTCTTGTATACTTTGAGCAGCAAATTCGATTGGCGCAGACAGATTCATCGTAAGTATGATATTTTAAATTTTATCTGGCTTGAAAGTAAGCAAATGCGATGCAAATCTGAGCCTCCTTTACTTCGCATTTTCAGACGGATTAAAGTGTTTGCGCCAGGATCCAGCGCGTTTTTCGAACTCTACGCATCGAAATTAGTCGATTTCGTCGATAAAAACACCACTGAATATTTTCACGGTTTATGAAAAAAACCTAAGGTTAACCCCTTTGAATTTTTTTGACCCCAAAAAGTGAAAGTCTCAAATCGGATGCTTTTTCGATATTTTCTTGTATACTTTGAGCAGAAAATTCGATTGGCGCAGACAGATTCATCGTAAGTATGATATTTCAAATTTTATCTGGCTTGAAAGTAAGCAAATGCGATGCAAATCTGAGCCT
The DNA here is from genome assembly GCA_911387805.1 of Cantharis rustica. Taxonomy (NCBI): domain Eukaryota; kingdom Metazoa; phylum Arthropoda; class Insecta; order Coleoptera; family Cantharidae; genus Cantharis; species Cantharis rustica. Next base: position 25,402,441 of record OU426877.1, on the reverse strand, counting down.
CCTTTACCTCTCATTTTGAGACGGATTAAAGTGTTTGCGCCAGGATCCAGCGCGTTTTTCGAACTCTACGCATCGAAATTAGTCGATTTCGTCGATAAAAACACCACTGAATATTTTAACGGTTTTTTGAAAAAAACCTAAGGTTAACCCCTTTGGATTTTTTTGACCCCAAAAAGTGAAAGTCTCAAATCGGATGCTTTTTCGATATTTTCTTGTATACTTTGAGCAGAAAATTCGATTGGCGCAGACAGATTCATCGTAAGTATGATATTTTAAATTTTATCTGGCTTGAAAGTAAGCAAATGCGATGCAAATCTGAGCCCCCATTACTTCGCATTTTGAGACGGATTAAAGTGTTTGCGCCAGGATCCAGCGCGTTTTTCGAACTCTACGCATCGAAATTAGTCGATTTCGTCGATAAAAACACCACTGAATATTTTCACGGTTTTTGAAAAAAACCTAAGGTTAACCCATTTGAATTTTTTTGACCCCAAAAAGTGAAAGTCTCAAATCGGATGCTTTTTCGATATTTTCTTGTATACTTTGAGCAGAAAATTCGATTGGCGCAGACAGATTCATCGTAAGTATGATATTTTAAATTTTATCTGGCTTGAAAGTAAGCAAATGCGATGCAAATCTGAGCCTCCTTTACTTCGCATTTTGAGACGGATTAAAGTGTTTGCGCCAGGATCCAGCGAGTTTTTCGAACTCTACGCATCGAAATTAGTCGATTTCGTCGATAAAAACACCACTGAATATTTTCACGGTTTTTGAAAAAAACCTAAGGTTAACCCCTTTGAATTTTTTTGACCCCAAAAAGTGAAAGTCTCAAAACGGATGCTTTTTCGATATTTTCTTGTATACTTTGAGCAGAAAATTCGATTGGCGCAGACAGATTCATCGTAAGTATGATATTTTAAATTTTATCTGGCTTGAAAGTAAGCAAATGCGATGCAAATCTGAGCCTCCTCTACTTCGCATTTTGAGACGGATTAAAGTGTTTGCGCCAGGATCCAGCGCGTTTTTCGAACTCTACGCATCGAAATTAGTGGATTTCGTCGATAAAAACACCACTGAATATTTTCACGGTTTTTGAAAAAAACCTAAGGTTAACCCCTTTGAATTTTTTTGACCCCAAAAAGTGAAAGTCTCAAATCGGATGCTTTTTCGATATGTTCTTGTATACTTTGAGCAGAAAATTCGATTGGCGCAGACAGATTCATCGTAAGTATGATATTTTAAATTTTATCTGGCTTGAAAGTAAGCAAATGCGATGCAAATCTGAGCCTCCTTTACTTCGCATTTTCAGACGGATTAAAGTGTTTGCGCCAGGATTCAGCGCGTTTTTCGAACTCTACGCATCGAAATTAGTCGATTTCGTCGATAAAAACACCACTGAATATTTTCACGGTTTATGAAAAAAACCTAAGGTTAACCCCTTTGAATTTTTTTGACCCCAAAAAGTGAAAGTCTCAAATCGGATGCTTTTTCGATATTTTCTTGTATACTTTGAGCAGAAAATTCGATTGGCGCAGACAGATTCATCGTAAGTATGATATTTTAAATTTTATCTGGCTTGAAAGTAAGCAAATGCGATGCAAATCTGAGCCTCCTTTACTTCGCATTTTGATACGGATTAAAGTGTTTGCGCCAGGATCCAGCGCGTTTTTCGAACTCTACGCATCGAAGTTAGTCGATTTCGTCGATAAAAACACCACTGAATATTTTCACGGTTTTTGAAAAAAACCTAAGGTTAACCCCTTTGAATTTTTTTGACCCCATAAAGTGAAAGTCTCAAATCGGATGCTTTTTCGATATTTTCTTGTATACTTTGAGCAGAAAATTCGATTGGCGCAGACAAATTCATCGTAAGTATGATATTTTAAATTTTATCTGGCTTGAAAGTAAGCAAATGCGATGCAAATCTGAGCCTCCTTTACTTCGCATTTTGATACGGATTAAAGTGTTTGCGCCAGGATCCAGCGCGTTTTTCGAACTCTACGCATCGAAGTTAGTCGATTTCGTCGATAAAAACACCACTGAATATTTTCACGGTTTTTGAAAAAAACCTAAGGTTAACCCCTTTGAATTTTTTTGACCCCAAAAAGTGAAAGTCTCAAAACGGATGCTTTTTCGATATTTTCTTGTATACTTTGAGCAGAAAATTCGATTGGCGCAGACAGATTCATCGTAAGTATGATATTTTAAATTTTATCTGGCTTGAAAGTAAGCAAATGCGATGCAAATCTGAGCCTCCTTTACTTCGCATTTTGAGACGGATTAAAGTGTTTGCGCCAGGATCCAGTGAGTTTTTCGAACTCTACGCATCGAAATTAGTCGATTTCGTCGATAAAAACACCACTGAATATTTTCACGGTTTTTGAAAAAAACCTAAGGTTAACCCCTTTGAATTTTTTTGACCCCAAAAAGTGAAAGTCTCAAAACGGATGCTTTTTCGATATTTTCTTGTATACTTTGAGCAGAAAATTCGATTGGCGCAGACAGATTCATCGTAAGTATGATATTTTAAATTTTATCTGGCTTGAAAGTAAGCAAATGCGATGCAAATCTGAGCCTCCTTTACTTCGCATTTTGAGACGGATTAAAGTGTTTGCGCCAGGATCCAGCGAGTTTTTCGAACTCTACGCATCGAAATTAGTCGATTTCGTCGATAAAAACACCACTGAATATTTTCACGGTTTTTGAAAAAAACCTAAGGTTAACCCCTTTGAATTTTTTTGACCCCAAAAAGTGAAAGTCTCAAAACGGATGCTTTTTCGATATTTTCTTGTATACTTTGAGCAGAAAATTCGATTGGCGCAGACAGATTCATCGTAAGTATGATATTTTAAATTTTATCTGGCTTGAAAGTAAGCAAATGCGATGCAAATCTGAGCCTCCTCTACTTCGCATTTTGAGACGGATTAAAGTGTTTGCGCCAGGATCCAGCGCGTTTTTCGAACTCTACGCATCGAAATTAGTGGATTTCGTCGATAAAAACACCACTGAATATTTTCACGGTTTTTGAAAAAAACCTAAGGTTAACCCCTTTGAATTTTTTTGACCCCAAAAAGTGAAAGTCTCAAATCGGATGCTTTTTCGATATGTTCTTGTATACTTTGAGCAGCAAATTCGATTGGCGCAGACAGATTCATCGTAAGTATGATATTTTAAATTTTATCTGGCTTGAAAGTAAGCAAATGCGATGCAAATCTGAGCCTCCTTTACTTCGCATTTTCAGACGGATTAAAGTGTTTGCGCCAGGATTCAGCGCGTTTTTCGAACTCTACGCATCGAAATTAGTCGATTTCGTCGATAAAAACACCACTGAATATTTTCACGGTTTATGAAAAAAACCTAAGGTTAACCCCTTTGAATTTTTTTGACCCCAAAAAGTGAAAGTCTCAAATCGGATGCTTTTTCGATATTTTCTTGTATACTTTGAGCAGAAAATTCGATTGGCGCAGACAGATTCATCGTAAGTATGATATTTTAAATTTTATCTGGCTTGAAAGTAAGCAAATGCGATGCAAATCTGAGCCTCCTTTACTTCGCATTTTGATACGGATTAAAGTGTTTGCGCCAGGATCCAGCGCGTTTTTCGAACTCTACGCATCGAAGTTAGTCGATTTCGTCGATAAAAACACCACTGAATATTTTCACGGTTTTTGAAAAAACCTAAGGTTAACCCCTTTGAATTTTTTTGACCCCATAAAGTGAAAGTCTCAAATCGGATGCTTTTTCGATATTTACTTGTATACTTTGAGCAGAAAATTCGATTGGCGCAGACAAATTCATCGTAAGTATGATATTTTAAATTTTATCTGGCTTGAAAGTATGCAAATGCGATGCAAATCTGAGCCTCCTTTACTTCGCATTTTGATACGGATTAAAGTGTTTGCGCCAGGATCCAGCGCGTTTTTCGAACTCTACGCATCGAAGTTAGTCGATTTCGTCGATAAAAACACCACTGAATATTTTCACGGTTTTTGAAAAAAACCTAAGGTTAACGCCTTTGAATTTTTTTGACCCCAAAAAGTGAAAGTCTCAAAACGGATGCTTTTTCGATATTTTCTTGTATACTTTGAGCAGAAAATTCGATTGGCGCAGACAGATTCATCGTAAGTATGATATTTTAAATTTTATCTGGCTTGAAAGTAAGCAAATGCGATGCAAATCTGAGCCTCCTTTACTTCGCATTTTGAGACGGATTAAAGTGTTTGCGCCAGGATCCAGTGAGTTTTTCGAACTCTACGCATCGAAATTAGTCGATTTCGTCGATAAAAACACCACTGAATATTTTCACGGTTTTTGAAAAAAACCTAAGGTTAACCCCTTTGAATTTTTTTGACCCCAAAAAGTGAAAGTCTCAAAACGGATGCTTTTTCGATATTTTCTTGTATACTTTGAGCAGAAAATTCGATTGGCGCAGACAGATTCATCGTAAGTATGATATTTTAAATTTTATCTGGCTTGAAAGTAAACAAATGCGATGCAAATCTGAGCCTCCTCTACTTCGCATTTTGAGACGGATTAAAGTGTTTGCGCCAGGATCCAGCGCGTTTTTCGAACTCTACGCATCGAAATTAGTGGATTTCGTCGATAAAAACACCACTGAATATTTTCACGGTTTATGAAAAAAACCTAAGGTTAACCCCTTTGAATTTTTTTGACCCCAAAAAGTGAAAGTCTCAAATCGGATGCTTTTTCGATATTTTCTTGTATACTTTGAGCAGAAAATTCGATTGGCGCAGACAGATTCATCGTAAGTATGATATTTTAAATTTTATCTGGCTTGAAAGTAAGCAAATGCGATGCAAATCTGAGCCTCCTTTACTTCGCATTTTGATACGGATTAAAGTGTTTGCGCCAGGATCCAGCGCGTTTTTCGAACTCTACGCATCGAAGTTAGTCGATTTCGTCGATAAAAACACCACTGAATATTTTCACGGTTTTTGAAAAAAACCTAAGGTTAACCCCTTTGAATTTTTTTGACCCCAAAAAGTGAAAGTCTCAAATCGGATGCTTTTTCGATATTTTCTTGTATACTTTGAGCAGAAAATTCGATTGGCGCAGACAAATTCATCGTAAGTATGATATTTTAAATTTTATCTGGCTTGAAAGTAAGCAAATGCGATGCAAATCTGAGCTTTCTTTACTTCGCATTTTGAGACGGATTAAAGTGTTTGCGCCAGGATCCAGCGCGTTTTTCGAACTCTACGCATCGAAATTAGTCGATTTCGTCGATAAAAACACCACTGAATATTTTCACGGTTTTTGAAAAAAACCTAAGGTTAACCCATTTGAATTTTTTTGACCCCAAAAAGTGAAAGTCTCAAATCGGATGCTTTTTCGATATTTTCTTGTATACTTTGAGCAGAAAATTCGATTGGCGCAGACAGATTCATCGTAAGTATGATATTTTAAATTTTACCTGGCTTGAAAGTAAGCAAATGCGATGCAAATCTGAGCCTCCTCTACTTCGCATTTTGAGACGGATTAAAGTGTTTGCGCCAGGATCCAGCGCGTTTTTCGAACTCTACGCATCGAAATTAGTGGATTTCGTCGATAAAAACACCACTGAATATTTTCACGGTTTTTGAAAAAAACCTAAGGTTAACCCCTTTGAATTTTTTTGACCCCAAAAAGTGAAAGTCTCAAATCGGATGCTTTTTCGATATGTTCTTGTATACTTTGAGCAGCAAATTCGATTGGCGCAGACAGATTCATCGGAAGTATGATATTTTAAATTTTATCTGGCTTGAAAGTAAGCAAATGCGATGCAAATCTGAGCCTCCTTTACTTCGCATTTTGAGACGGATTAAAGTGTTTGCGCCAGGATCCAGCGCGTTTTTCGAACTCTACGCATCGAAATTAGTCGATTTCGTCGATAAAAACACCACTGAATATTTTCACGGTTTTTGAAAAAAACCTAAGGTTAACCCCTTTGAATTTTTTTGACCCCAAAAAGTGAAAGTCTCAAATCGGATGCTTTTTCGATATTTTCTTGTATACTTTGAGCAGAAAATTCGATTGGCGCAGACAGATTCATCGTAAGTATGATATTTTAAATTTTATCTGGCTTGAAAGTAAGCAAATGCGATGCAAATCTGAGCCTCCTTTACTTCGCATTTTGAGACGGATTAAAGTGTTTGCGCCAGGATCCAGCGCGTTTTTCGAACTCTACGCATCGAAATTAGTCGATTTCGTCGATAAAAACACCACTGAATATTTGCACGGTTTTTGAAAAAAACCTAAGGTTAACCCCTTTGAATTTTTTTGACCCCAAAAAGTGAAAGTCTCAAATCGGATGCTTTTTCGATATTTTCTTGTATACTTTGAGCAGAAAATTCGATTGGCGCAGACAGATTCATCGTAAGTATGATATTTCAAATTTTATCTGGCTTGAAAGTAAGCAAATGCGATGCAAATCTGAGCCTCCTTTACCTCTCATTTTGAGACGGATAAAAGTGTTTGCGCCAGGATCCAGCGCGTTTTTCGAACTCTACGCATCGAAATTAGTCGATTTCGTCGATAAAAACACCACTGAATATTTTAACGGTTTTTGAAAAAAACCTAAGGTTAACCCCTTTGAATTTTTTTGACCCCAAAAAGTGAAAGTCTCAAATCGGATGCTTTTTCGATATTTTCTTGTATACTTTGAGCAGAAAATTCGATTGGCGCAGACAGATTCATCGTAAGTATGATATTTCAAATTTTATCTGGCTTGAAAGTAAGCAAATGCGATGCAAATCTGAGCCTCCTTTACCTCTCATTTTGAGACGGATAAAAGTGTTTGCGCCAGGATCCAGCGCGTTTTTCGAACTCTACGCATCGAAATTAGTCGATTTCGTCGATAAAAACACCACTGAATATTTTAACGGTTTTTGAAAAAAACCTAAGGTTAACCCCTTTGAATTTTTTTGACCCCAAAAAGTGAAAGTCTCAAATCGGATGCTTTTTCGATATTTTCTTGTATACTTTGAACAGAAAATTCGATTGGCGCAGACAGATTCATCGTAAGTATGATATTTTAAATTTTATCTAGCTTGAGAGTAAGCAAATGCGATGCAAATCTGAGCCTCCTTTACTTCGCATTTTGAGACGGATTAAAGTGTTTGCGCCAGGATCCAGCGCGTTTTTCGAACTCTACGCATCGAAATTAGTCGATTTCGTCGATAAAAACACTACTGAATATTTTCACGGTTTTTGAAAAAAACCTAAGGTTAACCCCTTTGAATTTTTTTGACCCCAAAAAGTGAAAGTCTCAAAACGGGTGCTTTTTCGATATTTTCTTGTATACTTTGAGCAGAAAATTCGATTGGCGCAGACAGATTCATCGTAAGTATGATATTTTAAATTTTATCTGGCTTGAAAGTAAGCAAATGCGATGCAAATCTGAGCCTCCTGTACTTCGCATTTTGAGACGGATTAAAGTGTTTGCGCCAGGATCCAGCGCGTTTTTCGAACTCTACGCATCGAAATTAGTCGATTTCGTCGATAAAAACACCACTGAATATTTTCACGGTTTTTGAAAAAAACCTAAGGTTAACCCCTTTGAATTTTTTTGACCCCAAAAAGTGAAAGTCTCAAATCGGATGCTTTTTCGATATTTTCTTGTATACTTTGAGCAGAAAATTTGATTGGCGCAGACAAATTCATCGTAAGTATGATATTTTAAATTTTATCTGGCTTAAAAGTAAGCAAATGCGATGCAAATCTGAGCCTTCTTTACTTCGCATTTTGAGACGGATTAAAGTGTTTGCGCCAGGATCCAGCGCGTTTTTCGAACTCTACGCATCGAAATTAGTCGATTTCGTCGATAAAAACACCACTGAATATTTTCACGGTTTTTGAAAAAACCTAAGGTTAACCCCTTTGAATTTTTTTGACCCCATAAAGTGAAAGTCTCAAATCGGATGCTTTTTCGATATTTTCTTGTATACTTTGAGCAGAAAATTCGATTGGCGCCGACAGATTCATCGTAAGTATGATATTTTAAATTTTATCTGGCTTGAAAGTAAGCAAATGCGATGCAAATCTGAGCCTCCTTTACTTCGCATTTTGAGACGGATTAAAGTGTTGCGCCAGGATCCAGCGCGTTTTTCGAACTGTACGCATCGAAATTAGTCGATTTCGTCGATAAAAACACCACTGAATATTTTCACGGTTGTTGAAAAAAACCTAAGGTTAACCTCTTTGAATTTTTTTGACCCCAAAAAGTGAAAGTCTCAAATCGGATGCTTTTTCGATATTTTCTTGTATACTTTGAGCAGAAAATTCGATTGGCGCAGACAGATTCATCGTAAGTATGATATTTTAAATTTTATCTGGCTTGAAAGTAAGCAAATGCGATGCAAATCTGAGCCCCCATTACTTCGCATTTTGAGACGGATTAAAGTGTTTGCGCCAGGATCCAGCGCGTTTTTCGAACTCTACGCATCGAAATTAGTCGATTTCGTCGATAAAAACACCACTGAATATTTTCACGGTTTTTGAAAAAAACCTAAGGTTAACCCCTTTGAATTTTTTTGACCCCAAAAAGTGAAAGTTGCAAATCGGATGCTTTTTCGATATTTTCTTGTATACTTTGAGCAGAAAATTCGATTGGCGCAGACAGTATCATCGTAAGTATGATATTTTAAATTTTATCTGGCTTGAAAGTAAGCAAATGCGATGCAAATCTGAGCCCCCATTACTTAGCATTTTGAGACGGATTAAAGTGTTTGCGCCAGGATCCAGCGCGTTTTTCGAACTTTGCGCATCGAAGTTAGTCGATTTCGTCGATAAAAACACCACTGAATATTTTCACGGTTTTTGAAAAAAACCCAAGGTTAACCCATTTGAATTTTTTTGACCCCAAAAAGTGAAAGTCTCAAATCGGATGCTTTTTCGATATTTTCTTGTATACTTTGAGCAGAAAATTCGATTGGCGCAGACAGATTCATCGTAAGTATGATATTTTAAATTTTATCTGGCTTGAAAGTAAGCAAATGCGATGCAAATTTGAGCCTCCTTTACTTCGCATTTTGATACGGATTAAAGTGTTTGCGCCAGGATCCAGCGCGTTTTTCGAACTCTACGCATCGAAGTTAGTCGATTTCGTCGATAAAAACACCACTGAATATTTTCACGGTTTTTGAAAAAAACCTAAGGTTAACCCCTTTGAATTTTTTTGACCCCAAAAAGTGAAAGTCTCAAATCGGATGCTTTTTCGATATTTTCTTGTATACTTTGAGCAGAAAATTCGATTGGCGCAGACAGATTCATCGTAAGTATGATATTTCAAATTTTATCTGGCTTGAAAGTAAGCAAATGCGATGCAAATCTGAGCCTCCTTTACCTCTCATTTTGAGACGGATTAAAGTGTTTGCGCCAGGATCCAGCGCGTTTTTCGAACTCTACGCATCGAAATTAGTCGATTTCGTCGATAAAAACACCACTGAATATTTTAACGGTTTTTTGAAAAAAACCTAAGGTTAACCCCTTTGGATTTTTTTGACCCCAAAAAGTGAAAGTCTCAAATCGGATGCTTTTTCGATATTTTCTTGTATACTTTGAGCAGAAAATTCGATTGGCGCAGACAGATTCATCGTAAGTATGATATTTTAAATTTTATCTGGCTTGAGAGTAAGCAAATGCGATGCAAAACTGAGCCTCCTTTACTTCGCATTTTGAGACGGATTAAAGTGTTTGCGCCAGGATCCAGCGCGTTTTTCGAACTCTACGCATCGAAATTAGTCGATTTCGTCGATAAAAACACCACTGAATATTTTCACGGTTTTTGAAAAAAACCTAAGGTTAACCCCTTTGAATTTTTTTGACCCCAAAAAGTGAAAGTCTCAAATCGGATGCTTTTTCGATAATTTCTTGTATACTTTGAGCAGAAAATTCGATTGGCGCACAGATTCATCGTAAGTATGATATTTTAAATTTTATCTGGCTTGAAAGTAAGCAAATGCGATGCAAATCTGAGCCCCCATTACTTCGCATTTTGAGACGGATTAAAGTGTTTGCGCCAGGATCCAGCGCGTTTTTCGAACTCTACGCATCGAAATTAGTCGATTTCGTCGATAAAAACACCACTGAATATTTTCACGGTTTTTGAAAAAAACCTAAGGTTAACCCATTTGAATTTTTTTGACCCCAAAAAGTGAAAGTCTCAAATCGGATGCTTTTTCGATATTTTCTTGTATACTTTGAGCAGAAAATTCGATTGGCGCAGACAGATTCATCGTAAGTATGATATTTCAAATTTTATCTGGCTTGAAAGTAAGCAAATGCGATGCAAATCTGAGCCTCCTTTACCTCTCATTTTGAGACGGATTAAAGTGTTTGCGCCAGGATCCAGCGCGTTTTTCGAACTCTACGCATCGAAATTAGTCGATTTCGTCGATAAAAACACCACTGAATATTTTAACGGTTTTTTGAAAAAAACCTAAGGTTAACCCCTTTGGATTTTTTTGACCCCAAAAAGTGAAAGTCTCAAATCGGATGCTTTTTCGATATTTTCTTGTATACTTTGAGCAGAAAATTCGATTGGCGCAGACAGATTCATCGTAAGTATGATATTTTAAATTTTATCTGGCTTGAGAGTAAGCAAATGCGATGCAAAACTGAGCCTCCTTTACTTCGCATTTTGAAACGGATTAAAGTGTTTGCGCCAGGATCCAGCGCGTTTTTCGAACTCTACGCATCGAAATTAGTCGATTTCGTCGATAAAAACACCACTGAATATTTTCACGGTTTTTGAAAAAAACCTAAGGTTAACCCCTTTGAATTTTTTTGACCCCAAAAAGTGAAAGTCTCAAATCGGATGCTTTTTCGATATTTTCTTGTATACTTTGAGCAGAAAATTCGATTGGCGCAGACAGATTCATCGTAAGTATGATATTTTAAATTTTATCTAGCTTGAAAGTAAGCAAATGCGATGCAAATCTGAGCCCCCATTACTTCGCATTTTGAGACGGATTAAAGTGTTTGCGCCAGGATCCAGCGCGTTTTTCGAACTCTACGCATCGAAATTAGTCGATTTCGTCGATAAAAACACCACTGAATATTTTCACGGTTGTTGAAAAAAACCTAAGGTTAACCTCTTTGAATTTTTTTGACCCCAAAAAGTGAAAGTCTCAAATCGGATGCTTTTTCGATATTTTCTTGTATACTTTGAGCAGAAAATTCGATTGGCGCAGACAGATTCATCGTAAGTATGATATTTTAAATTTTATCTGGCTTGAAAGTAAGCAAATGCGATGCAAATCTGAGCCCCCATTACTTCGCATTTTGAGACGGATTAAAGTGTTGCGCCAGGATCCAGCGCGTTTTTCGAACTCTACGCATCGAAATTAGTCGATTTCGTCGATAAAAACACCACTGAATATTTTCACGGTTTTTGAAAAAAACCTAAGGTTAACCCCTTTGAATTTTTTTGACCCCAAAAAGTGAAAGTCTCAAATCGGATGCTTTTTCGATATTTTCTTGTATACTTTGAGCAGAAAATTTGATTGGCGCAGACAAATTCATCGTAAGTATGATATTTTAAATTTTATCTGGCTTAAAAGTAAGCAAATGCGATGCAAATCTGAGCCTTCTTTACTTCGCATTTTGAGACGGATTAAAGTGTTTGCGCCAGGATCCAGCGCGTTTTTCGAACTCTACGCATCGAAATTAGTCGATTTCGTCGATAAAAACACCACTGAATATTTTCACGGTTTTTGAAAAAACCTAAGGTTAACCCCTTTGAATTTTTTTGACCCCATAAAGTGAAAGTCTCAAATCGGATGCTTTTTCGATATTTTCTTGTATACTTTGAGCAGAAAATTCGATTGGCGCCGACAGATTCATCGTAAGTATGATATTTTAAATTTTATCTGGCTTGAAAGTAAGCAAATGCGATGCAAATCTGAGCCTCCTTTACTTCGCATTTTGAGACGGATTAAAGTGTTGCGCCAGGATCCAGCGCGTTTTTCGAACTCTACGCATCGAAATTAGTCGATTTCGTCGATAAAAACACCACTGAATATTTTCACGGTTGTTGAAAAAAACCTAAGGTTAACCTCTTTGAATTTTTTTGACCCCAAAAAGTGAAAGTCTCAAATCGGATGCTTTTTCGATATTTTCTTGTATACTTTGAGCAGAAAATTCGATTGGCGCAGACAGATTCATCGTAAGTATGATATTTTAAATTTTATCTGGCTTGAAAGTAAGCAAATGCGATGCAAATCTGAGCCCCCATTACTTCGCATTTTGAGACGGATTAAAGTGTTTGCGCCAGGATCCAGCGCGTTTTTCGAACTCTACGCATCGAAATTAGTCGATTTCGTCGATAAAAACACCACTGAATATTTTCACGGTTTTTGAAAAAAACCTAAGGTTAACCCCTTTGAATTTTTTTGACCCCAAAAAGTGAAAGTTGCAAATCGGATGCTTTTTCGATATTTTCTTGTATACTTTGAGCAGAAAATTCGATTGGCGCAGACAGTATCATCGTAAGTATGATATTTTAAATTTTATCTGGCTTGAAAGTAAGCAAATGCGATGCAAATCTGAGCCCCCATTACTTAGCATTTTGAGACGGATTAAAGTGTTTGCGCCAGGATCCAGCGCGTTTTTCGAACTTTGCGCATCGAAGTTAGTCGATTTCGTCGATAAAAACACCACTGAATATTTTCACGGTTTTTGAAAAAAACCCAAGGTTAACCCATTTGAATTTTTTTGACCCCAAAAAGTGAAAGTCTCAAATCGGATGCTTTTTCGATATTTTCTTGTATACTTTGAGCAGAAAATTCGATTGGCGCAGACAGATTCATCGTAAGTATGATATTTTAAATTTTATCTGGCTTGAAAGTAAGCAAATGCGATGCAAATTTGAGCCTCCTTTACTTCGCATTTTGATACGGATTAAAGTGTTTGCGCCAGGATCCAGCGCGTTTTTCGAACTCTACGCATCGAAGTTAGTCGATTTCGTCGATAAAAACACCACTGAATATTTTCACGGTTTTTGAAAAAAACCTAAGGTTAACCCCTTTGAATTTTTTTGACCCCAAAAAGTGAAAGTCTCAAATCGGATGCTTTTTCGATATTTTCTTGTATACTTTGAGCAGAAAATTCGATTGGCGCAGACAGATTCATCGTAAGTATGATATTTCAAATTTTATCTGGCTTGAAAGTAAGCAAATGCGATGCAAATCTGAGCCTCCTTTACCTCTCATTTTGAGACGGATTAAAGTGTTTGCGCCAGGATCCAGCGCGTTTTTCGAACTCTACGCATCGAAATTAGTCGATTTCGTCGATAAAAACACCACTGAATATTTTAACGGTTTTTTGAAAAAAACCTAAGGTTAACCCCTTTGGATTTTTTTGACCCCAAAAAGTGAAAGTCTCAAATCGGATGCTTTTTCGATATTTTCTTGTATACTTTGAGCAGAAAATTCGATTGGCGCAGACAGATTCATCGTAAGTATGATATTTTAAATTTTATCTGGCTTGAGAGTAAGCAAATGCGATGCAAAACTGAGCCTCCTTTACTTCGCATTTTGAGACGGATTAAAGTGTTTGCGCCAGGATCCAGCGCGTTTTTCGAACTCTACGCATCGAAATTAGTCGATTTCGTCGATAAAAACACCACTGAATATTTTCACGGTTTTTGAAAAAAACCTAAGGTTAACCCCTTTGAATTTTTTTGACCCCAAAAAGTGAAAGTCTCAAATCGGATGCTTTTTCGATAATTTCTTGTATACTTTGAGCAGAAAATTCGATTGGCGCACAGATTCATCGTAAGTATGATATTTTAAATTTTATCTGGCTTGAAAGTAAGCAAATGCGATGCAAATCTGAGCCCCCATTACTTCGCATTTTGAGACGGATTAAAGTGTTTGCGCCAGGATCCAGCGCGTTTTTCGAACTCTACGCATCGAAATTAGTCGATTTCGTCGATAAAAACACCACTGAATATTTTCACGGTTTTTGAAAAAAACCTAAGGTTAACCCATTTGAATTTTTTTGACCCCAAAAAGTGAAAGTCTCAAATCGGATGCTTTTTCGATATTTTCTTGTATACTTTGAGCAGAAAATTCGATTGGCGCAGACAGATTCATCGTAAGTATGATATTTCAAATTTTATCTGGCTTGAAAGTAAGCAAATGCGATGCAAATCTGAGCCTCCTTTACCTCTCATTTTGAGACGGATTAAAGTGTTTGCGCCAGGATCCAGCGCGTTTTTCGAACTCTACGCATCGAAATTAGTCGATTTCGTCGATAAAAACACCACTGAATATTTTAACGGTTTTTTGAAAAAAACCTAAGGTTAACCCCTTTGGATTTTTTTGACCCCAAAAAGTGAAAGTCTCAAATCGGATGCTTTTTCGATATTTTCTTGTATACTTTGAGCAGAAAATTCGATTGGCGCAGACAGATTCATCGTAAGTATGATATTTTAAATTTTATCTGGCTTGAGAGTAAGCAAATGCGATGCAAAACTGAGCCTCCTTTACTTCGCATTTTGAAACGGATTAAAGTGTTTGCGCCAGGATCCAGCGCGTTTTTCGAACTCTACGCATCGAAATTAGTCGATTTCGTCGATAAAAACACCACTGAATATTTTCACGGTTTTTGAAAAAAACCTAAGGTTAACCCCTTTGAATTTTTTTGACCCCAAAAAGTGAAAGTCTCAAATCGGATGCTTTTTCGATATTTTCTTGTATACTTTGAGCAGAAAATTCGATTGGCGCAGACAGATTCATCGTAAGTATGATATTTTAAATTTTATCTAGCTTGAAAGTAAGCAAATGCGATGCAAATCTGAGCCCCCATTACTTCGCATTTTGAGACGGATTAAAGTGTTTGCGCCAGGATCCAGCGCGTTTTTCGAACTCTACGCATCGAAATTAGTCGATTTCGTCGATAAAAACACCACTGAATATTTTCACGGATTTTGAAAAAAACCTAAGGTTAACCCATTTGAATTTTTTTGACCCCAAAAAGTGAAAGTCTCAAATCGGATGCTTTTTCGATATTTTCTTGTATACTTTGAGCAGAAAATTCGATTGGCGCAGACAGATTCATCGTAAGTATGATATTTTAAATTTTATCTGGCTTGAAAGTAAGCAAATGCGATGCAAATCTGAGCCTCCTTTACTTCGCATTTTGAGACGGATTAAAGTGTTTGCGCCAGGATCCAGCGAGTTTTTCGAACTCTACGCATCGAAATTAGTCGATTTCGTCGATAAAAACACCACTGAATATTTTCACGGTTTTTGAAAAAAACCTAAGGTTAACCCCTTTGAATTTTTTTGACCCCAAAAAGTGAAAGTCTCAAAACGGATGCTTTTTCGATATTTTCTTGTATACTTTGAGCAGAAAATTCGATTGGCGCAGACAGATTCATCGTAAGTATGATATTTTAAATTTTATCTGGCTTGAAAGTAAGCAAATGCGATGCAAATCTGAGCCTCCTCTACTTCGCATTTTGAGACGGATTAAAGTGTTTGCGCCAGGATCCAGCGCGTTTTTCGAACTCTACGCATCGAAATTAGTGGATTTCGTCGATAAAAACACCACTGAATATTTTCACGGTTTTTGAAAAAAACCTAAGGTTAACCCCTTTGAATTTTTTTGACCCCAAAAAGTGAAAGTCTCAAATCGGATGCTTTTTCGATATGTTCTTGTATACTTTGAGCAGCAAATTCGATTGGCGCAGACAGATTCATCGTAAGTATGATATTTTAAATTTTATCTGGCTTGAAAGTAAGCAAATGCGATGCAAATCTGAGCCTCCTTTACTTCGCATTTTCAGACGGATTAAAGTGTTTGCGCCAGGATCCAGCGCGTTTTTCGAACTCTACGCATCGAAATTAGTCGATTTCGTCGATAAAAACACCACTGAATATTTTCACGGTTTATGAAAAAAACCTAAGGTTAACCCCTTTGAATTTTTTTGACCCCAAAAAGTGAAAGTCTCAAATCGGATGCTTTTTCGATATTTTCTTGTATACTTTGAGCAGAAAATTCGATTGGCGCAGACAGATTCATCGTAAGTATGATATTTTAAATTTTATCTGGCTTGAAAGTAAGCAAATGCGATGCAAATCTGAGCCTTCTTTACTTCGCATTTTGAGACGGATTAAAGTGTTTGCGCCAGGATCCAGCGCGTTTTTCGAACTCTACGCATCGAAATTAGTCGATTTCGTCGATAAAAACACCACTGAATATTTTCACGGTTTTTGAAAAAACCTAAGGTTAACCCCTTTGAATTTTTTTGACCCCATAAAGTGAAAGTCTCAAATCGGATGCTTTTTCGATATTTTCTTGTATACTTTGAGCAGAAAATTCGATTGGCGCAGACAAATTCATCGTAAGTATGATATTTTAAATTTTATCTGGCTTGAAAGTAAGCAAATGCGATGCAAATCTGAGCCTTCTTTACTTCGCATTTTGAGACGGATTAAAGTGTTTGCGCCAGGATCCAGCGCGTTTTTCGAACTCTACGCATCGAAATTAGTCGATTTCGTCGATAAAAACACCACTGAATATTTTCACGGTTTTTGAAAAAACCTAAGGTTAACCCCTTTGAATTTTTTTGACCCCATAAAGTGAAAGTCTCAAATCGGATGCTTTTTCGATATTTTCTTGTATACTTTGAGCAGAAAATTCGATTGGCGCAGACAAATTCATCGTAAGTATGATATTTTAAATTTTATCTGGCTTGAAAGTAAGCAAATGCGATGCAAATCTGAGCCTCCTTTACTTCGCATTTTGATACGGATTAAAGTGTTTGCGCCAGGATCCAGCGCGTTTTTCGAACTCTACGCATCGAAGTTAGTCGATTTCGTCGATAAAAACACCACTGAATATTTTCACGGTTTTTGAAAAAAAGCTAAGGTTAACCCCTTTGAATTTTTATGACCCCAAAAAGTGAAAGTCTCAAATCGGATGCTTTTTCGATATTTTCTTGTATACTTTGAGCAGAAAATTCGATTGGCGCAGACAGATTCATCGTAAGTATGATTTTTTAAATTTTATCTGGCTTGAGAGTAAGCAAATGCGATGCAAAACTGAGCCTCCTTTACTTCGCATTTTGAGACGGATTAAAGTGTTTGCGCCAGGATCCAGCGCGTTTTTCGAACTCTACGCATCGAAATTAGTCGATTTCGTCGATAAAAACACCACTGAATATTTTCACGGTTTTTGAAAAAAACCTAAGGTTAACCCCTTTGAATTTTTTTGATCTGAGCCTCCTTTACTTCG
This sequence comes from Cantharis rustica, assembly GCA_911387805.1. NCBI lineage: Eukaryota > Metazoa > Arthropoda > Insecta > Coleoptera > Cantharidae > Cantharis > Cantharis rustica. The sequence goes on along the minus strand of OU426877.1, from coordinate 25,385,197 downwards.
CATTTTGATACGGATTAAAGTGTTTGCGCCAGGATCCAGCGCGTTTTTCGAACTCTACGCATCGAAGTTAGTCGATTTCGTCGATAAAAACACCACTGAATATTTTCACGGTTTTTGAAAAAAACCTAAGGTTAACCCATTTGAATTTTTTTGACCCCAAAAAGTGAAAGTCTCAAATCGGATGCTTTTTCGATATTTTCTTGTATACTTTGAGCAGAAAATTCGATTGGCGCAGACAGATTCATCGTAAGTATGATATTTTAAATTTTATCTGGCTTGAAAGTAAGCAAATGCGATGCAAATCTGAGCCTCCTTTACTTCGCATTTTGAGACGGATTAAAGTGTTTGCGCCAGGATCCAGCGCGTTTTTCGAACTCTACGCATCGAAATTAGTCGATTTCGTCGATAAAAACACCACTGAATATTTTCACGGTTTTTGAAAAAACCTAAGGTTAACCCCTTTGAATTTTTTTGACCCCATAAAGTGAAAGTCTCAAATCGGATGCTTTTTCGATATTTTCTTGTATACTTTGAGCAGAAAATTCGATTGGCGCCGACAGATTCATCGTAAGTATGATATTTTAAATTTTATCTGGCTTGAAAGTAAGCAAATGCGATGCAAATCTGAGCCTCCTTTACTTCGCATTTTGAGACGGATTAAAGTGTTGCGCCAGGATCCAGCGCCTTTTTCGAACTCTACGCATCGAAATTAGTCGATTTCGTCGATAAAAACACCACTGAATATTTTCACGGTTTATGAAAAAAACCTAAGGTTAACCCCTTTGAATTTTTTTGACCCCAAAAAGTGAAAGTCTCAAATCGGATGCTTTTTCGATATTTTCTTGTATACTTTGAGCAGAAAATTCGATTGGCGCAGACAGATTCATCGTAAGTATGATATTTTAAATTTTATCTGGCTTGAAAGTAAGCAAATGCGATGCAAATCTGAGCCTCCTTTACTTCGCATTTTGAGACGGATTAAAGTGTTTGCGCCAGGATCCAGCGCGTTTTTCGAACTCTACGCATCGAAATTAGTCGATTTCGTCGATAAAAACACCACTGAATATTTTCACGGTTTTTGAAAAAAACCTAAGGTTAACCCCTTTGAATTTTTTTGACCCCAAAAAGTGAAAGTCTCAAAACGGATGCTTTTTCGATATTTTCTTGTATACTTTGAGCAGAAAATTCGATTGGCGCAGACAGATTCATCGTAAGTATGATATTTTAAATTTTATCTGGCTTGAAAGTAAGCAAATGCGATGCAAATCTGAGCCTCCTCTACTTCGCATTTTGAGACGGATTAAAGTGTTTGCGCCAGGATCCAGCGCGTTTTTCGAACTCTACGCATCGAAATTAGTGGATTTCGTCGATAAAAACACCACTGAATATTTTCACGGTTTTTGAAAAAAACCTAAGGTTAACCCCTTTGAATTTTTTTGACCCTAAAAAGTGAAAGTCTCAAATCGGATGCTTTTTCGATATGTTTTTGTATACTTTGAGCAGCAAATTCGATTGGCGCAGACAGATTCATCGTAAGTATGATATTTTAAATTTTATCTGGCTTGAAAGTAAGCAAATGCGATGCAAATCTGAGCCTCCTTTACTTCGCATTTTCAGACGGATTAAAGTGTTTGCGCCAGGATCCAGCGCGTTTTTCGAACTCTACGCATCGAAATTAGTCGATTTCGTCGATAAAAACACCACTGAATATTTTCACGGTTTTTGAAAAAAACCTAAGGTTAACCCCTTTGAATTTTTTTGACCCCAAAAAGTGAAAGTCTCAAATCGGATGCTTTTTCGATATTTTCTTGTATACTTTGAGCAGAAAATTCGATTGGCGCAGACAGATTCATCGTAAGTATGATATTTTAAATTTTATCTGGCTTGAAAGTAAGCAAATGCGATGCAAATCTGAGCCTCCTTTACTTCGCATTTTGAGACGGATTAAAGTGTTTGCGCCAGGATCCAGCGCGTTTTTCGAACTCTACGCATCGAAATTAGTCGATTTCGTCGATAAAAACACCACTGAATATTTTCACGGTTTTTGAAAAAACCTAAGGTTAACCCCTTTGAATTTTTTTGACCCCATAAAGTGAAAGTCTCAAATCGGATGCTTTTTCGATATTTTCTTGTATACTTTGAGCAGAAAATTCGATTGGCGCCGACAGATTCATCGTAAGTATGATATTTTAAATTTTATCTGGCTTGAAAGTAAGCAAATGCGATGCAAATCTGAGCCTCCTTTACTTCGCATTTTGAGACGGATTAAAGTGTTGCGCCAGGATCCAGCGCCTTTTTCGAACTCTACGCATCGAAATTAGTCGATTTCGTCGATAAAAACACCACTGAATATTTTCACGGTTTATGAAAAAAACCTAAGGTTAACCCCTTTGAATTTTTTTGACCCCAAAAAGTGAAAGTCTCAAATCGGATGCTTTTTCGATATTTTCTTGTATACTTTGAGCAGAAAATTCGATTGGCGCAGACAGATTCATCGTAAGTATGATATTTTAAATTTTATCTGGCTTGAAAGTAAGCAAATGCGATGCAAATCTGAGCCTCCTTTACTTCGCATTTTGAGACGGATTAAAGTGTTTGCGCCAGGATCCAGCGCGTTTTTCGAACTCTACGCATCGAAATTAGTCGATTTCGTCGATAAAAACACCACTGAATATTTTCACGGTTTTTGAAAAAAACCTAAGGTTAACCCCTTTGAATTTCTTTGACCCCAAAAAGTGAAAGTCTCAAATCGGATGCTTTTTCGATATTTTCTTGTATACTTTGAGCAGAAAATTCGATTGGCGCAGACAGATTCATCGTAAGTATGATATTCTAAATTTTATCTGGCTTGAAAGTAAGCAAATGCGATGCAAATCTGAGCCTCCTTTACTTCGCATTTTGAGACGGATTAAAGTGTTTGCGACAGGATCCAGCGGGTTTTTCGAACTCTACGCATCGAAATTAGTCGATTTCGTCGATAAAAACACCACTCAATATTTTCACGGTTTTTGAAAAAAACCTAAGGTTAACCCCTTTGAATTTTTTTGACCCCAAAAAGTGAAAGTCTCAAATCGGATGCTTTTTCGATATTTTCTTGTATACTTTAAGCAGAAAATTCGATTGGCGCAGACAGAATCATCGTAAGTATGATATTTTAAATTTTATCTGGCTTGAAAGTAAGCAAATGCGATGCAAATCTGAGCCTCCTTTACTTCGCATTTTGAGACGGATTAAAGTGTTTGCGCCAGGATCCAGCGCGTTTTTCGAACTCTACGCATCGAAATTAGTCGATTTCGTCGATAAAAACACCACTGAATATTTTCACGGTTTTTGAAAAAAACCTAAGGTTAACCCCTTTGAATTTTTTTGACCCCAAAAAGTGAAAGTCTCAAATCGGATGCTTTTTCGATATTTTCTTGTATACTTTGAGCAGAAAATTCGATTGGCGCAGACAGATTCATCGTAAGTATGATATTTTAAATTTTATCTGGCTTGAAAGTAAGCAAATGCGATGCAAATCTGAGCGTCCTTTACTTCGCATTTTGAGACGGATTAAAGTGTTTGCGCCAGGATCCACCGCGTTTTTCGAACTCTACGCATCGAAATTAGTGGATTTCGTCGATAAAAACACCACTGAATATTTTCACGGTTTTTGTAAAAAACCTAAGGTTAACCCATTTGAACTTTTTTGGCCCCAAAAAGTGAAAGTCTCAAATCGGATGCTTTTTCGATATTTTCTTGTATACTTTGAGCAGAAAATTCGATTGTCGCAGACAGATTCATCGTAAGTATGATATTTTAAATTTTATCTGGCTTGAAAGTAAGCAAATGCGATGCAAATCTGAGCCTCCTTTACTTCGCATTTTGAGACGGATTAAAGTGTTTGCGCCAGGATCCAGCGCGTTTTTCGAACTGTACGCATCGAAATTAGTCGATTTCGTCGATAAAAACACCACTGAATATTTTCACGGTTTTTGAAAAAAACCTAAGGTTAACCCATTTGAACTTTTTTGGCCCCAAAAAGTGAAAGTCTCAAATCGGATGCTTTTTCGATATTTTCTTGTATACTTTGAGCAGAAAATTCGATTGGCGCAGACAGATTCATCGTAAGTATGATATTTTAAATTTTATCTGGCTTGAAAGTAAGCAAATGCGATGCAAATCTGAGCTTCCTTTACTTCGCATTTTGAGACGGATTAAAGTGTTTGCGCCAGGATCCAGCGCGTTTTTCGAACTTTACGCATCGAAATTAGTCGATTTCGTCGATAAAAACACCACTGAATATTTTCACGGTTTTTGAAAAAAACCTAAGGTTAACCCCTTTGAATTTTTTTGACCCCAAAAAGTGAAAGTCTCACATCGGATGCTTTTTCGATATTTTCATGTATACTTTGAGCAGCAAATTCGATTGGCGCAGACAGATTCATCGTAAGTATGATATTTTAAATTTTATCTGGCTTGAAAGTAAGCAAATGCGATGCAAATCTGAGCCTCCTTTACTTCGCATTTTGAGACGGATTAAAGTGTTTGCACCAGGATCCAGCGAGTTTTTCGAATTCTACGCATCGAAATTAGTCGATTTCGTCGATAAAAACACCACTGAATATTTTCACGGTTTTTGAAAAAAACCTAAGGTTAACCCCTTTGAATTTTTTTGACCCCAAAAAGTGAAAGTATCAAATCGGATGCTTTTTCGATATTTTCTTGTATACTTTGAGCAGAAAATTCGATTGGCGCAGACAGATTCATCGTAAGTATGATATTTTAAATTTTATCTGGCTTGAAAGTAAGCAAATGCGATGCAAATCTGAGCGTCCTTTACTTCGCATTTTGAGACGGATTAAAGTGTTTGCGCCAGGATCCACCGCGTTTTTCGAACTCTACGCATCGAAATTAGTGGATTTCGTCGATAAAAACACCACTGAATATTTTCACGGTTTTTGTAAAAAACCTAAGGTTAACCCATTTGAACTTTTTTGGCCCCAAAAAGTGAAAGTCTCAAATCGGATGCTTTTTCGATATTTTCTTGTATACTTTGAGCAGAAAATTCGATTGTCGCAGACAGATTCATCGTAAGTATGATATTTTAAATTTTATCTGGCTTGAAAGTAAGCAAATGCGATGCAAATCTGAGCCTCCTTTACTTCGCATTTTGAGACGGATTAAAGTGTTTGCGCCAGGATCCAGCGCGTTTTTCGAACTGTACGCATCGAAATTAGTCGATTTCGTCGATAAAAACACCACTGAATATTTTCACGGTTTTTGAAAAAAACCTAAGGTTAACCCATTTGAACTTTTTTGGCCCCAAAAAGTGAAAGTCTCAAATCGGATGCTTTTTCGATATTTTCTTGTATACTTTGAGCAGAAAATTCGATTGGCGCAGACAGATTCATCGTAAGTATGATATTTTAAATTTTATCTGGCTTGAAAGTAAGCAAATGCGATGCAAATCTGAGCTTCCTTTACTTCGCATTTTGAGACGGATTAAAGTGTTTGCGCCAGGATCCAGCGCGTTTTTCGAACTTTACGCATCGAAATTAGTCGATTTCGTCGATAAAAACACCACTGAATATTTTCACGGTTTTTGAAAAAAACCTAAGGTTAACCCCTTTGAATTTTTTTGACCCCAAAAAGTGAAAGTCTCAAATCGGATGCTTTTTCGATATTTTCTTGTATACTTTGAGCAGAAAATTCGATTGGCGCAGACAGATTCATCGTAAGTATGATATTTTAAATTTTATCTGGCTTGAAAGTAAGCAAATGCGATGCAAATCTGAGCCTCCTTTACTTCGCATTTTGAGACGGATTAAAGTGTTTGCGCCAGGATCCAGCGAGTTTTTCGAACTCTACGCATCGAAATTAGTCGATTTCGTCGATAAAAACACCACTGAATATTTTCACGGTTTTTGAAAAAAACCTAAGGTTAACCCCTTTGAATTTTTTTGACCCCAAAAAGTGAAAGTCTCAAATCGGATGCTTTTTCGATATTTTCTTGTATACTTTGAGCAGAAAATTCGATTGGCGCAGACAGATGCATCGTAAGTATGATATTTTAAATTTTATCTGGCTTGAAAGTAAGCAAATGCGATGCAAATCTGAGCCTCCTTTACTTCGCATTTTGAGACGGATTAAAGTGTTTGCGCCAGGATCCAGCGAGTTTTTCGAACTCTACGCATCGAAATTAGTCGATTTCGTCGATAAAAACACCACTGAATATTTTAACGGTTTTTGAAAAAAACCTAAGGTTAACCCCTTTGAATTTTTTTGACCCCAAAAAGTGAAAGTCTCAAATCGGATGCTTTTTCGATATTTTCTTGTATACTTTGAGCAGAAAATTCGATTGGCGCAGACAGATTCATCGTAAGTATGATATTTTAAATTTTATCTGGCTTGAAAGTAAGCAAATGCGATGCAAATCTGAGCCTCCTTTACTTCGCATTTTGAGACGGATTAAAGTGTTTGCGCCAGGATCCAGCGCGTTTTTCGAACTCTACGCATCGAAATTAGTCGATTTCGTCGATAAAAACACCACTGAATATTTTAACGGTTTTTGAAAAAAACCTAAGGTTAACCCCTTTGAATTTTTTTGACCCCAAAAAGTGAAAGTCTCAAATCGGATGCTTTTTCGATATTTTCTTGTATACTTTGAGCAGAAAATTCGATTGGGGCAGACAGATTAATCGTAAGTATGATATTTTAAATTTTATCTGGCTTGAAAGTAAGCAAATGCGATGCAAATCTGAGCCTCCTTTACTTCGCATTTTGAGACGGATTAAAGTGTTTGCGCCAGGATCCAGCGCGTTTTTCGAACTGTACGCATCGAAATTAGTCGATTTCGTCGATAAAAACACCACTGAATATTTTCACGGTTTTTGAAAAAAACCTAAGGTTAACCCATTTGAACTTTTTTGGCCCCAAAAAGTGAAAGTCTCAAATCGGATGCTTTTTCGATATTTTCTTGTATACTTTGAGCAGAAAATTCGATTGGCGCAGACAGATTCATCGTAAGTATGATATTTTAAATTTTATCTGGCTTGAAAGTAAGCAAATGCGATGCAAATCTGAGCTTCCTTTACTTCGCATTTTGAGACGGATTAAAGTGTTTGCGCCAGGATCCAGCACGTTTTTCGAACTTTACGCATCGAAATTAGTCGATTTCGTCGATAAAAACACCACTGAATATTTTCACGGTTTTTGAAAAAAACCTAAGGTTAACCCCTTTGAATTTTTTTGACCCCAAAAAGTGAAAGTCTCACATCGGATGCTTTTTCGATATTTTCATGTATACTTTGAGCAGCAAATTCGATTGGCGCAGACAGATTCATCGTAAGTATGATATTTTAAATTTTATCTGGCTTGAAAGTAAGCAAATGCGATGCAAATCTGAGCCTCCTTTACTTCGCATTTTGAGACGGATTAAAGTGTTTGCACCAGGATCCAGCGAGTTTTTCGAATTCTACGCATCGAAATTAGTCGATTTCGTCGATAAAAACACCACTGAATATTTTCACGGTTTTTGAAAAAAACCTAAGGTTAACCCCTTTGAATTTTTTTGACCCCAAAAAGTGAAAGTATCAAATCGGATGCTTTTTCGATATTTTCTTGTATACTTTGAGCAGAAAATTCGATTGGCGCAGACAGATTCATCGTAAGTATGATATTTTAAATTTTATCTGGCTTGAAAGTAAGCAAATGCGATGCAAATCTGAGCCTCCTTTACTTCGCATTTTGTGACGGATTAAAGTGTTTGCGCCAGGATCCAGCGCGTTTTTCGAACTCTACGCATCGAAATTAGTCGATTTCGTCGATAAAAACACCACTGAATATTTTAACGGTTTTTGAAAAAAACCTAAGGTTAACCCCTTTGAATTTTTTTGACCCCAAAAAGTGAAAGTCTCAAATCGGATGCTTTTTCGATATTTTCTTGTATACTTTGAGCAGAAAATTCGATTGGCGCAGACAGATTCATCGTAAGTATGATATTTTAAATTTTATCTGGCTTGAAAGTAAGCAAATGCGATGCAAATCTGATCCTCCTTTACTTCGCATTTTGAGACGGATTAAAGTGTTTGCGCCAGGATCCAGCGCGTTTTTCGAACTCTACGCATCGAAATTAGTCGATTTCGTCGATAAAAACACCACTGGATATTTTCACGGTTTTTGAAAAAACCTAAGGTTAACCCCTATGAATTTTTTTGACCCCAAAAAGTGAAAGTCTCAAATCGGATGCTTTTTCGATATTTTCTTGTATACTTTGAGCAGAAAATTCGATTGGCGCAGACAGATTCATCGTAAGTATGATATTTTAAATTTTATCTGGCTTGAAAGTAAGCAAATGCGATGCAAATCTGAGCCTCCTTTACTTCGCATTTTGAGACGGATTAAAGTGTTTGCGCCAGGATCCAGCGCGTTTTTCGAACTCTACGCATCGAAATTAGTCGATTTCGTCGATAAAAACACCACTGAATATTTTCACTGTTTTTGAAAAAAACCTAAGGTTAACCCCTTTGAATTTTTTTGACCCCAAAAAGTGAAAGTCTCAAATCGGATGCTTTTTCGATATTTTCTTGTATACTTTGAGCAGAAAATTCGATTGGGGCAGACAGATTAATCGTAAGTATGATATTTTAAATTTTATCTGGCTTGAAAGTAAGCAAATGCGATGCAAATCTGAGCCTCCATTACTTCGCATTTTGAGACGGATTAAAGTGTTTGCGCCAGGATCCAGCGCGTTTTTCGAACTCTACGCATCGAAATTAGTCGATTTCGTCGATAAAAACACCACTGAATATTTTCACGGTTTTTGAAAAAAACCTAAGGTTAACCCATTTGAATTTTTTTGACCCCAAAAAGTGAAAGTCTCAAATCGGATGCTTTTTCGATATTTTCTTGTATACTTTGAGCAGAAAATTCGATTGGCGCAGACAGATTCATCGTAAGTATGATATTTTAAATTTTATCTGGCTTGAAAGTAAGCAAATGCGATGCAAATCTGAGCCACCTTTACTTCGCATTTTGAGACGGATTAAAGTGTTTGCGCCAGGATCCAGCGAGTTTTTCGAACTCTACGAATCCAAATTAGTCGATTTCGTCGATAAAAACACCACTGAATATTTTCACGGTTTTTGAAAAAAACCTAAGGTTAACCCCTTTGAATTTTTTTGACCCCAAAAAGTGAAAGTCTCAAATCGGATGCTTTTTCGATATTTTCTGGTATACTTTGAGCAGAAAATTCGATTGGCGCAGACATATTCATCGTAAGTATGATATTTTAAATTTTATCTGGCTTGAAAGTAAGCAAATGCGATGCAAATCTGAGCCTCCTTTACTTCGCATTTTGAGACGGATTAAAGTGTTTGCGCCAAGATCCAGCGCGTTTTTCGAACACTACGCATCGAAATTAGTCGATTTCGTCGATAAAAACACCACTGAATATTTTCACGGTTTTTGAAAAAAACCTAAGGTTTGAATTTTTTTGACCCCAAAAAGTGAAAGTCTCAAATCGGATGCTTTTTCGATATTTTCTTGTATACTTTGAGCAGAAAATTCGATTGGCGCAGACAGATTCATCGTAAGTATGATATTTTAAATTTTATCTGGCTTGAAAGTAAGCAAATGCGATGCAAATCTGAGCCTCCATTACTTCGCATTTTGAGACGGATTAAAGTGTTTGCGCCAGGATCCAGCGCGTTTTTCGAACTCTACGCATCGAAATTAGTCGATTTCGTCGATAAAAACACCACTGAATATTTTCACGGTTTTTGAAAAAAACCTAAGGTTAACCCATTTGAATTTTTTTGACCCCAAAAATTGAAAGTCTCAAATCGGATGCTTTTTCGATATTTTCTTGTATACTTTGAGCAGAAAATTCGATTGGCGCAGACAGATTCATCGTAAGTATGATATTTTAAATTTTATCTGGCTTGAAAGTAAGCAAATGCGATGCAAATCTGAGCCTCCATGACTTCGCATTTTGAGACGGATTAAAGTGTTTGCGCCAGGATCCAGCGCGTTTTTCGAACTCTACGCATCGAAATTAGTCGATTTCGTCGATAAAAACACCACTGAATATTTTAACGGTTTTTGAAAAAAACCTAAGGTTAACCCCTTTGAATTTTTTTGACCCCAAAAAGTGAAAGTCTCAAATCGGATGCTTTTTCGATATTTTCTTGTATACTTTAAGCAGAAAATTCGATTGGCGCAGACAGAATCATCGTAAGTATGATATTTTAAATTTTATCTGGCTTGAAAGTAAGCAAATGCGATGCAAATCTGAGCCTCCTTTACTTCGCATTTTGAGACGGATTAAAGTGTTTGCGCCAGGATCCAGCGCGTTTTTCGAACTCTACGCATCGAAATTAGTCGATTTCGTCGATAAAAACACCACTGAATATTTTCACGGTTTTTGAAAAAAACCCCTTTGAATTTTTTTGACCCCAAAAAGTGAAAGTCTCAAATCGGATGCTTTTTCGATATTTTCTTGTATACTTTGAGCAGAAAATTCGATTGGCGCAGACAGATTCATCGTAAGTATGATATTTTAAATTTTATCTGGCTTGAAAGTAAGCAAATGCGATGCAAATCTGAGCGTCCTTTACTTCGCATTTTGAGACGGATTAAAGTGTTTGCGCCAGGATCCACCGCGTTTTTCGAACTCTACGCATCGAAATTAGTGGATTTCGTCGATAAAAACACCACTGAATATTTTCACGGTTTTTGTAAAAAACCTAAGGTTAACCCATTTGAACTTTTTTGGCCCCAAAAAGTGAAAGTCTCAAATCGGATGCTTTTTCGATATTTTCTTGTATACTTTGAGCAGAAAATTCGATTGTCGCAGACAGATTCATCGTAAGTATGATATTTTAAATTTTATCTGGCTTGAAAGTAAGCAAATGCGATGCAAATCTGAGCCTCCTTTACTTCGCATTTTGAGACGGATTAAAGTGTTTGCGCCAGGATCCAGCGCGTTTTTCGAACTGTACGCATCGAAATTAGTCGATTTCGTCGATAAAAACACCACTGAATATTTTCACGGTTTTTGAAAAAAACCTAAGGTTAACCCATTTGAACTTTTTTGGCCCCAAAAAGTGAAAGTCTCAAATCGGATGCTTTTTCGATATTTTCTTGTATACTTTGAGCAGAAAATTCGATTGGCGCAGACAGATTCATCGTAAGTATGATATTTTAAATTTTATCTGGCTTGAAAGTAAGCAAATGCGATGCAAATCTGAGCCTCCTTTACTTCGCATTTTGAGACGGATTAAAGTGTTTGCGCCAGGATCCAGCGAGTTTTTCGAACTCTACGCATCGAAATTAGTCGAGTTCGTCGATAAAAACACCACTGAATTTTTTAACGGTTTTTGAAAAAAACCTAAGGTTAACCCCTTTGAATTTTTTTGACCCCAAAAAGTGATAGTCTCAAATCGGATGCTTTTTCGATATTTTCTGGTATACTTTGAGCAGAAAATTCGATTGGCGCAGACAGATTCATCGTAAGTATGATATTTTAAATTTTATCTGGCTTGAAAGTTAGCAAATGCGATGCAAATCTGAGCCTCCTTTACTTCGCATTTTGGGACGGATTAAAGTGTTTGCGCCAGGATCCAGCGAGTTTTTCTAACTCTACGCATAGAAATTAGTCGATTTCGTCGATAAAAACACCACTGAATATTTTCACGGTTTTTGAAAAAAACCTAAGGTTAACCCCTTTGAATTTTTTTGACCCCAAAAAGTGAAAGTCTCAAATCGGATGCTTTTTCGATCTTTTCTTGTATACTTTGGGCAGAAAATTCGATTGGCGCAGACAGATTCATCGTAAGTATGATATTTTAAATTTTATCTGGCTTGAAAGTAAGCAAATGCGATGCAAATCTGAGCCGCCTTTACTTCGCATTTTGAGACGGATTAAAGTGTTTGCGCCAGGATCCAGCGCGTTTTTCGATTTCTACGCATCGAAATTAGTCGATTTCGTCGATAAAAACACCACTGAATAATTTCACGGTTTTTGAAAAAAACCTAAGGTTAACCCCTTTGAATTTTTTTGACCCCAAAAAGTGAAAGTCTCAAATCGGATGCTTTTTCGATATTTTCTTGTATACTTTGAGCAGAAAATTCGATTGGCGCAGACAGATTCATCGTAAGTATGATATTTTAAATTTTATCTGGCTTGAAAGTAAGCAAATGCGATGCAAATCTGAGCCTCCTTTACTTCGCATTTTGAGACGGATTAAAGTGTTTGCGCCAGGATCCAGCGCGTTTTTCGAACTCTACGCATCGAAATTAGTTGATTTCGTCGATAAAAACACCACTGAATATTTACATGGTTTTTGAAAAAAACCTAAGGTTAACCCCTTTGAATTTTTTTGACCCCAAAAAGTGAAAGTCTCAAATCGGATGCTTTTTCGATATTTTCTTGTATACTTTGAGCAGAAAATTCGATTGGCGCAGACAGATTCATCGTAAGTATGATATTTTAAATTTTATCTGGCTTGAAAGTAAGCAAATGCGATGCAAATCTGAGCCTCCTTTACTTCGCATTTTGAGACGGATTAAAGTGTTTGCGCCAGGATCCAGCGAGTTTTTCGAACTCTACGCATCGAAATTAGTCGATTTCGTCGATAAAAACACCACTGAATATTTTCACGGTTTTTGAAAAAAACCTAAGGTTAACCCCTTTGAATTTTTTTGACCCCAAAAAGTGAAAGTCTCAAATCGGATGCTTTTTCGATATTTTCTTGTATACTTTGAGCAGAAAATTCGATTGGCGCAGACAGATGCATCGTAAGTATGATATTTTAAATTTTATCTGGCTTGAAAGTAAGCAAATGCGATGCAAATCTGAGCCTCCTTTACTTCGCATTTTGAGACGGATTAAAGTGTTTGCGCCAGGATCCAGCGAGTTTTTCGAACTCTACGCATCGAAATTAGTCGATTTCGTCGATAAAAACACCACTGAATATTTTAACGGTTTTTGAAAAAAACCTAAGGTTAACCCCTTTGAATTTTTTTGACCCCAAAAAGTGAAAGTCTCAAATCGGATGCTTTTTCGATATTTTCTTGTATACTTTGAGCAGAAAATTCGATTGGCGCAGACAGATTCATCGTAAGTATGATATTTTAAATTTTATCTGGCTTGAAAGTAAGCAAATGCGATGCAAATCTGAGCCTCCTTTACTTCGCATTTTGAGCCGGATTAAAGTGTTTGCGCCAGGATCCAGCGCGTTTTTCGAACTCTACGCATCGAAATTAGTCGATTTCGTCGATAAAAACACCACTGAATATTTTAACGGTTTTTGAAAAAAACCTAAGGTTAACCCCTTTGAATTTTTTTGACCCCAAAAAGTGAAAGTCTCAAATCGGATGCTTTTTCGATATTTTCTTGTATACTTTGAGCAGAAAATTCGATTGGGGCAGACAGATTAATCGTAAGTATGATATTTTAAATTTTATCTGGCTTGAAAGTAAGCAAATGCGATGCAAATCTGAGCCTCCATTACTTCGCATTTTGAGACGGATTAAAGTGTTTGCGCCAGGATCCAGCGCGTTTTTCGAACTCTACGCATCGAAATTAGTCGATTTCGTCGATAAAAACACCACTGAATATTTTCACGGTTTTTGAAAAAAACCTAAGGTTAACCCATTTGAATTTTTTTGACCCCAAAAAGTGAAAGTCTCAAATCGGATGCTTTTTCGATATTTTCTTGTATACTTTGAGCAGAAAATTCGATTGGCGCAGACAGATTCATCGTAAGTATGATATTTTAAATTTTATCTGGCTTGAAAGTAAGCAAATGCGATGCAAATCTGAGCCTCTTTTACTTCGCATTTTGAGACGGATTAAAGTGTTTGCTCCAGGATCCAGCGCGTTTTTCGAACTCTACGCATCGAAATTAGTCGATTTCGTCGATAAAAACACCACTGAATATTTTAACGGTTTTTGAAAAAAACCTAAGGTTAACCCCTTTGAATTTTTTTGACCCCAAAAAGTGAAAGTCTCAAATCGGATGCTTTTTCGATATTTTCTTGTATACTTTGAGCAGAAAATTCGATTGGCGCAGACAGATTCATCGTAAGTATGATATATTAAATTTTATCTGGCTTGAAAGTAAGCAAATGCGATGCAAATCTGAGCCTCCTTTACTTCGCATTTTGAGACGGATTAAAGTGTTTGCGCCAGGATCCAGCGCGTTTTTCGAACTCTACGCATCGAAATTAGTCGATTTCGTCGATAAAAACACCACTGAATATTTTCACGGTTTTTGAAAAAAACCTAAGGTTATCCCATTTGAATTTTTTTGACCCCAAAAAGTGAAAGTCTCAAATCGGATGCTTTTTCGATATTTTCTTGTATACTTTGAGCAGAAAATTCGATTGGCGCAGACAGATTCATCGTAAGTATGATATTTTAAATTTTATCTGGCTTGAAAGTAAGCAAATGCGATGCAATTCTGAGCCACCTTTACTTCGCATTTTGAGACTGATTAAAGTGTTTGCGCCAGGATCCAGCGAGTTTTTCGAACTCTACGAATCGAAATTAGTCGATTTCGTCGATAAAAACACCACTGAATACTTTCACGGTTTTTGAAAAAAACCTAAGGTTAACCCCTTTGAATTTTTTTGACCCCAAAAAGTGAAAGTCTCAAATCGGATGCTTTTTCGATATTTTCTTGTATACTTTGAGCAGAAAATTCGATTGGCGCAGACAGATTCATCGTAAGTATGATATTTTAAATTTTATCTGGCTTGAAAGTAAGCAAAAGCGATGCAAATCTGAGCCTCCTTTACTTCGCATTTTGAGACGGATTAAAGTGTTTGCGCCAGGATCCAGCGCGTTTTTCGAACTCTACGCATCGAAATTAGTCGATTTCGTCGATAAAAACACCACTGAATATTTTCACGGTTTTTGAAAAAAACCTAAGGTTATCCCATTTGAATTTTTTTGACCCCAAAAAGTGAAAGTCTCAAATCGGATGCTTTTTCGATATTTTCTTGTATACTTTGAGCAGAAAATTCGATTGGCGCAGACAGATTCATCGTAAGTATGATATTTTAAATTTTATCTGGCTTGAAAGTAAGCAAATGCGATGCAATTCTGAGCCACCTTTACTTCGCATTTTGAGACGGATTAAAGTGTTTGCGCCAGGATCCAGCGAGTTTTTCGAACTCTACGAATCGAAATTAGTCGATTTCGTCGATAAAAACACCACTGAATACTTTCACGGTTTTTGAAAAAAACCTAAGGTTAACCCCTTTGAATTTTTTTGACCCCAAAAAGTGAAAGTCTCAAATCGGATGCTTTTTCGATATTTTCTTGTATACTTTGAGCAGAAAATTCGATTGGCGCAGACAGATTCATCGTAAGTATGATATTTTAAATTTTATCTGGCTTGAAAGTAAGCAAAAGCGATGCAAATCTGAGCCTCCTTTACTTCGCATTTTGAGACGGATTAAAGTGTTTGCGCCAGGATCCAGCGCGTTTTTTGAACTCTACGTATGGAAATTAGTCGATTTCGTCGATAAAAGCACCACTGAATATTTTCACGGTTTTTGAAAAAAACTTAAGGTTAACTCCTTTGAATTTTTTTGACCCCAAAAAGTGAAAGTCTCAAATCGGATGCTTTTTCGATATTTTCTTGTATACTTTGAGCAGAAAATTCGATTGGCGCAGACAGATTCATCGTAAGTATGATATTTTAAATTTTATCTGGCTTGAAGGTAAGCAAATGCGATGCAAATCTGAGCCTCATTTACTTCGCATTTTGAGACGGATTAAAGTGTTTGCGCCAGGATCCAGCGCGTTTTTCGAACTCTACGCATCGAAATTAGTCGATTTCGTCGATAAAAACACCACTGAATATTTTCACGGTTTTTGAAAAAAACCTAAGGTTAACCCCTTTGAATTTTTTGACCCCAAAAAGTGAAAGTCTCAAATCGGATGCTTTTTCGATATTTTCTTGTATACTTTGAGCAGAAAATTCGATTGGCGCAGACAGATTCATCGTAAGTATGATATTTTAAATTTTATCTGGCTTGAAAGTAAGCAAATGCGATGCAAATCTGAGCCTCCTTTACTTCGCATTTTGAGACGGATTAAAGTGTTTGCGCCAGGATCCAGCGCGTTTTTCGAACTCTACGCATCGAAATTAGTCGATTTCGTCGATAAAAACACCACTGGATATTTTCACGGTTTTTGAAAAAACCTAAGGTTAATCCCTATGAATTTTTTTGACCCCAAAAAGTGAAAGTCTCAAATCGGATGCTTTTTCGATATTTTCTTGTATACTTTGAGCAGAAAATTCGATTGGCGCAGACAGATTCATCGTAAGTATGATATTTTAAATTTTATCTGGCTTGAAAGTAAGCAAATGCGATGCAAATCTGAGCCTCCTTTACTTCGCATTTTGAGACGGATTAAAGTGTTTGCGCCAGGATCCAGCGCGTTTTTCGAACTCTACGCATCGAAATTAGTCGATTTCGTCGATAAAAACACCACTGAATATTTTAACGGTTTTTGAAAAAAACCTAAGGTTAACCCCTTTGAATTTTTTTGACCCCAAAAAGTGAAAGTCTCAAATCGGATGCTTTTTCGATATTTTCTTGTATACTTTGAGCAGAAAATTCGATTGGCGCAGACAGATTAATCGTAAGTATGATATTTTAAATTTTATCTGGCTTGAAAGTAAGCAAATGCGATGCAAATCTGAGCCTCCATTACTTCGCATTTTGAGACGGATTAAAGTGTTTGCGCCAGGATCCAGCGCGTTTTTCGAACTCTACGCATCGAAATTAGTCATTTCGTCGATAAAAACACCACTGAATATTTTCACGGTTTTTGAAAAAAACCTAAGGTTAACTCCTTTGAATTTATTTGACCCCAAAAAGTGAAAGTCTCAAATCGGATGCTTTTTCGATATTTTCTTGTATACTTTGAGCAGAAAATTCGATTGGCGCAGACAGATTCATCGTAAGTATGATATTTTAAATTTTATCTGGCTTGAAAGTAAGCAAATGCGATGCAAATCTGAGCCACCTTTACTTCGCATTTTGAGACGGATTAAAGTGTTTGCGCCAGGATCCAGCGAGTTTTTCGAACTCTACGAATCCAAATTAGTCGATTTCGTCGATAAAAACACCACTGAATATTTTCACGGTTTTTGAAAAAAACCTAAGGTTAACCCCTTTGAATTTTTTTGACCCCAAAAAGTGAAAGTCTCAAATCGGATGCTTTTGCGATATTTTCTGGTATACTTTGAGCAGAAAATTCGATTGGCGCAGACATATTCATCGTAAGTATGATATTTTAAATTTTATCTGGCTTGAAAGTAAGCAAATGCGATGCAAATCTGAGCCTCCTTTACTTCGCATTTTGAGACGGATTAAAGTGTTTGCGCCAGGATCCAGCGCGTTTTTCGGACTCTACGCATCGAAATTAGTCGATTTCGTCGATAAAAACACCACTGAATATTTTCACGGTTTTTGAAAAAACCTAAGGTTAACCCCTTTGAATTTTTTTGACCCCAAAAAGTGAAAGTCTCAAATCGGATGCTTTTTCGATATTTTCTTGTATACTTTGAGCAGAAAATTCGCATGGCGCAGACAGATTCATCGTAAGTATGATATTTTAAATTTTATCTGGCTTGAAAGTAAGCAAATGCGATGCAAATCTGAGCATCCTTTACTTCGCATTTTGAGACGGATTAAAGTGTTTGCTCCAGGATCCAGCGCGTTTTTCGAACTCTACGCATCGAAATTAGTCGATTTCGTCGATAAAAACACCACTGAATATTTTAACGGTTTTTGAAAAAAACCTAAGGTTAACCCCTTTGAATTTTTTTGACCCCAAAAAGTGAAAGTCTCAAATCGGATGCTTTTTCGATATTTTCTTGTATACTTTGAGCAGAAAATTCGATTGGCGCAGACAGATTCATCGTAAGTATGATATATTAAATTTTATCTGGCTTGAAAGTAAGCAAATGCGATGCAAATCTGAGCCTCCTTTACTTCGCATTTTGAGACGGATTAAAGTGTTTGCGCCAAGATCCAGCGCGTTTTTCGAACTCTACGCATCGAAATTAGTCGATTTCGTCGATAAAAACACCACTGAATATTTTCACTGTTTTTGAAAAAAACCTAAGGTTAACCCCTTTGAATTTTTTTGACCCCAAAAAGTGAAAGTCTCAAATCGGATGCTTTTTCGATATTTTCTTGTATACTTTGAGCAGAAAATTCGATTGGCGCAGACAGATTAATCGTAAGTATGATATTTTAAATTTTATCTGGCTTGAAAGTAAGCAAATGCGATGCAAATCTGAGCCTCCATTACTTTGCATTTTGAGACGGATTAAAGTGTTTGCGCCAGGATCCAGCGCGTTTTTCGAACTCTACGCATCGAAATTAGTCGATTTCGTCGATAAAAACACCACTGAATATTTTCACGGTTTTTGAAAAAAACCTAAGGTTAACCCATTTGAATTTTTTTGACCCCAAAAAGTGAAAGTCTCAAATCGGATGCTTTTTCGATATTTTCTTGTATACTTTGAGCAGAAAATTCGATTGGCGCAGACAGATTCATCGTAAGTATGATATTTTAAATTTTATCTGGCTTGAAAGTAAGCAAATGCGATGCAAATCTGAGCCACCTTTACTTCGCATTTTGAGACGGATTAAAGTGTTTGCGCCAGGATCCAGCGAGTTTTTCGAACTCTACGAATCCAAATTAGTCGATTTCGTCGATAAAAACACCACTGAATATTTTCACGGTTTTTGAAAAAAACCTAAGGTTAACCCCTTTGAATTTTTTTGACCCCAAAAAGTGAAAGTCTCAAATCGGATGCTTTTTCGATATTTTCTGGTATACTTTGAGCAGAAAATTCGATTGGCGCAGACATATTCATCGTAAGTATGATATTTTAAATTTTATCTGGCTTGAAAGTAAGCAAATGCGATGCAAATCTGAGCCTCCTTTACTTCGCATTTTGAGACGGATTAAAGTGTTTGCGCCAAGATCCAGCGCGTTTTTCGAACACTACGCATCGAAATTAGTCGATTTCGTCGATAAAAACACCACTGAATATTTTCACGGTTTTTGAAAAAAACCTAAGGTTTGAATTTTTTTGACCCCAAAAAGTGAAAGTCTCAAATCGGATGCTTTTTCGATATTTTCTTGTATACTTTGAGCAGAAAATTCGATTGGCGCAGACAGATTCATCGTAAGTATGATATTTTAAATTTTATCTGGCTTGAAAGTAAGCAAATGCGATGCAAATCTGAGCCTCCATTACTTCGCATTTTGAGACGAATTAAAGTGTTTGCGCCAGGATCCAGCGCGTTTTTCGAACTCTACGCATCGAAATTAGTCGATTTCGTCGATAAAAACACCACTGAATATTTTCACGGTTTTTGAAAAAAACCTAAGGTTAACCCATTTGAATTTTTTTGACCCCAAAAATTGAAAGTCTCAAATCGGATGCTTTTTCGATATTTTCTTGTATACTTTGAGCAGAAAATTCGATTGGCGCAGACAGATTCATCGTAAGTATGATATTTTAAATTTTATCTGGCTTGAAAGTAAGCAAATGCGATGCAAATCTGAGCCTCCATTACTTCGCATTTTGAGACGGATTAAAGTGTTTGCGCCAGGATCCAGCGCGTTTTTCGAACTCTACGCATCGAAATTAGTCGATTTCGTCGATAAAAACACCACTGAATATTTTCACGGTTTTTGAAAAAAACCTAAGGTTAACTAACCCCTTTGAATTTTTTTGACCCCAAGAAGTGAAGGTCTCAAATCGGATGCTTTTTCGATATTTTCTTGTATACTTTGAGCAGAAAATTCGATTGGCGCAGACAGATTCATCGTAAGTATGATATTTTAAATTTTATCTGGCTTGAAAGTAAGCAAATGCGATGCAAATCTGATCTTCCTTTACTTCGCGTTTTGAGACGGATTAAAGTGTTTGCGCCAGGATCCAGCGCGTTTTTCGGACTCTACGCATCGAAATTATTCGATTTCGTCGATAAAAACACCACTGAATATTTTCACGGTTTTTGAAAAAACCTAAGGTTAACCCCTTTGAATTTTTTTGACCCCAAAAAGTGAAAGTCTCAAATCGGATGCTTTTTCGATATTTTCTTGTATACTTTGAGCAGAAAATTCGCATGGCGCAGACAGATTCATCGTAAGTATGATATTTTAAATTTTATCTGGCTTGAAAGTAAGCAAATGCGATGCAAATCTGAGCCTGCTTTACTTCGCATTTTGAGACGGATTAAAGTGTTTGCTCCAGGATCCAGCGCGTTTTTCGAACTCTACGCATCGAAATTAGTCGATTTCGTCGATAAAAACACCACTGAATATTTTAACGGTTTTTGAAAAAAACCTAAGGTTAACCCCTTTGAATTTTTTTGACCCCAAAAAGTGAAAGTCTCAAATCGGATGCTTTTTCGATATTTTCTTGTATACTTTGAGCAGAAAATTCGATTGGCGCAGACAGATTCATCGTAAGTATGATATATTAAATTTTATCTGGCTTGAAAGTAAGCAAATGCGATGCAAATCTGAGCCTCCTTTACTTCGCATTTTGAGACGGATTAAAGTGTTTCCGCCAGGATCCAGCGCGTTTTTCGAACTCTACGCATCGAAATTAGTCGATTTCGTCGATAAAAACACCACTGAATATTTTCACGGTTTCTGAAAAAAACCTAAGGTTAACCCATTTGAATTTTTTTGACCCCAAAAAGTGAAAGTCTCAAATCGGATGCTTTTTCGATATTTTCTTGTATACTTTGAGCAGAAAATTCGATTGGCGCAGACAGATTCATCGTAAGTATGATATTTTATATTTTATCTGGCTTGAAAGTAAGCAAATGCGATGCAAATCTGAGCCACCTTTACTTCGCATTTTGAGACGGATTAAAGTGTTTGCGCCAGGATCCAGCGAGTTTTTCGAACTCTACGAATCGAAATTAGTCGATTTCGTCGATAAAAACACCACTGAATATTTTCACGGTTTTTGAAAAAAACCTAAGGTTAACCCCTTTGAATTTTTTTGACCCCAAAAAGTGAAAGTCTCAAATCGGATGCTTTTTCGATATTTTCTGGTATACTTTGAGCAGAAAATTCGATTGGCGCAGACATATTCATCGTAAGTATGATATTTTAAATTTTATCTGGCTTGAAAGTAAGCAAATGCGATGCAAATCTGAGCCTCCTTTACTTCGCATTTTGAGACGGATTAAAGTGTTTGCGCCAAGATCCAGCGCGTTTTTCGAACACTACGCATCGAAATTAGTCGATTTCGTCGATAAAAACACCACTGAATATTTTCACGGTTTTTGAAAAAAACCTAAGGTTAACCCCTTTGAATTTTTTTGACCCCAAAAAGTGAAAGTCTCAAATCGGATGCTTTTTCGATATTTTCTTGTATACTTTGAGCAGAAAATTCGATTGGCGCAGACAGATTCATCGTAAGTATGATATTTTAAATTTTATCTGGCTTGAAAGTAAGCAAATGCGATGCAAATCTGAGCCTCCATTACTTCGCATTTTGAGCCGGATTAAAGTGTTTGCGCCAGGATCCAGCGCGTTTTTCGAACTCTACGCATCGAAATTAGTCGATTTCGTCGATAAAAACACCACTGAATATTTTCACGGTTTTTGAAAAAAACCTAAGGTTAACTCCTTTGAATTTTTTTGACCCCAAAAAGTGAAAGTCTCAAATCGGATGCTTTTTCGATATTTTCTTGTATACTTTGAGCAGAAAATTCGATTGGCGCAGACAGATTCATCGTAAGTATGATATTTTAAATTTTATCTGGCTTGAAAGTAAGCAAATGCGATGCAAATCTGAGCCTCCTTTACTTCGCATTTTGAGACGGATTAAAGTGTTTGCGCCAGGATCCAGCGCGTTTTTCGAACTCTACGCATCGAAATTAGTCGATTTCGTCGATAAAAACACCACTGAATATTTTCACTGTTTTTGAAAAAAAACCTAAGGTTAACCCCTTTGAATTTTTTTGACCCCAAAAAGTGAAAGTCTCAAATCGGATGCTTTTTCGATATTTTCTTGTATACTTTGAGCAGAAAATTCGTTTGGCGCAGACAGATTCATCGTAAGTATGATATTTTAAATTTTATCTGGCTTGAAAGTAAGCAAATGCGAAGCAAATCTGAGCCTCCATTACTTCGCATTTTGAGACGGATTAAAGTGTTTGCGCCAGGATCCAGCGCGTTTTTCGAACTCTACGCATCGAAATTAGTCGATTTCGTCGATAAAAACACCACTGAATATTTTCACTGTTTTTGAAAAAAACCTAAGGTTAACCCCTTTGAATTTTTTTGACCCCAAAAAGTGAAAGTCTCAAATCGGATGCTTTTTCGATATTTTCTTGTATACTTTGAGCAGAAAATTCGCATGGCGCAGACAGATTCATCGTAAGTATGATATTTTAAATTTTATCTGGCTTGAAAGTAAGCAAATGCGATGCAAATCTGAGCATCCTTTACTTCGCATTTTGAGACGGATTAAAGTGTTTGCTCCAGGATCCAGCGCGTTTTTCGAACTCTACGCATCGAAATTAGTCGATTTCGTCGATAAAAACACCACTGAATATTTTAACGGTTTTTGAAAAAAACCTAAGGTTAACCCCTTTGAATTTTTTTGACCCCAAAAAGTGAAAGTCTCAAATCGGATGCTTTTTCGATATTTTCTTGTATACTTTGAGCAGAAAATTCGATTGGCGCAGACAGATTCATCGTAAGTATGATATATTAAATTTTATCTGGCTTGAAAGTAAGCAAATGCGATGCAAATCTGAGCCTCCTTTACTTCGCATTTTGAGACGGATTAAAGTGTTTGCGCCAAGATCCAGCGCGTTTTTCGAACTCTACGCATCGAAATTAGTCGATTTCGTCGATAAAAACACCACTGAATATTTTCACTGTTTTTGAAAAAAACCTAAGGTTAACCCCTTTGAATTTTTTTGACCCCAAAAAGTGAAAGTCTCAAATCGGATGCTTTTTCGATATTTTCTTGTATACTTTGAGCAGAAAATTCGATTGGCGCAGACAGATTAATCGTAAGTATGATATTTTAAATTTTATCTGGCTTGAAAGTAAGCAAATGCGATGCAAATCTGAGCCTCCATTACTTCGCATTTTGAGACGGATTAAAGTGTTTGCGCCAGGATCCAGCGCGTTTTTCGAACTCTACGCATCGAAATTAGTCGATTTCGTCGATAAAAACACCACTGAATATTTTCACGGTTTTTGAAAAAAACCTAAGGTTAACCCATTTGAATTTTTTTGACCCCAAAAAGTGAAAGTCTCAAATCGGATGCTTTTTCGATATTTTCTTGTATACTTTGAGCAGAAAATTCGATTGGCGCAGACAGATTCATCGTAAGTATGATATTTTAAATTTTATCTGGCTTGAAAGTAAGCAAATGCGATGCAAATCTGAGCCACCTTTACTTCGCATTTTGAGACGGATTAAAGTGTTTGCGCCAGGATCCAGCGAGTTTTTCGAACTCTACGAATCCAAATTAGTCGATTTCGTCGATAAAAACACCACTGAATATTTTAACGGTTTTTGAAAAAAACCTAAGGTTAACCCATTTGAATTTTTTTGACCACAAAAAGTGAAAGTCTCAAATCGGATGCTTTTTTGATATTTTCTTGTATACTTTGAGCAGAAAATTCGATTGGCGCAGACAGATTCATCGTAAGTATGATATTTTAAATTTTATCTGGTTTGAAAGTAAGCAAATGCGATGCAAATCTGGCCCTCCTTTACTTCGCATTTTGAGACGGATTAAAGTGTTTGCGCCAGGATCCAGCGAGTTTTTCGAACTCTACGCATCGAAATTAGTCGATTTCGTCGATAAAAACACCACTGAATATTTTACGGTTTTTGAAAAAAACCTAAGGTTAACCCCTTTGAATTTTTTTGACCCCAAAAAGTGAAAGTCTCAAATCGGATGCTTTTTCGATATTTTCTTGTATACTTTGAGCAGAAAATTCGATTGGCGCAGACAGATTCATCGTAAGTATGATATTTTAAATTTTATCTGGCTTGAAAGTAAGCAAAAGCGATGCAAATCTGAGCCTCCTTTACTTCGCATTTTGAGACGGATTAAAGTGTTTGCGCCAGGATCCAGCGCGTTTTTTGAACTCTACGCATGGAAATTAGTCGATTTCGTCGATAAAAGCACCACTGAATATTTTCACGGTTTTTGAAAAAAACTTAAGGTTAACTCCTTTGAATTTTTTTGACCCCAAAAAGTGAAAGTCTCAAATCGGATGCTTTTTCGATATTTTCTTGTATACTTTGAGCAGAAAATTCGATTGGCGCAGACAGATTCATCGTAAGTATGATATTTTAAATTTTATCTGGCTTGAAAGTAAGCAAATGCGATGCAAATCTGAGCCTCATTTACTTCGCATTTTGAGACGGATTAAAGTGTTTGCGCCAGGATCCAGCGCGTTTTTCGAACTCTACGCATCGAAATTAGTCGATTTCGTCGATAAAAACACCACTGAATATTTTCACGGTTTTTGAAAAAAACCTAAGGTTAACCCCTTTGAATTTTTTGACCCCAAAAAGTGAAAGTCTCAAATCGGATGCTTTTTCGATATTTTCTTGTATACTTTGAGCAGAAAATTCGATTGGCGCAGACAGATTCATCGTAAGTATGATATTTTAAATTTTATCTGGCTTGAAAGTAAGCAAATGCGATGCAAATCTGATCCTCCTTTACTTCGCATTTTGAGACGGATTAAAGTGTTTGCGCCAGGATCCAGCGCGTTTTTCGAACTCTACGCATCGAAATTAGTCGATTTCGTCGATAAAAACACCACTGGATATTTTCACGGTTTTTGAAAAAACCTAAGGTTAATCCCTATGAATTTTTTTGACCCCAAAAAGTGAAAGTCTCAAATCGGATGCTTTTTCGATATTTTCTTGTATACTTTGAGCAGAAAATTCGATTGGCGCAGACAGATTCATCGTAAGTATGATATTTTAAATTTTATCTGGCTTGAAAGTAAGCAAATGCGATGCAAATCTGAGCCTCCTTTACTTCGCATTTTGAGACGGATTAAAGTGTTTGCGCCAGGATCCAGCGCGTTTTTCGAACTCTACGCATCGAAATTAGTCGATTTCGTCGATAAAAACACCACTGAATATTTTAATGGTTTTTGAAAAAAACCTAAGGTTAACCCCTTTGAATTTTTTTGACCCCAAAAAGTGAAAGTCTCAAATCGGATGCTTTTTCGATATTTTCTTGTATACTTTGAGCAGAAAATTCGATTGGCGCAGACAGATTAATCGTAAGTATGATATTTTAAATTTTATCTGGCTTGAAAGTAAGCAAATGCGATGCAAATCTGAGCCTCCATTACTTCGCATTTTGAGACGGATTAAAGTGTTTGCGCCAGGATCCAGCGCGTTTTTCGAACTCTACGCATCGAAATTAGTCGATTTCGTCGATAAAAACACCACTGAATATTTTCACGGTTTTTGAAAAAAACCTAAGGTTAACCCATTTGAATTTTTTTGACCCCAAAAAGTGAAAGTCTCAAATCGGATGCTTTTTCGATATTTTCTTGTATACTTTGAGCAGAAAATTCGATTGGCGCAGACAGATTCATCGTAAGTATGATATTTTAAATTTTATCTGGCTTGAAAGTAAGCAAATGCGATGCAAATCTGAGCCACCTTTACTTCGCATTTTGAGACGGATTAAAGTGTTTGCGCCAGGATCCAGCGAGTTTTTCGAACTCTACGAATCCAAATTAGTCGATTTCGTCGATAAAAACACCACTGAATATTTTCACGGTTTTTGAAAAAAACCTAAGGTTAACCCCTTTGAATTTTTTTGACCCCAAAAAGTGAAAGTCTCAAATCGGATGCTTTTGCGATATTTTCTGGTATACTTTGAGCAGAAAATTCGATTGGCGCAGACATATTCATCGTAAGTATGATATTTTAAATTTTATCTGGCTTGAAAGTAAGCAAATGCGATGCAAATCTGAGCCTCCTTTACTTCGCATTTTGAGACGGATTAAAGTGTTTGCGCCAGGATCCAGCGCGTTTTTCGGACTCTACGCATCGAAATTAGTCGATTTCGTCGATAAAAACACCACTGAATATTTTCACGGTTTTTGAAAAAACCTAAGGTTAACCCCTTTGAATTTTTTTGACCCCAAAAAGTGAAAGTCTCAAATCGGATGCTTTTTCGATATTTTCTTGTATACTTTGAGCAGAAAATTCGCTTGGCGCAGACAGATTCATCGTAAGTATGATATTTTAAATTTTATCTGGCTTGAAAGTAAGCAAATGCGATGCAAATCTGAGCATCCTTTACTTCGCATTTTGAGACGGATTAAAGTGTTTGCTCCAGGATCCAGCGCGTTTTTCGAACTCTACGCATCGAAATTAGTCGATTTCGTCGATAAAAACACCACTGAATATTTTAACGGTTTTTGAAAAAAACCTAAGGTTAACCCCTTTGAATTTTTTTGACCCCAAAAAGTGAAAGTCTCAAATCGGATGCTTTTTCGATATTTTCTTGTATACTTTGAGCAGAAAATTCGATTGGCGCAGACAGATTCATCGTAAGTATGATATATTAAATTTTATCTGGCTTGAAAGTAAGCAAATGCGATGCAAATCTGAGCCTCCTTTACTTCGCATTTTGAGACGGATTAAAGTGTTTGCGCCAAGATCCAGCGCGTTTTTCGAACTCTACGCATCGAAATTAGTCGATTTCGTCGATAAAAACACCACTGAATATTTTCACTGTTTTTGAAAAAAACCTAAGGTTAACCCCTTTGAATTTTTTTGACCCCAAAAAGTGAAAGTCTCAAATCGGATGCTTTTTCGATATTTTCTTGTATACTTTGAGCAGAAAATTCGATTGGCGCAGACAGATTAATCGTAAGTATGATATTTTAAATTTTATCTGGCTTGAAAGTAAGCAAATGCGATGCAAATCTGAGCCTCCATTACTTTGCATTTTGAGACGGATTAAAGTGTTTGCGCCAGGATCCAGCGCGTTTTTCGAACTCTACGCATCGAAATTAGTCGATTTCGTCGATAAAAACACCACTGAATATTTTCACGGTTTTTGAAAAAAACCTAAGGTTAACCCATTTGAATTTTTTTGACCCCAAAAAGTGAAAGTCTCAAATCGGATGCTTTTTCGATATTTTCTTG
The DNA here is from genome assembly GCA_911387805.1 of Cantharis rustica. Taxonomy (NCBI): domain Eukaryota; kingdom Metazoa; phylum Arthropoda; class Insecta; order Coleoptera; family Cantharidae; genus Cantharis; species Cantharis rustica. Next base: position 25,357,982 of record OU426877.1, on the reverse strand, counting down.
TATACTTTGAGCAGAAAATTCGATTGGCGCAGACAGATTCATCGTAAGTATGATATTTTAAATTTTATCTGGCTTGAAAGTAAGCAAATGCGATGCAAATCTGAGCCTCCTTTACTTCGCATTTTGAGACGGATTAAAGTGTTTGCGCCAGGATCCAGCGAGTTTTTCGAACTCTACGAATCCAAATTAGTCGATTTCGTCGATAAAAACACCACTGAATATTTTCACGGTTTTTGAAAAAAACCTAAGGTTAACCCCTTTGAATTTTTTTGACCCCAAAAAGTGAAAGTCTCAAATCGGATGCTTTTTCGATATTTTCTGGTATACTTTGAGCAGAAAATTCGATTGGCGCAGACATATTCATCGTAAGTATGATATTTTAAATTTTATCTGGCTTGAAAGTAAGCAAATGCGATGCAAATCTGAGCCTCCTTTACTTCGCATTTTGAGACGGATTAAAGTGTTTGCGCCAAGATCCAGCGCGTTTTTCGAACACTACGCATCGAAATTAGTCGATTTCGTCGATAAAAACACCACTGAATATTTTCACGGTTTTTGAAAAAAACCTAAGGTTTGAATTTTTTTGACCCCAAAAAGTGAAAGTCTCAAATCGGATGCTTTTTCGATATTTTCTTGTATACTTTGAGCAGAAAATTCGATTGGCGCAGACAGATTCATCGTAAGTATGATATTTTAAATTTTATCTGGCTTGAAAGTAAGCAAATGCGATGCAAATCTGAGCCTCCATTACTTCGCATTTTGAGACGAATTAAAGTGTTTGCGCCAGGATCCAGCGCGTTTTTCGAACTCTACGCATCGAAATTAGTCGATTTCGTCGATAAAAACACCACTGAATATTTTCACGGTTTTTGAAAAAAACCTAAGGTTAACCCATTTGAATTTTTTTGACCCCAAAAATTGAAAGTCTCAAATCGGATGCTTTTTCGATATTTTCTTGTATACTTTGAGCAGAAAATTCGATTGGCGCAGACAGATTCATCGTAAGTATGATATTTTAAATTTTATCTGGCTTGAAAGTAAGCAAATGCGATGCAAATCTGAGCCTCCATTACTTCGCATTTTGAGACGGATTAAAGTGTTTGCGCCAGGATCCAGCGCGTTTTTCGAACTCTACGCATCGAAATTAGTCGATTTCGTCGATAAAAACACCACTGAATATTTTCACGGTTTTTGAAAAAAACCTAAGGTTAACTAACCCCTTTGAATTTTTTTGACCCCAAGAAGTGAAGGTCTCAAATCGGATGCTTTTTCGATATTTTCTTGTATACTTTGAGCAGAAAATTCGATTGGCGCAGACAGATTCATCGTAAGTATGATATTTTAAATTTTATCTGGCTTGAAAGTAAGCAAATGCGATGCAAATCTGATCTTCCTTTACTTCGCGTTTTGAGACGGATTAAAGTGTTTGCGCCAGGATCCAGCGCGTTTTTCGGACTCTACGCATCGAAATTATTCGATTTCGTCGATAAAAACACCACTGAATATTTTCACGGTTTTTGAAAAAACCTAAGGTTAACCCCTTTGAATTTTTTTGACCCCAAAAAGTGAAAGTCTCAAATCGGATGCTTTTTCGATATTTTCTTGTATACTTTGAGCAGAAAATTCGCATGGCGCAGACAGATTCATCGTAAGTATGATATTTTAAATTTTATCTGGCTTGAAAGTAAGCAAATGCGATGCAAATCTGAGCCTGCTTTACTTCGCATTTTGAGACGGATTAAAGTGTTTGCTCCAGGATCCAGCGCGTTTTTCGAACTCTACGCATCGAAATTAGTCGATTTCGTCGATAAAAACACCACTGAATATTTTAACGGTTTTTGAAAAAAACCTAAGGTTAACCCCTTTGAATTTTTTTGACCCCAAAAAGTGAAAGTCTCAAATCGGATGCTTTTTCGATATTTTCTTGTATACTTTGAGCAGAAAATTCGATTGGCGCAGACAGATTCATCGTAAGTATGATATATTAAATTTTATCTGGCTTGAAAGTAAGCAAATGCGATGCAAATCTGAGCCTCCTTTACTTCGCATTTTGAGACGGATTAAAGTGTTTCCGCCAGGATCCAGCGCGTTTTTCGAACTCTACGCATCGAAATTAGTCGATTTCGTCGATAAAAACACCACTGAATATTTTCACGGTTTCTGAAAAAAACCTAAGGTTAACCCATTTGAATTTTTTTGACCCCAAAAAGTGAAAGTCTCAAATCGGATGCTTTTTCGATATTTTCTTGTATACTTTGAGCAGAAAATTCGATTGGCGCAGACAGATTCATCGTAAGTATGATATTTTATATTTTATCTGGCTTGAAAGTAAGCAAATGCGATGCAAATCTGAGCCACCTTTACTTCGCATTTTGAGACGGATTAAAGTGTTTGCGCCAGGATCCAGCGAGTTTTTCGAACTCTACGAATCGAAATTAGTCGATTTCGTCGATAAAAACACCACTGAATATTTTCACGGTTTTTGAAAAAAACCTAAGGTTAACCCCTTTGAATTTTTTTGACCCCAAAAAGTGAAAGTCTCAAATCGGATGCTTTTTCGATATTTTCTGGTATACTTTGAGCAGAAAATTCGATTGGCGCAGACATATTCATCGTAAGTATGATATTTTAAATTTTATCTGGCTTGAAAGTAAGCAAATGCGATGCAAATCTGAGCCTCCTTTACTTCGCATTTTGAGACGGATTAAAGTGTTTGCGCCAAGATCCAGCGCGTTTTTCGAACACTACGCATCGAAATTAGTCGATTTCGTCGATAAAAACACCACTGAATATTTTCACGGTTTTTGAAAAAAACCTAAGGTTAACCCCTTTGAATTTTTTTGACCCCAAAAAGTGAAAGTCTCAAATCGGATGCTTTTTCGATATTTTCTTGTATACTTTGAGCAGAAAATTCGCATGGCGCAGACAGATTCATCGTAAGTATGATATTTTAAATTTTATCTGGCTTGAAAGTAAGCAAATGCGATGCAAATCTGAGCCTGCTTTACTTCGCATTTTGAGACGGATTAAAGTGTTTGCTCCAGGATCCAGCGCGTTTTTCGAACTCTACGCATCGAAATTAGTCGATTTCGTCGATAAAAACACCACTGAATATTTTAACGGTTTTTGAAAAAAACCTAAGGTTAACCCCTTTGAATTTTTTTGACCCCAAAAAGTGAAAGTCTCAAATCGGATGCTTTTTCGATATTTTCTTGTATACTTTGAGCAGAAAATTCGATTGGCGCAGACAGATTCATCGTAAGTATGATATATTAAATTTTATCTGGCTTGAAAGTAAGCAAATGCGATGCAAATCTGAGCCTCCTTTACTTCGCATTTTGAGACGGATTAAAGTGTTTCCGCCAGGATCCAGCGCGTTTTTCGAACTCTACGCATCGAAATTAGTCGATTTCGTCGATAAAAACACCACTGAATATTTTCACGGTTTCTGAAAAAAACCTAAGGTTAACCCATTTGAATTTTTTTGACCCCAAAAAGTGAAAGTCTCAAATCGGATGCTTTTTCGATATTTTCTTGTATACTTTGAGCAGAAAATTCGATTGGCGCAGACAGATTCATCGTAAGTATGATATTTTAAATTTTATCTGGCTTGAAAGTAAGCAAATGCGATGCAAATCTGAGCCACCTTTACTTCGCATTTTGAGACGGATTAAAGTGTTTGCGCCAGGATCCAGCGAGTTTTTCGAACTCTACGAATCGAAATTAGTCGATTTCGTCGATAAAAACACCACTGAATATTTTCACGGTTTTTGAAAAAAACCTAAGGTTAACCCCTTTGAATTTTTTTGACCCCAAAAAGTGAAAGTCTCAAATCGGATGCTTTTTCGATATTTTCTGGTATACTTTGAGCAGAAAATTCGATTGGCGCAGACATATTCATCGTAAGTATGATATTTTAAATTTTATCTGGCTTGAAAGTAAGCAAATGCGATGCAAATCTGAGCCTCCTTTACTTCGCATTTTGAGACGGATTAAAGTGTTTGCGCCAAGATCCAGCGCGTTTTTCGAACACTACGCATCGAAATTAGTCGATTTCGTCGATAAAAACACCACTGAATATTTTCACGGTTTTTGAAAAAAACCTAAGGTTAACCCCTTTGAATTTTTTTGACCCCAAAAAGTGAAAGTCTCAAATCGGATGCTTTTTCGATATTTTCTTGTATACTTTGAGCAGAAAATTCGATTGGCGCAGACAGATTCATCGTAAGTATGATATTTTAAATTTTATCTGGCTTGAAAGTAAGCAAATGCGATGCAAATCTGAGCCTCCATTACTTCGCATTTTGAGCCGGATTAAAGTGTTTGCGCCAGGATCCAGCGCGTTTTTCGAACTCTACGCATCGAAATTAGTCGATTTCGTCGATAAAAACACCACTGAATATTTTCACGGTTTTTGAAAAAAACCTAAGGTTAACTCCTTTGAATTTTTTTGACCCCAAAAAGTGAAAGTCTCAAATCGGATGCTTTTTCGATATTTTCTTGTATACTTTGAGCAGAAAATTCGATTGGCGCAGACAGATTCATCGTAAGTATGATATTTTAAATTTTATCTGGCTTGAAAGTAAGCAAATGCGATGCAAATCTGAGCCTCCTTTACTTCGCATTATGAGACGGATTAAAGTGTTTGCGCCAAGATCCAGCGCGTTTTTCGAACTCTACGCATCGAAATTAGTCGATTTCGTCGATAAAAACACCACTGAATATTTTCACGGTTTTTGAAAAAAACCTAAGGTTAACCCCTTTGAATTTTTTTGACCCCAAAAAGTGAAAGTCTCAAATCGGATGCTTTTTCGATATTTTCTTGTATACTTTGAGCAGAAAATTCGATTGGCGCAGACAGATTCATCGTAAGTATGATATTTTAAATTTTATCTGGCTTGAAAGTAAGCAAATGCGATGCAAATCTGAGCCTCCTTTACTTCGCATTATGAGACGGATTAAAGTGTTTGCGCCAGGATCCAGCGCGTTTTTCGAACTCTACGCATCGAAATTAGTCGATTTCGTCGATAAAAACACCACTGAATATTTTCACTGTTTTTGAAAAAAACCTAAGGTTAACCCCTTTGAATTTTTTTGACCCCAAAAAGTGAAAGTCTCAAATCGGATGCTTTTTCGATATTTTCTTGTATACTTTGAGCAGAAAATTCGTTTGGCGCAGACAGATTCATCGTAAGTATGATATTTTAAATTTTATCTGGCTTGAAAGTAAGCAAATGCGAAGCAAATCTGAGCCTCCATTACTTCGCATTTTGAGACGGATTAAAGTGTTTGCGCCAGGATCCAGCGCGTTTTTCGAACTCTACGCATCGAAATTAGTCGATTTCGTCGATAAAAACACCACTGAATATTTTCACGGTTTTTGAAAAAAACCTAAGGTTAACCCATTTGAATTTTTTTGACCCCAAAAATTGAAAGTCTCAAATCGGATGCTTTTTCGATATTTTCTTGTATACTTTGAGCAGAAAATTCGATTGGCGCAGACAGATTCATCGTAAGTATGATATTTTAAATTTCATCTGGCTTGAAAGTAAGCAAATGCGATGCAAATCTGAGCCTCCTTTACTTCGCATTTTGAGACGGATTAAAGTGTTTGCGCCAGGATCCAGCGCGTTTTTCGAACTCTACGCATCGAAATTAGTCGATTTCGTCGATAAAAACACCACTGAATATTTTCACGGTTTTTGAAAAAAACCTATGGTTAATCCCTTTGAATTTTTTTGACCCCAAAAAGTGAAAGTCTCAAATCGGATGCTTTTTCGATATTTTCTTGTATACTTTGAGCAGAAAATTCGATTGGCGCAGACAGCTTCATCGTAAGTATGATATTTTAAATTTTATCTGGCTTGAAAGTAAGCAAATGCGATGCAAATCTGAGCCTCCTTTACTTCGCATTATGAGACGGATTAAAGTGTTTGCGCCAAGATCCAGCGCGTTTTTCGAACTCTACGCATCGAAATTAGTCGATTTCGTCGATAAAAACACCACTGAATATTTTCACGGTTTTTGAAAAAAACCTAAGGTTAACCCCTTTGAATTTTTTTGACCCCAAAAAGTGAAAGTCTCAAATCGGATGCTTTTTCGATATTTTCTTGTATACTTTGAGCAGAAAATTCGATTGGCGCAGACAGATTCATCGTAAGTATGATATTTTAAATTTTATCTGGCTTGAAAGTAAGCAAATGCGATGCAAATCTGAGCATCCTTTACTTCGCATTATGAGACGGATTAAAGTGTTTGCGCCAGGATCCAGCGCGTTTTTCGAACTCTACGCATCGAAATTAGTCGATTTCGTCGATAAAAACACCACTGAATATTTTCACTGTTTTTGAAAAAAACCTAAGGTTAACCCCTTTGAATTTTTTTGACCCCAAAAAGTGAAAGTCTCAAATCGGATGCTTTTTCGATATTTTCTTGTATACTTTGAGCAGAAAATTCGATTGGCGCAGACAGATTCATCGTAAGTATGATATTTTAAATTTTATCTGGCTTGAAAGTAAGCAAATGCGATGCAAATCTGAGCCTCCTTTACTTCGCATTTTGAGACGGATTAAAGTGTTTGCGCCAGGATCCAGCGCGTTTTTCGAACTCTACGCATCGAAATTAGTCGATTTCGTCGATAAAAACACCACTGAATATTTTCACGGTTTTTGAAAAAAACCTAAGGTTAACCCATTTGAATTTTTTTGACCCCAAAAATTGAAAGTCTCAAATCGGATGCTTTTTCGATATTTTCTTGTATACTTTGAGCAGAAAATTCGATTGGCGCAGACAGATTCATCGTAAGTATGATATTTTAAATTTCATCTGGCTTGAAAGTAAGCAAATGCGATGCAAATCTGAGCCTCCTTTACTTCGCATTTTGAGACGGATTAAAGTGTTTGTGCCAGGATCCAGCGCGTTTTTCGAACTCTACGCATCGAAATTAGTCGATTTCGTCGATAAAAACACCACTGAATATTTTCACGGTTTTTGAAAAAAACCTAAGGTTAACCCCTTTGAATTTTTTTGACCCCAAAAAGTGAAAGTCTCAAATCGGATGCTTTTTCGATATTTTCTTGTATACTTTGAGCAGAAAATTCGATTGGCGCAGACAGATTCATCTTAAGTATGATATTTTAAATTTTATCTGGCTTGAAAGTAAGCAAATGCGATGCAAATCTGAGCCTCCTTTACTTCGCATTTTGAGACGGAATAAAGTGTTTGCGCCAGGATCCAGCGAGTTTTTCGAACTCTACGCATCGAAATTAGTCGATTTCGTCGATAAAAACACCACTGAATATTTTCACGGTTTTTGAAAAAAACCTAAGGTTAACCCCTTTGACATTTTTTGACCCCAAAATGTGAAAGTCTCAAATCGGATGCTTTTTCGATATTTTCTTGTATACTTTGAGCAGAAAATTCGATTGGCGCAGACAGATTCATCGTAAGTATGATATTTTAAATTTTATCTGGCTTGAAAGTAAGCAAATGCGATGCAAATCTGAGCCTTCTTTACTTCGCATTTTGAGACGGATTAAAGTGTTTGCGCCAGGATCCAGCGCGTTTTTCGAACTCTACGCATCGAAATTTGTCGATTTCGTCGATAAAAACACCACTGAATATTTTAACGGTTTTTGAAAAAAACCTAAGGTTAACCCCTTTGAATTTTTTTGACCCCAAAAAGTGAAAGTCTCAAATCGGATGCTTTTTCGATATTTTCTTGTATACTTTGAGCAGAAAATTCGATTGGCGTAGACAGATTCATCGTAAGTATGATATTTTAAATTTTATCTGGCTTGAAAGTAAGCAAATGCGATGCAAATCTAAGCCACCTTTACTTCGCATTTTGAGACGGATTAAAGTGTTTGCGCCAGGATCCAGCGCGTTTTTCGAACTCTACGCATCGAAATTTGTCGATTTCGTCGATAAAAACACCACTGAATATTTTAACGGTTTTTGAAAAAAACCTAAGGTTAACCCCTTTGAATTTTTTTGACCCCAAAAAGTGAAAGTCTCAAATCGGATGCTTTTTCGATATTTTCTTGTATACTTTGAGCAGAAAATTCGATTGGCGCAGACAGATTCATCGTAAGTATGATATTTTAAATTTTATCTGGCTTGAAAGTAAGCAAATGCGATGCAAATCTGAGCCTCCTTTACTTCGCATTTTGAGACGGATTAAAGTGTTTGCGCCAGGATCCAGCGCGTTTTTCGAACTCTACGCATCGAAATTTGTCGATTTCGTCGATAAAAACACCACTGAATATTTTAACGGTTTTTGAAAAAAACCTAAGGTTAACCCCTTTGAATTTTTTTGACCCCAAAATGTGAAAGTCTCAAATCGGATGCTTTTTCGATATTTTCTTGTATACTTTGAGCAGAAAATTCGATTGGCGCAGACAGATTCATCGTAAGTATGATATTTTAAATGTTATCTGGCTTGAAAGTAAGCAAATGCGATGCAAATCTGAGCCTCCTTTACTTCGCATTTTGAGACGGAATAAAGTGTTTGCGCCAGGATCCAGCGAGTTTTTCGAACTCTACGCATCGAAATTAGTCGATTTCGTCGATAAAAACACCACTGAATATTTTCACGGTTTTTGAAAAAAACCTAAGGTTAACCCCTTTGAATTTTTTTGACCCCAAAATGTGAAAGTCTCAAATCGGATGCTTTTTCGATATTTTCTTGTATACTTTGAGCAGAAAATTCGATTGGCGCAGACAGATTCATCGTAAGTATGATATTTTAAATTTTATCTGGCTTGAAAGTAAGCAAATGCGATGCAAATCTGAGCCTCCTTTACTTCGCATTTTGAGACGGATTAAAGTGTTTGCGCCAGGATCCAGCGCGTTTTTCGAACTCTACGCATCGAAATTTGTCGATTTCGTCGATAAAAACACCACTGAATATTTTAACGGTTTTTGAAAAAAACCTAAGGTTAACCCCTTTGAATTTTTTTGACCCCAAAAAGTATAAGTCTCAAATCGGATGCTTTTTCGATATTTTCTTGTATACTTTGAGCAGAAAATTCGATTGGCGTAGACAGATTCATCGTAAGTATGATATTTTAAATTTTATCTGGCTTGAAAGTAAGCAAATGCTATGCAAATCTGAGCCTCCTTTACTTCGCATTTTGAGACGGATTAAAGTGTTTGCGCCAGGATCCAGCGAGTTTTTCGAACTCTACGCATCGAAATTAGTCGATTTCGTCGATAAAAACACCACTGAATATTTTCAAGGTTTTTGTAAAAAACCTAAGGTTAACCCCTTTGAATTTATTTGACCCCAAAAAGTGAAAGTCTCAAATCGGATGCTTTTTCGATATTTTCTTGTATACTTTGAGCAGAAAATTCGATTGGCGCAGACAGATTCATCGTAAGTATGATATTTTAAATTTTATCTGGCTTGAGAGTAAGCAAATGCGATGCAAATCTGAGCTTCCTTTACTTCGCATTTTGAGACGGAATAAAGTGTTTGCGCCAGGATCCAGCGAGTTTTTCGAACTCTACGCATCGAGATTAGTCGATTTCGTCGATAAAAACACCACTGAATATTTTCACGGTTTTTGAAAAAAAACTAAGGTTAACCCATTTGAATTTTTTTGACCCCAAAAAGTGAAAGTCTCAAATCGGATGCTTTTTCGATATTTTCTTGTATACTTTGAGCAGAAAATTCGATTGGCGCAGACAGATTCATCGTAAGTATGATATTTTAAATTTTATCTGGCTTGAAAGTAAGCAAATGCGATGCAAATCTGAGCCTCCATTACTTCGCATTTTGAGACGGATTAAAGTGTTTGCGCCAGGATCCAGCGCGTTTTTCGAACTCTACGCATCGAAATTAGTCGATTTCGTCGATAAAAACACCACTGAATATTTTCACGGTTTTTGAAAAAAACCTAAGGTTAACCCCTTTGAATTTTTTTGACCCCAAAAAGTGAAAGTCTCAAATCGGATGCTTTTTCGATATTTTCTTGTATACTTTGAGCAGAAAATTCGATTGGCGCAGACAGATTCATCGTAAGTATGATATTTTAAATTTTATCTGGCTTGAAAGTAAGCAAATGCGATGCAAATCTTATCCTCCTTTACTTCGCATTTTGGGACGGATTAAAGTGTTTGCGCCAGGATCCAGCGCGTTTTTCGAACTCTACGCATCGAAATTAGTCGATTTCGTCGATAAAAACACCACTGAATATTTTCACGGTTTTTGAAAAAACCTAAGGTTAACCCCTTTGAATTTTTTTGACCCCAAAAAGTGAAAGTCTCAAATCGGATGCTTTTTCGATATTTTCTTGTATACTTTGAGCAGAAAATTCGATTAGCGCAGACAGATTCATCGTAAGTATGATATTCTAAATTTTATCTGGCTTGAAAGTAAGCAAATGCGATGCAAATCTGAGCCTCCTTTACTTCGCATTTTGAGACGGATTAAAGTGTTTGCGCCAGGATCCAGCGCGTTTTTCGAACTCTACGCATCGAAATTAGTCGATTTCGTCGATAAAAACACCACTGAATATTTTAACGGTTTTTGAAAAAAACCTAAGGTTAACCCCTTTGAATTTTTTTGACCCCAAAAAGTGAAAGTCTCAAATCGGATGCTTTTTCGATATTTTCTGGTATACTTTGAGCAGAAAATTCGATTGGCGCAGACATATTCATCGTAAGTATGATATTTTAAATTTTATCTGGCTTGAAAGTAAGCAAATGCGATGCAAATCTGAGCCTCCTTTACTTCGCATTTTGAGACGGATTAAAGTGTTTGCGCCAAGATCCAGCGCGTTTTTCGAACACTACGCATCGAAATTAGTCGATTTCGTCGATAAAAACACCACTGAATATTTTCACGGTTTTTGAAAAAAACCTAAGGTTAACCCCTTTGAATTTTTTTGACCCCAAAAAGTGAAAGTCTCAAATCGGATGCTTTTTCGATATTTTCTTGTATACTTTGAGCAGAAAATTCGATTGGCGCAGACAGATTCATCGTAAGTATGATATTTTAAATTTTATCTGGCTTGAAAGTAAGCAAATGCGATGCAAATCTGAGCCTCCATTACTTCGCATTTTGAGACGGATTAAAGTGTTTGCGCCAGGATCCAGCGCGTTTTTCGAACTCTACGCATCGAAATTAGTCGATTTCGTCGATAAAAACACCACTGAATATTTTCACGGTTTTTGAAAAAAACCTAAGGTTAACCCCTTTGAATTTTTTTGACCCCAAAAAGTGAAAGTCTCAAATCGGATGCTTTTTCGATATTTTCTTGTATACTTTGAGCAGAAAATTCGATTGGCGCAGACAGATTCATCGTAAGTATGATATTTTAAATTTTATCTGGCTTGAAAGTAAACAAATGCGATGCAAATCTGAGCCTCCTTTACTTCGCATTATGAGACGGATTAAAGTGTTTGCGCCAAGATCCAGCGCGTTTTTCGAACTCTACGCATCGAAATTAGTCGATTTCGTCGATAAAAACACCACTGAATATTTTCACGGTTTTTGAAAAAAACCTAAGGTTAACCCCTTTGAATTTTTTTGACCCCAAAAAGTGAAAGTCTCAAATCGGATGCTTTTTCGATATTTTCTTGTATACTTTGAGCAGAAAATTCGATTGGCGCAGACAGATTCATCGTAAGTATGATATTTTAAATTTTATCTGGCTTGAAAGTAAGCAAATGCGATGCAAATCTGAGCCTCCTTTACTTCGCATTATGAGACGGATTAAAGTGTTTGCGCCAGGATCCAGCGCGTTTTTCGAACTCTACGCATCGAAATTAGTCGATTTCGTCGATAAAAACACCACTGAATATTTTCACTGTTTTTGAAAAAAACCTAAGGTTAACCCCTTTGAATTTTTTTGACCCCAAAAAGTGAAAGTCTCAAATCGGATGCTTTTTCGATATTTTCTTGTATACTTTGAGCAGAAAATTCGTTTGGCGCAGACAGATTCATCGTAAGTATGATATTTTAAATTTTATCTGGCTTGAAAGTAAGCAAATGCGATGCAAATCTGAGCCTCCATTACTTCGCATTTTGAGATGGATTAAAGTGTTTGCGCCAGGATCCAGCGCGTTTTTCGAACTCTACGCATCGAAATTAGTCGATTTCGTCGATAAAAACACCACTGAATATTTTCACGGTTTTTGAAAAAAACCTAAGGTTAACCCATTTGAATTTTTTTGACCCCAAAAATTGAAAGTCTCAAATCGGATGCTTTTTCGATATTTTCTTGTATACTTAGAGCAGAAAATTCGATTGGCGCAGACAGATTCATCGTAAGTATGATATTTTAAATTTCATCTGGCTTGAAAGTAAGCAAATGCGATGCAAATCTGAGCCTCTTTTACTTCGCATTTCGAGACGGATTAAAGTGTTTGTGCCAGGATCCAGCGCGTTTTTCGAACTCTACGCATCGAAATTAGTCGATTTCGTCGATAACAACACCACTGAATATTTTCACGGTTTTTGAAAAAAACCTAAGGTTAACCCTTTTGAATTTTTTTGACCCCAAAAAGTGAAAGTCTCAAATCGGATGCTTTTTCGATATTTTCTTGTATACTTTGAGCAGAAAATTCGATTGGCGCAGACAGATTCATCGTAAGTATGATATTTTAAATTTTATCTGGCTTGAAAGTAAGCAAATGCGATGCAAATCTGAGCCTCATTTACTTCGCATTTTGAGACGGATTAAAGTGTTTGCGCCAGGATCCAGCGCGTTTTTCGAACTCTACGCATCGAAATTAGTCGATTTCGTCGATAAAAACACCACTGGATATTTTCACGGTTTTTGAAAAAACCTAAGGTTAACCCCTTTGAATTTTTTTGACCCCAAAAAGTGAAAGTCTCAAATCGGATGCTTTTTCGATATTTTCTTGTATACTTTGAGCAGAAAATTCGATTGGCGCAGACAGATTCATCGTAAGTATGATATTTTAAATTTTATCTGGCTTGAAAGTAAGCAAATGCGATGCAAATCTGAGCCTCCATTACTTCGCATTTTGAGACGGATTAAAGTGTTTGCGCCAGGATCCAGCGCGTTTTTCGAACTCTACGCATCGAAATTAGTCGATTTCGTCGATAAAAACACCACTGAATATTTTAACGGTTTTTGAAAAAAACCTAAGGTTAACCCATTTGAATTTTTTTGACCCCAAAAAGTGAAAGTCTCAAATCGGATGCTTTTTCTATATTTTCTTGTATACTTTGAGCAGAAAATTCGATTGGCGCAGACAGATTCATCGTAAGTATGATATTTTAAATTTTATCTGGCTTGAAAGTAAGCAAATGCGATGCAAATCTGAGCCTCTTTTACTTCGCATTTTGAGACGGATTAAAGTGTTTGCGCCAAGATCCAGCGCGTTTTTCGAACACTACGCATCGAAATTAGTCGATTTCGTCGATAAAAACACCACTGAATATTTTCACGGTTTTTGAAAAAAACCTAAGGTTTGAATTTTTTTGACCCCAAAAAGTGAAAGTCTCAAATCGGATGCTTTTTCGATATTTTCTTGTATACTTTGAGCAGAAAATTCGATTGGCGCAGACAGATTCATCGTAAGTATGATATTTTAAATTTTATCTGGCTTGCAAGTAAGCAAATGCGTTGCAAATCTGAGCCTCCATTACTTCGCATTTTGAGACGGATTAAAGTGTTTGCGCCAGGATCCAGCGCGTTTTTCGAACTCTACGCATCGAAATTAGTCGATTTCGTCGATAAAAACACCACTGAATATTTTCACGGTTTTTGAAAAAAACCTAGGGTTAACCCATTTGAATTTTTTTGACCCCAAAAATTGAAAGTCTCAAATCGGATGCTTTTTCGATATTTTCTTGTATACTTTGAGCAGAAAATTCGATTGGCGCAGACAGATTCATCGTAAGTATGATATTTTAAATTTTATCTGGCTTGAAAGTAAGCAAATGCGATGCAAATCTGAGCCTCCATTACTTCGCATTTTGAGACGGATTAAAGTGTTTGCGCCAGGATCCAGCGCGTTTTTCGAACTCTACGCATCGAAATTAGTCGATTTCGTCGATAAAAACACCACTGAATATTTTCACGGTTTTTGAAAAAAACCTAAGGTTAACTAACCCCTTTGAATTTTTTTGACCCCAAGAAGTGAAGGTCTCAAATCGGATGCTTTTTCGATATTTTCTTGTATACTTTGAGCAGAAAATTCGATTGGCGCAGACAGATTCATCGTAAGTATGATATTTTAAATTTTATCTGGCTTGAAAGTAAGCAAATGCGATGCAAATCTGAGCCTCCATTACTTCGCATTTTGAGACGGATTAAAGTGTTTGCGCCAGGATCCAGCGCGTTTTTCGAACTCTACGCATCGAAATTAGTCGATTTCGTCGATAAAAACACCACTGAATATTTTCACGGTTTTTGAGAAAAACCTAAGGTTAACTCCTTTGAATTTTTTTGACCCCAAAAAGTGAAAGTCTCAAATCGGATGCTTTTTCGATATTTTCTTGTATACTTTGAGCAGAAAATTCGATTGGCGCAGACAGATTCATCGTAAGTATGATATTTTAAATTTTATCTGGCTTGAAAGTAAGCAAATGCGATGCAAATCTGAGCCTCCTTTACTTCGCATTATGAGACGGATTAAAGTGTTTGCGCCAAGATCCAGCGCGTTTTTCGAACTCTACGCATCGAAATTAGTCGATTTCGTCGATAAAAACACCACTGAATATTTTCACGGTTTTTGAAAAAAACCTAAGGTTAACCCCTTTGAATTTTTTTGACCCCAAAAAGTGAAAGTCTCAAATCGGATGCTTTTTCGATATTTTCTTGTATACTTTGAGCAGAAAATTCGATTGGCGCAGACAGATTCATCGTAAGTATGATATTTTAAATTTTATCTGGCTTGAAAGTAAGCAAATGCGATGCAAATCTGAGCCTCCTTTACTTCGCATTATGAGACGGATTAAAGTGTTTGCGCCAGGATCCAGCGCGTTTTTCGAACTCTACGCATCGAAATTAGTCGATTTTGTCGATAAAAACACCACTGAATATTTTCACGGTTTTTGAAAAAAACCTAAGGTTAACCCATTTGAATTTTTTTGACCCCAAAAATTGAAAGTCTCAAATCGGATGCTTTTTCGATATTTTCTTGTATACTTTGAGCAGAAAATTCGATTGGCGCAGACAGATTCATCGTAAGTATGATATTTTAAATTTTATCTGGCTTGAAAGTAAGCAAATGCGATGCAAATCTGAGCCTCCTTTACTTCGCATTATGAGACGGATTAAAGTGTTTGCGCCAGGATCCAGCGCGTTTTTCGAACTCTACGCATCGAAATTAGTCGATTTCGTCGATAAAAACACCACTGAATATTTTCACTGTTTTTGAAAAAAACCTAAGGTTAACCCCTTTGAATTTTTTTGACCCCAAAAAGTGAAAGTCTCAAATCGGATGCTTTTTCGATATTTTCTTGTATACTTTGAGCAGAAAATTCGTTTGGCGCAGACAGATTCATCGTAAGTATGATATTTTAAATTTTATCTGGCTTGAAAGTAAGCAAATGCGAAGCAAATCTGAGCCTCCATTACTTCGCATTTTGAGACGGATTAAAGTGTTTGCGCCAGGATCCAGCGCGTTTTTCGAACTCTACGCATCGAAATTAGTCGATTTCGTCGATAAAAACACCACTGAATATTTTCACGGTTTTTGAAAAAAACCTAAGGTTAACCCATTTGAATTTTTTTGACCCCAAAAATTGAAAGTCTCAAATCGGATGCTTTTTCGATATTTTCTTGTATACTTTGAGCAGAAAATTCGATTGGCGCAGACAGATTCATCGTAAGTATGATATTTTAAATTTCATCTGGCTTGAAAGTAAGCAAATGCGATGCAAATCTGAGCCTCTTTTACTTCGCATTTTGAGACGGATTAAAGTGTTTGTGCCAGGATCCAGCGCGTTTTTCGAACTCTACGCATCGAAATTAGTCGATTTCGTCGATAAAAACACCACTGAATATTTTCACGGTTTTTGAAAAAAACCTATGGTTAATCCCTTTGAATTTTTTTGACCCCAAAAAGTGAAAGTCTCAAATCGGATGCTTTTTCGATATTTTCTTGTATACTTTGAGCAGAAAATTCGATTGGCGCAGACAGCTTCATCGTAAGTATGATATTTTAAATTTTATCTGGCTTGAAAGTAAGCAAATGCGATGCAAATCTGAGCCTCCTTTACTTCGCATTATGAGACGGATTAAAGTGTTTGCGCCAAGATCCAGCGCGTTTTTCGAACTCTACGCATCGAAATTAGTCGATTTCGTCGATAAAAACACCACTGAATATTTTCACGGTTTTTGAAAAAAACCTAAGGTTAACCCCTTTGAATTTTTTTGACCCCAAAAAGTGAAAGTCTCAAATCGGATGCTTTTTCGATATTTTCTTGTATACTTTGAGCAGAAAATTCGATTGGCGCAGACAGATTCATCGTAAGTATGATATTTTAAATTTTATCTGGCTTGAAAGTAAGCAAATGCGATGCAAATCTGAGCATCCTTTACTTCGCATTATGAGACGGATTAAAGTGTTTGCGCCAGGATCCAGCGCGTTTTTCGAACTCTACGCATCGAAATTAGTCGATTTCGTCGATAAAAACACCACTGAATATTTTCACTGTTTTTGAAAAAAACCTAAGGTTAACCCCTTTGAATTTTTTTGACCCCAAAAAGTGAAAGTCTCAAATCGGATGCTTTTTCGATATTTTCTTGTATACTTTGAGCAGAAAATTCGATTGGCGCAGACAGATTCATCGTAAGTATGATATTTTAAATTTTATCTGGCTTGAAAGTAAGCAAATGCGATGCAAATCTGAGCCTCCATTACTTCGCATTTTGAGACGGATTAAAGTGTTTGCGCCAGGATCCAGCGCGTTTTTCGAACTCTACGCATCGAAATTAGTCGATTTCGTCGATAAAAACACCACTGAATATTTTCACGGTTTTTGAAAAAAACCTAAGGTTAACCCATTTGAATTTTTTTGACCCCAAAAATTGAAAGTCTCAAATCGGATGCTTTTTCGATATTTTCTTGTATACTTTGAGCAGAAAATTCGATTGGCGCAGACAGATTCATCGTAAGTATGATATTTTAAATTTCATCTGGCTTGAAAGTAAGCAAATGCGATGCAAATCTGAGCCTCCTTTACTTCGCATTTTGAGACGGATTAAAGTGTTTGTGCCAGGATCCAGCGCGTTTTTCGAACGCTACGCATCGAAATTAGTCGATTTTGTCGATAAAAACACCACTGAATATTTTCACGGTTTTTGAAAAAAACCTAAGGTTAACCCCTTTGAATTTTTTTGACCCCAAAAAGTGAAAGTCTCAAATCGGATGCTTTTTCGATATTTTCTTGTATACTTTGAGCAGAAAATTCGATTGGCGCAGACAGATTCATCGTAAGTATGATATTTTAAATTTTATCTGGCTTGAAAGTAAGCAAATGCGATGCAAATCTGAGCCTCCTTTACTTCGCATTTTGAGACGGATTAAAGTGTTTGCGCCAGGATCCAGCGCGTTTTTCGAACTCTACGCATCGAAATTAGTCGATTTCGTCGATAAAAACACCACTGAATATTTTAACGGTTTTTGAAAAAAACCTAAGGTTAACCCCTTTGAATTTTTTTGACCCCAAAAAGTGAAAGTCTCAAATCGGATGCTTTTTCGATATTTTCTTGTATACTTTGAGCAGAAAATTCGATTGGCGCAGACAGATTCATCGTAAGCATGATATTTTAAATTTTATCTGGCTTGAAAGTAAGCAAATGCGATGCAAATCTGAGCCTCCTTTACTTCGCATTTTGAGACGGAATAAAGTGTTTGCGCCAGGATCCAGCGAGTTTTTCGAACTCTACGCATCGAAATTAGTCGATTTCGTCGATAAAAACACCACTGAATATTTTCACGGTTTTTGAAAAAAACCTAAGGTTAACCCCTTTGAATTTTTTTGACCCCAAAATGTGAAAGTCTCAAATCGGATGCTTTTTCGATATTTTCTTGTATACTTTGAGCAGAAAATTCGATTGGCGCAGACAGATTCATCGTAAGTATGATATTTTAAATTTCATCTGGCTTGAAAGTAAGCAAATGCGATGCAAATCTGAGCCTCCTTTACTTCGCATTTTGAGACGGATTAAAGTGTTTGTGCCAGGATCCAGCGCGTTTTTCGAACGCTACGCATCGAAATTAGTCGATTTTGTCGATAAAAACACCACTGAATATTTTCACGGTTTTTGAAAAAAACCTAAGGTTAACCCCTTTGAATTTTTTTGACCCCAAAAAGTGAAAGTCTCAAATCGGATGCTTTTTCGATATTTTCTTGTATACTTTGAGCAGAAAATTCGATTGGCGCAGACAGATTCATCGTAAGTATGATATTTTAAATTTTATCTGGCTTGAAAGTAAGCAAATGCGATGCAAATCTGAGCCTCCTTTACTTCGCATTTTGAGACGGATTAAAGTGTTTGCGCCAGGATCCAGCGCGTTTTTCGAACTCTACGCATCGAAATTAGTCGATTTCGTCGATAAAAACACCACTGAATATTTTAACGGTTTTTGAAAAAAACCTAAGGTTAACCCCTTTGAATTTTTTTGACCCCAAAAAGTGAAAGTCTCAAATCGGATGCTTTTTCGATATTTTCTTGTATACTTTGAGCAGAAAATTCGATTGGCGCAGACAGATTCATCGTAAGTATGATATTTTAAATTTTATCTGGCTTGAAAGTAAGCAAATGCGATGCAAATCTGAGCCTCCTTTACTTCGCATTTTGAGACGGAATAAAGTGTTTGCGCCAGGATCCAGCGAGTTTTTCGAACTCTACGCATCGAAATTAGTCGATTTCGTCGATAAAAACACCACTGAATATTTTCACGGTTTTTGAAAAAAACCTAAGGTTAACCCCTTTGAATTTTTTTGACCCCAAAATGTGAAAGTCTCAAATCGGATGCTTTTTCGATATTTTCTTGTATACTTTGAGCAGAAAATTCGATTGGCGCAGACAGATTCATCGTAAGTATGATATTTTAAATTTTATCTGGCTTGAAAGTAAGCAAATGCGATGCAAATCTGAGCCTCCTTTACTTCGCATTTTGAGACGGATTAAAGTGTTTGCGCCAGGATCCAGCGCGTTTTTCGAACTCTACGCATCGAAATTTGTCGATTTCGTCGATAAAAACACCACTGAATATTTTAACGGTTTTTGAAAAAAACCTAAGGTTAACCCCTTTGAATTTTTTTGACCCCAAAAAGTGAAAGTCTCAAATCGGATGCTTTTTCGATATTTTCTTGTATACTTTGAGCAGAAAATTCGATTGGCGGAGACAGATTCATCGTAAGTATGATATTTTAAATTTTATCTGGCTTGAAAGTAAGCAAATGCGATGCAAATCTGAGCCACCTTTACTTCGCATTTTGAGACGGATTAAAGTGTTTGCGCCAGGATCCAGCGAGTTTTTCGAACTCTACGCATCGAAATTAGTCGATTTCGTCGATAAAAACACCACTGAATATTTTCACGGTTTTTGAAAAAATCCTAAGGTTAATCCCTTTGACATTTTTTGACCCCAAAATGTGAAAGTCTCAAATCGGATGCTTTTTCGATATTTTCTTGTATACTTTGAGCAGAAAATTCGATTGGCGCAGACAGATTCATCGTAAGTATGATATTTTAAATTTTATCTGGCTTGAAAGTAAGCAAATGCTATGCAAATCTGAGCCTCCTTTACTTCGCATTTTGAGACGGATTAAAGTGTTTGCGCCAGGATCCAGCGAGTTTTTCGAACTCTACGCATCGAAATTAGTCGATTTCGTCGATAAAAACACCACTGAATATTTTCAAGGTTTTTGTAAAAAACCTAAGGTTAACCCCTTTGAATTTATTTGACCCCAAAAAGTGAAAGTCTCAAATCGGATGCTTTTTCGATATTTTCTTGTATACTTTGAGCAGAAAATTCGATTGGCGCAGACAGATTCATCGTAAGTATGATATTTTAAATTTTATCTGGCTTGAGAGTAAGCAAATGCGATGCAAATCTGAGCCTCCTTTACTTCGCATTTTGAGACGGAATAAAGTGTTTGCGCCAGGATCCAGCGAGTTTTTCGAACTCTACGCATCGAGATTAGTCGATTTCGTCGATAAAAACACCACTGAATATTTTCACGGTTTTTGAAAAAAACCTAAGGTTAACCCATTTGAATTTTTTTGACCCCAAAAATTGAAAGTCTCAAATCGGATGCTTTTTCGATATTTTCTTGTATACTTAGAGCAGAAAATTCGATTGGCGCAGACAGATTCATCGTAAGTATGATATTTTAAATTTCATCTGGCTTGAAAGTAAGCAAATGCGATGCAAATCTGAGCCTCTTTTACTTCGCATTTTGAGACGGATTAAAGTGTTTGTGCCAGGATCCAGCGCGTTTTTCGAACTCTACGCATCGAAATTAGTCGATTTCGTCGATAACAACACCACTGAATATTTTCACGGTTTTTGAAAAAAACCTAAGGTTAACCCCTTTGAATTTTTTTGACCCCAAAAAGTGAAAGTCTCAAATCGGATGCTTTTTCGATATTTTCTTGTATACTTCGAGCAGAAAATTCGATTGGCGCAGACAGATTCATCGTAAGTATGATATTTTAAATTTTATCTGGCTTGAAAGTAAGCAAATGCGATGCAAATCTGAGCCTCCTTTACTTCGCATTTTGAGACGGATTAAAGTGTTTGCGCCAGGATCCAGCGCGTTTTTCGAACTCTACGCATCGAAATTTGTCGATTTCGTCGATAAAAACACCACTGAATATTTTAACGGTTTTTGAAAAAAACCTAAGGTTAACCCCTTTGAATTTTTTTGACCCCAAAAAGTGAAAGTCTCAAATCGGATGCTTTTTCGATATTTTCTTGTATACTTTGAGCAGAAAATTCGATTGGCGCAGACAGATTCATCGTAAGTATGATATTTTAAATTTTATCTGGCTTGAGAGTAAGCAAATGCGATGCAAATCTGAGCCTCCTTTACTTCGCATTTTGAGACGGAATAAAGTGTTTGCGCCAGGATCCAGCGAGTTTTTCGAACTCTACGCATCGAGATTAGTCGATTTCGTCGATAAAAACACCACTGAATATTTTCACGGTTTTTGAAAAAAACCTAAGGTTAACCCATTTGAATTTTTTTGACCCCAAAAATTGAAAGTCTCAAATCGGATGCTTTTTCGATATTTTCTTGTATACTTTGAGCAGAAAATTCGATTGGCGCAGACAGATTCATTGTAAGTATGATATTTTAAATTTTATCCGGCTTGAAAGTAAGCAAATGCGATGCAAATCTGATCCTCCTTTACTTCGCATTTTGAGACGGATTAATGTGTTTGCGCCAGGATCCAGCGCGTTTCTCGAACTCTACGCATCGAAATTAGTCGATTTCGTCGATAAAAACACCACTGAATATTTTCACGGTTTTTGAAAAAAACCTAAGGTTAACCCCTTTGAATTTTTTTGACCCCAAAAAGTGAAAGTCTCAAATCGGATGCTTTTTCGATATTTTCTTGTATACTTTGAGCAGAAAATTCGATTGGCGCAGACAGATTCATCGTAAGTATGATATTTTAAATTTTATCTGGCTTGAAAGTAAGCAAATGCGATGCAAATCTGAGCCTCCTTTACTTCGCATTATGAGACGGATTAAAGTGTTTGCGCCAGGATCCAGCGCGTTTTTCGAACTCTACGCATCGAAATTAGTCGATTTCGTCGATAAAAACACCACTGAATATTTTCACTGTTTTTGAAAAAAACCTAAGGTTAACCCCTTTGAATTTTTTTGACCCCAAAAAGTGAAAGTCTCAAATCGGATGCTTTTTCGATATTTGCTTGTATACTTTGAGCAGAAAATTCGATTGGCGCAGACAGATTCATCGTAAGTATGATATTTTAAATTTTATCTGGCTTGAAAGTAAGCAAATGCGATGCAAATCTGATCCTCCTTTACTTCGCATTTTGAGACGGATTAATGTGTTTGCGCCAGGATCCAGCGCGTTTCTCGAACTCTACGCATCGAAATTAGTCGATTTCGTCGATAAAAACACCACTGAATATTTTCACGGTTTTTGAAAAAAACCTAAGGTTAACCCCTTTGAATTTTTTTGACCCCAAAAAGTGAAAGTCTCAAATCGGATGCTTTTTCGATATTTTCTTGTATACTTTGAGCAGAAAATTCGATTAGCGCAGACAGATTCATCGTAAGTATGATATTTTAAATTTTATCTGGCTTGAAAGTAAGCAAATGCGATGCAAATCTGAGCCTCCTTTACTTCGCATTTTGAGACGGATTAAAGTGTTTGCGCCAGGATCCAGCGCGTTTTTTGAACTCTACGCATGGAAATTAGTCGATTTCGTCGATAAAAGCACCACTGAATATTTTCACGGTTTTTGAAAAAAACTTAAGGTTAACTCCTTTGAATTTTTTTGACCCCAAAAAGTGAAAGTCTCAAATCGGATGCTTTTTCGATATTTTCTTGTATACTTTAAGCAGAAAATTCGATTGGCGCAGACAGATTCATCGTAAGTATGATATTTTAAATTTTATCTGGCTTGAAAGTAAGCAAATGCGAAGCAAATCTGAGCCTCCTTTACTTCGCATTTTGAGACGGATTAAAGTGTTTGCGCCAGGATCCAGCGAGTTTTTCGGACTCTACGCATCGAAATTAGTCGATTTCGTCGATAAAAACACCACTGAATATTTTCAAGGTTTTTGAAAAAAACCTAAGGTTAACCCCTTTGAATTTTTTTGACCCCAAAAAGTGAAAGTCTCAAATCGGATGCTTTTTCGATATTTTCTTGTATACTTTGAGCAGAAAATTCGATTGGCGCAGACAGATTCATCGTAAGTATGATATTTTAAATTTCATCTGGCTTGAAAGTAAGCAAATGCGATGCAAATCTGAGCCTCTTTTACTTCGCATTTTGAGACGGATTAAAGTGTTTGTGCCAGGATCCAGCGCGTTTTTCGAACTCTACGCATCGAAATTAGTCGATTTCGTCGATAAAAACACCACTGAATATTTTCACGGTTTTTGAAAAAAACCTAAGGTTAACCCCTTTGAATTTTTTTGAGCCCAAAAAGTGAAAGTCTCAAATCGGATGCTTTTTCGATATTTTCTTGTATACTTTGAGCAGAAAATTCGATTGGCGCAGACAGATTCATCGTAAGTATGATATTTTAATATTTATCTGGCTTGAAAGTAAGCAAATGCGATGCAAATCTGAGCCTCCTTTACTTCGCATTTTGAGGCGGATTAAAGTGTTTGCGCCAGGATCCAGCGCGTTTTTCGAACTCTACGCATCGAAATTTGTCGATTTCGTCGATAAAAACACCACTGAATATTTTAACGGTTTTTGAAAAAAACCTAAGGTTAACCCCTTTGAATTTTTTTGACCCCAAAAAGTGAAAGTCTCAAATCGGATGCTTTTTCGATATTTTCTTGTATACTTTGAGCAGAAAATTCGATTGGCGCAGACAGATTCATCGTAAGTATGATATTTTAAATTTTATCTGGCTTGAGAGTAAGCAAATGCGATGCAAATCTGAGCCTCCTTTACTTCGCATTTTGAGACGGAATAAAGTGTTTGCGCCAGGATCCAGCGAGTTTTTCGAACTCTACGCATCGAGATTAGTCGATTTCGTCGATAAAAACACCACTGAATATTTTCACGGTTTTTGAAAAAAACCTAAGGTTAACCCATTTGAATTTTTTTGACCCCAAAAATTGAAAGTCTCAAATCGGATGCTTTTTCGATATTTTCTTGTATACTTTGAGCAGAAAATTCGATTGGCGCAGACAGATTCATTGTAAGTATGATATTTTAAATTTTATCCGGCTTGAAAGTAAGCAAATGCGATGCAAATCTGATCCTCCTTTACTTCGCATTTTGAGACGGATTAATGTGTTTGCGCCAGGATCCAGCGCGTTTCTCGAACTCTACGCATCGAAATTAGTCGATTTCGTCGATAAAAACACCACTGAATATTTTCACGGTTTTTGAAAAAAACCTAAGGTTAACCCCTTTGAATTTTTTTGACCCCAAAAAGTGAAAGTCTCAAATCGGATGCTTTTTCGATATTTTCTTGTATACTTTGAGCAGAAAAT
The DNA here is from genome assembly GCA_911387805.1 of Cantharis rustica. NCBI lineage: Eukaryota > Metazoa > Arthropoda > Insecta > Coleoptera > Cantharidae > Cantharis > Cantharis rustica. The sequence goes on along the minus strand of OU426877.1, from coordinate 25,333,824 downwards.
TCGATTAGCGCAGACAGATTCATCGTAAGTATGATATTTTAAATTTTATCTGGCTTGAAAGTAAGCAAATGCGATGCAAATCTGAGCCTCCTTTACTTCGCATTTTGAGACGGATTAAAGTGTTTGCGCCAGGATCCAGCGAGTTTTTCGGACTCTACGCATCGAAATTAGTCGATTTCGTCGATAAAAACACCACTGAATATTTTCAAGGTTTTTGAAAAAAACCTAAGGTTAACCCCTTTGAATTTTTTTGACCCCAAAAAGTGAAAGTCTCAAATCGGATGCTTTTTCGATATTTTCTTGTATACTTTGAGCAGAAAATTCGATTGGCGCAGACAGATTCATCGTAAGTATGATATTTTAAATTTCATCTGGCTTGAAAGTAAGCAAATGCGATGCAAATCTGAGCCTCTTTTACTTCGCATTTTGAGACGGATTAAAGTGTTTGTGCCAGGATCCAGCGCGTTTTTCGAACTCTACGCATCGAAATTAGTCGATTTCGTCGATAAAAACACCACTGAATATTTTCACGGTTTTTGAAAAAAACCTAAGGTTAACCCCTTTGAATTTTTTTGAGCCCAAAAAGTGAAAGTCTCAAATCGGATGCTTTTTCGATATTTTCTTGTATACTTTGAGCAGAAAATTCGATTGGCGCAGACAGATTCATCGTAAGTATGATATTTTAATATTTATCTGGCTTGAAAGTAAGCAAATGCGATGCAAATCTGAGCCTCCTTTACTTCGCATTTTGAGACGGATTAAAGTGTTTGCGCCAGGATCCAGCGCGTTTTTCGAACTCTACGCATCGAAATTTGTCGATTTCGTCGATAAAAACACCACTGAATATTTTAACGGTTTTTGAAAAAAACCTAAGGTTAACCCCTTTGAATTTTTTTGACCCCAAAAAGTGAAAGTCTCAAATCGGATGCTTTTTCGATATTTTCTTGTATACTTTGAGCAGAAAATTCGATTGGCGCAGACAGATTCATCGTAAGTATGATATTTTAAATTTTATCTGGCTTGAGAGTAAGCAAATGCGATGCAAATCTGAGCCTCCTTTACTTCGCATTTTGAGACGGAATAAAGTGTTTGCGCCAGGATCCAGCGAGTTTTTCGAACTCTACGCATCGAGATTCGTCGATTTCGTCGATAAAAACACCACTGAATATTTTCACGGTTTTTGAAAAAAACCTAAGGTTAACCCATTTGAATTTTTTTGACCCCAAAAATTGAAAGTCTCAAATCGGATGCTTTTTCGATATTTTCTTGTATACTTTGAGCAGAAAATTCGATTGGCGCAGACAGATTCATTGTAAGTATGATATTTTAAATTTTATCCGGCTTGAAAGTAAGCAAATGCGATGCAAATCTGATCCTCCTTTACTTCGCATTTTGAGACGGATTAATGTGTTTGCGCCAGGATCCAGCGCGTTTCTCGAACTCTACGCATCGAAATTAGTCGATTTCGTCGATAAAAACACCACTGAATATTTTCACGGTTTTTGAAAAAAACCTAAGGTTAACCCCTTTGAATTTTTTTGACCCCAAAAAGTGAAAGTCTCAAATCGGATGCTTTTTCGATATTTTCTTGTATACTTTGAGCAGAAAATTCGATTAGCGCAGACAGATTCATCGTAAGTATGATATTTTAAATTTTATCTGGCTTGAAAGTAAGCAAATGCGATGCAAATCTGAGCCTCCTTTACTTCGCATTTTGAGACGGATTAAAGTGTTTGCGCCAGGATCCAGCGAGTTTTTCGGACTCTACGCATCGAAATTAGTCGATTTCGTCGATAAAAACACCACTGAATATTTTCAAGGTTTTTGAAAAAAACCTAAGGTTAACCCCTTTGAATTTTTTTGACCCCAAAAAGTGAAAGTCTCAAATCGGATGCTTTTTCGATATTTTCTTGTATACTTTGAGCAGAAAATTCGATTGGCGCAGACAGATTCATCGTAAGTATGATATTTTAAATTTCATCTGGCTTGAAAGTAAGCAAATGCGATGCAAATCTGAGCCTCTTTTACTTCGCATTTTGAGACGGATTAAAGTGTTTGTGCCAGGATCCTGCGCGTTTTTCGAACTCTACGCATCGAAATTAGTCGATTTCGTCGATAAAAACACCACTGAATATTTTCACGGTTTTTGAAAAAAACCTAAGGTTAACCCCTTTGAATTTTTTTGAGCCCAAAAAGTGAAAGTCTCAAATCGGATGCTTTTTCGATATTTTCTTGTATACTTTGAGCAGAAAATTCGATTGGCGCAGACAGATTCATCGTAAGTATGATATTTTAAATTTTATCTGGCTTGAAAGTAAGCAAATGCGATGCAAATCTGAGCCTCCTTTACTTCGCATTTTGAGACGGATTAAAGTGTTTGCGCCAAGATCCAGCGCGTTTTTCGAACTCTACGCATCGAAATTAGTCGATTTCGTCGATAAAAACACCACTGAATATTTTAACGGTTTTTGAAAAAAACCTAAGGTTAACCCCTTTGAATTTTTTTGACCCCAAAAAGTGAAAGTCTCAAATCGGATGCTTTTTCGATATTTTCTTGTATACTTTGAGCAGAAAATTCGATTGGCGCAGACAGATTCATCGTAAGTATGATATTTTAAATTTTATCTGGCTTGAAAGTAAGCAAATGCGACGCAAATCTGATCCTCCTTTACTTCGCATTTTGGGACGGATTAAAGTGTTTGCGCCAGGATCCAGCGCGTTTTTCGAACTCTACGCATCGAAATTAGTCGATTTCGTCGATAAAAACACCACTGAATATTTTAACGGTTTTTGAAAAAAACCTAAGGTTAACCCCTTTGAATTTTTTTGACCCCAAAAAGTGAAAGTCTCAAATCGGATGCTTTTTCGATATTTTCTTGTATACTTTGAGCAGAAAATTCGATTGGCGCAGACAGATTCATCGTAAGTATGATATTTTAAATTTTATCTGGCTTGAAAGTAAGCAAATGCGATGCAAATCTGAGCCTCCATTACTTCGCATTTTGAGACGGATTAAAGTGTTTGCGCCAGGATCCAGCGCGTTTTTCGAACTCTACGCATCGAAATTAGTCGATTTCGTCGATAAAAACACCACTGAATATTTTCACGGTTTTTGAAAAAAACCTAAGGTTAACCCCTTTGAATTTTTTTGACCCCAAAAAGTGAAAGTCTCAAATCGGATGCTTTTTCGATATTTTCTTGTATACTTTGAGCAGAAAATTCGTTTGGCGCAGACAGATTCATCGTAAGTATGATATTTTAAATTTTATCTGGCTTGAAAGTAAGCAAATGCGATGCAAATCTGAGCCTCCATTACTTCGCATTTTGAGATGGATTAAAGTGTTTGCGCCAGGATCCAGCGCGTTTTTCGAACTCTACGCATCGAAATTAGTCGATTTCGTCGATAAAAACACCACTGAATATTTTCACGGTTTTTGAAAAAAACCTAAGGTTAACCCATTTGAATTTTTTTGACCCCAAAAATTGAAAGTCTCAAATCGGATGCTTTTTCGATATTTTCTTGTATACTTAGAGCAGAAAATTCGATTGGCGCAGACAGATTCATCGTAAGTATGATATTTTAAATTTCATCTGGCTTGAAAGTAAGCAAATGCGATGCAAATCTGAGCCTCTTTTACTTCGCATTTTGAGACGGATTAAAGTGTTTGTGCCAGGATCCAGCGCGTTTTTCGAACTCTACGCATCGAAATTAGTCGATTTCGTCGATAACAACACCACTGAATATTTTCACGGTTTTTGAAAAAAACCTAAGGTTAACCCCTTTGAATTTTTTTGACCCCAAAAAGTGAAAGTCTCAAATCGGATGCTTTTTCGATATTTTCTTGTATACTTCGAGCAGAAAATTCGATTGGCGCAGACAGATTCATCGTAAGTATGATATTTTAAATTTTATCTGGCTTGAAAGTAAGCAAATGCGATGCAAATCTGAGCCTCATTTACTTCGCATTTTGAGACGGATTAAAGTGTTTGCGCCAGGATCCAGCGCGTTTTTCGAACTCTACGCATCGAAATTAGTCGATTTCGTCGATAAAAACACCACTGAATATTTTAACGGTTTTTGAAAAAAGCCTAAGGTTAACCCCTTTGAATTTTTTTGACCCCAAAAAGTGAAAGTCTCAAATCGGATGCTTTTTCGATATTTTCTTGTATACTTTGAGCAGAAAATTCGATTGGCGCAGACAGATTCATCGTAAGTATGATATATTAAATTTTATCTGGCTTGAAAGTAAGCAAATGCGATGCAAATCTGAGCCTCCTTTACTTCGCATTTTGAGACGGATTAAAGTGTTTGCGCCAGGATCCAGCGCGTTTTTCGAACTCTACGCATCGAAATTAGTCGATTTCGTCGATAAAAACACCACTGAATATTTTCACGGTTTTTGAAAAAAACCTAAGGTTAACCCATTTGAATTTTTTTGACCCCAAAAATTGAAAGTCTCAAATCGGATGCTTTTTCGATATTTTCTTGTATACTTAGAGCAGAAAATTCGATTGGCGCAGACAGATTCATCGTAAGTATGATATTTTAAATTTCATCTGGCTTGAAAGTAAGCAAATGCGATGCAAATCTGAGCCTCTTTTACTTCGCATTTTGAGACGGATGAAAGTGTTTGTGCCAGGATCCAGCGCGTTTTTCGAACTCTACGCATCGAAATTAGTCGATTTCGTCGATAACAACACCACTGAATATTTTCACGGTTTTTGAAAAAAACCTAAGGTTAACCCCTTTGAATTTTTTTGACCCCAAAAAGTGAAAGTCTCAAATCGGATGCTTTTTCGATATTTTCTTGTATACTTCGAGCAGAAAATTCGATTGGCGCAGACAGATTCATCGTAAGTATGATATTTTAAATTTTATCTGGCTTGAAAGTAAGCAAATGCGATGCAAATCTGAGCCTCATTTACTTCGCATTTTGAGACGGATTAAAGTGTTTGCGCCAGGATCCAGCGCGTTTTTCGAACTCTACGCATCGAAATTAGTCGATTTCGTCGATAAAAACACCACTGAATATTTTAACGGTTTTTGAAAAAAGCCTAAGGTTAACCCCTTTGAATTTTTTTGACCCCAAAAAGTGAAAGTCTCAAATCGGATGCTTTTTCGATATTTTCTTGTATACTTTGAGCAGAAAATTCGATTGGCGCAGACAGATTCATCGTAAGTATGATATATTAAATTTTATCTGGCTTGAAAGTAAGCAAATGCGATGCAAATCTGAGCCTCCTTTACTTCGCATTTTGAGACGGATTAAAGTGTTTGCGCCAGGATCCAGCGGGTTTTTCGAACTCTACGCATCGAAATTAGTCGATTTCGTCGATAAAAACACCACTGAATATTTTCACGGTTTTTGAAAAAAACCTATGGTTAATCCCTTTGAATTTTTTTGACCCCAAAAAGTGAAAGTCTCAAATCGGATGCTTTTTCGATATTTTCTTGTATACTTTGAGCAGAAAATTCGATTGGCGCAGACAGATTCATCGTAAGTATGATATTTTAAATTTTATCTGGCTTGAAAGTAAGCAAATGCGATGCAAATCTGAGCCTCCTTTACTTCGCATTATGAGACGGATTAAAGTGTTTGCGCCAAGATCCAGCGCGTTTTTCGAACTCTACGCATCGAAATTAGTCGATTTCGTCGATAAAAACACCACTGAATATTTTCACTGTTTTTGAAAAAAACCTAAGGTTAACCCCTTTGAATTTTTTTGACCCCAAAAAGTGAAAGTCTCAAATCGGATGCTTTTTCGATATTTTCTTGTATACTTTGAGCAGAAAATTCGATTGGCGCAGACAGATTCATCGTAAGTATGATATTTTAAATTTTATCTGGCTTGAAAGTAAGCAAATGCGATGCAAATCTGAGCCTCCTTTACTTCGCATTATGAGACGGATTAAAGTGTTTGCGCCAGGATCCAGCGCGTTTTTCGAACTCTACGCATCGAAATTAGTCGATTTCGTCGATAAAAACACCACTGAATATTTTCACTGTTTTTGAAAAAAACCTAAGGTTAACCCCTTTGAATTTTTTTGACCCCAAAAAGTGAAAGTCTCAAATCGGATGCTTTTTCGATATTTGCTTGTATACTTTGAGCAGAAAATTCGATTGGCGCAGACAGATTCATCGTAAGTATGATATTTTAAATTTTATCTGGCTTGAAAGTAAGCAAGTGCGATGCAAATCTGAGCCTCATTTACTTCGCATTTTGAGACGGATTAAAGTGTTTGCGCCAGGATCCAGCGCGTTTTTCGAACTCTACGCATCGAAATTAGTCGATTTCGTCGATAAAAACACCACTGAATATTTTAACGGTTTTTGAAAAAAACCTAAGGTTAACCCCTTTGAATTTTTTTGACCCCAAAAAGTGAAAGTCTCAAATCGGATGCTTTTTCGATATTTTCTTGTATACTTTGAGCAGAAAATTCGATTGGCGCAGACAGATTCATCGTAAGTATGATATTTTAAATTTTATCTGGCTTGAAAGTAAGCAAATGCGATGCAAATCTGAGCCTCCTTTACTTCGCATTTTGAGACGGAATAAAGTGTTTGCGCCAGGATCCAGCGAGTTTTTCGAACTCTACGCATCGAAATTAGTCGATTTCGTCGATAAAAACACCACTGAATATTTTCACGGTTTTTGAAAAAAACCTAAGGTTAACCCCTTTGAATTTTTTTGACCCCAAAATGTGAAAGTCTCAAATCGGATGCTTTTTCGATATTTTCTTGTATACTTTGAGCAGAAAATTCGATTGGCGCAGACAGATTCATCGTAAGTATGATATTTTAAATTTTATCTGGCTTGAAAGTAAGCAAATGCGATGCAAATCTGAGCCTCCTTTACTTCGCATTTTGAGACGGATTAAAGTGTTTGCGCCAGGATCCAGCGCGTTTTTCGAACTCTACGCATCGAAATTTGTCGATTTCGTCGATAAAAACACCACTGAATATTTTAACGGTTTTTGAAAAAAACCTAAGGTTAACCCCTTTGAATTTTTTTGACCCCAAAAAGTGAAAGTCTCAAATCGGATGCTTTTTCGATATTTTCTTGTATACTTTGAGCAGAAAATTCGATTGGCGCAGACAGATTCATCGTAAGTATGATATTTTAAATTTTATCTGGCTTGAGAGTAAGCAAATGCGATGCAAATCTGAGCCTCCTTTACTTCGCATTTTGAGACGGAATAAAGTGTTTGCGCCAGGATCCAGCGAGTTTTTCGAACTCTACGCATCGAGATTAGTCGATTTCGTCGATAAAAACACCACTGAATATTTTCACGGTTTTTGAAAAAAACCTAAGGTTAACCCATTTGAATTTTTTTGACCCCAAAAATTGAAAGTCTCAAATCGGATGCTATTTCGATATTTTCTTGTATACTTTGAGCAGAAAATTCGATTGGCGCAGACAGATTCATCGTAAGTATGATATTTTAAATTTTATCTGGCTTGAAAGTAAGCAAATGCGATGCAAATCTGAGCCTCCTTTACTTCGCATTTTGAGACGGATTAAAGTGTTTGCGCCAGGATCCAGCGCGTTTTTCGAACTTTACGCATCGAAATTAGTCGATTTCGTCGATAAAAACACCACTGAATATTTTCACGGTTTTTGAAAAAAACCTAAGGTTAACCCCTTTGAATTTTTTTGACCCCAAAAAGTGAAAGTCTCAAATCGGAATCTTTTTCGATATTTTCTTGTATACTTTGAGCAGAAAATTCGATTGGCGCAGACAGATTCATCGTAAGTATGATATTTTAAATTTTATCTGGCTTGAAAGTAAGCAAATGCGATGCAAATCTGATCCTCCTTTACTTCGCATTTTGGGACGGATTAAAGTGTTTGCGCCAGGATCCAGCGCGTTTTTCGAACTCTACGCATCGAAATTAGTCGATTTCGTCGATAAAAACACCACTGAATATTTTCACGGTTTTTGAAAAAACCTAAGGTTAACCCCTTTGAATTTTTTTGACCCCAAAAAGTGAAAGTCTCAAATCGGATGCTTTTTCGATATTTTCTTGTATACTTTGAGCAGAAAATTCGATTAGCGCAGACAGATTCATCGTAAGTATGATATTCTAAATTTTATCTGGCTTGAAAGTAAGCAAATGCGATGCAAATCTGAGCCTCCTTTACTTCGCATTTTGAGACGGATTAAAGTGTTTGCGCCAGGATCCAGCGCGTTTTTCGAACTCTACGCATCGAAATTAGTCGATTTCGTCGATAAAAACACCACTGAATATTTTAACGGTTTTTGAAAAAAACCTAAGGTTAACCCCTTTGAATTTTTTTGACCCCAAAAAGTGAAAGTCTCAAATCGGATGCTTTTTCGATATTTTCTTGTATACTTTGAGCAGAAAATTCGATTGGCGCAGACAGATTCATCGTAAGTATGATATTTTAAATTTTATCTTGCTTGAAAGTAAGCAAATGCGATGCAAATCTGAGCCTCCTTTACTTCGCATTTTGAGACGGATTAAAGTGTTTGCGCCAGGATCCAGCGAGTTTTTCGGACTCTACGCATCGAAATTAGTCGATTTCGTCGATAAAAACACCACTGAATATTTTCAAGGTTTTTGAAAAAAACCTAAGGTTAACCCCTTTGAATTTTTTTGACCCCAAAAAGTGAAAGTCTCAAATCGGATGCTTTTTCGATATTTTCTTGTATACTTTGAGCAGAAAATTCGATTGGCGCAGACAGATTCATCGTAAGTATGATATTTTAAATTTTATCTGGCTTGAAAGTAAGCAAATGCGATGCAAATCTGAGCCTCCTTTGCTTCGCATTTTGAGACGGATTAAAGTGTTTGCGCCAGGATCCAGCGCGTTTTTCAAACTCTACGCATCGAAATTAGTCGATTTCGTCGATAAAAACACCACTGAATATTTTCACGGTTTTTGAAAAAAACCTAAGGTTAACCCCTATGAATTTTTTTGACCCCAAAGAGTGAAAGTCTCAAAACGGATGCTTTTTCGATATTTTCTGGTATACTTTGAGCAGAAAATTTGATTGGCGCAGACAGATTCATCGTAAGTATGATATTTTAAATTTTATCTGGCTTGAAAGTAAGCAAATGCGATGCAAATCTGAGCCGCCTTTACTTCGCATTTTGAGACGGATTAAAGTGTTTGCGCCAGGATCCAGCGCGTTTTTCGATTTCTACGCATCGAAATTAGTCGATTTCGTCGATAAAAACACCACTGAATATTTTCACGGTTTTTGAAAAAAACCTAAGGTTAACCCCTTTGAATTTTTTTGACCCCAAAAAGTGAAAGTCTCAAATCGGATGCTTTTTCGATATTTTCTTGTATACTTTGAGCAGAAAATTCGATTGGCGCAGACAGATTCATCGTAAGTATGATATTTTAAATTTTATCCGGCTTGAAAGTAAGCAAATGCGATGCAAATCTGAGCCTCCTTTACTTCGCATTTTGAGACGGATTAAAGTGTTTGCGCCAGGATCCAGCGCGTTTTTTGAACTCTACGCATGGAAATTAGTCGATTTCGTCGATAAAAGCACCACTGAATATTTTCACGGTTTTTGAAAAAAACTTAAGGTTAACTCCTTTGAATTTTTTTGACCCCAAAAAGTGAAAATCTCAAATCGGATGATTTTTCGATATTTTCTTGTATCCTTTGAGCAGAAAATTCGATTGGCGCAGACAGATTCATTGTAAGTATGATATTTTAAATTTTATCCGGCTTGAAAGTAAGCAAATGCGATGCAAATCTGAGCCTCCTTTACTTCGCATTTTGAGACGGATTAATGTGTTTGCGCCAGGATCCAGCGCGTTTCTCGAACTCTACGCATCGAAATTAGTCGATTTCGTCGATAAAAACACCACTGAATATTTTCACGGTTTTTGAAAAAAACCTAAGGTTAACCCCTTTGAATTTTTTTGACCCCAAAAAGTGAAAGTCTCAAATCGGATGCTTTTTCGATATTTTCTTGTATACTTTGAGCAGAAAATTCGATTGGCGCAGACAGATTCATCGTAAGTATGATATTTTAAATTTTATCTGGCTTGAAAGTAAGCAAATGCGATGCAAATCTGAGCCTCCTTTACTTCGCATTTTGAGACGGATTAAAGTGTTTGCGCCAGGATCCAGCGCGTTTTTCGAACTCTACGCATCGAAATTAGTCGATTTCGTCGATAAAAACACCACTGAATATTTTCACGGTTTTTGAAAAAAACCTAAGGTTAACCCCTTTGAATTTTTTTGACCCCAAAAAGTGAAAGTCTCAAATCGGATGCTTTTTCGATATTTTCTTGTATACTTTGAGCAGAAAATTCGATTGGCGCAGACAGATTCATCGTAAGTATGATATTTTAAATTTTATCTGGCTTGAAAGTAAGCAAATGCGATGCAAATCTGAGCCTCCTTTACTTCGCATTTTGAGACGGATTAAAGTGTTTGCGCCAGGATCCAGCGCGTTTTTCGAACTCTACGCATCGAAATTTGTCGATTTCGTCGATAAAAACACCACTGAATATTTTAACGGTTTTTGAAAAAAACCTAAGGTTAACCCCTTTGAATTTTTTTGAGCCCAAAAAGTGAAAGTCTCAAATCGGATGCTTTTTCGATATTTTCTTGTATACTTTGAGCAGAAAATTCGATTGGCGCAGACAGATTCATCGTAAGTATGATATTTTAAATTTTATCTGGCTTGAAAGTAAGCAAATGCGATGCAAATCTGAGCCTCCTTTACTTCGCATTTTGAGACGGATTAAAGTGTTTGCGCCAGGATCCAGCGCGTTTTTCGAACTCTACACATCGAAATTAGTCGATTTCGTCGATAAAAACACCACTGAATATTTTAACGGTTTTTGAAAAAAACCTAAGGTTAACCCCTTTGAATTTTTTTGACCCCAAAAAGTGAAAGTCTCAAATCGGATGCTTTTTCGATATTTTCTTGTATACTTTGAGCAGAAAATTCGATTGGCGCAGACAGATTCATCGTAAGTATGATATTTTAAATTTTATCTGGCTTGAAAGTAAGCAAATGCGATGCAAATCTGAGCCTCCTTTACTTCGCATTTTGAGACGGATTAAAGTGTTTGCGCCAGGATCCAGCGAGTTTTTCGAACTCTACCCATCGAAATTAGTCGATTTCGTCGACAAAAACACCACTGAATATTTTAACGGTTTTTTAAAAAACCTAAGGTTAACCCCTTTGAATTTTTTTGACCCCAAAAAGTGAAAGTCTCAAATCGGATGCTTTTTCGATATTTTCTTGTATACTTTGAGCAGAAAATTCGATTGGCGCAGACAGATTCATCGTAAGTATGATATTTTAAATTTTATCTGGCTTGAAAGTAAGCAAATGCGATGCAAATCTGAGCCTCCTTTACTTCGCATTTTGAGACGGATTAAAGAGTTTGCGCCAGGATCCAGCGCGTTTTTCGAACTCTACGCATCGAAATTAGTCGATTTCGTCGATAAAAACACCACTGAATATTTTCACGGTTTTTGAAAAAAACCTAAGGTTAACCCCTTTGAATTTTTTTGACCCCAAAAAGTGAAAGTCTCAAATCGGATGCTTTTTCGATATTTTCTGGTATACTTTGAGTAGAAAATTCGATTGGCGCAGACAGATTCATCGTAAGTGTGATATTTTAAATTTTATCTGGCTTGAAAGTAAGCAAATGCGATGCAAATCTGAGCCTCCTTTACTTCGCATTTTGAGACGGATTAAAGTGTTTGCGCCAGGATCCAGCGCGTTTTTCGAACTCTACGCATCGAAATTAGTCGATTTCGTCGATAAAAACACCACTGAATATTTTAACGGTTTTTGAAAAAAACCTAAGGTTAACCCCTTTGAATTTTTTTGACCCCAAAAAGTGAAAGTCTCAAATCGGATGCTTTTTCGATATTTTCTTGTATACTTTGAGCAGAAAATTCGATTGGCGCAGACAGATTCATCGTAAGTATGATATTTTAAATTTTATCTGGCTTGAAAGTAAGCAAATGCGATGCAAATCTGAGCCTCCTTTACTTCGCATTTTGAGACGGATTAAAGTGTTTGCGCCAGGATCCAGCGCGTTTTTCGAACTCTACCCATCGAAATTAGTCGATTTCGTCGACAAAAACACCACTGAATATTTTAACGGTTTTTTAAAAAACCTAAGGTTAACCCCTTTGAATTTTTTTGACCCCAAAAAGTGAAAGTCTCAAATCGGATGCTTTTTCGATATTTTCTTGTATACTTTGAGCAGAAAATTCGATTGGCGCAGACAGATTCATCGTAAGTATGATATTTTAAATTTTATCTGGCTTGAAAGTAAGCAAATGCGATGCAAATCTGAGCCTACTTTACTTCGCATTTTGAGACGGATTAAAGTGTTTGCGCCAGGCTCCAGCGCGTTTTTTGAACTCTACGCATGGAAATTAGTCGATTTCGTCGATAAAAGCACCACTGAATATTTTCACGGTTTTTGAAAAAAACTTAAGGTTAACTCCTTTGAATTTTTTTGACCCCAAAAAGTGAAAGTCTCAAATCGGATGCTTTTTCGATATTTTCTTGTATACTTTGAGCAGAAAATTCGATTGGCGCAGACAGATTCATCGTAAGTATGATATTTTAAATTTTATCTGGCTTGAAAGTAAGCAAATGCGATGCAAATCTGAGCCTCCATTACTTCGCATTTTGAGACGGATTAAAGTGTTTGCGCCAGGATCCAGCGCGTTTTTCGAACTCTACGCATCGAAATTAGTCGATTTCGTCGATAAAAACACCACTGAATATTTTCACGGTTTTTGAAAAAAACCTAAGGTTAACTAACCCCTTTGAATTTTTTTGACCCCAAAAAGTGAAAGTCTCAAATCGGATGCTTTTTCGATATTTTCTTGTATACTTTGAGCAGAAAATTCGATTGGCGCAGACAGATTCATCGTAAGTATGATATTTTAAATTTTATCTGGCTTGAAAGTAAGCAAATGCGATGCAAATCTGAGCCTCCTTTACTTCGCATTTTGAGACGGATTAAAGTGTTTGCGCCAGGATCCAGCGCGTTTTTCGAACTCTACGCATCGAAATTAGTCGATTTCGTCGATAAAAACACCACTGAATATTTTCACGGTTTTTGAAAAAAAACTAAGGTTAACCCCTTTGAATTTTTTTTACCCCAACAAGTGAAAGTCTCAAATCGGATGCTTTTTCGATATTTTCTTGTATACTTTGAGCAGAAAATTCGATTGGCGCAGACAGATTCATCGTAAGTGTGATATTTTAAATTTTATCTGGCTTGAAAGTAAGCAAATGCGATGCAAATCTGAGCCTCCTTTACTTCGCATTTTGAGACGGATTAAAGTGTTTGCGCCAGGATCCAGCGCGTTTTTCGAACTCTACGCATCGAAATTAGTCGATTTCGTCGATAAAAACACCACTGAATATTTTAACGGTTTTTGAAAAAAACCTAAGGTTAACCCCTTTGAATTTTTTTGAGCCCAAAAAGTGAAAGTCTCAAATCGGATGCTTTTTCGATATTTTCTTGTATACTTTGAGCAGAAAATTCGATTGGCGCAGACTAATTCATCGTAAGTATGATATTTTAAATTTTATCTGGCTTGAAAGTAAGCAAATGCGATGCAAATCTGAGCCTCCTTTACTTCGCATTTTGAGACGGATTAAAGTGTTTGCGCCAGGATCCAGCGCGTTTTTCGAACTCTACGCATCGAAATTAGTCGATTTCGTCGATAAAAACACCACTGAATATTTTAACGGTTTTTGAAAAAAACCTAAGGTTAACCCCTTTGAATTTTTTTGACCCCAAAAAGTGAAAGTCTCAAATCGGATGCTTTTTCGATATTTTCTTGTATACTTTGAGCAGAAAATTCGATTGGCGCAGACAGATTCATCGTAAGTATGATATTTTAAATTTTATCTGGCTTGAAAGTAAGCAAATGCGATGCAAATCTGAGCCTCCTTTACTTCGCATTTTGAGACGGATTAAAGTGTTTGCGCCAGGATCCAGCGCGTTTTTCGAACTCTACCCATCGAAATTAGTCGATTTCGTCGACAAAAACACCACTGAATATTTTAACGGTTTTTTAAAAAACCTAAGGTTAACCCCTTTGAATTTTTTTGACCCCAAAAAGTGAAAGTCTCAAATCGGATGCTTTTTCGATATTTTCTTGTATACTTTGAGCAGAAAATTCGATTGGCGCAGACAGATTCATCGTAAGTATGATATTTTAAATTTTATCTGGCTTGAAAGTAAGAAAATGCGATGCAAATCTGAGCCTACTTTACATCGCATTTTGAGACGGATTAAAGTGTTTGCGCCAGGATCCAGCGCGTTTTTTGAACTCTACGCATGGAAATTAGTCGATTTCGTCGATAAAAGCACCACTGAATATTTTCACGGTTTTTGAAAAAAACTTAAGGATAACTCCTTTGAATTTTTTTGACCCCAAAAAGTGAAAGTCTCAAATCGGATGCTTTTTCGATATTTTCTTGTATACTTTGAGCAGAAAATTCGATTGGCGCAGACAGATTCATCGTAAGTATGATATTTTAAATTTTATCTGGCTTGAAAGTAAACAAGTGCGATGCAAATCTGAGCCTCCATTACTTCGCATTTTGAGACGGATTAAAGTGTTTGCGCCAGGATCCAGCGCGTTTTTCGAACTCTACGCATCGAAATTAGTCGATTTCGTCGATAAAAACACCACTGAATATTTTCACGGTTTTTGAAAAAAACCTAAGGTTAACTAACCCCTTTGAATTTTTTTGACCCCAAAAAGTGAAAGTCTCAAATCGGATGCTTTTTCGATATTTTCTTGTATACTTTGAGCAGAAAATTCGATTGGCGCAGACAGATTCATCGTAAGTATGATATTTTAAATTTTATCTGGCTTGAAAGTAAGCAAATGCGATGCAAATCTGAGCCTCCTTTACTTCGCATTTTGAGACGGATTAAAGTGTTTGCGCCAGGATCCAGCGCGTTTTTCGAACTCTACGCATCGAAATTAGTCGATTTCGTCGATAAAAACACCACTGAATATTTTCACGGTTTTTGAAAAAAAACTAAGGTTAACCCCTTTGAATTTTTTTGACCCCAAAAAGTGAAAGTCTCAAATCGGATGCTTTTTCGATATTTTCTTGTATACTTTGAGCAGAAAATTCGATTGGCGCAGACAGATTCATCGTAAGTGTGATATTTTAAATTTTATCTGGCTTGAAAGTAAGCAAATGCGATGCAAATCTGAGCCTCCTTTACTTCGCATTTTGAGACGGATTAAAGTGTTTGCGCCAGGATCCAGCGCGTTTTTCGAACTCTACGCATCGAAATTAGTCGATTTCGTCGATAAAAACACCACTGAATATTTTAACGGTTTTTGAAAAAAACCTAAGGTTAACCCCTTTGAATTTTTTTGAGCCCAAAAAGTGAAAGTCTCAAATCGGATGCTTTTTCGATATTTTCTTGTATACTTTGAGCAGAAAATTCGATTGGCGCAGACTAATTCATCGTAAGTATGATATTTTAAATTTTATCTGGCTTGAAAGTAAGCAAATGCGATGCAAATCTGAGCCTCCTTTACTTCGCATTTTGAGACGGATTAAAGTGTTTGCGCCAGGATCCAGCGCGTTTTTCGAACTCTACGCATCGAAATTAGTCGATTTCGTCGATAAAAACACCACTGAATATTTTAACGGTTTTTGAAAAAAACCTAAGGTTAACCCCTTTGAATTTTTTTGACCCCAAAAAGTGAAAGTCTCAAATCGGATGCTTTTTCGATATTTTCTTGTATACTTTGAGCAGAAAATTCGATTGGCGCAGACAGATTCATCGTAAGTATGATATTTTAAATTTTATCTGGCTTGAAAGTAAGCAAATGCGATGCAAATCTGAGCCTCCTTTACTTCGCATTTTGAGACGGATTAAAGTGTTTGCGCCAGGATCCAGCGCGTTTTTCGAACTCTACCCATCGAAATTAGTCGATTTCGTCGACAAAAACACCACTGAATATTTTAACGGTTTTTTAAAAAACCTAAGGTTAACCCCTTTGAATTTTTTTGACCCCAAAAAGTGAAAGTCTCAAATCGGATGCTTTCTCGATATTTTCTTGTATACTTTGAGCAGAAAATTCGATTGGCGCAGACAGATTCATCGTAAGTATGATATTTTAAATTTTATCTGGCTTGAAAGTAAGCAAATGCGATGCAAATCTGAGCCTCCTTTACTTCGCATTTTGAGACGGATTAAAGTGTTTGCGCCAGGATCCAGCGCGTTTTTCGAACTCTACGCATCGAAATTAGTCGATTTCGTCGATAAAAACACCACTGAATATTTTCACGGTTTTTGAAAAAAACCTAAGGTTAACCCCTTTGAATTTTTTTGACCCCAAAAAGTGAAAGTCTCAAATCGGATGCTTTTTCGATATTTTCTTGTATACTTTGAGCAGAAAATTCGATTGGCGCAGACAGATTCATCGTAAGTATGATAATTTAAATTTTATCTGGCTTGAAAGTAAGCAAATGCGATGCAAATCTGAGCCTCCATTACTTCGCATTTTGAGACGGATTAAAGTGTTTGCGCCAGGATCCAGCGCGTTTTTCGAACTCTACGCATCGAAATTAGTCGATCTCGTCGATAAAAACACCACTGAATATTTTCACGGTTTTTGAAAAAAACCTAAGGTTAACCCCTTTGAATTTTTTTGACCCCAAAAAGTGAAAGTCTCAAATCGGATGCTTTTTCGATATTTTCTTGTATACTTTGAGCAGGAAATTCGATTGGCTCAGACAGATTCATCGTAAGTATGATATTTTAAATTTTATCTGGCTTGAAAGTAAGCAAATGCGATGCAAATCTGAGCCTCCTTTACTTCGCATTTTGAGACGGATTAAAGTGTTTGCGCCAGGATGCAGCGCGTTTTTCGAACTCTACGCATCGAAATTAGTAGATCTCGTCGATAAAAACACCACTGAATATTTTCACGGTTTTTGAAAAAAACCTAACGTTAACCCCATTGAATTTTTTTGACCCCAAAAAGTGAAAGTCTCAAATCGGATGCTTTTTCGATATTTTCTTGTATACTTTGAGCAGAAACTTCGATTGGCGTAGACAGATTCTTCGTAAGTATGATATTTTAAATTTTATCTGGCTTGAAAGTAAGCAAATGCGATGCAAATCTGAGCCTCCTTTACTTCGCATTTTGAGACGGATTAAAGTGTTTGCGCCAGGATCCAGCGCGTTTTTCGAACTCTACGCATCGAAATTAGTCGATTTCGTCGATAAAAACACCACTGAATATTTTCACGGTTTTTGAAAAAAACCTAAGGTTTTTTTGAATTGTTTTGACCCCAAAAAGTGAAAGTCTCAAATCGGATGCTTTTTCGATATTTTCTTGTATACTTTGAGCAGAAAATTCGATTGGCGCAGACAGATTCATCGTAGGTATGATATTTTAAATTTTATCTGGCTTGAAAGTAAGCAAATGCGATGCAAATCTGAGCCTCCATTACTTCGCATTTTGAGACGGATTAAAGTGTTTGCGCCAGGATGCAGCGCGTTTTTCGAACTCTACGCATCGAAATTAGTAGATCTCGTCGATAAAAACACCACTGAATATTTTCACGGTTTTTGAAAAAAACCTAACGTTAACCCCATTGAATTTTTTTGACCCCAAAAAGTGAAAGTCTCAAATCGGATGCTTTTTCGATATTTTCTTGTATACTTTGAGCAGAAAATTCGATTGGCGCAGACAGATTCATCGTAAGTATGATATTTTAAATTTTATCTGGCTTGAAAGTAAGCAAATGCGATGCAAATCAGAGCTTCCTTTACTTCGCATTTTGAGACGGATTAAAGTGTTTGCGCCAGGATCCAGCGCGTTTTTCGAACTCTACGCATCGAAATTAGTCGATTTCGTCGATAAAAACACCACTGAAGATTTTCACGGTTTTTGAAAAACACCTAAGGTTAACCCCTTTGAATTTTTTTGACCCCAAAAAGTGAAAGTCTCAAATCGGATGCTTTTTCGATATTTTCTTGTATACCTTGAGCAGAAAATTCGATTGGCGCAGACAGATTCATCGTAAGTATGATATTTTAAATTTTATCTGGCTTGAAAGTAAGCAAATGCGATGCAAATCTGAGCCTCCTTTACTTCGCATTTTGAGACGGATTAAAGTGTTTGCGCCAGGATCCAGCGAGTTTTTCGAACTCTACGCATCGAAATTAGTCGATTTCGTCGATAAAAACACCACTGAATATTTTCACGGTTTTTGAAAAAAACCTAAGGTTAACCCCTTTGAATTTTTTTGACCCCAAAAAGTGAAAGTCTCAAATCGGATGCTTTTTCGATATTTTCTTGTATACTTTGAGCAGAAAATTCGATTGGCGCAGACAGATTCATCGTAAGTATGATATTCTAAATTTTATCTGGCTTGAAAGTATGCAAATGCGATGCAAATCTGAGCCTCCTTTACTTCGCATTTTGAGACGGATTAAAGTGTTTGCGCCAGGATCTAGCGGGTTTTTCGAACTCTACGCATCGAAATTAGTCGATTTCGTCGATAAAAGCACCACTGAATATTTTCACGGTTTTTTAAAAAAAAACCTAAGGTTAACCCCTTTGAATTTTTTTGACCCCAAAAAGTGAAAGTCTCAAATCGGATGCTTTTTCGATATTTTCTTGTATACTTTGAGCAGAAAATTCGATTGGCGCAGACTGATTCATCGTAAGTATGATATTCTAAATTTTATCTGGCTTGAAAGTAAGCAAATGCGATGCAAATCTGAGCCTGCTTTACTTCGCATTTTGAGACGGATTAAAGTGTTTGCGCCCGGATCCAGCGCGTTTTTCGAACTCTACGCATCGAAATTAGTCGATTTCGTCGATATAAACACCACTGAATATTTTCACGGTTTTTGAAAAAAACCTAAGGTTAACCCCTTTGAATTTTTTTGACCCCAAAAAGTGAAAGTCTCAAATCGGATGCTTTTTCGATATTTTCTTGTATACTTTGAGCAGAAAATTCGATTGGCGCAGACAGATACATCGTAAGTATGATATTATAAATTTTATCTGGCTTGAAAGTAAGCACATGCGATGCAAATCTGAGCCACCTTTACTTCGCATTTTGAGACGGATTAAAGTGTTTGCGCCAGGATCCAGCGCGTTTTTCGAACTCTACGCATCGAAATTAGTCGATTTCGTCGATAAAAACACCACTGAATATTTTCACGGTTTTTGAAAAAAACCTAAGGTTAACCCTTTTGAATTTTTTGGACCCCAAAAAGTGAAAGTCTCAAATCGGATGCTTTTTCGATATTTTCTTGTATACTTTGAGCAGAAAATTCGATTGGCGCAGACAGATTCATCGTAAGTATGATATTTTAAATTTTATCTGGCTTGAAAGTAAGCAAATGCGATGCAAAGCTGAGCCTCCTTTACTTTGAATTTTGAGACGGATTAAAGTGTTTGCGCCAGGATCCAGCGCGTTTTTCGAACTCTACGCATCGAAATTAGTCGATTTCGTCGATAAAAACACCACTGAATATTTTCACGGTTGTTGAAAAAAACCTAAGGTTAACCCCTTTGAATTTTTTTGACCCCAAAAAGTGAAAGTCTCAAATCGGATGCTTTTTCGATATTTTCTTGTATACTTTGAGCAGAAAATTCGATTGGCGCAGACAGATTCATCGTAAGTATGATATTTTAAATTTTATCTGGCTTGAAAGTAAGCAAATGCGATGCAAATCTGAGCCTCCTTTATTTCGCATTTTGAGACGGATTAAAGTGTTTGCGCCAGGATCCAGCGAGTTTTTCGAACTCTACGCATCGAAATAAGTCGATTTCGTCGATAAAAACACCACTGAATATTTTCACGGTTTTTGAAAAAAACCTAAGGTTAACCCCTTTGAATTTTTTTGACCCCAAAAAGTGAAAGTCTCAAATCGGATGCTTTTTCGATATTTTCTTGTATACTTTGAGCAGAAAATTCGATTGGCGCAGACAGATTCATCGTAAGTATGATATTTTAAATTTTATCTGGCTTGAAAGTAAGCAAATGCGATGCAAAGCTGAGCCTCCTTTACTTCGCATTTTGAGACGGATTAAAGTGTTTGCGCCAGGATCCAGCGCGTTTTTCGAACTCTACGCATCGAAATTAGTCGATTTCGTCGATAAAAACACCACTGAATATTTTCACGGTTTTTGAAAAAAACCTAAGGTTAACCCCTTTGAATTTTTTTGACTCCAAAAAGTGAAAGTCTCAAATCGGATGGTTTTTCGATATTTTCTTGTATACTTTGAGCAGAAAATTCGATTGGCGCAGACAGATTCATCGTAAGTATGATATTTTAAATTTTATCTGGCTTGAAAGTAAGCAAATGCGATGCAAATCTGAGCCTCCTTTACTTCGCATTTTGAGACGGATTAAAGTGTTTGCGCCAGGATCCAGCGCGTTTTTCGAACTCTACGCATCGAAATTAGTCGATTTCGTCGATAAAAACACCACTGAATATTTTCACGGTTTTTGAAAAAAACCTAAGGTTAACCCCTTTGAATTTTTTTGACCCTAAAAAGTGAAAGTCTCAAATCGGATGCTTTTTCGATATTTTCTTGTATACTTTGAACAGAAAATTCGATTGGCGCAGACAGATTCATCGTAAGTATGATATTCTAAATTTTATCTGGCTTGAAAGTAAGCAAATGCGATGCAAATCTGAGCCTCCTTTATTTCGCAATTTGAGACGGATTAAAGTGTTTGCGCCAGGATCCAGCGAGTTTTTCGAACTCTACGCATCGAAATAAGTCGATTTCGTCGATAAAAACACCACTGAATATTTTCACGGTTTTTGAAAAAAACCTAAGGTTAACCCCTTTGAATTTTTTTGACCCCAAAAAGTGAAAGTCTCAAATCGGATGCTTTTTCGATATTTTCTTGTATACTTTGAGCAGAAAATTCGATTGGCGCAGACAGATTCATCGTAAGTATGATATTTTAAATTTTATCTGGCTTGAAAGTAAGCAAATGCGATGCAAATCAGAGCTTCCTTTACTTCGCATTTTGAGACGGATTAAAGTGTTTGCGCCAGGATCCAGCGCGTTTTTCGAACTCTACGCATCGAAATTAGTCGATTTCGTCGATAAAAACACCACTGAAGATTTTCACGGTTTTTGAAAAACACCTAAGGTTAACCCCTTTGAATTTTTTTGACCCCAAAAAGTGAAAGTCTCAAATCGGATGCTTTTTCGATATTTTCTTGTATACTTTGAGCAGAAAATTCGATTGGCGCAGACTGATTCATCTTAAGTATGATATTCTAAATTTTATCTGGCTTGAAAGTAAGCAAATGCGATGCAAATCTGAGCCTGCTTTACTTCGCATTTTGAGACGGATTAAAGTGTTTGCGCCCGGATCCAGCGCGTTTTTCGAACTCTACGCATCGAAATTAGTCGATTTCGTCGATAAAAACACCACTGAATATTTTCACGGTTTTTGAAAAAAACCTAAGGTTAACCCCTTTGAATTTTTTTGACCCCAAAAAGTGAAAGTCTCAAATCGGATGCTTTTTCGATATTTTCTTGTATACTTTGAGCAGAAAATTCGATTGGCGCAGACAGATACATCGTAAGTATGATATTATAAATTTTATCTGGCTTGAAAGTAAGCACATGCGATGCAAATCTGAGCCACCTTTACTTCGCATTTTGAGACGGATTAAAGTGTTTGCGCCAGGATCCAGCGCGTTTTTCGAACTCTACGCATCGAAATTAGTCGATTTCGTCGATAAAAACACCACTGAATATTTTCACGGTTTTTGAAAAAAACCTAAGGTTAACCCTTTTGAATTTTTTGGACCCCAAAAAGTGAAAGTCTCAAATCGGATGCTTTTTCGATATTTTCTTGTATACTTTGAGCAGAAAATTCGATTGGCGCAGACAGATTCATCGTAAGTATGATATTTTAAATTTTATCTGGCTTGAAAGTAAGCAAATGCGATGCAAATCTGAGCCTCCTTTACTTCGCATTTTGAATCGGATTAAAGTGTTTGCGCCAGGATCCAGCGCGTTTTTCGAACTCTACGCATCGAAATTAGTCGATTTCGTCGATAAAAACACCACTGAATATTTTCACGGTTTTTGAAAAAAACCTAAGGTTAACCCCTTTGAATTTTTTTGACTCCAAAAAGTGAAAGTCTCAAATCGGATGGTTTTTCGATATTTTCTTGTATACTTTGAGCAGAAAATTCGATTGGCGCAGACAGATTCATCGTAAGTATGATATTTTAAATTTTATCTGGCTTGAAAGTAAGCAAATGCGATGCAAATCTGAGCCTCCTTTACTTCGCATTTTGAGACGGATTAAAGTGTTTGCGCCAGGATCCAGCGCGTTTTTCGAACTCTACGCATCGAAATTAGTCGATTTCGTCGATAAAAACACCACTGAATATTTTCACGGTTTTTGAAAAAAACCTAAGGTTAACCCTTTTGAATTTTTTGGACCCCAAAAAGTGAAAGTCTCAAATCGGATGCTTTTTCGATATTTTCTTGTATACTTTGAGCAGAAAATTCGATTGGCGCAGACAGATTCATCGTAAGTATGATATTTTAAATTTTATCTGGCTTGAAAGTAAGCAAATGCGATGCAAAGCTGAGCCTCCTTTACTTTGAATTTTGAGACGGATTAAAGTGTTTGCGCCAGGATCCAGCGCGTTTTTCGAACTCTACGCATCGAAATTAGTCGATTTCGTCGATAAAAACACCACTGAATATTTTCACGGTTGTTGAAAAAAACCTAAGGTTAACCCCTTTGAATTTTTTTGACCCCAAAAAGTGAAAGTCTCAAATCGGATGCTTTTTCGATATTTTCTTGTATACTTTGAGCAGAAAATTCGATTGGCGCAGACAGATTCATCGTAAGTATGATATTTTAAATTTTATCTGGCTTGAAAGTAAGCAAATGCGATGCAAATCTGAGCCTCCTTTATTTCGCATTTTGAGACGGATTAAAGTGTTTGCGCCAGGATCCAGCGAGTTTTTCGAACTCTACGCATCGAAATAAGTCGATTTCGTCGATAAAAACACCACTGAATATTTTCACGGTTTTTGAAAAAAACCTAAGGTTAACCCCTTTGAATTTTTTTGACCCCAAAAAGTGAAAGTCTCAAATCGGATGCTTTTTCGATATTTTCTTGTATACTTTGAGCAGAAAATTCGATTGGCGCAGACAGATTCATCGTAAGTATGATATTTTAAATTTTATCTGGCTTGAAAGTAAGCAAATGCGATGCAAAGCTGAGCCTCCTTTACTTCGCATTTTGAGACGGATTAAAGTGTTTGCGCCAGGATCCAGCGCGTTTTTCGAACTCTACGCATCGAAATTAGTCGATTTCGTCGATAAAAACACCACTGAATATTTTCACGGTTTTTGAAAAAAACCTAAGGTTAACCCCTTTGAATTTTTTTGACTCCAAAAAGTGAAAGTCTCAAATCGGATGGTTTTTCGATATTTTCTTGTATACTTTGAGCAGAAAATTCGATTGGCGCAGACAGATTCATCGTAAGTATGATATTTTAAATTTTATCTGGCTTGAAAGTAAGCAAATGCGATGCAAATCTGAGCCTCCTTTACTTCGCATTTTGAGACGGATTAAAGTGTTTGCGCCAGGATCCAGCGCGTTTTTCGAACTCTACGCATCGAAATTAGTCGATTTCGTCGATAAAAACACCACTGAATATTTTCACGGTTTTTGAAAAAAACCTAAGGTTAACCCCTTTGAATTTTTTTGACCCTAAAAAGTGAAAGTCTCAAATCGGATGCTTTTTCGATATTTTCTTGTATACTTTGAACAGAAAATTCGATTGGCGCAGACAGATTCATCGTAAGTATGATATTCTAAATTTTATCTGGCTTGAAAGTAAGCAAATGCGATGCAAATCTGAGCCTCCTTTATTTCGCAATTTGAGACGGATTAAAGTGTTTGCGCCAGGATCCAGCGAGTTTTTCGAACTCTACGCATCGAAATAAGTCGATTTCGTCGATAAAAACACCACTGAATATTTTCACGGTTTTTGAAAAAAACCTAAGGTTAACCCCTTTGAATTTTTTTGACCCCAAAAAGTGAAAGTCTCAAATCGGATGCTTTTTCGATATTTTCTTGTATACTTTGAGCAGAAAATTCGATTGGCGCAGACAGATTCATCGTAAGTATGATATTTTAAATTTTATCTGGCTTGAAAGTAAGCAAATGCGATGCAAATCAGAGCTTCCTTTACTTCGCATTTTGAGACGGATTAAAGTGTTTGCGCCAGGATCCAGCGCGTTTTTCGAACTCTACGCATCGAAATTAGTCGATTTCGTCGATAAAAACACCACTGAAGATTTTCACGGTTTTTGAAAAACACCTAAGGTTAACCCCTTTGAATTTTTTTGACCCCAAAAAGTGAAAGTCTCAAATCGGATGCTTTTTCGATATTTTCTTGTATACTTTGAGCAGAAAATTCGATTGGCGCAGACTGATTCATCTTAAGTATGATATTCTAAATTTTATCTGGCTTGAAAGTAAGCAAATGCGATGCAAATCTGAGCCTGCTTTACTTCGCATTTTGAGACGGATTAAAGTGTTTGCGCCCGGATCCAGCGCGTTTTTCGAACTCTACGCATCGAAATTAGTCGATTTCGTCGATAAAAACACCACTGAATATTTTCACGGTTTTTGAAAAAAACCTAGGGTTAACCCCTTTGAATTTTTTTGACCCCAAAAAGTGAAAGTCTCAAATCGGATGCTTTTTCGATATTTTCTTGTATACTTTGAGCAGAAAATTCGATTGGCGCAGACAGATACATCGTAAGTATGATATTATAAATTTTATCTGGCTTGAAAGTAAGCACATGCGATGCAAATCTGAGCCACCTTTACTTCGCATTTTGAGACGGATTAAAGTGTTTGCGCCAGGATCCAGCGCGTTTTTCGAACTCTACGCATCGAAATTAGTCGATTTCGTCGATAAAAACACCACTGAATATTTTCACGGTTTTTGAAAAAAACCTAAGGTTAACCCTTTTGAATTTTTTGGACCCCAAAAAGTGAAAGTCTCAAATCGGATGCTTTTTCGATATTTTCTTGTATACTTTGAGCAGAAAATTCGATTGGCGCAGACAGATTCATCGTAAGTATGATATTTTAAATTTTATCTGGCTTGAAAGTAAGCAAATGCGATGCAAATCTGAGCCTCCTTTACTTCGCATTTTGAATCGGATTAAAGTGTTTGCGCCAGGATCCAGCGCGTTTTTCGAACTCTACGCATCGAAATTAGTCGATTTCGTCGATAAAAACACCACTGAATATTTTCACGGTTTTTGAAAAAAACCTAAGGTTAACCCCTTTGAATTTTTTTGACTCCAAAAAGTGAAAGTCTCAAATCGGATGGTTTTTCGATATTTTCTTGTATACTTTGAGCAGAAAATTCGATTGGCGCAGACAGATTCATCGTAAGTATGATATTTTAAATTTTATCTGGCTTGAAAGTAAGCAAATGCGATGCAAATCTGAGCCTCCTTTACTTCGCATTTTGAGACGGATTAAAGTGTTTGCGCCAGGATCCAGCGCGTTTTTCGAACTCTACGCATCGAAATTAGTCGATTTCGTCGATAAAAACACCACTGAATATTTTCACGGTTTTTGAAAAAAACCTAAGGTTAACCCCTTTGAATTTTTTTGACCCCAAAAAGTGAAAGTCTCAAATCGGATGCTTTTTCGATATTTTCTTGTATACTTTGAGCATAAAATTCGATTGGCGCAGACAGATTCAGCGTAAGTATGATATTTTAAATTTTATCTGGCTTGAAAGTAAGCAAATGTGATCCACAGCTGAGCCTCCTTTACTTCGCATTTTGAGACGGGTTAAAGTGTTTGCGCCAGGATCCAGCGCGTTTTTCGAACTCTACGCATCGAAATTAGTCGATTTCGTCGATAAAAACACCACTGAATATTTTCACGGTTTTTGAAAAAAACCTAAGGTTAACCCCTTTGAATTTTTTTGACTCCAAAAAGTGAAAGTCTCAAATCGGATGGTTTTTCGATATTTTCTTGTATACTTTGAGCAGAAAATTCGATTGGCGCAGACAGATTCATCGTAAGTATGATATTTTAAATTTTATCTGGCTTGAAAGTAAGCAAATGCGATGCAAATCTGAGCCTCCTTTACTTCGCATTTTGAGACGGATTAAAGTGTTTGCGCCAGGATCCAGCGCGTTTTTCGAACTCTACGCATCGAAATTAGTCGATTTCGTCGATAAAAACACCACTGAATATTTTCACGGTTTTTGAAAAAAACCTAAGGTTAACCCTTTTGAATTTTTTGGACCCCAAAAAGTGAAAGTCTCAAATCGGATGCTTTTTCGATATTTTCTTGTATACTTTGAGCAGAAAATTCGATTGGCGCAGACAGATTCATCGTAAGTATGATATTTTAAATTTTATCTGGCTTGAAAGTAAGCAAATGCGATGCAAAGCTGAGCCTCCTTTACTTTGAATTTTGAGACGGATTAAAGTGTTTGCGCCAGGATCCAGCGCGTTTTTCGAACTCTACGCATCGAAATTAGTCGATTTCGTCGATAAAAACACCACTGAATATTTTCACGGTTGTTGAAAAAAACCTAAGGTTAACCCCTTTGAATTTTTTTGACCCCAAAAAGTGAAAGTCTCAAATCGGATGCTTTTTCGATATTTTCTTGTATACTTTGAGCAGAAAATTCGATTGGCGCAGACAGATTCATCGTAAGTATGATATTTTAAATTTTATCTGGCTTGAAAGTAAGCAAATGCGATGCAAATCTGAGCCTCCTTTATTTCGCATTTTGAGACGGATTAAAGTGTTTGCGCCAGGATCCAGCGAGTTTTTCGAACTCTACGCATCGAAATAAGTCGATTTCGTCGATAAAAACACCACTGAATATTTTCACGGTTTTTGAAAAAAACCTAAGGTTAACCCCTTTGAATTTTTTTGACCCCAAAAAGTGAAAGTCTCAAATCGGATGCTTTTTCGATATTTTCTTGTATACTTTGAGCAGAAAATTCGATTGGCGCAGACAGATTCATCGTAAGTATGATATTTTAAATTTTATCTGGCTTGAAAGTAAGCAAATGCGATGCAAATCTGAGCCTCCTTTACTTCGCATTTTGAGACGGATTAAAGTGTTTGCGCCAGGATCCAGCGCGTTTTTCGAACTCTACGCATCGAAATTAGTCGATTTCGTCGATAAAAACACCACTGAATATTTTCACGGTTTTTGAAAAAAACCTAAGGTTAACCCCTTTGAATTTTTTTGACTCCAAAAAGTGAAAGTCTCAAATCGGATGGTTTTTCGATATTTTCTTGTATACTTTGAGCAGAAAATTCGATTGGCGCAGACAGATTCATCGTAAGTATGATATTTTAAATTTTATCTGGCTTGAAAGTAAGCAAATGCGATGCAAATCTGAGCCTCCTTTACTTCGCATTTTGAGACGGATTAAAGTGTTTGCGCCAGGATCCAGCGCGTTTTTCGAACTCTACGCATCGAAATTAGTCGATTTCGTCGATAAAAACACCACTGAATATTTTCACGGTTTTTGAAAAAAACCTAAGGTTAACCCCTTTGAATTTTTTTGACCCTAAAAAGTGAAAGTCTCAAATCGGATGCTTTTTCGATATTTTCTTGTATACTTTGAACAGAAAATTCGATTGGCGCAGACAGATTCATCGTAAGTATGATATTCTAAATTTTATCTGGCTTGAAAGTAAGCAAATGCGATGCAAATCTGAGCCTCCTTTATTTCGCAATTTGAGACGGATTAAAGTGTTTGCGCCAGGATCCAGCGAGTTTTTCGAACTCTACGCATCGAAATAAGTCGATTTCGTCGATAAAAACACCACTGAATATTTTCACGGTTTTTGAAAAAAACCTAAGGTTAACCCCTTTGAATTTTTTTGACCCCAAAAAGTGAAAGTCTCAAATCGGATGCTTTTTCGATATTTTCTTGTATACTTTGAGCAGAAAATTCGATTGGCGCAGACAGATTCATCGTAAGTATGATATTTTAAATTTTATCTGGCTTGAAAGTAAGCAAATGCGATGCAAATCAGAGCTTCCTTTACTTCGCATTTTGAGACGGATTAAAGTGTTTGCGCCAGGATCCAGCGCGTTTTTCGAACTCTACGCATCGAAATTAGTCGATTTCGTCGATAAAAACACCACTGAAGATTTTCACGGTTTTTGAAAAACACCTAAGGTTAACCCCTTTGAATTTTTTTGACCCCAAAAAGTGAAAGTCTCAAATCGGATGCTTTTTCGATATTTTCTTGTATACTTTGAGCAGAAAATTCGATTGGCGCAGACTGATTCATCTTAAGTATGATATTCTAAATTTTATCTGGCTTGAAAGTAAGCAAATGCGATGCAAATCTGAGCCTGCTTTACTTCGCATTTTGAGACGGATTAAAGTGTTTGCGCCCGGATCCAGCGCGTTTTTCGAACTCTACGCATCGAAATTAGTCGATTTCGTCGATAAAAACACCACTGAATATTTTCACGGTTTTTGAAAAAAACCTAAGGTTAACCCCTTTGAATTTTTTTGACCCCAAAAAGTGAAAGTCTCAAATCGGATGCTTTTTCGATATTTTCTTGTATACTTTGAGCAGAAAATTCGATTGGCGCAGACAGATACATCGTAAGTATGATATTATAAATTTTATCTGGCTTGAAAGTAAGCACATGCGATGCAAATCTGAGCCACCTTTACTTCGCATTTTGAGACGGATTAAAGTGTTTGCGCCAGGATCCAGCGCGTTTTTCGAACTCTACGCATCGAAATTAGTCGATTTCGTCGATAAAAACACCACTGAATATTTTCACGGTTTTTGAAAAAAACCTAAGGTTAACCCTTTTGAATTTTTTGGACCCCAAAAAGTGAAAGTCTCAAATCGGATGCTTTTTCGATATTTTCTTGTATACTTTGAGCAGAAAATTCGATTGGCGCAGACAGATTCATCGTAAGTATGATATTTTAAATTTTATCTGGCTTGAAAGTAAGCAAATGCGATGCAAATCTGAGCCTCCTTTACTTCGCATTTTGAATCGGATTAAAGTGTTTGCGCCAGGATCCAGCGCGTTTTTCGAACTCTACGCATCGAAATTAGTCGATTTCGTCGATAAAAACACCACTGAATATTTTCACGGTTTTTGAAAAAAACCTAAGGTTAACCCCTTTGAATTTTATTGACTCCAAAAAGTGAAAGTCTCAAATCGGATGGTTTTTCGATATTTTCTTGTATACTTTGAGCAGAAAATTCGATTGGCGCAGACAGATTCATCGTAAGTATGATATTTTAAATTTTATCTGGCTTGAAAGTAAGCAAATGCGATGCAAATCTGAGCCTCCTTTACTTCGCATTTTGAGACGGATTAAAGTGTTTGCGCCAGGATCCAGCGCGTTTTTCGAACTCTACGCATCGAAATTAGTCGATTTCGTCGATAAAAACACCACTGAATATTTTCACGGTTTTTGAAAAAAACCTAAGGTTAACCCCTTTGAATTTTTTTGACCCCAAAAAGTGAAAGTCTCAAATCGGATGCTTTTTCGATATTTTCTTGTATACTTTGAGCATAAAATTCGATTGGCGCAGACAGATTCAGCGTAAGTATGATATTTTAAATTTTATCTGGCTTGAAAGTAAGCAAATGTGATCCACAGCTGAGCCTCCTTTACTTCGCATTTTGAGACGGATTAAAGTGTTTGCGCCAGGATCCAGCGCGTTTTTCGAACTCTACGCATCGAAATTAGTCGATTTCGTCGATAAAAACACCACTGAATATTTTCACGGTTGTTGAAAAAAACCTAAGGTTAACCCCTTTGAATTTTTTTGACCCCAAAAAGTGAAAGTCTCAAATCGGATGCTTTTTCGATATTTTCTTGTATACTTTGAGCAGAAAATTCGATTGGCGCAGACAGATTCATCGTAAGTATGATATTTTAAATTTTATCTGGCTTGAAAGTAAGCAAATGCGATGCAAATCTGAGCCTCCTTTATTTCGCATTTTGAGACGGATTAAAGTGTTTGCGCCAGGATCCAGCGAGTTTTTCGAACTCTACGCATCGAAATAAGTCGATTTCGTCGATAAAAACACCACTGAATATTTTCACGGTTTTTGAAAAAAACCTAAGGTTAACCCCTTTGAATTTTTTTGACCCCAAAAAGTGAAAGTCTCAAATCGGATGCTTTTTCGATATTTTCTTGTATACTTTGAGCAGAAAATTCGATTGGCGCAGACAGATTCATCGTAAGTATGATATTTTAAATTTTATCTGGCTTGAAAGTAAGCAAATGCGATGCAAAGCTGAGCCTCCTTTACTTCGCATTTTGAGACGGATTAAAGTGTTTGCGCCAGGATCCAGCGCGTTTTTCGAACTCTACGCATCGAAATTAGTCGATTTCGTCGATAAAAACACCACTGAATATTTTCACGGTTTTTGAAAAAAACCTAAGGTTAACCCCTTTGAATTTTTTTGACTCCAAAAAGTGAAAGTCTCAAATCGGATGGTTTTTCGATATTTTCTTGTATACTTTGAGCAGAAAATTCGATTGGCGCAGACAGATTCATCGTAAGTATGATATTTTAAATTTTATCTGGCTTGAAAGTAAGCAAATGCGATGCAAATCTGAGCCTCCTTTACTTCGCATTTTGAGACGGATTAAAGTGTTTGCGCCAGGATCCAGCGCGTTTTTCGAACTCTACGCATCGAAATTAGTCGATTTCGTCGATAAAAACACCACTGAATATTTTCACGGTTTTTGAAAAAAACCTAAGGTTAACCCCTTTGAATTTTTTTGACCCTAAAAAGTGAAAGTCTCAAATCGGATGCTTTTTCGATATTTTCTTGTATACTTTGAACAGAAAATTCGATTGGCGCAGACAGATTCATCGTAAGTATGATATTCTAAATTTTATCTGGCTTGAAAGTAAGCAAATGCGATGCAAATCTGAGCCTCCTTTATTTCGCAATTTGAGACGGATTAAAGTGTTTGCGCCAGGATCCAGCGAGTTTTTCGAACTCTACGCATCGAAATAAGTCGATTTCGTCGATAAAAACACCACTGAATATTTTCACGGTTTTTGAAAAAAACCTAAGGTTAACCCCTTTGAATTTTTTTGACCCCAAAAAGTGAAAGTCTCAAATCGGATGCTTTTTCGATATTTTCTTGTATACTTTGAGCAGAAAATTCGATTGGCGCAGACAGATTCATCGTAAGTATGATATTTTAAATTTTATCTGGCTTGAAAGTAAGCAAATGCGATGCAAATCAGAGCTTCCTTTACTTCGCATTTTGAGACGGATTAAAGTGTTTGCGCCAGGATCCAGCGCGTTTTTCGAACTCTACGCATCGAAATTAGTCGATTTCGTCGATAAAAACACCACTGAAGATTTTCACGGTTTTTGAAAAACACCTAAGGTTAACCCCTTTGAATTTTTTTGACCCCAAAAAGTGAAAGTCTCAAATCGGATGCTTTTTCGATATTTTCTTGTATACTTTGAGCAGAAAATTCGATTGGCGCAGACTGATTCATCTTAAGTATGATATTCTAAATTTTATCTGGCTTGAAAGTAAGCAAATGCGATGCAAATCTGAGCCTGCTTTACTTCGCATTTTGAGACGGATTAAAGTGTTTGCGCCCGGATCCAGCGCGTTTTTCGAACTCTACGCATCGAAATTAGTCGATTTCGTCGATAAAAACACCACTGAATATTTTCACGGTTTTTGAAAAAAACCTAAGGTTAACCCCTTTGAATTTTTTTGACCCCAAAAAGTGAAAGTCTCAAATCGGATGCTTTTTCGATATTTTCTTGTATACTTTGAGCAGAAAATTCGATTGGCGCAGACAGATACATCGTAAGTATGATATTATAAATTTTATCTGGCTTGAAAGTAAGCACATGCGATGCAAATCTGAGCCACCTTTACTTCGCATTTTGAGACGGATTAAAGTGTTTGCGCCAGGATCCAGCGCGTTTTTCGAACTCTACGCATCGAAATTAGTCGATTTCGTCGATAAAAACACCACTGAATATTTTCACGGTTTTTGAAAAAAACCTAAGGTTAACCCTTTTGAATTTTTTGGACCCCAAAAAGTGAAAGTCTCAAATCGGATGCTTTTTCGATATTTTCTTGTATACTTTGAGCAGAAAATTCGATTGGCGCAGACAGATTCATCGTAAGTATGATATTTTAAATTTTATCTGGCTTGAAAGTAAGCAAATGCGATGCAAATCTGAGCCTCCTTTACTTCGCATTTTGAATCGGATTAAAGTGTTTGCGCCAGGATCCAGCGCGTTTTTCGAACTCTACGCATCGAAATTAGTCGATTTCGTCGATAAAAACACCACTGAATATTTTCACGGTTTTTGAAAAAAACCTAAGGTTAACCCCTTTGAATTTTTTTGACTCCAAAAAGTGAAAGTCTCAAATCGGATGGTTTTTCGATATTTTCTTGTATACTTTGAGCAGAAAATTCGATTGGCGCAGACAGATTCATCGTAAGTATGATATTTTAAATTTTATCTGGCTTGAAAGTAAGCAAATGCGATGCAAATCTGAGCCTCCTTTACTTCGCATTTTGAGACGGATTAAAGTGTTTGCGCCAGGATCCAGCGCGTTTTTCGAACTCTACGCATCGAAATTAGTCGATTTCGTCGATAAAAACACCACTGAATATTTTCACGGTTTTTGAAAAAAACCTAAGGTTAACCCCTTTGAATTTTTTTGACCCCAAAAAGTGAAAGTCTCAAATCGGATGCTTTTTCGATATTTTCTTGTATACTTTGAGCATAAAATTCGATTGGCGCAGACAGATTCAGCGTAAGTATGATATTTTAAATTTTATCTGGCTTGAAAGTAAGCAAATGTGATCCACAGCTGAGCCTCCTTTACTTCGCATTTTGAGACGGGTTAAAGTGTTTGCGCCAGGATCCAGCGCGTTTTTCGAACTCTACGCATCGAAATTAGTCGATTTCGTCGATAAAAACACCACTGAATATTTTCACGGTTTTTGAAAAAAACCTAAGGTTAACCCCTTTGAATTTTTTTGACCCCAAAAAGTGAAAGTCTCAAATCGGATGCTTTTTCGATATTTTCTTGTATACTTTGAACAGAAAATTCGATTGGCGCTGACACATTCATCGTAAGTATGATATTCTAAATTTTATCTGGCTTGAAAGTAAGCATATGCGTTGCAAATCTGAGCCTCCTTTATTTTGCATTTTGAGACGGATTAAAGTGTTTGCGCCAGGATCCAGCGAGTTTTTCGAACTCTACGCATCGAAATAAGTCGATTTCGTCGATAAAAACACCACTGAATATTTTCACGGTTTTTGAAAAAAACCTAAGGTTAACCACTTTGAATTTTTTTGACCCCAAAAAGTGAAAGTCTCAAATCGGATGCTTTTTCGATATTTTCTTGTATACTTTGAACAGAAAATTCGATTGGCGCAGACAGATTCATCGTAAGTATGATATTTTAAATTTTATCTGGCTTGAAAGTAAGCAAATGCGATGCAAATCTGAGCCTCCTTTACTTCGCATTTTGAGACGGATTAAAGTGTTTGCGCCAGGATCCAGCGCGTTTTTCGAACTCTACGCATCGAAATTAGTCGATTTCGTCGATAAAAACACCACTGAATATTTTCACGGTTTTTGAAAAAAACCTAAGGTTAACCCCTTTGAATTTTTTTGACCCCAAAAAGTGAAAGTCTCAAATCGGATGCTTTTTCGATATTTTCTTGTATACTTTGAGCATAAAATTCGATTGGCGCAGACAGATTCAGCGTAAGTATGATATTTTAAATTTTATCTGGCTTGAAAGTAAGCAAATGCGATGCAAAGCTGAGCCTCCTTTACTTCGCATTTTGAGACGGATTAAAGTGTTTGCGCCAGGATCCAGCGCGTTTTTCGAACTCTACGCATCTAAATTAGTCGATTTCGTCGATAAAAACACCACTGAATATTTTCACGGTTTTTGAAAAAAACCTAAGGTCAACCCCTTTGAATTTTTTTGACCCCAAAAAGTGAAAGTCTCAAATCGGATGCTTTTTCGATATTTTCTTGTATACTTTGAGCAGAAAATTCGATTGGTGCAGACAGATTCATCGTAAGTATGATATTTTAAATTTTATCTGGCTTGAAAGTAAGCAAATGCGATGCAAATCTGAGCCTTCTTTACTTCGCATTTTGAGTCGGATTAAAGTGTTTGCGCCAGGATCCAGCGCGTTTTTCGAACTCTACGCATCGAAATTAGTCGATTTCGTCGATAAAAACACCACTGAATATTTTCACGGTTTTTGAAAAAAACCTAAGGTTAACCCCTTTGAATTTTTTTGACCCCAAAAAGTGAAAGTCTCAAATCGGATGCTTTTTCGATATTTTCTTGTATACTTTGAACAGAAAATTCGATTGGCGCAGACAGATTCATCGTAAGTATGATATTCTAAATTTTATCTGGTTTGAAAGTAAGCAAATGCGATGCAAATCTGAGCCTCCTTTATTTCGCATTTTGAGACGGATTAAAGTGTTTGCGCCAGGATGCAGCGAGTTTTTCGAACTCTACGCATCGAAATAAGTCGATTTCGTCGATAAAAACACCACTGAATATTTTCACGGTTTTTGAAAAAAACCTAAGGTTAACCCCTTTGAATTTTTTTGACCCCAAAAAGTGAAAGTCTCAAATCGGATGTTTTTTCGATATTTTCTTGTATACTTTGAGCAGAAAATTCGATTGGCGCAGACAGATTCATCGTAAGTATGATATTTTAAATTTTATCTGGCTTGAAAGTAAGCAAATGCGATGCAAATCTGAGCCTCCTTTACTTCGCATTTTGAGACGGATTAAAGTGTTTGCGCCAGGATCCAGCGCGTTTTTCGAACTCTACGCATCGAAATTCGTCGATTTCGTCGATAAAAACACCACTGAATATTTTCACGGTTTTTGAAAAAAACCTAAGGTTAACCCCTTTGAATTTTTTTGACCCCAAAAAGAGAAAGTCTCAAATCGGATGCTTTTTCGATATTTTCTTGTATACTTTGAGCTTAAAATTCGATTGGCGCAGACAGATTCAGCGTAAGTATGATATTTTAAATTTTATCTGGCTTGAAAGTAAGCAAATGCGATGCACAGCTGAGCCTCCTTTACTTCGCATTTTGAGACGGGTTAAAGTGTTTGCGCCAGGATCCAGCGCGTTTTTCGAACTCTACGCATCGAAATAAGTCGATTTCGTCGATAAATACACCACTGAATATTTTCACGGTTTTTGAAAAAAACCTAAGGTTAACCCCTTTGAATTTTTTTAACCCCAAAAAGTGAAAGTCTCAAATCGGATGTTTTTTCGATATTTTCTTGTATACTTTGAGCAGAAAATTCGATTGGCGCAGACAGATTCATCGTAAGTATGATATTTTAAATTTTATCTGGCTTGAAAGTAAGCAAATGCGATGCAAATCTGAGCCTCCTTTACTTCGCATTTTGAGACGGATTAAAGTGTTTGCGCCAGGATCCAGCGCGTTTTTCGAACTCTACGCATCGAAATAAGTCGATTTCGTCGATAAAAACACCACTGAATATTTTCACGGTTTTTGAAAAAAACCTAAGGTTAACCCCTTTGAATTTTTTTGACCCCAAAAAGTGAAAGTCTCAAATCGGATGCTTTTTCGATATTTTCTTGTATACTTTGAACAGAAAATTCGATTGGCGCAGACAGATTCATCGTAAGTATGATATTTTAAATTTTATCTGGCTTGAAAGTAAGCAAATGCGATGCAAATCTGAGCCTCCTTTACTTCGCATTTTGAGACGGATTAAAGTGTTTGCGCCAGGATCCAGCGCGTTTTTCGAACTCTACGCATCGAAATTAGTCGATTTCGTCGATAAAAACACCACTGAATATTTTCACGGTTTTTGAAAAAAACCTAAGGTTAACCCCTTTGAATTTTTTTGACCCCAAAAAGTGAAAGTCTCAAATCGGATGCTTTTTCGATATTTTCTTGTATACTTTGAGCATAAAATTCGATTGGCGCAGACAGATTCAGCGTAAGTATGATATTTTAAATTTTATCTGGCTTGAAAGTAAGCAAATGCGATGCAAAGCTGAGCCTCCTTTACTTCGCATTTTGAGACGGATTAAAGTGTTTGCGCCAGGATCCAGCGCGTTTTTCGAACTCTACGCATCGAAATTAGTCGATTTCGTCGATAAAAACACCACTGAATATTTTCACGGTTTTTGAAAAAAACCTAAGGTCAACCCCTTTGAATTTTTTTGACCCCAAAAAGTGAAAGTCTCAAATCGGATGCTTTTTCGATATTTTCTTGTATACTTTGAGCAGAAAATTCGATTGGTGCAGACAGATTCATCGTAAGTATGATATTTTAAATTTTATCTGGCTTGAAAGTAAGCAAATGCGATGCAAATCTGAGCCTTCTTTACTTCGCATTTTGAGTCGGATTAAAGTGTTTGCGCCAGGATCCAGCGCGTTTTTCGAACTCTACGCATCGAAATTAGTCGATTTCGTCGATAAAAACACCACTGAATATTTTCACGGTTTTTGAAAAAAACCTAAGGTTAACCCCTTTGAATTTTTTTGACCCCAAAAAGTGAAAGTCTCAAATCGGATGCTTTTTCGATATTTTCTTGTATACTTTGAACAGAAAATTCGATTGGCGCAGACAGATTCATCGTAAGTATGATATTCTAAATTTTATCTGGCTTGAAAGTAAGCAAATGCGATGCAAATCTGAGCCTCCTTTATTTCGCATTTTGAGACGGATTAAAGTGTTTGCGCCAGGATCCAGCGAGTTTTTCGAACTCTACGCATCGAAATAAGTCGATTTCGTCGATAAAAACACCACTGAATATTTTCACGGTTTTTGAAAAAAACCTAAGGTTAACCCCTTTGAATTTTTTTGACCCCAAAAAGTGAAAGTCTCAAATCGGATGTTTTTTCGATATTTTCTTGTATACTTTGAGCAGAAAATTCGATTGGCGCAGACAGATTCATCGTAAGTATGATATTTTAAATTTTATCTGGCTTGAAAGTAAGCAAATGCGATGCAAATCTGAGCCTCCTTTACTTCGCATTTTGAGACGGATTAAAGTGTTTGCGCCAGGATCCAGCGCGTTTTTCGAACTCTACGCATCGAAATTAGTCGATTTCGTCGATAAAAACACCACTGAATATTTTCACGGTTTTTGAAAAAAACCTAAGGTTAACCCCTTTGAATTTTTTTGACCCCAAAAAGAGAAAGTCTCAAATCGGATGCTTTTTCGATATTTTCTTGTATACTTTGAGCTTAAAATTCGATTGGCGCAGACAGATTCAGCGTAAGTATGATATTTTAAATTTTATCTGGCTTGAAAGTAAGCAAATGCGATGCACAGCTGAGCCTCCTTTACTTCGCATTTTGAGACGGGTTAAAGTGTTTGCGCCAGGATCCAGCGCGTTTTTCGAACTCTACGCATCGAAATAAGTCGATTTCGTCGATAAAAACACCACTGAATATTTTCACGGTTTTTGAAAAAAACCTAAGGTTAACCCCTTTGAATTTTTTTGACCCCAAAAAGTGAAAGTCTCAAATCGGATGTTTTTTCGATATTTTCTTGTATACTTTGAGCAGAAAATTCGATTGGCGCAGACAGATTCATCGTAAGTATGATATTTTAAATTTTATCTGGCTTGAAAGTAAGCAAATGCGATGCAAATCTGAGCCTCCTTTACTTCGCATTTTGAGACGGATTAAAGTGTTTGCGCCAGGATCCAGCGCGTTTTTCGAACTCTACGCATCGAAATTAGTCGATTTCGTCGATAAAAACACCACTGAATATTTTCACGGTTTTTGAAAAAAACCTAAGGTTAACCCCTTTGAATTTTTTTGACCCCAAAAAGAGAAAGTCTCAAATCGGATGCTTTTTCGATATTTTCTTGTATACTTTGAGCTTAAAATTCGATTGGCGCAGACAGATTCAGCGTAAGTATGATATTTTAAATTTTATCTGGCTTGAAAGTAAGCAAATGCGATGCACAGCTGAGCCTCCTTTACTTCGCATTTTGAGACGGGTTAAAGTGTTTGCGCCAGGATCCAGCGCGTTTTTCGAACTCTACGCATCGAAATTAGTCGATTTCGTCGATAAAAACACCACTGAATATTTTCACGGTTTTTGAAAAAAACCTAAGGTTAACCCCTTTGAATTTTTTTGACCCCAAAAAGTGAAAGTCTCAAATCGGATGCTTTTTCGATATTTTCTTGTATACTTTGAACAGAAAATTCGATTGGCGCAGACAGATTCATCGTAAGTATGATATTTTAAATTTTATCTGGCTTGAAAGTAAGCAAATGCGATGCAAATCTGAGCCTCCTTTACTTTGCATTTTGAGACGGATTAAAGTGTTTGCGCCAGGATCCAGCGCGTTTTTCGAACTCTACGCATCGAAATTAGTCGATTTCGTCGATAAAAACACCACTGAATATTTTCACGGTTTTTGAAAAAAACCTAAGGTTAACCCCTTTGAATTTTTTTTACCCAAAAAGTGAAAGTCTCAAATCGGATGCTTTTTCGATATTTTCTTGTATACTTTGAGCAGAAAATTCGATTGGCGCAGACAGATTCATCGTAAGTATGATATTTTAAATTTTATCTGGCTTGAAAGTAAGAAAATGCGATGCAAATCTGAGCCTCCTTTACTTCGCATTTTGAGACGGATTAAAGTGTTTGCGCCAGGATCCAGCGCGTTTTTCGAACTCTACGCATCGAAATTCGTCGATTTCGTCGATAAAAACACCACTGAATATTTTCACGGTTTTTGAAAAAAACCTAAGGTTAACCCCTTTGAATTTTTTTGACCCCAAAAAGAGAAAGTCTCAAATCGGATGCTTTTTCGATATTTTCTTGTATACTTTGAGCTTAAAATTCGATTGGCGCAGACAGATTCAGCGTAAGTATGATATTTTAAATTTTATCTGGCTTGAAAGTAAGCAAATGCGATGCACAGCTGAGCCTTCTTTACTTCGCATTTTGAGACGGGTTAAAGTGTTTGCGCCAGGATCCAGCGCGTTTTTCGAACTCTACGCATCGAAATAAGTCGATTTCGTCGATAAAAACACCACTGAATATTTTCACGGTTTTTGAAAAAAACCTAAGGTTAACCCCTTTGAATTTTTTTGACCCCAAAAAGTGAAAGTCTCAAATCGGATGCTTTTTCGATATTTTCTTGTATACTTTGAACAGAAAATTCGATTGGCGCAGACAGATTCATCGTAAGTATGATATTTTAAATTTTATCTGGCTTGAAAGTAAGCAAATGCGATGCAAATCTGAGCCTCCTTTACTTCGCATTTTGAGACGGATTAAAGTGTTTGCGCCAGGATCCAGCGCGTTTTTCGAACTCTACGCATCGAAATTAGTCGATTTCGTCGATAAAAACACCACTGAATATTTTCACGGTTTTTGAAAAAAACCTAAGGTTAACCCCTTTGAATTTTTTTGACCCCAAAAAGTGAAAGTCTCAAATCGGATGCTTTTTCGATATTTTCTTGTATACTTTGAGCATAAAATTCGATTGGCGCAGACAGATTCAGCGTAAGTATGATATTTTAAATTTTATCTGGCTTGAAAGTAAGCAAATGCGATGCAAAGCTGAGCCTCCTTTACTTCGCATTTTGAGACGGATTAAAGTGTTTGCGCCAGGATCCAGCGCGTTTTTCGAACTCTACGCATCGAAATTAGTCGATTTCGTCGATAAAAACACCACTGAATATTTTCACGGTTTTTGAAAAAAACCTAAGGTCAACCCCTTTGAATTTTTTTGACCCCAAAAAGTGAAAGTCTCAAATCGGATGCTTTTTCGATATTTTCTTGTATACTTTGAGCAGAAAATTCGATTGGTGCAGACAGATTCATCGTAAGTATGATATTTTAAATTTTATCTGGCTTGAAAGTAAGCAAATGCGATGCAAATCTGAGCCTTCTTTACTTCGCATTTTGAGTCGGATTAAAGTGTTTGCGCCAGGATCCAGCGCGTTTTTCGAACTCTACGCATCGAAATTAGTCGATTTCGTCGATAAAAACACCACTGAATATTTTCACGGTTTTTGAAAAAAACCTAAGGTTAACCCCTTTGAATTTTTTTGACCCCAAAAAGTGAAAGTCTCAAATCGGATGCTTTTTCGATATTTTCTTGTATACTTTGAACAGAAAATTCGATTGGCGCAGACAGATTCATCGTAAGTATGATATTCTAAATTTTATCTGGCTTGAAAGTAAGCAAATGCGATGCAAATCTGAGCCTCCTTTATTTCGCATTTTGAGACGGATTAAAGTGTTTGCGCCAGGATCCAGCAAGTTTTTCGAACTCTACGCATCGAAATAAGTCGATTTCGTCGATAAAAACACCACTGAATATTTTCACGGTTTTTGAAAAAAACCTAAGGTTAACCCCTTTGAATTTTTTTGACCCCAAAAAGTGAAAGTCTCAAATCGGATGTTTTTTCGATATTTTCTTGTATACTTTGAGCAGAAAATTCGATTGGCGCAGACAGATTCATCGTAAGTATGATATTTTAAATTTTATCTGGCTTGAAAGTAAGCAAATGCGATGCAAATCTGAGCCTCCTTTACTTCGCATTTTGAGACGGATTAAAGTGTTTGCGCCAGGATCCAGCGCGTTTTTCGAACTCTACGCATCGAAATTAGTC
Organism: Cantharis rustica; assembly: GCA_911387805.1. Lineage (NCBI taxonomy): Eukaryota > Metazoa > Arthropoda > Insecta > Coleoptera > Cantharidae > Cantharis > Cantharis rustica. The sequence goes on along the minus strand of OU426877.1, from coordinate 25,293,079 downwards.
GATTTCGTCGATAAAAACACCACTGAATATTTTCACGGTTTTTGAAAAAAACCTAAGGTTAACCCCTTTGAATTTTTTTGACCCCAAAAAGAGAAAGTCTCAAATCGGATGCTTTTTCGATATTTTCTTGTATACTTTGAGCTTAAAATTCGATTGGCGCAGACAGATTCAGCGTAAGTATGATATTTTAAATTTTATCTGGCTTGAAAGTAAGCAAATGCGATGCACAGCTGAGCCTCCTTTACTTCGCATTTTGAGACGGGTTAAAGTGTTTGCGCCAGGATCCAGCGCGTTTTTCGAACTCTACGCATCGAAATAAGTCGATTTCGTCGATAAAAACACCACTGAATATTTTCACGGTTTTTGAAAAAAACCTAAGGTTAACCCCTTTGAATTTTTTTGACCCCAAAAAGTGAAAGTCTCAAATCGGATGTTTTTTCGATATTTTCTTGTATACTTTGAGCAGAAAATTCGATTGGCGCAGACAGATTCATCGTAAGTATGATATTTTAAATTTTATCTGGCTTGAAAGTAAGCAAATGCGATGCAAATCTGAGCCTCCTTTACTTCGCATTTTGAGACGGATTAAAGTGTTTGCGCCAGGATCCAGCGCGTTTTTCGAACTCTACGCATCGAAATTAGTCGATTTCGTCGATAAAAACACCACTGAATATTTTCACGGTTTTTGAAAAAAACCTAAGGTTAACCCCTTTGAATTTTTTTGACCCCAAAAAGAGAAAGTCTCAAATCGGATGCTTTTTCGATATTTTCTTGTATACTTTGAGCTTAAAATTCGATTGGCGCAGACAGATTCAGCGTAAGTATGATATTTTAAATTTTATCTGGCTTGAAAGTAAGCAAATGCGATGCACAGCTGAGCCTCCTTTACTTCGCATTTTGAGACGGGTTAAAGTGTTTGCGCCAGGATCCAGCGCGTTTTTCGAACTCTACGCATCGAAATAAGTCGATTTCGTCGATAAAAACACCACTGAATATTTTCACGGTTTTTGAAAAAAACCTAAGGTTAACCCCTTTGAATTTTTTTGACCCCAAAAAGTGAAAGTCTCAAATCGGATGTTTTTTCGATATTTTCTTGTATACTTTGAGCAGAAAATTCGATTGGCGCAGACAGATTCATCGTAAGTATGATATTTTAAATTTTATCTGGCTTGAAAGTAAGCAAATGCGATGCAAATCTGAGCCTCCTTTACTTCGCATTTTGAGACGGATTAAAGTGTTTGCGCCAGGATCCAGCGCGTTTTTCGAACTCTACGCATCGAAATTAGTCGATTTCGTCGATAAAAACACCACTGAATATTTTCACGGTTTTTGAAAAAAACCTAAGGTTAACCCCTTTGAATTTTTTTGACCCCAAAAAGTGAAAGTCTCAAATCGGATGCTTTTTCGATATTTTCTTGTATACTTTGAACAGAAAATTCGATTGGCGCAGACAGATTCATCGTAAGTATGATATTTTAAATTTTATCTGGCTTGAAAGTAAGCAAATGCGATGCAAATCTGAGCCTCCTTTACTTTGCATTTTGAGACGGATTAAAGTGTTTGCGCCAGGATCCAGCGCGTTTTTCGAACTCTACGCATCGAAATTAGTCGATTTCGTCGATAAAAACACCACTGAATATTTTCACGGTTTTTGAAAAAAACCTAAGGTTAACCCCTTTGAATTTTTTTTACCCAAAAAGTGAAAGTCTCAAATCGGATGCTTTTTCGATATTTTCTTGTATACTTTGAGCAGAAAATTCGATTGGCGCAGACAGATTCATCGTAAGTATGATATTTTAAATTTTATCTGGCTTGAAAGTAAGAAAATGCGATGCAAATCTGAGCCTCCTTTACTTCGCATTTTGAGACGGATTAAAGTGTTTGCGCCAGGATCCAGCGCGTTTTTCGAACTCTACGCATCGAAATTAGTCGATTTCGTCGATAAAAACACCACTGAATATTTTCACGGTTTTTGAAAAAAACCTAAGGTTAACCCCTTTGAATTTTTTTGACCCCAAAAAGTGAAAGTCTCAAATCGGATGCTTTTTCGATATTTTCTTGTATACTTTGAGCAGAAAATTCGATTGGCGCAGACAGATTCATCGTAAGTATGATATTTTAAATTTTATCTGGCTTGAAAGTAAGCAAATGCGATGCAAATCTGAGCCTCCTTTACTTCGCATTTTGAGACGGATTAAAGTGTTTGCGCCAGGATCCAGCGCGTTTTTCGAACTCTACGCATCGAAATTAGTCGATTTCGTCGATAAAAACACCACTGAATATTTTCACGGTTTTTGAAAAAAACCTAAGGTTAACCCCTTTGAATTTTTTTTACCCAAAAAGTGAAAGTCTCAAATCGGATGCTTTTTCGATATTTTCTTGTATACTTTGAGCAGAAAATTCGATTGGCGCAGACAGATTCATCGTAAGTATGATATTTTAAATTTTATCTGGCTTGAAAGTAAGCAAATGCGATGCAAATCTGAGCCTCCTTTACTTCGCATTTTGAGACGGATTAAAGTGTTTGCGCCAGGATCCAGCGCAATCCAATTTACTGTTTGATATTGAATGGTAATTTGATGGCCTGCCTATGTAAATTTTAAATTTGGCTCTAAAGGAAGGTTCGTCAAAACACGGAAATGCATATCTCTCATTGGTAGATTCAAATTTGGTTGTTGCAAATTTACTGAAAAGAAAAGTGCATTAATATACAATCACAGTAATGTTAGCCAGCAGAAATAAAAATTAAAATAAAATAGCAGTATAAAGAAGACCACCCACTGTAATTCACCGTTTTCGTCAGTATAATGTGCATAATAAAATCCCTTATTTTCGTTATTTAGATCTCCATAAAACTCAGGAATGTACAAATAATATGTCTTTTCGTTTAATATTTTTGAGGAAGTAATGATGTAAAATTCTTGTTCTCTTGTACCGCTATCACCAGCATTTTCAATCTCTATAACTGAATTGTCCTTTGTTGTTAGGTATATTTTTTCTTTCGTTATATTTAAATTCTTTTGATAAAATGGTAAAAGTTATTAACATGTGATAATATTTATATTAAAATTAATTTTTACATGTTATATGAAATTGAAAAATAATTAAAATCCATAACTTACATAAAATTGTGCAAAAACTATTTAAATGAATTAGTCTGCGGCACCCTGTTATGGATTTTAATTATTTTTCAATTTCATATAACATGTAAAAATTAATTTTAATTTAAATTCTTTTGGTGTAGCGTTATATTATCGGTTGGTATTTTAATTTGGATCAAAATTTTTACATAGCCTGCGAAGGTATTATTATTAAATTGAGGAGATATCTTCAATGTGTAGTGTTCGGGAAAAACATTTTCGGTTAACTTGTAGTTTAAATTATCAGAACGTTTTCTTACAATTTGATTACGTATCATCAAACTACCATTTGATAAATTCAAAGATAGTAAGATTATTATTATTATTATTATTAACATAAACATTTTTCACGACAATCACGAAATTATTAAATTTCCAATTTTGAATTTAAAATTTGACAGTTTATATTAGCAACCGTTAATTAACCTGTTTAGGGTACTAGGTAACAGCGATAAAGCACTTTGCAATATATTTTTTTTACCACTAACATGAGAAATCACCATTATCTACCCCATTTCTCTAATGAGAAGTAAAATTTCTCACCCTAGGTAAATAACGATAACAAAAAAATACCTAGGTAAATAATAAAATATTTTTAATGAAATGAACAGAAACTCTATTATTATTAACTTAATTCTAAGCAAGAACCAAATAAACTCTGAAATTCACGACTATAGAATGATATAACAATAATTATTATAGTAGATATTATATAAAGAAAAAATTATTTAACTAAATTTAAAATTGCATTTCATTAGTTTCATTTTGTTAATTTGACAACTAAACACCTACACTACTTGATATTTCAAAATACTTAAAAAATAAGTAAGAAGCAACTAAAGCTATATTTATCAACATCTAATCAAATCAAATATAGTAATATATCAGTGTTAGTAGTAAAAAAATTCTATATATACTTCGGTTGAGAAGGCCATTATACACCTCACACATTATATCCTTCGGCGCTACGCGCCTCAGGATATAAACGTGCTCGGTAAATAATGACTCACTTCTCAACCTAAGTGTATAATATACTATTTTTTCATGTAGATTGCGATATTTTCTCCAAGCTGAGGGTTAGAACAATGAGCTAATCTCCTGCTACTCGTAGAAACTCAACGTTATCAAAATATTATAGAAATAGCTCTCCATGGCAACTAAGCATTACGTTTTCTCATATTATTTAAAACACAAAATAAAATTGTTACAAAAAATAAGACTTACGATCCCCCCCCTGACTTAATTTCGTCTTATATAATAATAATTTATTATATAATAATAATTTATTATATTGCATTATAATTTATTAACTTAATTGCCTTAATCATATCCCATCTTCAAAAATATCTCATACATCTTCAATTTACCAATCTTTATATTCTCTTTACAAAATATCAACTTCTATATGAAACGAAAACGACCATACCTTCTCAATGGTAATCGATCGAATTAATTTCAATATGGTTATATACAAAATCAGCACATGTCGACGGAAACCTACAGTAATTAAATCGCAGATTAAAAGCTAAACTTTTTAAGAACGAGTACAGCCCAGGTTTGACTTTCAATTAAAACACGTCAATATATTGTCGTGGTTCAAAATGATTTAGACCCACCCTGTACTCTTTTAAGAAAATTTGAAAATTGTAATTTTATTTGTTAAATAGAAAGAAGTGCAAGGTGGGGAACCAAGAGAAGGAGATAAAGGCTTTTTGCCAAAAATGGCGGCCGGAGCAATTTTATTTGTATTGGCTCCGAGGAATTTTGATTTTTGTGCAAAAATAGTTTAAAATTTGTAAATTTATTTTTGAATATTTGAATCTTAAGACTGAAGTGCGAAGAATTTGATAATATTTTACTGAAGATTGAAATTTTTATGGATGTTTGTAATTGGAGATATTGTTTGATGATTAAATTTGATTTGTTTTTGAGAGAGCGACGTGTGGTCGAGAAGAAACCGCATATGACTGGATAACTAAAAATTATAAATTCGAACCTCGAAAAGACAAATTTGATTTAAAATTTGCGAAACCGAATTTAGATTTTGGAAGAAATAATTTTTGTTTAAATTTGCTCGAAGTGGAATTGAAATTTTAAATTATATGCGATTGAAAATTTAAATAATAAACGAATTGGATAATAATATTTTGAAAAACGATTATATTTGAGAAACACTGGTAATTATTAAGGGACATTTTAAGCGTGATTATTTTTATCACTGCAACTTTTTTTATGAAGCCCATACAGTGGGGCAAAATTTGATTGAATTGTACCTTTTTTTATACAATGATAGTGATGGATGCTGTTGAAGTGGAGTCGCCAAAGTATACGAGCGCGAGAAGAAATACGGAGAAAATGCAGATGTGGTCAAGTGAAGTAGAGTCGATGCTCAGAGAGATTATTCAAAAACAAGTAAAAAACAAACAAAAACAAGAAAAGAAAAGAGAAAAACAAGACAGAAAAAGATAAACAGGAACTAATCAAAATAATAGAACAAAGTGCGCAGAAGTCAATACAAGAAATAAAAAAAGAATGCAAAAAAAATCAGAAGAGAAATAGGAAACAAGTGTGAAAAGATTGAAAAAAACGATAAAAAGAAACATACAAGAAAGATTCAAAAGGAGAGAAGTGGCGATTTGTCAAAACATGCAAAGCACTATGAATGCACTAAAAATAAATGCAAAGAGAGAAAATAAACGATTGATAAAAGATGACGAACAAGAAAAGAAAATAGTCAAAAAATTAAAAATTGAGGAACAAAATGAAGATAAAACAGAAAATAAAGAAAAGCAAGACTTAATTCAAAAAGATTCAAAAGATGGTTTAGAGAATAAAGATCTGGAAGAACCCAAAGATGAATCCTCTGCAATAGAAAAGAAGAAGAATGTGAAAAATGCAATAGAAAATCTAATGGAAGCAAATGAGACTGAAAATGTTTATGAAAATAAAATTGATGATGTTAAAAAAAAAGAAGATTTGGAAATTTTGTACAAATAAGGGGCGGCAGAAGAAGATGCCGGAGAGATAGACGCCTCGTACCAAGGTAATTTTATGGAAAATAAGAAGACGAAAATAATGGAATTGGAGAATTGGACGAAATAGGCTAACAATTTTTTTTTGAGAATCTGAATTTATTTGTTATGACTAGTTATTGTTGTAAATAATTTCGATTGATATTTTTTGATAAATTTTTTTTTGTAGCACGACTCAAGAGTTGTGAATTTTCGTTTTGAGCTGCGCTCATAACTCAAATCCACATAGGGGCAACTTGTCGTGGTTGAAAACGTTTTAGACCCACCCTGTACTCTTTTAAGTAAATTTGAAAATTGTAATTTGATTTGTTAAATGAAAAGGAATGCAAGATGGGAAACCAAAAGGAGGAGATAAAGGCTTTTTGCCGAAAATGGCCGCACGAGCCGGTTGTGCGAGTTTTTGGCTCTGTGAATTCTTATCAAGAATTTTGTTAGATTTGTTGATACTAGTATTATTTTACAAAAGTGAAATTTGTAAAGATTGAAATTTTGTAATTTTGGTCGGATGTGACCGTAGTTGTAGTTATTTTGAATTTTGTGAGTTTTTTTGAATATTGTTTGAATTAAAGTTGATTTTTTGGATGAGCAATTTTTGTTTGATTGAAGGTAATTTGATTTGGACTGGATGTTAATTAAAATTAGAAGTATTTGGATTTTAATAAAATTATATTTAAAAGACGACGACGTGTAGTCGCGACGTTATCACACTTGATTTGGATAAAAGAAATAAAAAGTTTGATACTGGGAAAAAGTATAAAAATTTTATAATTAAATTAAAGTTTACTTTCAGTTTTGGTCGGTGAGTGATCCACTTCGGTGCCAATGCTTTTGACTAAAATTAACTTTTTCCATCAGCGCAGATCATTTTATGCGAAATTCAAAAATAATTTGATATCCAGACTACGGAATAAAAATTGTAATTCTGGATTTCAGACAACACAAATTTCCTTCAGAACCTCGTGAAATTTATATTAAAAATTACATTTTCTCACCTTGATTAAAAATATAACCTTTCACTTGATAGTGAACTTCTTCTTTTGTTCTTTAGTCAAACTATTCTGCTCCAAAGCTTCAAAATCACAGGTTTATCAGAACTGACTTCTTCAAATTTTACTACTAATTTTTCTCTTTACCATAGTTATTCATTGAGAAAACTCCTTCCTCTTTTAGTTAACTAAACTTCCAGGTGTTTGTACTACAGTAAAAGTCTGTTTTGTTAGGAATCATAAAAAAATAGATATCAAAATGTGCAATCATGCAAAATAAAATTACTCCTAAGATGAACTTAAATCCTGTGCAAACAGATGAATATTGACAAAAATTGTGACATTTTAAGATTGAAACATTCATTTTTTTAACTGTTAAGTTATGGTAACAGTCAAGATTAAAAAAATTTAACATTACAATAAATTATTATAATCAATTTAATTATATCGTTTTAATTTAAAACAATTATAGTACAAATTACGCTTAACGACATTATTTTTTGTATATAAAAAATTATAACTATTAAACTGTAAAAAATAAAAGCAAATACATTTGGAATCGCTCGACATAAACTTCCACCAGACCGAATTTGATCAGTAAATTTTTCTCGATTATTATAAAAAAATTCAGAAATTTGTTGCAGGTGAGTTTGATTCCGAAATATACGTGACCGAGTTCGTTTAAGAAACGTCGAAAATATTAAGTCTAGTGTTCTATTCTTCCTAAGTAATTTTGTAAACTAAAATGCATTTTTACAGTTAAACAACATTGTATTATGACAAATTTTACCACTTACTTGTTCAAGTTCTGATTTTGTTGTAAAATATGATGTAATAGAATTCAGAAGCTTCAAAATCGTTGAATTTGTGAACCTATATTATAAAACAACAATGTAGGTTAAAATATAAAAAAGAATACTACTTACTTAGAATGCAAAAGATTAAAATTTTCAGCTACGTAGTTCCTTGCAACCTGTGACCCAATTAATCCTTGTTTATTAATTAAATTCAGCACTACCTTGAGAAAATACTTATTTGATTTTAGAGAAGTTTTTATCAAGCTAAAATTGAGATATAATTATAATTATTCTTACTTTATCGAGAATTCACTTACCGCTGCAATAGTGATACATTTTCGGTACATCCTAACGATTCCAAGGCATTTCTTCTGAAATCCCCATAGTCAGCAGCTTCAAACTTCCGAAATAGATAATTCCAATCGTCTTCACTTCCATGTCGCATAGCATTGCACATTATCTCATTTTCTAAATCCACGTCAAGTGATTTATTATTTTTTCTCCACTGATTAAAAGTTTTCCAAGTGTAAACTCTGCATAGAGAATAATTAAATTTGCACATCCAACTAACAACTTGATTGCGATGTAATTTATCTATTTGGGTGTCATTGGCCCTAGGGTTATTGCCCAAACGTTTATAAGAAAGTTTCAAACTTCGTATAACATAATTCTAAAATTAATCCAATCTCTTATATCATATGGAAAATTTACCCAAACCTCAACTCCAACTTACTTGAAAATATGGTTTAACATATGCACCACGAAGAATTTTTTCAATGTAAATCATATTGTGTAAAAATACATAATGGGTAATATAGTCGTCCTCTTGATGTAAATAACTGCTAATTTCTAATGGAATTGAAAAACGTAATTTATCCATTTTTGCCAAATTAAATGAATCGTCTATTATCTGGGCTCTATTTAATACGTGTATATTTCTATAATTATCTTTCAGAGCTTTTGCTATTAATTTCCAGTTTTTCAGATCGTAATTTACACGGTAATAGTCTGGAAAAATCAAAAACAATGGCATATAATAGAAAAGCATGATTAGGTTTTACATGCTTCCTGTTTATTTAATATCAACCAATCGTCAGGTTTTAAATTTTTGATGGCAATTGTTTCGTTTGATTTCAGTAGCCAATTACTGAATCGAGTGTTGTTAAAGTTAGGATTACTTTCTGAGGCATAATTTATTGGTATATACCAAGTTGTTGGTTTTGATGTGGCAACCTCGTTATAGACAAAAGGAGACTAAATTAAAAAATTTAATAGTAAATAAAAATAGATCGTAAAAATGAATTACCTGCATTAGTTTAACGATTTTTGGGCTTTTATCGTAATTTCTCTGGACATATACCAATGGGTAGCCTTTCTGAGAATCCCACTTAGTCATTATTTTACCTATGTTTAAATTTCGAGGAAGCTTTATTGTAGAGTTGTCCAAGGATTTTTGTAAATTTCGATATAAATCGACGGGTGTGCATGTTCGAAATGCTCTAACAAAAACATATTTGGTAAAATTTCTTACTTTATTAGCTAAAGCCATACCTGTCTTGGAGAAAATTCGTAAGACCACGCTTAAAAACGTTTGGAGTCAAAATAGTTTCTAGCATGTGAATAATACAAGCAGCTGTAAAAAAATTGTTTAAAATATAAACTATGTAAATTCCTATCTTATTGAAATGTTGGAAAAAAATCTATATTAAACAATTACATTTTTTGTACGCAATTTCATCATATAACGATCGAATTTCAGTTGGTGTTCCAGCATCTTGATTCATATCTCGAGTGGATTTAAAACTATCAGTTCTTAAAACACCATGTTTTTCTACCACAAGAAATTGTTCCATTTTTCTCCATTCTGGTTTAATCTATTATTTAACAAAAAATTTTTCATCATATACCGTATAAAATAAAGATACATGGAACGAACGACGATGGGTCTGTTATTTCCCGTCTAAGTTTAATTTTGATTATTAATTATTAAAAGTGATTAAATTTGAATTCGTGATTGTTTTATTTCATAATTAATTAGTGCAAATGAAGAAAATTAAAAAGTTGAAGAATAAATTAAATATTTGGTTATTTGCTGAAATAAATTCGCAGCAAATTTGTTAGACCAGCTGCAATATCACATGTGGAGCGAGCGTGCACGTAAAGCCAAAGTCCAATACCACATGAAAGGTAACAAACTTGAGCAATTTTAATTTACAATTTTAACTACAACTACAAGAGCTCATAGCTATCAAATAATAGATGTGCACCGAGCTAGAGTAATTTTAGATTAAGAAAATTTTAATTAAATCAGAATAGCTCGGGTCATCTCATTAAATGTCACCCAGACGTGGGGCTTAAAAAATTTCGAATTTCATTGCATTAATGACGCTGACAACGTTGGGCTTGAAATCACGAATTTTGAACGCACATTAGACCCTGAAATTATTAAAAATTAATTTGTAAAAAAAAAACAAAAACAAGAAAAAAAGGCAGGAGAAATTAAAATGTCAAGCATGGATAAAATGATGCAACTGTTATATAAGATGAAGAATAAATTAAATATTTGGTTATTTGCTGAAATAAATTCGCAGCAAATTTGTTAGACCAGCTGCAATATCACATGTGGAGCGAGCGTGCACGTAAAGCCAAAGTCCAATACCACATGAAAGGTAACAAACTTGAGCAATTTTAATTTACAATTTTAACTACAACTACAAGAGCTCATAGCTATCAAATAATGGATGTGCACCCAGCTAGAGTAATTTTAGATTAAGAAAATTTTAATTAAATCAGAATAGCTCGGGTCATCTCATTAAATGTCACCCAGACGTGGGGCTTAAAAAATTTCGAATTTCATTGCATTAATGACGCTGACAACGTTGGGCTTGAAATCACGAATTTTGAACGCACATTAGACCCTGAGATTATTAAAAATTAATTTGTAAAAAAAAATAAAAACAAAAACAAGAAAAAAAGGCAGGAGAAATTAAAATGTCAAGCATGGATAAAATGATGCAACTGTTATATAAGATAAAGCAAGATAAACAACAATGAAGTAAAAACATGAGTGATATAAACAAAAACATAAATGAAAGATTGGATAAAAAAGCAAGTGATACGAATAAAAACATGAATGATACAAAGAAAACCATAAATCGAATAGAACAAAAAATTGATAAAAACACGAGTGAGATAAACAAACACTATGAAAAATTAGCAAACAAAATAGAAACAATAATAGAAAATAACAAAAGAATGAGTGTAATAGATGAAAAAACAGAAAAGGAGATTAATGCGGGTAGCAAAAGAATAAAATCAGAGTCAATAATGGAAAATGGAGAAAGCACAAATGATGAAAAAGTTTTAGAAAGGAAGAATAAGGTTAAAAAATGAAATTTAATAAAGTAATGGTTAAGGAAGAAAAATTTAAAATTATTAAGTTGTTTGCTCCACAAAAATTATTGAAGATGAGGGAAATTTTAAAACGCTGCATTAAGTACGGAAATGAGATTAAGAAAATGAAAGAAAAAATTTGGATAAAATAGAAAATAACTTAAAAAAGTTTTTAGAATTTTTTAAGTATTTATGTGGTTTCTTTAAATATTATGTTTCTTTGTAGTATGTAATTATTTACTTGACAGTTAAAATTTATTATTTTAGCATTTTGTTAGATTTTATTATTTTAAAAATTTGGATATTAAAAGTTGAAAATTTAACGGTTACAACAGGAAAAACGAAACTTGAACAAAAAAACGAAAATAATGAAATTGGACAACTGAAAATTATAAAATTTGAAGAACCAAACAAAACGAAAAATTCAACATCAAAGAAAACAAGCAAAAATAAAATGAAAAAGGTAGATAAGAAAATTTCAACAGGATCAAGGAGGACAAAATTTAATGGATCGGAAAGGAGTTTGAAGATCTAGAAAAGTAGGGGGTGGACGAGAGTAATGCCGGACATGTTGATTCCAAAGAAAAAAATTATGCTGTGGAAATACCGGAGAAGGAAGCAAAAGGAAGAAAAATTCGGAAATTTTGGTATAAAATTATAATGATTTGTTTGTAAAAATTTATTGAATTTATTTATTTAACATAGAAATTTGATTTGATAATTAATTATGATTTAATTTTTATTTAATATGATGATTTGAATAACTGAACAATTCAATTTAAAATTTTTATTTAACTTGATTTTAATTTGTTAAATATTTGATGATTATTTATTCAATTGAAAATTTTGATTTGATTAATTTTATTTTTAAGAGATTAGTTGAACATTATTTTGATTTAATTGGAAAAGTTTGATTTAATTTTGAAAACATTTATTTAACGACGGAAGAGATTTTATTTTTGATTTTGATTAACTAGTGTATTATAGGAGATTTTGATTTTATTTATGTAATTATTGATCATTTTAGAAAGTATTTAAAAAATGTATTTGTCGAAGCACGACAACTTGGTAATTTTTAATTGCAAACACTTTGCGTTAACAAAAAAAAATTAAGGAGGTAAAATGTCGTGTTTCGAAACCATAAAACCATTACTTCATTTATTTTGTAAAATTATTTTAAAGTTTTAGTTTTATTATTATAAATTATTAAATTATTTATTCTGTAAAAATGCTATGTAAATAAGGTGGGGAGAACGAAAAAGAGTAGGGCTCGAAGGTTGTTGAGAACACTTAGACGGCCTTGCGGCTTGCAAGTCGATGGGTCTGTTATTTCCCGTCTAAGTTTAATTTTGATTATTAATTATTAAATTCGTGATTGTTTTATTTCATAATTAATTAGTGCAAATGAAGAAAATAAAAAAGTTGAAGAATAAATTGAATATTTGGTTATTTGTTGAAATAAATTCGCAGCAAATTTGTTAGACCAGCTGCAATACCACATGTGGAGCAAGCGCACACGTGAAGCCAAAGTCCAATACCACATGAAAGGTAACAAACTTGAGCAATTATAATTTACAATTTTAACTACAACTACAAGAGCTCATAGCTATCAAATAATAGATGTACACCCAGCTAGAGTAATTTTGGATTAAGAAAATTTTATAAATATGAATAGCTCGGGTCATTGCAATATTATAAAAAGTTATCTTCGTCCCAAGTATTCCTTGTTTACGATATCTACAATTTGCAATATCTACTTACTTTATCAATTATTCTACTTTCAAGAAATTTTGCAAATCCTTCTTTCATCCAGAGATACCTCCACCAATCTATTGCAACCAAATTTCCAAACCACTGATGCGCAAATTCATGAGCAATTATAGTATCTATATACATCTGATCTTTCGTTGTAGTTTGTGGAGTTAATAAAAGATTGCTTTCTCTAAAATTATTTTCGCAAATAATAGGATTCAAAATTATAAAACTTTATGAACAAATTTTACCTATACATCACAAGACCCCAATTTTCCGTAGCACCCGACATGTAAAAATCATTTGGAATCGCCGCTTGATCCATTTTATTCATCGAATAATTTAAGTTCAAGTAAGTTTCGAGAGTTTGAAGAATTACCATACTGGCATTCAAAGAATATATTTCGTAACCTTTATTGATAACTTCTGGCCGTGCAAGGATTTGATGGAAATTTGTATCTCGGTGTGGAGATACTTTCATTTCGGATACGATATATGCTACTAAGTATGTTGACATAGATACGGTGTCTTCAAATTCATCTTCGTATAAACCACTGTTTAATTCTCTAAAAAAATGTAAAACGCATATTAACAAATTCTTATTTTATTTATACGTAAGGGTTTATCGAGTCAAATTCTTGCTGCTTTTTCTATAGATAAAAACTTTTTTGAATTCCAAGTGTGCAATATTGAAATTTGTATTCAAATAGAAATGGAGTTGATGGACAAGAGCAGAAGACGGCAGATAGTCAACCAGAATCATAAATCAGAGACCGAGAAGCAGTAAAAAAAGTATCGAACAATATTCCATAAGAGAGGTATCCGGAAGACAGTGGATGCGGGCAGTGCAAAATAAAGAAGAGGACTATGTCCAATATTGGAACGAAGAAGTCTGAAAAAGAGAAGAAAGAGAGTTAAATTTTTTTTTTATTATGCTTTAAACTACACCCAACCCTCGTAAAATAAAAAATCAGATAAGCAAGAATTTTTTGTTCACATGGAATCGTCTAATTAGAAGGCAGTTGGTGCCATTTTTTATTTGATTGCCTTATTAATTTATTCTACTTACATTGATTTGATCAATTTGGTATTTGATATTGAAAAGTAATTCGATGGCCTAACTATATAAATCTTAAATTTGGCTCTAAAGGAAGGTTCGTCAAAGCAGGGAAATGCATATCTGGCAGACGTCGATTCAAATTTAGTCGTTGCAAAGGTACTGAAAATTACAAGTATGTTAGTACAATTTTGGAACTACAATATAGTACCATTTCTAATAAAACCAAATCAAAAAAATTAGTCAGGATAGTAAAGAGAACCCACCATAATTTTCTGTTTTCATCGGTATAGTGCGCATAATAAAATCCCCTATTCATATAATTTAAAACTCCATAAAATTCGGGAATGTGCAAATAATATGTATCTTCTGTTAAAATTTTTAGAAAACTAATGGTATAAAATTCTTGTTCTTTTGTACCGCTACCACCAGCATTTTCAATCTTGATAACTAAATCGTTCATTGTGGTCAAATGTATTTTTTCTTTCGTAATATTTAGATCCTTTTGGTGTAGCGTTATATTATAAGTTGGTTTTCTGACGTGGATTAAAATTTTTACATATCCTGTAAACGTGTTGTTATTAAATTGAGGAGATATCTTTAAAGTATAGTGTTCGGGAAAAACATTTTTGGTTAACTTGTAGTTTAAGTTATCTGAACGTTTTCCTGCAATTGAAGAACGTATGTTTGGACTGCTGTAAGATAAATCTGTAGATAGTGAAGTAATTATCAATAATAAAGTTAATATTCTTTTTAACATTTTTTAATTCTCCTTGTTAAGAAAAGGATATTTTCGTAAGAGTTAATTCTCGTAACTTTAATAGAATTTAATGAGTAAATCAGATTTCCAATTTTGACAGACTGTAATGGCAACCGTTAATTAATAAGTTTAGAATACTTGATTGATCAACTTTAGTTTCGTGATTTAAAATTATTTGCATCACTTAATATTAATATCATTGAATCAAAAATTCCCCCAAAACACAATAGAACACAACTGAGTTTATCTATTTTGCTTACGTATGTAAATTTTGACTGCATGCACACATAATCTTAAAATTAATTTATCTTTAAAAATTTACTTTCATTTTTGATCATAAACCCCATTATTTCATGCTTAGGAACTTTTGTTCAGCAGGTATATCAATGTACCACTAAAATAAATAAATAATAAAATTTATTAATCAACTTATTTTATCTTTAGTATTTAAAAATAAATTTTTAATTTTAATTTATAATTTCATTTAAATAAAATTCTTCTTCTTCTTCAGCCGTTATTCGTCCACTCCTGAACATAGGCCTCTCCTTTTCTCCCTTCAATTAAGGGTTTTTAAATGAGGTTTTGGCAGTTAAAACACCACGCTTGCCGAGCGTGTTGCCGATTTTATAGTCCATAGATCGAACTTGGACTTTAGATCACAACAGTGCAGTCGGCGCGATCAAGCATCAAATCGCGGTCTCCCGCTCCGTAGCATGTCGACTTAAGCCTTATACCACACTGTTGGTTTACTGACACTGTTGTGTTGTTGGTTAAATAAAATAGCATTATATTAATCCAGAAATAAATGTATATCTTAATCATTTATTATTATATATTTTTGTGTAAATAAAACTTTAAGTTATGAAAGTTATAAAAGAAATTTAAAAATTTACTAAAATTTTTCATTAGAAAACATAAACTAAAACAAAAACATAAACCAACTTTGAGATTCACTTCTTGATTGACGTGACAGCAATAGTAAACTTTTTTCTGATACTTTAATCACTTTCAGCTTACGTTAACGAATTAACGTTAACGTTAAGTCTATCAGGTCAAGTTCTTCCAAACCTGCAAATATAAATTTATTGCAGCAATCATAATTCAGTATAAGTTAAAAAGTTGATTTCTATAACTTTTATTGAAAAAACTATAATACATAATTACGAATTTGACATTTTTTATTAAGTTCTATAAAATAGAAGCAAATACGTTAGGAGTTACATGAGATAAATTTCCATCAGGCCGAACTTAATTAGGATAACTTCGAAAGAAGTTAGAAATTTGTTGTCTGCGTTTCTTTTGAACAGCTATACGAAATTGAGCTTGATCAAAAACCAGTTGCAATCTGAAGTTTAAACTTATATTTTTTGAAAGTAATTTTCTAAATTGAAATACATTTTTTCATTAAAAAATAAGATTAAATTTTTAGCAAAATATGAAGAATTTAGCCTTTGTAAAAGAAAATGCAACGTACAATATACGGTCAATTGATATAAAAAGTATAAAAATAATTACAACAATTACAACGATTACAACAATTATTTTAAAATAATTATTATACTGCATTGACCACAGGAAAACATCAAAATTTTGATTCTACATGGCTTAGCCTATTTTTGTTTTGTATTTTTGATAAACAATTTTTTAATTTTGAAAGAAACATTTTTGGCACGTGTTTTAAATATAATCCTGATGGACTCTACTCCGATGATGTAATTACTAGATACCCTTCCACTGGAGGATGTTATATCTGAAAATATACAATGTCTGAATTTGGTAGACATTCCCTCACCTATATATTCACAAATTAATTTGGGATTATTGCAAAATAAAACGGACTTTAAAATAAATAATAGAAAGTTGTATGACTTTTGTTCCTCAAATGAAATTTTAATTACATAATAATATATTGTCGTGTAACAACTCTAGTTAACTACTGCAGGTCGGTAAGTAAAGATGATACTCATATAATCTTTAATAAAACCTTGGAAATCCTTAGGGGTGGATAAACTAAAACAAAAAAATTTAAATTAAGCAATAGTAACAAAATTCATAAAATTCATAAAATAACTAAAAAAAACAAAAATAATTGGTAAGAATTTGAATATTTAAATTTTAAACACAAAAGTTTTGGTGTGTTGTGTCGACGACCATAGTAGAGAGTGGTCAAGTGTTTCACGCTATCGACGCTTTTCGTGAGAATTTTTAAGAACGAATTGCGGTCCACAAACGCAATCCACAGAAATCTTCCGAAGATACGAGAGAGAAAATCGACATTTGGAGCTGAAGACAGATGAAAGAAAACATTTGTAGAATTGAACTTTGCGCGAGTGTAAAATTACCATTTTCAAAAAGACATTGAAAATAATTTTTTAAATTTATAAATTGTGCACAGAACACACGCACACATAATACACAACACCTGGCAGAGATTTGTCTGCTAAACAAAATATTTTGTTGATTATTACCTTTTTTGGAAACATTTTAAAATTAAACTTAACTTTTATTTTGAAATGTTGTCGTGTTTCAAAGTGATTTGCACCCACCCGGTACATTTTGATAGAAAATTTAATTTTATGAAGTTTAAATGGTAACGGTGTAAATTGGAGAGGTGGGGGCTAATGGCAGGAAATTGGAGGCTTTTTAGCCAAATACGCCGACCGAGCTGGTCGTTGATTTTTGGCTCTGTGAAATATTTTGATTTTTCTTTTGATTTGAAGTTGTGAGTAGATTTTTGAAATTAATTTAATAAAGTGATTTTTATGCGTATGCATTATTGCGTTATTTTGAATATTTGATTTGAGTTGGAATAATATTTGGATATTTTGTTGATAATTCGCTACCGAGCGGTAGTAAGGCGATTTGGTTTGATCGATTCGAAAGAAGAGTGTTTGGAATGGTAAATTCGATTTGCATTGTAAAATTAGAAATTAAAATGAAATTTAGAATAAACCAAAAATCAACAAACACTTTTTAGAACTAAAATGTTTAAAAAGTGTTTGTGCATTTTTTGGTTTATTCTAAAAATTTGATATGATTAATATCGAGTTACACTACCTAAACCACTTATCTATTGATTAAATAAATAATAAATTGTAAACCATTAAAATATTCATTTATGTATTGTCGTGAAACAAAATATTTCGACCCGCCCTGTGCTAAATTGTAAAAATTTGTTGATTTGATTTTTAAACGTTGAAATTGGAAAAGTACAGAGTGGGGAGAAAAAGATCGAGATAGAGGCTTTTTGTGCCAACTATGGCCACAGCGGGTGCAAGATTTTGTATGCCCGCTGAATTTGATTTTTGATACGCTGAGTTTTGATATTTTTTTAAAATTGTGAGTAATTATTTTTGATTAAATAAAGTGATTTTTATGCGAATGCATTATTGCGCCTTTTTGGATGATTATTTTGATATTTGATAATTTGGATAATTTTTATGAGTGGCTACTGAACTAATATTAATTTGATTTGATTGATTTGAAAAAGAAGAAATTCAAATTATAAATTTGAATTTGCATTTAAAATTAGAAAATTAAAAATTATAATATTTGTAAGTGCGAGCGTGTGGCCAGTGACTGATAACTCGACGCTTTGGATAAGGCAAATCAAACTTTGTTCCTTTCGAATAAAATTGAGATTTTATTTTATTTTGCATTGAATTCAAACTGGATTTGATTATATAATTTTGGAAAACGATTTAATTACTAAAACAAGAAAAAATTTTTTATTTAATTATTTTATTTTTGATAACGCAAGAACCGTTCGACCCCTACAAAATTATCAATTGCTCCCGCACTCCAGGGTAACCCCGAGGTTACAAGAGACGGTAAATTTTCACTGAGAGTACACAGCAGTATATTTATTAATTGATTTAATGTAGGTGAATGGTTTTTCGCCACTACGGGAGTTCTTGGGTTCATTTAATAAAATTTTTGTTCCTAAAAAGAAACCTACACCCTAAAAATCGTATACGAACATGTCTATCACATTGATCATGTCGATTTGGATATGAAAAGAATTTCTGTAATATAAATTCCCAAATCCAAGCTCGAGTAGAAACTTAGATATAAATAGTAGCACTCTGTATCTCAGGGCAAAAAAATCTCACGTTCAAAAATATGCTGGAAAAATTCTTGCTTCAGCGCTTTTGGGATAGTCGTGGTATAATTTTTATCGTACTACCTGAAAAAGAAGAAAACCATAACTGGAGAATAATATTCGGCATTAAAAAAATGTGTACAAAAAAAATAGTGGAAGAAAGACAATGAATAACAATCAAAAGAGTTTTGTTTTTGTATCATAATACGTCAGTACACAAATAGCACATTGCTATGCATAAACTTCGTAATTTAGGGGTTGAATTATTATTGGTAAAATGCCTCTTAATCACTTGAATTAGCCCCTTCGGATTATTATCTCTTTCCTAAACTGCAAAAAGTTTGAAAAGTCTCAAATTTTCTTCCAACAAAGACGTGGTGGAAGCTGCGGAAAGCTGGTTTACAAACCAAGAAAAAATATTTGTTTAGAAGAGCTAGAGGCACTACAGAGCCGATCCAAAAAGTTTTCTGAGTTAATGAAAGACTATGAACATAATATATTAAAATGATTTTATTCAAAAAAATTACCATCCACTTATTTTACTCGGGTAGCCCTGATGTGCGAAAATCTTAAGAAAATAATTCAATCGCAAATAAATTAATATTAAATGTAAAATTTTACTACTTCTTCCAAGGTTCGAACTTGTGATTTACTTTATCCAATCGACGCCTATCTATCACGCCACACGTTGATCCTTACAAGTTTTAATTTTAAGTTTTCAATTATAAACCAAATCAAACTTCCGAAAATTCAAAATTTACCTCCAATTAAATAAAAACGCTCATCCAACTAATCAACTTTAATCAAAAAAAAAATATCAAAAACTCACAAAATTCAGAATACTTCAGCTGCGGTCACATCGGACCAAAAATCATCAAATCGCAATCTTTACAAATTTTACAGTTGCAAAATAATACTCGCATCAAAATTCATCTCAAAATATCAATCAAAAAACTCGCAAAGCAAAAACTCGCAAAACCGGCTCGTGCAGCCATCTTTGGCAAAAAGCCTTAATCTCTCCCTCTTGGGAACAAATCAAATTACAATTTACCAAATTTTCCTTAAAGAGTACAGGGTGGGTCCAAATCGTATTGAACCACGACAATATAAAATAATAACATATTTTCAATACCAATTTTTCATTGTTTCTGTAATTGGCTAAGAATATATCAGTCATCTCGTCTAAAATATTTCCTAAAATATTTTAATTACCTTCAAAATAAATTTTCTTCTGTTTTTATATAGTATTAATAATATTTCGATCGAACTTATCAAGCTCCATTAATTCGATTCCCACTATCTCTGATTCCGTACATTTTTCTCAATTAATTTAAAATAAAATTTTCTATCTCGAACTAAAGCTAGTTTTGCTGGCAAAATACACAACAATATGTTATCAAAATGTGTTGAAAATTAAATCAAGTTGTTCGAAAAATTATCTTCTTTGCATAAAAAAAAGATAGTCGTAATATCTTTTAGCCAATGTTGCGCTGTAAGCTGAAACTGATGTTTTGAAACAGGCTGTAAAATCGCACCAATAATCGCTTTCAGCTTACGTTGTTACGTTAACTAATAAATAAAATAGTTTTTTATGGTATAGGTGATAAACGTACATACTTCTTCAACCTCATCTACTTCTGGAAAACCTGCAAATTTATTGCAGCAATCATGATCCAGTCAAGATTAAAAATTAATTAATTAATTTGATTTCTAAAATTTTTATTACAAAAATTAATCATAATTATTACAAAGAACGACATTAATAATAAATTATATACTAGCTACAAAAATTATTAAGCTGTATAAAATGAAAGAAAATAGGTGAGGAATTGCTTGATGCAAATTTCCATCAGACCGAATTTGTTTAGAATCATTTGGTGGTTTATAACTTTGAAAGAATTTAGAAATTTGTCGTTTACTTTTCTGTTTCAAAGATATATCATCTCTAGCATAGTTTAAAAGCACTTCCAATCTGAAAAATGTAGTATTTCTATTTTGTGGAAGTAATTCTATAAACTGAAATACATTTTTGTATTAAAAAACAAATTTAGTTTTGATCACTTACTTCGTCAAGTTGTGCGTTAGTTGTAAAATGTGAAATAATGGAATTCAAAAGCTGCTGCATGTAATCATCGTGGAACCTAAAATATAAAATGTGAAAAAAAAGTTAAAGTAAGATA
This sequence comes from Cantharis rustica, assembly GCA_911387805.1. Classification (NCBI taxonomy): domain Eukaryota; kingdom Metazoa; phylum Arthropoda; class Insecta; order Coleoptera; family Cantharidae; genus Cantharis; species Cantharis rustica. The sequence continues at coordinate 25,271,880 of OU426877.1, read as the reverse complement.
AAAAATTTAAATTTTTCCTAAAGATGATTTTTCCTAAAAAATTTCTTTGCAAAAACATAATTTTTTTTTATTTATTCAAGCAAATGCTAATAATAAATTTTAACTGAACGCTATGCTGCAAATTGTAGGACGAACGCCGCTATTTTCAACTAACCACGTCGTTATCCTCACGATGTTTGCACTACTGGCAAAAGCAATTTTTTTATACGATATGATAATAGTTCTCTTCTCAAAAACAGTGTTATATCGGTTTGAATACTCACTTGGATAGCAAATCATTGAAATGTTCAGCTACGTAGTGCTTGGAGACATTTAAACCAACTAATCCTTGGCAACTAATCACATTCAACACATTTTTAAATTTTGTTTCATTTTGTAGATTTTGAACAGATTCTATGAAGCTACAATGAAAGTATTATATTATGTATTAAAATTTCTTCAAAATGTACTCACTGCAGTAATGTCGAAACATTTTCGCTACACATTAACGATTCAAGCAACATACTTCGGAATTCGTCGTTGCTAGAAGATTCATACATATCATTTAAATAATTCCAATCGTCTTCATTTCCATATCGTATGGCATTGCAAAATATCTCATTTTCTAAATCCACGTCGAGTGATTTATTATTTGTTCTCCACCGGTCAAAAGACTTCCAAGTTTTAGCTCTACACTGAGAATAATCAAATTCGCACATCCAACGAACAACTTCTTTGCGATGTAATTTATCAACGTGGGTGTCAGTGCCTCTGGGATTATTACCCAAACGTTGATAAGAGCGTTTCAAACTATTTATAACATAATCCTACAATTAAATTATAATGTTATATTTAACAGAAAATTTATCTAGTCTTACTTGAAACTTTTGCTCAACATTTGTACCACGAATAAATGTTCTAATATAAGGAATATATCGTAAAAATACAGAATGCATTATATAATCATCCTCTTGATATAAATAATTGCTAATTTCTAAAGGAATTGAAAAATCTATTTCTTTCCGTTTTGCTAAATTAAAAGAATCGTCTATTATCTGCGCTCTATTCAAGATATGAATGTTCCTATAATTTTCTTCAAGCACTTTTGCTATCAATTTCCAATTTTTTACATCGTAATTTACACGATAATAGTCTGGAAAAATAAAAAAACCATGGCATATAATGGAAGGGCAAAATTTAGACCTTACACGCTTCCTGTTTATTTAATATCAACCAATCGTCACGTTTTAAATTGCTAATGGTAATTGTTTCGTTTGATTTCTGTAACCAATTACTGAATCCAGTGTCGTTAAAATTGGGATTACTTCTTGAGGCATAATTTATTGGAATATACCAAGTTGCTGATTTCAATGTGGCATCCTCGCTAAAGACATAACGAGACTAAAAGTGTGAAATTTAATAGAATTAAAAGTCAATTTTACAAAATTACCAATTACTTGTGTTAATTTAACAACTTCTTGATTTTTATTGTAATTTCTCTGGACATATACCAATGGATACCCGATCTGTGAATCCCAGATGGTCATTATTTTATCAATGTTTAAATTTTGGGGAAGCTTTATTTCCGAGTTGTCCAAAGATTTTTGTAAGTTACGATATAAATCGGATGGAATGGCTGATTTAAACGCCCTGTTAAAAAATTTAATATATTTTATTTTAATTATCAGTTATCTAAAAATTTCTCGTACTTCGATTTAAATATAATAAATATAGGTATACATAATATATTGATTTAAAAAATTATTCGTTTTAATCAATGGTTAATAGAAAATTTATTTAAACCAAAAAGAACCTAAAAATTTCTGTTTATTTATATTTATCGTATAAATAAATATAATAATATAATAAATTTTTATCATATTTTTACAACGTAATTTTCTTCAAAAATTCTTAGTCAGTATTTAAAGATTTTTTATCATTTTTCTTTGTTATTTTTCTTATTTATTCAAATATTCTAAGTCCAAACCTGTTAACATTGTCTTTTTTATTGTTTTTAAATATTATTTTTCTATGTAAGTATGTATTCTTTACTTAACAGTTAAAATTCATTATTTTAACATTTTGTTTAATTTTTATTTTATTTGTTTAAAATGTTGTTCATTTTAATACACAAGATTTCTCAACTGAAAATTACATTTTATTATCATTTTAACTTTCTTATGTTTTGAAACAAAACTAGAAAATATTTATTTCAAATACTAATAATAATTATATTAAATAGTACAAAAAAATAAATCGTTTTGAATCAAAAGTATTTTTTCACGATGTAATCATTGTAAGTATCAGTGTAAGTATATTGTCGTGTTTCGAAATGCTATAAAAACATTAATTTTATTATTTTATAAAGTAATTTTAAGGTTTAAGTTTTGTTTCATTATTTATTTATAACATTGTACATATTGTATAAAATAGTTAAATTTGCTATGAAAAATAGTAGGGAGAACGAGAACTAAAAGAAAGAGTGGGAAGAAGTCGATGCAAGGAGCCTCAGGTAGACGCTTTGGCGTCGAGCGGATGACAAGCCATACCCGTAATAATGGTTTTGATTGTTAATAGCTATTTTTTTTAAATAAAATTGATTGAAAATAAATAAATTAAGTTGAGTTTTTGTTTATTTTTTTTATCATTTTGAATATTAAATCGTCCGGGGACCAATAGTCCGGTGATCAATCATCTGGGACCAATCGTTCGAAGACCAAACGTCCTAAAATCTGTAAGTATTACCAGTTAAACCATCATTATATATGGTCGTGTTTTTAAAAACGCTAAAAAACATTAATTTATTTATTTGTAAAATGTATTTTAAAGTTTTGATTTTAGTTATTAAAATTATTTATTTATAAACATACTGTAAATAGGAGTTTTAATTGTAAAGAAGGTGGGAAGCGTAAAGGTAGAGTAGGGCTTAAAGGTTGTCCAAGATTTAGGTCGTAGAGGTCAAAGAGACGCGGTTGCGTCAATAAGACCAACAGATGATCATTATTCCTGCAATGTTAAATTAAAATTAAAATGTTAATAAAAAGAGAAAATTAAGTTAATTTGAAGTGATGGTTATTTTTATTTTATTAAAGTGCAAGTAAGAAAATTAAAATTGAAAAATTTGGAGATTTATGTGAATATTTGGGTAATTGTGAAATAAATTTGCAACGAATTTGTTAGACGGGCTGACGCCAGCTTCAATACCACATGCGATTGCAAGGCCATACATAAAGTAACAAATTTAAACCTAGCAACCAATTTATTCGTAATAATTTTATTTATAAATATAAAACAAAAGTCTCATCTAAAAATTAAATAATGGATGTACACCCAAGCAGAATAATTTTTGGAATGAGCACAATATTTATACAATTTGTATAGGTAGGGTCATCTCAATATATTGTCGTGTTATATAATGATTTGACCGCCCCTGTAGTTACTTTAGATATTTACTTGAAATTTTGTAATTATTGTAATTATGTTGGCAATTGAAAAAGATAATTTATTATCTTTTTATAGAAATTTATAGATGACAGATTTAAAAAAGAGTTATTTATTAAAGAAATTCAATGAATTAAAAAATATTTTAAGGGAAGATAAAGAACAAAGAAAAAAACAAAAACAAATGCGTAAGAATAAAAAAGAACGAAAAATAGAACGACAAGAAAAACCAGAATCATTGGTAAAAAAAGAACTACTAGAAAAAGAAGAAAAAAAAATAATTATTGAAATGAGAAGATCAAAAAAAAAAAAGAAATATTTAAAAAAGAAAAGCAAGAAATTAAAATTGAAAAGATGAATGATTTAAAGAAAAGAGATTGACTTCGGAAAAGGCTGGCATAGAAAAAAGAAAAAAATCTTGGAAAATTTAGAATAGAAGGTGACAGATAAAAATGCCATAAAAATTAACGCCTAGTGCGAATATAATTCTGTGGAAGGTACGAAAAAGAAAATGAAATTATTAGCAGGATATTTGATTGAGAAAAATGATTTTTTATATATTTGACTTTAAAAAATTCTTTGATTTTGTTGAAAATTGTAAATTTTTTGATAATTTTTATTTGTACCGCGACAAGGGTTTAGTGAATTTCATAAATGAGCTTCGCTTCATTAATAAAATTCACAGGGGGTAAAAGATGTCGTGTTATGAAATTATTTGACTATCCCTGTAGTTACTTTGGATATTTGCTTGAAATTTTGTAATTAGTTTTTATTATTATTTTTTATATTGTGAACTTAGCTAATAAACCTATTATTATTGTGATTTAGATTTTGTATGACTTTGAATGAGTTTAGAAATATTTTGAATGTTGTCAATTGAAAAAGAAAGATAGAGGCTTTTTGACAATATTATTTCATAATATTTTTTATAAAAATATATTATGTAAGTTATGAATTAAATTTTATTTCAATTTCATGTATTAACATGTAAATTTTTTTTTTTAAATTTAAGTGATTTTTTGTAAAAAGTTTTTAATAAGGATTTATAGTTGGATTTATGGATTATAAAGGATATTATTTGAATGATTTTAAAAATATTATTAAAACGGAAACTATATAATGGTAATTGAATTTAAAAACAAGATTTTAGAACAAAAGAGTAAACAAGAAAAATAATGATTAGAAAATTAATTAAATGGTAAAATTTCTATTTTTAAGTTAAAAATTATAAAGGAACGACATCGCAGTTTGATAAGCCGGACAGCTGCGAATCGGTTTCGTAAAATTTTATAGAAATTAAAAATTAAAATTTAATGAATTATTTTAAATTGGATAATTTTGGAAAACTATTTTAAGAAATAATTAACAAATTTTCATCTCAATGTGTACATAAATACAATAAAACTATAGTACCTACCTATCTTGGAGGTAATTCGTAAGACCACGTCTAAAAATATTTGGAGTCATGATAGCTTCGAGCATGTGAATAATACAACTGGCTGTAAATAATAATTATCCAAAATTGTAAAAAGTTAAAGGTGTCTAAAAAATTACCTTTTTCATATGAAATGTGATCATATAAGCGTGAAATTTCACTTGGTTTTCCAGCATCTTCATTCATATGTCGATTCATATTAGAACTATCTTGTTCTAAAATATTATGTTTTTTCATCGCAATATATTGCTCCATCACTTTCCATTCCGGCTTAATCTAATAATTTAACAAAAAAGTGCTCGATGAAATGAATAAATGGTATCTATATTCTTACTATATCCAGTATTCTACTCTGAAGAAACTGAGCAAATCCTTCTTTTAACCAAAGATATCTCCACCATTTTATTGCAACCAAATTTCCAAACCACTGATGTGCAAATGCGTGAGTAATTATTAAAGCTATCTCAAATTGCTTTTTTGTTTTAATTTGAGGAGTTATTAAAAAACTACTTTCTCTAAAATTACATCAAGCAATATATTATTGAAATATAAAACATTATAAAACATCCTACTTGTATATAACAAGACCCCAATTTTCCATGCCATCGTGTGAAAAAAATTCATCTGGAATAACAGCTTGATCCATTTTATCTAACGTATAAGTTACATTCAAGTAAGTTTCGAGCGCTTGCATAATCTTGATGCTGAGTTTCAAAGAATTTTCTTCGTAACGTTTCTCGAGCATCTCTGGTCGTGCAAGAACTCGATAAAAATTGTTATCTCGGCTTGTCAATAATTTCAATTTGGATACAACAAATGCTACTACATATGTTGACATAGATACAGTGTCTTCAAATTCATCTTCGTATAATGTATTGTTTAACTCTCTTTAACAAAAATTAAAAATCTTTATTTAGAGCAGCATTGTGGTATAAGGATTAAATCGGAAGATTTTTTCAAAGAATTTTTTTTTAATTTAATTAGGACTAGAAGATTAAGTTACGTTTTTCTTTTCCTATTTATTCTACTTACATTGATTTTATCAATTTAGCATTTGATATTGAATGGTAATTTGATGGCCTGATTATGTAAATCTTAAATTTGGCTCTGAAGGAAGGTTCGTCAAAGCACGGAAATGCACATCTCGCAGTCGTAGGTTCAAAATTAGTTGTTGCAAATTTACTAAAAAGTGCAATTAAAAAGAAATAATAACCATAAAAAAGTATACCCACCATACTGTACCGTTTTTGTCAGTATAATGTGCATAATGAAATCCCCAATTAGTCTCATATAGATTTCCATAAAACTCAGGAATATGCAAATAATATGTATTTTCAAGTAATAATTTTGAGAAAGTAATAGTGTAAAATTCTTGTTCTTTCGTTCCTGTGTCACCAGCATCTTTAATGTTTATAACTAAATTATTCTCCGTAGTTAAATATATTTTTTTTTCCGTAATATTTAAATACTTTTGATGTAACGTTATATTATCGGTTGGTTTTTTGACATGGATCAAAATTTTTACATAGCCTATAAAGGTGCTGTTATTAAAATGAGGAGATATCTTTAATGTGTAATGTTCGGGGAAAACATTTTCAGTTAACTTGTAGTTTAAGTTATCGGAACGTCTTCTTGCAATTTTGTTACGGATCCTCAGACTACCATTTGATAAATTATTCAAAGATAGTGCAATTATTATCATTACGGTCAACATTCCATTCAACATGTTTCGGGAGATTTACAAAATTATTTCACAAATTTTATTTAATTCTTAGGTACATTCTATTTTATATCATTAATTAAATGTCCAATTTTGACGCTTTGTAATAGCAGCTGTTGATCAACTATTTTCAGAGTATACTTGATTGTTGATTGATTGATATTTAGTAGAACACAAAACAACAAAGTTTTATCCCAATAGCCCTTCTACAGATGCTAAAAAATTTTAAATTTGAAAACTTAATTAACATATCCCCAACAGATAGAACTACAATCCGCTCCACTTTACAAAAACTCGCAAAATCAAAGACGAAACTATTAATCGAGTTAAATTTATTAAATAACAATGTAATTAAAATACAAGCATAAAAATTTAAAAACACATTGCAAATAAATATTTTGACTGGTGGCCTTTAGAAAGCCACATTCTTTAATGGTAAACATACACATTTTCTCTTTTATACACCAATCGCTTCTTACATAAATAAGAAAACTATAAATTAAAGTGTCAATCGTAGGTACTTAATATTTTAATATCATAGTGTCAGTAGCCATATGTAATAGTAAACCAATAGTTAGATATTAGTAAATAATAGAAAAATATATAAAACTGGTCCCTTTAAAACCAATCGTAATTCAGAAACTCTCTCTGTAAATAAAAATTTAAGATTTCAAAAATATGGCAACTATATAAAATTTTACGTACATCGATACAAAAAATAAACAAAAGAAAAATAAAACAAGATTCTAAATCCAATTATAATAATTAGGTGAGAAATTTAGTGCATTACACACCTCCTTTAGCATTACATTATCGTAGAACAAAACTGGCATATTTGCAATACGTTAATATAAGGCCGCCTTTTCGCTTTTATGTAACATATAAAAATATGCACAATTTATAAATTAAAACCTAGCTAAATTGTCAGTCAATATTAGAATGGAATATATTAATTAGTATTAATATCTAAAGTCTAAAAGGTTCTTTTGTTGTCGATTTCTTAATTTGCCCCTTCATCGTGTCCGACGCTCCAGATGATCTTCTCAAAAGTTTCGAACTTGCCGTCGGTACACCTGATGGAACGGGCGTGTTAGATCCGGACGGTGTTCTTGTCCTAACAGACAGTTCGGTTAATTACACATTTGCCAAAATATACAAGCAGAGATACACAATTTTAACAAAAACTCAAAATTGTTTAATTACCTGGATGTTCTTAATATTGGGGCATTAGTAGTAGTGGTGGGCGTCTTGAATAGTTGCCTAGTTAAAAACACGCACACAAATTAATAGTTAGTCAATACAATACTAAAGATAAATTGGGCGGAGTGGAAGTGAAGTGAAGAAAAACTTGAAGATTCTACTAGAGGTAAATAAAAAAGACGGCAAACTTCACTTAAATATGTACATGCACAATAAAAAAAAGGTAGTCTTAGTTCGTTAAATAACAAGAACATGCACAATTTTAAACAGGTTCGTGTCGATAGAATGTCACCCCCATCGTGCATTTTTAATCGAATTGATACCAATTATTTTGCTTCTATTCTGGTCGTTTGTACCTAATCGCTGCAAAAATAACTGAAAAATTATTTTTTTTCTAGTTTTCTGATCGAGATAACATAGTTTTTCACCTTACGAAGCAAAAACGACAAAAATGAAAGCACAAGGGATAAATTAACAACAATTTCGGTTAAAACACACATGGGGGCCTGGTAGAACAGACCTATTGTAAACTCTAAAACAATCGTGCAAACAATGCTGAATTACCTAGAAGTAACAGGTATTCTTGATTTACTTCCCAAAGATTTTGAGCTAATTGGTAAATATAATAAAAATTAATTGTTAGTTTCACTCTCAAATCACAAACAAAATATAAGTTTTTGTTAATAAAACGAAATGAAAAACAATTACTACATGCATAAGAAATGTTAATTTACCCAGAAGAAAGAGAGACAGAGCATGAACTGGAAGTTGAAGGTGACTCCAAATCACTATCACCTACACCCGTATATACAGGGATGCGAGACCTACCCCACACCAGAAAAAGAATATAAGACACTACTTAAAGATTCGTATTTTATTTTTTTTAAATTGTGAATTTTTAATGTAGACAGTGGCGGACCCAAGGTTCCAAGGGCTCGAAAATTTATATACTATGTGTGTTTTAAAGTAAGATTGAATTTTTGGATCCGCTACTGATGTGAAGATCGAAAACGTGTGATGATATAAATGCAAGTAATGTCAATTACCTCGGAGTAGTAGCAGTTAATAATGCCGGTATGCTTGATGCTCGGGGTATGCCGGATGATCTACTAAGTTACAACATTATTAAATTAGTATGATGCTTGTGTGAGTTTGTTATATTAATGAATTTCAATCACTATAATCCATTCATTACTTCATTGCTTGCAACAATCGAACTAACTGAAATTTTGTACTTTTAACGTTAAAAAAATTTCTTACTTTCCAGCAGGACTAGTTGGAGTCATCATACCAGTGGGCGTTCTTGGTCGCGATAAAGATAAACCATTTGATGCGGTCGTCGTCTTCTTAGTTGATAAACTTGAAGGAATGCTACCTGTTCTAAACGATATTGGGGTGCGACGAGTTGGAATTCTCGATGGCGTTGAATCGTCTTTAAAAATACAAGTTAGAACATGAACAATCAAATCATGTACAAAAATATTACCTGTACTATCGAGAGATAAATTTGAACCGTGTCTTGATGGAGGTTTACTACTTGGTCGACTTCCGGTTCGTGATGCGGGTCTGGAACTGGGTCTCGAACCTCCTGGCGTGATCGAAGATCTGTAGGAAGGTTTACGAGGCGTACGGAGAGATGGTCCTTCTGTGTCCGATAGGGATTCAGGCGTACCAGCCGACAGCGACGATTTCGACGCTCTGGTAACACCTCCAGAACTCATGGGTACAGATCTTACAGATCGTTCGCGTACCTGTTACGACATAAAATAACCAGTAGGTAAAATTTCCTTTTGGAATATAATTTAAACTTATAAAATGTTGTGTAGTCTAGTATAGTACTACCGATATTTGTGATTAGGATGCACAATACAAAATTTTGGTTTAATTATAGTAAAAATTCAAAACAAACCGAAAAGCTCTAAATACATTTTATGAAACTCAAAAATTAAAAACATGGTTCAAGCATAGTTTATAGATTCTACGTTGACTTATTGAGGGTTCCGACTTGACAAGCTCCATCGCGATCGCCAGCGTATATTTATAAACCCTGCTTTTACCCAAAAACTACCTTTTCAAAATTTCAAAAGTATTGTGCATAACAAATTACACTTTAGTTAATACGGTACGGCATTTTCAAAACTACCACAAAATACGCAAGAAATCTTACCACTTACCAACCCTTACCTTATTTAACGAGACCACCGATGTTATGTGTATCTTGGTTTAAAATTTGAAATAATTTAATAATTTGAACTTTTTGAATGAACGCTTAAAGCAAAATTTGAACTTGAATTGAACATAAAACGTACAAGCAATTGAGCTCTAACTATTTGATCCAACTATTACATTACCTTATCGGCGTGATACCTACCATGGGAACTTGAGACAGGTACAATAGTCTATGATGATCTGGCATTGGACCAATCACAGCAACTGAATCAAGCAATCAAAATACATAGTACCGTAAAAATACATTCTAGTATTATTTTGGTACCGCAATCATTCAGGGATTTTTTTGTAAACGTAAGAGACAAAAATTGAAGTGATCATGGAAATGGTGTGTAACAATAATGCAAAATAAATTCGATAACTCAACCTCAAGCACATGCACAAAATAAATACCTACATACATGTATATATAAAAAGCTAAAAATGTCGTCGTTTCACAAAAATAAACTTGCGCTATGATTGTAAAGCGATCAACTGTTTACAAATAAAAACAATACAGAAAAACTCCACCACACAAAAGTGTAAATTAGAAAACAGAAAGTGTGTCATTACCCAGTGGCAAGTATTTGGATTGGCGTGTGTCATGTGCACTGTAGGGCTCGAAGTGGAACCCACATGCATTGGATAGGCGTTGCCAACTTCCCCTTTGGCTCGTAGTTGTTCAAATATAGGCATCAATTCAGCCATGTGTTCTTCAGCTAAACACGATACGCCGTCATAACAAAAAATTTAAAAAAACCAAAACACCTTAATTTGTTTAATTGTAACAAAAGACGTGAGTAAGAATGAAAACTAGAAATAAGCTTTCCTAGGTGTAAAATGAATCGTGATAACTTCTAGTGCAACAAAATTTTGAATTAAAAAAAAACCCTGACTGTTACTGTATAGTAAAAGTCAATTTATTATTATTCACCTAACAAAGTTTATAAATAACAAATAAAACATTTTACTTTATGTTACAATTATAATAATTTAAAGAAGGAAGTAAAGAATAAAGCAATGCTTAAAACACACTGCTCTCCTGAGTTTTACCCTCGACTCGACCAAAACAACACAAACAGTAACAATTACGTAAACTAATAAAACATATACTATACCTGAAAACTAAAATTGAAAACACCACAAAGCTATTAAAACCAAAATAAATACATGCTAAACTTACGTGAGATTTTCGTGCACCCCCTAAAGTAGTGATTTACATCAAGTTTCTCCCTTTTGTAATACTTAAAACTAAATTTCAAGTTTGGTAGTTTTTCTTTGTACAAAGACACATTTACTAATAGCACTTAAATTTATTACAACTAAAACAGTAAACAAGCTAAAGTTACTTTAGCTGGCCTATTGGTTTAGTTATTTATTTATTCTTTCTAAACGTTAAATTTTATAGGAAAAACTGACGAAAGACTATTTTAGTTCATAAATTACAACCAGCATTTTTTTAATATTAAAATAATACCACCCCGTTATATTCCAATATAATAAAATGCATGATTTGCAGGCAGTATATAATTCCCATCGAGCATTACATTATGTATATTCTCAAAAAATTAACACAGTGCAATTAAATATTTAATGTTCAAGCAATATAATTCCAAAAGATGCATTATAGTCTAAGTAATAATTTTAACCCATTTTTAAAAACAACTTAGGAAGTTCAGTATTAGGGGTTGTAGGGCAGTTAGGTTGGTGGTTCAGGTCTTACAAATTCCTGGCTGATCTGTAGTTGCAAAGAAAATTCATAAAACAAAGTTTAAAAACTTTTAAATGAGATAAGAAGGCAAAAAAACCATAAAAGGCAGACGGGAATCGCTTACACTGATCCGAGTCTAGAAAACGGGTAAACCTTCTAGTAGGCTTAAATTGCATTTAAAAATAATTATTACACAAATTAAATTTCAAAAAATGGTTTCTTTTATATTCGATTAACCCTTAGCTTCACTACGAGTCACCCGGGCGACTATTTCGTATTCACAGCAATATTTTTACATATCAGACATAACGTAAGTGTCTACACGTCTAGGACATCTTATATTTATGTATTATAAAGCGTTTTGTGTAGATTAATTAATTTTTTTATTAAAAGAAAATATATTATTGATCAATAAAAATTTGTCAATAAGTCACCTGGGTTACTCGTCATGAACAACGCAATAAAATTTTATCCGTGTAGCTAACGGTTAAACAGTAAGTACTCAAGTGTTTCGGAGAGCGAGAGAAAAATATTTTGCAAAGTTCCTTTTTTTTTTCTAGTAATTCCGATTCAAATTTATTTTCCTGTCAGTTGGTAAGTCAGTGTGCACCACCATGATGTCACATGGAAGATTTCTCCTTTATAACATCACGACTCTGCATAGCCCCGATTTACCATTTGTTGGAAAATACTTCTAAACTGTTCGTCTTAAATATCTTATTTTTTAACTCACTTTTGTGAAACCGGGCATAAGTTAGTATTAACAGACAATTTTGATGTTGGATAATATTACCTAAATAGGATAAATAAGTAAAATAAGATAACAAACAACATGCACTACTTATCAATAAATAATAGTAGCAATGAAGAAAGAAGTTTAGAAATTTATCAGAAACAAGAAGAATTACAGTCACAACCAAAGCGCAATTTTTGGAGATTTTTAATCGTTGCTCGTGTCCGTCTATCCATTCGTATAATTAAAATTCTTAATAATTTACCTAAAGTATTACTGCAATATTTATTTAAATAATTCATTTAAAACCAAAAATGTTCAAGAATTGGCGTAATTGTTCACTAAACCAAAAGGAATTTACTGAATTTGGAGAGATTTTCATTACAACTACCCTAGCGGTTGGGTAGGCGAACGTTCCTGAAATAAAATGGTCAAAATAAAGTTATTTTTTTGCTCGACAAGCGAGCAGGATACCACAGCAATAGAAACCACAAACACATTAACATTTTATAAAAAATGCAAAGGTAAAGAAAGAAATAATGTATAATAACAATTTGAAAGTAATTTTATTTTTTATGTGTGATAAGAGGCTGCCGTCACGTTTTAATCGCTAGCGGTTGCAAATGACTAAATATTTTTATGGTAGGTCGAGGACCGAACTGAGCTAGAGATCAGATCGGGGCAGCTGGAGATCCCCCATAAAGGCTATTGAATTATAATATAATATTTTATTCGAATAATATCAGTAAATTATTAAATGTGAGGGAGGACAATATTTTATTAAATACTCCTACTTAAAATAAAGCATGCATAGATTAAAAAGCGTGAAAAGGAAACAATACCGCAGCATTAATATAAATACAACAAGTTGGTCAGTGCTGTAAGTGGGGTGAGCTACCACCAGTGGCCTACCGTGAGTCCGCCACTTTGGGGCTTAAAATCGAGGAAATGAATTTAAGCAATTACCTACAATAAAAGTATATGTACAGTTGAAAAATTAAAAGTGCTTAAGTGAAAATAGGTATTATAAATAATACTGATCGTAAGAGGTAACCTGTAGGTTTAGGAAAAATAAGCCAATTTTACAAATTTTTAACACTTTGTGAAATATATTTTATCAGTATTTTTCTAATTCTGGAGAAAATCACAAAAAATACTGCAAAGTTATTGCACCAGATTATAAATAAATCATTTAAAAAACATACAGAGTACAACCAAGAGTACGATAAAATTTTATCTTCTGGAAAAGGAGTTACAGGTAAAAAAGGTTCGAGAACCTCTATGAGCTGAATGCTCATTTGTTTTCGATTCTATCCCCATCCATAGAATCTATCGATGAAATGTTGGGTAGATTTATATTTACTTTTTCCAAGGATAAAAAAAGAATCTGCCTGCCGCTGACGCGCATAAACTGATTAACGAATTTCTTCAAAACAATAATATCATCAAATATGATCGAATCTCGTTAATTCATTCATACGCAATAATGGCAAGCATATAATAGGAAAATTCCCTAGACTAAACTGAGTAGTTAAACACCTGAGCAGAGAAATAAAACAACAAACTCTCTATTACAAAACTTTCCGAAATAATGTAAAGTCTAAAATATTTGAATTAACTATAGGACTCGAAAATAAGTTCAATTTTCTTCTGGAATCTTAATTTGTTCAAAAATATGTAAATAGCATTAAGGGGTTAGACTACAATAAAATTTAAAAAAATCCTAACGCAGTTTTAGAAACGAAGAAAGGTTCACTGTATGGAGCCGGAATCGCAAAATATCGGTAAGACATTAATTTGTAATTATTTTAGCGAAAAACTGCTGGACAAACTTTAAATGCGTTTATTTTAAAATTACAATTTTATAACGGAAACTGTTTCGGCTTACACAATATTTTTTTAAAATTTGTTTCATAAAAAAAAATACTGCAAATTTTCGTCCCAAAAATCCAATATTATTTTTTTAACAAAAACGAAAAAAACAAAATCCTGCGTATAGCTGGTACCTTAGAATTACTGAAAAAAGAATTTTTTTCAGAATCAGTCCAACGAAATATATTAATATATTATCCAAAAATGAATAAAATTCCTAATTTGACACTATTTTAAGACGGATCACTGTAGTCTCCTTAAAATATTTTTGTAAAATCAAGTTTTCAAAATTTGACGTAAACGATAACTTAATTTTTGAGAATATAAATAATGAATCCGTTAAGCAAACCGTCGTATAAATAAAATTAAAATAGTTTTTCATACAGCACAAGTTTATAATGATGTGCATAATACCTTGGTGATGGGTCCAGTATTAGGAGTGCGTAGTGAATTAGCAGAAGAGCCCGAGCCAGGTGTAGAGGCTGATGTTTTAGGCTTGAATGCGGTCATTGATTGAGACACTCCGTCAGCTAGGATGAACTGTTCACGCAGCTCTATGTTCGTGCGACCTTTGGCTGCGTGCGCATGGTAGAGGTACAAGGAACGAAAGTAAGGTACCAAATACAAAAATTGAAGGAAAAGAAAAAAAGAAAAAAAAATTATAAAAAAATACGAAACAGTGTGATTTTTTTGATTTATGATAAAATAAAAATTTAAAAATCAAAATAAAAATTGTTTCAGGAATTTGGATTGAGGATTTCAAGTTAAATAAAAATCCATAATCAAAATATGCAACAAGTAAAGCAGCTCTTTGCTTAAAAGCACCGTCCAGTTCTATATTACGTAATTCGTGTTTTATGTTTTTTTATTTCCAGAATAGTAATAG
Organism: Cantharis rustica; assembly: GCA_911387805.1. NCBI lineage: Eukaryota > Metazoa > Arthropoda > Insecta > Coleoptera > Cantharidae > Cantharis > Cantharis rustica. The sequence goes on along the minus strand of OU426877.1, from coordinate 25,256,695 downwards.
TAACAGGTGTTGTAAAACAAAACGAAATATCTTTTTTGTAGATCATAAAATTATTTATAAGAAAATTCCCGGTAGCATATTATTATGTCTAAAATAAACGTGCGCCAGTAATTATGTAATATTTAACACTTACCGATAAGTTTAGTTATGTTATTCCAAAATAATCGTAGTAACATAAAACATTTGTTACTTTAGCACTGGACAACGCTGTTAAGAATTTTGTGAAAGCAACTTGTGCATCACAAAATCATAATAAGCAGGTTACAATGTAACATTTTGTAGCATTACGAAATGTTTCATCAAATATGTGAGTACAAAAATTAAAAAAAAAAAACTAAAATTATGACCGTGTATTATTTGTAAAGTGTAAAAACCCATGCATAAATACAAAGCACAAACACACAAAATCAACAAGTTATAAGAAGTAACGGGTTACTTAATATAAAAAGTTGTAGAATAAACAGATACAATCTTACCAAGAAAGCACCAAGGCTCGTGTTGCTCGGGCTTGTGGGGATCAGGTATAGGCAATACCAATGTGACTTTTTTATTTAAAAAAGGTAAACACAGAAACACAGTGAAAGCATGTGTGATGAATGTTAAAAACATGAACGTGATAATACATGTAGTTGCAAAACATATACAGCAGATAATTAAATAAAAATTGTTAAAAATTAAGGATTAGTGGCCAGGTAAAAAAAAAGAAGAAAAATTCATTAGTACGTTGCAACTACAAGCAAATTCAAACAATTTTTAGCATAAAAATTATTTGAGATTATTAAACCATTATTATTATTATTATTATTAAATAAAAAATTATGACCATTTTAATATGATAATTACAGATGATGTCGATATCAAAGCACAAGCTTATGCTTAATATGGTTTCTCAGGAGAGACAGTTAATTATATTAAATTGTTATTATTTTATTATTATTATTATTATTATGATTGATTAATACATTATTGGAATTTTTGTAAATAAGCTATTTTAGCACATCTGACGCAAGCTCAGAATTTTAGTTTCACTCAACAAATATTATAGATTTGCATACAGTTAAATCATATTATTTACTTCCCCCATTTTTACTGTATAATGTTTGATTGTTGAAAATTGTATACATTTTTTTGAAAATTATTTTTGATAAGTTTATTTATAAAACTGTGTTTGAAATAAAAGAAAAAGCACTTACCTCGACAAGGATCATTTTTAAGTAAGAATTCGTCGAGAGCTACCCATCCTCCACCTACACGTACCATGACGGTACTACGAAGGATACGCACCAAACGTAACTTTTGACTGTCGCCAAACTACAACAAATGCGATTGCTCGTTATATTTTCATCAAAATTGTAGAATCACTCGAAACTCACCCTGTATTTACCCTCACCAACTTGGAACACCTTGAACTTCAAACGACAGGTACATAACATGACGAGCCGTTTCACTTCATCGTGAATCTTTTGAGCATCCACATCTTGAGGCACTTCTTTCCAATCGGGCCGTAATGCAGCTATAAATTCTTTCCAATCTATCAGACCACAATTATTTCGATCAAACATATCTGCCACAGCTTTCATTTCCAACCGAGATGTGTCAAACTCTGCAACAGCAAATTTCATAAACTGAAGTGGATACAACCTAAAGAAACTTACTAGTTTTGATAATTCCGTCAATAAATTCATCTCTAGGTATCAAACCATTGTTGTCTTTGTCCATTTTTCTAAACAAGTCCGTCAATCTCGATTTCTTGTGATTCATGAATTTCAAGAACTAAAATATTTTCAAATAAAAAAATGCTATTTAAAAAGACGTAAGAAGACAAACCCTTCTTCTCCAATCATCCCACGAGAAGTTATCTGCACGTTCCTTTTCTTTCAAGTAGGCCAAATGATCGTAAAGTAATCGTTGTCTTTCCCATTCGAGCATCCATACATTTCTCCATTTATCCCACAAATATTTAACACGAGGTGATTTGAATTCTGGTTCCGCACTGTGAAAATAAAAACTGTTTAGGTATATAAAATAAAGATAAAGGAATAAAATTGTTGTAACGTTCCGTCACCGTTTTAGCTAGCACTTTAGAGTATGTACAACAAAAAACATTAATTACAAGAAATATCTACAAAATATACGTTATATACCTTCCAGGAGGTGTGAAACGAGGTCCAATGTGGGGAATGTTTGGATCTGGGCTGAGTTCACGACCAGGACTGGCACGACTGTAGCAAATTAAAACAAAACATGCAAAACATATAATACCAACTTTAATTAAAATTCCTACCATACTACAAAATTAAATAACACTTAAATCAGAGTCACCATATTGATATTGACTTAAATAATAAGAGTGAAACAAAAGCAAGCAGTGTCTTATTTTTGATTTTACAGATTTTGCAAAAATTTGTTATTAGGAAATTGTGGATGCAGTACAAACAGCTGAGAGCATATAAAGAAAAACGGATAATATGGTAACCCTAATTTAAAAGCTTATAAGCCTAAAAGTAACTTAAGCGAAAATAACACTGACCTTCCTTTACGATTTGATAACAAGTCACGTGATCCTTTGAAGCTAAAATCAATCACAAAACAAATATACAATTAATCACATTGCAAGCATGCGTTTAGCTAAGAAAATAGTAAGACAAACAAAAGCAATTCGTACCTCTGCTTACGACCTAGTGAGCCATAACCTTCGGGTGATGTTTCACGAATATCATGCTGTGAGCCTCGTCTGATGGTGACAAGCAAACACATAAACAGATAACATGCATTGGTGAAAGCGTCAAACTAATTATATTCAATAATTTTACAGCTAAATAAATTTTTAAATGTGCAATTTCCACGCATTATAAAATAATACGTTTCCGTAAATTACCTAAGTCAAATTTTGAATAGTAAAAAATGTGTTTATTAAAGCCCATGATAGTACAGCAAATAGGTGCAACATTTAGAAGAACTGTGATATTTATGATAGAAACATGAAACATGAACATAGCCGTAAATGGCTCAAATTTACTAAATTTAACAGTTCTACCATCAAATGTACAATTATTAATCCATCTGCTGTACTACGAAAATTTGTGCCAAAATGAAGTGAACTTTGCATAATATTGTCATGCTAAAACAATATAGTATGTAAACGAGACAAAGACAACAATATCCAAATTAAGTGACAAAAACGTGCACATTTTCCTACACCTATATAATTCCGATAATACAAGAAAAAATTCAAAATACTTACATTGGAGTTTTATTCTTAGACATTTTGCGTGGATCTTTAATACCGGTGGGCTGTTTAATTTGTTTAGCTTTACAGATTCTATCGACTTCGAATTGCCTCTTCTGAGTATTTTCCATGAATTCTTTATGATCAGCGATTAATTCCTCGGTGCTTGGTATATCCATGGGCAACTCCTCTTGTTTGAGAGAAATAAGAGTATTTTCGAGACCTTGCAACCACGCTAAAAGTTCTTCCAAAGATTCGTCTAAATCTTTCAGCGATTGCATGTGAGTCGATAATTTTTGGTAACGTTGTTGTGCCCATTGAGAAACTTCTTCCCATCGTGATTGGATAATCGTAATCCAGTGTTTGATAACGTTAACAGCGTCTGGATGAGCTTTCACAAGAACGCCTTGTGCCAAACTTAAGGTGTTGTCCTTTTCCACTTCTTTATCTCGAAGTTCTCGCCTTATTTTCTCCAGAACTTCTAACTGCGCATAAGCGGTAGCCTCGTCTTCGGGGGTGTTACCAGCAAATCGTAGTTTCATTTCGGCGTCCGATAACCAATCCAATAGCATGTGAACAGCTTTGTGAAGTCTTTCGGCTTCTCGAAGAGCTTCTTCCAAGTGACTAGTTTTACGATGAGTGAGCTGGGAAACGGTTTCCCATAGACTGTTTAATTCATTTAATTGTGATCTTATAGCGGTGGCATCTATTTTGCTAGCTTTAAGTTCCAGTTCATGTCCGGTTCGCATGACAGTTTCCATTTGAACGTTGCGTGCTTCTAGATCTTGTTCGAAGCGACGATGTTGATCGATAAGATGGTTAACTGTATCGATATCACCATATAAAGGACCATCGGATGATAACTCCTTTTCGACTTTCTTAAGCCACAATAAGAGAGCTGCAATTGCTTCCTTAAACTGACCAGAATATAGCAAAGCTTCTTCCAACTTCCTCTGCCTGTCTACGCTCTTATTGCACACAGAAGTCCACTTATTTTTCAACTCGATCAACATTTGTTTCAAAATTGTTTCGTCATTTTTAGGTGCTTTATCTTTCAGATGTTTACCCATCTTCATGGTGTTATCATAGGTGACCTGTTTCGCAGAGAGTGCACGCTGGAATTCTTGATGTTTGGCTAAACGTTGTTTAATTTTATCTGGATCATTGGTTACAGAATCGGAAACTAATTCATCGAGAGATGTCTCCGTCTCGCTGAGCCAATCCATCAATCCGGACCATATATCGTAGAATTCCTTTGCTTCTTTGTAACCAAGATCCAAAGCTCTCGTACGTTCCGCCGATTTGGACGCCACGCGTTCCCAACGATGTTGCACACTGATCAAGAGATTTTTAATCAAAATGACATCTTGCTTTTGACTGAAATACTTTAGGTGGGTTCCCTTTTTGTCCAAATTTAACATGGTTTCGCGGTGTGCGCTCACGTCTTTCTGGAAACCTTTGTGATTTTCAATTTGTTCTTGCACGATTTCTAAAACGCGCGAAACGGGTTTAAGATTCGAAAGTACTTTTTCAGCATTCGTTAACCAATCGACAAACGCCTGCAAGGCTTCGTGGAATTCTGTAGCCTCTTTAAGCGCAATTTCTAGTTTTATTTTCTTGTCATTTGCACGAGATGTAACGGAATCCCATCTTTGTTTCAGGGTACGCAAGTTATGCTGTAAGTTGGATGCTGCATTGGAACCTAGTAAAAAATTATAATTTTTATAATAACTAATAATCGATTAATTCGTGGTATGCATCTTAAACCTAAAACTTACCTTTTCGTAAGTAATCGTTGCCTTGAGCCAACACAGTTTCAATTTTCGGTCTGGTATCTTCGATTTCGTTGTAAATTTCCATAAATCGTTCCAGCTGTTCGCTTGCCGTTTCGGGAAGACCACCAACAGGCTTACTAGCTGCAATAATGCCATCCACATCGCCTAACCAACACAATAAATCTTGAATTTCAGCGTTAAATTGTTGTGCTTCGCGGAGAGCATCTTCCAATTCTCGTTGCCTGTCGGCCGCCTTTTGCATTAGAGAACGCCATGCCGTATTCAAAGTGTTCAATTTTTCTTGCGTGATGGACGCTTCATCTGTTCCTTTACCACTTTCAATAATTTGTCTTCCTGCATCGTTCAATGTATCAACGCTCGTTTGATGCGCATGAATATCGTTGACGAGAACTTTAAGTTTGGCTAACTCGATTTCCAATATTTGAGGATCACCAGCAACCGGTTTGAGTTCATCCAAAGTTATATCAGTTTTGCTAATCCAAACTAATAATTCGTTGAGGGCATGTTGGAATTGTCCAAGTCTTAGAAGAGCATTTTCTAATTGACGTTGGCGTTCGACGACACCTCGCAATAATTCGTCCCAACGTTTGTTCACCACCGAAAGTGGTTCCTTAATAGCAGCAGCTTGATCGGCAGATGTGCGTTCCGTCAATTCTTGGGCTTGCCTATAATATTTTAACATTATTATTGCGTTCGGAACTTATATGAAAAAAAGCAAAAAAAAAAAAAAAATAACAGCAACAGCACATGTAAAGCAGGTAAAAAAATGTGCCTCTTTCAAAAACTCAAATCTGGATTATCCATTCAAGCAAGTTAAAAAGCTTGTTTTTCAGAAGAAAAAAATCAGCAAAATGTCAAAAACAGCCATCATGCTCCAAAAATTGAAGAAAACCGTCCGTATTTTTAAATAAAACACAAATAATTCAATGGGGGCGTTCAACGTGGCACGTAAGCCATTGTACGGACATTATGGAAAAACCATACTTACTATTATTTTAACTTTCGTTTGCTTTCCGCATAGCTCTTCTACTTTTGTTATTATTATTTTTACCAAAAAAGAAATTTGTGGATTTGAATTTCGTTTAGTGAACTTTTCATATTCTTTGTACATTGAACGCCCCTAATGTGAAAATTAAAGCTAGCAACGGAAATGGTTAGAAAGTTTCGGTGCGATCAAACAATTACCATTGCTAACTGGAATGACATAAAAACTCAATTGTTTCCATGTTCGTAACACCATAAAAAAGCAATGAAATTATAATAAGCAAGCGAAACACAATAATTTATTAAACACAAAGAGCGGCAATTGCAAATATGCTCATTATTAAATGTCTTGCCTGATAAGACTCCTGTGGATCGGACGACATATGAAGAAAGAAAAAAGAAATTATGTTAGTAAATATGTTGAACAATGAAGTACATCAATTTACTTTAACTAAAATAATGTAACCATTAAAATATGTTTGAAATAACTGACCTGTTCAGTGCTTCAACTTTAACCATATGTGGATCAACTTCCGATTTAAACTTCTTTAATTGTTCGATTTGACGTTTGACTGCATCGATATCTGTACCAAGTGGGCCCATTCGTGCAAATTTAGTTTCAGCTTCATCCAAAAATTCGAGAAGGTTCTAAAGATACCAAGCGTTACTTACACTTTTAAATAAAACAAAAACAATTTTACCTGTAAGGTTTCGTGGAATTCCATTGCCTTTTCCATGGCATCAATCAAATTCTCTTCTCGTTTTGCGTATAAGGCCGTGATGTTATCCCAAGCGTTGTCCAAGTCCTCGATATGCTTTTTAACTTCTGGTTTATCCGGCTCTCCACACAAGTGCATAAGTTCTTGGCCGGAAGCTCTAACTTGGTCGACTTCGGGCTTGGTTTGATCGATTTCATTCCTAATTTCTTGTAACGCAACTTGCTGTTGTTGAATTGTTCTTGGTTCGACCGCTGGAGGTTCTTGACTATTAAGAGAATCTTCGAGATCTCTTAAGGTGGCCATTATAGAATGCAACTCCTTCCAGAATTTTTGTGCAATTCCCAAAGTATCGTGAAGCGATCGACCACGATCACTTGTCGCCTTTTGCACTTCATCCCACAAGTTTTTGAGTTTTTCCAGTTTACGTTTGACGTCTTTAACAGCAGGATCGGAGCGATTACCAGCCTTGTTGATGACATCGTCGGCAGCACGTTTCACGGCGGCGTATGCTTCTTTACGCTTGTCTAAATCGCCCGCCATAGCAGTGTTTTCGTCAATTTGATCGTGTATTTTGGGTGGATGCGCAGAAATGGGTTCTTGGTTATGAACTTGATCGGCGGTATTTGATAGCGCGCGCAACATACCTTCCAGTTTATCGGCAAATTTGGAACTCTCTTGTAGAGCTTTCTCGAGCGCTTGTTGACGTTCTCTCAATTCTAGTCTTAACGAGTTGTACCTTTCGTTGCAAGTTTCCAAAATCTCTTGTACTTTAGAGCTATCATCATCGTTGCACAATTTGATTAAAGCTTCTCCCGTTTTGTTAAGTTTATCAATCAACGGCTTGTGTTCATTAATAGACTGAACAAATACTTCGTTACGATCTTGCTGTTGCGCAATGAGATCTGGACGTAATGCTGGCATGGCTAGCATGGAAATTTGTTCTTCCATATCACATAACCAATTGGAAAGAACAGCGTGGGTGTCGTGGAAATGCTCTGCTAATGGTAAAGCTTGCTCAAGTATTCCTAAACGATCGGAACTGAGAGTGGATACCGCATCCATAATTTCGCGAAGGTCCTCCATCTTCTCTCTAATGATCGAAGTATCTTCACTGGGTGGTGTTTCACGAAGAACTTTTCTAGAAGTAGCCAACACGTCGCGAACTCTTCCTTTCTGACTAGAAATATCATCGTTGAGAGCTTTGTGCTCTTTAAGTTGGACACGAATTAGGTCAGGTTCAGCAGACGGTTTTTCGGCATCTCGAATTTGATTTTCAACTTCGCGGAACCACTCTAATAGTTCGTCAATATCGCCGGTAACTTCGAGAGCGCGTTGTTTGCCCATGTGGATACGTTCTGCACGACGTTGAATTTGTTCTGCAATCGAATCAAATCGTCGATTGTCTCTGGTTACGATGGCTTCAATCGTTGCGCTACCTTCGCCAGGACTTGATTGACACAGCTGAGGTCCCAACAAGTTTATGGCTTCCAATACCGGTCTTTGTTCTTGTAGATCCAATTCTAGACGCGCAATATCGTGTTCACTTGGTTCGGCAGATTGTAGAATAATTTCAGCGTTTTGCATCCAATCCATTAATCGGGTATGATTATTGTGGAATTGTTGAACCAACGGTAAAAGATCTTGTGCGTTCTTAAGAAGATCCGCACCACGAGATGTAAGTTCGTTATACCGTCTTTGTAAGGAATCCAATTTATCTTTCAATTGCAAGGCCTCGTCAGAAGAAATATGTCGCATCAACTCAACTCCCGCATCGACGGTGCTATCCACATCTTGTTGCCTGCTGGAAATGTCTTCTGTTAAGTTTGCCAAATCGTCCATTTGTTCTAAAAGTTTGTCTGTTTGGACGGCTAAGACTTTGTATCTATTCAATCGGTGTTCCATTTCGTCCATCCAACCCGCTAAATCTTGATAAGTAAGAACCAAATGTCTTAGGCCTTGCCGAGAAGCGGTCAAAAGAAGACCAACACGTTCGCTGGCTTCCACCAAGTTCTGGTAACGATCGGCAACTTCTTGCAGTTTATCTGCCAACGCGCTGGCTTCATCTTCTCCAACTAAAGCCATCAAATTTGCGGCAATATCGGCCAATTCGTTGAAATCGGGTTTTTTATCTAAAATGTCGTTGTGCAAAACGTCGTGTTCGCGAATGCGTTGTTGAATCTTCTCTTCATCTGTTGGAATCAATTCCATTTCTTTCACTTTACGATCGCTCTTGTCCAACCAATCTTGTAATGGTACCAGTTTGTCTTGGAATTGTTTGGCAACGTGCATTGCTTGTTCCAAATCTAAGGTTCGTTGTTGAGCACCTTCGGTGAGTGCATCGAAACGTCCTATCAGATCTTTTAGTTGCTTTTCTATAGCTTTACGTTCTTTGGGTTCTGCTTCTTTTGCAATTTCGTTACCCATACTAAACAAGGATGACATGGAATGTTGACGATCCAAAAGCATCTTCTTTAAGAATTTCTGTTCTTGTAGTTGGGCTTTAACAACTTTATAGTCTGCAGATGGTGGTTTTTGATTAGCAACTAAGTCTTCTGTATCGGTTAACCATTTAGCCAAACCGTCCAAAGCTTCTTGGAATTTACCAGATTGCAATAGAGCCACATCAAGACGTCTTTCCCGATCGTTAATTTTATCTTTCAGATTATTCCATTGATCGTTCATCTTTTCCAAATCCTTTTCGAGAACGGAGGTGTTAACTCCAGAAGACGCGGATTGTATAAGACCTTGGCCGATACGGTTACAGTCATCCACGATTTTGCCAACCGGTTCGATAATTTTGGCTCTGAACTTTTTGAAATCTTGCTGTTGGATTCGAATACTATCGAGTTCTGACGCAACAGGTTTCATTCGGTTTAATTGATCCGAAGAGTCGCGGATGTTGTCTAAAACCCCAGCATGGGCAAGATAAAAGTCTTCCAATTTCTTAAGGGTAGCTTCCAAGTTTTGCTCTCTATTTCTTGCACGTTCGTCTATCTTTGCGAGTTGTTTTCTAAAACTGTCGACCTGTTGTCTGGTTTGGGCGGTATCGGGAGCAAAACCACTGTCCACCAATTGCTCACCAGAATAAACTGCATCGTTAACTTCATCCGTCGCCCTGTTGATTTTACTGACAAATTTGGCCATGTCGTCCATTTGAACACGAACGGTTTTAAAATCACGGCCTGGCGCTTTCATGCCATCCAATTCGGATTCCAAGCCAGAAAGGTTGTGAGACAAGGCTTTAACCTGATCGTTAAATTGGGTAACTGCAGTTGCAGCTGATTGTAAATCAGTACAGCGATCGTCGAGTTGGGCTTGCAATAGTTTAATGCGGTCTCCTAATCCATCAACTTCATCTAACAAGTGATTTCCGTCGATTCCATTTGCCGAAGCTTCGTGCACTAAATCGGTGGCCTGATTTCGAACACCTTGCAAAGGCTTCTTCAAATTTCCAACTTCTTCCCGCAAAGCCTTGATTCTGTCCAAAAGTTTTGGATCGCGAGACGCACCACCTAAAGCATCGTGAGAGGCCAATTTATCTTCGCATCTTTCCAAGCCGTGTTGCAAGTCGCGCAAATTTTCATTGAATTCCACCAACTTACGAGCTTGATCTTCTAAAGCTTGAGTGCGAGCTATGAGGTCGTTGTTCAATTTATCCCAACGTTCTTTCAAATTGGTCAATTCGGTTTTAACCACTTCTTTGTCGATATCACAAGCGGAATGGAATGTATCACCTAGAGATCGAGTATTTTCGTATTCACCTGAACGTTTCCAAACGTCATTACGGAATGCTTGTAGTTCTTTTAGTTGCTTTTCGATGTGCTTGCGTTTGAACGAAGATGGTTTTAACGAATCTAATTTATCTTCCGCTTGTCGCAACCAGGGCAAGAATGACTCTAGCGCACGATAATATTTACGGCAGTGTTCCTAAAAATATCATCAAAACATGAGAATCCCCAAAAGATTTACAAATTACGAAACACTTACCATGCAAGTTTGAAGTCGAGTTTGTCTATCAACGGTTTCTTTGCGGAGTTTATCCCAATGTTGTTGAATTTTATCAAGATCTCTTTGCAAAGCCCTACTATCGTTCTTATTATTACGAGCAATAATATCGCGACCTTTATTGAGTAGCATGATCACTTCGTGTTCTCTTGCCAACACGTCCCTATAAATAGGTTCGTGATGGGCCAACTGTTGTTCTAACACATCTCGATCGGCAGACACCAGTAAACGTTCAGAAAGAGAACCAAGTTCGTCGGACAACCAACCAAGGGTTTTTGCGCAAGAAGCTTCAAATTGACGACCGTCACGTAAAGAGCCTAAAAAATAAAAACAAATTTTAATTTTTCAAAGGTTCAGGTTTTACCTGTCTGGTAAAAATATGTGACAGACAGGAAACAGCTTAACTCTGTGCATTTTTGACCAGAGATGATTTTAGACTACTTTTGGTATTAACATAAATAATTAAAAAAATTTACCTTCAATTTCGGCCTTCCTGTGATCCAGTTTCTTTTGCAACGCGTTGTATTGTCTTCCAATTGAAGCTAATTTTGCTTGTATGTCAGCCCTTGAAGCGGGATCACTAAGAACATCGCATAATTGTACTCCCGATGCTTCCAAGTCTGCCAACAAAGGTCTTTGGCCTTCCAATTGCCTTTCCAAATTTTCGATCTTACGGAGTTGTTCTTCAGGATCCTTGTCTAATGGCAATTCATCCAAATTGTCCGAAATAGCTTGTAAAGCATCCCGCAGACGTGTATGTTGTGCATCGAATTCTCGACTGGTGTCAGCAGCTGCCCCTAAGGAATTAGCCCTTTCATCTAATTTGCCCAATAAATCTGTCCACCTTTGTTCGATATTATTCAGTTTTGTGTTCACTTTTTGACCGTCTGATGTGCTAGGATCCAGATAGGAAAGTACAGAATTTCCAACATTAAGAAGATGTTGAAGTTGAGGTTGTTGGGATCTAAATTCTTCTCTGAGAACTTGAACTTGCTGTACTTGGGATTGAACCATACGAGAGTCGCTCGAAATTGGTCCCAACACCGTCAACATGCGTTCCTTGGCAGACAACCAAGAAGACATTGCGTCGTGCATATCGTGGAAATCCTTCATACCTTCCATAAAATTGATCCTATCTTTGCATCTGTCGTTTAAGCTCTTCCAGCGCGAGGCTACATCTTCCAACGCGTCGTGTAAATTATCGGAACCGTGCGCACCTTGTTTTCTCTTCAACAAATCTTTCACTTGGCTCTTTGTAGAATCAAGCAGCGATTGCTTTTCGTACATTTCTTCCAATACCTGTCTGGTTTGGCGTATAATTTTGTCAGCCTCGTCTTTTGTATTTGGAACTGCATTCTTTGGAAGTTGTCTTTGAACTTTGTCCAAGAACGTACTCAAAATTTTGATGTTATCTAAATGTTTCTTGACTTCCTCGCGAATGGAATCTATCTCAGATTGACGATCATTAATTTTTACGCCGATAAAACTGTATCTGTTGTTGATTTCGGATAATTGTTGTTGAACTGGGGACAACTCTTCGAGGTGGAAACCATCCTGACTTGAACGGCGCGAAGAAAATCCACTCGAACCTCCAGGTGAAATTGGAGATTGAATATTGAGACTCTTGGTGGGCGAAGGCGAACGTCCGTCTTGTGAACCACGACGCACTGTAAAAAATTGTGAGTTCGATGCTTACCTATACTACTTTTCCGTTTATACTTACAGGGACTGACGGTAGATGATATGCGTTTTGTTGGACTGTACGATTGAGGACGACGTTTTCCTGGCGAATCAGGACGTCCATCTTTAAGCAAGTTATCGTACGAATTGCCGATATCGTTCACCTTGTCAATAGTGGTGGAATAATCGCGATATTCTTTCGCAATTGGTTTTATTTCGTCGTGTTGATGTTTCAACGTTTCAATGTCGATTGCGACGACTTCCAAACGCGATACCTTGATTTCGATCTTGCTTAGCCATTCCATAACTTGAGTGCGTAATTTTTCGTAAACGTTCAATTGTTCCGCACGTTGTTTAGAGAGCTTTTGTTTTTCGTCCAACAAAGAGTTAAGTTCCTTCCACTGATTTTCCATGGCTTTGATGCGATCTCTAACCGGGGCGGTATCGGTTACGTCACGTTTACCGACGAGGTCTTTCCCGTCGCGGATGGTATTTTCGAATAACGTACGTTTGTTGTCGCGATGGCTAGCAACCTCTTGCATACGAATTGCATGATCCTCGATACTGAGTTTAGATAGATCGCGCGAATCAAGAACCTCTACTATATTAGAATACCACTGTTCGAACTGTACGGAATTGGTGGTAAACACGTTCAAATTTTGATTAACCTCTTCCAAAAACTCTCCACGTTTTTGGGTTCGATCTAAAAGTTTTTCGAATCGTACTTTGACGTCGTTTAATTTCGTTTCGATTTGTTTGGCTACTCGGGCGTTACTAGTTGAAACAATTAATTCGCTTGCAGACAAATACACCGAATCGATAGAGGAAATGTGAGTGTCAATATCGGACTGGAATACTCTGTGCTCGTGCAGTTGCTCTTCCAAACGCTCTTTGATGAGAGATGCAGGTCTTTGCAAATTTTTAAATTGATTTTCGGATGAATTTAACCAAGTCACGATGCCATCCAAAGCGTCTTGGACACCTTGAGACTGGACAAGCGCAGTGTCCAATTCTTGGCAACGTTCAGAGAGAGCGTTTCCAAGTTGGACGTACTTTTGTTCCAACTCAATCACGGGTTGTTCTAACCGAGATATTTCCGATGGTGAAATTTGTCCCTTGAGGGAATTTAATAGCGATTCGGTTGCCTAATAAAAAGTAAAACAAATTTTAATAACGCATGTACGAGAACGGACGCGAGACAAATAGCCTACCTGCTTAGCAGCATCGATGAGTCTTCCATTAGCAACAAATTCGTTATTCAAAGTTTTTGCTCTATTCAATTGATCTTCCACTATTTTAGGATCTCCAGCAATTTGTTCGTTCAAAACCTTAATGACGCGCGGTTCTACATCCCTTAGCCATTGTCTGGCTTTATCGACTGCGTCGTTGTAATCCCTCCTCCTACCTCCAACACCTGATAAGCGATCGGATAGGTTGTTTGCGCGATGCAACAAATCTCTGTATTGCTGTGTAACATAGGAGACTTCACTGCGAATCGGAGATTCTTGCGAAGAGTGGGGTTCAATGTGCGGTAAGCGTGCCGGTAAAGAGTTTCTGAATTCGTTGAGGATGCTCAAATATTCCTACAAAAAATAAATTGCACTAAAATATTTAATAATGTGGTTGTTCAAACCTTGGACTCGTCGAAGAATTTTTGCGCAGACATGGTGATGAATCTGAGATCTGCTTGATGAGCAATCACGTCGGACACAAATTCTCTGGTGCTGTCGGCACTGGCATCCAATCTTTGCAGATCGCTCAAGGAATGTTCCTTGTCTTCCAAAATTCGCCTAGCCTTATCCAGCCATGTCGAGAAATTGTGAAGTTCCCCTTTGAGTTTGGACAATTCGTCGCGACTGGCGAAGAGACGTCTCAACAGCCGTTCGGTACGATCTACCGCTTTATCGTAGCGCGTCTTCAAATTACGACCGCTTTTCTCGAGAGCAGAAACTTCGCTCTTAGATAATACATCACCACCTGTTAACACAAGTTGCCTAACTTGATCTCCACAGTGAGACACTTGGCTTGCGTGCATGTCCAAATCATCTTTCACTTGCTTCATGGTGTTAATTTGATTTCTCAACTCTTCTTCTACTTCGCGAACCACATCTTGCGAAGAGATTTTGTCTTCGATTTCGCCTATCCATTTCAATAACTTCGATAACGTTTCGTCGCAGAGTTTGTATTTTTCTTCGACCGCTTGCTGCAAATTAATTTTAAATTTTGATCAATATTTTTTAATAAAGTTTTGTAGCTATAAGCAAAAACAAATTAGCGAGGTTTGCACTGTACCTAAAAAGTTGAACTTACAATTATTTAATAAAAAAAATAACTTACGGTAACACTTTTAGGAGAAATAAAATTTAAAAAATATTTTGTTCGAATACGATCAAGATTTATAGTTCAATCGATCTTGAAGGCATTCGACATAATTTATACGAACTAAAAGTATAACTTAATCCTATGCAGTGCAGAAACACAGCAAAAGCTAAGGGCCCTAAACCTAACACATGCATTCAAGCTCACACAATGAACAATGTTGTTAGTTTTTCAATATAAAAAATATAAAACATGTATGAAATTTTTATACCTTATGAAACAACAAACCTGTAAACAAACTCAAAAAAAATTATTGAAACAACACTTCTAGTATAATAAAAATCAGAAAACACAAAAAGCAAATTGTATTTTGTCACTTTTTACATGTTAGCCGAAAAATATGATAATGGAATGGATTTTATCGTGCATTGATTGGCAATATCGATGGATCGACTGATTAGCTTAACATAAAAAAAGTAACAAAATAACATACAAACTCTTACAATATTGGTTAAGTTTTAAAATTTCGAGTTAATTAAGTAATCAATTTTTGTTATAGTTATCAATACAAATTACTAGTGTGTTATTTACTATTTATATTAGAATTTTTCTATTTGGAGTGCATGATAAATTATGATGTTGGAAAAGTTGACAATTTAATGTTAATCCTACAGTTTTTGGGATTACTTTTTGTTGTTAATGTATTAACAATTTTTAGATTCCCAAAAACCACGAATATGTGAGTATTTTAAACCAATTCTTTAATTTGGGAGCAATATGCGTGCATTCGGCTGTCTTAATGCCAGTATCTGCACTCGAGCAACATGAATGTACGTGTAGTACGACCGCCACACAATTATGAAATACTTCCAGAGGTTTTGGCTGCAAAAAATTAAAACTCAGTTTAAAACACATATCAAGCAGGAGTAGCGTCTACATTTTTCAATTAAAACCTTTACCGTAAAATTATTCACTTTTTATAGTATTGGCTTGCAATTGTTAAGGTTACACAAATTATTATTATTATTCCAATACTACAAATTGTAAGTTTTTTCAATTTATTTATTTCAAACAATAATTTTCAAAGGGACGCAATAAGTTAACCCCGCGTGGTGTGTATTGTACAAGTATTTTTAGACATAAAATGATGGATCTAGTTCGACTTTATTGTTGATGTTAACTGTTGCATTTCTAGAAGATAACTGCGGCCGACTCCGCTCCTTAAAACAGTGCTGTAAATATTTACGTTGAGTACGCGTACTGTCAATAGAATAAGCAAAACACCGACTCTTACGTGAAAAATCTAAATTGTAATGGTAATTATTTCCTAAATTAATCGATATTAGGAGTTCGCCCACTCACTTAATTATTCGAATCAAAATTGGAGAAAACTCAGATAATTTTCCTAAAAAGCTTTACGTTGAAAATGAAATTGAGGTTTTGCAGAAATTAATCAAAATTAGTCCTTAGCATTTAAAACTATGACCAACAAGGGAGTTAAATTTCCTTAATTCATTCCTCCGCATCGCGAGCACTAAAGTACTTTAATGCCACTTTACTTACTTTCGCTCTGAAACAATTGTATTTACGAAAAGTTGCACCTTACCTTCCACGATTGATTATCATAGAAATACATTTTTAATATTGTTATTTATATTAATACCAAACCGACAAAATCAATTTTTCGCTACTGAAAGCCGATAACGACAGAACAGAGGTTTCAAACTTCAGTTACTGTCAGAAATTCCATACCACCATTTGAACTTTTCCTATTGACTTTCCTATTGGAAAGAGGGCAATTTTCTGAGCATTTAAAAAAATTCATCCTCAATTATCCATTAATTTTCGAAAAAAACGGCATTTTAAAATTTGAAGTTATAGGGACTCTCACGTTAAGCGCCCCGCTCTCTTTTCTGTTGACGGTACGTTTGTTTTGCTATACTCTTACCGTTTGCTGTCAGTTGCGGTCGCTCGACTTACACGCCGTGAACACGGCAGATGTTTATTTCATTCCTGACCTAAGTCAACCGACCAATAAAGTTCACTACCCTCCAACGTAATTTATTTAATTTAATTTAATTTCTTTACTCCGTCTGCTATTTAATTACTACCACCGATGAGATAACAAGATTTTGAAATTCCTTAACATGGAAAACTTTAGCAACAATGTCCTAAACTCGATTGACAATCGTGTTTCAAATCGCGCAGCTGTTTTTACGCCGTCTCAGGGACATCCTTTTTCAACCCCCCAGCCGGTCATCCCTGCACGACTCACGAGACGGTTCACCCACGACATAAACGCGTACACTTTTTGAGGTTCAAATAGCTGGTCGCCCACAAAACCCCCTTTTTGATACTTTTCGAAACACATTTGGCAAACTTCGGTTCAACTTCAAAGTTCAAAATTCAAAATTTTTCAATTTCCCTTTTTAATTACTCACCACTCAGACCGACCACGTCAAACCCGCGTCAGCGTATATTTTGATCCAAGATCTCCAACGCCGGTTATTCACTCACCAAATGAAAAAGATTAAAGCGCCTACGGCGCTAAACGCTTCGCATTGCCATTCCGCTACGCAACGCAGTTGCGGCCGACACCCGAACGAGTTCTGTGTCTTCGAGTTCCACCTTTGGCGAATTTTGTCATTCTACAGGGATATTTTTAAATTCGTTATGTGTTTCTCAAAATACAGGCCCTCCGGACGCCTTCGGTGCCCTTCTGTATTTGACAAACTCAACCACGACAAATCACGCAACCGTGTAAAAACAAACATTTCCCTATCTAAATGTTTTAATTTTTAAATTCAACTTTTTTCGAAAACTAATAGATAATCCAGGATGAATTTTGTTTTAAAATACTTAGAAAATTGTCCTCTTCCCTATTCTCTATAGAAGAAAGTTCAAATCGTGGAATGGATTGACTGACAGATCTCCAAACTTCAAATATTAATAAAACTGCGATTTATTTATTTAGAGAAATTATGATTATTTCATAAATAATTTTAATTCAGATGTCTGTCGAAATTCCGAAATTCGTAGTCAGTTCACTTTTTTCAAGCCAGCTAAAATTTACCACTCTGGAAAACTAACGTTAGCGATCCTTGAAATTATATCGATTTATTGAGATCCTTCGTGTTTAAATAATTTCTAATTCTAATTGATGAATTCACTTGAAAGCGCTATCAAACATACTTAGATCGTTCGGTTTGAAACTTTTATGTTTTTATTGTAAATTTTTGACCAATCACAAGTGATCTGCAAAAAGCAAATTAGCAATCCGCTGCTGTCAAGATCAGTTTGACTTTTTCTGCTTCGTGCGCCACTTTTTGGGATTCAAATGCATTTTAACCATTCGGTTCGAATTTCCATTTGCAAGTATTTTAAGCTTGCAATAACAGAAAAGTTCCAAACGGAATGGCCAAAATGCGTTTGACAGCGCTTTCAAATGAAGCGGTTTAAAAATTTAAATTATCCGAAGAACTGCTGACGCCAAGGTACCCGAGTCTAATCGAGAAAGACTACAAATCCTCTTATGACCGTCTCCGTGCTTCAATAAACACGTAAAGCTGCCTGTTCCCACTATCAACTATAAAAACAGAATTATAAGCATTCCCCAATCCGGTTTAAGCAGCCGTGAGGTCTAAATACTGAAACTTTCCTCTAAGAGAACGAGGTAAATTGTCCTACCAAAGGCAGAAAAGGCAAATGGAACAAATGTTTCATCGCTGTGGTCGCTGCAATCACTTCAGCTGTTTGAACGCAACCAATAATAATTATTAGATACAAAAACCTAAAATATACCTCAATTTTTTTTTACTTTTAAAAACAATACAATAATTAGAAAAACTGGAATAACCAAAAATCGTGTGCCGCTTCATTTAATTTTAAAAACGCCAAATCCGAAAATAAATAATACAAAATTGAGTTAGGGTAATCCCGTAATTTCTTAAATATTGATTTTTCTGATTTTAAATAACTTTTGCATATTTTGGTAATAAAACAAATAATGGATGATCTTTGCCTTTCTGACTGACTTCCTTGATTTAATTCATCCAAAACTCCCAATTAAAGAGATAAATATTTTCAAATATCACTTTATAACAAAAGATGGAAATAAAACTGGATTGAATGAGAAAGTCAGCTGAAAAATGAGTTTCGCTATGATGATTAATATTAACACAAATGTCATAGTAATCTTGAAAAGACTCGAGAATATAAAGGGACCAAGGACCAAGTCGGACCCTTCCAATGGCTCTGAATTTATGAAATAAAAATGGGAAAGCATTTAGTGTAAACAACCTACAAAGCCTAAAAGCTCAGTGTAATTCGGTAAGACCATTACATCCAGCTAGCTCTACACAACAAACTTCCTCTTTCCACATGCTTATGAAATGTTGAAGTTAGTGAACTAATTGAGCGATATTTGATAATAGCATGCACCGATTTGTTTACGTGAATGGTTCAGATGTAATTATTGTTTGAAATAAACAAAAATATGATTTATGTATGATTTTTGCATGCCGGTTAAGCAGCAAGTCAAGACTAAACAATCAAGCACATCACCAATAAGCTGAACGTAGTTTGAATGAATTACAAGCTTCGGTTTACTTATAATTTACCCAAACACGCCGATAAAAAAAATAAAAGTAAAACTTACCCGTTGTTCTGCAGGCACGATCAACCCCTGTTTGTGTGCTTTATTAAAATCGATAGATTTCTTTTCCGATTTCAGTTCGATTCTACCATTAATTGGATCAACCAAATCGTTTTCGATTGCGGTCAGCAATGGTGCGACCGATCCGTTTTCTGGATCTTTCACTACAGTGCTCGATGGATCAATCAAATTATCGGTAATCGCATCTGTGAGTGTTAGTCGCTTTCTGTCTATTATCGTAGTGGTGATAAACGGATCGGTAAAACCTCCAGTAGTTGGATTATAAATACCATAAGTTATAGATTCTATCAGAGTAAAACTTCTATTTGGTGTAGTTAACATGCCGTTATCTAAAGCGGCCGATAAAGTATAAAGTTTTGAGGTGGAACTGTCTAGGACATTTCCTTTTTCAGAATCTACGAGACCTTTTCTAAAGGCTTCCGGTAATTTTAACAATTTCTGCTTGTTCGAGTCTTTAACGAGAGCTGTGTCCGGATCAATATATCCCAAAGTTATCGATTCTTTCAAAGTTACCAGTTCTTTGGATTGTGGTTCAGTAAATTTACCCGTGTTAACATCTAAATAACCCAATTCGATAGCTTGCATGAAAGTTAACGGTTCTCTCAAATATATCGGAATATTTTGTTCATAAACCAAAAGTAATGATTTTGCCGGACCCAATTGCGAATCAAAAGTTACAGTTCTGTTAATGTCTAGCAATCCCGTAGTAATTGCGTCTTTCACCGAAATAAACGTACCGGTTTGTAAATCTTTAGTAACGGCCAAATCGGGATCGAGCATTTCAAACTTAATGGCGTCTTCCAACGGACATTCGCGTGATATTTGTTTATTTAATTCGGGCACAAACTTCTCAACCGCTTCTTCCATCACGGGTTTATTTAACGTTACCAACAACTCGCGTTCTAAAGCTTTTTCAAAATTGTAAGTCTTTTTGGATTTCGAATCCAAAACCCTACCCTTTTCCACGTCAATATTACCATCCCTAATAGCTAACCTCAGCGATTTATGAGATCCGTTAAGCGGATCTCTAAACGCAGTCGTATTTGCATCTATGAGGCCGTAATCTAACGATTGCGTTAAATCGTAAAACTCTCCCGACAAAGGATCCACAAATTTTCCGCTATCCGGGCGATACAAACAATTTTCGATAATTTCTTTAAGAGTCAACAACTTTCTAGAAGTTACAATTAATCCGCGCCGTTTCGCTTGCGCCAAGTCGACCGTCTTTCCGTGTCCTAAATTATACGCATTTAAAGTTTCGTCGATAATATTTAATTCGACCGCTTCGGGCAGCTTAACGTATTTGTTTGTTTTTGTATTTTTAATTAACGAATTTAACGGATTAACGATTTCGTTAACGCATGCCTCTTTCAAATTGTATTTTTGATTGGTAACGGGGTGAACAAACGCGCCTAATAATTCGTCGTAAATTTGCATTTCGATGGCTTCGTATAATTCAAAATTGCAGGTTTCGATATCAATTATCAATCCGAAGTTAAGGGCGTCGCTTAAAGTGATGCTATTTTTACTTCCGGGTTCGGTAAAAGTGCCATTTCGTTTATCGATTATTCCTACACGACAAGTGTCCGCTAAATTTAATACGGTGTTTTCTGCTTTATTGAAATAGCACGGAAGTAGAGGGTTAACGATGAATTTGCGTATGGCTTCGTATAGAGTAACTTTTCTATCTGTGCTTGGATCTAAGATTTTACCCGATTTTTCGTCGTACAATCCCTGATGTATGGCGCGCTGTAACGAAATTGCCGCCTTGTTATCGATCAAAATTCCAGCATCTAACGCTTGCTGAAGCGTAAGTTCCACGGGTTCGCCTTTAGAGAAATCTTTTACTTGACCCGTATCGCCGTTAACGTAGTAATTGTGAATTGCGTCGATTAAAGTGAGTTTCTTCCAAACGCCCGATTTGGTGTCTTTCACGTGAACAGAGTCTGGATCTATGAGATTAATTTCGATCGCTTCGATGAGAGTTACGTAGTTTCCTGTTTGGGGATCTAAGAAAAGATGCGAATCCGGATCGTATATTTTAATGAGTGCTTCGCACAGAGAAATGGGGGTTTGAATTTCAACCAACAATCCTCTTTCGAATGCTTCTGTAAAATCTAAAGGTTTATCTTTATTGTTCAGCACAAGAACGCCTTGATCTGTATCGATGATCCCTCCGTCAACAGCCTGATCGAAAGTATAAACCCCTTCCTCGATGGTAACCAAAGTAGATGTCGGATCTAAATAACCGCGATGAATAGCTTTATCGGCTTTCAATTTTTGTTTATTATGCGGATTGATGAATTTTCCAGTTTTTGGATCATAAAAACCTTTATACACCGCTTCGGGCAAACTAATTTGACTTTTGTTTGGTACAATGATTCCGCGATCTTGTGCGTCGTATAAATTAATCTCCTGTTTCGTATTAGGATCGATGACTTGCCCCTTAAAAGGATCGATCAAATGGATGTTAATTGCTTCCTTCAAAGTTATAATATCATTGTTCTCGGGATCCTTGACGGTCAAAACGTCAGGATTTATGATTTTATCTTCGATGGCTTCCGTTAACGTCAGCTCGGTATTATTAATTTCGAATAAACCGGAAGTTGGATTATAAAGTCTCAGGGCGAGCGTTTCTTGTAGCGACCAAGGCAAAATTGTACTCAAAATGTAACCTTTCCTGTAAGCTTGATCCAAGGTTAGATTGGGACAGGTCAGGATGCCTTGTTCGGTGTCCAATAAATTAGTTTGAATGGCTTCGTTTATTTCTATTATCTTTTTATGCTGATCATCTTTAATTTTGGTCGTAACTGGATCGATTAGTTTGTATTCTATTGCTTTCTGAAGGGTAACTTCTTCGCCGGTTCGTGGGTCGAGAATTAAGCCAGTTCTGGGAGAATAATAGTTGGTCAAAATGGCTTGAACCAAATTGTAGATTATAAATCTCGTTTCTAATAGATTTCGCTCAAGCGCGATGTTAAGCGTGTACGTTCGACCGGTGTTGGTATCGACTATTTCTCCACTTTCGGGTTTTATTATTTTATTTTTTATTGCAACGTCTAAAGGTACCAGGGCATTCGATCGCGTATCTTTGACTTGACTGATTTGGTCGTCTACAATTCTTCTGGAAATAGCTTCGTCGATGGGAATTAATTGTCTCGTTAGAGAATCTTCAATCTTTCCAGTTTGTGGGTCATATAAACCTTTCTGTATAACTGCAGTTAACGAAATTGGCCTTCGAAGGGTTAATATGTAACCTTCTTTAAATGCGGTTGGGAATGTCAACGTTTCTTGGGTGGCGGTATTGATTACGAGACCGCGGTTCGGATCCACGACTTTGGTGTCAAGTGCGTCATAATACGGGACAATTTGCATGTTTTTGGGATCGCGAATGGTTATCGTTCTGGGATCGATCACATTTGTGCTGATAGCTTGACACAAACTTAACGTTTTTTCTGTGTTGGGATCAAAAACTTCCCCAGTATTGGGATCAAAATTATCCGAATCTACTATTTCTTCCAAGGTTAAAGAAGGATACTTTTCCTTTGGTTTATCGGCTGCGTTAATAATCCATTTTAGTTTAATGGCTTCGAAGAATGGGACGCGCTTTCCTGTTTTTCTATCGACCATGTGACCCGTCGTCCTGTCTATTAGCGGACGTTTTATAGCTTCGTGAAGGGTAATATAATGTGGTGGTTTCTTCGTCAGATCTTTAACCAATATGGTTTCAGGATCGATAACTCTCAAGCCAAATATAAGATCCTGGAATGCAATTCTTTCCAATGTTTGCCGATCGATAAAGCAATGAGATTTTAAATCGTAATATCCCAATTCGGCCAACCTTTGAGGAGTTAATTCCTTTGAAATAACAATTTTATGTTTGGGAGGACTCTGTAGTAAGCGAATCAAATTTCTATTTAATATTTCTACTTCGTTTGATGGATCGATCTCGTTCTGTTCCAAAGCATCTTGCACGGTATAAGGCAGCCTGCTGTTATTATAGATAATTCCGCACACCTTAGGTTCAATTTTGTACCGCGAAATCGCATCTCTCAAAGGTAATTTCTCCAACTCTTCCGGTTCGATCACCAGGTCGCTAATTTCAATCGTAGGTTCCTTAAATTGAACGGTCTCAATTTTATTCAATCTGCTTTGATCAATATTCACAACCGTTACGGTCTCCTTGCTAGCTGTCTGCTCAATTTTCTCTGGTTTACTTTTATCTTTTCTATTTTTCAGTGCCTTAACGGCAGCTGCACCTACCAATATAGGAGCGGCAATAGGAGCAGCCAGCGTTCCGACCACGGCAATCAAACCCATCTTGGCAGCCTTTTTAAAATCGACCGATATTCCCGACTTTTCATCTTTCACTTTACCAGTTTTTGAATCTATCAACCCCTTATTCACCGCCTGTTCTATCGTTATCGGCTTTTGAGCTTCCACATCGTAAATTATCGAATTGGGATCGATTATTTCCTTTTCTAAAGCTTCGCTAAACGTAAGTAAAGCCCCAGGTGTTTTAGGATCGTAAAACTTGTCAGTTTTTTCGTCGTAAATTTTCTCAAAAGCTTCGGCAATATTCAGTTCGGACGATTGTTCGGGTTCAGTTTCTGTTGGTTGGAGATCTCCTCCACTTGGGGCTGCTTCTAAAATGCCCTGTTTTAAAGCGTCGCTGATTGCAATCTTTTTTCCCGACTTTGGATCTGTATACGTTCCGGCGTTCATATCGACTAAACCTCTATTAAGAGCATCGGAAAATGACATCTTAATGTCCTTTAACGTTGTAGTATTTTTAGTTTCTTTTTCGTCGACTATGATTCCCTTTTCGCGTGCTTCTTCGATGGAGTACACTTCGCCTGTGCTAACATTTTGCACCTGATTTGAATTGACCAATATGTAGCCAGTTACAAGTTCGATTGTCTTGGTTGTAATAGTATGCACGGAGGTTACCGTCGCAGTTACAGTTGTAACAGGTTGGGTGGTAAAGGAAGAACTCGACTTTGGTTTCAAAATTAACAAACCGGAATCGATGGCTTCCGATATTGGGATAATTTCGGCTGTTTTAGGATTGATAAAGGTTGCATTATCGGAATCGATTAAATTATAATCCAACGCATGACTAACTTCGATTCCATCGGGACTTGCATGAGAAGGAAGGGTCATGATAAAGTCATCCTTGATTGCCGTTTCGATCGGTCTGCGTTCCTTAGTGATAGGATGAATAATTTCTTTGTTTTCTACGTCAATAAGTCCACGTTTTAAAGCAACCGAGAATGTCATACCAGCTGGTGGCACTTTTTCTGGACCCTGGTTCGATTCCTTATTGAAAATATCGGAATGTATGGCGGTTTGTAAAGTTATATTACCTCGATCCGTTTTAACCACGCCGCTAATTTCATCTATCGTTCCAGATTTTAAAGCTTCTTCCAAAGTAACTTTTTCACCGGAATTTTTGGTTAAAGTACTCAGTGGATCGACGATATCGCATATGATGCCTTCGTGTAAGGTTAAATGAGCTCCGGTTTCGGGATGTACAACTTTTGTTGTGGCAGGTTCTATAAGACCTTGTTCAAATAACTCCGGCAGAGATAAACTATGATTGAGGGGTAGTAAAATTTCGTTTCTACCGTTTGGATCTAAAACGCCACGTTTAATGGCCTCATTTATTGTTAAAATATCGCCACGTTGAGGATCGACGATTTTGCCATCATTCCCACTCAATTTATTGCATTCTATTGCTTCCTGTAAATTTAACGACTCGCCGGTGGGCGACGTAAAAGTATTTCTATCGTCCAAAATTTTTGCAGTAACGGAATCGATAATACCTTTCTGGGCTGCATCCTTAGGTTTGACGATTTTTTTACGTAATTTTTGTAGAATTACTTTTTTAGCGTCACGATCTGGACTAATGGATTGAGCTCGACCAATCGCAACTCGGTATTTCGGTTCCGTGGTTATTCTACTCCTAGTTTGTTCTGCCAAAGATAACTCGTTATCTGAATCCAAACTTATCGAAGCCTTCGAAAGGGGCTTTGGGGTGGTTTTATTAAATTTAGGCGTTACAGTTTCAACCTGCAGAGATTCCTCGGTTGCGGTATTAATTTTTGGGCCGGTAAGTTTTGTTGTAATTATTGTTTCGGATATGGCCGGAAGAGAAGTCGAGTACGGTTGCTTAACCGTATCGATAATCGCGGTCGTTTTGTATTTATTGTAAGTATCTTCGTCCACCAATCCACGTTCGAAAGCCGTGTCTATCGGTACTTGTTCTCCAGTTTTGGGATCGATTATTATGATGTCTTTTATAACCTTCACGATAGTTTCGCCCGCGACAAATGGCGTGCCCAGCACAGTCACGATGCCTTGTTTGATTGCTTCGTTCAAACTAATTCTTCTTCCAAGCACGTCTTGATAAATACCAGTTTCTTTATCAATTATGTTCTCCTCCAAGGCTTCCAGCAAGGTGATGTCAATTCCTGTGGCAGGATGCGTAACTCGCACCGAAGCTGGTGACATTTTCTTTTTCTCGATTGCTTCCATCAAAGTTAAAGTTTGATTATGATCGGGAAGAACCACTAAAGCCGTCGACGGATCGTAAATAATACCTGCATCAATTTGTACAGGTTGAAGGTAATTGTGATCGGTTGGAAGGGCGTTAATTTCGGAATAATTGGAATAGAGATCGTCAACGTGAGTCACTTCCAATTTGGAAGGCTGACCAGGTTGTTTGATAATTTGTAGAACTCTTTGGTTACCAGATTCGTAAGTAACCTCTTCTTCCAAAATAATGTAACCTTTACTTATAGCTTCTTTCATGGTTATACGTTTGTCGTCCAATTTATATTTGCCCGTGTTATCCAAAACACTCTTTTCGAGACTTCGCATTAGCGATATGTTTCTGTGATTGATTGGATCTACGACCACCGCCGAAGTCGGATTGATGATCTTTAATTTTATGCACTCTTCGAAACTAACCAGTCTGTCTGTGCCGGGTATTATAAACAGTCCCGTTATTGGATCGAAAAAGCTTTGTTTTATCGCTTCGGATAGAGGCCAACCTTCGGGTGGTAGTTCGAACAGTTGCTTTTCGGTCACGTATTGTTTTTGATGTTTAACACTTACGGTTTCTGTAAGTTTCGGCTTATCGGGTTGAATTCTGACAACTTTAATAGTGGTCTTTGTTGGCGAAGACGATCGCGGAACGCTTAGTGCTGCGGATGCAGATGATACTTCTGTATCGGGCGAAATTTTGCCTTCGTTCAAAGCTTGAACAATGGAAACCACTTGGCGCGTTTCGGGATCTGTAAAGGTTTGACGTTCGTTATCGATGAGACCCCTTTGTACGGCTTCCGTGTAGGTCATTTTACTGTTAATATACGTATCGCTGGAAGACGTAACCGTAACATATCTCTGAACTAATTTGCACGTTGTTTGAGTAGTAACATTAATAAGTAACAAACTATTTAACAAAGCGGCACCTTCTGGCGTTATCAAATTTTGAGCAATAGCATCATTTAAAGGCACTATTTTATTCACTCTAATATCAATAAAATTGCCCGTCTTCGGATCGATATATCCCCGAAAGACGGCTTCCAAAACGGTCAATTCGACCGAATTTTCGAATATACCAATTTTGCGGTTCAACATCTCGTACACTTCGGCTTTTACTTCTCCCGAATTAACGCCATCGGCAAAAGACACGAGCTTACCGCTCTTTAAATTTGTAACTATACTACCATTCGACTTGGTACTAATAAAACCTTTCGCACTTGCAGAATTAAAACTAATAAAGCTATTCTTATCTGGAGATTTAAAACCGTCAATATCAAAAATTGATTTTTGCGTCACGGAAGTAATGAATCCCCTCCTAACCGCTTCTGGAATGTCCATCATTTCTCCAGTCATCGTATCTTTAAACCTATTATCTAATAATACAATATCCTGTTTTAAAGCGTCGCTAAGCGTAAGCAACTCTCCCGATTTGGAGTCTACTACAGATTTAACCAAATTCGAATCCAATACGCCGCGCGACATGGCTTCAGGAATACTTAATTTTGTTACATGTAAAGGTGAAAAAATTTTGCCCTCCCCGTCAATTAAATTTTGATCACAGACATCTTTGAGAGTCATGGGTTTTATAATGTATTGTCTACGTTTTGCTTCGAGTAAAGAAAGCTTTTCGTGAGCCAACACGTACTTGCCTAATTTTGAATTTATAATACCTCTCTCTAAAGCTTCATTAAGAGTCAACTTAACGTCTGCTTTAGGATCCACGATCTCTTGAACGTCACCGTCCATAATGTTAGTTTTTACGGCCGCGTCTATTTGAAATTTGTTGCCCGAATTACGATCCACAATCCAACCCGTACGTTCGTCCATCAGACCCTGATTAATCGCGTCATACAAACACACAGCTCCCGTTTTCAACTTGATCTCTTTAAATTTGGAATATTCGTAAGTCTTTGTTAAGCGGGAAGAATCGCTTTCAAATTTATTGTCAACCGTTCCATCATCTTGACTACTTTTGCTTGGAAGTTCCGTTACCTTAATGCGTTTTTCGGATGGATCCATAAATCCTTGCTCGGCTTCATAGATTTCGTGTTGAATAGCTTCCAGTAGCGTGAGATTATGTCCGTCTTCTCGAATACCGCAAGGACTGTGCAATCTTTCTGCTATGTTCGGATCAATTAATCCTTTCTGTAATGCTTCCTCGATGGTTATTTGAAGTCCATCGGTTGTGGCGGTTAATTTTCCGGTACGAACGTCCAAAATACGAGAAGCTATTGCCTCACGAACTGTCATAATTTTTCCAGTAAAAGGATTTATTATTCCAGGCGTGTCGATAATACTGTCGGTTCCAATACCTTCGTTAACTTTATGCACACGTTTTAGAGATTTTATTTCGCTAAACTGCATACTCGTGCCCCACGTTTGGGGCAATTCGTGTGTTATTTGAGTTGTAGTAGTATATTGACCATTGCTAACAGCGTCTGGTTGATCTTTTCCGTCGTTATTTAATGCGTCTCCTTTTGTTATCGTTATCGTCGTACCATTTTCTTTTTTTGTAGATTTTGATTGAACAAATCTAATAAATTGAAGAAAAAATCGTGTTATCACAAATAAAATAAACACTGCGGTAAACGCGACACTTTAAACTTCACTTACGTGCAGACTAAACAAAAATAATCACTTTAATTAAAGAAAAATAGACTTACTGCTTGCTGTAATGAGTCGTACTGGTAAAAGATGACGAATGTTCCGAGGTGCTGCTCATATGAAATTCGGACCTGAAAGTTCTGAACGGTTGCGGTTCCATCTGCTCGACGAGTCTCTGTAAAATCACAAATATTTAATTTAAAAACAAATTTATGTAACTGTTTTAAATTTAAATGTATTAAATTAATTGAAAATATCAACAATTGTTTTATGTCTGATGATCGTGTAGCGGACTGAAGAATATATACGTTGCAATCATCTTATGATATTCATATTTTTCATTTATGCATTTTCAATAATAATTAAAAAATTGTATAAGTTTAATCTAAGAGACTGTAGAACTTAAATCCGGATGGTTTAATGTTTGTTCGTTTTGCAGTAAATTAATGTGCGTAACACAGCAAGCCAAATATCAAATTTTAATGTGTATATTAAAATGTCCGAATAGTGGAACTGTGTACCAAATGTTAACTCTCTAGGATGTAGGAAAGTTCAATAAAAGCTTGTGAAAATGTAATTAATTTAAATTTAGCTCATAACTACTAGGAACTAATGATTCAAAGTGTATTTTAATGGACGTTATTATTAGTTTCGGGTCAGTCAATAGTTCAAAACTGTTTTATATTTGCAATGCATATAAATCTTTTTGAAGTGCATTTGAGAGCAGCGAACTCAAACACTTTCAGTAATGGCACCAACGACTGATTAGTATCGTTCGTAAATTAAGTGCGATATTATCAGCTTTCACGAATTTTTGTCTACATAAATTTTGCTATACGAATAACTTAAAATATTGCAAAATTATAGAGCTTCCCACGTAGGTAGTTAATAAAAATGCATAAACAATCAGATAATATATAATAGACTAGAGGTGTAAACAGGTGGGCTCAAAAGGTTCAAATTAATGTGGGTAAGGTTAAATGATTAGCACTTGAAAATGCACAGTATAAAAATAAAAATCAATGTTACCAAAAATAATACCAGCAAGATAAGTTGATAAATTAGGTAAAATCATAATAAATAAATCCAAAATGTGAAAGAATTATCAGCTAACGTGGATTCGAAACCACGCATTATTATTTTAATTTTACATTTAAGTGGCGAACAAAAATATTAATTAAAAAATTAAAATTATTCACGGTATGGTTAATTGGCATTCTTATCGAAGTATTGATAAGCATAGAATGGCAAGGTTAGTTTATCCATTGGAAGTTTACAGTTTTTCAATCATTAAAGACTTAAACAAACTAAATTCCAAAATAATAAAATAATTATTATTTATTTTAAACAATTTTTAAATTTCGATTGTACCTGGTACAAATGTGAAAATTTAAACATAAATATTAACTATGAGATTTCTAACATATTTATAAAAACCCGAGCCCCCGTACGTTAAAAAAAAATTTTAAAGTTTCTCTAACCGTGATTATTTTTAAATTAATGTTACGATTATAAATTGCTACGTAAAGGTTACCCTAAAAAACCATCTATTCCATTGAATAGTACGCAAAATATTTCTGATATACATCTGGGTTCAAGAACTCCAAGGAAAAAAGTTCAATAGTAAACGGAAATTTAAAAGAAAATATTAGGATATCCATTTTTGAATTTAAATTTTAGAATAAATAAAGTCTATAATACAAAATATTTTTATTTGAACGGGGGGGGGGGGAGTCTGGGGTTTATTTAATTTATTATTCAATCACTAAAACTGAAGAGTTAAGTTATCGATACTATGAGTAGAATTTTTCTTTGGATGCTATCAAAGACCTGTCAGCCACTCGATCACCATCCAGATCGCCTAACCTTCTAGTAATCACATTGAGGAGGAGGTTCGTATGCTTCTATATTTGTTAGATATACAAACCTGAATTATTCGATGCGGATAGATAAGATTAATAGTCAAGAGGTTTGATTAAAAAGAACAATTTAAAATAAATAATATAAATCGAATTAATACTTGAAAAATATTTTAATTATTTTTAAGAAAAAATTTACAATTTTAAGATTTTATTAAATATTTTAAATAATAATTTAAAACAGCAGGGCATTTGCCTGACAGTTTTTTGGCGCTGACACACAAGTTTTTGTTGAACGAAAACTGCTCAAGCGTGAAGCGCGCGAGTGGTTTTCTAGACAGTGAGAACAAAAAATAGTAGTTTCAATTTCATTAATTTGGAATCTCACCCCTTTCGCACATATCTTCCGACTTTTAATTTAAATTTTCAAATAATTATCTTCTGATTAAAATTTGTATTTGCATTTCAGTTATGTTAATTTTGTGAACTAATAAGATTCAGATTGGCAATTTAATTTTTCTGATTTATTTGCAGTCATACTGGAGGAGTCAAAACCACGATCTATTATTTAATGAATGGTTGCAGACAATCCTGGTAGGTGATTATACCAGCCGAAGATGATATATAAAGAAAATGTAAGGAAATAGAAAAAAGAGTAAATGAGTTTGTTTCCAAGACTTCTCAGTGGAAACATTGATTATTAAAATGCATGTATAATCAATGGTAGAAGTGATAATCAATATAAAATTCAAGATTATGAGTAATCTGTAATCGACAATAATGAAATCATACTTCCTTTTTCTATAAATGGATTACAAAATCTATAGATGGTATAAAATCATGAATTTTTCAATTTGCGACTTTTTACCGAAAATAACTTCCATTCCATATCTATAATTACCATCTGAAAAACAAGACAAACTTTCAGTCACGAAGGTAGAAACTACAGATAAACTGGAAAAACAGCTATAAATTAGAAAACTGACATCTTTTCATTTTGAAAAGTTTCTGAAACTTGGAGTTGTTGAACAAATTTCATGTTTATGACTTATGCGTGAATAATTAACAACTTAATCGTTTCATAAATTACATATTGAACAGTATTATCAGCTCTACGGTTTTACTGCTGTAAATTAGTTAGGAAGTTATAGTAATTACCCTTGGCATCAATAAATAAATTCAAAAATTAGCATTTAGACGATTGCCTTCAACTTAATAACAAAAATGTGAACAAAAACTTCATTTTAGAAGTTTTATAAGCTAGACTATAAAATTCCTTCAAATATAACATAATAAAATTATAATCATCTTGATTAGCCGAGAACAATTCTCAAAAACCCAGAAAATTATTTCAAAAAATATTAAACAAATTAAGTCAACATGTGTACTCAATCCAAGGCTACCATAATCATAGAAAGCATGAATTATGGAAATTATAATTGAGTTTTTCCGCTTAAAGCAACAAACTTTTCAGGTATGAAGAAAACATAAATGTAAAACTTTCCATAATTATAAAAATTACAAGTCAAAAAAAAAATGAAAAACTGGAAAATTTCCTTATCCGTTTTTCTTCAAAACCACTAAGTTGCTGTATAATTTAGTTAATTTTTTAAAGTGTTATTTGAACAATTACCAGATTAGCAAATCCCACAACTTTTATCTTAATCCCCAGATTCAATAGAACATGAAAATTAGCAAATGATTCAACAATATTAATAATTTTAAATTAAATTTGTACAATAATTTATTTATCTACCAAAGCCAAATTCAAATAAAATACTAACCCATGGCACTTGACCAAGTTCATACGCAAAATTGTATTCATCACTCATTTTTAAAGTTAGGAACAAATTTTTAACAACAAATTTTTTGCAACAAAATGAAGAAAACTAATCGCATTTTTCGAGCCAACTTGAAAAAAGCTGATCGATTAATTGATTTTATTTATCGTAAAAATTTAAAATAAATAAATATTTGAAAAGTGCTGTATTTATATACAATTTGAAACGTCAAAATATTACGTAATTTAAAAATCGTTAATTTTGCGACTCCAAAACGTTGAATTCTTTTTAACAAATTATGTTGAGACACCCAAAAAAATAAGGATTCGTTTAAGAAAAATACAAAAACACCGGTAAATTTTATGAACCGACAGATCCGCGAATCATAATGTACTGCTGCTGGAATTATTTGATAAATCTATAATAGAAAAGCCGATTTTCGCCGAACCTGTACGCTCTATCCGTGTTTGCCGGCGAGTCGTTTATAAAAAATTAAGTTATTTTTAACACTGATTGTCCTGTAAATTAATTAAATTAATTTTTATTATATAATTTAACAGTTATAGGACCCCTAACAAAAAATGATAGAATTGAAGCTGGAATTGCTAAAAAAAACAGTTCTGACATTGACCGAGATGGAAAAACCTTGGAAATAATTAATTCAAAATTTATAAATATAATACGTTATTGTTTTACGTAAAGAAAACTAACAACCCGATGATTTTGGTACTTTCCCAACAATCTCGATTGGCGATAAGGAAATGACTAAAGCAATTATTACAACAAAAATACATCGCGAAAAGCTCGTGAACTTGGCATTCGAGAGTTTTCAAAAAGCTTTCCTTCTGCTAAGGAATATTTTCTTCTCGATTCACGAAACGTGGAAGTCAGTCGTAGACAAATACCACAAAAATCGTAACATGTTTGAAATTTTATGATGTCATACAATTTTTTACCTTGAATGATGTAATATCGATGTTTGTCCAGTTTTTACCTAAACATTCATCCATATTTCATACGTTAGCTGTCATAATTTAGCTAATTAATCTACGAGAACTAAATAGCAGTTTATAAATAATCCCTTTTCGAAACAAATTAGCTGTTTCATAAAAGAGGAAAGTAATCATTTCTATTTTTATCAAAACTTGGCTATTAGTTAATAAAAAAATCAATTGTAATAATAAACACTGAAGTAATTGTGGTCGGAGATTAAAGCTCAAGTTATAAATAGGCGTCTTGAAATATTTGAAAAATTAAAACTCAATTTGTTTGGAAACTCCTGGTTCGTAAGATCTCTCGGTTTGTTTTCTTAAAAACCTAGTTAATTGAATTCTACCTACACCGAAGTTGCAAATTTTAATACTTACTTTTCGAGTTCATTAGACAAAATTAACTTTCCAAATTCTCTTTTCGGGCAATAAAACAAAAATGAAAGTTGAACAATCTGTTTCATTATAATGCAAATTTGGAATTTACAAGAAGTATACTTGGAAATTCATTCAATAGATTCCATTTTATTATCCAAATGGCCTCCAATAAATATCTCGAAATTAGAAGATTTTCCCATGACATTTTTAAAAGTTATGAGATTTTGAATATTTTCAGATGGAAGAGCATTTCGAAGAGCAATATCGCCTACATGCAATAAAAAATCCAAAACGTTGAAAAAACTCGTCAACCAGATTGTTTGCGAACCATCCTTGCGTTTATTACGAGACCATAACTTTTAATCTATCTTCTATTTTAGTATTAAATCACCTGGCGCCCACATAATCACCCTTTCGCCCACACAAGCGTGACAGCTATATAAAAGAATGTTAACAAAGCTACCATTAAAGCTTTTCCATTGCAGGAAATCAATTATTTACAATTATAATCGCTCAATATTTGCAAAATCGTTGTTCAAAGGCGGCATGAAAGCTTAGTTGCAAGCTCCATGAAAATTTAAACACATGTGCAATAAGAACATAAAGGCACGCCTCTAGGTATTTCAATAATAAGAGGTGTAGGTGTTGAAGAGGTAGGCGAAAGTGAAGGTACCATTAAGAAATGTACAACACCTTGCAAACTTAATGGATCCATATGAAGCCAATCGGATAGATAAGTAAACACCACTCGAATGATAATTTAACATTTCAAAATGAAGAAATAAAATTGGACTAAAAAGTAACCAAGCGCCACAGATAAATTTACATTAATTACATCAACTGCGGTAAATAAATAAATTCAAAAAAACCTGTTTAATAGTATTTGCAACCTTGTATTAAGTCTTTGAACACCAAGCCCAAATCATTTGCATTTTCTAAGTGTGCATTAGAAAAAAAAACACTCTGCTTTAATTCAAAAGAGCAGAATTTTGCTGAGCTAACCTAAGCAAACTTACATTTGTAATCCTAACAGGGTTAAAAGAAACCACTAGAAAATTAACGGGTAATAATTATACGCACCTCCTAAATGACCTAATGCATATTTTTAAAGAGTTATGTCACCTGATTAATAAAAGTGACCACTGGCTGCTGTCATTATAAAGACCACATCATATATCATGAAATTAGAATAGTTATTCGTGTAATGAATTACCTCAAGGTCGAGTTATAAGAATTAAAAGTGTTTTATAGTTCCTTTCTACATCAAATGGATCGTTTATGTCTGGCAGATCAATTAAAATAAGGTAATAGGATAATTACAGACTCCCGTATTATTCTTATGCAAATTTCTAATAAATCAATCCTATTTAACAACTCAATTACTAAGCAAAAACGAAAGTGAAAATTCTGCTTTAGAAAATTCCAAAACAGCCATTATTGCCATTTTGCTTTATAACGAAAATTGAGAGTTCGGGAATCCCCGAATTTTCGATTTAAAATTAGGAAAAATTACTAAACTCACCAGTGTAACAATATCCCCTGGACATCGGGCAGCAATTTCTTTCAGTCTTGCGTAGAGGGCATCAATCAAATACTGATAACGTGCATTAAATTCGTCCAACTCTCCTGCCACAATATCAGCTCCACTGGGTGTTGATTTTGGATTTCTGAAGGCAGCGTTTGCGTCCAGGGAAGGTTGCACATCAAGGAGAGCATCACGAAACCGTTGTAGTCCCTTACTCCATATCTAATGTTAGGGTTAGAAGGTTAGGGGTCAGTTGTTAGTCATTAAGTGCCAACATCAGTTAAAATTATGTGAAGCCGTGATAATTGAAAATACTAATGTGATGTGTGCTGAGTGACATTATTTACCTATTTCATGTAAAACTAAAATTTAAGTGCTGGTAAAATTTAATGTATCTACTGTTGTTATTATTAATTATTAAATGTTACCAACAGTGTATCAGCAAAACAATGTTATTTAATTATTGTGTGGAACTAATAAATGAAACTAATGTTTTTTTATAAAAAAAAACCTACAGTAAACTATTTTTAAAGTTTAAGGGTTCGCTTAAATAATATACCCAGCTAATGTGGATCATTTTTAGAATAACACAAAAATTATAATCTTTAATTTTTCTTATATTATTCTAAACATAATTCGTTTTACCAGATATATCATTCAAACGAAGCTCGAAGCAAACAACTTTTTTGATGCAAGTTCAAAAATTGAAAAAAGATCAGTGAAGAAAAAGCTGAGGATTTTTTTGATTAGGCGAAAATTAAAAAAGTATCTACTAAATTTTGAGTTTCACTAATTTTTCTAATATCAGAGGCATAGTGAAAATAAGTAGAATAAAATAAAATAAAAGGTAGCCCAAAATTTAAACCTTCACCACAGTTTTAAGAAAAAAAATCACAGATAAAAAATAAAAAATTTGAGACATGCATATCAACCACTCAAACATCCTAAATAAATAAATCTGGCCTAACTGAATCAAATGACATGTAACTAAACCTAAAAATGATATGTGAGATGTCCCTTTTACCTTTCCTTCCCTTATGAATCGGCCGCCATTAATATTGACTTGTTCGATGACTGGAGCACGTTCGGTGACACTATTCAAAAGATTCTGAAAAACATGCGTCATTAAAATAAAAAAACTTGAAATCCAATAATTATTATACCCTAGTAACTTCCAGATGTTCCTTCGCGCGATCCTTAATTGGTTGCATGGTTTCCAATTTATTGTAGGAATCATCCAACCAACTATCCTCATTTTCTTTAGATTTGTTGTAATTTTTCAACAACCCATAGGCTTGTTCGCACCCTCTTAATCTATCGGCCATTTGACCGCAGATGTTACTCCATCTCGAATTTAATTTCTGCACATCCTTCTCTAATCGATCGACATCGATATGAGGACCACGTTGATTAGGTCTTGATTTTTCTGTCAACCGCTTGGTGTTATCAAAATCATCGTTTAATTGATCCATTGCAATTTGTTGTTGACTAATTGCGGATTGTAGTTTTAATAAATCATCGTGAGCTGCTTCAAGAGCTTTTTCGGTGGAAGGTAACTCGTCAAAGAACGCCAATTTAATTTCAAATTCGGAAATCACTTGAGTAGCATCATCGATGCCATTCAAAACAATTTCGCAACACTTCAGTCTCTCGATGTACAAATTACTGGTATTCCAAATGTAATTCCATTTATTAAGCACCCTTTCCAAATCCTTCTTGTGTTGGGGCGTTTTCAAAGTAATACTTCTGAAAGTATCCTTCACCTGTTCAATTTCGGGTTCCAAGTTCTGTAAACGCGATTCAAACTCCTTTTGTTCTAAAACCAGATGTTGCAAGGTGTCAATATCTCTTGGCAAAGACGAAATCACACGTTGGTTGATAATACGTTCAGCCTCATCTAAAGCTTGTTGTAACGACGTAATTTGAGTGTTAAAAACTCTAGTTTGGTTTTTACTTTCTTCTTCTGCACGAGCACGCTTTTCAAACTCATCGAATAGGCGATTTACTTCTTCCATTTCTCTTCGCAAACGTCTCAATTGTGGATCGGACGGATCACCTTCTGCGATTAGCTTATCTGCATCTTCGTTCAAAGCCCTACGGATGGCGTTACGTTGTTCGGCACCAATGGAAATAAATTGGGGTAAATCCCAGCCTTTCACGACTTTTATGGTTGCAAAAATCATGTTTTGTCGCATTCTAAGTTGTTTCTTCTGCCATAAAGCGATAGATCTATCGTATTGCCTTCTTAAGTGAGCGGCAGCATCGATGGCTTCCTTGTCGGGAGGTGGTATAACAAAGCAAACGCCGGGTACTTGGGCTTCAACGCCTTTTTCGTTATGAACACGCCATTTAATCCGACCTGAGTTATCCGATAAGGTGCACTCTTTATTCTTTTCGATTACAAACTGAAAGAAAATTTATTAAATGACATCGATTAGGACCATTGAAATGCTTACATTATTTTGTTTGTAATTGCAAATTGCAATAGCACTAAGAGGTCGTGTAATTGGTTGTCTGCGTTGCTTGAGGGGCACAATTTCTTGTGCACGCACGGTCAACTCTTGAATTTGGTCGCCAAACGAATTTAATTCGTCTCTTAGTGCTTGCATTCCTTGTAATAATCTTTCTCCAACGTCTA
Organism: Cantharis rustica; assembly: GCA_911387805.1. Classification (NCBI taxonomy): domain Eukaryota; kingdom Metazoa; phylum Arthropoda; class Insecta; order Coleoptera; family Cantharidae; genus Cantharis; species Cantharis rustica. The sequence goes on along the minus strand of OU426877.1, from coordinate 25,218,965 downwards.
GAGAAAAGTCTGATTGACTAAATTCTGTGTTCATCACTTCATCTTTCCTGTAAAAACAAGAAAATATTATGATTCGTTCCAACTTGGTATTTTTTAAAACTTACTCTTTAAGGCAGTGTTCAGCAGTTTCGATGTCTTTGAAGAAGGTTTGATAATTTTGTGCGTGTCGCAGATGTTCCTCGAGGCAGTGAGTTAATTGTAATAACCAAGCCCACTGTGCTTGCATGGCTGCCATATGCGCCTCAATCGCCTTACTAGCCGGATGGTTTTGCAGAACAAGAGCTTCTCCACGGTCTTGTACAGCACCAAATTGGATTTCACGTTTTTCTAATTCGCTCATCAAGCTCTAAAAAAGGTAAATATTTGTGAAGTGATGAATTCTTGCAATCAAGTAGTAGCAAAACCGTAAGTATTCTAGCGAAAATGTACAGGACTGACAAATTTTATTTACGTTTAAGTTTACATTAGTTTTCGTTTACTTACGAGGTAAGCAAACAAACAGTGTGCTTAGTCTGTAATTGATTTTATTAAATAAGAGCTTTTGCTGTTTCTTCCTGAGTATCGGATAATACAATAAAAATTATACAATGGAAGTCAATCTGTTTTTAGATTGACAAATTGTTAATTTTTTCCGAAAATAAAATTTTTGGGAAACAAGAAATTTGTAATTTTATCATTAACATTAATATAATTTTTTTTAAATAAATGGCTATAATCTTGTAAGTTTTTAATTAGTAAATTTCGCACAAAAAATTGGTTCAAGTAATGTTTATTATTTTTCCTGTAAAAACAAATAAATTTGTCAACCCTGAATTACAAGCGTGTCGAATTAAAACGTAAAAAAGTGCAAATAAATTTGGAGAAATTACCTCATCACCTAATCCATAATTTAGCTGCACGTATTAATAAAATTAAAATTAAAACAAAAACTTAATTTTCTCTGTTCAAAATAATTGTAGCAGCAAATTATTAGTAAAACTTACCTCGTAATATTTTTCGACTGCCTGTAAATTCATATTCTTATCAGACCAATCTCTGGTAACTTCAACCTCTTCCTTATCGTTCAACCATTGCAATTCGTTGGTAGCGGATTGAATAAAATCTGATAAACTTTCGAGATCGTTAAGCCTATTGTTTGAAAAGGTAGACAAGTCGACATAAACTTTTTGTAATTGATTCAAATGTTGATTATACAACGTCAGTTCTTCCCCACTAAAATATTGCCTAGCTTTAACACATACATCTACTTTGGAATGAAATTGGTCAACGTGTTTATGTTCACGTTGGTGTATATCGTATTCGGTTTGGACGGAAGTTAAATCAGTTCCATAGTCAGCTTCTTGCAACTGTTTCTGTAATAAATCCAGTTGAAAATAAATTGCAAAATAAAATTTAGCTTTTCGACTTACCAATTTACTTTTACACCATTCCACAGCCTCTTGCACAGTTCGAAAATGTGGATTTGTATCGACACTCCTTGTTTCTTGTACAATACGAGTGTGTTTCGTAACGGTCCGTTCTTCAACGGGGGGGAACTTCATATTCGCTAGAGGACCCACAATTTTATGGTGCAACGATCGTCGCAATTGTACCCAACGCTCGTGTAACTTTTTAACGCGTTTTTCTAAATCGTGAGCTTGGGGATATCTACTGTTAAGCAGGGTGTGCACATCGCTCATTAAAGATTGGATATTTTGTTCGGTAACTGCAAGGTCTGATTCAATCTGATCTGCTACTTTTTTTGCATCTAATGGATGAAGTCGATCAATTCTTCGAGATTCGTCTTCGATATATCTCTCAATATGCCGTTCGATGGTATCTAAACCTGAATCGGTCTGTTTGATTTCTCTGTAAAGTGAAATAATTGTTAACAATCAAATGTTGGAATAATAATAATATGACATACCTGTTGACTTTTTCGGCTAACCGTTGCAATTTTTCCATACGTTTGAGTTCTTCTAAAATTAACCTTTCTCTTTCTTGATATGCAACCATAAGGCGACTCCAGCCCTTTTCGATGGAATCTATGTGCAATTCTGGTTCGATATCAACTTCGCCAAGAGTTTTGAAATATTTCTCCAAGTCGCGGAATATTTGACTAAGGTATTGTTTATCTCTTTGACGAGGTGGAATTTCATCGGTTCGGAATCTCGAAGATTCGTTTGCTAACTTCTTCATTTCAATTAACGTTGATGGGAAGGAGCGGTCCTAGTAAATAATTTGTCAAAATTAAAATTTAAAGTAAGAAAAAGAAGACAAATAAATTAATAGTATAATAAAATGTCCAATTTTACGAAATGAAAAAAAATAGAAAAACGAAATTTTGATGACATAATATGCGGTATGTGCAGTGTCGCGGCAAACGGATGTCTTACTATGTATAATGAAATAATATTAAAATCTTCTGACACTGCATTTTTATTATTATGTACTTTAATAGGCACAAGCTATTCAACCTTATATTCTATTATGGTGTAAGAGCAATTAAAAACCAATTTTACTAATTTAATTAAATAATTAACAATAAATGTTGAAAATTATCCAATAATAATATATGTATGTATGTTAAGCATTGTTTCATTTAAAAAATTTAACGATATTTACGTAAGTAATGATTGACTTGGGAGTGGCTACATCCTTCAGTGTGACTGTCATGCCATAAAATTAAAGGCTGGAAAGCACGGGATTTGCATAATTAATTGATTTATTAAAAAATTCATTTAAAACAGCACGAGCATTACAAATAATTTAAGAAAGAAAAATTACGTAAAATTCTGTGATAAAGTAGAGATTCCTTAAAAGTGACAAGTAGTGATTGAAATTACTGCAATTTGAAATAAAAAAAATAGGAGTATGATTTATAAAAAGCAATGTGAACCGTTACGTTCCACCGATCTTGTAACTTTTGATGTTTTATGGGAAAAAATTTTGATTTTGAATTTTCCTTTTTATTTAAATTTTCGAATTTTTCTTTCTTTCGTTGCTACTTACTTGCATTATACTGTATTTTTCTCTTAACCACATATGCAATGAGGAAGCCAATTCGCGATATTCTTGTGTGCGTTGTTGCGAAGCTTGATCGTACAATGGATGAATTGCAGGAGGCTCAGGAAATACTTCGTGTAAAGACGAAATATACGTAATAAGAGACTTTTCGTCGGGTTCGTGAGTATCAACATCTGAAAAAGATTTTCATATATCATTAGTGTTTAAACTGCAAACCCCTTAGGATCATAGCGATTACTTATAATTTAAGTTTAGCAATCTTACGAGAGAAGATTATGAACGTCACATAATCTAGAACAGTTTCAATTTGTTTTGTAGCCAATTTCGAATAGGTAGGTACATCAATTTAAATTTTGTATCAAATATGATTCACAATGAGTTTGTGGTTTAAAGAACATGTAATCCTATTCAAAATCTCGAGGTTGATGGATCGAATCCCGCCACGGAAACTTTTTTATTGGCATATTTTCTTGTTAAAAATAATTATAAAATTTAATTCTGAAAATAGATGACAACGCCAAATACTGAATTTGTAATCTAATGAAATACTAATTTAGTTCAACTCCACTTGGTACTTTGGTTGTATAACAAGAATACGGATTATTGGTGTCTTCACTCATTAGGCAATTAATTGTACATTGTAACTCTGTGTTTCTTCCCACCTAATCGGCTTCTCATGATAAAAATTCTTTAAAACAAACCATAAATGTTTGTCATCTGTCGTCAATTTCCCATTAAGCAAAAATAGTGAAAGCCCGTGAAATGTTATTTAATGGCCGAGAAAGCGTATATTAATTAATTATTAATCGCTTCATCTTTCAATTTCAACAATTTAAAAGCGCCACATAATTTGTGCGTACTTTTAATAAAATCAATTTTATGTGGTAAATAAACTTGTTACATTAAAAGGCAGTTGGAACATGGAAGGTTAATGCTATTATCTGCTATAATGCAGAAGTAGAAATAATAATTAAATGTCACAATTCGAAACTAAGCACATAAGTGCTCTTGGTGAAGATTTTACCATCAATTTTTCCACAATTAGAACAGCACTGCTATTAAATAACAATTACGTTGCAATATTCTAGATTTAACTTTCTTGACAACTGAAGCAATTATGTCAAGATGAAATAGTTGCCATAAAAACGACAAAGATTTCTTATTTGTCAAGTTTGGAGGACATTAGAAGAGCATTTTATAATTTGTTCCAGCTTAAAGGATGACAGAACTTCCTTCAACCGTAACCTCTTATATTTCATCTTAATAATTTAATGCTATTAAGCGAGTGAAAAATTATGAAACTAGGAATTTACCTTCGGGATCTAATAATCTAGTGACTCCGTATTCATGTTCGGCAATATAAAAGGCAGTTTCCATCCTCTCTCGTGCATGCTGTACTTTTATAGTGCGCCAATCGACCAAATCGGGCCTATTTCTATGTATGATAGCACTGAAAGCCAGACCATCTCTCCACGAGCTGGTGAAGTCGCTTACGCGAACACCTGGATATTTGTTTGTCGTACGTTTCGCCCATCTTAGGAGGTAATCTTTGGCCGAGATATTTGGTTCTTGACCAACTACAATATCAGATATCTGAAACAAAAAAATTAAAAGTCAGACTTGCAAGGAAAAAGCTAAATTCGTACTTGACATTCCACACAAAAAATTTCGAAGGGGAAGTCAATGATCTAGACAGGAACTTAATTAATAAATAATATAAGCTCTTAATATTCTCCAGAAGCCCTGTTAATGTAACTGTAAGTGGCTCGTATCAAAGTCTCTAGACGCCAAAAGTAATTTTAAATAACAATTAACAATTTTTGTTATTGGTCTCCAGCTAAATTTAATTAATGTAAAAATAATTATAATTAGTCGTTCATGAATTTATACGATAATGACCACGACTTAATGCAAACCGGTTAATAAAATTTTTTCCCAACACTTTTCAAAAACACACATATGAATTTCAAAATTCATGAGAAATTAATTTTTAAAACAATTTATAATTAAAGTTTAAAAGAAAGGTTTTAATTAACGTGCATGTCCTTAATTTCTAATAATCAATCAAAACGAATGTGTGTTAAACTATGCATTTTGAAGATTCACAGCGGTTTTGAGTTCATGATTACGAAGTAACAATAATTTGTGAAAAAATCAATTTAATAAATTAAGTTTAAGAGCTCTGGCACGCGAAATTAAAGGCAATTACCTTTAAACTTGAAATTTTCACACGATAAACGCTTAAAAAAACTCGTTAAAATGTTAATTTTAAATGTAAGTTACGGCAACGTAGATCAGAAGCGTCAATCAACTCTTGTAGGATTTCTATAAATGTGGATTTTTATTTAAATACAAATCTGATTTGCAAGTTTCGGTAAAATATCTGTAAGCATTTTTGAAACTTCAAAGTGCAGTCAAAAATAAACCAGGGGTTAGAAAAATTAGTTTCGAGTGGAAATATTCAAGTGTTTCCGCTGCAACGCTACGGGCGATCTAATAGATTAGTACAGGATATTGAAATAAGAGCATGATGAACTTGTGGAATGTAAATATACTTAAATCAATTTTTAACAAATAAAATTCTTCTGTGTAAATTCTTTTTGAGATCTTCAAAGGATTACTTTTTAAAAGCTCTCCAATTCCAGGATCAAATACAACTTGCGTATGGTAAAATCAAAAATTGAGAGCCATAACAATATAATTTGCAAGGAATAAAACCCAAAATGCCCCAACGAATTAAAAAAATTTCTAATAAAATTATGGTAGTTGATGACGTAATATACAAACATAAATATTAAATTTTAAGAATTTTTCAAAAATCCACAAAAAAAACCAAAAACTTTGCTATTTTGACATTACTATCGAAGCTGTAAGATCCTAAATTATATTAAAATTACTTTTTTTTAGTAAAAACATTCGCTCTAAACGACAGATTTAAGAGAATAAAAAAGTCGAGACGAATTTAGTCTCTGGGTTCATTTATTTGGCAAAAACATCCCTGAAGAGCACTAAAACTCGAAAATCACGGATATAAAGAAACCGAAATTTTAGTTTTTAAGTTAAAATCTGCTATAATTAACAAAATTCAATTTATAATATATTGACATAACATAAAGGCAACTGAAGCCAGCTCCAGCCACTTAAACACATATTTACGTCGACACATACCGGCAACAGAACGAGTAAATCATCGTCGTTTGTGTGAAAAAACTTCGGAAATTAAAGAAAAAATGTATGTTAATCCTCTGATTAATCATGATATCTGTAAAGTCCTGTTTGGACATTTAACGTCCTACAACTGGAAAAATCTAAAGCGCTAGCCAATAGTCTGGAAACTTTTCGTCTTCTTCTTCAACCGTCACTCGCCCACTCCTGAACGTAGACCTCTTCTTTTACCTTCCTTTAAGAGTTTTTAAAGGAGGTTTTGGCAGTTAAAACGCCGCGCTTGGCGAGCGTGTTGGCGAGTTTATAGCCCATAAATCAAACTTGGGCTTTAAATCACAACAGTGCAGCAGCGCGATCAAGCATCGAACTGCGGTCTCCCGCCTTGAAGCATGTCGATTTAAGCCTTATACTACACTGCTGGTAGTATAGTTGTAAAAAAACTATAGATAGCTTAAAGACTTATCAACCTTCTGCCAGCTCTCCGCAATCTCGCAGAGAAAGTCATACTATCAAGACTCAAACCATTCCTAAAGATTCGTTTAGTTTTAGCCTGGAACACTCCACAACCTAACAGGTGCTGAGGTTAGTGGAACACATCACGTTGCACTGGAACAAAAACCAGGTAACAGGAGCGGTGTTCCTAGACGAAACCAAGATACTTGGTTGGTCCCAGCTCCAGATGGGATAATGTAGCACAAGCGTTGCCTCACAAGGCCCACTCCACAGGCTCCATACAGATTTACATCTCATTTTCACTCCTTTCCCTCCTCTCGCCAAAACAGTGTCGTCCAAGTATAGTGCTCACGATCAGAACCTAGGTTGATGAGAGCTACAAGTTCGACCGTTCAAACACGAGAAATAATTTTAAAACTTGACCCGCATGCCACTAGAGCCATGACTTGGATCAACCGCGGCTACCCTGAACGCCCAAAAAGAATTCAGTGCAGAAGTGCGGTCACTCCGAGATATCTCGCGTAGCTAACACCTAGGCTACAAGAACCATGGCTAAGCGCAGGCGTCCAGTTTTGTGAATTGCCTACCAAACTTAACCATAAACTACCCCCGAGCAATAAGGTTGCCATTAATCTCACATGTCAACTACCCTCCAAGCTACCCACTTTTGTTAGACGATGTGTCCTTCTAGATTCGTAATTTTCGCATTCAGTCATCCTGCAAGAATGTTTTTATCAAATGCGTGAACGCAGAGTTCAAATACGTAAACCCAGAGCCCCTGTCTTTTTCGATTCGTGATTTTGAGTTCTTTCGTGTCCCTCTAGGATGCCTTTACTAAGTGCGTCGACCCAGAGACCCATGTCTTTCTTCTCGATTTATGACTTTCCAGTTGGATTGTTCTTCATATGATTATAATAAATTTAATAAATTTATGAGAAGTTGTCAAGTACTTTTAAGAAAATTTATTTGAAGCAGTTTACATGTTACATGTAATGAATTGATCAGAAAGCAGTTTACACTTTTGATGCAAGACAAGGTTAAATAATAAAACAAACAGGTATGAAAACGAAAATAAAAAATTGAATTGAAAGAAGATATTATCCAATTCGTATTGGTTAATTGCCTTAGTTTTTCGTTTTGATTAAACTTTTGGAGCCTCCCACTTCTTTTCAAGAAGCCGGTGAAAGCTCCCTTAACAAAGTCTCCGATATTCGGATATCGGATATCTTTATTAGGTGGACAACATACATAATATTAGGATACCAACTGGTGTCTGTCACTTAAATACCCCCACGATTTGAACTTTTTCAATTGCAGTATAGGAAAGAGGACAATTTTCTGAGTATATTAATACAAAAATTTCGAAGAAATATCCATAAATTGTCGAAAAAACGGTATTTTAAAGTTTCAAATAGCAGTGAGATATAATACGATACACCCCGATGCCTCGAGTCGCGCCACGGTAACTCGCACGTTGAGCCCCCGCTCTTATTTCTGTTGACGGTACATGTGCTTGGATATACTCTTAATGTTATCACATTGTCAGTTGCGACCAAGTTCATCAAATGCTAGAGACCCAAATCCACAGATCGCAGACACACTCCACTCCGCCGCCTTTCTGACCGCATAACCACGCCTCCAGGAAAGTTCTTCGCATCACCTAGGATCCCGCAAATCAAGAAAAACCATCCCCATGGACCAATAACCCAGCCCGATCAAGCTTAGCGCTTCAAATGAGGACCACACCTCAATAAATGCCAACGCCCGTTGCCCACATCAGTTGAAGGAGATAAACGGTTTCCCCGTGGCACCTAAATATTGCCAAGAAGTTCATCGTTCATCGTGTCAGTTGCGGTCGACACCCGGACGAGTTATATGGCTTCGAGTTCCACCCTCGACGAGTTGTCATTCTAAAGGGATATTTTTAAATTCGTTATGCGTAAGGTGAAAAAATAAAACAGGCCCGGGGAGGCGTCGAAAGTGTCTGGAGAGTGTTTTTTTTTTCTAACTCAACCACGGCATATCATACACCCATGTTAAAACGTGTATAAAATACATGTAAATCTTTGATTATAAAAATTCGATTTTTTCGACAACTTATGGATATTTCCTCGAAATTTTTGTTTTAATATATTCAGATTATTGTCCTCTTTCCCATAGAACAGATAAAAAACTTGAAATTGTGAGGGGGACTTCCCTGACAGACCCCTACCAACTTAATCCTTTAATGAACCTTCATAGTTATTAATAAATTTACATTTTCTCTCGAGTGGACAAAAAGATGATGACCAAGGCTGTCAGTTCAGTAGAGCTTTCATTGTACCTTGCCTATGGCTTTCAAAGTTTGTTCCAGATCTTCGTGAAATTCAAAAGGGTAATTCTTAAATTAAAATAAATTTTGCATTATCAATCTTTAATGCTCAATCCGTGACTTTCGTACTATTAAGTTATTGAAACTTGACCGATTTAAATGTGTAACAAAAATAATAATCGGAAAATTAAAATAAAGTAATTCGTGAAGTCTGGCTTGGCCTGACGACTGACTGGATGATTAAATTTATGCAATAGATCAACAAAAACTCATTACCATACAAATCATATTAGTCAAACATAAGAAGTTCTAAAGCAAAAATAACCCAATTTTCAAAAGTTGACCTCTGAAATATCTTAATCGTATTTCGTGTAATTAGAAAGAAATTTTCTTGTAATCAAAATCCATAATAGAAAGATGGTAGCGGTTTTCCACGATCATTCTCCCATTAGGAAGCTAATAGACCTTTTAAACTATGCCGGTAGTTAGGTATACGAATTCCGCACTTATATTTCATACAAGGAGCAATTTATTAAAAGAAGGAAAAGGTTAACTTCGTGAAATACCATTCAACAAACAAGAAACCACTGATAAAAAAAACTGAAACTTAAATGAGTTTGAATTACTTTCCAAAGAAGTGGATAGAAAATGCATTATTTAAATGAACAAAGCAACTGAAATGCTAAATTACTTTCTTTGGTAATCACATGGGTGACCTTTGACGTTGCACAAGTAAACATTTTACAACTTAATAATCGATACTAAACATGCTCCACGCCGCTATTCAAAAAATGATCAGATTAATTAAAATGTTTTGCAAAATTAGGAAAAATTACTGTTAAAATTAAGAACAAATCGTGTTTCATTGTTTCGTTTCCATTACTTGGGACTAAAATTTACAACTCGTGCACCTAAACATTATTTATTAACAATACTAATTAAAGTTAAGATAAAATCAGAAACTATCGTAGTTTCAACATTAATAAATTTCAAAGTAAACAGAGTGTAGAAAAAATAAGTCTTTAGTATTATGTTGATAATGTGATAACGAAAAGAATCGTGTTTGCATAACATATTGCAGTTACTTCACAACTTTTTTCAACCCATATTTACTTATTTTTTTTTATTTAAATTTTATTAATCTCTGGTAATTCACGTTTTAATTTACAGTTATTAGAAAAATTTATTGAATTGTGGTATCTATTAATAATATAAACTAAAAAAAACAGCAGACAGCTTTAACGAGTTACTTTCAAAAGCAGACGAGCAATTTATAGTTCACACTAAAATTAACACTAATTTCTCGTTTAATTTGTTAAACGATCGGACGTAAAAATAAGTTAAATCTTCTTTATGGGCAAAAAAATGATCATCTGGTTATAAAAATATTTTCGTGGAGTGCAAGAAATTCCTACTAATAAAAAACACAGGTAGGTGACGAAAACTATGTCAATGCCAAATTTTTTGTAAAGTTACATGGATATTGTTTATGAAATTAACGTATGATAAACAAACTCCTTCTGTGTTAAAAAAAAAACTACTCTTAAATTATGTGGGCGTATAGAGAAGGTTTAAATATGGAAATGATAGTTCAATCCAACTATTTAATAAAGGATTAAGGATAAAGAGAAGAACTACCCCCAAATTATTTCAATATTTATGGTTGTTATATTATATAAACCAGGAGTAATTAAAAAATCCAATGAAATTTTAGACTTTGATTAGCCTTCATTGGGAACACGTTAGCATTTGAACTACGTATTTCTCAAATAGCGAAATGCATTAAGATTAATGCAGTCCCATTTAAAAACTTTAGCTAACGGACCGAATTTGACAGTTGGATAAATTGGGCAATTTTTCGTCCATAAAACCACAATGATAATGCAAAAAACCTGTTAGGAATGCTTCCAAAATATTCAGATTTTGTAGGCGTGAAATACTTACAGAAATGCATATCAGGACATAAATTACGCGCCCGTCTCGTTAATTTGGACTTAAAAAAGAAATCGCGTGGTAAAATATCGAAAATGGCAAACTGTTAAATTGTGAATTCAAGCTGTTTGTTCTATTTCTCCAACGCAAAAATGTTTCGCTAAAGAATAAAAATTATATTTATGGTTCGTGCTTTTAATTGGCTACGTCTCAATTCACACAAGAACATACGCACGCTACCGAAGACACAACTGGTTTAAAAAAATTAATTTCCAGAAAATGGGCATCTGCCGTTTGGGGAGCATTATCCTGTCGGGCTTTTTATTTTTTCTATTTGTATTCGAACAACGCACGGCAAAATCATTACTATGTATTGACATATCTAACCTTAACTCTTTTCCGTTCAATGGATTTGAATTCCTGAGCTACTTCCGGTTTACTTTTAAGGCTTCGAGTTGCTGCCCTTTTAGTTAAATCATCGGTAAAACTTTTTTCTTCGCCTCTCGATAAGGTGGTGACTTTTCGAACAATCTTGGTTGTTATCCTGCGAGTCCCGTCGTCGTGTTTTCGGGTCGTTTTTGTCGATTCGATGGAACTGCCCAAAACTTCGGTGGATAAACGCTTTTGGGTATGAATTGCTTGTAATTTTCCAACTTCACTTGAACTGTATAAATTTGTAACTATTGGAGGTCCTATATTTGACGACGGTTTGTCGGTGGTTCCTTGCATAAATAAACGACGTTTGGTGGTAGAATTGCTGTTATCCTTGACGAAGTGATACATTTTTCTTTAATCCCGATTGGGCACTGGTGAACAAGCGTCAATAAATATTTAATTCCAGTATAACACTTAATAAAAACATCACTAGGTGTATCTGGGTGATTGTTGCTTGTGTAGATCGCGCGTTGTTAATACAAAACTGACATTCGCAGGTGTTACGTCAGGTGAACACGACACCGAACTGAATGATGTTGGTGGGCCTCGACGTATAAACTCTAGCCTTGTGCAGATACCATGTAGGCACCGGGGCCGTACGGGGGCGTTTTACTGTCCTAATATAGGACAATTTAAAATTATATTATTAGGTCAACTATGTTTACCTTAGAATGGCATCTAACGAAAACTGCCACTTTAAATTGCCGATTCAAGTTCATCGGCAATAATCAAAATTCGAAACAAGAAGACGCAAAAATTCACGCAAATAAGAACAACGTGAAACCTTTTAAGCGAAAATTCGGGAAAATTAATTCGGCGGAATCGCAAAAGTAGCGCATAAAATTTGACGACCCTAACTAATCTCACATGTATTTTCATTTGAGTGGAAAATCTAATTAAATTAAACTTTATAAAATATGAGATCAAGGATACATAATGCCCGCATTTACAATTGCGATTATTGCATAATAAAATAACATTTACATTAAAATCATAAGGTCAATAAAACTAAAACTTCTATTTTAAGAGCAGCTTTTCTTTTATTATGAAAAACAAAGAAGAAATTGCTCCAATATATTTTTAAATTTTGTGATGGAGAACGGTGAACTTTACTTAAAAGTTTATATTAATTAAAAGTCAAAGAACCGTGAATTTATGCAAATCTGCGGAGCAAAGCATTTTTGTTTCGTTCAATATCGATTAATCTACCGAGTGTTCTAAAATTGTAATATAAAATTTTAGAAGTATAATAACACTTTTGTTTCTCGATCTGGATTCGAATCTCGACCTACCGAAAATCCGCTCGTTAAACTACGTTTCTTGTAACAATTGAAAAGAAGTAAAGCGTGGTATTTCCTAGAAATCTGTTGGGGGTCACCAATTCTTCTCTCTAGTTTCGAAACTGCATCTAAGAAAGGTTTAAATAGGAAACCACAATAATATTTTCACTTTTTTCCTCAAATCGTAGGTTCAAATTTTAATATTTACCATTATTAAATCATCTTATCTGGAAGACCCCCCCTCCCCCCGGAAGAGTTTTAATATTAATTTGCATCATTGAATCTGCCAGAAAAGCCACACTGAAGAGAATACTCATCGCTTAGATGAAAAAATTATCATTTTTGTGCCTACGTACAAAATTCATTAAAAAATAATTATTGAATAATATATAAAATTTATGCATGTCCCCAAAATATTGAGTTTTATATTAATATGTTAAACCTTTCCTTTTTAACATCCCGACGCAGGATTTGCACCGTAAGTGATTCAGATTCCATGTCCACATTAAAGATTTTACAGTATAAAATCGAAATAAGGATCAGAAATTATATATTTTGGTGTTTCAAAATGGTTCGCACCCACCCTATATATTTTGTTAGAAAATTATATTTTAATAATTTGAAGTTGTAGGATTGTAAAATTGACAGGTGGGGGCGAATCGAAAGAGATACCAGGCTTTTTGCCACGAGTCGCCGCAAGAGTAGGCGGTGCGACTTTTGCCTCGTTAATTTTTGGCTCTGTGAAATTTATTTTTGAAATTGTGAGTAATTTTTGAATTAAATAAAGTGATTTTATGCGATTGCATTACTGCGTATTTTTGAAATTTTGGATTTTTTGATGAGTTGCTACCGATCAGTAGTTGATTGATTGGTTTAGTTGATTTAGAAAAAGAATAAATGCAAGTTATGAATTGGATTTGGATTGTTTAAAATTGGAAAATTTGAATTACATTTGAAGGAAAGAACGTGCGAGGTAGATAAGCCGACGTTTAAGATAAGGTAAATCAAACTTCGTTCCCTTTTAAAATTATTAAACATTTTACATTGAATTTAAATTGGATTTGATTTTATAATTTTTGGAAGACGATTTATTTTTTTGATTGGAAATTTTACTTTTGTTTTGAGAACGATAGAGCCCAACCTGAGATACGACCGTCTCTACTCCCGCCTTCAGGAGCAAGTTTAAAGCACGTATAGTGCATGTGAAAAATCAACACGTTTTGAAAGGATCACTGCAATACAGAGTGTCGTCGCGACCTTTGTACATAAAAAAACGTAGATACTAACGCATTATTGTTAAAAATCAACGGCTATCGAGATTATTAAAGGGATTTCTTACTGTGATCAACCTTAAAACAGTATTAACTTGGAGGATTAATTTCGGAGAAACTACATAAGTGATTTTATTTATTTTTAGGTATTTATTAATATAAATCTTTATGAATATATTTTATTAAAATAATTATTTTTATAGCAGCTACGAAATTTCGAAAACAACATTTCTCAACTACAGTTTTAAAACGGTGTAGACAATTTCTCAGACTGCAATCGATGAATTGGCTTAAAATTTAAAATATGTGTTGAAACCATAAAAAATAATCCAAGTTTTAGTGCAATGTAATTAAAAAAAAAAAACATCCAAAGAAAGGAAAAATAACAAAACGCTCCGTGACTAGAAAACTAATATTTTTTAAACATGTTTTAAATTTCACGTCAATTCGTTGATTGCAGGTCGAGAAATCCTGTACGCTATTTTAAAAATGTAGTTGAGTAATTTTTCTATTTATGAAGAATTATTATTAATAAATACCTAAGAATTAATAAAATCGCATATATAATTTTTCCATTATTAATTTTCAAAGGAAATTAGAGAAATAACTTAATAAAATTCTTATAATTACATTTTTTATTTCTCACATACAAAGATTATACCCAGTTTACCAATTTTATTCTGGATGAAATTCTTGATACTTCACCGTTTTCGAGATATTAAAGATAAACTGGAACTCTCGTAATTTTTACTGCAAACTTGATATTAAATTAGATTCCAACCTTTTTTAACGCCTTATATTGGGCGTTCCTTCCCAATCCTTCGGAGATATTTAAAAGGCTAATTCAAGATCTCAGATTTATGGTACTTTTATTAATTAATTAAACCATAAAATTTCATATGCTTAGGCAAACTACTTTAATTTTTGCTAATCCAGTGGGAAGATCGTATGCAAATTGTAGAACCTGTTGGTTGGAATGACTTGAATAAAGTAGAACTTGCGTGGAAAATGAGCATGTTCACCAATTAAAATTTAGAAAAAAAGGGCTATCCAGTTCAAAAAATGCACTGTAGGTGTTTAACAACAACGCCAGAAGACATTAAATTTCTTGTCGGAAATGAATATTTTCTTGCAATTCCTAGCATTAACTTGTTAACTTGTTTTATTCGACTTTCAGTAGAACGTGCAGTTATTTCTGAACAGGAAAACAATCCGTCTTTTTCGATTTTCTTTAATCCGCGAAAGAAAAGTAATCTACACAAAAACTCCAGAAAAATATTTTTGTCAACGAGACAAATCTAATGCATTTGTACGACAGTGGATGTAGTTTTATACATTATTTTATAATTTTAAATATAACAAGTTTAATCTGAGTGCTAGTTTATTTTGTACCACTCGGCATGCTCGGGAGTAAAACCAATGTTGGTATCGACAATTACGAAAAGGTGAACTTTTTTAATTGTAATGATCTCTAGATTATAGTTTTTTTACGATGTTATGTAAGTGTAAGATATATTTCAACTTCATTGATATTTGCAAATATAATATATTGTCGTGTTACCAAATATTTGGACCCATCCTGTAATCTTTTGGTAAAATTTTGTAAATTATGATTTTGATTTGGTGGTTTTGAAAGAGTGCAAGATGGGGAAACAAGATAGGAAGAGAGGGGCTTTTTTAAAAGAAATTTTATTTTATTTTGAAAGACATTTTTTAGAATTTTGGAAGACAAATTTTTTTAATTCGAGAAAGAACCCACCTTGAGATACGACCGTCTCTACTCCCGCATTTAAGAGCAAGCTTGAAGCACTTAGGAATGCTTGGGAACATAGCTTTTTGCTAAAAAAACACTGCAATATATAAAACAAATTTCTTTCTTTATGAGTTTTATTAATTTTATCTGGCGCCTTGAAACAGCAGTATTTCTTTATTCCGCACTCCCGACGTTAGATATAAAGACAAACTGCCCTTAACATCAAATAGTTGGATTACTTAGCCATCGACTTTTCAATTATGTAAATTAGCAATCAAAAAACAAGTTAACAACTTCAGCTAATAGACTTTTTATGTTGCAATTGTATGCAAAATTATCGATATGAAGAATCACGATCAAGGATAACCACAATTTGGAAAGCTCTAAATGGTATGGTATCCATTATATTTTTCCTTGAATGTACATATATGGTGCGTTATCCCTTGCACCAAATTTGAGGCTTCTGCGGCAAGGTAGACATATAGATAGACAGAGGAACCGACCGAATGAAATTCTGTTTATCAAAGCTTTAAGCTGTACTTTAATAATTTAATTTCAATCCTTAATGCGAGACAAATTAATTTTATTGGGCACAATTAAAAATGTAGTAAAAAAAAAACTAAACGTGTTTATTTTAAAATGCTCCCGATAAGTCAAGTCACAACCAATCACGCTCCAACGCGCAATTGCTTCATTAATTAATGTATGTAGTATATTTTATGCAATTTTCTATAAATATATATAATGTTACATTGTCAATAAACAGAAAGACAACCAATTATAATAGAACAAAACACGACATTGAAAGCATCGTTAACAAAAGAATAGTGTAAAATTTGATTTGATGCATTGAGCAAAAAATTAATTCTTACCCAACAAAAAGGTTAGCAATAATTGGGAAAATAATGAAAATCCTCATTATAACGGAACCGAATTACTACTAAAAAGGTGAAAGGTGGATAAATAGTTGACATGAATCACAACACATTTTTTGGATTTATTTCGCATTCTATTGGAGCCGTCTTCTCCATACCTGCTATTAGAGCGTCATCAAATGCGAATTTAATGATAGTATCTTCCGAAAACTCACGAAATCGATAAATAATTTAATTACATGTTGGACTCATTTTCAGTTTTATGCTTCAACAAACAATTACCCAATAAAAAATTTAATCAGCGCAACGAACTTCAAAAATATTTAATAATAAAAGAATAACGAGAGCCTCGGCTCATTTTCGCTATAATTGACTGAATGAATTTTGTAATTGTTTAAAGTTTTCTGAAGTTTTTTTCCAATGTTGAATAAAAGTTCTTCTAGAGAAAAGACAATGGCAGGTTGAAACTAAGGTTAAGAATCTTCCTGCTGGGCACCTAATTGCTATATCCAATTGTATACCTAAAGTTGAATGAAAAATATCAATTGGACAAGTGGTATTATGCTAGATTAACCATCTGTAACCAAATGCAAGGTGCACTAACAACTCTAACCATTATTAACTTGAATTATGTAAGCACTTAAAATTATACTACTAAATAAACAAATTAGTAACAGTAAATCAAACTTTAAAGCTATCATAAGAAAAAATAGTCATTCGCTCTGTAAACTCGGCGAAAATTGAAGACAAATTAAAAACTATGATTTTCAAAACTGACAGATTGAAGCCTCTAATTAAAACAAACCGAAAATCAAGAAGCCGCAGTTTTCGAATAGTTCGACGATCAAATTCTTCGCTTCACATTGATTGCAGTTTTATGGTGAGTTATTCCGCAAAGCCTTGGAGAATTTCTCTTTTGAAACAAAGAAACACAAAGATTGGAATCGTTTAATAAATAAGTAAAGCATTCATTCGGTCGTGAATCATGAAGATACCAACAAAGAAATTAACATAGAAAATCGTGCCATTTTTTGATAATTCCGTACTTGAAACCAATTTTTTGTGAAAAACTTCTTTGGTGTTCAGACACCGTCTCTCGACTTGTACAGTTACACTAAATTAATTATTTTTACGAAGTAATGGCAGGAACTTCACCTGTAGTAAGACCGGAAACAGGGCCGTCAGAGGTAATAACCGGAAACAATATACATACATCACATAATTTAAACATGGCTAGCATTACGTAAAATTGGCATATTGGTTGTTTAATGACAAATTCGTATAATTAATTATTAAACAATTATTGAAAATGAATGTATAATTTGGAATTTATGATAATGAAACTCCCAAGATGTTTTCGACTTTATTATGTAATTAATAAAGTTCGACCTTCGCACGACGAATTAATAATTATTACAAATTTACTGGCTCCATCTAATATTCAGTATTCAAAGTATTTTGGTTGAATTTTCAATATCACCCGAGATATAATTTTGCGTGCTCCAATTATTTACTTGTACCGAGTACAATTCTGTTTATATGGTAACAGTTTAAACGGAAGAACCGCAATTTTAAATTTTATTAGTTTTTAAATTTCTAGAAACTTTAATGTGATGTCATGATGATCTCATATCTCTAGGTGACCACTGATTTGCTATTTATATTTAACTATCTTACCTAATGAAGTAAGATAAGCTAGGCAAAATTAAATAGTGATAGTAATCCACCGTTTGATGGAAAGTTTGAAAATTGAAATGGAAACTACAATGAAAAAATTCGCATAATCATAAAAAATAATGTGTGTAGTATACACCGTTGTTAGCTTTGATATATTCAAAATCCAATAAACATATATTAGAGTGTGATAATGAGCAATTAATATGGTTCATGTGTATATGGATATAATCTTAACTACTCTAGAGGAATGGCGGTTCCCACACAAGATTCAAGATCGCGTTTATTTACACCAAATTGGCACTAAAGGCTAAATTAAGCCATTTATTTTTTAAATTTTGCGCGTGTCGAAAACTATAGTAGTAGACAAACAGTAAAGGTACATTTATATCGCCTGTAGGTTAGGCAACTTAAATTACACGGTAGTAAAATTAACGAATTTGTAGCGGAAAAGCATGAAAAATTGATTTCTATTCGATATTCTAACGATTAGATTTTAAAAGGACTGGACCAATTTGTACAAATATCTATCACCTGTTATCTTAAAAAACATGAAAATTGAGGTCTGTTGAAACGTCCAGTCCTCGAAACTGGCTTTCTAAATTTCAAAATCTGCCAAAATAACATTTCAATGCAAAAATTTCATAATCTCCATTCAATCGTTACTATTACTTCAGATAAAATCATCCCATTCCATGTATGGGTAACTCCTTATGCGGAGTTGAATAAAAAATTTGAAAGCCAAAAGCATAGGTATCTCTAGATAGCAATCATTATAAAGTAAAATTTTCTATTAATTGAAACGTATATTTTATTAATAAAGGGTGGTCTTAAAAAAGTATTGGGTTAAGCCGCCATATGGTTAAAATAACAAATTAAACACCATATGTCAATATTATTATTATTATTATTGTCATTCAGAGTGAGACAAAATGTATTCGATTAATTGTGATTTAAGCACATATTAACGCCATAAAAAGATTACGGCGATATTTATGGGAATAACTAGGACAAGAATTTGTTCGGGCTTGCAATAAAAAAAAATTGCCACATAAGAGAAAATTTGAAGAAATTCCAATATAGGAACTTATCCTAAAAAGGGCAAAACAATTTCTCGAACGGATCGTAAAAAGATGTGTAAACCACCCTGTGACTCAAGACTCCGGTGAAAAATTAGTTAGATTAGTACACGGAGTTTGATAATATTATGTACTTGAATCACGAAAATATTTCGTCATGGATAATTTACGTGGTCAGTCCTTGCGTTATGCAAATAATTTCAAATCACATTTTCTAAAGAGCGCGGGCGATCGTGACGTAAAATTAAGAGACACCTACTCCTTGGATTTTAGCTATCTGAAAAAGGTTAGCAATACATTTATGGCATTGGACGAAATTAAAATACCGTGTAGGTAAAAACTAATCCAAGTAAACCAACAAGGACTTTTCATCTCGTCACCATCTGCCTGAAAGGTTAAAAACCTCCGTCAATTAATGTAACGAATATGTAGAACAATAAACGACTAATTATCTTCTAGTATGCAAATGCGTAATTAATTCTAGTTTATCCTACAAAACGACTGCAAATTTGTTACAACCCTATATATAATATGAATTCTCTAAATTAGTTCTCACATAATAATTCTTCCAACTGAGGTTAATTATATGGAAGTTGAATGAACGACAACAAAATTATGGTTCTTCTTTTTAAAATTAAAGTAAAATGCTTTCTAACGCAAAGCTGTCCAAAGCAATTAGCAAAATTTAAAAAAATCATCATCCGAATACATTAAAATAATAACATTAGAATTATCGAGCACACTAACCAGTTCTTTAAACATTAAAAATTTAAACTACTGCAATGGGCATGAATGAAGAACATTTATGCAGATTCTATGCTCGAAATGAACCACTTACATGCATCATGCCATTGGCCATGCCATTCTTTCATCTAACAGCACTTTCAAGTACATTTTCTGCAGAAAAATGTTATATATAATAAACATCGAACACTTGGCTAATTAACTATTAGAAAAATAAGTCTTCTTCCATTTAGACGGTTAAGGTTTTGTCGTTAATTTTGGAACTACATTACAGCAATGATTATAAATTTGACAAGATTACGGGGTACAAATTATTTTTAAGCTCAACATGCTAACTTTAGATACGACAACCCTAACTTACCTTCGATCCCTGCAGTTTGCGTTAACATAAAACGCAGAGTTACTCAAGATTTCTTATAAATCGTAATTTTTGAACGTTGAAAGAACTGGCTAATGCAATTTGCTAACAAACCATGAGTAATCGATCTTACCTGGAAGTGTAAAATGATTGTCCATATAAGACCTAAGGTGAGTTTGGGATTACCATCGACGATATCTTCGGATCGGATATTGACTAATCGAATTTTTTTACAGTGTAGAAAATGGAGGGCAGTGTCCACATTATGTAGCATATGAAAACGCATCACACCTCGTTCGCGTGGCTAAAACAAGAAAGAAGTTTATATAAAATCCATACCCAATAAAATTGGAAGTATTAGACATGAACTTGAAGCAATTCCACATTTTCTATATTTAGGTTTACGGTAACAATGAACCATCCGTCAGTTCAAGACTACTGAATAGAGAATTATGCATTTATCGACGTCTAAATCCAACAAAAGTGAACGGCGAAATTAATTGTAATTCTCTGGGACGTGAAAAAATAATGTGCGTGATATGTGAGCAAATACAATGCAAATGACTTCAAATTTTATAATCCATGACTTAGAAAAAAATAAAACGGGTTAGGTTACATAATGTAAAGTCAGGTAAATGCATAATGCAAAATTAAAACCAGGTGTAGCATGTTAACAATAGACGATTAGAATTTTAAAACGTCCAAACACCAATGCTTTATTAATTGATCAATTTGCTTATCCAACTCCTTATTGTACACAGTCAGGCAAATCACGGTGAAGGACAAGGACGCTATGTGCCAAATATGTCTTAGCATTGATTAATGAAGTGAGTAGGATTAAAATTTATGAATGAAAATTATGTTACATAATTACTCTCACGTAAATACAAAATTTATGCAAAATTAAAACTCGATTTCGATATCAAATTTATATTAACTCTCGAGATCGGCTTTCGGCACATCTGGCACCAATATCGGAATTTTCGTCGTGGAAAATGATTTTTTAAATACTTACAAGTTGCTCGCCAGTTAGCACTTCCAGTAGCGAAATCAAGTTGTGACCGCTTCGCAAATCCTCGAATAAATCTCGAATTTGTTGATTGGCCTGTAAAAATATGGAACGTTAATTTTACAATTCTCAAACAGAATTAAAAAATAAACACACAAAACGCTACCATGCTAAATATCCATGCAATATTTATTTTACATAAATTATTTGCACTTAAAATATTGATGTAACATCGACGTGCAAGATTTACTAACTACATACAAGAGTATTTACAATAAATCGGTGTGGTACAACAAAAAATCATAAAATAACTTTTATGGGAAAAGCGGTAAAAAATACGGCATTACGACAAATCCAAAAACACTCTCACTTACTGAAGAAGGGCAACATGGTGAATTGTTGACGGTCACACAAACGTGCAGACAAGTGTACGTCTGGAACCATGAAAATTTGAAAAAAATGTTAAACGTAGAATTTGATTGGTCGTTCTACATGGGTACCACAAAGGCTAATCAAAACCAAAACTTTTGTATCAAATCAAACCCAAATTGATGGGTTTATTTTATAGTTGGTCGAGTATTTTATATTTTGCCCACCCTTGTTTGCAAGTGCGAATGTATTTCGCAATTAAATTAATGGTAATAAATTCTAGATTTATCAACTTCCAATATTTGAAACAAAAATAATTTTTAAAAAATGTCAGGTGTGTTCGAATGTAGAACAAGGATACATTTTTGCAGTGACTTGCATTGTTAAGTTGTTACACTGAAGTTATAAATAAACCATTAAGAAAAAGATCTCTATTATTCGTAACCTTGCTGAACACCATTATTATCACTTATAATATACATTTCTGGAAAATTAAGTAAAAACAATCCTTTAATTAAAATTATAATAATAAACATTTATTTGTGTGGGAGCTTCTACATATTTATAATTGAATATTACTCAGTCAAACAACAATTCGATTAAAAGTCTACTTAGTCATTTCTGAGCAAACAATGCAAACAAAAATAAGTAAAATAACTCGAAGAATAATAATAATCATGCCGGTGGTATTTTGTATCTGAAATGGAATTGTAAGGAAACTTGAAATATCCATTTATGAACAATTGGGTTATCCACTCTTGCAATAAAGAACTTTAGGTAGGTATGGATTGGACAAATTGACTTACTACATAATCGTTTCTATTTCAGCCTAATTTGCAACACCCATGTAAATTATTACGCAACCTTTTACGCACAAAACAACAAAATAAATAAACAAAGTACCAACCTTCATATATTTCCAGTGCTAATGAAAGCATAAACAAAATAAAAATGTTAATCCTTTTCGGGCAGATTAAAAAGAGCAACGAAAAACGGCGAGGAAAACTTAAAACAATTAAAAATGCAAGAACCTGGAAGAGAAACCTGACATTCAAACTCATCGGTTCTACTTGTACGCTAAAAATTCAGGTTCTTCCATTTGTCTCAGCAAATTTCGAATTGTCAAGTTTTAGTGAAAGAAAGTTCAAAAAATTCCACACCTTTACTCATAAAATAAATTCTCAACGTTTAACAAATAACTTAAATTAGTTACGGCCATTGTATTTATCAAATTGGTTTTAGTATCATACGGTGTATAACAGAAATATTTCTATGGTGAAAACAATCGCTATTTTATTAATACATTAGATTTAAATAATAATTAAGCATATTAAGCAAATCGAATCAATAAAGCTGTTGTTTCTTTTAGAAACTACAATCAAAATTCTTTAGAAATGAATCAGAACCTATTTATCATTTTAAATAGCAGAGTATAGGCAGAGTATCCTGGCTCATTGTCCTGTCGCAGGACTATTTTGGTTCCAGTTTTCAAAATTTGAACTACTCAAATATTTGACATGAAAATTATTCGACGAATTGTTAATTAATAATGGCCTTTTAAAACTAATGTGTGCAGATTAATAAATTATAAGTAATTAATAAAGTAATGAAATATATCCCGATAAATAGTTGATTGCCATTAAACATGCATAACCGCAATTTTCACACGCACGATTATTGTTTTTCTATTATTATGATGTAGTAGTGATTTATAAATTGTAAATAATATTTTATTGTTTATTTCTAATTAGGACTTGTGTCGTAGAAAATAATGCACCATAATAACACTGCTGTGTACCTGAATTTTTCTCAACATGCATAAACCGGACTTATAGATCAGATAATAATTTAGAAACAGAGTAGTATAGCATCACAAACAAGATGCCCATCGCGCCCTTCAGACCATGCTACGCCACTGCACATAATTTGTATTTGTCAGTGACTTCTTCAAAGGGGCCGGTTATTTGCCGTAATCAAATTTCATATTTTGATAATAATTCATACCCCCCCCCTCCCCGCCGGTTTAAGAGATAAAAGTTTGTATGCATATTACGTGATTGATTTTATTAAATATAGAAGGGCCAATATAAGTATTAAAAAAAATTTTTTTATGATAAATTTACTCTCGTCTTATATTTTTAGTAAAAAAATCAGTCATATCAGTTACTATAATAAATTGATAACAAGTAAGCCAATAAAAAATGTAGTCCACGTATAAAAAATACCAATTAAATCTACTCTCATGATCAGTAGATCATTTTAAACTAAATATGTTAGTTTCGACCGTGGTCATCTTCAAGCTTCGCCTTAATTACTTCATTACAACAATCATTAATTTAAAAAACATAACAATGTTCCTGTTATTATCATATTTCGATAGAAAACTATTAGTATGCACAAGTAATATATAAATTACTAGGTATATATTAAGTATGTACAGTACCATCAGGAACACGTAAAACTTTTATTAAACTTTTATAACACCGTAAGTGTATTTAACCTACAATATAGTTTATCTCTGATGTAAACTTCTCTTTGTTATTCTTCGGATCGATTTTGAATTAAATAATTATAAATGCTTTTCCTCCGAATAAAACATGTAACTTAACCGACAGCACTAAACGCTAAGCAAAAAGGTGGAGAGCGGCTCTGAAATAAAACAATTTTGATGTGATAAAGTTGCGAAAAAACATGACTCATTGTCACGTTCCGCCTGAGCCATGCGTGCAAGCGAGAGCGCGGAACAAGGGACAGAGAGGCACGATCGGCTTTTCGTTTATAAAGTGAAATAAATATTTAATGTGAATACCATTGTTGATGGAGCGCCAGAATTATTTTATTGGAATACATAAACATCATTTGAATTATAAAATGCCATTAAAAAAACTTTGTCCGGGGTGAGGTTCAAACTTGCGACCACTAAATGATGCAATTGTTATCAATAATCAAAATGTTTTAATTCGTATTATCTGTTACATAAACATAATTCAATTCAATTAATAAAAGTATGCAATTTTTCATCAATGCTTTCTTATGACGTTATCACGTAAAATTATCGTCCATAAACCGACTTTACAGACAACCCGAGTGTTTTTCACAAAAAGAATCCTTGAAATAGTTTTTTAAACAAGATTTCATTAAGTAAGAAGTACTAGAACTTCAAATTATCCGAGTTAATGGGGGGGGGGGGTATTTAAATACTAAATAACCCAAAAAATCAGATAATTGAGACTCGGATATTCGGAGTTTTATTGTAATTGAATTAATTATATCAAAAAACTTTTGAAATATTTTCGTTTTTCTAGATAAATAACGCGAAAAAAGAAGCATCTGCTGTTTCGGCCTATGCAAATTACTCAACAAAGGAAAACCACAGATTACGCATTAGTTTAATGGACAATTTAGCAATTTAATTACATGCCTAGTTCTATCAAACATTAAACTTGATAATAACCGCTGGCATAAGATCGATAACTACTTTAATTGTACGGTATATTCAAGCAATTCCAATACCGTTCAAACAATGCCTAAGGTTATAATTGACACTGCACTCCTTAATTTTTGAAGTTGTTACATTGCAGCATTGCGAGCCACTCTCTGCACTCTTGAACATTAATTGCGAAAAACAATTAAAAAAACCTAGTCGCTTGTAATTAAATTACTCGAATATTTATACAAACATAATTTGGTATCCAGTTAATAAAGTAAGATTTGAACGTAGATTTTCGTCCGCCTGTCTGTTTGAGATGAACTTTTGAAAAGAAAATTCTTTTCATATGCATTCATATTTTGAATTCATCGAACTTTATAAAATAACACTGTATTTGCGATTAATCATATATATAATATTCTAAACATACATAAATAATAAAGACGCCATGAATCCATTGAATGGCGTCATACAAATATTAATTTGAAAAAATTACCATATATTATTAATATAATTATGCTAACAAAAATCGTGTTTTTCTTTAAACTTAATAACGATAAATCTAGTACAAATAATTTCAAGAGCTATGACATGGCAATTTATGATTAAAGTAATTTGCATCTCGCGGCACAAGAGTCGTTTTCCGCCTTTTTTGTTACTTAATTTAATTGACTGTTTTAAAAATAAGCAAGTGGAAAAGTTGTCGAATACTTCCCGAGTGATGCTTAACTCTTGAGATAATTTCAATGAGTATAATTGGCCGATTACTAGAGCTCACTTAGATGCTACAAGTACTGGCTAAAATCAGCTATGTACAGGAAAGTAAGTTGGCTGTCAATTAGTTTTTTTTTCGATAAATATGTAAAATTAAACACATTATTTTAAGTCATTTTGAGTACCATCTAATAATACCAACAAACTATTTATAATCTTGGTATGTCATTGACATCCCCGCTTAACAGTTCGTTTGTTATACTACAAACTCATGGTTAAGTTCGAGTATTAAAAATAATCAAGTACCGTCTTTAAATAAATTTTGCGTTTTTTCTAGTGTAGACAACAATATTAATAATGTAAATAAACACATTCGTTCGGGATGGAACTTCATCTGTTCTAAATTATCTCCTTCCAATGCCGGCATTAGTTCCCCCGTTCAAAGGAAATATTTTCGAAAAATAATTTCATCCATCATTAGTCTGAACCGAAACGTGATAATAACTTCGTACTATATAAAGAAACTGGAAATAACGAGAAATGCTTATAATTAAATTTTCTTAATGATGCCGATTGATTTTAAAACGCCTTTAAACAAAACAAGTCAATATCGTAAATCTATTCAACCTACAAGTAGCAATATTAATAACAAAAACTTGGTACGAATTCTATACAATCGAATTCGATTAGAGATCAATGAGTTCCGATCTTTGACTCACCTATTTTATGTTCAATTTAACACAGGTAATTAATTGACTTTTGATAGTAACACTATCGACTCCTATTATGATCGACATAATGGTAAAGTAAACCATGCAAGTATTCGATATACAATTTTGTGTTAGAAATCTACCGTCACACTAGAAAGTCTAATTGTGTTTTTAACATTTGATCTTACTTCCGATGCTAATTTCTCGTGCAAAACGTAAAGAAAACATTTTCAAAAGCGGGGAAATACCACAGTGACAATTATAATTGCATTTCTACTTAATGGGCAATTACAGTTTAGCTCAACACACTCTCATACCTTTAAACGAAAAGTAAAATTACGAAAGTCGTTTACGTGCAACATTACTTACGAGTTAACGAAACTAATAATTATGAATTATTTGACATCACCAACTAAACAACAATTAAACTTTGTTAACTTCCGCATCATAATATTCTCACATGCTGGTAATATGCTTTGTATAAGGTTCGTGATCAGGGAATATCAATGTTCATCCAAGTTATTACGTATGCAATGCATAAAACGAAGAAATAATGCTAGACATTTTGAAAATTAATAATTAAAAAAGATAATGATGCCGTGATCGTATAAATTATTTTAATGAAATTAAACACGGTTTGAACCCTCGAAATAAATTAGAAGTCAAATTTAACTCCCTAGACGCTAGCAATTAAAAGATATGATAAATATAACACACATTTTAAATAATATTCTAGTTTAAATTTTTCATAGTAAATATAAATGAAGTAGCATTATGATATTTGCCAAATGAGTACTACAAAAAATTTTCTATAATATAATAATATGTAGTGTCCGCACTAAGTGATGGGTTGCGAACTTAGCAATAAGATAACGGTATTTGCAACTAGGGGAACAAAACAAAGCAAAACTCTATTTTAACATTTTTATTACCAGTGTGTGTTTTATTTTTGTGTGTTCTTTATTTTGATTTCAGTATGTTTAAGATTTTATGTTTGTCTAGTTAGTAAGTTATTTGTTTTTCGATTTTGATTTTATTATTTTTATGTTTGTATCATGACTCACCAAATGCCGACAACAGCCAAAATTTAAATAATGTGAAAATCTAGATTTGAAAATAAAAGGACATTAAAATACAACCAATGAAAAAAAGACACATTGCAAAGAATATCCAAGAGGATAAAAAAATCAGTAAAGGAAAAAGAGAGTCAGATAATATTAGCAGAGCGGTCGGTCGATGAAAGTTTGAGAAGAATTTTTATGAATTGAATTGAGAAAAGAGTGGTGTTGATACCTAAGAGGCATACAAAAAGATTCAATAGAGGTTTATTCGTGTGAAGAATATTGTTTAAAGTGGAAGAAGAGTTGGTGGTAAAAATGATTTTTTTTTTATTGAAGATATCCAGAGAGCAGTAGAAGAAAGAGAAAATAATCAAGCAGACAAAGCTGTTCAAAGGAGTTGAATATAAGAAGGTCGCGTGTTATTTGTGCGCGATATTTTTTTCGAAGGAAGATAACTTTGGTTTCTTCAACAGAAAATCTGGGGTCGGCTATTTGCGAGAGTTTTGCTTTTGTTAATATTTGTTCCTATTTTATAAAATTTTTAAGTTTGTAAATAAAAATATCCAACAGTTATTTTATTGTCTTACTTGTAATAATTTTCGCATTCGAGAACCTACGTATCCCATAGACGAAATAGAAATTTTGTATGCAGAGGCGCGCATAAGGTGGCAGCAAATAATAATAATATGAGCTTATAAATTCTAATTGCTGACACTAATGTTGAGGTGGCTAAAATTAATGTAAGTTGATTATTAAATATTTACATTATGTATTATAACTGTTACAGCTCATACTTTTTACTCGACTCCCATTAAAATATAAAACTAAATTATGGTGACGACCTTTTGGACGTTCGAGTATTCAAATAAAAATTATTAAATTAATTTTTAAAAACGAAAGAATTTTCTTGCAGGTAATTCGTTTACTTATCTAATGCACTTTTTTAGGGTAAGGCTCAAGTCAATACTGCGGGAATGAGTCATTTAACACAATATTGACTTTAGCCTTGCCCTGAAGATGTGCACTAGATAAATGCACGAAACCAGTCGACAACAATTTAATAGAAAGTTATCTGAATTTTTTTATCATTTAATTAAATAACATGAAGTAAAATGTGTCGAGATGACATTTTTAATATAAAACAGCGAATGCAACGCAGTAGCCATTAGTAGAATAATTTAAATTAATTTTTTATTTACCTAATTTAATTTTAATTATTTTTTCAATCTATGAAAAAATAATAAGTGCACATTAAAAATTCTGATTTTATAGTATACATATAAAATTTCAATGTAGCTTAAATAATAAGAAATAAACTAACTTAATGATGAATAAATAAATATGATAAAATTAAACATCAATAAAATTTTATTTACACTAAAATCAAAAATATGAGACCCTCATAATATTTTTGCTAATATACCAACATACGCAGATTTTTGAATTTTCTATAATAAGAGATCGAAATAGTCAGTTACCAAATATTAACTAAACTAATTTTTTGAAAATGTTATTTGATATTATACCATCAGGGTTAAGGGTTAACTTAAACCACTTAAAATAAAACATCGTTTGAGCAGAAATAGTTGATACACAAAGAGATAAAAAATGTAACAAATATTTTAGTAGCTATAGCATCAACAAAATTGCTTTGCTGCTATAACAACTAATTTCGTGTTTGATCACATATTTCATCGTTGAGGCAGGTTTTGTTTGAAGAACCTAACTTTTTTCAGTGTACGTCGCGTGGTAAGTTTTATTCCAACGCTGTATAAATTAATTACCTAATACAGCAATAATAAAATGTTAACTAAAAGCTATTACCTATTTTAAATTATTGTTTTATATTACAAAATAATGAGGATAAAACCATAAACTATAAATTAATGTTTAGCAATTAAAAGCACGACGGTGTTTTTAAAAGAAAATATATGACTTAAAAGGCAAACTATTAGCGACACACAAGAAATACTAACAATAATTATGCTCAGAAATACAAACCCTAATTTAGGCGTAATTGAGAAAGGGGGGTGGATATTTTTTTACATATTTTTGTAATTTTAAAAAGTTGTTACACTACTCAACATTTTACCAGTTCCAGCTTTTATATTTTTACCAAAAAATTAAATACCAAGGCCAATCTACCAGATAATTAACCCCTTTCTGTAATATCTAAACAAATACTAGCATCAAAGAAGACTTTTGCAAAAATTTACATTTAAAATAGATGCGGTATTCTGCAATACAGAAACATGAAGTTCAATTACATTAGAAAATGATAAACAAAAATACATTAATTTTAGAATAACGAAAATACAAATTTGGATTATTTCTTTTAAGTTATACAGAGATGTCGACCCCAGTAATTAGTTTCATTCAATAATGTAGTACTGCATAATAATAATATTTGATCCCGTTTTAGTTCCCCTAACGGTGTCATGCACCTCAACAACCAAACTAAGGAGTGGAGAAGAACAAATTAGATTGATGATATTTACCTAAATTACGGCGTTAGACAAAAAACTTAATAAAAGATAAATGAAGATAAATTATTTTATAACGAGACATTATAGCTTCATAGTAATTAAATGGCTTTTATAGCCAGACCAAGGTAAGAAAATTATAAAATATAAATACTGCAGATAAATAAGAATTTTCTTCGTTACGTACAAAATTTGCAGGATAACTTGCCTTGTTATCGCGTATGAGGAAATAACAACTAACACTATTTACTTGGCTTCTACTTCTGTTTAAAAAAATCTCGTCAAGTTTCATCATTGTTTTCGAAGGTTAAGTTGAAGATTTCTCGTGTTCATAATCTTCAAATGACTAATTAATTTTGGATTTCCAAGGTAAACCAACGGTTTTATCGATTGATAAAACAGCATTAAAATTGAAAACGATAAATTCAGATCGAAAATAATATTTTGAAATAAAGAAGACTTATGGAAAAAAATTATAATGGCGTAGTTGAAACAACAAATTACCATAGTTTTAAGAAAAATTGTTGCAATTACAACGTTAATTATTTTAATAAATTATATACCTAATAATTACAGAGCAACTTCATAAAATATAAATTAATAAATAAATGTAGGTTAGATAAACCTCGCATGTATTACATTATATTAACAGGTAGGTACCCACATCGTGAAAAAAATTTTGCCAAGACAAGTAGCACTGATTATAACTAAATTAATAAAAATAATTAAGTGAGTTTTTAATTAAGTAAATCAATAAATTATAGCCGGAGGGTACTATCTATCACAGCGTCTTTTATTATAATGTTACAAACATGCAAATTTTCGTATGTAAAAAAACCAAAATTAGGACAATAATTTATTCGAAGGACAAAAAATTAATGTCCAAATTCTTGTTTACTTATTTTAAGAATATAAAATTTTACAATGGCCATAACTAATTCCTAAAACGTAACACCCAATTTAAAGAATACTTTCACTTATAAGGACATTCGCATATTTCGACTTGACAATACATTATTTCGGTCTCAGCCTTACCTTTTTCAGATGTTTGTTGACCCATTTTGTGAATGTCTTCTTTTGTATTGCGTCCCTCTCGTCTAAAATAAAAAAAAAACGAGTAATTAATTTCCAATTATACATAACTGCATGATTATACATTCAGTAGTTTTTTGTAATGTAAAAAAAAGCTTAACATAATATTATAAAAACACGATAGCGGTTTTTAATACTAAATATACTACAGCAAGTTAATGATTATTAGATTTATTATTGCTAAACCAATGGATTTTAACATTTTGATCGAATTGTTAGAAACCGATTACCTGCATCATCGTTCACCCAAATAACCCATTTTTATTAGAAATCAAAGACATAAAACATGAATGCAAAATCTGCAGGAAGAGAAAAATACGGCACTTGGTGCAATTTATGACTATCAACTCCTATCTATATCTTTTCCGTGGTATTCCAAAGAGCAATGTGTTTCTTTTTTACTAATTTAAAAAGTTAACACAGACGCTTTTTAATGAACTTTAAGTGAAATCTAGAAGACAACTAAAAATATGGCCATTTAAAATTAAACTCGACATTAGTGAGTTAGGGTTTCTCGGAAAACCTGCATCTTAATTAAGTCAAGTTGGTTAATTGATCCAAGAACAAAGTGTACTAATTTTATATACAAATCGAAAAAATAAACAATTTAATTAATAATATGGGAGTATGTTCGGGTGTGACCGATGACCTATCGTTTTAATTTTTGCAAAAACAAGTTAACCTTGTCGTATGGATATATCTTGAGTTTTCTTGAGTAATATTCACTAATAATTATTTTGTACTAACAACGTTTTAATAATTTCCTGGTTTAAAACACTTTGCAGGTAAATACAATTTGCAAATATTGCCGAAGGAAAACATCCTACCATTTGAACAAGGACCAGAAAAATCGCGATTTGTTTAAAATACAAATCAAACAAATCTAATTTCAAGTGTACACAATTATGGTATTTACCAATGTATGCTAGCAATAACCTGAGTATCTAATTTTAAAAATGACTAAATTATTAATTTACTCGAGAGGCGAGACAAAAATTTATCAGATATCCCATAAGCATTTGATGGTTATTGATGCATAAAATCTTTCAGACAAAAATGTAGCCGCACTGTCTGCATTCATTAAAATTTATCAAATGTAACTAATTAACTCGGAAGATATGTCTACACTGTTTTTAACCAGAAACTGGAAACTTAAATATACCGATATCCGTAATTAATTTCACGTTTCATAAACTGCACTTCTCTAGCCAAGATATGGCAAAACTGCAGCGCAATAATTGATAAATTAATCCAAAGCTTATTTTTAGATCCATGAGTAAAAATATTGGCTTGATTGTTGAAGAATTGCTTTGTTAAAAAATATTATTATTGAAATAATTTCAATTAGCAACATTCGATGAGCAGCATAGCAATTTTTTCCTTCTGACAATTTTCTGTCATTCGGTTAATTAATCTATAATTACGGTTAACCGTTGATTAATTGTGAGTAATAAATAAAGAAATATTGGCGACATTCAGCATTATCAATTCAGGAAGAGCACTTCCAAGCACTTGATCCGCTCCCAATTTATATTATAAAATTTACACCAAGAGATGTATATATATTTGGATTACGAGAAAATTATTTAAAAAAATGTCGTTAAAAAATATACAAGTAAAAAAATTAAACTATACAATGTTATCTATTACATAACGTGATTCATATAATTTAAATTTAATATTTTGTTATTAATACATAAAAACTTGTTTATCAACAACATTTAACATTCTTATTTCAGCGAAAATAGTTTGTTACATTTTGTCAATAATTTCCCAAATTTTTTTATAACCGAATCAGAACAAGTAAATATTTCAAAATTATCTTTCGGTGCGTACTATATTATTTGGTTTAAGATAAAAAAAACTATTAGAGGAACAAATATAAAAGCTAAAACCATGTTTTACCTACGCATCCAAAGTAATTTAGAAATTTCAGTACCTACAGCACAGATATTAGATAATTTTTTGTTTGAAATAAAATTTGATGTCAAAAATGCCTATTAAAACTTGCCAAATATAGAATCGCAATTTACCACTCATCAAAACGTCCCACAAAGTAAAATTAATCATCCCATCGCTATTAAATGGATTTTTATGGATATGGTTTTATATTTAAAATTTTTATCGTTCCAAGTAAAAATAATCACACGTTTTACATAAAATGAATAAACATAAATTTGAAATGATTTTCAAAAAAAAAAAATTAACCCGGTTATAAAATTAGGGTAACCCATGCTCGGGCCGTAACTATCAAGATAGTTTACTTTGAATTAATAATAGCAATGGATCAACATTCTATTGCCCACAGATACAGATAGATATAGTAATAATCGCTTGTAATTTCTTCTTAAGATTAGATACCGACTTCAAAATATTGATATAACCGAGATATCATTTATCAATTCTGCGAGTGAAAATTATTACGGTTCTTGATATTTCATTGAATAGGGAAAATATTGTAAACTTTAAATACTGTTGAAGGCTTAATAAGTCCAATCTTGATCTAAAACGATCCAATTAACAATTTAAATCATTTTGAGACTAAATAAGGAGTCGAGTCGGTGTGACCGACAGTATGATGAATAATAATTGCATTTCTAATCATTTGATTTGTGCAAAAACAGAAATGTTTACATGTTAAAACACAGTTATATCGTGTCGATCGCTTTTGTATGAATAATATTCAAGTGAAATGAATAATCGCTCCAATAAATATAAAAATGAACTAATTTAAAAGAAAATGATTAATAAAATCCACTTTCAATTTTAACTTGCGTTATAAAAAAAATTTGCCAAGTGAGCTATGCGTAGGTTTTCTAGCAAGGTTAGCACCCTACTAGAATAACAGAACCTAATTCTATGCCCACAATACAAATTCCACCCCTCAATTTTGATTTTGATGCATGCTGGAATTAATAAGTTTGTAAAAAATAAAATAAATTATAAAGCGACGTGAAGATTTTAAATACTTAAATACCACTAGTTAATTCAAATAAATTCCAGTGTACTTTGCCAAGTTGACCAAAATGTTAAATAGTAAACAATTTAATTATTTCTAAAGAAGTATATAATCGCCAAAATACATGCAAGATACTTTAAAATGTTTCTAAACTTTTATAAAGGTTGAAAAATACATATCGCATTTAAAAAGACAACATTATTTTGAATTATTTAATACTAATTAGCATACAGGCCACGTAATTGCGATTGTTATCATCGGCCTGACGGTTGGTAAAAACAATAACGTGAGGTGTTTACATTTTTGGAAGTTATAGCAACTGAAAATCGTATATTTATAGAACTTATGAAAATTAAATTTCGTTCTTTCCAAAACTTTTCCACATTTGCTGAAATCAGAATCTATACCATCCACATTCATGAGGAAGTTAAAACCCCATCTAAAAATATCTCATGATAATAATGACAATTACTATTATGATAATTAACAGAAATTTTAAATAATCTCACATTACTTAGTTGAACATCTGCATCTGAGAATAGAAAATATACACGAAAGATTAGAATTGGAAATCGTAATAATTTTCTCACATATTTTACTGAATTGTAAGTTCAATGTTTGAATATTATTGAAATCAACAAATTCATAAATTACTTTTTCATGAAACTCTTCATCGATACGATAAATTTGTTTCAAACTATTTTTTCAGTGTAACTATTATAATGGGGTTTAGAAATTGTTAGCTAATATGTTCATAATATTCGCAGTGTGGGCTAAAATTTAAACCTTTTATCCTATCCGAAAGTTTGTAACAGCTTAGTCTGCAAAAATTGTGTATGACGTTGAAACCTTATTCCTCCTTATTCGAGGAGATCATAATAGAAGTAATATTAGAGTGGACTTTATTAACTCCTGTTCTGGCCACCCCATATATTTATCCTCAAAACTTTATGTATAAAAGTTTTTTAAATTGTACTTTTGTACTTTACCACCCCTAAAGTATTGCGGATAAATAAATTTTTGTGGACCGTCACGGTCTCATTCTTAGAAAATTTAATAAAGTGAAATTGGCTCTAAAGCTTCACATAAATGATCATGCATGGCATAATATGCCTATCAAATATTAAAAGTACAGAAAACGTGAATCGAATAAAATATGTCGCAATATCTTTAAAATATGATAGGCACGTCATGCCAAGCATAGTCATCAAGGAAAAGAACAAATCAATATCGTACATTAAGCACTTGACAGTCGAATCGGGATTCTACAGTTTAGGCAGTCGGTCATATTATTTACCTAAACATAATATGTAGGCTCTACTTTCAACACAACGTTTATCATAAAACACGACGCAGCTGATCAAGAATGCTTTCAGAATAAGATCTAAATGACAGGGTAGCATCTAGAACAGTGATTTCCAAACTTTTTTGTCTTATAGACAACTTGCTATGTTCTTCGGTTTTGGGTAGATCCCCCCCCCCTTACTTGGTATTGATTTTTTCAAATTAAAACGAACCAAATTAAAATTTTTTACATAAAATAACTAAGCAAAAAATTAATGTTTTTAGTGGGAGGGATGAACTTGATGCTTTATTAACAAATTTTCAATGTTTGGCATCAATTTAGTTAGGTTTAATCTCAAATCTCCTCGGTTAATGATTTCCAGTTTGTTTCTTTTTGTTGTTAGGAGATTGGCAACCGTGCTGAAACCCCTTTGCACTAGGTATAAGGGAAGGATATTAATTTAAATTTAACCCAGGGGAGTATCAGATGCTATAATAGTTTCTGTAATAGTGCCTAACTACCAGTTAGGTAACTACTACTTCTAAGGGCCACCTGTACAGTGCTAGTTTAACAGCCGTTTAAACCAAATTTAACTTAAAACCAGGTTTAACTATTTTTTCACCTTGTTCAGTCATAGTTTAAAGATTAAACTAGGTTTGAACCAAGTTTAAGTTAAACCATCGAAGTTGATAGTTTAAAAGCAGTTTATAGTTGAAACATAACCTAGATATTCACAATCATTATAATGTATTTTTAAAATGGACTTTTTGGGAGAATAAATGTGCAAGCTATATACAATGTTGTTAAACAACATTTAAACAATTTAAAAAATCAAAATAAAACAGACACTTCGTACAATTTACAAATGTCAAAATATTCTCGTTAGTAAATAATACCAAATTAGTTAAATATAAAACAAAATCCCTAGAAATTTTAATACCAACCATACAAATTACTGCTAAACTGTAGATTATTTAAACCCTTCTTAAACTTCATTTATACAACACCTTCGTTTTTAAACGTCGTTTATAAATTAAACCAAGTTTTACAAAACTCGAAATTAAACTCACACTTTACAAGTGGCCCTAAATTAGATCCACTATCGTTGACCCTCATTTAAATTTCATAGACCCCAATTTTTTTTTGCTGATATAAATCCTTTGCAGGTCGAGGGGTTGACATAGACCACTTTGGGAACCACTGATCTAGAACATAGATTCGATCCAATATCTTAACGAACGTCGCGTTTCGATAATATTCAAGATTTATCTACCTAGGATGGTACAACCTTTTTATCATAATGATGAGGTGTGGAGAAGTTTTTAATATTTTTCCCTTTAGTTTCCCTTAAAATCAGTAGTAAATAAATAGATACATATTTTAAATCGTTGCAAATCGGTCACAAAAAACACTGTACTGAAACAGTACGTCGGTGGCGTTCACTCGAAAAGCCCCATCTTATCTGATGATTTAAATTAAAACTATGAAAACTAAATTAAATTTTAATTTCAATTGTAAATTTTTTTTACCTGAGAGGAATTAAATTTAACAATGCAATAACAATTAATGTAACTATAACCACAATTAGTTGAATAAAATTCTACAGTAAGTTAAACATGTAATGAAAATGTTCAACACCATTAACTATTTGCTACTCCATTATTAACAAAAACAGAAAGTTGAACTTGAAAATTTTACTGCTGCAATAATCGATGTATTAGTAAAATACTGCATTTCAAAGAAACTGAAATTTTAATTGTAAAGGTATTTAAAAATGTATAAAGTCGTTAACATTCGAAAGAATTTCAATTTGGCAAAGTTTACATAAACACTTATCAGCTCAGTGCAATCAACTGTTATTCAACTCGGTTTGTATATACTGAAAAATGCTGAAGATAAGTGATCGAATTTTTAAATTTGGTATTCCAAAAATTACATGTGCAGATATTTGAAATAACGTAACTTAATCTCAATTAGTTCAAAATTGTTAATGAAAAACATATTAATTTATACACACCAATCCATGGAACACGAAACATCCATGCTTAAAAATTAAAAAACCCACCACCGTACCTGTTGATTCATTAAAATACTCCCATATAGTTGTACCTTTAAATTTGGTTAAATTTTCCTCGTAACCATGTGGTTCCTTTTTATTACCACCACCAGTTTTCCTGTATTTTTCGTGAGGTTGACCATCGAATAGAGCTTCCTTGGGATCGAATCCCAATCTATCCTTGTAATAAGCTTGTGTCGACATGTTTCACTTCACATTAGCATATCAAAATGCACTGATATTATAAATTTAGTAGATACCCGATTAATATAAAATATTCGTTGATTCTTAATTTAGCGTTCGTTGTTTTCGATTAGTTTAGGTTAGAAATTAATTTTTAATGTCTTATTGAGCTTTTAGGAATGTATCGTTGTCGTTTCGATCGATGTCGATTTTAAAATCACAAGTAAACACGCACTACACTCGAACACTGTGGTACGGTCACTAAAGAAAACAAAATTAGTAATTCTCTAAGTGCCATTAAAATTGCATTCAAAGCCTGTACACTCCTTTAATAAAGAAAATTAATTTTAAATTAAATAATGAACCGTAATTAAACGACTCGGTTCGTAACGAAAACTGAACTATTTTCTATCGCATAGACCAGGACGTACAAAAATGATTAGCGATAAGTTCGATACTGTTGTTCTTTTTTTAATTTAAACAAATTGCTAATTCATAAACAAATCAAGGTTGTAAAAATTATTTAAAAAAAAACTGGAAATTTAAGAAGAAAAAACACCTCCGGTTTAATTTGAGAAAAATTAAAAAAGTGTAGTATTTCCGTCTTTGTTTACCTTAAAAGCACTTAAAAAATTATTATAGAAAACAAATAAACTTCGTTCAAGCTTATGAGAAAACTGGAATACAAGCGAGCACGCACATACCACACGACAAACCGCGGACAACTGACAGACCGTCGATTAATAAAATGATTACGATGGGAGAGATCCGAGTACAAATCGGCAAATACTACCCATATTCTTAACCTCCTCATATGGACCAAAACACAATCAGGTAGGTTGAATTTCGTAGGTGAGAAATGTCGTGTAGATGTCGAAGCCGATCGCTATTCAAAAATTTATTATGGAAATGTATTTTATTCGCGCAACAATAAAAAAACAAGGTTTTTCATTCAAACTCGATAATACTTTCGCTTTTCTAATTAGTTAAACGTGTTACGCTTACGGTGGGTTTTCAAAGAAATTGTTACGATGTAGGACAGTCCTTAACATCTCTTAAAATAGAAATGAGGTAAATCGACAGTATTTACACACATTAATCGACAGAAAGTTTGTCGTTAGTGGTCATTTCCGCCCTTCAACATTGCTCTCATTAAAAGATCGTCTTCTTAAAAAGCACATACTAAAAAAAGTTAAAGAGAAGCAAAAAGCAGACAGTCCGTGAACCCAGATTACCATTTTGGAATAATAAAACAATTAACTTTCAGATCAAGTTAAAATAGTAACAGGTAGCAGAAGATGTGAAAATTCGTTGGCCAACAATGGAATGTTGTATTGACAATAAATCGTAAAGAATAAACCAAACATTACGCATTCAGGATCTGTTCGCATTTCTCATTCAAATGCATACCCTTCAGTTGACGAGAAGTGAATATACCTTTTGTCTTTTTAAGAAGTTACTCACTTTCAATTTTCAAGTGCTCGGAATGGTAAATAAAATTACAAATTGACATTTAAGTAATCACACTATTATTACTTATATAATTTTATTTTCACTTTCACTTTAAACAACAATAAAAATGCAGCTCAAATTTAAACGACTTCACTCATCTTAGAGGAAGTATTTAAATCAACAAGAGAATAATGCGATTGAAGAGTTGTAAATAAAAATGCAGCAGCTTTCATAATCAATTCTGAAGTTAAGTTGATTCTATTCTATTAAAATGGTGATCCCCCCCCCCCCCCCCCCCGACCCATTTACCGTCATATATGGAACAAGGAAATACGTTGTGTATAATATCTCAAAATTCAAGTATGCATAAAGGCTAATAAAGATAATATATTGATAAAATAAGATTACTGTTAGAAAATGCAATCTCACCAGCACCTGGAGATTGTAAAAACTGTACAACAGTTCCAAAAAAATGTAATGTTAAAATTCACCCAGCCTAGCAAGTGAAAATCGAAAAATGGACTCCGGGTTATTTTCGAAAAAAAAAAAGATAATTTCATTGTGTTTTTCGTAACGAACTAGAAATTTTGACAGTTATCTGTTGAGGAGTAATATTTATTTATTTATTCATAATGACACGGCAAGATCTTTAAGTCTACATAATATACTATAATTTCATCAATTCGTCATATTCGGTTTGAATGTACCTTCATCAATCAAGGCTGAACAAAAATTCGTACAACGAACCGAGTTGCCTTGCAGTAGCCCTTATATATTAACCTACTTAATTGGAATTTCGATAGTGCGGGTTGTAGAGGAGGCTCGGGAGGAATCCTCCACAACCTGCAGTACTGACATTCAAATTACGTAAGTAAACGGAAGACGTAAAAAAGATGATTTGTGTTTGATATTTAAATAACAATCTCAGCAAGGATACTTTGAAAAAATTGAAGAAAGTCTCGGAAAAATATCATTTCAAAAATTATGTAAGAGAAACTATGATACAACATTGTATGCAAATACAAATTAATTCAACATGGCAGCCTCTTTGGTACGATTCGATAAAGTAGTAAAAATTTATCTTCCACCATTGAATTTATCAAAAAACAGAAGTCTTGAATTATATTGGTGCCCACATAAATACCTAGGATGTGTGGGTTACGCCAAAGAAAAAAATTTAAAAGCTACCTACGTTGCGCCACCTCACACCTTATACGGTCATTGAAGTCTTTACTGGTAAACATTTGCAAATACGTCATTTTATTTGACCCGTTTTAGTGTTTTGCGTGTGAAATTAATTAATTCGATTCAAAAAATTGAATCCCAAGAAAAAAACGTACCCTTATATGGCAAACTTAAGTTTCTGTAATTTAAAAAATTATAAGTGCGATAACATTTAAACTACACGGTCTCTGAAATTTGTTGGAGAATGATAAATTATATAATAAAATTTTATTAAAGCGATTTAATTTGATTAATTGTGACTAAATGATAAATTCGATGTAAATAAATGTGGCGGGCGGGCCCAAGAGTTTAACAGAAAAATGATCTCACCCCTTTGAAGGCTCTGCAATTTTCGCAATCTATGTTATTATTGTTAATATTATTTGCTAATAATATTGAAATAAAATAAATTATAATGATATACGTATTTTGTTATAAATGCGTAGGTTGTGAAAGTATAATTTTTCAAACTAGTTTACAACCCACTGACCATAAGAACGGCATTGTAATTTTGTTATTTGTCGGTAGAACCTTATATACATTATAAAAAATTAGAGGATATGAAAATTACTTGGCAAAATAATTTTCGCAGGTGTCATTAAGCAATTAACGCTTTTTTATGTCCATTTTCGGTGATTCACTTTTATTTATATAAGACCTCCCAAGACCAAGTAATTAAGTTTTTGATAGCTGTATAAGAAAATTAAAGGTATCAACTTTTGGAGCTTTAAGACATAAAATAGTCATACAACTAAAATTGTTTTGGCGGTTTTACTATTTTATTAAATCGTATTAACAATAGAAATATAAGCAAAAAATTGAAGACTGAAGAAAGTGTTGCTGAAGCTTTTCAGCTCACCGAAACTGAAACTATGCTTCCCCATAGGCTGACCTGAGCTTATAACCTAGCTACAACATCTAAGACTTTAATTGCAATATTCACGTTATCCTCACAAGTTTCAGTCACCAAAACCAGATAAGTTTTCAAATAGTATTTCAAAATTGAATTTTTGGTTGGTAATCGACGATGGCTAAGACCAATTTTAGAATGGACCCCCCCCCTTTTTATATTTTACTTTATGATGATAAAGTTGCATGCATTGGATAGTTTTAAGTTTTGTATTTTATTATTTAGAAAATTTGAATATTATTTAGCCAGTAAATAGTAACGGTAAAATAAGTTCAAATAAATTATTACATCGTCGTGTATTTTGCACGCGACACCTGGTGAATGCAATTACCGGTAAATCATGATCAATTGCACATAAGTTCAAAGAAATTTCCCAGGTGACGTAGATAAAAGTAAAAAGTGTAACTTTGACCGATGTAGGAAACAATACAATAAATTTAATTAAAAATATCTAATGAGAGACTTGATTACTCAGGACGTATAAGTATAGGTATTATTATAATAGATATAAACCGGGATATGATTAATAAAATACTTTGAATCTATCGATTGTAGACGTGTCATATTTTTTATTATCTATGCCATACATGAATAATTTATATTTGATAAATGAATTTACTAAATTTAATGATGTTGTATTGATTGTTCTGTTACAAACAAGATTTTCTTTGTAAAACAACTGATTAATTCGGTGTAAATAGAAAGAGATATTTTCTTCGTCAGAAGAAACCTAACTTTAAGAGAATAACTGTTTACGTTTATTACTTATTGGGAATTCTTCAAATAATTGAATTATTATACATATTTTGCATACCTTCTGTGCTTATCACTCTCTGAGACTTATTTTGTACTTTGCGAGTTATTTTAGGTCTACGAACTAATATTTTGGGCAACATATTCACGATACACAAAAATTTAGATCAGTAATAGACAAAAAGAAAACTGAGATGAGTCTGAGTGGCCACAAATTAAATAATGTCTACTCACCCATTTTCAATTAACCCAGTAATAATTTTTAATTATTAATTGAAATAAAAAATTAAAAGAGCGTATCAATTAAATATTTCGTAAAACAAATTATAGATCCTATCCTGCTTACAAAATTAAAATTGTTTTATTTATTCAATTAAGCTTTCATTCCATTAGGAATAGGTATAGCCACTCTGCTTCTCCGACAGGTCTTCATCTCCGAGTATTATTTGTAATATTATGGAAGTTAAAAAAAACATTCAATTTAATATTTATGTGTTCAGACTGCCATTTATTACTTAATACCATAGGTATAATAAATTATGCACCACATTAAAATTAATTACAAGTAAACAAAATTCTTCAGGCAAACCAGAAATATCATGTAAATCCAGATTAAAATTCAATTAAAAAAGTGGGTGTTGAAAATAATTTTAATAATAATAATAAAAATAGTAGTAAAAATTAAAGAAATAGCTATGCTAATTTGGTATACTATATCCAATATAATTAAAACACAGGAACTGATATTTAAAAACTAAATTAAAGGTAGGTAATTTGAAAATCTGCATTTCAAATTGTGTTATTTCAAAGTTTCCGAATCATTAAATTTGATAAAAATTTTGCGATGTGCGAAAATGTAGTTTGTGTAATGGGAATATTTTTCTAATTAGCTCATCAACGTCTCTTGGTGTTGATGTAATGAAATGCCGCATATTTGAAAGATAAATTGAAGATCGATTCGCCAGAAGGAGAACCTGAACCGCCAAAAATAGTAAACAATAACAGAACAACTTCCTTATTCATTGTTTACAAATACCTGATGATGCATTACTAATTTTTGTAATCATCTTCAAAATTTAGTGTCTATAGTATGGACTACCTACAAAACTCTGTTTATCAAGTCAAAGTGCCTTGTTGGAGAGAAACCTACTGTATAGCATGGAATAGGTTTCCAAACCCTCTGTTATGAAGCAAAATTGTTTGATTTCCATCAATTTGGGTGGAATATCAAAGGGTCAAAAACCAGTTTTAGCAGAATGGCAAAAATCTATATACGATAATACCAACGGTTTTTTCCAACCTTGGCTGTAAATCCTGAACCAATTGAAATATGTAATCGATTTTCAAGAAGTGTTGAATATTATTCTGCATACCTGCGATCCCAGTCATTTTGTAAAATTGCGGCTATTCTTAGGAATTAAATGAGACTAGCTAAATCTTCGATGCAAACAATTTCAAGGACTACAACATTTGTATCTGAAAAACCCCGCAAAGGAAGCATCTAGTCTGCATATTCATGTATGCTACATCATCTGCATATACCCGAGATTGGTGAAGGTATAATTTAAGGTTCGATTCGCTCAACTGATCCCCAATATATTGCAACCAAAAAGCGATCTCGACAATACCTACGTCAAAATAGGTACTATCCACTTCCTTTTCAATAACAGGTGCTTTTGTAATTTGAAACAATTTAGGCTGCTATTATGTGTAGGTATAACCTGTTATTATTGTAACTGGCATACGAGTGCCCCAATTTCAAACGAATTCACCAAGTTCCATTTTATTTTCGTACTAAGTGCTATTTTAAATAGCGGATTATTGCTCGATCCACTTGAGCATTTGTGACGACTACGAACAAATTCAAGTTATCGATAGGGAAATTTCGGCCATTTAAGCGAGGAAAAATTTGGCAAGATAAAAAATTTAAGATATCCGTTATAAACTGGAGTACCATTGATGACCTACATGCTAATATGAAGATAAAAGTTAGCTCGAATGGCCATCAGAGCGGATCATTTTGCGCACACTGACAGGTAGTACATAAACAATACCCGGTACACATGTCTAAAGTGCAGATAGTTTTGATGTGACAGAAATTGATCAGAATTATAGTAGTGTACAGGCAATGTGGTACTTATAAATACATCACAATAGAGGATAAAGTGGGCGGCGTGTCGCAAATACCTGTTCGGCACTAAAAAAAACCACCTAACCTGACCATACACACTTCATAACCTGCGTTAGCCGCATTCCTTGGCAAAATTTTGTATTTTTAAATAAAAATTAACCGAAACACCGTGAACCACATCGAAGCACCACCGAGCTTATCATTTTATTTACATTTGCGGCACATTTGTTTATATCGCCATATGCGATTTGCGTGTCTAATTTATAAATTTGCCCACGTAGCTTGCCTTAAGCATGTTTTCACGATTAAAGTCGAAAGCAAACTATTCACCTGAGAGATATGTACGCAGGCGCATGTGACTTCCATCTCACTGAGACAGAGGTTATATAATTTATATTTCTCCGGAATGTAGAAGCGAGGATAATGAATTGACGTGTAGTAGGAGATATTCTTGTTTCAAATATTCAAATGTCCGTTTGTTAGGCAACCAATTCACTATCAGATAATTTCCATCCATTAGTTTCGACTGATAAGGCCCCATACTCGGCCCAAGGTAGGCACTTCACGTTTCTATCGAACCATATCGGGGA
Source organism: Cantharis rustica (assembly GCA_911387805.1). Classification (NCBI taxonomy): domain Eukaryota; kingdom Metazoa; phylum Arthropoda; class Insecta; order Coleoptera; family Cantharidae; genus Cantharis; species Cantharis rustica. The sequence continues at coordinate 25,174,218 of OU426877.1, read as the reverse complement.
TTTATTATCCACGATGAATAATGCAGAGGAAAATTTGCAAAACTCGTAGGTATGTAAACACTTCACAGCTTGTTTAATTAAAAATACAAGTTTTTATAATTTTGCAAGACGTAATCAGATAAAGTCTGCTTCAAGTACTTCTCCATTTGAAAAAATCCTATCGATCGATTCATGTATCCCGACACCATTCTTGTCTACCTAAATTAATTAAACACTCCAGAAAAAGCATATAATCTCATCCGTCATCGGACGATAAATTTAAGCCGATGCAGGCGATTATAATTATCCGCAAAAACACTTCGCTCAAAGTCAAGAACATTTCAAATTTTATCATCTTGCGAAATATTAAAAATTCAAAAATTTTGGTCAAAATGTAGAGAAGTACTCCAGTTTCTTCAAACTTCCAAAAAGCACCCCCCCTCCCCCAATAAGAAATGCTGCATTGCAAAAACAGTAGATAGGCAGTACTAATTAAAATTACATTTATGTGCAAACAAGACGAAACTGCAAAAAGTCAATCAATTGATGAAAAACAACACCTTATAACAGTAAAATGTAACCGTTAAGAATATTTTAAGAGATTCATTAATTTGAAAATTTCTACACACGTTAAACTTAACCTGTAAAGCAAGTAGTGAAGTGCAGGGCCGTATTTACGGGGGGGGTTTTAGGGGTTACAACCCCTCCCGAAATTATTTATCAGTCCGACTGTAATCGTAAAAAAATCAGAAAAAACAAAAAAAATCTTTACAACTAATAACAAAAAACACTTGAAGTGTTGAAATAAAAATTAAAACTAAAGAGATATTTCTAATAAATTAAATCCCAAATTAAAAAATCGGAAATTCGTATTAATATTCGGCGATTGGCAACACTGGATTGAATAGACCTACTACTAAATTGCAAAAATATAAAAACTGACGATGTAGAATATAAAAAAGCCCTAAATATTTACAGTACTGTGTAAAAGATTTTTTGAAAATTTTTTTCCTTTAAAAGAAAAATAAATTTTATGACCATCATCGGCAGCATAGCTTAAAATAATACTTCCTCAATAAATTAGAGTGAGCATTGTAAACCCATAAATTGTTTGTAAATAAATTGAAAATATGTACAGTTCTTCGTTTTGACACAAACAATTTAGTTTGTGATTTTTATTCAAATTTTAAAATTAAAAAATTGTATTTAAAGACTGTTTTTTATAAGAAAGTTTAAAATTAAAATATGAATAAGTTTAAACGTAAGTTTAAAATATCGTAGTAAACAAAACTTTTAAAATGGCACCAACAAAATTTTATCGGTAATAACGCGGGGGCGTTAATTCAAGAAGTCAACCTGTAGTCAAAATTTGTCGTTCCTTCAACAAATTATTTTCAGCCATTAAATAAAATTCAGAAAAATTAAAATTTTCTCTGAATATCGAATTCAAATAAAGAAAAATCGTCCAAAACATAATCACTATAATTAAATAAAAGCAATCTCACAAAATTTCAACTTTTTTGCGGTCACTTTCGACCAAAATACTTTCAAACAAAATTTTTCAATAACAATACTCAAAAATAAACTCTTATTGCAAAAATACTTGCATAAAATTATACTCAAATAATCATCGGAGCAAAATTTAGGCTTTCGTCGTCTTGGCAAAAAAATCTCCCTCTACTCAGTTTTCCTTTGTATTTTAATAAATTAGCTATTTATTTTTTAATATTTTTAAAACCCCCCCTGAAATTCTATTCTAAATACGGCCCTGGTGAAGTGCCTCTACTTTATAAGGTTAATCTAGAAGTAAACTTCAGCTTCAGTTTATTTTCAGTCGTCTTCAAGTTCAAAGTGTTGTGATAACGCGTGCAGACAATTTCAAAAATTTCAATAACTTCATCATTGCTCTAAGGCTGTTGCAAATTTACAAACTTGTTAGGTAAGAAATTTAAATGAATCTAATGGGATAAAATTTCCACAAGGTAAACAAATGGGCGTATGGACTTGGCCAATTTCACTTTCGGTATAATTTTCAGAGATAGTTTCTGTAATAGGAAATGCTAGGTATGGTACAGTATGATTATGAATTCGTGACGAGATAATAGTTTATTATACAAGGTAAAAATTGAAATTTTTATCACCTACGCAAGGTTTACCATATGTATGCTTGGTACTCGCATTTTTTACACATATTTTTATTCGCCTTGATGAATATTTAATTCGTTTGGTCCATAAAAAATGTTACTTCCGACTTGCACTAAATGCAATATAATTTGAGCATTTTCAAAACCATAATATAGCTCACCAAAATGTCTATACGTATTAAGTTAATAAATGCATAAATCCGATTGTATTTTTGGGTATCGTACAAAAAAACCCTCTTAACTACAGTTGAAATTCCATTTTAAATCGAATTGAGAGAAACAAGAATATGAACGGTTAATCGCAATTACGAAAAACCTGTTAGGGATTCGGGTTCTATATAGGTACATTCAAGATAATAAATTTGAATTTCTCATAAGTAATATTTGTTTCACATCTAGTAGAAACAGATATACTTTGCTGTATAAATACAGAAAAGCCAAATTGTACAAGAAACAATAGAACGATTTTTTCACATCTAACATGAGAACTATTCGTCACCAAATTCTTAAAATTCTTAAAATTTGAAGATAAAATTCCTTATAACAAAATCATTTTCAAAAAACGACAATATTTATATAGACAATCATATATTTATGATAAGATAAAATCAAAATTCAGTCAAAAAAGAACAAAAACTATTTAATTGAATGATTATAGTCTGTTACACATTGTCAACATTATGTTTATCTTATATGCTTGTCCTATATCGTAACGACAATAACATAAAATTCCACAGACAGTTATTCCAGTGTTATCCTTGCTAAAAATTCCACTTTTATTTATTTAAGGGTTATCGAAGTGTATTTTTGCTTCTACGATGTTTTGCCCGAATTCTTTCAATCAGTTTCGAACTTGATTAGATTATTTACTTTACAAAACCGTAATAAAATGCTAAAATATTTTAATTAAACTGCAAGTTTAAGGTAAACTCGTAAAAATTTTAATTAAAAAACTTCATTACAGTTTATTACAACGAAACAAGATTAAAAATTTTAATCTTAATTTAATTTAAAAGATTAATATTAATTAGTGTAGAAAACAATTTTAAATTTTTAACTAAAATTGAGATGCAATGAAACTCAGCTATTTAGAAAAATTTAGTAAAAGCTAACAGTTAGAGCCATAACGTAGTTAGTTACAAAGTTATACATAAATTTACAATTGAGTCTAATAGTTTCACATATATGCAGACCAGTTTACGTTAGACGAGCAGAAAAAATTCGACATTGAAAATTGAAAAACAAGGTTTTTGGATAAAAATCGAGGTTAAGATTTTGTGATTTTTTGGAACCTTTCTTGATAAATTCGCTCATTTTCCGGTTTGAATCTGTTATATACAACTTAATACTCTTTTTCAGATATTAAAGTGAAGTTATTTCCATGCAAAAGTACACGTCAAAATGCGGTGCATGTCATTTGCAAATTTAAAAAACTAAATATTGTTAAAGCAATAATTTTACTTTTCATTATTCCTTAGTTTTTATTTATCGGGTTTTTTGAAAAGAATTACCACTTAAGACATTTTTGTAAGTATTTGCTTGGATTATGTGGATTCCGTACATCACATAATATGTGCGAATCCTTATAGAAATTTTGAAAACGCAAGATTTAGTTCTAAAGATTATCAAAAGATTACGTTACTAAATTGGAAGGCATCAATGTTGATGATCTTTTGATCTCTGCATCTGAAGCGTCAAAAGTTCCCATAACGTTTGCTTATCTGATACCATATAACGAGGGGTAAGCATCCTAAAGAAAAGGTTGTGTACACATGGCTAAAATTCCCGTGGGATTCCTTCTAAATTACTATAAGTCTTTACAAATTATTGGAAATCCCGGTATTCTTCGGAAATCACTCAGAAGTCCATGGAAATCATTAGAATTCCATTTAAAAAAAAGTGTGAGAGCAAAAATCCGCTCTTACATTATCTTGAAAAAAATGTGAACTTTCGGATAAATCTAATTTTTCTGTCCTTTTTAATTTAAAATTAAAATTCTTTTAAGATAACCATAGAAATAATTTGTTGTTCCTTGGAATCCCGAATCTTGTGTATACTAATTGCCAGCAATATTTACTTCTTTTCACATAATCAAAAGCATGCGAAAGAGATCTTGAAGGAAGAATTCCCTTAGGGGCCGTCGATTAATTACGTCGAGGTTTGAGGGGGGGGGGGGAGTTATTGGAATCTTACGGATCTTTACAGGAGGGAAAGGATTCCACATATTCCTTAAGTAAGTTTAACTTAACCCTTACTTGCCACACTTTTATGAAGTGACGTACTTGACACACTGGGGTGCATCACCCCCACCGATAAAACTTGTTATTTCAAATAATCTATTGAATATTTTAACTTGCCAATTTTTTTATTACTTCTCAAAAGCTAATTTTTTGTAGTGATATGGGTTGCATACCAAGAAAATAAAACTAAATACTATTAAAAAATTGAAATATCGAATAAAAATTATAAATTTTTTTTTATTAAAATCAATTGGGGTATTCTACACCCCAGTGTGGCAAGTAAGGGTTAAAATAATTTTTTAAATTAAATATTCAAAAAAAATTTTCAAAATTTTACCAATATTATGCAGCGGACGCCACATATTGGAATCACTGTTAATGTTATCATTCGGGTATTATTATCATTTTCTCGAAAAACGGGCCGAATAAATATGACTACAAAATTCGGTTTATGTTATCAATTATTTTTCTTAAAATTATTTTCTCCCACTGAAAATGAAGTTAGTTTGCAGTTTACAAGCATTTTTTTAAATTTTGTACACAAACCGGGGAACCATTTCATAAAAACCAAAATTTCATAATAACCGACATTTTTTAACATTTTTAGATAAGTTGCTAAAAATTAGCCAGCGGATTGCAATAAGAGGGGTGGGGGTCAACATTAATTTAAAAAAATCCTTATGTAAGGTGAAGAAGTTGCCACAATATTACCATTAAACAATGATATTACGTACCCTTACGTGGGGATAGGGGGTCAAAAATTACAAAAATCGTCCTTGCGTAATTAATTGACGCTCCCTTAGCCTGATAAAAATATAAAAAATTGTTTTTTTAAATTTTTGTTAATTTAAAGTTTATAGCCATTTCAATGTTATATTGAATTTGACGCTAGTAAATTGCGTACATTGACATTGAAAATATATAAAAGTCAAAATTCTCTCAGATGTTTTAGACTTATAATTTGTAATAATTGTTTAATTAAAAATAAGGATTATAAATTAGAAAGTGTAATATGTTATTTTAAATATTGTGTAGAAGTAAGATAGTGGGGTTATGAAATAAAGATTAAAAACAGAAGTTAGGTAAAAGGAGAAGTGAATGATTTTAACTATTAATTGCAATAAAATTCATTGATCAAAAATTTATAAGGAAAACTGATATATAAATAATTTTAATTAAAAATTTAACAATTTGAGTGGATTACAAATGGAATAGCATGTGGCATTCAGGTAAACCAGTAAGTGGTTTCTTCTGTAACAATATTATATTATTATATTGCTATAAAATACAATATAAGAATAATTGTGTAAATAATAATAATAATAATGTAATATGCTATATAGTCAGTATTTTGCATCATTTTCGGTTCGATTCCGAGCGTAGTAAAAACTTTATTCTAATTGTTTTCCCTCGGAAAGCAATGGTAAATCACCGACGTAATTTGCTAAGAAAGCCTCTAATAGGCTTCCTCTTCTGTTGGGAAACATACGACAAAGAAGATGTAGGTGTAAACTTTTTTGAATAAAAACCTAATTGTTAAACAATATGTAGAAAATCCGACCTTGCCAGACATCTAGTAGGCTGTAAGTGAGTTAAATTTAAATGACTAAATTAGAGAATCAGTAAGACTTGTTTCACACACATCAGGTTCCATTCGACACGGCACGCTTCGATTTGGTTTCGGTTTTAAACCGAAACGAATGACTCGTTTCATACATACAAGGTTTGTATTCGGTTTTAAAACAGAAAACGAATGACTCGTTTCACACATACACGGTTTTCGTACGGTTTGTATCCGGTTTTGTGTTTTCCGGTCAACATTAGAATTAAAAATGTTAAAATTAAAAATCGAAACGTATTGTGAAATTTTGAATATAATGTATCTTATTTTTTTTAAACAAACTGAAAACTAAAAAATTATATCGATAATACTAAATTTATATACAAAACTTAAAACTAAAACAAGGTAACAAAGTAAAAAGGGATTCAAAATTACAAAAGAATGTTATTTTAATGTTTCTAAATCAGGGGTTTTTAAACTTTTTGTAGCCACGGACCGCTTTCAGAATTTCAAAAATTCCACGAACAGCACGAACATTAATAAAAATCACTTTTATTAATTAGTTTATATTAATTCTTAATTAAATTATATCAAAAGTAAGTTAATGAAAAGAACCCTGTGAACCCCTAAAATTTATGTTACGGACTGTTGTTACTGTTGTTACTGATGTTACTTCAGGACATCAAAGAAATCATTTGATGAATTACATGTGAAGCTAAAGGACCATCTGTAACGCCAAAATAAACGAAACAAAAACTTTAAAATAATTAATTTTAACTGTCAAGTAAAGAATACATACGTAGAAAAATATTATTTAAAAAACAATAAAAAATACATTGATTTACATTTCAACAGGTTTGGACTTAGAATATTTGAATACAGAAGAAAAAATAAAAATTACTATGTGAAACTTGATACATTTTTTTTAAGTTTAATTTTTATCGGGTCAAGTTACTATCAAGTCGATAGTATTTTATATTATATAGTACCTGTTTATATTAAAGTATTTTATATTTAACATTACATCTACTAATAATACCATCAATATAAATTTATATAATAATATAATATATAATACATCATACTGTAGCATTATTACATAAATTTTACCATATTTAATTAAAACAAAAAAAAAGTAGAAGCAAAAAATGTTGCGAACATCAAATAATGATAAAAGCTATTCGGTCGAGGGAGTATTCGGTACTATACGGTTTCTATTAGGTAACGAATTAAAACCGAATTACCGTTTCACACACATCAGGTTCCATTCGATTCGGCACGTCGTGGATTATTTTTTGGTTTTGTATTTTTCTTCCGGAACATAGTCTCCGTCGTCTAGTGGACTGTAAAAGTACCCGATAAAAATTATTCCCTCGAAAGAGTATTCGGTGGCTATACGGTTTCTATTAGGTACCGAATAGAAACCTAATTATCGTTTCACACTTATCAGAAACAACCGAAAACGAATCGAAGACGTGCCGTGTCGAATGGAACCTGATGTGTGTGAAACAAGCCTAATCTGTTTTACAACAGAACAAATTTTAAGTTGGACGATTCAAGCAAATTCTCGTAACCCACATCGTTAACCATGCTTTGATGTTGTTGATGATGAACAATTGAGCCTGGTTTACAAGTATAACTAACATCATTTCATAAAGATAAGTCGAAATTAATACAAGCAGTTATACCAATACCTGCCTATTAAATCACCTTTAAAACTTAAATGCTATTAAATTTCGAGAAAATTTCATTTCATAATTAAATTATATACTTGTACACTTTATCTTTAAGATTGAGGTCATCGTCATAAACTTTGTGAATACTCAATAATTAATAATAAAATTAATTTATTGATTAATTATCATATCTATTGACTTGTATATTTAATATTAATTTTGTAGCCATTATTAAAACATTCTTATTATTTACGGTACGTTTACGGTCGAGACAACAGTAAGAACAAATATTATTTTAGTTTTGAAGTAAAGTAAAAAAATATCGGTGGTAATAATTCTCCCCAAATGTTCTAAATTTAAAAAGACAAAAATAGTATGCATCCTGTCTTCAGTATTGAATTCAAACAATGACATCTATAGAAGGCATCAATCCAAACAAGTAATCCTTTATACATATCTGAACTATTTCGCTCGTTCAAAATTTTTTACTTTCAGCATAAACATAATAACTCAATAACTAATTAAACTGCACATGTTATATCTTGTTTGATTGAATTTAATGAACTTCAAAACAGAATAGTAATTAATTTACAAGAACGTTTGTTATATTAGTAATAAACAAATTTAATATTCAATTAAAAATATTAAATATGAAAATCGCCACGGTGCGTTAATAACTCAGAAACGTGTACGTTAGCGCCGTCTGTTAGATATTTCCGCAGCTAAACCAGGCAGTGTTCCAGATTACTTCGCTTGAATGGTTGTTCGACTATCTAGTTTTGAATTTACGCTATTAAATTTTCTGCCAAGTGTTTATTTAATATTTATAAACACACGAAATAAAAAAACAATTACCAGAATATTTTTATTAATATTGCGCTAATAGCTTTGAACTGATTAACTGAAGTTTTAAAATTTAAACAATTAAAGTTTCAGTTCTGATATAATTCATAACTCTGTTCAAAAATTAAGATTGTCACTCCTAATTGGTGGAGTACAAAATTACCCAGCTGATGACAAAAAAAACAAAACTCTGGTTTAAATTAAATAAATCAGTTGGAACTTGGAATATCAATTAGAATACTTCTTTTGTAAAGCAATTATGCAATAAACAGCGTGTGAAAATGCTCATTAAATCTTCTCATTAATCTCCAATAACTAAATTAAAACACTCGGTAAACAAAGTGGGGGAATATCAGTGCAAGTCCACGTAATATTGTACAATGAACCCATATGGCATCGGTAATTAAGAAAACGGTTAAGTACGTTACGCACAATGGTGTAATTGCTCGATTTTCTCCTTTTTTTACTATTATGTCTTATTTGTATGATACAATAAAAATTGAAATTTTAAACCACTTGGCTTGGAACTTGGCAAACAAAAAGTGCTTTATCTCATGTTGTTAAATATCCGACTACAAATATACGCACAACTCTATTAGGGCCAAAATAATTACGAAATAAAAGTTGTTATCAAAAAACTAATAACATTAGATTAAACTTCTCGTAAATAATTTGAGATGATGTAGTTTTATATGTATGGTACAAACGTCGAACAATAGGTAAATAATTGAAGCATGGTGGGCTGTAAAAGTTAAATGTTGTTATAACATCAGACATCCGTCATTATTTTGGATAATTATAGATAAACCTGAACGTGACATTATAAACTAAATGCGAATTTGGAACTGATTCAATTATTTATAGGATGGTCAAATGGAAAAAATATAATATTATTCCACATGGAGCAACTGTTTTTGGGTTGGAAAATGCTCAAGACCAGAGCATTTCCGTTTTCGCTTTCACGTCTACATCCCATCGGTTACATCGCCATCGTTGAGATGTCCAATGTTCTCCTGCATTTCCGAACAATAAAAGTGTTTTAAGCTTCATCATTCAATTCTTGGAAAATCATTCTTTGGTTCGGTATGAATCACGCCATTCACATTTTTTGAGAGAGACATCATAAACCGTTACTGAACATAAAGCGTTGAGTATGGTTTTCTTCAACATAAAATGTTGATATTCGAAAATACTTTCTGAAAAAAGAATATTTTCTTAAAATATTTTCCCTGACCTAATCTAACCCTGACATAAAATTCCTTTAAAAATGTAAACACAATTTTAAAACGGTTATGACGAGAATCCCATCTAAACGTGGGTTTATTTTGTAGAATGAATAATTCGCGAGTTAAATTTAGCTTTCTTTCAAAAATTGCTATCTAAATTTAGCTTCTCGTGTATTTTATTTACAATCACATTTTCGACATTTTTCTGTAATTAAAAATTTGAAAATCGTGTCATTATCAGCATTCAATCGTCAAGAAGTTAGTTGTTACTGAAGAGTTCCAAATAAGGCAAAACACGTATCTGCAATAATTTTTGTAAAAAAAATTGATTAAAAAGACTTTATATCACTTTTACGATATCGACTTGAAAGTGGAAAAATAATCTCACTTAAGCCTGTACGTAATAAAAATTACAGATATTACATTGTAACAATGAACGACACCTGCTGCAGGTTGTATTTTAGCAGTCACTTGGAACATTACACTTACGCTTGAGTAACGCTTAACGGTGACCCTAAATGTAACATCCTATTACGAACATCATTCTTGCAGATCACTTTAATAAATTGATATGTTCGATTGAAAGATCGAATATCTTACCTACATATCATAAGATAAAATCTATATGTTTCAGTAAAACAAATATAACCTTTCTGTCGAAAATTAAGTTCAAATTTTATTTCTTGCTGCTCGTATTGAAATCCAAGATATGAAATTAATAAGCCCGAAGTTAGGACATTTGAGCACCTGCTCGTACTCATATTAAGAGGTTAACAACTCCAAAGGTTGTAAACCATCGCGAATTATTAACTAATCCCATTCGTAACTGGTGGATCTGGTTTATGAAAATTGTAGTTTGAATTTTCCCAACAGAAAACACACATTTTAATTCCTGACAATTTTAATGAATAATAAAAAACAGCAAGGACGATACGATCGATACGTACTAGGTATATCGTAATTTTCGGTTATAGAAATTCATATTCGTCCATATCGATAGATTCGTGAAAATGTTCAATTATGTATTAAAAAATTGACGCAAATTGCATAGTATTAATATTATTAAACTGGACGGACATTCAGATTCGAATTCATATAATTTTTGAACTAATTATATGGTCAAAAAATTTTATTGGGTGTTACTTGATGTTTAATTTGAATTAATAACTTAATTTCTTTAATTTTATATTGGTACCTGTATTTAGCAATCTTTCAAGTTACTTTTTGTAACACGACGTCCGTTTATATTACCAACAAACGCATAATTTGAAACTGTTAAGTGCCTACTTAAATTAGGTGTTACAACTCCAAAGTAAATCGACGGGTATAACAAGGCAACATTCGTTAATTGGTATGCTAAAAATAGCTAATGTGCAATATGTAGTTCAATTTGGACGCGTTTGCTAACTACACAATTAGGAAACGACTCTACATGCATTGAATTGATTCCAAAATCTGCATACAATGTGGAGAAAAGTAGAGTGGTAACGAACGTCAAATGATATAATTATAATTAGAAGTGTACGTCGTTACAAAAGTAATTACATTTGGTGATTAGAGTTAAATATTCAAACCTTACACGTATTATCATGATGCCGTCGCAAGGACAACGTGCAAGTTCAACACTCATTCCAATTTGAGTTTTCAGGTAAAATTTGTGTAATTAAACAGTTCCATTCAAAAAAAAGACTATTAAATTGGCAATAATTAAAAACAAGCCTGTGTTACTCATCATTTGGTTGTTGCAATTATGTAAACTATCCCAAACCCGAAATTATATTTAAATATAATAATCAGGCCTCGGAACTTTATGCGCTAAAACACAATGAAATATGTGCATACGTATGCGCTAAAAAATAGTAAAATATGCGGTATAATATGCAGTAAAAATTAGGATAATATTATGTAAAATTTATAAAAAATTTTGCTTAATCTTAAAATGACAAATAAAGAAAGTTGTAACTGTTAACATTTATTGAAGAAACAAAAACAATATTAAAAATAAAGAATAAACTTTGGAAAATCGAAATAGTACATTATGTAATAAGAGGATAAAGTGACCAATTTTTGACCAGAGGGTCAAAGTTTGTTTGCACGAGGCTTTAGCCGAAGGCAGCAATTACCCTCAGGTTAAAAGTCACTTTATCCCCGAGGAGCATATACTATTTTTTGCAATTGCGAAAGGTAAAGTAGAAACTCCACCAATTACAAAACTTAAAGCAAAAGTTTTAATTTTTTAAATCAATTTTTTTCTAGTAGTCATGTTACAAGTTTAGTAAAACTTGGTTTAATTTATAAACGATGTTTAAAAACGTAGGTGTTTTTAAATTATTTTAATACCCAGTGGCGTAACTATACCATATGAGGCTCGTAGCAAATTCATTGAATGCCCCCCCCCCCCAGTAAAAATCGTCACGTTGTAATTGAATTTTAATAAATCACTTAAGAAGTTACTCGACAGTATTATATCTTCCAATTTAAAATTATTTTATTTGAAAATATTTCCTTGACAAAAATGTTTTTCCCTGACATATTAGCGCTAAAAAATTTAAATTCCTTGACTTTCCATGACTTTTCTAGGTTTTCCATACAAGTGGGAACCCTGTTATATAAAATTTATAATTTTTAGTAAATTTTGTTAAAAATGTTAGGTTACTTCTGAGTTGGTGGCTTCTCGGGGGGACCCGTGACATTTTGCCAGCCCTGCCACCCTATAAGTTACGCCACTGTTAATACCAACATACAAATTACTGCTAAAATAGTAAAATTAAACAGTAATTTGTATGGTTGGTATTAAAATAATTTAAAAACACCTACGTTTTTAAACGTTGTTTATAATTTAAACCTAGTTTTACTAAATTCGAAATTAAACTCACGCTGTACAAGTGGCCCGAAATCAACAAAATATGCAATTATATGTTCTTAAACCTAAAATATGCGAGTTTGTCTAAAAAGTAACGAAATATGCAAAATTATGAGGCAAAAACTTTTATATTTGACATGTAGGTAATATGAAATGAATTTTTGACTAATCACAATTACAATATGCACTTTCAAAACAAATATGCAAAAGCCTAAATTTCCGAGCCCTGATAATAATTGTATATCCAGAAGAGTCCATTTGATTTAAAACAAAACGTTTTCAGAAATGACGGAAAGGAAATAAAGTGATTTAAAATTGTTGACTTGTTTAGTAACTGGAGGTTGCATGATCAAATGCTTTTTGTAACCCACCCTAAAAATATTCTCACAAAAATTGTGAAACCCAACGCAGACTTGCAAATCCAGTCACGCAAATGCGAAAATTTATTGTCTTACCATTCAAAGGATTTTATAATACGTTTATTTAGGATTCCATAAAAATAAACTTTTTTACGAGTATGTTATATAAAATTATTAAATAACACTAAAATTCCGTAAAATCATAATTTTTGGAATGCTTAACATTGTATTAAAGTTTTATAGACAAATATTATTTTAGATCAATGAATGGTACTTATAATTTAAAACTTCCTGTTTATTGGGAACAATAATTATAGCAAACAATATCATATGAAATTTTAAAAAATTAAACGTATTTCAACGTTTTTTAATATTTAAAATAAAATAATTTAAAACTTCACGTGTTGGCAATGAAATTAAATCAATAATTAAATATTCAAAAATTCTGAAGAAATATTTAAATCGATTTAAAATACACTAATTAAGTTAGCTAAATGATTTTTAAGAAAGATTCGAACTAAACTAATGGCGTCGTTTACAATACCGCGTGTTAATTATTTACAATTTATTGGCCAGATTTACATTTCAACAATGTTGAAATTAATTAAAATTTCACAGTGCTCACAGAACCATGAGTGCCGAACTTGACATAATAATGAGTAATAGCAGGACAAAGTCCTAAATTAAGAGGAAGAAAATGAATTTCTAGAATTTTATAAATTTTTGGTGCTTTCTTTAAACTAAATAGTAATTCAGTTATATTCGATTTTTAAAATTAACTTTTCATCATTCTTTAAGAAATTTAAATTGTGCCAACGAACGGACAACAATACCATATTGCACTGCGTACAGAAGCCTAAAGTAGCATTTTAGTACTTTGGTATATGACATACTATTTTCTTCCATCTGAGACTTGTTTCATAATAAAAATTCACTAATACCACAAGTTACAAATAAGTTTAAATACTCTCCAAATTATTAGTGCGATCAACTGTGTGGTTTTTTGTACTTTTATTGATTAGTACTATTAGTACTATTAATTATTACTAGTAGGTAATAATAAACTTGTACTTTCCAACTAATAGTATACATATATTAGTTATTTAGTACCATTATGAAACTTGACCCTGTTAGCACTGAAGAGAAATTAATTTTTGAGTGTATTATTTTTATATGAAATATAATATCAGGGAAAATATAATTTAACATTATATCCTGGTATAGAAATTGTTTCTGCTTTATAATTTCTATCGAGTATGCTATTTTTGTAAACAGTTTCTTACAAAAATGAGCATACAGTCCTCATGTTAGCATTGAAAATTGTACCTTTTGAAGACCTTTTTCTTATATAAAATTTGCTTTCATTTCAAATTTCATTTCCTTAATTTTTGTTTATATAAAGTTGTCTTTCTCCGCATCGTTTCCAAAATACAGTGATTTAAAAAGCTTCTGCAAAAATTTTATTAAAACTAACATCCGAGTAATTTTACGAATTAATTTTATTACAATTTTTATATAAGCCACTGTATCTAAAAATATTATATGAAATAGAAAAATTTATGTGAACAAAAATGAAGAAAATTAAATTTTCGACAAAAAACAGTAATATGTTCAAAATAAAATTAAAATTTAATTACTGAAACAAAATTATTGCCTAATTCTTAATTAAATAATTTTTATTAAAAAACACTCGGGTTGTCTGTAAAGTCGGTTTACGGACAATAATTTTACGTGATAACGTCATAAGAAAACATTGATGAAAAATTGCATACTTTTATGAATTGAATTATGTTTATGTAACAGATAATACGAATTAAAACTATGTTATTACATTAACCCTCAATAGGTTAGTGCGTTATGTGCATGAAACATAATTGCATCATTTGGTGATCGCGAGATCGAACCTCATGCCGGACAAGTTTTTTTTAATGGCATTTTATAATTCAAATGATGTCTATGTATGATGCAAAGCCGATCGTGCCTCTCTCTCGCTTGAGGAACGTGACAATGAGTCATGTTTTTTCGTGCGTGCAGCCGGTATATCAATTTATAAGACGTTATCACGTCAAAAACGTCTGGTAAGCATTACAGTAAAAACAATTTTTATAAGATAAAATTCTTCAAAAGGTACAATTTACATTGCTAATGTAGGACGACTGTGTGCTCATTTTTGTAAAGCTCTGTACATAACGCCATTATTATTATTAAGTTTCTTTTAATTTTGGTACAAAAATTTTAATTCATCATAAATATTTTAAATAAACAATACCAAAAAAAGCCTTTAAAAAATAAGCATGCCTATTTATTAAATCATTATAAAAATTTAAATTATACAATAAAATCCCGTTCAACCGGGATCAGACCGAAATTTTTCGACTAATTAGGATGTAACAGATATGCCTGTTTTATGAATTAAAGCAGCCGATGATACTGAATTAAATAATTTTTTGAACAATGTGTTAACAAATTTCTAAAGGAAAAAACTTAATAAAATGTACAACATTACATAGATGTACTCTGGAGCGAAGCATTTCTACCTGACGTTTGTGAGATCCTGGTGGCGGCTAATTGGATGCCGGATGAACGCGAATTTACTGTATTGTAACGTACAATAACAATCAATGCTTGTGGGTTCTAACTAAGAAAGTAATTTAATATTTATAATATAAGCAACTAATCTGTCAGATTAACTACCGGAGAAAAAATTCACAATAATTTTGTATATTTCCTATTATCTTTGAATAATCGGCGATCGATGGTAGTTTTTTTGTAAGTATGTCAATTCCTGACATCTCTTCACATATTTTGGTAGCACTTAACATAATCATCCCCATTGAACAATCATCACTTTTAGACTTACTTACTTACTAGATTTATGTGGTATACCTCAGTTCATACTACAGGGGCGACTCCAATTATTTCTGCGTTCTTTTCAACGCTATGCTCATACTTAAAGAAGAAACCTACAACAAGACATCACGTGTACGAGTTGTTCCGTTAAACAACTTTAATTGTAATTTGTCTCAGTTTTATTACAATAAACTGAGATAAACCTATTTCGCACTTTTACTTTTGTATGTGTTGACGTCGCGACGTTTTTAAAAATTACCTTTTAAGTTTATTAACTAAAAGAAAGAATGTATGCATATTTGGCATTAATAAAATTATTACAGTTGATAATAATATAAATAGAAAATAACTCAAAAAAGTTTAAAATTTTATATTTGTGGTATTTAGTAGCACGTGATGTTAAAATAATCAAACTTAACAAAATGTTAAAATAATAAAATTTTAACTATTAAGTAAATAATACATACTACAAAGAAAACGAAACCAAAATGACAAATTTTAGTTTCGTTAAATACTATGTTTTCTTCGTAGTATGTATTATTTACTTAATAGTTAAAAAAATTTTTTTTATTATTTTAACATTTTGTTAAGTTTGATTATGATAATAATATAATTTTATATTGAAAATTTAGTAATGATTTTCAGAACTCTGTTCTGGAAAGCGAACCCGTCCGTCGATCTCCCCGTACCAGCTGCTGCTGGAGTAGTCTATGTAGTTCTATGAGATTTAAGCCAATTAAGCTTTCATAATATATTACTTCCTTGCCAAGTTTTGATGCTAGCTAAGAAATTCCTTGAAATGTTGAAAATTTCCACAACAGCCTAACTACTAATTCCACACTGTAATTAATAGTATATTTTATAACCTGCAGATCAATCAAAGAGTTTAACTCTCCAGTAGCAAATGAAGTCATTATCAATATAAAAATCTCAGTTAAATATAAATACAGAAACATTTCAAGGCGGCCGGAGGCCGCTTGCACATTATAACAATAAAAACAATAACATTCTTTCAGTGTAAGTTTATGTATTTTATATTTTGAAAATCGTCAGGAAACCAAATCGAACATAAGCAGGAAACATTAAGGTAGGAGACCTCAAAATAGCTCTAGCACATAAAACCTTGAAGATGATCTGATAATTACGTAATTTTATTTTAAAATTCGGATAGGAAAAAACTTCGGCTGCTACTTACTTGAAAATTAAACTTTTCGTTTGCCGTTCCAAAATCGAAATAAAACACAAGTCGTTTTTACTTGACGTAATATCAAACGGTCAAAAAACAGTTTGACTTTGAATGTCGAGGTTTTCATAAAAAATTGTTTACAGACCTAAGGCACTAATACCATAATCTAATTAATTCGCTGTTGACAGCCTGTTGATTTGAATTAGCTTCAAACTTAAAATTGGTTTAGTTGTGCAATACCCTGTTGTGCCAAAAGCAATTTGAAAAAACAGTTTGATCTTTTCAAAAAGAAGTTAAAAGTCAATTGCAATTAAAGCTAGTTGAAGTTTTATTTGTTTATGTCGAGTCACCCATAAGGAAAGTAATACAAATTCGTTGTTTTTTAATTACGAGTACATACCTTTAATATAAACCTTGAAAAACTAATAAAATCTTTGATATTATTTTTACAACTCGAAAAACTTGCTTATTATAATTTATTTGCGAACTTATTGCATCACTAAATGAATTATTCAAGTTATAAAACTACTATAAAACTAATCGAGGAAAAAAAACAGAAACTTAATTATTTATAATGATCGGAAACGGAAAAGGTTTTTCATCCATTTCATTGATTTCCTCATCGAAAAAGACTTAGGAATTTGGAATAATTTAATTAATTAATCACTCAGAGATTTACTTAAAAAGAGAATTAAGGTAAATTCAAAGGGAAGGGAAAGAATTCGAAATTTACTTCCCGTTTTTTCTTTTTTTAAAATAATTTCCTAGCGATTTCTTTCTAAAACTCAAGTCTTGTGTCCTGAACAAAAGTTGTAATTAGCCTTCATTTATGGAATAATTCAATTTTTGAATATAAAAAAATTTCTAATAATATAAAGAAAAAATTTTGTTATGGTAAAAATATTGACATACAACACATTCATATAAAAAGGGAAGAAGTTTAACCCAATTCGTAATTCCTACTGGCGAGAAACCATTTTAACACCAGGATTTGAAACCCAGCATAACCCCTATTATATATCATATTATACATATTATGTAATTTATCTTACAATACTAAAGTAAAATTTAATATTAATTTAAGGCTTACTTTTTTACAGCCTAAAATAAAATTTGATTGACATTTCAATGCCTACAGCATTTTAAGTTGCACTCAAGTGTCATAGAAGTGTGTAGCTGGTACACAAACGTCCAATTAAAATTTATACTGACAAATTAGATTTGACTTCCCAAATGTAACAATGCAATTAACAATAATTAGGCACGTACTTATAAAATTTATAAATTGTCAGAATATTAATATGTATTGGTTGTGAAATATTATTACATAAATGCGACGGATTTTTTTATCAATTTCCTTAGATAATAACTTAAACATAACCGCTATCGCAAAAATTGCATTATATCTAAAGTAACGTAAACATAATGTTAAAATTGCTTCCGATTTAATTGTTTTACAATAGCGTGCAATGCTAATAAACTTGGGTGTAATTATCAAGTTGTAATATTGGGGCAACTTTGATAACCTTGAAAGTATACAAAAGTTAAATGGAAATAGAAATTTACAGTGATTGGCTTAATTAGTAGGATAAATCAAATAAGCTCATATTATGTTGTATTTTCAATTTTATAGGGAAATTAAACTTAAAATCATTAAAAGAAAATTAACAAACGAGGTCCTCTATTTTAAAACTGAAAGTAGGTGAAACAATAAACCGGAAATCCCGTAAAACAAAAAGTTTAAGTGAATTCCACAAAAAGAGGGAAGCACTTAAGTGCTACTTAAAATCTTCAATTCGTACAGAAAAGGTGAAACTTAATTAGGACCTTTAAAAATAAGGTTATGTTTGATCGTGGTAAAATATTATTGGAAGCCAGAAAAAATTGTTTCGTGTCGAATATAATAATAGGTACATGGTAGTTGTGTCTAGTTATTCTTTCGAGCAAATACCACTAAGAAATCTAATAGGTACAAGAAATTAAAACATGTAATGAGATGAATAGCGCCCAGGGTCAAAAACCTAATGAAGTTCAATTTCACTTTTCATTTTTAGCCCGAGGCCGGTATTCAAAATATTCTCAAAAATAAAAAAAGCTATAGAAATTGAAACTTAATTCGTGAACGAAATCAAGACCTTCGTTCTAAAAGCGTCTGATTTTTTTCTTCATTGTTTTAAAACGGAGGTATTTTGTTGTTTTTCAAACCGGAAACAAAGAATGAAAGAACGGTGAGAAAAAAATTCGTTTTCATTCTCGTTTTAAAAATACATACATATTATCCAAAACCAGTTAATTTCCTGTAAATTATTCAAAATTGGAACGTCGATCAAAGCTAAATTGAAATTAAATATTAAGTGCTTCATATTACAGTAAATCCTGTACGATTTCCGCTTCGTAACAATCGCGTCTATTTTAGCAAAACTAATGTGCAGAAAGAATACATTTTTATTGACTAGAAGAGTAAAGTTGCAATTTAAAGAATTTCAAAAAGTTTCTTTTTAGAAATTACTTGACGTTATTCATCTTAGTGGGAACTCAAGCTCGTCAGCTGAAAAAATTACACTTCCTTACTTCGTCTTCTAAGAATTTATTTATAATTAACGCTCCGCTGATTTACCCCTCTTGAGAATGTCTTTCCATTACGAATTCCTACTTTACTTCATCAATATTTCGTAAAAATGTCTCATCAATTAAACAATTGTACTTTCCAGGATTTTCATTTCAATTTACTAGGTACCATAATAATAATGCGCTTAATTGAAAATTTGCTTGGTCCTTTACTAGTCGGCTTTTTGCTATTGCTTATATAATTTTCAATTACTTGCGTCCTGTTATAAATGATATAATACATAAAAATTATCTAACTACATCAGAACTAAAAATAGTTGTTGATAGAAGACATAAGATAATACAATGAGGTGGAATGAAATTATCATAATAATTATTGACAATTGGCACATATTTATTAATACATCAGTTAGTAAATTTATTATTTATTTATTCTGTTCAAACAGTTCCAGCGTTACGCAAGAATGTAATTATTGGGTTTTCAGAATAATGCAACGAAAAAAACCTTTTTTTTCATAAAAATTGGTTGAATATTAAATTTTGTTATTACGCCAGTGAACTAACTGACCTAGATATGTGGTTACCGAAATAGTACGTTTTGAACTTTGCCTTAATCCATTGTCAACTGTTAACTTTAGAAATTACTACAATAAAGGTGAAATCTTAACTGTTTTAATTTAAATGCTATTTACCAAGTAGTTTGCATGACCGAATTTCCCATCTTTGAGCTGAATCATATTATAATTTAAATGCATTAGGGTTACTGTACTCGGCCTATGATGTTACCGAGCTGATTCAAATTTGTATAAATAAATGAAGTAATTGATTTTAATAAAACTTAAAATACTATAAAAAGTTATAAATAGAAGTAATGACTGCTGCATTTACAACATTGATAACCTTTATCAAAGTATTCGTATGATTACAATTTTAATACTAGGATGTCTTGCAATAAATAATATAAAGTTTAACTGATAGACTACTATTCCATGCCTAAAAATAATAGAAAAAAAAAAATTGAAAATTATGAACAAGGTGTCCGGTTTTTCAGCGATGATTATGTACAAACGCATGTAACGATTGACTTGAAATCTCACATACTATTTGGCCATCTAAAATTTTTAGTAATTGCAATCATAAAAACAAAAATATTGAAGGCAATTGTTTTTATCGAAAACCCATATTACTAAATATAAATTATTGATCACATAGTAGATATTTTGTAAACACCTATATTTTCTAATATCGTAAACATAATAAATTTTGACTTAGTCGCCGACTTTCTTGATCAATATTTAACTATGATAATGTAGCAACAAATAAAAAAGAATTACCTGCTATCCTTAATACTGCTCTATCTGCGCTATCGAGGGCTAAAACTGATAAAGGCTGTTCTCTGGTCCACTCTTGAAGAGATGGATCTTTTTCGAATTCCATTATCCTTCATACTATAATCTGCAACAAAAATAAAATAAATTGAAACACCTCATCGACATTTGCATAAAAGTAATTTATGTAACGTTCTTAGTCGGGGAGCTGCCGCATTAGAATGTAATAAATGTAAAGTTGGAATTTTCACCCCTCATATATAAATTAATATGACTTAACAGATCTACGGAATATTAACAAACGTTTGTTTGTCTATTTTGGCAAATGGATTGGAAAAAGTTTGAATTTGCTATGTTACAATCAATGAATAGCCCACGAATAATGGACGACCTTAAAAAGTGCTTATTCATTGTGTAATCGGTACATCGCGGAAATCATTGAACTTGATACTTCAATAGAATAATTAAAAAAATTTAAATAAATCTCCCAACATAGATAGATATACAAATATGTATACTATGTACTATTATGTATTTTTGCTTTAAATTACATTATTAGAGTATGCAATAAAATTGAATTCAAAATTAAGTTTATATCATATCATCTTATCTACCAATAAGTACTTTTCGGTATCATTAGAAGTATGGAATTAATCGAAGTTTAACAATCACGTAATAAAAATGAATCACGAATGACAGAATGATTGATTAGTGTAAACAAAAATTAATAATTATATTTTTATAATGAATTTTTATTAGAAAATCATGTTGGAAGAGAACATAAGAGCAGTCTAGACTAGACAATCGCATTGTTTTCCTGCCAGAAAACGTCTTGGGGATTAAACTAGAACTAGGGCAAGTTACGTGATTTGATTTCGAGTTTCTTTAAGGGAGAATGCTTTCATCTGGAAAATAATGCACCATCTTTTATCGTGAAGAGTATTATTATCGAAGGAAAACTTTTTGTATTGTTTTTCGTTTTATATTTTTCAAGGAAGGAAGTTCAGAAGTCGAAACACTAAATCACAAAAGTACGAAATGCAATTTTATTTCAAATATCGATTGGATATGACCTACAAATAAATTCTTGTTGTTCTGTTTCTGAATAATAATCTACTGTCGCGAATTCTAAAATGGATTACAGTAAATTTATAAAAGATTAAAAAGCTCCAAGACCACGTCGAAGAGATTAGATGTAAATGAAAATATATTTGCTCTCGAGTAGGTAAGTATAGCATAATTTGAAACAATTACGCAAATTGCTATCATGAAATCACATTTTACAATACACCACGTAAAACAGTTTATCAGAAGCTTCATCTGCAAGGGTCACGAATACGATACGATGGGAAAATACCAAATTAAAGATGAATCAGAGACAGGAAATAGCAAAAACTAAAGCATATGCAAATAAAAATGTTCAATTTATGCATCTCAAAAATGTTCCGACATTTAGGTTTCATGAAAAATTTCGAAAATTTGCATTAAATAATTAAAAGTACCAGCTATTAATTTATTATTAGTGATTTAGTGCTATTAATTTAAGGTATACCCATACAAGATTAAGTTTTGAAAGTCCAAAAAATGTATGAGTCATATTATACAAGATTCCGGTATTAAACAAAAAATAAAAATTGAAAGGATATTGCGCGATACTGATCAAACAAACTACAATTTTATTATTATTATTATACACACAGATAATATTTCCTTAAACAATAAAAAACTATTAATCAAAATAATTTGATAGTTTTTGTGATTCATATCACTATAAATAAAAATTATTGTTATATCATAATTTACCGTTTAACCCAAACAAACGGCAGAAAGAAACAATAGTTATATAAAAAATAATAAACTTTGATTTAATTCTAAAGATAATATAATATTAAAAATAATGCAACGGATGGTATTCCCTGATTTAATGCAAGATTATCATTGAAAAACTGACCTAAGAGAAGCTAAGAGGACGAAGATAGGATGGATAGCTGGTTCGAAATTAAGAATTGTATTTAACGTATTTTACCGGAGTAACATATTGCAAGGCCACCATTTGAGGCATCTTCAATATACTGTCGTGTTTTGAAACGCAAGAAACATTAATTTATTATTTTGAAGTTTGTTTGATTTTATAATTATAATTATTTATTTGTAAAAATACGATGTTGGCAACAACGTGAAGGTAGAAAGTGGGAGGATGTGTTCGGCGTGGGGAGAAAAAAAACTGCGTTACGCCAGCTTGACAAGCGGAGGACCGTTATTCCCGCTATGCTAAGTTTTAATTTTGATTTTTGATTGTGTTAAGTAAAAAGTGATTTAATTTGAATTGATGGTTGTTTTTGTTTTATTTTAATTAGTGCAACTATATAATAATTAACAATTTGAAGATTTTGTGATGATTTTTGGTCGTTGCATGAAGGTACGCCGCAACGAATTTGTTAGACCGACGAGCATATGTGTATCGCACGTGCAAGCTCGATGCCATATTTTAATTTAAAATTGAACAATTGCAAAAGTCTCATTGCTCTAAAATTAATAATGGATGTACCTCTAGCAAAGAATATTTTTAGATGGGTGGTATTTTATAAATTTGTATAGCGGGGGGGGGGGAGACTAACGTCTTATGACATTATTTTCCATCCTCGCGATTGATATCCTATTTTATGGGCTTGTTATCTAACATACTATTAACGAATTCTGTTGAACGGACACTTTCATTCAAAACTTCAAAACATTCAAAACAGACAGCTGCACTAAAAAATGCAACTAAAATGTAGTTTAGAAAATTAATAATTTTTCCCACAAAATAAAACTTAAACGTTTTATAATATATTGATAAATTAATTTAGTGCGAAGTCTATCATTACTTCTGGTTTCTCAGCGCATTGCAAATTATTATTAGACCGCCTCTGATGTGTTTTTAATTTAAATTGTTGTAAATTAGTGCTGGTAGATCTTCGATAAGAAAAGAAATATTAATTATTGCTAATACATTAACAACCTGAAATTAAGTACCTATAATAGAGTGGCATGTACTTCGAATTTTGTTATATACTCTTTTCTTATTGAGATTTTTCTCATGTTTGATAGATCGATGCTTTTTCTGAATGTATAGTATTAAATTTTTCTATTATGTGCATGTAGCATAAATGTCATTTTCGTTGTAATTATTCGATTTATATTGATAGGTATGTAATTTGTTACAAGTAAATTATATTATATTGCGTAACTAGTCAAGTTGTATTACCATTGACATCACTCCATGAACAGTGTACGGATATGACAAGTTGAACAAGTTAAAATTAAAATGAGATTATTTTAAAATATTTACATATTATTAAAAATATCAAACAAAACCTAGAATTCTAAACAAAACGTAAATAATATTATGAATTATTCCACTACATACCATTAGTCAAATACCCCTTTTCTTCGAGTTTTGGGTATTGCCGAAAAAACGAGGAATTATTTTTTAAATATAAATTGGGGGCATTATTATACACACCTCGTATTTAGAGTATGATTTAATCTAAAGTCAAGTGCAAGTATTACTTGGCTAAATAATAGACAACGCTCGGTTGGTTACGGCAACGTAACACGCGTTAACGTTACGCTATACGTAAGAAAACTTTAAATATATCTTTTAGGGCTGAAATAATGAGTAATAAAACTTTGATTTTACGTTGAGATCTTTGGTATTTAAACGTTGTCCACTTTGATTTTTAGGAGGATAAGCTTAAAATTTAAATTTTCAAGCAAATAACTTTATGGGTGCTATCAAATTGCAAAACGCAATATAGACACCTTCCAATTTAGTAGCGTTGTTAATGTATTAAACTGCAAAACTTCATAACATAATCCGAATATTGCTCACTATTACCCAAAATACTCCCTCGTTTTAAATTTTAAATATTGTACGATGTATACTACATAATTAATTAATTATTAATTTAAAAAATGATTAGGCAATTTTATCCTAAAATAATTGCAGGATGAAAGATTGCTTGGCGGAGTATCAATTTATTGATGTGCGTAATCAGTCCAAAAATGTTCTTCAATTTGCATTAGCAGTCCATAATACCGTGATAATTTAGTATTTCATTTAAAGCATACTTTATAGAGTATAAACTATATGGTTAGAAATAAAAATGTATAAAGTGTTACCAAGACGAGCACTCAAATCCAATATTGCAAAGTGTCCATGCATGGCGTCTAAGTAAGTCATCAGTACTATCCATTGATCGTGTGATACAGAAGTAACTCAATTGAAATTTTTTAATTTTCTCCAACGTCAAGTTTTCCTATTGTAATTATTGTGCTCCACTTAAGGCAACGTGGAAAAATAACTTATGGCAATAGCAATTAAACTTCATAATAGCACCTTAACTGTTTTAAATGAATGTTAAATCAAATCTGATAGTAAAATAATAAATTTTATTTTTTTTAAATGAGGTAAGCAGTTGCTGCATGAAATTTATTATACTTCAAATATTTGTTTATGCATAAGTATAACCGGTTATAAAAATTGAAAATATCAGAAAACTAGATTACCTTTAAAAGTCATAAATTTAATATATTTCAAAAAAACATCTATGTAAGGCTAATGCATAATAGATATAATCATATCAAAATTCTCAACACACCTTTAGTTCGTCGTCATCTCCAATTTTTTCATCGATATATTATTTGATTTTTTTCAACAGAAAATGTAGTAAATGACATTGATTAAACGTCTCAGATAAAATATTTAAATTTATAGAACGAATCGCACTAAGTTCGCATGATCGAGATCCGAAACGACATAAACCCATAAGAATCCCATTTATTTTTCTTCAAATTACATATAACTTAAATCGAAAGATTGACAATTCAATCTTTTCCATTTAACTCGGGTATTTAATTTTTGAGATATTTTCAATCTTTACTATATTCTACACCTAAAACTTTAAGTGATTGATGAATGGCTTCAAGTGCATGACATGGCAGCTTCAAGAAGTAAAACAATGAAACAAAAAACTGTTGTCTTCACATCCGGATTATTTTAATAAAAACGAGCAACTTAATTTAAAAAAAAAATGTGGTAATTACTTACTGAAGTACTAAAAAACGTGACTTATAATAAATGTAAAGTAGGGCTTAAACTACCACTTTATTTAATTGAATTTAAAAAATGCGGACTAATAAAATTTGGTCAGTTACTGAACAGAAGAATTAGTTACATTTATCGGTTACAATATTTGGTACTACCTATATAATTTATATAATTTTGTACAACGTTTAATGACCAAAAAATATATTATGGCAGTAGAATAGATGAGAGATAAATCACTAAAATTACAAAGCAATAGGTATTTTGCGGTTGTTTTGTAAGTGCAATTTCCGGTCATTGACTGAATTAGATTTTGGGATAAATTAAGTGAACCAGCCACCAACACGTGCTAAAATATTGCAACAAACCTTGAATCAATTGATTTTTATGCAGTTAACCTTTTACATGATTAGTCAGTGGCGAAAAGCAAAACATAAACAAATAATTTAAATAATTGAAAGAAAATTGAAAATTAAGAAGCCCACAGAAGTATTAATTAAGTTATAATCATTAGGTATTTTAAGACTGCCGTAATTACTTAGAATGTCAATGTCAAGGAAACACATACAGGGTCACGCAATAATGATTGCTCGATTAAATAAACAACCTTAGAAAGCACACCTTGTAAAATATGCACTAGGTACACAATATTAATTTAATTTATGCTTTTTGCCATTTAAGGATGTATGAGCGAAGGCGTGGGAGAATAGCGAATTTTGATGAGTGGGGATAGGCTAGTATCGTTGCGGGGTGAGGTGACAAAAACAACCACGTGACGTGTAATTTACATTTGGCAACACAGTTTTTTTGATTAATTTCCTGTCGGTGACATCTGACATTTAAACGTTTTATGCATGCTATTTTTTTAATTTTCATTTATTGAAATGCTGTTTACTTAATATAAAAATTCTCAAGTCTGCTGCTTTTACTATAATATAATATAATATCTGTTTTTAAATACACAAATGAGGTTATATTTACATCTGTATTTACTATTACTACCGCTAGTTTGTTGTGGCGCTCGTTATAGCAGTGAACTACAGTGAAACGTTGCCAAGTGTCATATTACGGCGAGAAAAAATTTGTAAAATAAAATAATTTGAATTTCATTTCAATTTTTCTTTTTGGGATGAACCGATGCATAGTATTTTTAATATACTGACGAATTACTGCAAGTATCATCTTTCTTATTTATAGTTTTTTTTTAAACTGAAGATATTTTAACATACTGATATTTGTTGATTTATCATCACAACTACCCATTTCTCCATAAGAGCAATGTATTTTATGTTGATTTTCAAAAATTTTTTTCTTTAAAATATGAACGGTTACCTATGCTGAAATTTTTACAGTAAATTCATTGAGTAAAAATCTATATGTAAAAAAATTTTGAGGTCTTAAATTGAAAATTGTTGTCATGCTCATACATCCTTAAGTTTTTAACTTGAATGAAATTATTTAAAATTAAATGTTTTCAAAACCGCAACTTAATACGAATTTATAATGTACAATTATTATATAATTATTATAAACAGTAGGCATTCCGTTCCTATTTACCTTGGCAATTTTGAAAACTTGATTTAAAATTACTATACGAAGAAAGAATTATTTTCTTAATTTTCAATAGGTATAATAATAAATAAGTGGATGTTGAACTACTATAATGAAAGTCATTTTAAGTATTTTGTGTTTAAAAAATAGTATATTGCATGTTAAAAACGAAAAGTGATTTTTTTATGCTTGGAGGTGTAAAATTTAGAGAACAATAGTATATTATACATCATGGGACTAAGGTGCCGCTTTTCATCCCGCGTGTGAAGGTTTTTGCACGAGGCTTTAGCCGAGTGCAAAAATCGCACACGGGATGAAAAGCCACCTTAGTCCCAAGGTATATATACTATTTTTCACAATTTGTCTGCAAATGATAAATTGCATATGTCAATAACTACTAAATTTGAAATTTTGAATTTGCAATAACTCGAAAACGGCGCTAGATATCGAAAAACTGACTAAAAAATTATCCCCCCCCCCCAGTTATACTAACCTCCTGCAGAGATTTTTTGTAGAAATATATATGCAAAATTTCAGACCAATCGCACGCAGTATTGCGCGCAAAATTATTTAGTAAAATATGAGGTTGCTTTTTGGAATTGTTTTTTTTTTTTTGAAGCGATACCTATGAATCATTTCTTATGTTCCGTTGTTTCAATTTACCTTTTGACATATTATTACACCGTACGCTGTGTTTAACATAATTATTCTTTATTGGTACCTATATTTCATAAATTAGTTTGATATATAAAATACTCAATCAAATTAATGTAAGTGATCGTTTATAATTTGTTCGTACGTGAAAATGATACAAAGTGAGGAAAATCCGGATGTTGAAGCGGCAGCGACGATGGCGAAAGTTGAATTGCTACCTGCGAAATCAAAAACAATTTATAAAAAACAGTATGATAAATTTATAACTTGGTGTGCGCAAAATAATGTTAAGCATTACACCGAAGATGTTATGCTGGCTTACTTTTTTGAAAAGGCGAAAGAGCTAAAGGCTTCTACTCTTTGGTCGCAGTTATGGTCGCAGTATTCCATGCTGAAGTGTATGTTGAATTTTGAAAAAGATGTAGACATTGGAAAATTTTATAAGTTAACCGCATTCCTTAAGAGGAAAAATGTGGGTTATAAGGCCAAAAAATCAAACATTTTAACTACAAAGCAAGTGGAACAATTTTTGAGCGAAGCGCCAGACGAAACATTTTTGATGGCCAAAGTAAGTAATTCTTGCATAAACATTTTATTATAATACTAATACAACTTTATATTTTAGGCTGCACTTATCTTGGGCGTAGCAGGGGCATGCAGAGGAGATGAATTGGTTCACTTGCATGTTGGCGATCTCAAAGAAATAGATTCTTTGACAATGCTGTGTACCATCCGCAATACAAAAAATGGTAGCGATAGAAAATTTGTGATCAACAATTCTGAAGGCCAGTCGGTGGAGTTTTTAAAATTACTTAAGAAATATATGAATTTACGGAAGAAGGATACGAATCATTCGCGTTTTTTTGTACAATTCAGAAATAACAAATGTACTTCGCAACCTGTAGGAAAGAACGCGTTTGGGCAGCTGCCACAAAAAATAGCTGCATATTTAAAGCTTCCTGAACCATCATCGTATACAGGCCACTGTTTTCGACGTACATCTGCGTCTTTGCTCGCTGATACGGGAGTACATATAGATGTGTTGAAGCGCCATGGTGGATGGAAGTCTTCGACTGTAGCTGAGGGGTACGTGGAAAATTCGATCAAAAATAAAGAAGAGATTGCGACTAAAATTTTTGGAGGTGAAATTTGTAGAACTGATCGGACTGTCGGTGATGCAAATCAGATAGATAAAACTTTAAATTTAACCTCTTCTTCCACCAGATCAATGGATCGTCTATTTAATATTGTAAGTTGTGCTAATGTAAACGTTAATGTTAATTTTGTTTCCAATAAAAACGATTGAATGGTAACGATTCTTTTATATTTACTTTACTCCCGCCTTTCATTTGCGGGAGAAAAAGTGATACTTTACTCCCGCAAAAAGAGGACTAAAGTGACCACTTTACTCCTGAAATTGTGAAAAATAATAATTATGATATGCCATTAAAATTTTGTTTTGTCATTTTATTCGTGCAATATAAATAATATAAATCTCACTTAAATTTAATATTTGTCACGTGGATTTAATATTTAACAAATTGATATATTATGTAAATAGTTAATATGTGCAACGCGATTCTATTACATTTTACATGAAATTAGGATTTATTACATTGTCGCAATATTTTATTGCAATTATTATTTACTTTCATAGTATAATAATTAATGATTTTTTTAAGTTTCATTGTATTTAGTTTATTTTGATTGCAATTATGATATATTTTTATAGGTCAGTAATTACGAGTGCAAATATTGGTTTGCTTTATTTTTATTGTAAAAAATATTTTCATAGTAAATATTGAATAATTCTTTTAGTGCTGAAATATTTTAAAGTGCCATTTGCGAAATAATATTGTTGCATTTTTCATTTATATCTGTAGCATTTATATAGCATCATAAAATTTATTCAATTCTGAGCATAAAAATAACTTCACGCTTAATGCACGCATACTATTTTTTCAAAGTCCGCGTCCGTTGCAAAAAAGAGCGAAAATCTTAATTCTGTGTAGTGAATTATTTGTACATATTATATCTGACACATCAGCCATGATAAACCAAATCTAAGGTTATTTCAATCACAATCAGTTAGTAATCGATCCATTCCTGAATTTTAATAAGCTGAGAAAACGGTTTATTATTTACTTTCACCTGCCAACCAATCGAAAAGGTTTTTGTTTTACTTTCCGACCTGTGATACATATTCTATAAAAAAATTTTCTTTAAATAAAATAAAAGTAAGTTTAATAAAAATTAATTATTTATTGTTATATTCACCGATTATGGATAAAATATTATAAATATCTTGGTGTCAAGCTTTATTACAGCCGATAAGATAGTTATCTATAGCTAACGTAGTTGATTCAGGCGTGAAGTGTCAAAGCATTTTAAACCTCGGTACACAATATACTATTGCAAGAATATATTCAATTTGTTGTTTTGTTCCATATCATAAAAAGTTGCTTTCCCGTCGGTTAGTGACAATACCAATTAAATAATAATTGCATTTTAAGAGATAGACAGATATTTCATTTTGATAAAACTTTACAGCAATATAACTTACTACTAATTGAAAGATTTTAACTTACAGAAAACCCCTATTGTTGTTGAAGTATGTGTAGCTATAGAATTTCTTAGCAAATAAAATGTTATAAGTTTATTATAGGAATCTCGTTAATACATTCAATACTAATTGGACACTCGATATTTCAACCAAGGTTCATTTATGATCGACACCAATAAAGGTGAATAGATATCTTCCCTGCGCGATAAAATAATTAATTTTTTTTAAATTGTTATAATACGTCCAGAATCCAAAACCAACTTTCTGTGTTCGTATCACCGTGTGTAAACTAGGTTGCTATATTTGTTTTTCAATAAACTTAGGGTTGGTATTCTATTTTTACAGATTTGTTGTTACCAATATAATAATTGGTTCCCGGACTGCTTGAAACCAGTCACAATTATTATTTTCCCAGACAATTACTACTAATGTGGTTAATATGTTTATTAAATTTAGTGTAATTTAAAGGGTAAATTACAAATAATATAAACATTAAATTTTATAGATCATTCAAAATTTTGGTAAAAAGATCCGATCTGCCACCCCTGCTCTAAACGACGTATTTAAAAAATTAACAAAAGTTAAGACGAATGAGTATCTAGAACGGAGTTCTTAGTAAAAACCATCACCAAAATTATGGAGCTAGGACTTGTGAAAAACAACAAAATTCGACTATAATTAACGAAATCCAATTTAAAATAAATAAATATTAGCAGATGCATAGCTAGAAATGAACTACAACCTACTCCGCCCACTTAAACACACTGCTGCATGTATTTACGTCTAATACACGTACCGCCAACAGACTGAGCTACTTCGTCGATTCTTATGTGAAAAATCGATAGTTCACATTCCATTATTTAGGAATTTCAAGAAAAAATTAATGTTGATCCCAGCTGCGCGAACATCATTTATCAAATTTATTTTAAATTGGTTTTCGTTAATTATAGCTGAATTTAACTTAAGAGGTCAAACTGATAACCTGTCTGAAATTAGTGTGAACTTTGGGAATTAATTCCGAAAAAAGTATAAATACGATTTTACTAATTATTGTTAAATGCTGATTTTTAAAATTGCATTAAAAAAAGAATTTTTATAGTAGCTACGTCACTTCGCGTTCGGTTTTCGCTTTCGTCCAAGAAAAAAAAATTTGAATTTTTTTGCACGAAAATTTGCAGTTTTTTTTATAGTATTTCTTAAATAAAAATTTAACGAAACAAAATTTCAATAAAACCCAGCATATAACTAAGCCGAAAACTATAAACCTTTTTAAATCAATTCCTTGATTGTAGTTTGAGAAATCATATACACCCTCTTAAAATTGTAATTTTAAATAAGCGCATTAGAAGTTTGACAACCAATTTTTTCAGTAAAAAAGTTACGTTTTAATATCTTACCGTTAATCTGTGATTCCTGCTCTAAACAATGAACTTCCGTCAATTCTAAAACCGCCTTAATATTTTCTTTAATTTCCCTATAGTCTAATCCAGCGGTTCCCAATTAGTTTTGGCCGCGGAACCCTTGGGCGATGTAAAAAATTTGGCGAAACCCCAAGCCGATTTGTTTACTGCATACAAGGTTGTGCAAGCACACTACCGCCCCCCCCCCCCGTGACCAAGTAAATACAAGTATAAAAATTATTTATTATACATAGAACTATAAATTATTATAATTATTATTAGCAAGAAGCTGTGGCGGAACTACCGGGGTGCGGTGGGTGCCACGCACGCGGGCCCCCGGTTCTGCTGTGACTACTCAATCTTTAAAAAAAATTTAATATAACACGGTTTTTTATTTTTGTTTGTTTTTATCTTGTCAAAAAAACAGAGTCCCGGCTCCTAACTTCGCACACGGGCCTTTCAACTGCTTGTTACGCCACTGGCAAGAAGTATGACATTTTGTTTTCTCCTGACAAATTTTAATATTTGGTTTAATTTCTGAAAGCTGGATTTCGATATTTTGATACTTTGTTTTTGTTCCTGAATATAATGAGAATCCAGTCTCACATTTGTATGTGCTCGTAAATGGTAGCAAAATACCAACGAGCAAAATAAAACGTGCAAAATTTGCACATTTGGACAACTCCGAATATTTCTCGCGCAGTTCATTCCAAAATATGCCAAGCGGAATCTGTTTAAATTTACTTTTCAATAAATTGGAAATCGCACCTAATTTTAATTGGATTTTCGAAATCTACAGCAGATAATTCGACTGGACGTTGGCATTCTATGAATGGTTTGCCATCGGATGGAATGGAGAAAGTTAAAAAACATATTTTAAGCGGCAAAATTTATTTTTACGCCATTTTGAAATGTTTTTTGGTGGAACCCTTGGATCTTTTTGCGGAACCCCAAGGGTTCCGCGGAACCCTATTTGGGAACCGCTGGTCTAATCCCTTAAAAACAAGGAATGGAGTTGTTGAAGTGGCTTCAGGGATGTTTTTTAATTATTTAAGCTACTCAAAGGTTGTAGAACTAACGAGTTGGAGCGACTTCGGGGATGTTTTTAATGAGTGGAGCGGTTCAAAGATACAACGTCTAACTAGATCTGGCATTTTAGAATGCAAGTTATGGTTAAACATATTTGTGAAACATAAAAACACGCCATGGGCGGGGTTTCCTATATGGAAACGGTCAATACAGTAGCCGCTATCGATCTTTTACAGGTTTTGGGTGTTTTCCACTCGAATTATTAAATGATCCAAACATTTTAATGTTTATGTTTATAATTTACTTTATAAATTACCCTAATTTCATTAGAAAATTTTTAAAATCCGCATAAAGTTATCGAATTATCTCCAAAAGTTGCAGCAGTTGTTTTAGTATGCAGGGCTGCCGCAGTTGACTTCTAGCAGTGCTACTGCTACCATATAAATTTATTTAATATAGCATATTATTAATTATAGTAGAATTCAACTTAAAAACAAAAATCCCGTCTTTTAGATCCGTAACTTTCGATTTCTGGCGGCTTCGGAGATGGCTTTCCCATCTCCCATTGCAAGTATGCAATAGACAGTAGATACTACACAGTGGCGGATTGTGATATGCTACATTAGGGATACGACTATATAATATTATAATACGAGGATGGTCAAAGTGTAAATCTACATTTAAAAAAATTTTCCGAATAACTATAAATTTTATATTGTTTCGGGATGGCGGCGCCACTAGGCTCGAAATTATGACTCAAACGTATAAATAATTGCCTGATTTACAATTTGCAATATTCTTTCTTGTTCTACCGAAAATTACCTT
Source organism: Cantharis rustica (assembly GCA_911387805.1). Lineage (NCBI taxonomy): Eukaryota > Metazoa > Arthropoda > Insecta > Coleoptera > Cantharidae > Cantharis > Cantharis rustica. The sequence goes on along the minus strand of OU426877.1, from coordinate 25,140,284 downwards.
TTCTCACTTAAGCCCTTTATAGCAAATGGCAGTGATATAATATAAAACCATGAATAATAAATTTTGATAAAATTATAAAAGTTTCTACAGACAAGCAGACTTATAAAGGCGTTGAAAGCATTCTTTTAACACTTAAAAAAGCTCTGATTGATGATAATTTTTTTAAAACTTTATGGAAAGATTTAATCAACCACTCCACCGTTATTTCTTCGAATATATTCTTCTCTGCAGAGCCAACTTTTAGATTAAAAGAATTTGAAAATGGGTAAAAAGTATTCCCAGGATGAGAAATGCAAATAAAAATAGAGCTCATCATTGATGAAAGCAAATAGATTATTTTGTCGGCATTGGTCACGGATGAAAAAAGACTTTAACCATGTACTTGAATATTATGAGCATTGTATTTGATTTAAAAAGCAAGTTCAACGATCCCATTATTTAAAAATCTGGAAAAATATAAATTTAGAAATTATCTATACATGCATACAATAATTATGTGTCATAACTCTTAACAGTAGCTCGTCACGTTTTAATAATGAAGATATAATGAAAAAAAAGTTCATTTCTGACAGAAAACCGGTGTAATTACCTTGTACGTATTCATTACTGAATTTTTGAGATTGAAAGGGTCAATATTTAATATGCTTGGTCATTGTCATTCGTAACTTCGAGATAAGGCACTTGGGTACCGTTAGAGGTATTTAAAAGCGTACTTTGGGCAAATATACTATTTAATCGAGGTTAAACAAAGAAATTTATAAATTTTCGAATGCATGAATCGTGAAGTTAATATGCCCCCATGCAAGTTAAAAATAAAAATAACCCAGTGTTTCCGTGTTAAACAAAGCCAGTATTGTAGTAATACTTCGAGATAAATAAAAGGGATCGCTACCCCTTTTTACAATTTTTCAACTGGGAAGCAATATTCATTTTGCTTATAACAATAGAATTGTCATCCAAGTAGCCTAAAACGTAAAGAAAACGTCTTCTGTTTTTGGCAATTTCGTAATTAAGAAATAGGAAGCATGGCTGTCATTTAGACATATTTAACACACATTGAAGTACGCGATCAATAAAAACAAGTTGGGATAGGTCAAGATAATACATCTCCATTATTGAAAATGTCTCATTAAATTGAATTACGAACCAGTAATACGCACGTTTTGAGAATTAGTTATAACTGGCTGGATTTAAAAATTATAAACATGTTTGGTTTGAAAATGTCTGTAAATTTTATATTTCTCCACCGACCCGTAGATAAATACAATTTTAATATATTTTTTTGAATCCTCCGCGAAGAATGTAAGGACAAACCTGCAATTCCAGTTTTTGTAAAAATAGATATAATTTAATAATTATTTGTGAAGATATGGCTAAAATAATGAAATAGCGAATCCATGTGTTGTTGACCTATACGTTAAAATCATCTGACTGTTTAGACAATAATGATAAAAATTGCGAATGTGTTCGATTAAAACGCATTTAGGCAAAATTTTAAAAATCACTTACAAATTCAAGTATGCTTATTTTGTGTTCAAAAACATATTTTTGAAATAATCCCAGAGTAATAATTTAAAATAAGGGTTGGAGAACACTAAAACACTGAAACACACTAACCACTGCTAGGTTAGGAAACAAAATCAATACTTGTGTTTATATCATTTTAATAAAACACACCGAAACCGTACAAAAATATGTGCTCATTAAACTTAAATATTCACAAAGTAATTTACAAAAAATTTAAATTAACTTCACAGGGCAGGTAAAAATTCACTTGTCGTTTTGTTTACGATATACGGGTTTTGCAAACGTACACCACTAGTAAAGACGAGTAACTGCCGGCAATTTACAACGTTGCCGCTCGAAGCTACGGATATAGCCGTACCACTTCGTTAAAATGTCGCAACTTGCATTGTATTTTTTCATTATTATTATTATTATTATTTTATTGTCATCGTACATATTTTTTCTGTTAGAAATTAGAATCAACTATAATCTTAATAGTCGTAGGAGGTAGTTTAATTTTAAAATTACATTTCGCTCTATTAGATTACAAAAATTATTGTTCTAATTTAAATTATCCCCATACAACGCAGTGCCGTACCACCCGAAAAGAAAGGGTGCGAAAAACATTTCTATTATATTTGGAATTATTACAAAATTATTTTAAAATTGCATACTTGCACAACAATTTAATAAAATCAAAAATATATTACACATAGGGGGCTATTTATATAAAGGGAAATTGTTTATAGTATTACGTTTTCAACAATGCTCATGCAGTTTGTTTAACCTTCGTGGTATATTAAACAATAAAAAATATGAAAATTATGAAAACAATGAATATAATAATGCCAAATTATAATTTATTATTATTACTGCACAAATAAATTTTAAATGCCACATTGTAGCTAACAACTAAACTTTTTATTGTATTACACCACACCGTCACCAGTTTACTTAATATTAATTAATATTTTATTAAAAATCGATGATTTCAAAAACCAATTTTTTATTTCATTTTCTTAGATTAATCTTTTGCAATAATGATAAAATATTATGCAATTTAGTAAATAATGTATAACATATTATTATATTTTTAATAATTTCTGTTGTGTACTGGTGCATCCTTCGAGGTACAATAGTTTTTACCTTGGATCATTATTGTCAATGTATTAAATAACACAATCTACTAGATAGCTAGCGTTTATAACCAATGGAAGCACTAATCTAGGCAGTCCTCGGTAGTACAGTGGCAAGTATAACCCAATTTAAAAACGGATCTGGGAGACCGGGGTTCGATTCCCCGCCGAGGAATTTTTTTTGTTCCAATCTATTGAAAATCGCTTATTAGTTAAAGTGTTCTGTTTAATATCTACAAATTTATTATTAAATATTTTATACTTTTATACCAGTAGTCAAGTCACGGCCTAACTTTATAGTATAAGATCGGTGATCTTTTATCTATAAATTCAATTTTAAATCTAACATTATTTAAATGTATGACAAATGACTGAGAAAAACACATTTGCTAGTTACTTAGAACTCCAAACCAGTAAAAACAAAACCTGACTCCTAGGGAGTTTTTGCTGTAAGTCGACGCAATAAAGTTACGATAGAACAAAAGAGATCGTGTAATCGTAGCTTGTTGATAAGACTGAAGAATCAGTTCGATTATAGCAATGCAAGCAAGCAGAAATATTACTAAAGTTTTTCATATTTAACTCGCTAATTTTAATATTTAAAATTTATATAAATTATTATTAGTAAGTAATTAAAATCTAAATAAATTATTAATTGCATGCAACTACGCACGACTGAAACAGAAGCAAAGGAGCACTCTAGCATAATTAATATATTAATTTATGTAATTTATATAAATATATTATTTATATAAATTTTTTATTTTTGGTATATTTTTAAAATTTAATAAGCGTTGCACTCTATTAAGTTTTATACAAAAAAAATAGACAACAATTTTTAGGTTGAGGTTTTACCACGTTTCAAAAGAAGTAATTCTTAAAAACGGTTTGACGGATTAACTTGAAAGTTTTAAAAAAATAATATGAATGTTAATAAAGATCTGTTATTAGTTTTAGAGTTATTAATTTTTGAAATTTATTTTTGATTTTATTATGCCATTCTCAAAATTCGGTATAAAGCCGTAGAAAAATTGCTGCCAATTCGGTAATTTAACAGCGTCTAGGTTTATTATTTTTTCATTGATACATTGCAATAGATTTTTCAAATCATAAAAATCCAAAATTTTTCGAAAAATGTCATAGTTATCGCAAGGTTTTTGAAAAATATAAAAGTCGGTTTTCTGACTAAGTTCACTTTCATTATGATCTGGAAATTTAATATGTTGTAGGGGGTTGCTTTCTTAATAAGCCCTACAATTTTGCAAAAATACATTTAAAAAATACATTTTTGTATTTAAAAAAAAAGGTTTCCAGGTTTGCCTGATGAGATTCTGAAAATCGAAACATCAGTTATAACAGGGTGTCGCAAGCTATATCATTCATTTAAATAGTTTTTGAACAATTTTATGTAAGTTATGAATTAAATTATTTTTCAATTTCATCTAACATGTAAAAATTAATTTTATTAAAAAATATTTTTAAAAAATACTAATATTATTTTAAGTTTATTTTGTTTTTAGAACAATCTAAAAAATGAACATAAACACATATCGCTTTTAAAATATACAATAAACTCAACAAAGTTATTATTATTCAAAATTTAAGTAGGACATTTTGACAAAATTAGGGGTGCATGCGATCTCACAGACTTGTAAACGAAAAACTTCATTTGCTTCAACCAAAGCTATTTCAACCAAAGAATTATCTGTACTTTATCTTTCTAGTTTACCGCCTGATGATGGCATAGTATGGTAAAAACGTTAGCGATAATTATACTTATAGTGTATTTAATTTTGTCAAAACTTATTTTAATTGTAAAAAGTGCATGTACATCTTTTAGAATAATTTGAAAAAATGTTGATTTAAATAAAAGTAGTATTTTTTAAAAACAAAAATATAAAATTTACAAAATTTTAAGTCAATTCATTCATAAATTCATAAAAATGTTCATTTAGTATAATTCCACAAAGAAATTCTCAACATTTGGTTCCTTGACTCTGGATTCCAACTTATTAAAAACCAACCCCTATATTCTAGACTAGGATTTGCCAAACTATAGATAAAAACCAATTTGGAGAGTTGCAACGCAATTTTGAATGTATATTTTTTAAATTTAAAAATTAAAATTCATAAGAAATGGCGAAAGTAAACACCGAAAATATAAAAAAATTATTTGGCTAAGTATCTCTGAAAAAATTTAATGCGCCAAGATGAAGTGGGTGGCCACAAATTAGGTTTCAAAAAAGTGAGTCGCGATATTGAAAAATTTAGAAACTTTTACTCTAGACTTTAAAAAAGTAATCCATAACATTTCAGGTCATCATTACAGTGTAGATTTGTGTGACAAGCAAACAAAGAAACACAGACAGAATTTTTAGCTTATCTTCCTGATTTATGCTCACGAGTCTTCACGGCGCAAGGATGTCGTTTCTTTAAAAAAAAGTAAATCAGTTTACTCATGTTAATATTGCATGAAAACATATTATAATACCATAATTTGAAAAATATTCTAAAAAGCTATTGCATGAACCACTTTATGTGGTATTCATAACATTAAATTAACAATTCCTTAAAAAAAATTGCGCGTCACAACCAGGTCACAAGGAGGACATTCGGATTTTATCATATCAGTGGTGTTTTTCTATACATGACAGGGAAGTACAGATTCTCTTGCAAATTTAAAAATATAATTTATTCTTTCAACTAATTATATCTTTGAATTTTTGATTTTCAAGTTACGTGGGTTTCCTACCATAAATACTATAAAATTGGCATTTACTGCATATTGCATACAAAACAAGCGACTCTCTTTTTTGAAGGCAATAAACTTTGAGTGTAAATTCATAACTTTAAATGTAAGATGGTTTCACCTTAGAAAATTCAAAATATTTGTTTACGATACAATTTATTTTGAAAAATTATGCAATTAATGCAAATATAAAAATTTTTTGGCACAAAAAATTTGGCAAATCATATTTACTTCCTGTAGATACGTAAGCTTTGTTGTTTTATTTTGACTTGCGGTTTTCTATGTTTTAGTATATTTTTTGTTTAATAAATCCTCGACCCCCTATCGTTAGTTCGTAGGACGACCCCAGAAATTCTCATGGTCAAATTTCTGATAATAAGAATAATATGTAGTAAGTATTAAGACCGATTGTATAATACATCATATATGTGCAATAATGTATTAAATGAATGAGATAATGCTTAATTCAAAATTTAGGTGCAATAAATCAAAAATTTGAATTCTGGAACTAGCAGAGTCTAAATATAGTTTTGAATTATCTAATTGCAAATTAGCTTAAACGACTACAGCAATAGAAGTTAATATTTCTTCTAATAAGGTCAATTGTAACAATATAGCAGTTTTTTATTCATTTTTTTTTTGAAAATCTAATAAGTGTTGGGAATGCGAAATACGCATTGATGATGATGTCGTGTTAAAAACTAATTTCAAGGAAGATATGATAAACATCAGGAAAATAATTAAATTATTCAATATTTTTTAAAATTTTTATTAAGAAAATTGAAAGTTAATTAAAGGAAGTAATTTTAGTGACGTAACATCGTAGAATAGAAAAACATTTTTTGCACAAATTTGTAGTATAAGAATAATTCTGATTTTTTAAAATTTAAATTAAATTTAAAAAAATCTTTTTAATTTTTGTACAACTATTGTAAAAAATAAACGTCAGAAACATGTTACTGATTTATTAGTGATTATCAGTACCAATACAGGTAAAAACACTTTACTACACTACGGTAATGTGGTCTTTCTGTACAAACGTTGAATATAGCATTTCTAGGTCTGAACTTATGAGATTATTCTGGAATTCTAAACTTCCAAGTGGTAACGAATAATTTAAAAAAATACTATATAGTCTCAACTCTCAACAGATATCTCTCATTCAAGCAGAAATTTCCACTCGATATTGATAATTATGGGACCCTTATTATATCAGGGTCTGAAGAATTAGATTCATTAACTTTTTCAAGTAAAATATGTACTAGGTATAACATCAATAATAGAATAATACCAATATTTTGTACAATCGAAGATTTAAAATTTTTTTAATTTTATTTTTTGTACAAGTATAAATAAATCCATGATTTATTGCTGTTATTGTGTTTTTAATAGTGTTTTTAACCATTAATAATTAAAACTTAAGATTTTTTAATTAGGGTATTCACACTTCCTTGTATATTTCGTTGTATTTATACACTCTAGTAAATATACACAAGTTTACTAGGGTGTATATGGTTGCATAGCTATTTCTCATAAGAGCAAATACACCCTGGGTGTTGTATTTCTAAATAGCCCTCGAACGTGTTTTTTCTACCGTTGTATTTGAAAACCAATATGGCGGACAACAGCTGATCAAGTGCAGAAGTATTTTCTACGTTTACAAATACCATTTTACAGTACAATACAATTTTTCTTTTTATAATTTTCTAGGCATTTTAATGTGTAAATCACTACTATTTTAAACATGTGCCGAAAGTAAAGTTAATAAAACAATAACATAAACAATAATTGTAAGGTTATGTATCACATTTATTACATCAAATACAATTATTAATATCATAGGTGTGTTCACAGCTATGGTATTTGGCCGTTGTAAATATACAACGATGGTAAATATACAAGAGAGTGTGAATACCCTAAATCTTGCAAAAATTCACTTGAAGCTGGAATGGAAGATTGCTTTCGTTGCCCCCCTCATGAATACAAATTAAAATATTCACCAAAACGCCATGTGCTATATTTCCCATAAGGGGTAGTTGAAATACAAACATCTATCATCTCCTTTTTTTTCTATCATCTCACTTTTGATTAGTAAAGTTACATTTTACTTGATATATATTTCTCTTAATCATTACAACAATATAAATTAAAAATAATACTACTACTAAATAGGTATCTTGTAGGTAGGTATTATTTAGCAAACTTGAGCAGCTTTTGGGTTTATTACCTTATTATCTCTGATTTTAGTAAATCTATGACTATCAACAATTCTAATTATTTTAGTTTGTTTCAACTAGGTCATTACTATTAAGGCTTTATTTATAACCATTATATAACCATATTTAAATTAAACCATAACCATATTTATAACCAATATGGTGATATAAATAAAGTAACAAAATCAAATTATTATTATTACTATGTTAGAGGTAGTATTGATTTCACTTCGTAGTATTTTCGAAATATTAATAATTTTTTTGTAGACTTCTTAATATTTTTTTTTGAAAATCTAGTTAAATAATTGAAGTTTTTGTTTTAAAAAATTTATTTTTTGGTATTATATACATATAAGGTGAGAGAGGTGAGATAAAAATTCAATAGGTCGGATTTAAAATGTTTAAAAAAAAGCACTACTATAGTCTGTTTTTTTTAAGAAAAATATTGGAATTTGTACTAAAGCGACGACATCGAAATGTAAACCAACGAAATTGCTTTGAAGTTAGACGCTATTACAATAACGAAATTTTTACGATTAAAGTGCTATGCGTGTTGCCTAAACTGAACCGGGTAAAGTCATAAATAAGATAGACGTGAACAGAGTTAAATGTAATATCGAATAGACGTAGTTATTTGGTTATAACATTTCGCTTTTTTGTGGTGAATATTTTTAATATTACTACAAGATTAAGTTCTATTTAAATTATCTGAAATTTTCCGATGTAAATTAGACTTTGCAAACGACGCGCCACCTATACTATTCATATATGACTATAGGTAAAATTATAAGGTTTTCAATTTTCTCCAGGTTTTCAATGGGTATTACACAAGGTACTACATAAATGCCAATTATATGTTAATTGAAAAATATTTTAATTAAATTAAAAAATTTAATTTTGCTCCTGCATACGAGAGAAACTTTGAGACTAGTTATGTTAGTGTAAGTGTAAATATTTTTTATTGTTTCTACCTATTTCAACACTGACGATGAAAGTAAATTTTTAATGCTTTTATTTGTTTAAAAAAAACTGAAGTTTGTTCATATTACTTGCCCAATGTAAACGAATAGAAAAATAAATATTTGAATATTTAAATAGCTTGATTAGAATATTTTATTTATTAAATAATAATATGAGAAACTTCAATCCAAATAAAAATCAACAATTTTCAAAAAAATGTGGTACAAGATAAATTTTTGTATGCTACACGTGTAGAAACGTGTCATTATCGTACTTGCGTGATGCAAAACGAGGCGTCAGTATCACGCGCGTTCGATAATGACTAACTTTCTACACTAATCAAATTAATTTCGTTTTACCATACTTTAAATTATAAAATATTAAATAGTTAATTTTTTTATCTCAAAATTTGGCATATTATATCCAAATTGGATTTAATAGTTATTTTAATTATACAAATACGCGAATACTAATAGAATGTCTTTATTTTTAGAATATTCTATTAGATGATTCCCTCATCTTATTAATTTATGTAGGTAATATCATTTTAGTGGGATGCAGTAATATGTATGTAATAATTAAAATAACCTTGCTCTTGTCATCAATTTTGCCATTATCATAAATTATATTGTTCGTAAATCACCAACATTTCAATTTTAAACTTCGATATTAATTCGGAAAATTACGTAGTGTAGTTTTTGATATTTGAAACTTTGGGGAAAAATAGAATAAGGTTTCTAGAGTTTTATTAAAAGTATCTTTATTAAATTTATAAGTCAGCACTTATGAATATTATAATTTGAAAAATAATGGTCATAAACTTGGTCATCTTCCGAAAAATATATTACTCAATCAAAATATTAATTTTTCATTATTTTTTGAAAATGTGTGTTTTAAATTATATTAGTGGTACTAAATTTTTATTTTGGTAAAATAATAATCTATATTGTCATGTATTAAAAATGATTTTCTTGTAGGCGATTTTGTTTGATTTTAAAAATCTATTTGAAATGAAAATAAAAAATAAAGTTCATGAAATTTAAATTCAAATGTTTGTAATTAATTAATAAATATAAAACACAATTTTGATGAAAAAGTGATTGATTTAAATTTTGGACATAAATTTAGTATGTTAAAAGTTAATTTTATTTGATTTGATGTAATTTGAGAAAAGGGAAAAATTGTTTCTGTTTGTTTGCAATACACTCCTAGACCCTTGCACCAATCTAAACCAAGTATTTTAAATATGTAGGAGGAATTCTCGCAAAAATAGGAACAAAATTGAACTAATCAAAGTAATTAGCTAATTCAATTATTTAGCTTGAAAATCTAGCATTTTACATAACAAAACAAAGCCAAGTATTTAGCTAGTAATAATACTACTGATATTTTTACTATTCAACTAATATATAGCCGAAAACTAAACGTAGCAGAGTGGCGCAGTGGAAGCGTGCTGGGCCCATAACCCAGAGGTCCGTGGATCGAAACCACGCTCTGCTAAAAACTTTTTTTTTGTTTTATTTCTTTAATTTAAATATTTTATTTTCATTACTAATTTCACATTCACTACTGTGCAGCAATTCAGTATAAATAAAATGTTTGTTTGTTTTTGTTTAAACTTAACTTTTATAATATTTACAAATTTTCTTTTTTTTTTTTTCGTAAAACATAATTACTTGTACAAGTTGCTCTATATAGAAATTTACAGCAAATTGAGTCTAGACTTTTCGACAAATTTGATCATTTTCTGGATCAAACCTCTTCTAGAACTCGGAAACTTTTTGGATATCAAACAAAATTTTATAAACAAAATTTTGCATTTTGAATTATTTTGTAATTACCTAGTGATTACCGTTCATTCCGAACCAAATTTTAATTAACTTTCTGAAATTACCAGAGGCTATCTGGTATGTCATTCTATGTACAGTGTCATAAAATTAATTAATCTCTGTTACGCGCATTATGCATTTTTATACTCTTTAGACTTTTAACCTTGTTTTTTATACATAAACATTTTAATATTCATTTTATAAATTATAAATATTAAAAATTCTTTAACCGTTCATTTTTTTTATAATATAAAATGTTTAATAATATAATATAATCGCATAAGAAAATATCTAAGTCAAGCATGTTTTAACTTTTAATGAAATATTTTACAATGTATGTAACTTATGTGTGTGTAACGAATATTCTGTAAAGTAATTTTTTTTAATTTAGCATAAAAATAATATTATAGTAAGTGGTATGAATTTTTTCGGTTTTCAACATAAATGTATGACCGAAGACCCCCTCAGCATTAATTGAACAGCTTTAAAATCAAGGGCCAAGGGAACAGCTTTAAAATCAAGGGCCAAGGGAACAGCTGACCTTCCATCTGCGTGGCTAAAAAACTACTGAAACGCAGTATAATATAATAGGTAATAAAACAATTAATACCATTATGCACCTAATGGGAATAAATAATATAATAAATCAATCCAAAATAAATATAAACACATTTAAGTTAATGAAACCGTTGGATACGCTGCTGTACTTCAGGTTTTGATAATTTTTATTACTTGATAATAAGGAAACGGAATATTACGTGAATTAATTTAAATTTAACATTATTTTTACAATAATATTTAAATAAGTAATTTGTGAATAAATAATAGAGTTATTAAGTTTGCATGTGTTGTAAAATGTCTTGGTGAAATAAAAATTTTGAAATTTTACGACTTATATGTAATAGAACAACAATAATTTGAAATTATTTAATATTTTGTATTATCATGATAAGATTACTTTTAATTTTTATTGATACGTCGTATCTAATTCTTCTACCTATCTGGGGTATCCTCTCAACACATCGGCGCCGTGGCTTAGTTGGTTAAAGCGCCTGTCTAGTAAACAGGAGATCGAGGGTTCGAATCCCTCCGGGGCCTATGTGGCTATTTTTTTTATTATTAATTTTTGTAAATAATACATGGTATATTATTAATGTATATAATATAATTTTTTACGGTAGTACTGGAAAACAATTGCTATCATGAGAAACTGAATTTTAGTTTGACCATTGAATGACAAGTCATCCCTTGGGGATGTTTTACTATAGTGTAGCTGGAATTCGTTTCTATTTTTTTTCTCTCGGCGCTGTTAGTTCTTTCCACTTATTCATTAAATAGTATGAGATTGTTTTGTCAAGACTGCAAATCAAAATTTTCTTGGCTAGCAAGTTTTACATAATATGCGAGGCGAGGTGAAACGCAGCCGAGTAAATGAAAAACTGTTGGAAACAAAAAAAAAGTTTTAGAAACAAAAGATTTAAAACAAAGAAGATAAGAAACTGTCATTCTTTCTGTGCTGATCATAGGAGTCTGAGAATATGAAATACCTTCAGTTTCCTAATATATAGGGTCGTCCAAAGATATTAATGCGCCCCTCTTCAAAAGAAAACACACAAATACAAAATAGAAAAAGTCAATTTATTACTATTACCCTAGACGAAAACATAAAATTCATACAAAAATGAAAAATATGTACAGGGTCTCCCTTTTCACGTGGTCATGGCTCAGAAAATATTATTTTTTAGTAAAAATGAATTAGTACTTTTTTAAAGAACAAGAAGTAATCTACAAACCAGATTAAATCATTTTTTATCTAAAATCAACGGCTTTCGAGTTATGAATAAAAGTAGCTAAAAAAATGTTGAAAAATTTGAGCTTTCTGTATTTTGGGTTTTTTCAAAACCCTGTATCTTTTAAATGAAACATTTAACAAAAATTTTGACGACCCATTCCGGATAGAAAATTTAACGAACTACAACTTTTGTCTAGTAAAGATTTTTTGAAAACTAATTCATTTCATAGAAAATTAGAAAATAATAAACAAGACAGCTACAAAACAACAAATTAAATTCAGAAAATTTTTATTTTTATTGAAAAATTATTTTATTAATTAAGGTTAAGTTATTATATTTTTTAAGTAAATCTTCAAAATGACTACCCTCATTTACAATACACTGTTGTGATTGGAATAATTCTTCAATAAAATTAATGATTACTGTCACGTATGTGATCACAAGAATTGAACTTTTTTCTATTGAGCATTAGAAAAAGGACAATTTTCTAAGTATATTAACTCAAAAATTTTCTTGGATTATGCAATAGTTGTCGAAATTAATTAATTTCATTTTTTATTTTGTAGCTGCCTTGTTTACTATTTTCTGATTTTCTGTGACAGGGATTCGTTTTTCTAAAAATTATATTAGACAGAAGTTGTAGTCTGTTAAATTTCCTATCCGGAATGGGTCGTCAGAATTTTTATAATATAAAATGTTTCATTTAAAAGATAAAGAGTTTTGAAAAATCCAAAATAAAAAAATCTTGAATTTTTCAACATTTCTTTACTTCTATTTATAACTCGAAAGTCGTTCATTTTAGACAATAAAAGGTTTAAATCTAGTTTGTAGATTATTTCACGCTTTTTAAAAAAGCACTAATCCATGTTTACTCAAAAATTTATATTTTCTGGGCCACATGAACGTGAAAATTAAAAAAAATGCTTTAAAGCTCTCGAATGCTTGAACTTTAGAAAAAAATTTTGTTAAAAATGTTTTTTAGAAAAGTGTTCTCTATAAGCACCTAAGTTTGTAAAGTGTATTCGGAGACACTCTGTATAAACAGAAACAATCTTGAGAGTTAACAAAAAACAAAAGTAATTTATATAAAATCACTTGTATCTAAGTTGTTAAATAAGTAAATAGAAAACAACTTAAAAAAGTTTAGAATTTTTTAAGTATTTAATTTTGTAAAAAATTTTTCAGATTTTTGGTATGTTTGCTCTCACTCCTTGTTATTTTTACTGTTATACATGACTGATGATCGGAAATAATCGTGAAATAAAGGCCTTTATATTATGTTACAGGTTTTTTGTTTTTAAGTTTTAAGTTAATTTTTATTATTTCTATAGCGTCATTTTTTCAGAATTCTATTTTTTTGTTTATTCAAATATTCTAAGTTTAACCCTGTTAAATGTGAATTTTTGTCATTTTAGTTTCGTTAAATATTATATTTCTTCGTAGTATGTATTACTTAACAGTTAAAATTTTATTATTGTAACATTTTGTTAAGTTTGATTATGTTAAATAAGTTATTCTCTGTAATAAAATACTCATATCATTTAATTTGCTGTGTCCCAAAGAAGATCGTAAATAACTTTTTATCTTTTTTGGAGCCATAAAATATTAAAATAAAAATTGCAGCCCCTAAAGAGCATGCATCCTTGGCTATATCCCATTTAGCCCTGTGGTTAGGGTGGCCCTGCTAACATAGTATGGAATACCTACCCTTTAGTGCGTGTTTTAAATTTGTAAATACTGTTTAAAGAACTTGAAGTAAACCCCTGCTTTTAGGTATTATAGAATACCTATTTAGAAATTTAAGATTCATGTTCTGGGTATGAAGGTATGATTGATTATCACCCCAAATACATTTATATCACGGCAGAACGCACCGGGGCGGCTGGCAATATGGAATATCTTAGTATCTTAGTAGGTACTATTATATTATTTTTAATAGTAATAATCATTTATTTACATTATTTAAAAAGCTAAAATTTACAATAAAGTTCTTAATTCTTGATTAAAGAATAAAATTTAATTCGATGGAGAGAAAAATTCGTCCTCGTGTCCTGTTTTCATGGAGCATAGCAGCTCTTTTCCACCCGACGCATCGACACGACGCGACGTCAGCAAAACAAAACCTTTTATAAACAAAATATATAAGCACGTATTTTTATTTGGTCTATTTTGCTCTTCATCGAAGAAAAAATAGCATGTTTGGATCAAAAACAAAGTGTATTTTTTTCTGTAGCGGAAGAAAATGATCCACTTTGCGCTCTTAGTAAACAATAGACTATTGTCATTTACAAACGGTTAACAATTACTTTTTATCTACAATAATGAAATTTTTAAACAGTATAAAACAATGTATTATATAAAAATTTTTAATAATTACCAAACTAACAATAACAATTTGTTTTTATATTTTATAATAATATTATATTAATTTAAATTTCTATCTCTCAGTAACAAGTAAGATGGAGTCGGAATGTTAGAATTGTCATTCCTCAACAGTAAATTTTCTTCTTTTTCTCTAATAATCTTCTGTAGTCGTGAGATATCTTCTTCGTATTTACTTTTCATGTTTATAATTATTGTATCTTGATCTTTAATTCTTTGTTCTACAGATGATAATTCGTTATACGCATCTCGCTGAACTACCTTAAAATGTAAATAAAAGTAAAATTAATTAAATCGATGCAGCTCAAAATTAAAATTTAAAAAATCACTTTTAGTACTGTTTTAAGTTTCGTTTTTGGTTCAAATTATAACTGAGAGTTCATTAGGTGAAAACTCAAATGAAAACATAAAATCAGTGGCGCAGCCAAGGAAGGGGCTAGGGGGCTATAGCCCCCTCTCCCCCCCAGACACTCTTCCTTTCTTTTAATGACCATAGTCGCTTCTTTACCGGTGCAATGAAAAACATTTTAAAACAAAAAAATTATTGTGTTCGACTGTTCGATATGATTGTGGTTAGGTACTGTTTTTAGTGTAGGTACTTGTTGCTTGTTGGTAGCTAATCAGCCAAGCCAGTTAATTTAGGTCTGGCATTCTCGGGCCCCCAGAGGCGGATTTACCAAATTGTCGCCTATGGGGCACTACTTTGAGATGTCACCCTTGTTATACTTAAGGGCTAACAGAGGTTGTCCGGCGCAAGGAGGGGGGGGCGCAGGTAGGGGCGTGGTCAACGGATTTTTAGTGTTTACTGAAATTTCAAATACAAAATAACTTCACTATGGATGATGAGCAATCAGTTTCAATTCTTAATCTTAATGACTGCTATTTATTGAAAATAAGAGAAGGTATATTATAATAATTAGAAGATTAGCAACAAAAATCAATGATAAATCTTTGGCGCTGAATTATTTTGAAAATGTCGTTCTTTAATTCTCACTTCAAGTTAAGGTAGGTAACAGTGGTAACATAATAATTATAGTCGAAAATAAGACGACCATGCCTCTATTTCCAAAAACTTTTTGCCTGCGGCGTGCGCCTTTGGCACAGTTCGTTTCGCTCGCATCTTTTAGCTCCCCCCATAATAAAATCCTGGCTGCGCCACTGCATAAAATTATATTTTATTTTTGATTCTCTCAAATGTTATAGTAAATACTAACTTTTAATTTACTTTTAAGTGTATCCATCCTATTTGCCATGTCGCTGCCGATTTGTTTTACTGCTTTATTTTCTTCTTGCCGGTGTTGTAATGCTTTAATAAGCTTCTCCTGTTCGGAAACCAATTCCTTAGCAAATTCCATTGCTTTGTGCAGCTGCCTTTTACATGCTGTTCGTGACAATTGCACTTCTTGAAGAGATTGCTTCATATCTAAAGACTTTCCTTCGAATTTCCTGTTAATTAAAAATAAACCCTCAATTATAAAAAAATTAAAAATATATATGAAACGCTTACTTTACTTGTCTTTCATACATTTCAATTTTCTTCGTTAAGCTTTCCTTGTCACATTTTAATTTTTCAATATTTGTTGTTAGTTGTTCTATTTCGTTGTGCAAATCGGTTGATTTTTCTTTCAATTTTATTTTTTCTAATTCGTACTGATGTTTTAGTTCTTCGTATAATCTAAAATTAAGTATGCAGATATTACAATTTAATTTCTGTATGAAACAAAATTGCAGTCATTCCTAATGTCGATCAACGCTAATAGTAGAAGTAGTACAGATTAATAATTATATAGAATTGATCATTCTTGGATAATGAATATCATTCTTACTGAAATCTCTTTAGACAACTGTTGGTTAAAAGCAAAGTGATATAATATGTAAGTAGAAAAAACTTAATGAGATAGATTTATTGATAATTAAAAATATAAACGAACCTTACAGTACTCGTATATGATGTGTAACATCTGACATATCACCTTGGTAGGGTACATTATTATTTAAAATAATTAATAATTATAAATCATTTAAAATCGCGAAATAGGTGGAACGGCATTACGTTACCAGTAACCGTAACCCCAATCTGTAACAGATAATACGAATTAAAAGAATATTATTAAATGAACCCTCACAGCGTATTGCGTTATGTGCTTGTAACATAATTACATCATTCGGTGATCGCGAGTTCAAACCTCACGTCGAACAAAGTTTTTTTAATGGTATTTTATAAAACAAATAATGTCTATGCATTCCGATAAAATAATTTGGACGCTTATTAGTCAAACCAAATAGCGCGCGCTTTTCTGTCTTCCTGTTACACATTTCCGTCCCATTTCACGAAATTACCCCCATAAGCGAGTGGAAAGATGTTACACATCAAAAATTAATTGAAAAACTTAAAAGCACAACGATACAAGTACCTATGAAAAAGTTACTTAAATCATTTTCAGAAGAAGAAAAAATAGTACTTATACTCTTTTACTATAACATTATAAAAATTGTTACTTACTGTTTACACTCATTAACGCTGCTATTATGAACGGAAATTGGTATATATTTCTGTCTTTCGTGTTTAAATTCATCTTGATATTCAATAAGAGTTTTATTTTTTTCTTTCAGACCTGCAACTTCTGTTCTGCTTTTATGATATTGTTCGATTACCACATTATAATCTCGTCTCAACTGTTCCACTAAACAAAAATTATTATTAAACAACTATTTTTTTATTATCGACATTTTTTCATAATCATAATGAGAAATTAAAATAATGCCAATGAGATTTTTTCGACAATTTCGTTGCCGATATGAACTTGTTTACTCCACAAGTTATGCAACACATGATACTAATATTAGTTATTCAAATTTCAAAAACCGATAAAAATAAAAATGGTGTTAATCCAAAAAGTTTTTCTTTGTTAAGATACCCAAAATTTTATAAATGCCCTTTAATTGTTGCTAAAAATAAAATAAGTCGTTTTTAGAAAACGCAAATTGTCTTGGAAGAAAGATTGTCTACAAATTATAAATAATTAGTTATTCGTTTTTCTTCTTTCAGTATCGAACACCATGTAGTACATAAGTGACACACACGTAGGGGACCTACTGTTTATCAGGTAGATGATATCCCAGTGGTTTGCCATTGTCTTCCGAGGAGAAGATAAATTGATTATTCTGATTTTCTCTATGTGTTTATATCAAATAAATTTGAGTTTTCTATTTCAGTAGGTATAAAGTCGTTTTTTCGAACAAGTTTAGAACTCACACATTTGAAAAATAACTCGATCTGTGAGTTTAGATAAAAAAACACGTGGCACTCGGGTTGTCTGTAAAGTCGGTTTATGGAAGGTGATAACGTCATAAGAAAACATTGATGAAAAATTGCATACTTTTATGAATTGAATTGAATTATGTTTTCTTATGACGTAAAATTATCGTCCGTCAACCGAGCGTTAATTTAAAAGGATGAAATTGGACAAATAAATCGAATTCATGAAACTGATGCTTTTGAAAAGCCCTTTCAAATATTATTCACAGTTTTTGCAAAATTAATTTAATTAATTTGTTTAAATAAAATCACGAACAATTAGTTATAGAAAACTTGCATACTTTTATGAATTGAATTGAATTATGTTTATCTAACAGATAATACGAATTAAAACTATGTTATTATATTAACCCTCAATAGGTTAGTGCGTTATGTGCATGAAACATAATTGCATCATTTGGTGATCGCGAGATCGAACCTCATGCCGGACAAGTTTCTTTTAATGGCATTTTATAATTCAAATGATGTCTATGTATGATGCAAAGCCAATCGTGCCTCTCTCTCACTTGTTCCGCGCTCTAGCTTGCGGAACGTGACAATTTTTCATGCGTGCAGCCGGTACTTTTATTATAGTTTTTATCTTATTTACTCGTTTTGAAATTCGTTTCTTTTCGCACTTGTTCCGTAAAGTATTATTAATTATATTTATAAATTCTAATATTATTTGAAATTACCTGTTCAAATCATACCTTTCTGTTCGTAACAGCGCAAAACTTCTTCGAGTTTGTCTTGCTTCAGAGCGCACTTTTTAATCAAAAGGTCATTGTGATTTTTTGTATTTTTCAATTCTAAATTGATATGGTTTAATTCTTCCTTCAATTTAATACTGCATTTGTCATCAATTGTAAGTCTCTTGTGGAGATTTTCATTTTCTTCCATAATTTCTTTCAGTTTGCTGGAAACATTTGATATTTCGGTTTCGTAATTATGAATTATTTCGTCTTTCTCATTTATAGTTTCCTGATAAGAATTTAGAAGTGGACCTAGTGTATGGGAATTAACTGCTCCCCAAGAAATTGGTATGTGCGGATGATCCAAATGAGTATCGGACGCGTTTGTTAAGGTTTCATTAGTAATCACTTCCAAGTTGGAATAACTTTCGTTTAATTGATTATGCAGAGGAGTCAGCTTACCTTTATCTTTCCTCAACTTCTCTTGATAACGTTCCATTTGAACGTTTAATCTAAAATCAAACATATTTAAAACTTTTATTGAGCTATAAAATTTTTCAAGCTATAAAAAAATTAAATCTAATGAAAACATTTCAACTTTTTACGTAAGAAATACATAAAGATTATTTTGGGAACGTATTAATGTTAAGCTTTGGGTATTTTATTTCATTCCAAAGAAGTGCACCCTAGGGCAAAATAGTATATCTACGTTTTTATTGCAATTCAAATTCATCCAAGTTATTCTCTAACTGGAATAATAAAAAAATCATTTAAATAATTTTATTTTTGGCTTCAACATTTTTTAAAATCTTACTAATACTCTGATAATAAAGTTGAAACATTAAATTCTAATCTAATCTTAATTAGGCCATTACATTACCTATAAACAACATTTTTGAGCATATTTACATCTTCAATCAATTGAATATTAGTGCTTTTCAAAGTATCGTTGTCCATGTTGGTATTTTCCAGAATTTGATGAAATTCATCGCATCTCTTGCAGTGCTTACTATTTTCCAATTGAATTTTGTAGTCATCCAAGGTAAATAACAAATTTTCATATTGGCCTTTAATTGCTGTGTTTTCAACTATCACGTCTTCGTTGATTTTTTGCAAAACAGTCAATTTATCTTTGAGTTTTGACATCTTCTTCTGGTAGCCCTCTTCGGCACCAGTTACTTGCTCCAATAAGTGTTGGTACTCGGAATAAATGCGTTCGTGCGATTCTATTAGCGTTTTTTTCTTAATTTTACTAACATCTGCTTCTACAATTTCTAATGTGGCCCCAAGCTTTGTACAACTACCATCTGCATTTATGTCAATATTATTGCTTTGCGGTTCTTTCAAATCGCTATATTTATGTTTATGTTTTCGCTTCTGGTTAAATTGTGCACCGTAAGTTTTATGGGCAATATTGTCAGCTTCCAATTTATTGCTTGTATGAATAGGAACATCTACTTTTTTTTTGCGTTTTGGCTTTATTGGTATTTCGCTAGTCGACATGTTTACGTTACTTTTTGGAGTCGAATACAAACCGGAAGAAATTACTCGAAAATAAGGGAGAGTAGCTTTTGACATGGGTGAAGCTATAACGGGTTCTCTGTTACATTATTAATTGATCTCAACAATTTCTAAAAAAAAATTAATATGACCCATATAAATACAGTTTAGTTTTTTTTGCTACACAATCATGTTTACCTTGTTTTGCAGTAACGTTTCATCGATGTAATTCATTTCTTGAACAAAAAATGCGTAAAACTAAATTTTAAATGTTGAACGATCTATTTAACACTTTCACTTTTAATTATTGTGTCACGACATGACACATTTGAAGTAATCATTCATACTTGAAAGTGTAATGTATACCAACAATGGTTGTTTGGCATTGGTTGCTATGGTAACGTTGAAATTTGGTCCCTGTTCATATGCTATGGAATCAATAACAGAAAATTGTAATATGAAAATCCCTTTACGTTTTAGTTTTATAAATATATAATAGATGTCGATACGATTTCTCTCAAAAAACCTATGTATTTTAAAAATTTTTTATTGTTTGGAATACTACGTTTACTAAAATTATTTTTATTTTCAGGTTGAATGAATGATGAACCGCGTTATGGCACTAGTTGGAGTTATTAACACCATTTTTTCTCTTTCAAACGCCATAAATCCAAATTGTGATTTTACTATAAAAATACGTTTAGGAGAAAGATATAACATTTTTAGTCCTAATTATCCACGATCATATTCACGAAGCAGTTCGTGTCGATGGTATATAGAAAGCGATCTGTACACCCAAGTAGTAATAAGTTGCGAAGATGTTGATCTTCCACCAGTAAGTTACATATACCAGCAGTAAATTATTTAAAATTTTGATTTTCTACAGTCTGCCAATTGTAATCAAGATCGAATATCAATATCTTTAACAGGAGATAAAAATTTTGGAGATGCCAATAACTTTTGTGGAAGAGGTACTTTAAGTCAAGTTAGTTATGGTAGCAAACTAGCAATTGGTAAGTACATGTTTATTTTCCTACATAATACAAATACCAAAAGGATTACAGGTTTATTTTCTACTTGGAATACTAAAGGTGGGAAATTCTTTTGTACTATTACACCAATCGTATCCGAAAATCCACCTGTCGAACCTCCAAATCCATATTGCGATTGTGGATGGACCTCAGAGGTTTGTCATTGATTAATTTGTTGAGAATGCAGATGATGTAATGTAATATCTTTTAGAAACGAATCGTGGGTGGTGTAGAAACAGGGCAACATGAATTTCCAGCTATGGTAGCACTTTATAATAAGGATATTAAAGATCTTGCTTGTGGGGCCAGTATTATTTCTACACGGTATGTCATCACAGCAGCTCATTGTTTGTATAGGCAACCGATTGGAAAATACCAACTCTTAGTTGGCGCTCATTACATTATGACACGTAAGTGCTTCACCATGAATATTTATGCAAGTAAATTTTGCAATAATTTAAATATTTTTATAGCTAACGATGGTTCGGCAGTCTTTTACGATATAACCAAATTTGTACCTCATCAAGATTATGTCCAATCATCGCAACAAAACGATATTGGAATTATACAAACAGCAATTCCAATCCAATTTAGTATGAATGTTGGACCCATTTGCCTGCCTTTCCGTTACTCAAATTTGAATTTTAATAATTACCTCGTTACGGCATTAGGTAGGAAAATTTCTTTCTCGTTTAATATTAACTACACACATAATGTTTAACTAGGATGGGGAACTTTGGAATTTACTGGTCCTATATCAAATGAATTGCGGAAGGTTAACCTAACTGTGGTGGATAATAATCGTTGCAGGGAAGAGTTTGAAGGTGATTCAAATGTAGACGTGCAAGAAACTCAACTTTGTACGTTCGGCAAAAATAAAGATGCATGTCAATACGATTCGGGTGGGCCCATACAATGGTACAATCGCCAAACGAGAAGATTGGAACTGGTTGGAATTATTTCCTTTGGAATTGCTTGTGCAAGTGACTATCCTAGTGTTAATACTCGAGTAACTTCTTATCTTGCCTGGATAATATCAACAACTAAAGGTATTTATTTCAACATAAATTTAAAAATTGATAAGCTAAGCCAAACCAATAAAAAATTATAAAATAATATAAATTTTGTTGTGTTTATAACAAAAGCATCAAAATTTGAAAAATAAAAAATGAAAAAAAATGAATAGTTTAGCTTATTAACTTTTAAAATATTAATATTAGCTAAGTATACACCCGAAACTTTTTATGGATTATTGAATTTTTACTTTTTAGATGCCGATTATTGTATTATATAAGAACGACTACCAAATATTATCTTGCCACTGTATGGATGAATCACCAATTAATAAATTTAATTTTTTGTATTGTATATGTTTACCTAATTGCGTACTGATTCTAAAATTAATATTTATCTGTTGATAAAGGCAATAAATTCCTAGAATAAAAAAATAAAGTCTACAGAAAAAATAAATAAAATTGTTTTAAATATCTACTGGGAAATTCTACTCTTGTAAAATTTGATTATTTTAAAATTTGTAAATACGCCATCCAACGTACACGTTAAAAATTTACTACTACTTTGAAGTTGGGAAGTTTCCACTCGTAGTAAGAAAATCAATAACTTTGCTTTAATAAAATTGAAGAGAGGGCACGTTGGCATTCCTTCTCACATTTAAGCTAAAGCGGTAAATACAGGAAATACAAAATCTTAAAATTGAATTTTAAAACAACACAATAAAAATTAATTCTTCAAGTATTGCTTTTATTTTAACTCCCATGAGATCTGTTGATATATTCTGTATCAGTAACCTCGGTGGTGTTTTAGAGTTAAATGTGGCAATTATTAATTTAAGAAACTGACGACTTTACGTGTCCTCCGAAGCACGGAAATGGTCTTCCTCCAGATCTAAACAGAGCTTTAGCTTCAAACTGTAAAACTTCCAAAAATTGATCACGATAATACGATAATAGTTTTTGAGATATTTTGAGTAATAGTTTGTGGCATTTATGACAATAATGGAACCAGCATGCTTTGCAGTTTAAACTCTATATAAAATTTTAGTAAAGTGCATATTGTAATAAAAACTACTGGTGACTTGCTCCCAATAATGTTCTATTTGACTTTTTGTTTCATCATAAAATTATATCTTATTATTAGTACAATAAAAGCTTTTCCCTAAAAAACGAAGTTCCTGTTTAATGGCTTGTTTCCGTTTTCCCCATTGGAACCATTACGATTCATCGAATAAAGTATCGCTATGTCCTGTTATCAATAAAACGATATAAAAATGCAGATATTTAAGTATATTGCTGTGAATCCTTTCAAATCCTACTCGAGGCTGTTCTTAAAAAAAAATAAATTTTTTAAATTTTTTAAATAATCAAAAATTATTTTTTTAAATTATAACATATTTACTGTTTATGGTATGTACATATATGTGGTATATATTGTAATATGGTATGAATTAATTCTCTTTTACTTTCTCGATTAAGGATCACATAAATTTTACTTGCAAAACGTGACTAAGAGCGAATTGGGGGTTGAAGAGTTAAGGCAAATGTAATATCCGCATAAAAATCTCATTTTAGAGAAATAAAGAGGAATCTTTGATTTGTGAGAATCGAACATTTGGGGGGAGTGGGGGGACTAAAAATTGTGGCAAAAAGAGCCAAGTCGAAAAAATTGCGGACGTCCTTTATGGACGACCACTTAGGTGATTTCCGAATTATAATTTTCAACCCCGACGACATATTTTATTTAATATCATTTATGTGTCCTGATATACTCTAGGGTAGGGGTGTGTGTAGGAGTGCGCACTTTCACGATTTGATGTTATAGAAATAAAGTAAAATACATCAAGTTAAAGTTATTATCATATATTAACTTCTTAGGTATCTGGCTACAGAAAAACTATTAAAAAATTAACGAACAATAGACGGTAAAGAAATAAATTAAAAACTTTGCAAGGTATTCGATTGCGCACTCTTGCACTATGTAGTGGACAAGAATGCGCATTTAGACGTGCAAGAGTGCGCATTAAGCATCACTTACAATGATCACATTTAGGACCAGTTCTGCAATGGAAGTATAAAGTCCCAAATAAGTATACTCCGTATAACTTATTCCATGATTTATTCCAAGTATAAAAGTCATCGAGTTCTGCAATGCTCGTATACGTTTAGTATTACTATTCCTGAAAAGTAGTTCCTGCGCACCCCTTTTAGGTCGTTTGACATATTTATTTCCATCATTTGGAAATGTTACTTTAAAAAAGTGTTTTCGAAAAACACAAAATTAGTTTGCTATGCCGGTTCTGTATAATTTAAATTAAAAAAAATTCAAATTTAAATTTGTAGTTGATTATTCTGATCTCCAAATTATTGTATTCAACATAATTGAGGATATGTCGACGTAACAAAACATCTTCAACAATTTCGTCGTCTTGCTCTGAGTCGAAAACATTCTAATTTAGTAAATACATTGGTTACTGTTGCATATCCCATCCCACGATTTTAACTTTTTCCTATTGACTATTGGAAAGAGGACAATTTTCTGAGTAAATTAACACAAAAATTATTGTGGATTATGCAATAGTTGTCGAAATAACAGCATTTTAAAATTACGAAAAGCAGGCAAATGTAATATGATATACCCGATGTGTGACGGTTGGTCTCACGTTGAGGTACGGTCTCGTCGGTGACGGTCTCATTTTGTTGACGGTACGTGTGCTTTAATATAGTTTTATAGTTGTGTTCATTCGATGTCGATCCTTTCTCAACCCCTTTCTCAGGGTACCACTGCACGACCTGCGAGACATCCGAGACGGTACAAGACGACACAGACGCGCGCGCTTTTTGACGCTTGAAGTTCAAATCGCTGATCGCCCACAAAACCCCTTTTTTATTAGTTTTCGACACACTTTGGCAAACTTCGGTTTAACTTCTTCAAAGTTCAAAATTCAAAATTTATCAATTCCCCTTGTAAAACTTTTGTTCACCACTCAGATCGACGCGGCCAAACCCGCGTCAGCGTATATTTTGATCCAAGATCTCCAACGCCCGTTATCCACGCACCAGACGAAGAAGATTAAAGCGCCTACGGCGCTAAACGCTTCGCATTGCCAATCCGCTACGCTACGCTACGCTTCGATGTCGACACCCGTACGAGTTCTATGGCTTCGAGTTCCACCCTTGGCGAGTTCTGTCATTTTTCAGGGATATTTTTAATTTTTTTTGCCTTACACAAAATCGGCTAATTATGCAGCCGTGTTAAAAGGTGTATCTAAAATACATGTAAATTTAAATTTTTCAAATTCAATTTTTTCGAGAACTAATTTATAATCTTACAAAATTTTTGTTCTAGTATGCTTAGAAAAATGTCCTTTCACGTAGTTTCAATAGGAAAAAGTTAAAATCGTGGGATGGGATACGCAACAGTACCCAATACATTATATGAAGCACTTTGTATTATAAATTTAAAATCATAAATAATTAGTTGGTGCTTTTCATGAAATTTTATAAATAAAATTATAAACTCAGATATGTAACATTGTAACCTGAAAATAAATTATTGTTTACATTAGATTTGATCAATAGAAAACAAGAATAAACTTCTTCCAGGTACACTGTGCAAAGGTGCACGCGTATTCTTGTCCGCATCAGTACTGAGCACTCTTGCACGCATCGGACTAATTATTTTTCTGAGATTATCACGATATTTATGTGAAACGTGGGACAAATCGACAAATGTGTAAGTTGACAAGTATTTCGAAGACTAACTAAATGACTTCAGAAATTACAAATAAGCCTTATCTTAACAAATTTTTTCGCAATCGACGGTTGAAAATCTTCAAAAAATACATCAAGGCAAGGAAAAACAGATTTTGTTGAATAAATCTTTCAAAATTCAATCAAATCGTAAATGTTTTGGTAGCCACATATGAAACTTGTCTTAGATTAGTAGACAATTAAAGACAGACGCGGATGTCTGTCCTCTGATCGGTTAATGCCAGCGCACTCTTGTACGCTGCGCACTCTTACACACTCCTACCCTACTAGTAATTAAAACTTTATTGCATTTAGTTCCATACAATTGCTGACATTACAAACCAGTTGGAACAAAATAAATAATATTAAAAAGGAAGACTTTTTTAATCGACTGAAAACTTAGTTTTGATTGCAATATGACCATTAAAGTAACGACAATTATTCATGACTTTAGAAGCTCTGACGGCAGTTGACAAATTTTTTTAAAATTTCAATAATGTATTATTAAATTCTTTTTAATGGTTGCAAACCTAAAATAGTATTCAACTTGGGAATCGCGCCAGCTTTTGATGTCCCTGGATTCGGGTTGCGATTAACATTATTTTTTGTTTTTTTATGTATGTTTCTGAATAGTCTAGAATAAATACATTCAATATAAAGTGAAGATAAAAGAACAAAAGGGCATATGATATCGTTCACATTCCAGATGAATGAAGGCAGCAAAGATAGTATAATTTTAATTATAATAGTAGAATGTTATATCTGATAAGATCGCAGTGGTATAATCATGTAAACATGATTCGTTGATTTCACGCACGATAATCTTGAATATACGTTAAACCACCTACATAACATCGTTCTGATCACACAATCAGTGGAAACATTAACTGACCATCTATTTTGAGTAGCAAACAACGCCCATGAGAACCAGACGTTAACCGACGCTTTAAAATGGTGGGAGTTAAATGTGAACGTCAGAGAGATGAGAGGGGTAGACGTCGCGGTGGCGTCATTTTACGTCATAACACGCCTTCGTTTTTGAATTCAAATCGATAATTGAATATTTATGAAAAACATGAAAGGGCGTACAACCCAAATAGACTACGAGTAAAAATTAATATTATCAGGACATTGATTTTGGACCACATTTAATTTTTATATTTTTTACAACAGAATACAGATGCTTAAATGTATCAATATAGTAAAAATTAGCTAAACGTAAATATTACACTCATTGCAATAATTCTATTCGGTACTTGAAACATTGAACTACAAATATTATCACATTTTTTGTAAAAAATAAAAGAGTTATAGATTATGTAGATATTAATTTTTTTGTTCTAGATTGAAAACTAAAAGTTGACAGGTGATATGAAATTATTGGATTATGGAATTAAGTCAGAACGCAATTTCTAAATTTACCATAAAATAACAAACATTAAAATTAAATACAATCTTAGCTCAAACAACATATGTAATAAATTTCAGCTGGTAAGGTTATAAAGCCAAGAAAGATTTATTATAAAATATTATTGAATTTTATATACATATTTATTTTTGATATCGCATTTTATATTTACGTATGTAAATTTTGAATTAGTTCTTGGCACAAAACTATATTCACGTTTTTTTAACTTCAAAATATGTTTATCAAATCTAATGTTACAATGTAAGGATTGCACTAAAAATTCTAAGGAGTAAAACATCTAACCTGTTTTAATTAACAGTAATTAATTAATTTACCGGTATTTAACTTTTTTTGAAGTATAAAAATATAATATTGTGACAAATTCTGCTTGAATTTTTTAAAACAATTCTTACATAAGGAGATTTATATTTTTAATCTATCTATTGTAC
Source organism: Cantharis rustica (assembly GCA_911387805.1). NCBI lineage: Eukaryota > Metazoa > Arthropoda > Insecta > Coleoptera > Cantharidae > Cantharis > Cantharis rustica. The sequence continues at coordinate 25,112,569 of OU426877.1, read as the reverse complement.
CCTTACCAATACTTATTAATCAGCCCTCAACAAACAACTTGTATTATTAACTATGCCTCACAGTTATTCTAATAAAAACTAAAAAGGACAAGATAAACTTGATGATGAGCTAGTAATAATATAATTGGAATATTAAGAAGCTGCTATATTCTAGACGTGTTTTCATATTGAGAATAGACATAAAGCCGTTGTTGCTTTAAATTACACTTTATCGCTCTAGCAATTCTGACTTATAAGGCATAGAAAGATTTGAATTTAAAATTATTCTCTGCGTTGCCACTCAGAAAAAAGTAAGCCTATTTTTGTAAAGTTTGAAATCTCTCTATAGATATCTCCGATTTAGGCAAAATAATCATTTCTCGTCTACTACAAATATTTGTTTTCTAAGCACTAACATTAGTTAAATGTATCTTTTAGCTCGCTTCGGAAATGTTGCGATGGAGCAAACCAAAAAATATACAGAGCCGTTCTAAGACGTTTAAGCGCTCTGGACTAAGAACATTGTATGTTCTTGTATAGAAAATATGTATATACGATAATAATAAAGGATCTTTAATTTTCGCATAAAAATATGTTTGAAATAAAATATTTTTATTAATTTTTCTTCCTTTTTTTAATAAATTATTGACTAATATAATTATTGTTATTTTTGAGTAAATGTTAAGAAATTGTGGTAGAAACCTGTTGATAGAAGAAAAAATGCTAGTGTTCTATATTTTTATTTTATACCAATGCTGGAAATATTTCCTAATTTCTAATAAAACATGTCAAAGGTTATTTTGTTTATGAGAAAAAAAAATGACAGTCAGTTGAGGGAGTTTAGTGAAACGGCGAAAACATGAATACATATGAACAAAAACCAATTCTAATTTATATTAAATTTATACTGTGACAGGTAACTAAATAAAATACAAAGAGTCGCTATAGTAAAGAAAAAAGGAAAACCCTAAACGACAATAATGTGAAATTATGTACCCGGTCTACCAATGTGCTTAGAACCACGCAAATGCAAAATTTGACAATTCTTTTTTTTTTTTAATTTGAATCCAATTTCAATACAATCTACTCGGGAGTATTTAGTATTTTTTATGTCAAAATTTAGGTCATGTGGAAGTATGGCCATTGCCATATCTCCCATTACAAAGTAATTGGTACGTCAATAAGTACATATTACAACTAGAACCTTGTTATCAAGTCTACAATACTAAATCTCTTTAATTAGATTTTTACCAGTTGATTTGGATGCACACTTAGACGCTCTCTATATCTGACACTATAGTTTTTAATTTAATTTTTTACACTTAGTACTTTTAGGTTCCGACGAATCACTTCATTGGGCACATACGACGGGGCACCCACCACTAACTGCAGCATTTTTGATTGGAATCTTTCCAGAATTTCTATATAGGAATTTGAGGCTGATCCCTATAGTTGCACCCCGTACGTCCACACTGGTTTTATTATCGTTTTATAAATTAGCAATTTGTTCTCCATTGATAATTGGGACTCTTTACCAATCATCCAATAGAGTTTTTGGAGCTTGAGACCCAGTTGTTTCCTTTTGGTAAATATGTGTTTCTGCCATGTTAATCGTCGGTCAAGATGTATTTCCAGGTACTTTGCTTCTTCAGCCTGGGGTATGCTTTAGTTGTTCCTGAACCGACTCTGTCTCATTGGCCTTAATTCGTCATTTCTTCATCCATTTTTGGATCTCATTTATGATGTCTTGGAAAATATTAGTCGCAATTTTTGGGTCTTTATGTGTGGCCAATACTGCGGTGTCATCAGCAAATCTTGCAATCATACTGTAGTTATTAGTAGGCAGGTCGGCAGTATATAGTAAGTATAGCACAGGCTCCAATATACTTCCTTGAGGCACGCCCGACTGTATTGGTCGAAGATTTGTGTAGGCTTCTCGGAATTTCACTCGGAAATGCCTATTTTCCAAATAAGATTTACGTATTTGGTAGATGTTGTCGGGAAGGGATTTTCTAATCTTATATAGTAGATGCCAGTAGTTCTAGATGCCAGACTTTATTAAAAGCCTGGCTTATATCAAGGAAGCCGCTGTACAGTATTTTTTTCTTCCAGTGCTCTACTGATCTTTGACGTTATACGATGGACTTGCTCTATTGTTGCGTGCTCTTGCCTGAATCCAAATTGGTGGTTAGGGAATATATGTTTTTCTTCCAAGATTGGTTTGATTCTTCTTAGTAGAAGCTTTTCAAATAGCTTGGATAATAATGGTAGTAAGCTGATTGGTCGATACGATTTTGGGTCTTCGTTAGGTTTACCCGGTTTTGCTACCATTATAATTTCAACTACCTTCCACTGGCTTAGATAGTGATGTGTTCTTAAAATAGCGTTAAATAGCTGTGTGATAAATCTTATGCCAACATCTGAAAGTTCTTTCAGGATTCTTCCTGTAATGAGGTCAAAAAAATTTTTTTTGACAATTTGTAGCATTTTAGTAAAATAATATTTAGTTTCTTAATTTTCGTTATATATTGTCGTGTTTCGAAAACCATAACAACATTGATTCATTTATTTTGTAAATAATTTTAAAGTTTGAATTTGTTTTATTATTTATTTATTTATCATATTGTATTTAAAAATTTTTTTTTAACTCCGTTTATTATTTACAATCTGTTACATAATATTATAACATTTAGTAAATGTTTTGTCGACAATCTTCATGATAAGGAAGCACCCATTGGCACCGCCTCATATATTTATATTTTAACATATGAATATTTTGGTGAAAAACATTTTAACTATTTTCAATAATCACTTATTAGTATTGAACCTTTCGATTAAGTCTAACGGTTTGAATCTTTTGAGTCTTCGCGTATGGTTATTAGCATCTAGCAAACTCACCGCTAGGCTATTTGGATGAGCACTGAGTCTAGCTTGATATTTTTCGGTGAATTTTGCGATTTCACTTTTAACGCTGTCGACGTTGAGGTCATTGTGAATAACATCATTTGGAACGTACCAAGAAGCATTTGAAATTATACGCAACACTTTCGATTGAAATTTCTGGAGAATTTTCGATGTTTGAGGTGCTTGTTGTACACCACAGTTGGATTCAGTTGGATATTTGGCTACATTGCTTTGGGGTAGTATTTAGCCGTTTAGAGTTACTGATGGACAAGTATCTCTCTTCATCGTGTATGTGACTTGTACGGATTTTGTTTCGTTTGCTCGAATGCGCCATGTCTTTAGCCATACCTGTATTTTTAAAAGATGATCTTGAAGGTTTCTTGAGGCTTGTGTTGGATCGTGGGTGAGGCCATAATTGCTGTATCATCTGCATAAGTTGCAACAGATGTCCTGGTGGTAGTTGGCAGATCCGAAGAGAGCAGTAGATAGAGCATTGGGCTCAGAACGCTACCCTGAGGAACACCCGATTGAATTGGGTAGAAATCAGAAAGCTCATCCTGAAACTTGACTGGAAACATTCGGTCGAGAAGGTACGATTTGAGAATTGTATAGTATGTATGTGGTAGTCTTAGTCTTATTTTATAAAGCAAACCCAGGTGCCATACTTTATCAAATGCTTGTGTAATATCTAAGAAGGCAATAGTACAAAATCTTTTCTCCTCAAGGTCTTGGTTTATGTTATTTACGACCCGGTGTAGTTGCTCGATGGTGGCATGCTGTTTCCTGAAGCCAAATTGAGTCTTGGAATCACCTTTTCTCTCAGCAGATACGGATATAATCTTTTCAGTAGCAATTTCTCAAATATTTTAGAAAGAAGTGGAAACAGGCTAATGGGACGATAAGATGTTGGCTCCTCTGGTGGTTTCCCTACTTTATGAATAAGAATAATCTGAGCCACTTTCCACTGCGGGGGAACCATTTCGAGTCGGATTACTGCGTTAAAAAAGAAACGTTATCAATTTTACTGCACTTTCGGGAAACTTCTACAGGATTTTCCCTGTAATAAGGTCGTATCCTGGTGTTCCTATATAAAAATGTTATTTAAAAATTTGCTATGTAAATAAGGTGGGGAGAACAAAAAATAAAGTAAAAAGAGTGGGGCTTGAATAGACAGACTTGGGCTGACGCCTTTACGTCGAGTAGACTAGCGGAAGAACATCATTCCCGCAGTAAAAATTTAAATTGTTAATTGTTTTTTTGAAAATTAATAAAATAAGTTAAGTTGAGTTGATGTTTTTGTTTAAATTAATTGCGGTAAAGTGCAAATTGTTAAATAAACAAGGAAAAGTTGAAGAATTTGTGATAATTTAGTCGATGCGTAAAATTAAATCGCAACAAATTTGTTTAACCAGGCGTAGCCAGATGTAAAAGACCATGTGCGCTTGCAAGGTCACAGATTACAAAGAAAAGATGAGCATTTTTAATTTTTAATTGACGATTTTAAAAACTACAAGAGCTCATAGCTACAAATAATGGATGTACACCGAGCGAAAAAGATTAATTTTGAAAATAAGAAAATTTTATAAATTTGTATAGCTTGGATCATCTCGATATATTTTCGACTCGGTGTGAATCGGAACTAGGAAAAGCTCTGTTTGACTTTCAAAAGTAATCTCATTCCGAACCCGGATATTTGACATAGGTACCCATTTATTAGTGCTTAAATTTGACATGGACACCAGATTTTATATATGTAAATAAATTCAATTTCAAAATTAATAAATATATTGTCGTGTTTCGAAACCATAATTTATTTATTTTGTAAAATAATTTTAAAGTTAAAATCACATTGTATAATGTTAGTTGAATTTGCTGTATAAATGAAGGTGGGAGAAGTAAGACTAGTGGGAGTACGGCTAGGAGGTCGATGCAAGAAGACTGAGATGGACGCTTTGGCGTCAAGGGGATGAAACACCATACCCTCAATTCTAATTAAAATTGTTAATTGAGTGAATATAATTAAGTTAATTTGATCTGTTGCTTTATTTTAATTAATAAAGAGAAGTGAGAGAATTATAAACTGGAAGAAAAAGTGATAAAACTTGGTAATTTGTTAAAATACGACGCAGCAAAATTTGTGTAACCAGGCGTACTTAAGCCATACATAGGTAAATTTGAGCAATTTTAATTTACAATTTTAAAAACGAAGAGGAGTCTCATGTTCTATAAAATTTTTCTACGATTGCATGGGGTGGTTTGATTTTTTTTTCGTACTTTAATTAAAAACAGCTACCCTTCATGACAATATGTATAGACAATAAAGCACCTAAACAAAATCAAAAGTCTTGTAAACTAAAATATAAGATTAATTGTCAGAATTATAGTAAATTTTAAATAACTCGTCCCTAAATTTGACACCCAAAAATGTATTAGTTATAATGCCGGTATGGATTTAAATGTATTTGTCATTAAAATAAATAATAATCACAGCATTTGTGTTAATATAGAAGAATGAGCAACATTTTTATTGTGTGCCACATTTTTTAATTAATTAAATCTACCTAAATAATGTAAATACATTTTGTTGATATTTTTACTTTTATTACAAACGAATCAGCGACCTACACGAAATAATATTCATAAATATTCGATCTACTTTATACAATATTTTTTATTGAAAGTGTCGGAATTTCTGTTAGTGTCCAAAACTGGAACATTTACCTTATTTATAGTAAATTGAACAAAAAATAAAAATTACTCTCGAACAAATTTCATTTTCTAGAAAATCGACTTTTTGGTACTTGGCAGAAAGTTGGATTGTTATCAAATTACATTTAAATCGGTGAGTCAACGTCAAATTTTATTTTTCACGATTCTTGGTTTAATGCTATTCTTACTAGGGTTTGATCGATTTTGATTTGTTGACTGGTCGAATGATATCATCGAACAATCAGTTATGAATAAGTGTATGGTGCAGTTTTTGGCGATTCGTAAAATAATACATATAACGTGGTTACCAGGTTACTTACTGTTAAGTTTTACTACATAAACCAGAAATCAATTGATCATTTTTACTGGTGGTTGAAACAGAAGTAAGAAATTTATTTGATTTTGCGTTTTAATTATGTCAGATTATTATGCTATAAAGGAAATTATTACTACTACAATATGTATTGCATACGTAACAAGAAGGTAATGTCTTTTACAATCAACTTAAATAATAAATAATCTTCCCCTTGTCTTATAAATAGAAAATGACCATCAATCTAGTTAATCAACGTATATGACTGAACATTGATATACCGAGTATATCCTTAGGTACTCTGAAGTATTTTAAGCCCTTTGTATCAAAATGAACCAACCTTTAAAATAATATTTATTTTATTTTTCCACTTCAATCAGACAAACAATAAATTTATTGTGACCACAGGGTGTTACTGTCCATTAGAGGGCCAAGTTGCTTTGAGTGCTATTATTGGCTACAATACGGTACCATATACTTATTAGACCAATAACCTAAACTAACCTCTATTGCACAATGTTATTCAACACAATAATGAAATCCCCACTTCATAAAGTTCCTGTTTGTATTATAGAATTTGAAAAAATTTTAATTAAATTATATTATATAAATCCTGTTTTCTGTATTATTAAGCAGTTGGAATAAAACAGCGACTAACGGAAATAAGCTATTTTGTAATCCTTGCTTAAGATTTAAGACAAATAATCCTGCAATACATTATCATGAACCAGGTTTCGAATTATTGGGATTATGTTGAGGATGGCAGACTTGGCCTCCATTTATCTTACTAAAAACAATATTATACTAAATGGCAATATATACTAAATGTACTTTGCAATAAATCTTTATTTAATTTCATTATAATTAAGACTGGGAAATTAAATTACGGAACTAATTATAAAGCTTAAGAATTATTGTCATCTAAAGCCTTGATAATATATAGTTTACATATTCGGAAGAAATTTTATTTATTCTATGAATGAAAATACTCAATATCATTATAATTTTCGTTTAAATTAAATTTAATTTAGAATTAGTTGGTTTTCCATTGTTTGTGTTGAGTACTTTCAGAAGCGAAGGAAAATCTCTTTCGAGTTGGACTAATTTACTGTTACGATATTTTCTGGTGTAAGATAGACCACCCGGTATAACTAATAAATTAGGCTTTTAATTATAACAAATATAATATTAATATATTATTATAAATATAATATATTTGTGTTTTTAACCGAACAAACTGGGATTACATTCCACCGAACAAACTTGAGGTCCTTCGAGGATTTAAGATGTTTTCACTTCTATCTAATCCAAAATGATAGGAATTCCATTCAATGCCTACTTAACACACCGGAAAGATTTAATTTCTGACGCAATATTGGTAACCCAAAGAAAAACTCCGTGGTGTAAGCAAGCGCGTCTACAATGTCTGGGTCCGGGTAAAACGCGGAAGCTCTCGGTTTCGAACGGTATCTTCCGATTTAGCAGGAAAATCAATAATACTTCGTTTGTATAAAGCTTCAAACGACTTTACTCCCGACCTATTTAAAAAAATAGTTTTGATAGCATAAATTTTCATTCAATTCGAAAATTGGGCAGTCCTTTGAAGTAATAAAAGTGAACCGTACCATCGCATTGTTCCAAAATAATTTGAAAAATTAATTTGTCTACGTTATTAAAGATTTGAGAAACAATTTTAATAATTATATATAATTTACTTTTTTATAAACTAATTTCTCTCTAGCCATCTGCTTATAAATTACCAAATTTTTCCACTACACGTTTGCGACCTGTTATTTCTGTATTATTTTATTTTATTTAATTACATTATTTTAACGCTCGGGGTTTTTTTCTTCTGGTGTAGTAACAATTGAGGCAGTAGAAAAAATATTCCCGAAAAACATTTTCTGAAAATGGTCACGCCTGAATTTTTTTAATAAAAATTGGGGATGAAAAATCCAGGGTTGGATTAGAATCGAAAGTTATTGCTAGTTTAGGCTATGAGAGTTCGGATGGTTTAGGTCTCGAAACTGTTTTCCGGAAAATTTTCTTACGCAGACGTCGTTTGAATTTCAATGCAAACGAACTATTTTAGCTCCCCTACACGAACGCACAGCTGAATAGATTTACCTCGTTCAGTGTTCGCAATACCGTGTTTCTTGACGAATGTGTATAGCAAAGTGTTCAAACTATTAAGGTTCAAAATCGCTTCTAGGCACATGCTAGTATTGATTTTTCGCCACGAGTGTGACCTATTGTGGAAAATTGTTATTTTGAAAAATTAGTTTGATTATTAGAATTTTTTTTATTTAAAATTGATTTTAACTTATACTAACACATTTATTTTTAATAAAATTTTAACTTTTCGCGACCGATAGAATAACACTTGAATACATTTTGGTGAAGATAATGAAAATGGGTTAAGTAATTTTTGGCAACCACAAGTATTACAGTTTTACAGTATTAGAAAAACTTAATCGTGATTTATTACATTACATTGTGATTGCAATACAATACAAAGTATATTTTTACAATATTAATGATTCGCTAAAACTACGATGTTTTGTTACGAACTTAAAAAAACTAACGAAGTTATTTTTAGATAATTTGCAAGTTTTATTCAAATTTTAATTCGATTATTTTTTGTACTTTCAATTTGTGTGACAAAATAAACATATTTTTGTGGTTAAGTGAAAAATGGCAAGTAAAACTTCAGAGGTTACTCGGAATGGACACGAGCTTGCTCCTTTAAATAATACACGGGAAGGATCTGCCGGAGGTAAACCAGGTGTCACTATAGTTTTACATGGAGGCCGAGGATCTATTATCTCACGTGGAAGTCGAGGTAGCCGTGGAAGTGGTAATCCGGACGAAGATCCAGATAGAGCAGCATGGTCCGGAAAAATGCAATTCTTCCTTTCCATTATTGGCTACTCGGTTGGATTGGGAAATATTTGGAGATTCCCTTATCTTTGTCAGCAAAATGGTGGAGGTATGTAACCCTGACCTTTAGCAATTTATGTTACACGAATTCGTGGATGTTCTACTTAAATTTTATTAGGTACCACGGTAAACACGAATTTTCTTTATTACCTGTTACGATAAATTAAAGAGTTAAACGAATAATAACTTTATTATCGCACTAACAATAAACCAGACAATCAAAATTGAATTTTGATTATGGAGCAATTATAGAATAATTGATAAAATGTGCAATAAATTATTGCGAGTAGGTAAACAATTTAAAAAATTTTAAATTACTTTAATCAAAAAGCGGATTAGGTACATTAATTTGTATGTAATTTTCCAATGGAATAGAACAAATATTTTTGTTGTGAATGTACGTCAGTATAGGTATGAGTATCATGTAACAAACATAAAATAATTTTTTTTATCTACGATAAACAAATGTTATACAATTTGGTTTTGTGGATTTATATCTCGTAAATAATTCACCTGTAACGAAATATACGTAATATTTAATTTGGCCTCAAGATTTTAATATTTGATTATATGGGTGAAGAATTTCTATTAAACCAACCTAAATATGTTTTAATCGTTTTAATAATATGTGAGTGCGGTAAAGTAGTAATTACGTTTGCACCGAAGCAAGTAAAAATACAAATTTTTAGTGTGATATTTATAAAGAAAGAGGCGCCGGAGTTTATAAATAAAACTATAAATTATTATGGTACAGAAGTACTCAGCCTGAAACACTACAATATCAAAAACAACGAAAATACTATGTATATTTAAATAATGAATGAAGCTATTTTCTTGTAAGGTAGTTCAGAAATGACCCGATAACTTCAGAATTTATAAATTATATCCGAAGCTATTTTAAAACTATTTAATTTTTAACAGTCTACAATATGGAAATAGAAAAAATTCGAAGCTTGCCTTGCAGTATAAATAAGTACATTCTTGAGAAAGAGAGAAAACATTCCGTAATATCATTTAATGATATTTTAATATCATGAAATCTACTGGATGAATTTTAATAGTGACCATCAATGCAGAAAGAACATTGATCCAAGTGGGATACTCAATGAGGATTATTGTTTACCAAAACAAAAAATTTTACTGCATTTCACACCAGTAATTCCTATATCCACATAAAAGATTCTGACCAATATGATGAAAATTGTCATTCTCGATCTGGATTGGAACTCAGATTTTAAACGATTCTGGGGAAAAAGTGGAAAAATGTATTAACTTTAGATGAAACAGTGGATTCTATACCAACGCTGTATAATGAAAAATATGCACCAAATGATAATGATAAAATAACAATGCTGTCCGGATCTGTTATATTGGGAGTCTAAAGTTGAAGCTTCATTATCTTCTTGTTAGATCCGCCGATTTAATGAGATAATCTAAAGTCTACAATAAAGATTGATAGTCTAAAATCAAAGTCCTCTAATAGCAATTTAAGTCACCTGAAAAATGTTTTATATTATTTCCTGTGAATTCTGTTTAAAGAATCAAAAAAAAATCATTTCACTTTTTCGATTGCTTAAATTTAAGATCTAAACTCTAAACTCTCTAAACCCTCAGTTAAGCCAAAAAATTAATTTTTTGATAAATAACGGAATTGTGAAGACCGTAATGTAAAATATTGGATTCCACCCAAAACCACAAGATAATTTTTAAAGTTTATTAACTTTTCGTCCTTAATGCAATACTGAAAAACAGCTATAAATTTTAATAATGCACGGGCAGGGTCACATTCTCAGTATCTATAAAAAAGAAGGGAAAATACTCTTTCCAAGTCCACAAATTTAAAAATTTTCTAATGAGATTATGGTAGTCCCTGGCGTAAATTACAAATATAAACATAACATTTTAAGAACCAAAAAACCGTAAAAATGAAATACGTTCATTGCGTTCCTCTGTACATTCCAACAGCTGCAGGCAACAATTTGAACGTTACCAGGGTATTTCATCTTAGAGTTCTTATTATTTTTAGTAAAACCATTCCTCCTAAGCGACAGATATAAAAAAATATCAAAATTTAAAGTAAATACGTAAAGAAACCATTGTAAATTTCTAAATAAATAACATCGCAATAAGAATTCTGTAGTCAAAACCGACTTTAGAATCAGTGACGAATGTAATAACAAAAAAAACTATATAATTTTTCAATTGCCAGTACGGATCTGACAAGATCAACGTCACAGATAAAACCGTGAATAAGATCGAAACATGTAATTCGTTAAGGCTTTCTTTAATTTAATAATTTTTGTCTTGCAATTATTTCATTCGTTAATAATTCTAAAGACGGCTCTGACTACCGGTGTCTTATTGCGATGTTGTTTATTTAGAAATGTATCTACTTAGTAGATTGAAACGACCTCTATCTCTACTATTATATTCCTTATTCTAGTTTTAAAGGTCAATTAAAAAATACTAAAATTTTTGAATTTTTTGAAATTTTCTTTTTTTGAAACCATTGCATTTTAAACACAGGAATTTAAGACAGGAATTTCTGGAAAATCTCCCAAGGCTGTTCGCCCGCACCGGTGTTTTGGGTGTTTCTTGCATGAAAAATGAAAATTTTATTTATAATATTTATAATAGTATAATCAATATTAATTAATACATTAAAGTATTCTCACTTTTATCGCCGATAAAAATGACTTTAGCCATCTCTAAATTAAGGTTAAGTTAAAATAAATTTTAATGTAATTCTAATTTTAAACCAATATAAAAACCACTTTCAGCACAACATTCGTCACAAAAATCTTTAAAAACGATTAAGGGTTCATTTAATAATTACTTTACAGCCAAAACAGTAGATTCGATCAAATATTGAAAGAATGACAAGTTTCGATGTATACACGATTTATGTTTTGGCTGCTATCCTTGAATTATTTGTATCATGTTTTTTGATGAACGCTGTGTTGGAACTGGTATATATGTTTTTAAATAAAAAATCAAATTATAAAATAAAATGTTCTATGATTTATTACTGGCTGTGTAGCTGCGGTAAAGAGTCAGGAAACTTCGAAGCTACTTAAAAAATATTGATTTTTATAACCAAATTTATACAAAACTTTCCACGAGATTTAAAAATACTTTACGTGTAATAGATAATTAACCTAAAACTGAAAAGTATGAGATCATTTTAAACAAATTTTAGAATACCTATCATTAGCAAAATTGTACCACAATAAAATATCCCGGAAGAGGAAACTATAATTTATTTATTGTAAAGGTAAAAAAGCTACCATGGCAAATTTTTTAATGATCCAGTTTATACTCTGATGAACGATTTTTTGGTCGGCGAAGTTCGCAAAAGGAAACAATTGGTGTTCCAGTCTTTAATTAGCAAGATGAGCACCTACAAGTTGACTTGGTTGTAAAACTTTTAAAACGAACTCTTAAAAAATTCTTATAGCTAACACTCCATTAGTTCAAGTTAAGCGTGAACATAAAATCGCGTTTTAATTTCCATTATTGATAATTTTAACCTACTTGGCTACTTTTATTATTTACATTCGAGGATTTGAAGTTTTGAAAATCTAATAATAATTTTAGTCTTGTGCTTTACTTATATTGCGTTACGTCAGTTGAATACTTTAAAACGTAGGAAGTTTTGAGAGATTTTTTTCCTAAAAATAGCCGATTTAAATAGGTATACAACTTGAAAGTAATTATTTTTAGGTATTTACATAAAGTGTGATAATTGCACTTTGTAATGCAATGCAATTTGCATATTAAGTGTTTCTATTCATGATCAAATTTAAATTAGAATCTGCATAATTTATTATTTGGACGATTTTGCGTAATAATAATATATTTCAGTTCGATTTGATAAAAAGGAGAAAATATTTTTTGGTAAAACTTCATGAAATCAAATATGAAACAAATTGTAGGTAAATAGCACAGGATATTTCATCAAGGGCGAGGTTAAATAATGACAATCGATAAAAAGTTTCTATTAATACATTCTTCAAAATTTGTATGCGTTGTTTGCCAGTCGTTATAGTTGTATATTACACCATTGTCACCTGATTTTGATTAATGTGTTCAGATATTAACGCGACAAAATTACATAGCGATCGTTTTGTACAATAGACCATGTAATAGTACGATTTGAATGGACAGCTCCCCGACTAATTTTTCTTAAATATATCAAAATGTTAATTAAGATTAATATCGAGCTACACTATTTAAACCACTTATCTATTGATTATTTTCTTAAATACTATACTTAAATTTTAATCTTTTAATTTATGGTATCTCTCTTCGCTTACATCTTCTTGTTTGATTTAGCTTAATTTCAAATTATTATAAGCTACAGCTTTTACTGTTATTCTACTTGTTACTCTTTATGTAACATATTCGCCCAAGACAATCACGTTAGCTAGTTTAGGAATCTAACTCTTAGTTCTTCAAAAATAACCATAGTAAGTAACATTATCCTTTAGCTGAAGGTTACAGGATTTTCCTATTCTTCTCTTTCTTATTGTTTTGAAGTCTTTGATCATTTTTCTCTTGCGATCACATTCAGAACTTTTTGTACTACAGTAAAATATTATATAAAATAATAAAATAAATAATACTCAAATAGTGAAATATTTCAACTTATGAGAACACAAGAAAGTAAACTAACATTTTACACATTCTATACAACACATTAAACTCTTCGTTTTAGTCAAAGTATAAAAATAGGTTTTTACAAAAGATTTACCAAAATATTAACATCAGCGTGTATTCCGTTATTTACAAGCTATTTAATATTGATAACTTCATTTACATTCTATGCATTCGTTAATTTAAAACTAAATTTAAAATACTCACAATGAACTTGACATTATCCTTTTAAATACATAATAATGATTAATTCTTAATGTACCTACTATGTTTCCACTGTAAAATCAGCTTTCAAAAAAAATATAATAGAAGACTGAAATCAGACGACCAGGAAATTTAAAAAGTACTTCGGTACTTACTAGTTCTAATATTGCATTTGTAAATGTCAGATTTCCTTCTTTTATTTTTTTCCATTAAATCAACAAGAATAATTAAAATGCAACATTTTTGTCGATAATGCAAATATCGCTTTTAAGCAATGTCAGTGGTGTCAATTTATTAGCAATAGGAAAAACACCACTGAATTACCTTTTCAAGTTTTATTCCGTCTGTCAATAAATTGACACTCCTGTCATTGCTAAGCAACAACTTGTAAATTAACTGCAACAAAAATGTTTGTAAAAACATCCTTAATACTCGCGGTATAACTACTGATTATTACCCTTAATAAATATTTAACATGAAGCGATATCTATTTTGAGTTAATCATTAATAAATTACTGTTTGAATGTACGATAAACTTTTTACAAAATTTGTAACAGAAATGTATTTATGGAACTCTAAAAATAATGGTAAGAAAAAATAATGATATGAGTTTTCGCGTTACCACTAAAAATTAAACGATTTTATAATTTCAAGTTAATGAAAATATACGTAACTGTGAGGTTTGTTAATGGGATATAAAAGTGTAAACAAAATAAAAAGTATAGATGTCATTCACATTGCAAGAAGATATAATATGCATTACATTTTTATGTTTGTCCATTCACCGGAACGATGGCATTGCTGAGTAAAATACATCAAGTTAACTAGTGGTGATGGTTTTTTTATTATATTTTTTTACTACATAATTATTTTAAATATAATAATAAATTTTATTGTTATTGATTATTTACCACAATTTATGCACAAAGCTTAAATAAACATAACATAACCACAAAAACTATTGCACGCAATTACCACATAGAATACCAGACAGAAATCACAAAATCGGCATACATAGCTTGCAATAGTTTGGATAATTTTGTCAACATTAAAAATATTAGATAATAAAATTAATTTTTATACTCGATGTAAACTTTATAATTAAACTTTTATTTCTACCCCCTTTTATTAATAAAATATCATGACAATATATTTAGTATAAATTGTATTATCTTTCTTTATTCTGTCGATGCTTTATCTTAAAACATAATAGACTTTTAAATAAATGTTAAAAAAAACTTTAATTACCAGATTAACAATTCAAAACGGAAGGCAATACAATAAGTCGTTAACAACGAGAATATTATAAACTGAAATAATGGAAATCAATTTAATAATATCTTGCTGGATAATATAATTTATTATTTTATTGTTTTTACAATATTAAAATATTTTTCTAAATATATAAATTATGATCTTAGTGTTAACAATAATAAAATTTAAATTAAATTTAATAATGTTATAAACTTCCGATTAATTTTACTTCTTTTTTATATATTTGTTATTAACGGCACAATTAAATTTTTATTGTTGTTATTATTTAGCCTAATAATTTTAAAATATCATTTTGTTCCAATTAAGTATACTACTTAATAATAATTAATGTGTGCAGGAGCGGTTTTTTAATTCGGTTTGCTTAGTTTTAATATAGCTTTGAATCTCCCACGGCTGTCTAGAGCCAACTCTGGCTCTACCAAAAGAAATTGACTATCTTAATATGGTTTGTTACATCCTTGACTGATCAAATATAATTTTTATAGCTATACACAAAAATTTAACTCATAAAATTTACATGAAGGCTGCTTCTTTATAATGTGCTTTTATAAGTCAGAGATTTTTAAAATATAAAAATACTCGAAATTCCGACGCAAAATTTTATATAAAGTGTGTCTATGTTAACTTTATTTAGAACTGGTAATTGGTATACCTACTGGGTACCTACCTGATTACATAATATGTACAATGTGCATTAACTTTCGTGCAAACCTACGAAAATGTAATTTTAGCCAAACAAAATATAATTGGCTAGTAAATATTTTATTTTTATTTTGTAAAATTCTATATCTTTGTAAACAAATCTCTAAAATTGTATTTTGTATTGTAAAAAATTATATTTCGAATGAAACAAACATCTTTTTAAAATGAGATCATTAAGTACAAGGAAGTCGATGAACAAAGCTAAATACAAGGGATCGATTTACCACCTCTTAAACGGGAAATAACCAGCTTAATTTGTTAATTAATTAATTTGGGTGTGTACTTTCATTAAACTCAAAACTGCAAAGAAAAGGAAAATTGAGGGCTAGATACTGAAATTTAAGAGAGCCAAAATCTCTTTTAGATATTCCACCCCCACACCTGCTTATCACCAAGTCATAAAACTTTTTGCCAATACCATCACCATTTTATTTCATTTGATATTGTATTTTAGAGAAAGTTTTAGATTTATATTGAAAGTACAGTGTTATTAAAGTTAGTGGGTAGTGGCGCCAAACTCAGCCCCGTCGAGCTTGAGGTGAAATTTACTCAGTTCAAATCAGTTCAAATTTTATCTCAAGCATTAGAGAGAAACATAAAATAAAAAAATAACAGACCTTGCCACTGCAAATTTAATAATAGTATATACTAAAAGTATTGAGCTTGACATATCAATGTACTGTACAAATAATGTAGATGTATATTTCATGTAAAAGAAAATCTTATAAAATGGAATTACTAACAAACTTAAAAGAAATATTATATCAGGAAACGCATAGTTTTCAGACATTAGAGATTAGACAGTGACGCTTTCAAGAGAATGGTGCAACTAGTCTAAAAGTTTTGGTCGAAAGCCAAAAACTACAATTTGAATTTATAGATTTCCGAAAAATATTAATTTAACATTTTTCTTAATGTCTGAGAATATAGACTAATTTTGCAAATTATTATTGCTGTTTGACTATCGAGTACGTTAATCCTAGAAGCCAGTCGTAAGAATTAAGTCGTAGCTTTAATATTATACTTCGGATAACTGAAGCTATTTTAATTTAACTGTAGGACTTACTTTACATTTTACTAAAGTTTGCCGTATAATTCGTTTAAGCTTTTCTTATTCTATACTTCAAAAGTTTAATTTAATTATAGGTTTTTGTCAAGATACATAATAAATTATTGTTGTGTATTTAACCGTAACATTTAATTATAAAATGTAATTTCTAATGTAATGTTATGTACTATAATACAACGTGCAATTGTGGTAATGGTAATAGGTGTACGAACTATAATGAAATTTTAAACTGTAATAGTATTTTTAGGTATTTAGTGATTATTTATGGTATAATATTGCATATCCCAAGCAATAAAATGTTGTTTTATAGGTATTTCATACCAGAAATTATATTATCATCTGTTCCGGTTGCTAACTTCAAAGCTTTAATTTTCATCAAAGGCGTTAGTACTTACTGTGATTGTCTAGCTCTTTGAAGACTAACTTTATCCCAGATTTGGTTTATAAGAGATTTCGTATTCGCATGAATAATAAACATTTTCAGTTTTGTGAAAAGAAGAGATATAATGATGAAATAGATAACATTATAGTGTATTACGCTGCAATATCTTATAGTTGGTAAATATATTTTTCTTTATTTACTATTTTTATTTAACCTTAAACAATTCTAGTTTTCTTTAGTAATTAACATCCACGTCGTACTTAGATTTATAAATTACAATGCAAACATCGTGTCGTTTAGAACCAAAGAACAGAAAATTATTAAATTCATAGTATTGATAGTAAAAAAATAGTGTAGCAACCATTGATTTTATATAATTCTAGATTTGTGACGCAATGCTAAATTTGGCTATAACTTGAACTTTAAGGCTTATGAACGACATCGTTCAATACTTTAGAACTTTGTTAACCATACAGTTTTTACATTGCGTGATACATCTATGAGTATATAAAATTGATGATTTCCAAAGCTAAAAGTGAAACTGGGCTATAAAAAGTATAAAATTGTCGTTATTTTTATAATTCATATGTCGGTGCATAACTTTAAAGCAATGAAAAGATTTGAGATTCTTACAAGCTTACCGAAATACCAGAACTCAACTTCTTTACTGTATCGTCGTTTAAATAAAGCCTTTATAAAATATCGGTATTTACAATTCTATGCTCGATCAGTTTCTGTGAAGTGAATTCTTATTTCAATTTAGAGATTTCTCCAAGTTTACATATATGTACACAAGAAGCCATTTTTAGCTAAACTAGAATTCTAAAGTCTACCTAAATTTTTTTTGATAGACATTTTTCATCAATTTATCACTTTAAATAAGTTGAAGTATTAATTCCACCAATATTGCAATCGCGACTTAAAAATTTAAAGTATGCAGTATGCGGCATATCATTCACATTTTTAAGAAATGATCCGTTTTAGTATAAATATTTTAATATTTACCAGAATAACATCTGAGCATTTTTGCAATTACGTGCACGTACGTACAAGTGAAGCCAAAATACATATCATAACATATTGCTTTTAAGATCTATGGCTAATTAAAATAAAATTTTATATTTTTATATTCGTATCAAAAATAAACACCCGCAAAAACATAACGCACTTTATAAACTCGCTAATGTTAACTTTAATTTAAAATAATAACGTAATGGAAATCCACTTAAAAGCAAAATTGCAAGTAATAGGGTGGAATAGCTTTTATAAAAAATATTGTGTTTACACATGATAAAATATAATAATTAAATAAATTGAAAGGATTACTGCTACTAATTGAATAAAATCAAAATTAAAATTATTTTTAGAAATGGAATTTTGTTGCATTGATTTTTTGATAGAGGTTTTTCGCCAAATTCGACATTAAAATTTTTCAGGATAATCAAGTTTAAATAGACTTTTGTAAGTATTTTTGTGGTATTTAGTAGTATGTGATGTTAAATAATTAAACCTAACAAAATGTTAAAAAAATAAAATTTTTAACTGTTAAGTACAGAATACATACTACAAAGAAAACATAAGATTTAAAAAACGCTAAAATGACAATAATGCACATTTAACAGGGTTGAACTTAGAATAAACGAGAAAATAGAATTCTGAAAAAATTACGCTATAAAATAAAATAAAAAACTTTGTAACATAATATAAAGGTTTCTATTTCACGATTATTATTGATCCTCAGTCATGTATAACAGTAAAAATAACAAGTGAGAGCAAATATATCAAACAAAATTGAAAAAAATCAAGAAATTAACCAAACTTTAAAATAAATGTTGCGTAATTTTTTCAGAATTCTATTTTCTTGTTTATTCTAAGTTTAACTCTGTTAAATGTGAATTATTGTTATTTTAGCGTTTTTTAAATATTAGGTTTTCTTTGTACTATGTATTCTGTACTTAAGTTAAAAATTTTGTTTTTTTAACATTTTGTTAGGTTTAATTATTATAATCAAGTTTAAAATACAAATTGAGGAATCACAGAAATTTACGATTTAAGCAATCTACATTTGAGTGAAATAAATAATATTAATCAGAAATTCAATTTATTTGCATTTGAAAACAACATAATATTGTGGGTGTTTTTAAACTTCATTATCTTAAACCTTGTTAACGTCGATGTTATACTTTTATCGTATACTAATTGTATGTACAATCATACAAACTTTTAATAGTATGTGTTTTCGATTCTATCGGAAAGGCAACGATCAGAAAATAATTTAAATAAGTCTTAACGTAAAAAATTCAATTTTGTTTTGTTTTTAGATACAATCATATTTGTTGGGTCATGTTGATATTATAGATAAATATGTATAGTTAGTATAGTTAATTAAAACTTATATTCAAATTATATAGTATATATACGTTAATTATACGTAAATTATACGTTGACTTATCAGAACTTTAAAGGATTAAATATAATTGGTTTACCTTGCAACAAGAAAAAGCAAACTAGGGGAATGTTAACAACCACCGCAGGATTACATCTTGCTGATTAATTAAAAAGCACAATAATTAAATACAATTTAATAGCTCATTTCTTGTTCGTTATTTTAGTACCACTGAACTAAAGATAAATTTTTATTAAAAAATGAATTTTCCCGTTTGAACAGTAAAAACTTTTATAAAATTTCACATTATGGGGTATTAACATAACAAAATTATTTTATTAACCCTGTAATATTTCAAATTAAATTCTTTTATACCTAGAAATTCATATAAAATTGTTTTTATTGTTAAAGTACTAAAAAATAAAAAACAATACCTGTAAACCAACTTTGAGATTTATGGACGAAATGTTACTAATTTTGATTCTATGCAAAAACCCGAATACAATAGATGAATGGGTACTTGGATTAAGTGTTTGCTATTAAATTGATCGATAACTCTTGTACTGAAAAAACTCGATATTTTAATTGATCAAAGTAAGTACCTACCAATTTTTATAGTTCATTGTAGATGTAAAGTAGCATTTGTTCAGCGAACAAAAAAGTAAACCATTTTCGATATTTCTAATAGATTATAATATATTTTGCACTTTTCCTTCCCGTTTTTAGATTCTTATCACACATCGTTTTATTTTTTAAATTAAGCTTTTTAATTTTTAAAAGTGACCCAAAGTTCAATGCAATGTTCTTGAGAAAACCGTAATAAAAAGTCATTGAACTGCCTAATTGTTTTTTTAAATTATAATAGAATATGTACATAAAATACAACGAACCCTTTAGTTTATGTTTAATAAAATAGGTTTACAGTGAATTTAAATTGAAATCGATACATCATATTCGAAATTTTTTCAGCAACAATAATAAAAAATTTGGGTCACTGTTTACTTTCAACGATGAATATTTATTTAACCGAAAAGAAAAAGGTAATCCAACAACCAATTCACCAGCAAAGTTAATTTCCTTGATATCATTTAATTCAGAATACTTTAGTTTAAAATTTGATTTAATACCTGTTCGATAATTGATCCCCCTGACTGTAATGTTTTAATTGTCTATTCATATGTAATGACCAACCACAATCTTAATAATACTTTGTAAAGAAGCGCCTATATGTATTTCGATGATCAACTAAATTATTTTACATTATGTAAGATCTTTTAAATAATACACCCTTATATGCTAAATTATCCGCTCTTAACTACTACCTCGTCAACTTAAACCTAAGATCGTCACCTTAATTAATATGTCGTCATTGATTAATCTAAGTTCGTCCCCCTTAAATTTCTAATTGGTCATTTCTTAAAATCTAAATAAATCGCCCATACTTAAAATTAGCGTCATCATCTTAAATTATCTTATTGCAGTTACAACTCCTAGTGATCGGGCTCGTTGTGACAGCCATCTTATGATTTTAAGCGTCCACCCCCCTTGTTGTGCAATTCATCTAAATTAAATTATCTAATGCTATATATTTTCTACTTCAAACAACCGCCTTTATATTAATTATCTTAAACAAAAACCCCTACTTTGTATTACCGCAATAATTTCGAATTACCACTGATAGTTGTATCATAAAGATACCTCCTAGGTCACATATGAATAATCAATCCCTTTCATTACATTAGCTATCCCGTTTAAATATAATAATGTATAAATCATAATCACAAACTAATAATTAAATCTTAAAACTGAAGGTGAAGTAATTTTAAAATAGTTTTAAACTCATACCCACGTGGTAGATCACTTATTACGTATTAACTTGAAATTCTAATACCCCATCCTGTCTTTATTTAAAAAGATTATAATTAAGAAATTTATTTAACTTACGTATTTTAAATTTGTTGATAACTAAAATATATTTAAAATAATTTTAAATTTAATTATTGAATAACTTTTTTAAAACATTCGCCGCACAAAAACCACAACCTCCTTCTCCAATGTTTAAAATCCGTAAGGGCCTACCTGCGTCTCATAATTCTAACGGTCCCTTATTTCTAACGGAAACCGACTTCCTGTGTTTTAAAAACTGTTGCCAAATCGTTGTATTTTAAAGTAACCAAAAATGAACTAAATTTAAAATTTTGCACCCATTATATTTAAATTCAAATTTACAATATTACAAAACTTAGAATATTTGAATAAACAAGAAATAGAATTCTGAAAAATTACGTTACTATAGAAATGATAAAAATTTAAAATAAAAAGTTTGTAATACAATATAAAGGCTCTTATTTCACAATTATTATTAATCATCAGTCGTATTTAACATAAGAAAAACGCAAAAATAATGAGAACCGAGAGAAAATACTATACCAAATAAATTGAAAAAATTAAAAATTAAAAAATTAAGAAATTTATTTTACTTTAAATTGAATGTACTGTGTGCTTACCAAATAGCCAAAAACTAAACATGTCACGTGTCTGACTGAAATTTTTAGGTTAAATAAATGAAAATGAATTATAAAAAATTATTTATACATTGCATATTACTAAAATATACCATATTACTAAAATAATATAACCTGATTATAAAGTTTGGTTTGCCTTATTTTTCGATTTTTGGGCCTATAAATCAATGTTTATTATGAAGTAGTGAAAAAATAACCCTATTCTATAGAGAGGAGACTGAACTACATTAATAATTACATTGCTTTCCATATAATCTTGACTCTTTTTCCACGATCGGTATCTTTTATTAACTTCTCTTCTTTTTTAAAATTGATAATATTTTTATATTGTGAAGCGAGAAGCTCAGTGTGACCCATCCAAAAGCAACTCTCATTGACTCTTTTTCTTAATTTTCTTCATAATCTGCAATCTGCAACCTTCCACTGCGATCACTAGAATTTTTAAATCAAAACGCAGTAAGCATCGCATGAGCTTGACTCGCGCCTCGTACTGGTATGCATGTGAAATATTTGTGATCGTCCTGATCATCCTAATCAATAATTTATTGCACAAAATTCTAAGTTGTTCCCCACAGTTTATCTTACAGGCAAAACTAGAGCAAAAATATACCGTATCCACTGGTTCGAAGCGGAATTAGTTTTATAAATTTCACACATGAGTGAATTTATTCGTGTGCATCCTATTAGAGACATTGTGTTTAACATGACAATAAATTTGCATAAAAGAACACTAAATTATGTGCACACTCGGCAAGAGATGAAATTGACACAAGTAAGCTGATTTTGACAACCTCAACATTAGGGACAGCTTGTTACCTAATTGAGATGTACATATTTTGTCACAAAATCGATAACACTAACAAGAGCAAATATCTACAAACAGACCGAATTAATTTCTACTTAAATTATACTGTTCAAGGCTTATGGCTCAAGCAAGGTTGTTTATAATAAACTTGTCAACGGACATGATATGTACAAAGCTCGTGCCCTAAATTAGAGCATTTCACATAAAGGAAATTTAATTTACTATATAGGCAGACATCAGCAGATAAGTTCGTTAAGCTTCCAAGCTGGTGCAATAAAATGTACCAAACTGTTTGTTTGCAATGTTCCGATAAGAAGTAATTCACTAAATTATTTTTTATTATTACCATAGAACTTCACACTCGGCGAAATGATCCCCAAGTTAGCACATATATCATATTAGAAGCTTCCGGTGGGGTCTGAAGTTTTATAAAAAAAAAATGTTGATGTTTCCGATTTCACATTAAGATTGGGTGTAAATTTTGTTAGTATCCCTGAAAAACTGTTTCCGGCTTCACCATAACTTATATCCAAAAGAAAATAAAAAAGTTTTTTGCAACCAAGTTTACCGATATCGTAGCTTGGTACAATTAGTTTCCTATTGATTTTATATAATGCGATGAACAGATGTAATATTTCTATATGAATTAAATATAGTGTTTTAAAATATGAGTACCAATGTAGCAATTATTCACATGCAAGCCAATTTCATACTATAGTTAGTTCTACATTAATTGAATCCACTGCAAACTGATAAATAAATATTTTGGGCATAATTTAATTATCACATACTAAAAAAAGCTATTTTAAAATTTCATGTATGAAGTTAAAAAATTTGTACTGGCGAAAAACCATTTTAGCTTTTGGTTATGAAAATTCAAGCGGAATACAGCATAGATCCTGTAAACTTGCATTTTGAAGTGTCTTCTTCGAAAGAACGAAGTTCTTAGTACAAATTGCAATTTTTTAGAATTTAATTTAGCAACAATAATAATTAGGATTTCAAACTTAATATTGATTTAGTATTTTATTTTGGGAGACCGCCACTCTATCCTTCCCCGTACCAGCCTCCACTGCTTAGTGATTACTCAAGCTTTATACATTTATATAATATATTGTTGAACAGTTACAGCAAAACTTTCCTTTGTTAGAAATTTTGGATCTACGTTATTCGGTTTTAACTACCAAAGCACGGCTTCATTTTAAACAATTACCTGTATTAATTAAAGCAAATTAATTATTTTCATAATCAATAAAATAAATTTTAGAAGGTCACCCGAGTACGTTGGTGAAAACACTGTTTTTTATAATATCCTTTACCTACCTTACTTTTTTACCTTAAAAACTTACAAACTAAAAAATATATTTGACAATGATTTAAACCCCAATTAAGATATCACTAGGTCACGACAATATGTTTATTTATTTCAGCGATTGCTTGTGGCCCTTGTTAAAGAAGCCTTGCGTGGAGGCAGCCTAATTCTATGTTGTGACAAGAATTCATTATCTGGGTATTATTTATCGATAAATTAAATTGACAGACTATTTGGTTCCAATATGTTAGGTTTCGTTACATTTAAATGTTATAATGCGGTTAAAAATTAAGAAATATAAATTTATAATTATTTTACACATTGTACACGCAGCAATAAATTAACAATTATTACACCAGGAGGTATCTACCCCGGGCATACATGCAATCGTGTTGGATACAAATTTGAACAAATAAATAAAATTATGTAAATTTATTCTGGAATTTTTTTAAATAATTATATAATTAAAAAAAAAAAATTTAATTTGTTGCCGATGTATTGATGTTATTAAAAAAAATTATATGTATTTAAAAATACACGGCTATACTTTTCCTGTCAATTAACAGAACTTACGAGAAATAAAACACCAATTCTAACCTAAGAAATTCTATATAATCCAATTGATGGATGAGCCTTATAATATTGATAATAAATAAAATATATTATTAATAAATGAATAGCTATTATACGATTCTGCAAGTACCCTTACTTCGTTCGTTCTGGATATTTGGAAGACAACCATGACTACTGGCATTACCTGATTAATGATCACCAAATCTTTAATAAAGTTTATAATATTAATTTATTCATAATAAAATTCTCTATCAACAACAAACAGCAAAATTAATAATAATGTTTAAAAAGTATTTGCATGTCACGAGTACAGCTTTAAATTTAATTAAAAAAACAACAACAATATAAAAGCTGCTTTATAGCTAGTAAACGATTTATTGTGATTAAAAAAGGTTTTTTTCCAAATTGCAATTAAATTACACAACAGCTTTGTATCTTAAGAGATTTGTATTGTAAGCCTGTGACATAATTTTGACTTTATCGCTAATTCTGTTATATCAGTTTTAGTGGTAATTCAACTGTCTCAGAGGAGTGGTTTAGTAATAAATAGTATAGATTATAGAACTTGAGAGGAAAAAGTTAAATTTCAATCTTTAAATTTTTAAAACTTAAACTTCTAAATAGACGTTAATATTAATACAGTTTTCATTCGTCCATTCAAAATAACTTTATTGCATTCTTTTTCCATAACAGCCTAATTATAAAATCAACAAACCGATGTCTTGTCTTTTCCTGTTTTTTTATAAGCGGTCAGCTGCTGTTCCATCGACACAATTTCGTTTTTGTTCTGGAAGTTTTCCCAAAACTTAAAGCATTTGCTCGCAATATTAAAAGCACTGCTTTTGATATTAT
Source organism: Cantharis rustica (assembly GCA_911387805.1). Classification (NCBI taxonomy): domain Eukaryota; kingdom Metazoa; phylum Arthropoda; class Insecta; order Coleoptera; family Cantharidae; genus Cantharis; species Cantharis rustica. The sequence continues at coordinate 25,086,983 of OU426877.1, read as the reverse complement.
GAACTTTATTTGGAGGAAGCTCTTTCTTACATATACGTTTTACTTTTCATTTCAACTGCTCGACAAGAAATTTCTGTTTGTTCATTAGTGTGAACATATAAAATTTTTAGTTTTTATCTCTCTGTCATTCTCTATCTACTCTTTCAGTTATTTCAATAAAAGCAGAATACAGCCTCTTCAAAAGCATTAAGATCTGTGAGAAATGTGCCATATTTTTTAAACCCCAGCGCAGCAGTTCGTATTAATACAAATATCTTTTATTCTATAAAATAAAAAAATTACAAAAAAGTAGCAATCGATTCGAATAAATATAATTTGTAGTTATATTTTAAAGGTTAACATATCGAACGGATTAAATTTGCCTTTTACATATAATGGAATCATCAAAAAACCGCTCTACATTAAATTACAGATAAATATTATTTAAAAACTCATCTACCGAATAAATCAAATTTATCTTCAAAACGAATTTATCTTATAAATAATACAGGTAGCGCGTCGTTTGCAAAGTCTGATTTACATCGGGAAACTTCAGATAATTTAAATAGTACTTAATCTTGTATCTTATTTATGACTTTACCCGGTTCAGTTTAGGCAACACGCATAGCACTTCAATCGCAAAAATTTTGTTATTGTAATAGAGTCTAACTTTAAAGCAATTTCATTGGTTTACATTTCAAGGTTGTCGCTTTAGTACAAATTCCAATATTTTTCTTAAAAAAACAGACTATACGTATACATATGTGTTAAATTTGTCATTCTCTGTGAAATTTGTTTAAAAGTTTTACCTCCCAAGTGTCTACATATACATATATTTTTTGCAACTGAAATTTTACATCTTATACTTTATTTTAAAAGAAAGTTTCATAATAATCAGACAATTTTAAAAATGAAGAAACTTCAAGTAAAGAATCAATTACTCAAATACTATGCGACCACTTTCATTACTTTTACAACCCTTCAAAACTACAGCTTACTTTTTATTTAAATGCAATATAAGACATACAGGCATCCGGAACAAAGTGTAAAAATTGAGAAAATATGAAAAATATTACATATGAACAAACCTTTGGTTTCCTCCCTTAGGTTGAATCAAGTTATGAATTTTTGCTTTAATCATATTGTTGAAATTCCAGTTTTGCCTCTCAGTTTGTCTTTCACAATTGCGTTTTTTGTATTGCAGAAAAGATCTATGTAAATGTAACGCGAATAGCAAACAATGGATTAAAAACATAATGGGATAAAACCGGAAATATTCTATGCTTTCCAACCAACACCCAAATTCTATTAATATGAATTCCGTTTACAAGTATAATACATACATGACTAGTTTGAGTAAATAAAAATAATAAGATTTTTTTTTCAAAACCACATTTAAATTGTTATTCAACAAATTTTCATGTTGCTAAATATTTGATGTGCAAATGATAACAAAAGCAGCTTTCAGTACGCCAGCTTTTACTCCATCGTAGCGTCGGTCGTTAAAAGAAAATTTAAATAATTATGTACAGAGTATTACGTAATAAGAGTTTCAATCATCATAAAGTTAAATTTTAGTAAATTTTTTTCTTAGATAACTGAAAGCAACTGTTTTGGAGATGATAATATAATATCCAATTAAAAATTTGTTTACAAATTTTTTTACAAGGTACCTAAATGTTTTTAATAATTAATTTACGAATACACCATACAAACATATCCCTTAAGGTTACATAATATTGCGCGTACTTTCATGGCTTGAAATAAATTTACTCACCCCACCGAAACTTTTCTGCTGTTTTGCGAATCAATATTCCACAAGATGTCGTTTTTTATTAATAGCATTAGATACTTCGATATTAAAGCGCGGCTGAGAATATTTATGGTAGAAATTACTTATTTTGAAAACAAACATTGTAGGTCAAACCCACTGCGGCTTTATTAACAGAAAAAGGAATACATTGGAGAATTAAATAAAAGCAAACAGAGATGTGTAGAATATTTTTATAGAATAAAATAAATATTTGTTCAGAGGAAAACCAACCGTTTTCCAGTTAGAATGTAAATAACAAAGTATTATAATTTAACAATTAAAAAAGGTAACGCAGCAATGCGAGATTTAATAAACATTTAAATATTTGAACTTCTTTTGAGATAATTTGACCAAAATGTACTTTTATCGCACTTTAAAGTACCAATAGAAAATTTTTATATGATTTGTAAAGTAAATTTTCTTAGGTATATTCCGAAAGTGTGATCAATCATGTTTTATGTAATTATTTTTAACGAACAACCAAGAATTTGAAACGTAATAAGAAAATAATTACAAGTTTACTTATATTATGATTGATTTCAAGAATTAACTATTTCTCATTTACGAACAAGTAAATTATAATTCTAGTTAAATGGCAAATAATAATTTTAAGGTCTAATAATGTTTTCTTTCTTGTTATCCCATTTTTTACTAATTACTTTACTATTTTAGAATAAACAAGACTTTTGAAATGTTTGATGTATTTTTCGTATAAATTACAAAATCATAATTATTTATGTAGATTTCTGGCATAAATGTATTCATAAAAGAACGAAAGAACGGTTGAAAACTTGGCAAAAATGCAAATTTGTATTTTATTGATCGATAACTTGAGAATAACTTTTTATTTTAACAAGTTTCGGAAGTCATTTTCAGATAAAAATTGTTATTTCGCTTGAACGTCTGCTGGAATAAATTTGATGTAATTTGAAATTGATATAAATATTAACAATTTCTATGAAACCTAATGGAAAAGTTTAGCATTTGTCGTCATTTATCCTTCACAGAAATTTGATCCAAATCACCTTGTATGTTTAATCAAATTTGTGATAGTTCAACAATAAGAAATTTAAATTTTATTATATACGCATAATATATCGAATATGCAGAAGATTATTTCTGTTCAACCGTAGTGTTTTTCCATTAGGTATACTGGAAGATAAAAATGTAATCGAATATACCTACTCAAAAATTTATAGGGTATTGGATATTACATATTAATCGTTTATTGTATAATTATTTACTAAAAATATGTAGGTATATCCATTTAGAGTATCATTTAACTTTTTTTAATAAAATTTTAGTTTTCTTTTTACTAAGGTATGAAGCTGTAACAAAACTATAAAACTCAATCCCGGAATAATACATTAAAGTTTTACTGTCGTAAGTTATGCCAATGTTCGCTCCAGCGAAATAAATAAATAAATAAAACTATACCTACCATTGAAAATCGAAAGATCCGGTAAATTTAAACTAAAATTATTTATTCAAAAGTTTTCAGTCGTTCTCATCTTACAGCAAAACATCGTTTACGTTTACTTCTTTAAAAGGACTTCAAGGGTAGGTCAAAATAACTAGCGCAATTTATTTATCCTACAAGTGCTAAAAGTGTCATTTTATTGTACTAAAAAAAGTAAGTGTTAACCACACCAGTAGATTGCCAATTAAGACGTTTAACAACATTTGTATGCTCGGTTAGCATTGCAAACCACCCTTAATAACGTCACCACTTGAGTTATCGTAGTCGGTTTGCATAAAATTGATCAATGATTCATTTTCGGTATGATAATTTCCTGATTCATTCAAAATCTATTTTTCATTAACAAAGTAAAATCATGACCGTAAATTTTATTTAATGAACATCTAATAATTACCTTTAATTGATTAGTATGAGTATAATACATTATGTTAAATGGTGTTAATAATTACAAGCAGCTATTGTATTAATTTAATTAACATTAACACGCTGCTATACACACCAAAAACATTACAATACCTATAGTGTATAGATCGTATGGTTCGTTATTAGATCAATCCAATCAATCTTGATTAAAAAATTCAAAAATTGTAATTGATTGACACGCAGAAATTCGGAATTCGACTCGAATATAAAAAATGTTTAAAATTGGAACAAGAAAAACCTCGAGTCCGGTACTGCTTCCTAAAACAACTTCTGGTTTTACAACTAAAACCTAATTTTTCAAAATAAACTAATCATGAAAAATTTTAAACAATGAAAAGATGCTGAAAATTTATATTTTCAAGAATTATTTTTGTTCTGTTAAAGTTTTAATTTATAATTTTGTTCAGAAAATATTTAATTGGTGGCGTTGTTTGTTTCGAAGTAAAAGAATAATTTTGTTTATTTCTCAATTGGTAATTTGAATGCAAAATTGTGTTTATAAAATATTCCAGTAAATTTGGTTTAATATATGAATAATTAAAGCCGAAAATTAAAATAAAATTGTAATATTTAAGAAGACTGTGGGTTTAATTGTAAAGAATTTAAAAAAACAAAAGTTAAAAGAAAACTTGTAAGTATTTAATTAATGAAAGAAAATATAAAGTAAAAAACAATTTTTGAGAAAATTGCAAATAATTTTATTTTATAACATCGAAATAATTAAATTGAAAATTTATTGAAATAAAAAATATTTAATATTGTTATGACTAACCTAATTTAAAGGGTAGATCATAGCAGTATATTTTATAACTGCTACACTCCATTTCTTGGTCTCGGATTTACATTTCACTCTGTTTTATTGTTAATTGTCGCCATTATCAACCCGGGTTTGATTTAAACCTAACTCTTTCCATGAACATCTGAAATTTGAACATATTTTCTTTTTTTCATTAAGAAAGGTTGTAATATTTATACCCCAAGTTGCTTATTGAGATTGGGACATAATATTCTTGTAATCCTATTTTATTGTTAATCCTAGCAATCATCAACGATCAATCCAAAAAAAAAGTTACTTTTACTGTTGGTGACGGAATTAGTGTAACAAAATTTTGAATTTTGTTAGATTCTTTTGGCTACACCTCGTATTTCCATTCTTAATGATAGAATATTTATTTCGTGGCAAGACGATTTTAGGCCTATGACGGGAGATAAGAGAAATGGGAGGTGCGGGGAAGATTAAAGAAAAGAGAGAGAGATTTTGTGGGTGAAAAAGTTTTACCTTTGATTTTGGGTAGTTACCGGTGATTTTTTGAGCAGTGAGAATTACTGGAGTTACCACCTCCATGCAGTTGAGTTGCGGATTGCGGATTTGCGCCAATTTCAAGGAAATTGTGTTCTTTTGATTTTTTTCGCTATTGAATTTCTTGAACACCTGACAGATCGAGCGATAGCGACCACTCAATAGCAGCAATAAGATAAGTTTTTTTACCTTATTACTTTCTTTTCGTTTCTTTCATCTGCAAAGTTGTACAACACCGATATAGCCGACGCTCGCTTCGATTTTTTTTTTATTTTGATGTAGTTTTGAACTCAAGCACCCTTTTAAATATTCCAAATATTGGAAGTGTTTTAGTATAGAGTTGTTGGGTGAGTGTTTCGAGCGTCGGTCATTTCAAACATCGAGTCCGAGTTCGCTCCCCATAGTAGATACGTTTTTTTTGTTACGAAAGAGAATGCAAATTTGTTGCAGTTACGCCGGATTCATCCCTGACTTCCGCAAAGAAAAGAGCTAGTTTTTTCCACCTTGGGTATCCTAACCAAATAAAAGGTTGGGAATTTCGATTTTCAACCGTGTGGGAAGGAAGAAATTACTGGGCCTTCTCTAAAGAGTCCCAGTCATCCATTTTTTTCATAGTAGTACTTTAGTTCCGACGGATTTCTATCGTTCTTATAAAGAAAAAATTTAAATCTAATCTTAAGTCATAATAAGCTGCTGCCCGTAATAAAGTTTACTTTATATAAGAAACATTGAAAAATTTGTTACGTAATATTACCCCTGGTGGTAGTATACCATTTAAATGTCATGCAAAATCTATCTTCGAAGTTTATTATCTAATTATAGTTTAAAGAGCTGAAATTTTGCGACAATCGATAGTAAAAACTTTTCAGTTCAAATAAATTCAATATCAGTGTTGTTATGCTAACAGCTACTATAAAGTTACAATTTTAAGCACCTTTTGCGGTTTTAGGACGATGTTTATGAAATTTAGGCTAATTCAATTATCGGTTTCATTTTTTATTTCTTTATTTTGGCTTAGACACACTCTAACATCCAGAATCTAATTACATAGAGTGTGTGTAACATAAGATCGGAATGATGCACGCCCTTTAAAAAGCAACGGGACCTATAACTTAACGTGAAATCCGAACCACGACAGAGCAACTAAATTTTCAGCCCAAACTGAGGATAGTACTCGTGGTTCCCAAGCAAGAGTCGTTTTATAGTCAGTTTTTTTAAAGAAAAATATTGGAATTTGAACTAAAGCGACGACCTCGAAATGTAAACCAATAAAATTGCTTTGAAATTAGACGCTATTATAATAACAAAATTTTTGTGATTGAAGTGCTATGCATGTTGCCTAAACTGAACCGGGTAAATTCATAAATAAGATAGATTTGAACAGAGTTAAATGTAATATCGAATAGACGTAGTTATTTAGTTATAACATTTCGCTTTTTTGTGGTGAATGTTTAATATTATTACAAGATTAAGTACTATTTAAATTATCTGAAGTTTCCCGATGTAAATTAGACTTTGCAAACGACGCGCCACCTATATTATTCATATCTTGGATTGACTATAGAGGCTTACTAAGCTAGCTTCTTCCGTGAGCTAGTTAGGTCATAAATATCGTGAATTGTTTTGTTCAAATTTACATTTATTATTTTTAATTTTGATGTATCTACATTATTTCTTAGCATGAGATTTGGAAGTCACTCTTTTTCACACTCAATGTATTCTTGAATTCTTGAATAAAGTAAAGCAAATATTTTTATATTATACCGGGAACGATGAACGATGAATCTCTGGAAAATTACCTTTTTAAGAGCCACCTAGAAAATTTTCATAAAAGTTCCTTATATCACACTACTTGTGCTATGTTTTCTTTCATGAGGATTATCCTAACCTGATAAAGATGTAAAAAGTTATACTTTTGAAGAATTTGTTGATTTTGGCAATGGAAAATTTGTTAAACTGATATAAAAGTTTGATTAGTGCGCTGAGAGAAGCAACACCATCTTAAATATTTTTTATATTCGATTTCTATATAGATTTCTAATATAAAATTTAAAAGTTAACTGGTTAAATAGTAAATAAGAAGAAAAAATAATAATGATGTAGTTCTCTCAGGTAATACGCAGGGTAATTTTTTAAAGCTTCTAAAAGTAGGAATTGTAGAAATAATTAATAAATTATGAAGCATAAATTGCAAATTTGCAATTTTAATCTTGAATAGAGTTTGTGGTAACTAACAGTATTTTATAGTTTTTATTCCGGAGTGTCGAACTTTGGTGCAGATAAACCACTTTATAAAATAGCTGACAAAGTAGCATAAAAAGCTACTTTACTAAACTAATCTCCTACCTTGAAGCGGCTTATAATTAATTAATCTGTAATGTGTAGTTTGTATGCAATTTTTTTTTAAATTACTTGTAGCTACTTTTGAAACACTGCTCAGCCAACTCAGTAATTTATTGCAAAAAAACAATAACAAATGGTCGCTCAAAAACAGAGCTTACAAACAATAAGAATTATTTAAAAGTTATTTTGCTTCGAGCGAAAATTTGGTTTCATGAGTTTTTCATAATTAAAAATCTTTCAGTTGCTTTATACGTTAATCCTATTTACATACAAAATTTTTTTACTAAGCTCTTGCAAAAATATTTGACGAAAATTACTTTTTTTACTTTTTTAATTTTCCCAGATCCTTTTGTTCTCAGATTGTAAATTGTAAAACTCTTCCAAACATTTTAAAGTAAAAACTTTGTATTACCTGTATACCAGGGGTTCTGATACAAATTGTCAGAAAAAGTTTGGACAGTCCAACGTTCTAACCGCCAGCCTACTATTATAATATATTAAGAAATATAATTATGTAATAAAAATATTTAAGTACGTATGAATAATAAAAAGACAATTTAAGAATCATTAAGGAGTTGAATAATTTTGTGTATGTCTGTCTGGTTCTGGTATACTTAAATATCCTGACGCCCCGATTACCGAACAAACTCCTACCCTGACGCACAGCCGCCTACTTTTTCTATACGTGATGCCCCTTCCAGTTACGTAGTATAATATAGTTCAATGTGTAATAGGCACAACCTTGCTCTTCCGTGACGTAGTCAACAAGACTTTATTTACAAACCATTCATGATTATTTATTTAACATGGAAAACATATTCAGATTCTTACCGAAGATTTATTTGGGGATAAATCCGCAAATTTTAGAACTAATGCAATTTGTCATTTCAAGAGAGTCGAGGTTTGCACACGGTAGATGGGTGACCACTTCGAGAACACCTTGTCGCTGTCTTTCTCCAAGTTGGACTACTTCCCTGTAATTAAAAAAAAAATTTTACGTATCGGAAGACGACGTCGAACGTTATAAAACTGATATTTATGATCTTGAACTTGAGATCTCATTGCAGTGTTTGTTTATTAAGTTTAATTTTCGTATGATTAGTTATATGTACAAATAACGAAATTCATAGTCAAGCTAAAATTTAATTTTTTTTAAATCGAAAATTTTTGTTTACAAATTTAGACAATGTTGGCAAAGTAATTTGCCAAGTTGTTTTTAGATAATAGTGTTATGATCTTCGCGTAACACACATTATGTAAATTAAATAAATATTAAAAATACAAATATTCACTTTTAACTCATAAAACATGTGACTACCAATTTTGCGCCCGACCTAGAAACAAGAAATACTGTTTATTTTCAAAATTACTATTTAATTTACTATACGAAAAGAAACCGAAATATCTTGTACTACGTCAATAATCCTTCCGTACAGAAGGACAACACTTAAAATGAGTGATATAATTTTTTATTACGTTTTATCAGTTGCTAGTTAAAAATTGTGCAATTGATTATATTTTATTGTTTCAGGTGCCTTCCTAATACCCTTCTTCTTTATGTTGATCCTCGAAGGAATTCCACTATTTTTAATCGAATTAGGAATAGGACAAAAAATGAGACTGGGCTCATTAGGAGTATGGAATACCATTCACCCATGGCTGGGAGGAATTGGAATCTCTTCGTGCATAGTAGCATTCTTCGTGGCTCTGTACTACAATGTCATTATCACATGGTGCTTTTTTTATTTATTTAACAGTTTTCAAGTGAGCAAATTTTTTATCGAAATTTCGATTTTTTTCGTATAACACACATAATTGTTTAGAGTCCACTGCCATACGCATCCTGCCCTATCGAGAATGGAACCGCCGTGTCGGAATGCGCTTTATCTTCAGAAACGGAATATTTTTGGTACCGTACGACGCTGGACGCAGCACCCTCGATCACAGAGCCTGGCTTTCCAAAATGGTGGATATTTTTATGTTTACTCTTGGCTTGGATAACTGTATTTTTTATTGTAATGAAAGGAATACAAAGTTCGGGAAAAGTAAACATTTACCTAATAGGAAAAACCGTATATTAACTTCTAAAAAATTATTTTTAGGTTGTATATTTCACTTCACTTTTCCCATACATAGTATTAACTATTTTTTTTGTAAAGGGTTTGACTTTAGAAGGATCTGGAGCTGGACTTGGTCATATGTTTTATCCAAAGGTATGCATTAGGATATGCTAAGTAAGTATTTCGGTAGATATAAATATTTAATAAATTACCATTCTTTTAGTTGGAAAAATTACTGGATCCTAGGGTTTGGCTAGACGCGGCCACTCAAGTGTTTTATTCGTTTGGATTAGCATTTGGCTCGCTAATTGCGTTTGGATCGTATAATCCTCCAAAGAACAACTGCGTAAGAGATGTACTTTTAGTTTCTGTTTGTAACGCATTTACTGCTGTTTATGCAAGTGCAGTAATTTTTGCTATTCTTGGCTTTAAAGCTGTAACCAATGTTGCAAAATGTGTTAAAAGGTACGCAATGTTTAATTTGTATTGCGAAAAATAATCGACGATTTTTGCAGTAATAAAAATCTAATGGCTTTAGCTGGATTGTTATCGACAAGCAATGTTACCAATGAATTTTATGAAAAAGAATTAGCCAATATTACTCAGGAGAGATTCGAAATTTTAAAATTGGATAATTGTTCGCTATCGCGACATCTAGATAACGTCAGTTTTTTTTATATAAAATAATATTGGTGTAATTTTGAATATTTTTAGGCTGCAGAAGGAACCGGCCTAGCTTTTGTTGTATTCACTCAAGCAATTGTAGAACTTCCTTTTGCACCTTTCTGGGCTATTATTTTCTTTTTGATGTTGCTATCTCTTGGATTGGGGTCCCAAATTGGAATTTTGGAAGGAGTACTGTGTACCTTATTTGACATCGAACTATTTAAACGCATTAGGAAACCATACATAACCGGTAAGAATCCTTCGGATGCATCTTATTTTAATTGCTTATTCCTTTATTTTTAGGGACCGTCTGCTTTATTTGTTTATGTGTTGGTATGATTTTCACAACTGGAGCCGGTGAGTATTGGGTCAAAATGTTTGATTCGTTTGCTGGTACCATCGGTTTGGTTGTTGTTGCTCTTGCCGAGATGATATCAGTGTCGTACGTTTACGGAGTTGATAAATTTTGTAAAGATATATACGACATGACTGGATACAAACCAGGGCTATTTTGGAAGATAAGCTGGAAATATTTAGCTCCTTTGATTATGGCTATTATATTGGTATCCTCCATCGTGTTTATGTTCATCGAGCATCCCCAATATAAAGCCTGGAATGCCGCAACGGTAACATATTATTTATGTCAGTTCATTTATAACAATTTCTATTTCAACTTTCATTTAGGGAAGAACGGTGGCCACAGATTTTCCAGGTTGGGTATTTGCAATTGCTGGAATGATGATATGCGCAGGTGTTTTACCTATGCCTATTGTTTTCCTACTACGTAGGTATCAATGTTTGAAGATCGACATCAACATACATGAAGGATCTATCAGACGTATTGATACCACAGTTTCCACAAAAGAAATGATGACCGACGTCGACGTACGTATTTTTTTGCTTTATTCTGTCACTAACATAACTTAAAACGTAATTGGGTTGCTTGTTAGATATTTTTTACACGATTGCGTTGTGTTAGCAAAGAATTTACGATTTTGCTTTTTTTATTCGAGTTTTGCAGATAAATTGTGTACAAAATTCAGGATTAATTAAATAATTGAAAGAGGATTACTTTACTCTGCGTAATTTATCTGCAAAAAATAAACCTTTACAGGAGCACACAGTTTTTTAAGCAAATCGCCTCGCCAACAATCCAGTTTGCTTTTACTGATCCTTTTAGTTGATCATTTACTAAACAAATAATTATTTGATTTACCTTAACTTGTGTGTGTTTTGTGCTAACCCACTAACCATGTGTTATTTATTTAATTAACCAGGAACAAATGACAAGCCCAGATGGCCCCGATCTTACAGCTACAAACACACAAAAAAATAAATTTACAATTGGGGATTTTGAAGTTTAATGCTGTAAGTAAGAAGATACTTTTGCAAAGATTAGACCTCAGCAACATGCACGATAGCTGCAAAATTTCCTAGTCTAATTTTGTTTTATTTTGATCTTCCATTGCTGAAAACATTATTATTTTTGTTGCAACTACAAATTAAAAATTCTCCATTTGGAACAATTTCAGAATTTTGCAGAAGCACTTGATGCATGATAATAGAGATTACCAAATTTTGTTTATATTTCCATGCATGACGAGAAGCTTATCAAGTTATCTATTTCACACTTGTTATGTTTATTGAACTATTTGGTGTAATTATTTTCGCAAGGATATTAATCATCCATCCATTTTAAATTATTTAAAATTGATACTGTGTTGAATCATAGATAACCTCTGCTATTGGAATGTATATCAGTTTAGTCAGCTCTTTCTAAACTCTTCCCGAATTTAATTATCAAATGCCTGCAATGCAAACAATTCTAAATTAACACTTGGTTGTTGACAAATCTATTAGTCAGATCGCAATGTGCTTGGCATACCAATGTTAATCCTCAAAAATGTAGTAAGGGAATAAAATTTAGTTGTAGTATTCAGGTAGTTTAAATTCTGGTTAACGTGGTGTTATATGTAATATCATAGCATGTGATATAATATTTATAAATCAATGCTGTTTGTAGCTTATTTCGTATCCCAAGTGTAATTCACAACTACCGTGGTAACCCATAAAGTTTCATTTCTTATTTTTTCGTTTTGAAAACTAATAGCAATATCAGAACTAAACATAGCTTTACGGACTGGTGAGATAGTACCAATAACACTTTGTATACTGAATATATCAGAATATTTACATATTTCCAAAATCATCTTATTTAATTTCATTGTCTTTTTTAAATTTTCTCAATGTTGGAGTTTTTTTTTACAAGTTACAAATTATTTATCTTAAAATAAAATTTTCGTATTCAGTCAGCTTTTTATATTATAATTCTAGACTACTATGTAAAATATAAAATAATGTAAAAGGTGTGTTCTTAGCTCAGTTATAGAGCGCTCAACTCCGAATTTGAAAACATCCAGTTCAATTAGTTTGTTTGATTAGTAAATTTTCATTATTTTCAAAATTTCTGTGAAAACGGTTGGTTTCCTAAAAAAATTTATTTGGCTAAAATTGTAGTCCGTTAAATTCCCTAACCGGTTTGGAGCGTCAGTTTTTTCTAAGACGTTTCGCTTAAGAAATACGGAGGTTGCAAAAAACGTAAAAAAAGAAAACTCGAATTTTTTAAACATTTTTCTCTTAATTTAATTTATAACTCGAAATTCGTTGAATCTAGACAATATGGGGTTTTAACCTAATTTGTAAATAAACGAATGATCTTTAAAAAAGTTCTAATCTATTATGCCTAAAAAATCAATAATATTGGAGCTATAGCCGTTTGAAATCAGAAATTCAAAAAATTACTTTAAAGGGCGGTACGCCTTAAGGGTTTGGATTTGGACAAAAATTTTATTTGAAAATTTGTCTTAGAAAAGTGTCCTTTATCACCACCTCAAAGGTTCCCAATGGGGACACCCTGTATAAGAGTCTCGGAAGACTCACCCTAAATGCAAATACAAATCTATTTTTCGATTTTGTACTTACCCTTTTTTCGTTAAGAAAGCAGTAGCCATTAAATTTAATACACTACCAAAGTAAAATTATAGTGTACTTAATTTTATAGAAATATTTTAATGTTATATGTATGCAGGTATACTTTCTCTTTGACCCTTTATAATCAAAATTATAATTTTTTGAGTTTCTTTAATTTTTGCTAAAGTACCACTTTAGTGTAGTTTGTTGCGCCAATAAAAATATTGTAAATTGAACTTAAAATTATTTTTTACTTTTAATAATCATGTTTTATTCAGAAAAAATTTTAGAGTTATCCGGGACAAAGTTGTTGTAGAATTTGAAATCAATTAAAATTAAATTTCGGAAATAAATGCAGTTGCTTTCTAGAGTGCAACAGAAAACATCATATAATAAATATTTGCATTTACAGTACCCGAACAAAAAATTAAAAACTTTGTGAATATCTACATAGGTTAAGCAACAGAATATTACAGAATATTTATAGGCACTAAAAAACTTGAAAATATACAAGCAAATATGATCTAAAAATTTTAAAATAAGCATTTAAATATGCACTAAAAAATTTTATTATGCCTAAAAATTCGAGAGTACATCATCAGAAATAAAATAAAAAATAAATAATTATAAAAGATTGTTTTATTATTTTTTATTCTTTAAACTTGCAATCAATGTTACGAACAAGATTTTTTTCCAAATTTTAGAGTGTCAATCGGTGTCTGTTATCTGTTAATTTTCTTTGTTTTGATTTTTAATTTTTAATTGCGCTCAAACTTTCTTTAGCTTTAGGAGTTTTTAATACACAAATATAAAATAAAATTCAAGAGTAATTTAGAAGTACAATGTCTGAAGGAATATATTTGAAGTGAAACTTCTTCAACGACTAGTATATCTTCTTCCTTTTTTCTTCTAGATTCTTCTACTCTTCTACTTTTCAAAATTTCAATTTTATTTCAACAATTTAAAAAAAAATTAAAAAATTTAAAAAAACACTTAAATCGTTTCAAATCCTTGCAAATACCAAAAATATTATTTAATATAATAATATAAAATATATGTGTCAACATATAGCAAATAAGCATTTATAGGCAATGAACCGCCAAATATGCACTAAAACTCAAAATATGCATTTATAGGCAAAATAAAAACTACATAAAACGATCCAGAAAGGCGTAAATCATGTTTCTTTTTTAAAATTTTTTACTTGTCTGTACGCAAACTTACAAACATGCAAATGCCTACAAATCCGATCCCTACACATAACGTAAACATCAAAATTTTTATTATATAAATTAAAGAAATATTAAAAACTAAAAGTTTTGAATTTTTAGGTTTAAAAAACAGTCCAAAATACTAGTTTCTCCAAGTCTTAAAAAATTTTACTTTATTATGACATTCTGTCCTCACAATTTTAACTTGATACTAACGAGGGTCGACACTAAAGTACTTTAGTGCCGTCGTAGTAAAAGTAATCTCAATTAAACATAATAATTATTTTAGCGTTAAGAAAAACGTTCTAATTAGTCAAATTTGATTGCATTTTTGTTACTGCATCAGAATATTTGTATTTAATATTAGGTTCGTGAAAAAATACTAGAGTGAGTTCGCATGTTGGCGGCCTTCGTCCGCTCTTGTACACCAAAGGATATAAAATTAAATAATAGTAAAACCGTAAAACAAAAGTTTTAAAAAATAATAAATTGTTCAAATCAAACTGACCAAGCACAAAGTAATTGGGTACAATTCAATGTCTTGATTTGCAGTTTTACACACGTCGGTCTACGTTTATTATAAGAAACTTTATTTATTAACGTTTTATTTAAAACTAAAAAAAAAGGTTTTTTAATTATACGATGAAATAAACTTCAAATTGTATTTAAACAGAGCCGGATTAAAAACCAGCGGCGCTCCGGGTCAAAACTTTTAAAGCGTCCTTTCCCAACAATTAATTTTTTAATCTGTTATTAAGGTATCAAACATGATAAAAACAATAATTATTCAATGCATTTATTTTGAAAGAATAATAACGCAACAAAAAATAACGTAACAATTTGTTACGTTATTCACATTTCAAGATAAAAAATCAAACAAACAAAAACTTCAAATTGATGATAGCTATTTTCTATTTATTAAAATATTTTTCTTAATTTGTCTGAAATAAAAAGCGATATAATATCGCTTTCATCTAAAGAGTCGACCAGTTTAAATTAAAGTTGTTTTTAGTATCATTTAGATTAAATTCAATAATGTACGGGAACTACAATACAAGAAGTTGCCATTCTGTATTTTTTTTTGGTACTTGCGAGCTAAAGATGTTCGTTTTTATTATCACATCATTGTTTAAAAAATAAACAGAATCTATTATCAAGTTTTCAGCTCCAAAAATAAAAGATTTTCACAACAATTTCTACTTTTTATTTACATGTCTAATAAATGTTTTTCTATAAAACATTTTTTTTAAGTTTTAGCTAAGAGTGTTTTGAGAATTCCTTCGATGAAACATTCAAATATTAGAATATTTAAAATTAAGTTAAAATACAGTGGTAAACATTCTAAAATATTCCCCGTATAAATTTTACAAATAGAATGTAAAAAAATTGATATTTTATAACAAACATAAAATTTCTGTTAAAATATAATAAATATATCACCATTTGAGGTATAAAATCAGCTACCTGGTGCACAAACATTCGTATCAGTAAAACTTACGTAAAAAGACACATATTTTCTGTGAGAAAAATTTTACCTAAAAACTTTCAAGTGCGTAACGTAATCCCTCAGGAAGTTCCTGGCATATTTTACCAAAACTTTATGTATGCATCATAACACAGCCTTAAAAATATGTTATGCTTTTACTACAGCTGCCTTGCTTATAAATAGCAACAACTTAATGGATTTCAGTTAAATTTTTAATTTTCAGGACTTTTTGAAATTTCTTTTCAGCCTCCCACGTAATATAAAACTGTAGTCTTACCCATTAGAAATTAGTAAATATACTAAGCATTGCATTCTTTACCGCTTAGCCTTATTTATGTGCATGTACCTACTATGTATATTCTAAATAACGATCACGTTATAGAACGCAAAAACGTGAAGATCTGAAGTAAACATTTTTTAGTGAGTTAAAAATAAGTAATTTTTTTTGTGCAGAACAACGACGATGAGGATGATCTGCCACCATACCACGACGACACAGACAGCGACGATGAACCTCAAATAAATACCGGAAGATTTGGAAAAGCCTTTCGTATGGAAGTAATGGATGATTACTAATTTGATGCTCTCTGTTGCTTTTAGATTAATTCTTAGTTAAATTATAAACAACAAACAACTAAATTTGCTTCAACTTCGCAAGAAGATAAATTCGAGTCTTTCGTATGTACCCCCATAAATTTTTATATATTTTTTTAATAATAATAATAATAAATGGATGTATTTTATCGTTGCCAAAATTATTAACATTAAATTTTATTGATATGCTTAAAAATATTAGAATCTATGTGGAATAGAAGGATGCCAAAGAAAATTTTATAATTAGAAGTTTTTGTTATTGTTACTTGCTCTTTTCTTTTTATTTAGCATTTTAACGGTTTCCTTTACTTGAGCATCTTTTAAAAATATATTAAATTGTTAATGTAGCAATTTAGTATTTGTTGTTAATACAGTTGACATAAGTTTCAATTGTAAATAGTGTATATAAGTACTTATATTTAATTGTAGTCGAGCTTAGATATAGCGGTAATTGTAATTTTTAATTAGTAAGTTTGCCTTGAAGCTCTAGGCTTTAAATACATTGAAGATCGATTTGAAAGAACAATAAAGATATATTTTACCAGCACTCAATTATAAACAAATCTATGTTCACGAGTAGCAATAGAGAATGTGGTAAACATGACTGGCTAAACCTTCCTATTATTCATAGAATTAATCGAGATCTGATTCAAATATGACATTTCAAATTTCAATCATATTTGCCCCCATTACCGATGATTTATCCAAATAATTGTAGTTAGATGACCAGGATCGTTCCCGTTACTGCTCTTGCTGGTAATATCTACTAGAATGGCTTTGCGAATAAAATCAACAGTATGAAGCTCAAGTTTGTTATATTTGAAACAGAAATATTTGTCACTTTAAAATAGTCGTTTCATGTATCAAATTGTTTATATTTGGTAAAAAAACATCTTCATTTGATGATTATGCATGTTAATTATACGTAATTGTATCTTTTAATCGCGAAAAACCTTGAAGGTTTGTTTAGATATTGAACGAGTTTGTGGTACATATTTGTCAAATATTTTAAAAATATGACTGTTACATGTAGTAACGTGTAAGTACTGTTCGTAGAACAGCTTATAAAAAGTTTTCTAGTGAGTCAAAGAAGCGATATATTTAGATATATGTTATCTATACCTAAAGCTTAATTTTATATTTAGAATAATTGTTATTTCTTTATTTTTCGTTATTGTTCTTTAATTGTAGAGGTGTTCAAGCTAAGATACTGTCGCTATAGTGAGTTATACCGATGTACCTAAAGCCAATTGGCTCCCAACAAGTAGTTTTGTAGGAGCGAAACATTTTAGAACAAGTACACGCATTTAATTTGATTTTTTACATTTTTCATCACAACTGAAATAACAAAATTTAACCTTTCACTTGCACATTAAAATACTCAAAAAATGATTTTTTGCAATAGTGGGGATGTGGTCATCAAAGAGCAATTTAAATTATTGCCAAATTGCGCCAGGATGACCGTAGTCCTACTACTTATTCTAAACCAAAATTTAAAGGTAAAAAATATATAATATATAAAGAACAGCTGCTTTATTAGTTTAAATGCTGAAAATCTTCCTATCTATAAATTTCATGGGATTAAAAATGCGATTTATTATTTCTCGTTTTAAATTTCTATATAATTCGTATTATTTTTATAGAATGTTTACCTCCTTGAATTCCTGTGATATCCTTACTAGTACCGCAACTAATGTCCAAGTTGAAAACTTTTTTGATTTAAAAGTTATGATGTAATAATAATTACGCGAAAAATTTCTTTTTTACAACTAACAGAAATTTATGCCTATTGGAACCTCTGTTTATTGATGACAATTATTGATAATACAAGGTAATCTATGTTTAAATTGTTATTCTATTACGTTTGTATGTTTCGCTTCTTTGTTGAATTAAATTTATTAATTTCTTACGTTTTATAATAATTTAAAGAAATAATTTCAGGAAACAATAAATACTTACTATATTATTTTCATTTATACTTCCTTCATATGTTTTAACAATTTCTGTAATAAATTTATAAAATTTATTTTCAATAAAATAATACGTCGACAATAGACAATTCTTATTTTCATTAGCGAAGTAATTGTATAAATTTTACTTTCGTTAATGTATTTAGATTATCCCAATACTTTTCTTCTTGTTTTCTCTGCTGTACCTTTACGAAAGCTGAAGCGCATTGTTTCGATCCATGCTATAAAGCGTGGACACTGTTTTAAACACTTATTTAAAACTTGTTTCTTCACTAATTACTATACACTTGTTCAAAACAGACTTCTTAGATTGAACTTCAAAATCTCCTACAAAAAATTAATTACAGAAGAGGTATTCTTTAATCGGATATCACTTAGTTAGCAATGGTTTCTGCTAGATACTAAGCTTTTTGATTTATTGAGCATATTTTTATAGTTTAAAAATATCCTTCAACAACTCTTGGTTTTCACAGGGCCGTTCTAAGGTATACGACGCCCCTGGGCTACTCAAATTAATGCGCCCCTCTTCATAAGTAGACACAAATACAAAATGAAAAAAGTCAATGTATTACTATTACACTAAACAAAAACATAAAATCCATATAAAATTAAAAAAATTTTTAAATACTGCGTATCCAGAAAAATGAATAGAAAGGGGAGGATTTGTTAATTGGCCGGCACGATCACGATATATCGAAATCTATAGTTTACAGCGATAGAAGAAGAAAGAACTACCATTATAAATAATACCGTGCAATACATTTTGAAAAAAGCACTCCTGTGTGCTGAAAATGAGAGAGGCCATTTTAAAAATTAATTAAAGTAAATTTTTCGAATTTATTTTTTTTACCTGCATCTTGTTCATTATTTTCAGAATTTTTGTGGAAACGGTTGGTTTCCCAAATAATTTTTATCTAATAAGACCTTAGAGATACGGAGTTTGCAAGAAAAAAAAAATAAAATCTAAATATTTTAATATTTTTTCTCTTAATTTAATTTATAACTCAAAATCTGTTAATTCTAGACAATAAGTGGTTATAACCTAATTTGTATATAAGCAAATGATCTTTAAAAAAGTTCTAATCTATTAAGCCTAAAAAATCAATAACATCGCAGCTATGGCCGTTTGAAATCATAAATTCAAAAAATTGCTTTAAAAGAAGGTACCTCTCAAGGGTTTGGACTTGGACAAAAATTTTATATAAAAATTTGTTTTAGAAAAGTATTCTTTATCACCACCACAAAGGTTTTTCACGGTCACGGGGACACCCAGTATATGAAATACTCATATCATTTAATTTTCTGTTCCAAATTTTTTTATCGTTTTTAGGACTGAAAAAGATGAAAATAAAAATTACCGCTCCCAAAAGGCTTGGCACTCCGGGGCTGTAGCTCATTTAATTCTGTGATTAGGGTGGCCCTGCGTTTTCATCTTGATTGTACCCAAAATAGAGTAGAGTTTATGGTTATGGTTGTACTTAAGATATACTGAGTAAGAAAGAAAGCGAAAAAACTTTCTTCGTGGTAGGTAATAGAATAAACTAAATTTTATATGACCATTATAAACTCTTCACTAACACTAACGTTAACTTTGTTAATATAAATAAGTTTTCATTGTAACTTTCAACTTTGTTTTAAAATAAGACACTAAAACAGAAATATTAAATTTTGCAGCTCTTTTGCTTATCGAAAGTAATATTAATTATAATATTACTTTTATAATATAAATTTTTATAACATTTTTTACTACGACCCAAACAAATTTTGATTATAATTCCTATTTCTTCTTTCGGAATTTTTTTTTACTTAAATCTGTAGCTTCCGTTTTAATATAATTTTCCAAATAACCTAATTTTTCAAAAACTTGATGTTTCTCGCTTCTTAAAAGCTGTACCGATAAAATAGGGGTTGACACCTATATCTCAAATTAACCTCAAAGTCGAGAGGGTTCTTAAAGTTCAACGGCTTAAGAAGGTACAAAAGATTTGCCCTCAAGCTAGCTCAAAGCTCCTTCCTAATTTTTTTTAATCTAATTACAGAAAAAACTAAGTACTTAATGTAAAACACAGAACAAACTAAAAATAATTAATATAACGAATATCGAAGAGTTGAATCAATGCTGTTTGGCGACAGAACGAATGCGATAATAAATAAATTTTGTCTGACATTATAAAAATCTTCAGGTTTTTTTTTTTGCTGAATGTTGAATGATAGCTTCTTTAAACACAACTGTGCATAATTAGCAAATCGTGACGCTTTAATCTCTTTATTCGATGGGAAGATGGTAAATCCACAGCGAGTGTTGGAATGGTGATCTTGTGCTGAACGACTTGATGCATTCTTCAACAGTAGGTACTTGAAGATCACAATGAAGCACATGATTTGGTACAAACCAAGGAACGTTTGCGATAGTTTTCAGGGTTTTGCTTGAAACCGCTGTATTTTAAACCACTGTAAGGATAAAAAATAACCTTACTGTAAACTCCGCTTCGAGCAAAAATGTGGACAGTAATCTTATATGTAAACTCAACAAATGTTGGAACGGCACTCTAATCCACAGACAGACAAGAATCCTTTTCTTACGTATAAATATAAAGAAATATCTTAAACCTACTCTAATTTACAGGCAGACTTATATCTCCGCACATATCTCTCTTTTACGTACAATTTTGCTAAAGAAAGTAAATTTATTTTTATATTGTTTTGATATCGTTATGACTCATCAACAAGCAAGGCAGCGCAAATCGACCAGCAGTAATGTTGATTTACAGATTTCATAAAAAATAACAAATCTAGATTAAATTTAGTAAAAAGGAAAGATAGAGTCAATCAAAAGGATTAGAAGTATGAAACGTTGGATATACGGACAATAAACAACAGTGATTAAGGCAGTTATAATTCAAACGCGTTCGAGAGCAGTCGTGTTTAATAAAAATAATTTAGCGCGTGTTGAGAAGTATTGTGAAGAGTTGTTTTTGTTTGGGAAGTTACCCAAGAGGCTGAGGGCCATATTTTCCAAGTGTGGAAATCTTTATCGGCACGCGACTTAAATAATATGAATTTCAGTGTCGATGATTAAGATAAAGAAAGGGAACGAGAATATTTATTAAGAGCAGTTTCAAGTGTTGAAGGAGGAGCCAACGATTTAGTTACAATGTGAAGAAGAAAATATCCCGTGAAGAGAGAAAGTTTATTGTTCTACGAAAATGTGCTGGCCTACGAGTTGCGTGAGTTCTGCTTTGATTTTATTATTGTTAATATCAGGTTGCAAGTAAATATAATGTTATATTGTCAATTGTTTGATTGTTTTACATGTAACCATTTTCTTTCGAGGATCCATTACGATCGTGAGATACTTATAAGCTCGAAGATATTTCACATATCATCACAATATAGAATAGTTAATACTGATTGCTTAAATATATAAATGAATAAACAGACTAATGAACGAACGAAAAGACTTGCCATTGCCTGCTGGCAAACCTAAACTGGCAACTTTTTGTACTCCCTTAGTAGGAATTTTGATAGATGGTAGGAATCATCAGGTTAGCATAACAATACTGCACTCAATAATCCATCAGGAAACGTGTTGACTAAACAGAACACCGGAACATAGCTGCGCATCTTCTTCGATGGGTTAGTACAATAACCGATGGAGTTCGGTTACGGATGCTTAGTCTCAAATTTAGAGCAAGGCTATGTTTGACAGGATTGCAGGTTGGTGAAGCTTGACATAAAATGTTCTCGTGGAAACGTTTCCTACAAAAAAAACTATATAAATAAAGCAAATTTTATAAACTCCTGTCAAAGAAGTTGCATATCTAAATGTTTGTAATTCGTTAAAATATTATAATAAAATTATTATTAATTTAAGAGATCAAGTATAATTTTTTAAAATAAATAATATAGATTGACTATTTTATTTTTTATGGTATTATTGTTTCACACTTTTGTTAAATTTATATTCTACCTTTGCTTCGCGTAACTATGTCCTGAAATGTATATTCATTAAATACATATTCATATTATTCAAATATGGATCATTCAAAAATAACCAATTTTAGTACACAAAATATCGAAAAAAGTAAACGAGACTTTTTTAAATATATCATAATTAGTCTACTTAAAACCTATACTGCACTTACCAAAAATAAATATTTGTCTTAAGTGTTGGTTACATTATGGCTAACAGTTAAATATCCTTTATCAAACAGTGAGGTATAAGAAGGAATTTTTAGTAGTACAATATACTTTTAATACAAAAACTCACCCAAGTTTTAACTTAATAAATAAATTTTAAATGAAGATTAAATATTTGTGCAAAGACCGTTTTCATGTTTGAGAGAGCACTTAAGGCTGTCGTTCCTCTAGACCACCATTAATAATAAAACAGGGTAACAGACCCACCAATCTATTTGTTTGGAATACATCCCATTTCGCCGCCCCCAAAAAATAAATTAATCGAGGTTGCTAGAGATGGTAGACATGCTTAAGTTAGAAAACAGATGTAGGTTTGCCTATATATGAGGCTCTCCTACAAATCAAATGGAAACTTCGTTTTGTATATTATTTTATTTAATTAACAAACAAAACAAAAAATTGGAAAGTGCATACAACATAATGTTTTATAAAATTACAACGGAGAATAAAGATAAAAGAGACTTAAAGGTAAATATTGCGACTCTATTTTCATCTTGCATATAATTTAACAAATTTCATATTATTTTTTTCATGTATTGTTTGAAGTGTGTCTGTGCCTGTGGAGCACGAGTGACTTTACTTGGTCAGTAATTTCTCGTTAAGGAATTCAAAGAACAAGTAAAGAAAAAAGTGACAGCAATTTCACTAATGCCTGTTCCGAAACTCTATAACTCTGTCCGTAATGAATTTCTCTTGCCACCATCTACATCTCACGTTTTAGCAAAGGCAAAAAGTGCTCTTCTTCATTATGAAACATTTGTAATACCTGGACAACCACCTCATAGACGCGACTTGAATTTAAAAGGTACTTGGCGTTCTATTAACGATGACCACAATTTTGTTCTAGCCAAAGATGAAGAACATGAAAAAATCTTGATATTTTGTACGTTGGATTTCTTACGACAACGTTGCGTAGCATCATTTGGTTTTGATGGATGACACTTTTCCACAGATTTTCATCCAATTATATTTTTTCCATTATAAAATTAAAGGAAAAATGTGTCCTGTACTCTATGCCTTTTTACCAAGCAAGTCAACATCAACATACGAATGTTTGTTTACTCTTGTTGGTAATGCTGCTCATAGTTATCCTTTTGTTATCCTATTGCTTCAGCAACTATTCAAGTAGATTATGAAATGGCAATCTAAACTTTCCTGATACAGTTATTTTAGGATAATCAATAGATAAGTGGTTTAAGTAGTGTAACTCGATATTAATCATGCGATGAACTAGGAAAAGCCTAGTTCATCGCCTGATGATGCCATAGTATGGTGAAAACGTTTGCGATAATATACATACAGTGTATTTATATATTGTGATAACTTAAACATTTTAGTTTTGAAAAAGTGTTTTGTGCATTTTTTGGTTTATGCTAAAAATTTTGATATGAGTTATTTTAGGGGTTGTACAGACTACAGACAGATAGACAGAGAAGATAGTGTTGGTATAAAGAAGGTCATAACGCAAATTTTATTAGAATTGCACTTGTTCCAATTACCGAACAAGGTGCGCGTTGTGAAATTATTTATGAAGAGTGCTCAGAAGACACCAGAATCGACCAAAATGTCGACCAAAATGATTTGTAATCACTGGGAAAATCAAAAGAACAGAACAACAAACCACATGGAAGGTTGGCATAACGCTTTTAATAGACTGGCTAAGAAATTTCATCCCAACATTTATGAGGTGATTGAGTGTCTTACAAAAATAGAACGTGAGGTGGCTGCAATTGCTAATGGTAAACCAAGACCTCGTAAGCGACCGGAATATATTCGCAAAAATGAACCCATCCAGAACTTGCGACAACTTGTGTTGAATAATAAAATTCAGTGGATTGAATATTTGGACGATGTTAGTCATATTTTTAGGCATTTCAGTTAAGGGTGATTTTTGCATCCATCTATCCCAACCGATACAAAAACAGCATTTTTTGTCGTGTAGAATCTGTATATTGCTTTTAAAGTGTAAACGTGTGTAGAAAAATTAATACGAATCAAAGAGTCTGTAAACAGATATATTTAGTATTAATTAAAAAATTATTTATTATAGAATTATAAATTATTACAATTATTATTAGTGAGAAGTATGACATTTTCTTTTATCCTGACAAATTCTTTTAATATTTGGTTTGAATTTTAAAAGCTGAATTCTTATATCAGTAACTCCGTCAAGTCGATTTCGATACTTTGTTTTAGTTCCTGAATATAATGAGAATCCAGTTTCACACTTGTATGTGCTTGCAAATGGTAGCAAAATACGGTTTGCAAGTTTGGACAACTCTGGATATTCCTCGCGCAGTTCATTCCAAAATACGCCAAGCGGAACCCTTTTAAATTTATTTTCCAATTAAAATCGCACCTAATTTCAATTGGATTTTCGAAATCTACAGCAGAAAATTCGACTGGACGTTGGCATTTCATTAATGGATTGCCATTAGATGGAATGGAAACAAGTTGAAAAATATATTTTTCACAATTTCAGGAGTAAAGTGGTCACTTTAGTCTTCTTTTTGCGGGAGTAAAGTATCACTTTTTCTCCCGCAAATAAAAGGCGGGAGTAAAGTAAATATAAAAGAATCGTTACCATTCAATCGTTTTTATTGGAAACAAAATTAACATTAACGTTTACATTAGCACAACTTACAATATTAAATAGACGATCCATCGATCTGGTGGAAGAAGAGGTTAAATTTAAAGTTTTATCTATCTGATTTGCATCACCGACAGTCCGATCAGTTCTACAAATTTCACCTCCAAAAATTTTAGTCGCAATCTCTTCTTTATTTTTGATCGAATTTTCCACGTACCCCTCAGCTACAGTCGAAGACTTCCATCCACCATGGCGCTTCAACACATCTATATGTACTCCCGTATCAGCGAGCAAAGACGCAGATGTACGTCGAAAACAGTGGCCTGTATACGATGATGGTTCAGGAAGCTTTAAATATGCAGCTATGTTTTGTGGCAGCTGCCTAAACGCGTTCTTTCCTACAGGTTGCGAAGTACATTTGTTACTTCTGAATTGCACAAAAAAACGCGAATGATTCGTATCCTCCTTCCGTAAATTCATATATTTTTTAAGTAATTTTAAAAAATCCACCGACTGGCCTTCAGAATTGTTGATCACAAATTTTCTATCGCTACTATTTTTTGTATTGCGGATGGTACACAGCATTGTCAAAGAATCTATTTCTTTGAGATCGCCAACATGCAAGTGAACCAATTCATCTCCTCTGCATGCCCCTGCTACGCCCAAGATAAGTGCAGCCTAAAATATAAAGTTGTATTAGTATTATAATAAAATGTTTATACAAGAATTACTTACTTTGGCCATCAAAAATGTTTCGTCTGGCGCTTCGCTCAAAAATTGTTCCACTTGCTTT
Organism: Cantharis rustica; assembly: GCA_911387805.1. NCBI lineage: Eukaryota > Metazoa > Arthropoda > Insecta > Coleoptera > Cantharidae > Cantharis > Cantharis rustica. The sequence goes on along the minus strand of OU426877.1, from coordinate 25,061,105 downwards.
GTAGTTAAAATGTTTGATTTTTTGGCCTTGTAACCCACATTCTTCCTCTTAAGGAATGCGGTTAACTTATAAAATTTTACAATATCTATATCTTTTTCAAAATTCAACATACACTTCAGCATGGAATACTGCGACCAAAGAGTAGAAGCTTTTTGCTCTTTCGCCTTTTCAAAGAAGTAAGCCAGCATAAGATCTTCGATGTAATGCTTAACATTATTTTGCGTACACCAGGTTATGAATTTATCATACTGTTTTTTATAAATTGTTTTTGATTTCGCAGGCAGCAATTCAACTTTTGCCATCGTCGCTGCCGCTTCAACATCCGAATTTTTCTCACTTTGTCTCATTTTCACGTAGGAACAAATTATAAACGATCACTTACATTAATTTGATTAAGTATTTTATATAGCAAACTTATTTATGAAATATAGGCACCAATAAAGAATAATTATGTTAAACACAGCGCACGGTGTAATAATATGTCAAAAGGTAAATTGAAACAACGGAACATAAGAAACGATTCATAGGTATCGCTTCAAAAAAAAACAACAATTCCAAAAAGCAACCTCATATTTTACTAAATAATTTTGCGCGCAATACTGCGTGCGATTGGTCTGAAATTTTGCATATAAATTTTTACAAAAAATCGTTGCAGGGGGTTAGTATAACTAAGGGGGGGATAATTTTTTGGTCAGTTTTTCGATATCTAGCGCCGTTTTCGAGTTATTGCAAATTCAAAATTTCAAATTTAGTAGATTGACTTATGCAATTTATCATTTGCAGACAAATTGTGAAAAATAGTATATATACCTTGGGACTAAGGTGGCTTTTCATCCCGAGTGCGATTTTTGCACTCGGCTAAAGCCTCGTGCAAAAACCTTCACACGCGGGATGAAAAGCGGCACCTTAGTCCCATGATGTATAATATACTATTAAGCGACAAAATTTATTTTTACGCCATTTTAAATTTATATAATCCAACAAAATTTTTGTTCTAGTATGCTTAGAAAAGTGTCCTTTCACGTATTTTCAATAGGAAAAACTTAAAATCGTGGGATAGAAAACGTGACAGAACCCCAATTTCCCTATACGATTTACCTTTGGTATAATTAAAAATCACTAAAATCACTGTTTTTACGCTCCATTGTTCTAAATATTTAATGTCAAGATTGAAATTGAAGTTAATGTTATTTCTAATATTAACAATGTACTGCAACTGTATTTAAAAACTATTGGACAATTCTACGATGCGTTAAATTAAAGTACTACAATATAAAGTGTCCGGGGACTTTTTCTGATATAATTTTATTAGAAATGCAAGTATGTAATGTTTAAACCTTTAAAATTTCTGTTTGTGTTTGCATTTTATAAAACTGTTTTGTGTTTATCGGTGACCTTAAGGAATACTGGATCAAATGGTAAGTTGAAACCGCTGTTTTCTTCCTAAATTTCTTAAAAAAATTGCACTGTATTGAAAGTTATTACAATTTTTATTAGATGTCTGAGGACTTTTTTGAGTAACAGTAGTACATTTACCGGAAAATGTGCACTTTTACCGAAATACTTTTTTCTTTAATTAACATTATTTTACTTCTGATGACGATTGGCACTGAAGTTTTGACAATTGATTGATATAAAGTAAACTTCTTACATTGTTTTTAAAAAAACAATGTTTATAGTAATTATTATTAACCATGTCATAGCTCTAAAACTAGACTCGTAAGCTTTAATTTTAACTACTTGATTGGAAATTGAAGGTTGAAGTGTTATTTATTAATAAACCTGTTACTTCGTGGTTGTGATGTTTGATTCAAATTATTTTATTTTTGGAAAAATAGTTACGTTTGATTTGTCAACACTTTAATTAGGACGTTCTCCGTCATTGCACTTATTAAAAGTACCAATAAATTTAATGATTGTCGCATAAATCATGAAAGTGGTTCTATACTTCTTCATAAGTGACATATTTTTTCAAGTTTTCAATTTCAGTCCCGTAATAAATTGTTTCAAATATCAAATGTATGCTTTCCGACGTAATTTCTAAGGAAAATGATACAGTTTCCGTTACCCGAAACATTGTCAGAAAAATTTTGATTTAGTAATTTGTTTGTGGTGAACATTATCTTACAGATAATTATTTCAATTAACCAAAATTACTATAATTAAGAATCGAAATCTTCCCTTTCCGCTGACGATGGCAGAAAGAAATCACAATTATACAGCTCCATCGCCACACCTATACTTTGTCATTAGCGAAATTGAATTCGTTTTGTGTCAGTAACTTTCCGGGAATGAAAATTTCGATATATTTTTGTGCGTACGGCGGTTCCAATTTCTACAATTGAATGGCCCTTTTTTTATTGAAAAACAGTGTGATATCTGCAAAATTAGTTATCTAATGGCCATAACTTTTGCCGATAAATAATAATTATTATTTGCACGAGCGTTAATAATTATTAACTAATAATTATTATCTTTGGCAATAAATAACATTTAATTACTTTCTAAACAATTACGCGCTTCCACTTTTTGAAAGATAGGACTGCTCGCTTTAAAAGAGCTTTAGTTGACCTATATATCAAACCTTGATGTAATCCTCAAATAGCTCACGAGAGTGTGACGTCGTTCCAAACAATTTTATATTTTCCATATTTCAGTGTAGTGAAATGCCACAATTTTCTTTTACTACGCTTTAGTTCAATTGCACTAAACTCATAGATGGTAAGTTTTTGTTGTCGTCACTTTATAATAAATTGCAAGATAGTATTTTGATTAGTTCTCTTTTATGTTCAACATCTAACTTTTACGGCTCAAAAGTGATAAATCTTGTTTACTGTGTTTTCAAAACAACAAAAATCCGTCACTAATCTTTTTCTCAAAGTTTCCAACTATGAAGTCATTTTTCAACTTTATCAAAAATATGTTTGGTCATGATGAAGTTGCTCAAAAATTTTAATTGGTTGACATAATTAGCCAAAATTTGAACAAATTCCAAATTATAAAATAAGCTAATTCGATATTTTCAAATTAAATAACATATTATGAAAGCACAAGGTCAAATTAAATTATTTTGAGCTTTTTTTGCAACAACTGGCCATAAAATTGCAGTTCTGCATATTTTTATGATTTAGATGTAAACAAACGGCAACTGTTGTTTTTAATCGAATCTAAAGGATAATTTTAAGAGATGAAAATCTATTCTCAAGTTAAACTTAAAAAACAATAAATTTTTTTTACTTTTCTCGATTTTAATTATTTACGTTCTGCACATACTAGCTTATAAAAGATGGTTTAAAAACGAGTAATAATATTTTTTCCTTTTGAATTTATATTATATATTTAAAATTTATTTCTGTTAAATTGTTTTTATAATGTGGAGGTGATGTTGATATTAAGAAATGCCTTGAGTTATTTTTAAATGTAGCAACAGGTAACGAAGCAAAATAAACCTACTAAAATGTACTTGCTTACTACTATAAATTTACACACTAAAATAATAACGTAAATGTTTTGGTTATACTCCGTATACACTTTAAACAGCACTCTGTATATTGTAACGCTAACACGCGGTGCATTCTATCGGAATTGAAGTTTCATTCTCTTCGATTTCTTAAGTGGGCTTCTCGTACAACAGCCCTTCCAGCATCGTGTCCTCTTAACCCATTTCAATCTTAAGCCGAAATCGATTATTTTGGAAAGGAAAACTGCCAAATCTAAAATTATTTAAGACAAACGTGTTGGTGTCAGCGATAGAGATTGACAAGACGATATTTTTTCGTGATAATATACACAAGATTGTTAACATTGCTGAGTGAACTATAACGTGTTAAAATGTTTGTTTTCACTTTCAGTTTTTCGAGAAAATTATTTTCAAATTCATATCAGATTGAAAGAAAAATCATTAAAATTATTATTAATTTTTATTGGCTATGGCCAACAATTTACATAGTTATTAAAATTTAACATTAAGATGCATTTTATCATTTATTTAAATGCGTTCAAAAATATTTTAAATTTTGCCAACGTCAGGAAGTGATGATATCGTGACATACTAACACAGTCACTAATCTAAGCTTTCAAATCAGAATAAGTCTAGCAGTGACTTACATAAAATCGCCTAAAGACATCTGGAACCTCGATTCAGATGAATTACAATTCATGTACTTACAATTTCCTATAGGATAGTTTGCTGCTATTGCCTTCCAAGGAAAGCCGGTTAGAAATAAAATCATATTTTGCGCATAAAGAAAAACTTGTAGTAATTTTTACTTTTCATATCAAATTTTTTTAGAATAAACCAAAAAATGCACAAACACTTTTTAGAAACTAAAATGTGTAAGTTATCACAATAAATAAATACACCGTATGTATATTATCGCAAACGTTTTCACCATACTATGGCATCATCAGGCGATGAACTAGAAAGAGAAATGAGAAAATTCCGTATTTATCGACAAAATTACAAGAGAAAAGAGAAAGGGTAAGGGGGGGGGGAGTAATTTTAAAAATTGTATAATTTTGTATGAATTTATTAGAGGGTAGGGATATATTTAATACAAAAGAGAAATAATGTAAGTGGATGTGAGGTAAGTTAGAAGGGGGGGAGGTATTATTTAAATAAAATGTTTAGTAGGGGTGAGTTATTTAAATTAGATTGACTATTAAGTAATGAATATGAATATTTTAATTTATTAATTTCCATAGCTTCCAAAAATTCCAGTTTTTTATTTTCTTGTGCAACGTGCAAAATTAAGTATCCTCCTTGGTTATGGTTCGCGAAAGTCGATTTTCGCGATTTTTGGTGTTTTAATAAATAATATCCCCCCCCCCCTTCTAACTTACCTCACATCCACTTACATTATTTTTCTTTTGTAATAAATATATCCCTACCCTCTAGTAAATTCACACAAAATTATACAATTTTAAAATTACTCCCGTCTTACCCTCTTCCTTTTCTCTTGCAATTTTGTCGATAGATACGGAATTTTCTCATTTCTCTTTCTAGTTCATCGCCTGATGATGCCATAGTATGGTGAAAATGTTTGCGATAATATACTGCTGTGGAATCTCCGTAGAAAATCTACAACCTCTTGTATTGCCTCGGGTTAGCCCTAAATTTCGTTCGTGTAAAAATAAATAAATCGTATTTCCAAAAATTCAATGTAAAATAAAATTTTACTAGGCTCGTACTCTTACTTTTATGCTTATCCAAATCGACGTGTTATCTTTCTCGCCACACATTCCCACTTACAAATGTAATTTAAATTTTCTAATTTTATTTTCTATCAAAATGTACCGAATGAGTGCGAATCACTTTGAAACACGACATCTTCTACCCCCGTTGCTAATTGCAGTTTTAAGCGCAGCTCAAAACAAAATTAGCAAAACCTCGAGAGTGTTTAAAAAAAAAATTAAATCTAAAAAAATTGTTTACATAACATTACAATATTTATAACTAAAATAAATTTAATTTCAAAATTCATCAAATCAAATAAAATAAAAAAAAGCTTATCTATTTCAAAACATTTCCATGCGTCATAATCTATCTCTTTCAGTTTCCTTTATTTTTCTTTATGGACCTTCCACAAATTAATTTTCGTTTGAGGTGTCCACTTCACCGGAATCTTGCCTCTTCTCTTCAACCCCCGACTCATCCAAATTTTCCAGTTATTCTTTTTTTCTTTCTTAACTTCCTGTTTTTTTGTCATTTGATTTGCGCTATCTAGTTTTTCTATTTTCAAAATGTTTTCTTCGTGCTTTATAATCGTCACTTGTTTTTCCGCTTCCAATCTTGTAGCTTCTTGTTTTGCGTTATCTCGTATTATAATTTCCAATTTTATAACTTCTTGTTTTATAATTTCCGATTTTTCTGCTTCTAATTTTACAACTTCTTGTTTTTCTGCTTCTTGTTTTATGATTTCTAATTTTTCTGCTTCTACTCTTACAGCTTCTTGTTTCATAATTTCTAATTTTATCGCTTCTAATCTTGCAGTTTCTTGTTTTTCTGCTTCTTGTTTTATAATTTCTAATTTTTCAACTTCTTGTCTTACAAATTCAAATCTTTTAATTTCTGGTTTTTCTAATTCTAATCTTTTGACTTCTAATTTTTTTGCTTCTAATTTTGCAGCTTCCAATCTTCTGGCTTCTTGTTTTTCAAATTCAATTTCTTCTTCATTTTTCTTTACATCTGTCTTTATTTTTTTATTCTCATAACCAAATTCTTGTCTCATTGCAAATATTTCTTGTATAACTTCTTGATTTGATTGCAGTATTTTTTTAAGCATTCTTATCATTTCACTCTCAAACATTTCATTTTTTACCACGCTTGTGTGATACAAAAATGTTCGCTTATAAAGTCCCTGCGCCGTGCGACAAAATTAGTTGAAATGATATAAAAAAAAGGTTTCAAAACAAAAAACAGCTCCAAGTTCTGGGTGCTAAATAATTAGATACAATGGTTTTTTAACAAAAAGCTATGTTCCCAAGCATTCCTAAGTGCTCTAAGCTTGCTCTTAAGTGCGGGAGATGATATTGTCGTATCTCATGGTGGGTTCTCAAAATAAAATTTTAATCCAAAAAAATAAACGTTCTAGGTGCCAATTAAAAGATGCAATTGCTAAATCGCTTGTCCAAAATTAAACTAATATCAAATCTAAATTAAAATTTCAATTCTTCTCAAAATTTAAACCAAAAAAATTTCTTGTCAAAAATAAATAAATTCTTCAAAAATATTCACTTGCATATGATAATCAAAAATATTATAATTAATATTCCAAATCTAAATTAAATTCAATGTAAAATTATTACTTCTAAAAAGGACCGAAGTTTCGATTCTTAGCCTTATCCAAAACGTCGGCTCATCTATCGCACCATTTGTTCCTACAAATGTAATTTCTACTTTTTCCAATTTTAAATATAACTCGAATTTTTTACTCAAATTATTCTTCTTCCAAATTAATCATCTAAATCAATAACACTACCGCTCGGTAGCAACTCATCAAAAAATATTCAAATTTCAAATTTCAAACAATAATTACGCAAAGATGTAAACGCATCCAAATCACTTTATTAAACCAAATCAAAATGTTACTCACAATCTCAAAATAACAAAATCTCTAAAATAAATTTTTCCGAGCTAAAATTAACGAGCCAAAAGTCGCACCTTCTACTCTTGCGGCGACTCGTGGCAAAAAGCCTCGTCTCTCTGTCGATTCGCCCCCACCTCTCCAATTTACAATGTTATTATTATTACCATTTAAACTTCATGAAATCAAATTTTCTATCAAAATGTACCGGGTAGGTGCGAATCACTTTGAAACACGACAATAACATACGATGTATTTATATTGTCGTGAAACAAAATATTTCGACCCACCCAGTGGTGTGGTTGATTTAGCGAATGAATGCTAATATGAAGTCGAAGGTTCGAACCTCGACAAGGTATAAAAATTTATAATTGTATAATTGAAAAAGTACAGAGTGGGGAGAAAAGGATAGAAAGAGACGCTTGGTCTGCCAACAATGGCAGAGAGCGGATAGGATTTTTGTATGTCCGCTGAGTTTTTTGATATTATTGTGAGAAATTGTGAGTAATATTTGATTTTGATTGATTAAATAAAGTGATTGTATGCGAATGCATTATTGCGCCTTTTCTGGAAGTGTTATTTTGAGATTTGAAGTTAATTTGGATGTTTTTGATGCGTTGTTACCGAGCGGTAATTGGTTTAATTGATTTGATAAGTTTGGAGAGATTGGTTGATTTGATAAAATTTGGAAGAGCAATTGAAGTTACAATTTTCGATTTGAGTATAAAATTTGAAATTATTTTAAAATTAAAATTAGTTTAAAATTCGAGGAATAGAATTACATTTGTACGAGCGGGTGGCCAGATGCTAGACAAGCCGACGCTGTGAATGCGCATAAGTTAAAACAAGCGAGCCCATTTAAAGTTATAAAAATTGAAATTAAATTTACGATTTATTTTTTGAAGAATTTTCGTTATTAAAGATAAAGAAATTATTATTTATCATTTTAAAAAGAAGATAAACAAAGAAATAAATAGGAACCGACTACTGAGCGTCTCACTTTGTTCTCCGCTGTAAAAGCTAGCTGGGTAAAACAAAGATTGTGCCGGGTAGGTATAATTCATACGAAACCTCACAACAATATATTGTGATAACTTAAACATTTTAATCAATAGATAAGTGGTTTAAGTAGTGTAACTCGATATTAATCATATCAAATTTTTAGCATAAACCAAAAAATGCACAAAACACTTTTTCGAAAACTAAAATGTTTAAGTTATCACAATATATAAATACACTGTATGTATATTATCGCAAACGTTTTCACCATACTATGGCATCATCAGGCGATGAACTAGGAATCACCTAGTTTCTAAAAAGTGTTTGTGCATTTTTTGGTTTATTCTAAAAAATTTGATATGATTAATATCGAGTTACACTACCTAAACTACTTATCTATTGATAATTTTTACTTTCATCCAATATTTTGTTCGAAATTGTAAATCTGTGTGAACTTATCTTTATTTTCACCACGTATGCTGTTTTCGTTTCGTACTATGTATTGATACAAAAAAGTTCTTCATTTAATTTTCTTTTTTTCTTCTTTTATATTTTACAAACAAAAATTATTTTACATCACTTCCACATTTTACATCGAATTTATTATAGTAAGTAGTTTATGTGATCAGTGCAGAAAGTAATCATTATCGAACGTCCGTCATATTAAAGTATTTACTTTCAACACCCATGTTAAAAGTAAATCACTTTTCGCACTAGTGCGTTAAAGTAGCTCATGTTTTAACACAAATTAGTGTAGAGGTGAGCTTTTACGTAACGGTTAGTTTTTATCTAAATCGAAATTTATTAACAATATGAAACACTGAAAAAATATTTTCAATCTAGACTGATAACTAATTCCTATTTTAAGTAAAAAGTTAACTATGCTAAAAAAAATTCGAAACGTTTATATTAAGGAAAGATTAATAAAATTAATGATATTATGTAATTTTTATTACAACCGAACACGCCATAATATGTATAAATATTAAGTTCTTCATTTAATATTGTATAGTTCTTCTTTTATATTTTACAAACGAAAATTATTTTACATCATTTCGACATTTTACATCGAATTTATTATAGTAAGTAGTTTATGTGATCAGTGCAGAAAGTAATCATTATCGAACGCCCGTCATATTAAAGTATTTACTTTCAACGACCATGTTAAAAGTAAATCACTTTTCGCACTAGTGCGTTAAAGTAGCTCATGTTTTAACATAAATTAGTGTAGAGGTGAGCTTTTACGTAACGGTTAGTTTTTATCTAAATCGAAATTTATTAACAATATGAAACACTGAAAAAATGTTTTCAGTCTAGACTGATAACTAATTCCAATTTCGAATAAAAAATTAACTAGGCTAAAAAAAATTCGAAACGTTTATATTAAGGAAAGATTAATAAAATTAATGATATTATGTAATTTTTATTACAACCGAACACGCCATAATATGTATAAATATTACAATGTTTTATTATTAAGTAAGACATAATATTTACCTTATGAGTTATTGATTTTTATTGAAAGCTTTGGTAAATTTATTGAAAATTGACTTTATCCTTGAGTAAAATATAGTAGCTCAATAGTTATTCAGATTTGCAGGAATACTTGAAATAATTCCGTATATTGCTAGGAGAGCCAGAGCCAAAAACTTCAATTGCATTATGTAACTGCCAACCTGTGGTCTCATCAATTTGGCGCTAGAGGATTGGTTTTCCGTTAGTCCCTGGTAGTAATGGTAATTTTCAGTATCGTCCCTGATATATTATTTATAACTGTACTACTAATATGTATTTTGTACAGTAAAGCAATTAATCTTAATTAATTAAAATGACTTCTAATTCAAACACTAAGTTGGCTACAAATAAATAATATAAATAAATTTAACTTACAGATTAGCATAGGTTCTAAAAAAATATTATTTAATATAGTTTTAAAAATTAAAACTAATTCGATGTAGTACTGTGAATATTAAAAAATTTCTAAATAGTAAAAATTTTTTATCAAGCAATTAATTATGTAAATTATTAATCCAGAGGTTGGGCTGTGATAATTTTTTACGGAAGCAACCATTTAATATAATTAGTAGTGGCTTGGTGTGATCGATCGGTAAGTTACAGCTCAGAGCTGCGAATTTGAATATTTAATTGTATATTTAGGTAAAAAAATCTGACAAATTGACAAAACATCAAGGTCAAAAATTAAAAAGAGAACTGAATTAGTGATGAACTTCAATTAATAATAAGACTTTGGTTCTTGTTATAAATTTAAGTTGCAATAATTCGTAATCAATCATCCATTTCAAGGTGAAAAATTAAAAATATATCATGTCACGGTTTAGTATTGCTAACTAATTTTTTTAATGTAACTGTACACTATTTACTAATTATTATTTAAAACAACAATTTTTTATTCCTGATTTCTGAAAGTTGATCTAAAATTCAATATTATGTTTGCAATTTTGAAAAGTTTTTCGTTCGTCTTTTTTTGGAATTTTTAAATGTAAACAAATTATTTTTTAAATTAAATAATCTATAGAATTAAAAATTCCTGAAAAGGACATCTACCAACCGAAGCGACCGTACGGCCCCCTTATAATGCTCGTTATTTAATTTTTTTTGTACTTCGATCTTCTCGAGTGTTTGTGACTTTTAATATATTTTTTGAATTATGTACTATGTGTAAAGTGAAAAATTTTTATTACGCAACTAGCTGTACAATGAACCATAAACAATCATATACAGGGTGTCCGATTTTCAATCTCTCCATCGAAAATCTCTATTATTTTATAAATTTTATTAAATTAGAGCAAAATTAAATCATTTTTCTTTGGCAAAAAGAACTTGTGCGATAGTCGACCAGTTTCAATTTGTTAAAAAATTTTGAAAAATATTAGTTCTACAACGAGTTGTATACTTTGTCTATGTATAGATACTACTATGTATGTATATTGACATGATCCGAGCTATTCAAATTTATAAAATTTTCTTAATTCCAAAATTACTTCTTTTCTTGGATTTATTCATTTTTTTTTTTAAACAAGAGACTCTTCAAATTGTTTTTAATTCAATTGTCAATTAAAAATACTCAACTTTTTTTTCTTATGTGTGGCCTTGCAAGCGCACATGGGTTTCACATCTGCCAACGCCTGGACAAACAAATTTGTTGCGATGTAATTTTACGCATCGACCAAAATTATCACAATTTCTTTAACAATTCACACTTCTTAAAAATCTTATATCGATGATCAATTGCATTTATTAAAATAAAACAAAAAAAACTACCCTCACTTCAAATCAACTTACTTTTATTTTTTTAACAATCAAAATTAAGAATTATTATTGCGGGTCGTCTATTCGACGCGAAGGCGTCAGTCCAAGTTTGTCTATTCAAGCCCCACTCTTTTCACTTTATCTTTCTTTTTCTTTCTCCCTACCTTATTTACAGCTAACATTTAACAAACATTTTTATACACAATATGATAAATAAATAAATATTAAAACAAATTCAAACTTTAAAATAATTTACAAAATAAATGAATTATAGTTTCGAAATACGACAATATATTATAATGTATAGGATGTCTTCTAATATTTTTAATTTTCTCTTTCCAAATAAATTGTAACAACCCTCTACTTACAATAACATGAGACTCTTTATTCTATCTTACGACTTTCTTAATACCAAAAATTCTTGCAATTCAATCACTCACTGCTCAATTATTAAACCACAGAATTCAAAAAAATTAATTTATTTTACATTTTATTGTTGCGTCTGCGTATTTAACGCGTTTACTTTTTTATCGATTGTATTTATATTTTGTTTTAATTGTGCAATATCTTCTGGTTTTTCTGGCAATTGCATCTCAACTCTGTCAATATTAACATTTTTATTCGTAGTCCTTTCAATTATCTGCGAATCAACAATATTTTCAATCCTTGGTGTGACCTCAAAATTTTCAGTTGGGTTTTGAATCGTGGAGTTCCCAACTATCGGTTTTGGGGTATCTTTCAAATGTTGTTGTTTTAAATCATTTAGTGCCCGATCAATATTTTCCATTTTTTTTTAAACTCTAATTGAGATTGATTCATCTTCTTCTCTACTCTTTTTATTATAGTACTCGTGATGTTTTTTTCTAATTTTTCCACCATTATTTGTAACATTTGCATCAATCGATCTTCCGTATCAGTGTTCATTTGTTCTGTATCCCGTCTAGTACTGTGAGCACCCGGTTTAAATATAGAACTATTCAGTTCCTCTAACTCTTGGGTTTTTATTTTCAGCCATCTTCAATATAACATTAAAATATGTTATCAAAATTTTTATCCACCTTTACTATTATCATCTAGCAAACTTATTATCTTTTATTCTCAACTCAATCGCCTCGTGTAAAATTTTTATCTCGTCAAGGACACCTTTAAAATTTTAAATTTTTATCAACCATTCAAATTCTAATTATTATTAACTTTTTAATTTCCGGATTACAGTTTTAAATTTTAATCTCCCTTTACTATTATCATCTAGCAAACTTATTATCTTTTATTCTCAACCCAATCGCCTCGTGTAAAATTTTTATCTCGTCAAGGACACCTTTAAAATTTTAAATTTCTATCAACTATTTAAATTCTAATTATTATTAACTTTTTAATTTTCGGATTACAGCTTCAAAAAAAAATGTTATTTATTTTTTTTGTCTCAGGGTCTACAAGTAAGTTCCTGCTTTTCAAGCTCCACGTTGCATGCGTCAAATTGTAATGTATAGGGTGTCTTCTAATATTTTTAATTTTCTCTTTCCGAATAAATTGTAACAACCCTCTATTTACAATAACACGAGACTCTTAATTCTATCTTACGACTTGCAATTGCAATTCAATCACTCACTGCTCAATTATTAAACCACAGAATTCAAAAAAAAATAATTTATTTTACACTTCTAAAAAAAGAACTTATCAAAAATATGGCTTAAAACTAACAAAATCAAAATCAAACATCCTCTCTACTCACCATTTTTGCTCTTACTGCCAACCTTTTTGAAACAAAATCTTTATATTTCCTTTCAATTCAAATTAAAACAAAAGTCATCAAATATTAAAATTAACTATTACATAATAAATATTGAATTGTAGGAAAATACACGACAATATTATGTATTATATTTCTTGAAAAATAAACAATTTAAATGATTTTAAGAGGGTGCACTAGTAAAGAAATTAAAAAATGTGAAATGAGATTTTAGTACCAGCAGAAAAAACTTAAATTTTCTACAATGGATTGAAACCAGAATAAGAGCAAATTTGTCCTGGTAGATTCCAAAAATCACAAAATCGTAAATTAGCCACTTTCTATACATCCTATAATACCTATAAACTCGAACAGGATGAAAAGATCGATAAAGAAAGATATATGTATGATAATAATTAATCGTACTTAATTACATTCAAAAATGCAAAAGTAATTTAAAATAATAATATTTATTTTAGGCTGTTTATTTTAGTAGGTATGTTTTAAGCTAATCAGGTAAATAACGTCAGTTTAGAAATTTACTTTTTTGTAAACATTAACAACATTGTAGGAAATGATCAACGGTTCTCGAGTCCTTCAAGTCTAATTAACTTGAGTGAAAGAATATCTCAAAATTGTCTTAATTTATAAATAAATGTAGTAGAATAACAGTTATTTATAAAATAAAATATTACACAATTAAAAAAAGTATTACATTATCTTAGTGCTTTAATTCATTATTTTATCTTTCTAGAGTAACCCAATCCGTAATGTAACGAAAAAGATCACTTGAACAAATTTATAACCATCTTTTTCTGACTTGTATGGCTCTTTTCTCATTCGCTCGACTGAATTAGTCCTCGTGAGATTTTTTACAGCTGCAATTACTTTACAGTGGTTTTAATTAAACTAAATACATATAAAAGTAATTAAATGAAGGTAAGTAAATAATATAGAATTAAAATAAAACTTTTTTTTATTATGAACAAACAATAGTAAAAATGATAACTTCAATGCTGAAATTATAATACTTTAATTCAAGTACAAGGACATTTCAGAGCATGTTTATTTTTTTTATGTTTTATAATAATTGATAGAAAAATATAATAATTTTTGAATGTAATTGAAAATCGGTTAATCAAGATATCAGGTTAATTATTAGTTTAGTTAGGTTAGTTATTTATGACCCAGCGTCGAGAGTCAGGGCTGAAAACAAACGAAGGTAAAAGAATTCAATTTCTAAAGACTTACTTTAAGAAAAAGCAACAATTAGGATTGACAAAAAATAGTCTTTGGTGTAACAATTGATGTGTCTAAAAAGCCTAGATGTTAATAAGATACCGCTCTAGTTAGGTTTTGTAAACAACGGATTTTGAAGGTTGCCAAGTTCTTGAAGGCTTTTTTCATCTTGAGAATCTGTAACAGATCTGCTTGTAGCAGATATTACCTTATATACGAGTACATTTCTCAATAAAGCAGAAAAGAACAAACTATTGCCACGCAGACTATATGCTAGTTTATCATTCTAAAAATTTCAGTTTTTTACTTTTAGTAAAGTATAAAACTGGAATTTTTGGAAGCTATGGAAATTAATAAATTAAAATATTCATCTTCATTACTAAATAGTCAATCTGATTTAAATAACTCACCCTTACTAAACATTTTTAATAAATAATACCCCCCCCCCCCTCTTTCTAACTTACCCTACATCCACTTACATTATTTCTCTTTTATATTATATATAATTAAATAATCTTGGAATAAACAAGTTATAAACATATAAACATATAAAAAATAAACATATTTATTAAATATTATATATTATAGATATCCCTACCACCCTCTAGTAAATTCACACAATAATATACTATTATTTTACAAATATCCCCTCCTACCCTCTCTCTTTTCTCTTGCAATTTGGTCGATAAATACGGAAATTTTCTCGTTTCTCTTTCTAGTTCATCGCCTGATGATGCCATAGTATGGTGAAAACGTTTGCGATAATATACTGTCATGAATTTTTATTTAACAATTCACAGAATTATTTTATTTTAATAGAAAAAGTCTTCGTAGTGAAAGATTTACTTCTACGGGGATGAGAACCAAAAATTTTAGTTAATAATTGAATGATATTTTGATTAATTTTAAAACAAAACAAATTTTAGTTACAAAATTTATTTCAAAATAAAAGTTTTACTTGCCTGGAAATTCGTTGAACTAACTACGTTTGATTAAAAAGAAAGATATTTTTAGACTATAGAATCCTCAAATGAGAAGACAATAAAAGTTAATGATTAGCAAGGGCTGAAAATGATAAATCAATTAGGGATTAAAAGGTTGAAAAATTTTAAAGTGTTTGAAAATCATAATAAAACAGAAAGTACGGCGAACTACATTAGAACGGTTTACCATTTGAACTTCGCGCTGCGAAATCGTCTCTAGGAGAGGACAAACTTGGAAAATTTGCAGCAATACGGCGTAAAGGAGAATTTGTTAAAACATTGCGGTACGATTGAGCAAACGAGAAAGTCGTTTGATAATTTGTAGCTCCGATAAAATTCGGACATTGTGATAACAAAAATTAAAATTTTGAAATAATAAATAAAACAAGCCGCAATCAATATATGTAAATTGCGAACAGTAGCAGAGATGATCCGCAAGGAAGACCAAATGCTAGTAACCAGTAAACCACAACCAACAATTACAACAACGTGTACGTACGTCATTAAAACTTTAACAACGAACATCGTAAAGTTAAAATTTTAAAATTTTAATAATGTCATTCAGGGACAATTTTCTAGAGCACGTTGAAGTAATTACGATTTAAATATTAGAAAAAAAAACTAACACACATTTGTAAACCATTAACTAATCTTATGCAAGAAAAAGTTTAAAAATATCGACTACTTGAATTCAAAAATATTGAATTGTGGTAAAACCGGGTAAAACTTTATATTGAAATTTTATGATTGTGTTTTTAAGTATTAAATATTGAATAAATATCATTGAATTTTATTGAAATTAATTAAAATTACTTAAGAGTCTCATCCTAAATAAAAATAATCTGTGTAACCCAACAAATTTCACAGGAGGATGAAAATTTATAAATTTGTAAAGTTGGGGGCATAGCAATACATACGGTGTATTTATATTGTGTTAACTTAAGCATTTTAGTTCTAAAAAGTGTTTGTGCATTTTTTGGTTTTTTCTAAAAATTTGATATGATTAATATCGAGTTACACTACCTAAACCACTTATCTATTGTTTTAACATTAGAATACTTTAAAAGGGGTGAAGTTGCCTACTCCCCACTGTGAAACAGTAAGGATACCTATAACAAAAATTTTTTGTTCAGAAAAAGAAAGTTATGAATCAACTAATATTTTTTCTGAACATAATAAACTTTAAAAAACATAATAGCATAAAATTTGTGGTAGAAGCAAAAAAACTTCATAGAAACTATTAATAGGATTAGAACTACAACCCACAGTGGGTTTTGGCTGGCCACTTCTTTTTATCAACGGTTTTCAAGGCAGATTACTTCGGTGAACGGTTAAAATAAAATTTTTACTCCACTCAGGATCGAACCAAGCAACTCCGCATGGTAGTTAAAGCATAAGCATCAAACTGTGACTGTCCTCGAAGATTGGGGACTATATTGTCGTATTACGAGATCAATTTTTGGTATTTGTGATGATTTTGTGAAATTTTTGTAATTTTGGTAATTTTATAAAATGTGAGGTTAGCGGATGTTTGAGTAGAGTGAGGACTTTTTTGCCAAGATGCCGAAAACGGCGGAGACCTGAATTTTGCTACGCCGATCTTTAGAATTTTTTTGTGCGAATATTTTGCAATTGGGAATTTTTTTTTGAGTATTATTAATTGAAAAATTGTTTGAGAATATTTTGGTCGAAAGTGACCGTGAAGAGTATAAAATTTTGTGAGTTGGATTTTTTGAAATTAAAATGATATTTTATTTGGTAGGCAATTCGTTTGATTTGTAATTATTGAATTATCGAAATATCGAAAGGTCGACAGATGCAACCTGGTATCTAGGGACAAAATTTTGTTGGTGCCATTTTGGAAAATTGATTGCAATGTTAATAATTAAAATTTATAATTGATTTAATTGGATGTTTGGATTTATAGAATTACATTATTTAAAAGAACGACGTGTGGATTAGAAGATATCATATTTGGATTGATAATTTAAAATTATAAATTCGATATTCGAAGCGAATATAAAATTTTTGAAGTTAAAATAAATTTGATCGCAAGAGAATTTTAAAATCAAATTCTGTTATTAATATTTGTTCTTTTTTTTAACTTTGAACCCATCCTGAGACTGGCTTTCTTATCTCCCGCATTTAGAGGCAAGCCGAGGTACTTAAAAAAGCAATGAAAATTAACATTTTCATTGTTATCGCCGCAATATATTATTGAGGCTATAGCTAATAAAACTTTTCTAGGGCAACAATAAATCTTCTTTCACATTGCATTTTTCGTGAAACTACAACAATGTATTACTAGGTGTAATTACTAGATACATTTTGAGTTTTTCAGTTGCATCCTATTTATTTTTGAGTTCTTTAAAAAATTATTGAAAGAACGGCTTCAGGAAAACAAAGATTTTCAAAGCAATGTGATCGAGGTACGAAAAAAAATTAAAGTTTTTCCTTCTCGCTGAAAGCTTTGTTTGGATAAGGTGCTGTCATTCAGTTACCACGCATTTTTTGATGACAAGAATTTAATCAGTGATCCGAATAAAATAAACAATGGAAATATTGTCAAAAAAAATTGTGCTTGTTAACGGAAGCAAGTACTTAATTAACATGATTTTAATGGTCATGATATGTAATTTGTTAATATAACACTATATAATACTTATATTGTTTAACGAACTAAGAATTCAGAATAATCGATTCGTGACAGCTATGCTATCTAGAAAAAATGTAAAAATTTATGATAGCTTTCAAGTCACCGGTTTACTAATATGTTTCAGTAGTGTTAAAATAATGAATATTGGGAATGTAAGCTAATAATAAATTGTTACGTAGATATAGGTTAAATACAGTATCACAATGGAATTGAAAGGCCAAATAATTTACAACTGAAAATTTAAATTACATAAAGATTAACTTAATGAGATCTAAATAAGTTGCTATTACGTAAGATTCTCAATTTATGTTAGAGCCGTGGCGCTAAAACTTTAACCATCGGACGCGAATGAAAACGACGCTCCGAGTAAATTTATGATATTCTCTTAATTGGCATTCAAACGTAACACGTAACATATCACAGGATATAAGAAATTTTAGTAGCGATTTTTAAATTTAAGCGTCGGTTTTTATTCAATTTTAAAAAGTGATAAAAAAATCATTGGTGTTGAATAAAGAATTTTTTTTCGGTGAACTTTTTAATTTAGTGTCAGTTTCAAAAATTATTTCGCACTAATTTAATATAACAGTGTTATTTATAACTTATATGTACATATATCAACAAACCATGCAAAATGCTAATAAAAATTCCATTCTTCTAATGAAATGTTTTCGTGAACTGTTACAATAACTTTTCTGGTAATATTGAAATAGTTAATGGATTTATAATTATCATTAGTGCCATTTAGAGGTCTGATATCACGGTAAGTACCGTTTATTGATTTTTGAGAAAAATTTTAAACATACTGCAGGCGCACATTCAAAGATTAAGTGACTTGTGAAAGTTAAATAAGTTTTTTATTTAATTTATAGTATAGAGTATTATAACAAAAAAATAACATTAATATTTCAGTTTTAAGGTGTCTGCGCACGATCATACCTGAAAAAATTCGAAAGCATGAATAATTCCTAAATAGCTTCGGGTTTTCATAGGTGTGATATGCCAAGCGTTACCGTGTGTGGACACCTTTAATTACTAAACGCCGGAAATAATATTTTAATGGATAAATTAATTATTGTAGAAAAAATATCACATGATTTTTATCTTTAAAAAATTAAGAATGATTGCAGAACCTGCAAATAAAATAATTAATTTTAAAGCACAAAAAATGCATTTCCGCAAGCTAATTTTTATTAGGAAAATTATTTCATTGGGAAAGCTTTCTGATTTTAATTGTTTAATTTTTTTTAAAATTACAATTAAAAATAAATTGACCTCTGTGTGTTTGTCACCGTTTTGATCTTTTTTGAACCATCCTATAAAAATACTACAATACAGTAACAGATTTGAAGGAACATATTGCCTAGATCTTTTACGTGTAACTTTTTTATAATTTATTTGACCTCATTTGCATATTCAACATCTTATATAATATTCGCAGTGTTTTGAATAACCTTGAAATATGGCGTTTAAAATTATATTGTTTTATCTACAATTTTTGTTGTTGCATTTTATCCCACAGCCTTATTGAAAAATTAAGCACAGTTTGTGGTAATTTTAATATTTCCAGTAAACAAAATTTAAAAATGCGTCTAAATGTATTATAATCCTTCAGCCAAATGTTACAAAACTATGTTTCTATATTTGGTTTCACTCTTTAATAGACTTCTTTGTGATAATTAAATTTTTAATTATAATAGCTAATTTATTACAGCGATGCTCATAAAAGCATCGCTCATCGAGAGCAAAACAATTTGCCCATTGTGATGAGATAGAAAAGATATGGAAAAAATTAAAAACCAAAAACCAAAAATTATTTATGAATTATAAGTAGGTAAAACAAAAAGCACAAAGAAAACAACATAGAATACAATTTTGTATTCTAAATTTTTACAAACTAATGTTTTTATTATTTTGCCATAAAATGGTTTTTTAGTGTAAATAATCATTGTAATCCGTTAAGTGAAAATATTCAAAACCTGTCAGAGATAATTCGATTTCCGCAAAAAGTATATCTTGTACATTTTAGAGAAAAAATTATGTAACTAAAAATGATAAGAAACTTGATAACGATAATTTTATTTGTTCTCTATTTTTCGGGAATTTATTACGTCAAAGACAATAATAAAAATAAGCTTGCAAATGAATATTTTTTTAAATTTTAAAATAAAAGAATACTACGTGAAAACATTGCATAATCCTCCTAAAAAATCTTATAATTTTCCAAAAGAAACTTTTAATTATTGACCAATTTTACGATTTTCATAAATTTCATTTCTAAAAATATTATTTACACACCTATTAAAATAACAATAAATTTTCTGTTTCTATTATAAAATTTTAAAAATACACTCTACCCTATAATTAATAATTTATTATAATAGCTTGATTGGAAATTGTATTCAAAATAAAGCAAATTATTTGCTAACTAGTTTTTCGTGATTTATTATCAAATCTTTGGAGCAATTTATTGCAGGAAGTTGCAAACATATATTTGTTTTATATCAACCTGTTGTATAATAATATTCGTAATCACACACCCGAGCAAATGAATACTAAATGCCAATCAAAGTTTTATTAACTTCTTTGTCATTAATTATTCTGAAAAACTGTTGTTTTTAAACTAAATCAGTATCTAACGTCATCATTAAATTCAAATTTTAAAACAATTAAATATCTATTATTAAACTTTTATTTCTGGAAATAAATTTCCAAATTTATTTCAAATTAATAATTAATTATTTATAAAATTTAAATTATTCAACTTGAAATTATTTAGAATCAAAATCTTTTTTTTCTATAATTAGAACCATCAAACACTTTTGCTCAAATCAAACAAATTATGTTTACAGTTTTTTGTGTACGAGGGTGCCATGGTGATGGTATGGTGCCAAAAATTGATGTTAAGTCTATAATTTGTAAGATAACTTGATTATCCTATAATAAATTATCCTTATCCTTGATAAAACGAAACTACTTTTACTCTTTTTCTTTTCTGAATAATTTGTTACCATTATTATTTATTGGTAATATAATTGCATAATATCTTATAGATTTTTTAATTTTATTTATTTCTTTGCTATGCTGTTTATCGTTTTTTTGTTGTTGTTGTTTTCCCACTCTTTTTCATGCTAAAAATCGTTACATCAAAGTATTTTCTTAACACTTTTTTATTCCTTTTTAAAAATTTTAATAATTTTTTATTGGTTGGTGTTTGAAATAAATCTTTCAGGCGTTATGTTTTCTAATATCTCATAATTAGACCTTTATCCTATACATACCTATATTTGCTCTACTATATTTAAAATAATAATTGTAATCTCTTTATAATAATAGATATAATGTAGACGATAATAATAATAATAGCACTACAAATATTCAAGGTTTACTCTAAAATAGTTTTAAAAAAATAATTATTTTATTTTTTATACTTGAAAAGACGAGGAAACAACAAATCGGGAAAGCCGTAACGATAACACGTTTATGGTAGTCGATATTGTGAATTTATATTTACTTAGTTAAAATTTTATTGTGTAGTAACCATTTTTTTGCAAGGTAAATAAATTTAATTTTTATAAAAAATTTTATGCATAATTTATATAATTCTTATTAACAATATTTAATTGCACCTTTAGTGCAAGGAGCAGGAAGTTTTATTTATTTAGGACGTCAATTTTTATCAGTCTTTAAATTAAAAGCATTTCAAAATTGCTTATTTAATTATTTAACATTTAGTACTAGTCAAAATATTATTATAAAAATTATAATTATATCATTTTTTTTATTTGGATTATTTTAGGTCCATGAACTGCAATCACGGTATTTAAATGTTGAGATTTTAAATAAAGTATAATAATTTGTCATGATGTTATATTTAATTTATTGTATACAAAATGATACGATTTGATTATTTGGTAAAGAATGAGGTTAAAATGAGATTATCACTTAAATTCGTGATTTAGGTGATTTAGCGGGAAATTTAAAAGAATATTACATTTTTAATATAATTTTTTAAATAAATTCTGATGAAAGCTTTGCTGAAAACTTAATAAAAATATAAAACATTATTGTTCAATATTATATTTAAACTTCTGTATAAAATAGACGAATGCTGAATATTGGAAACCATCTCATGAAGATATTTTTGTTTTGATAATATCCTGCGCGAAAACCGTAAACTTCTCCATTGAAAAAAGCATTTTTTTGTGATAGGTCATTTGATTTTGTTACAATTGCTTTTTATAAAATTATTGAAATTGCATTAGTCAATCATATTGACGATTAGTATTTTGAACAGAGTATCATAGATCACTAATGAATTAAAATAATATCTACTATAGTAAAGGTAATTATAAATAATTTAATATGTATTCCGTTCAGAAAATAGATTGATCTATGAGATGAAAAATGTCACTTAAAGTTTATTACGTTATTGTCTTCTGGATGGTTACGTTTATTGTTCCCATAACCTTTAGGCATAGCCGACCTTCAAATATTTTGATGTTATAAAGCTATATTAAAATTATTATGAACTGCAAATTAAATCCAATATTATTTTTTTGGATTCTATTTATTTTCTTTCTAAAATTTTAATTAGAATTTTCTACGTTGGTACAAAAAAATATTGGTTTCTAAAAGTAAAAATTAAAATTTAATTTTTTTTTATCAAGTAATGTTATTTAAATTTTATTTCATTAATTTGAATTTGAATCGCCGGAACATACTATGGCCTAAACCTTGAAATGTACAAGAAGAATTTGAATTTTTATAATATTAATTTTATTTTTGGAACTGGGTAAGCAAACCCTGTGTTACCTGTTATCCATTGAGCTCGCACGCTAACCAAAAATTTGTCTGGTATGAGAAAAAATTTGGCTATAAATAAAATACGATTTTTTGTATGTCAAAATTTATTCCCGTTGACAAGATGAAAATTAGTATATCGGCAATATAAAAAGTCGGACAATATTAAAATAGCGTTATTCTATTTCGGGTAGTGCAAATGTAAATGAACAATAAAATTAATGCAATTATTTAATACTTTTTATCACCTTTACACTGTCAGCTGAAAATTCTTCATATAAATACGAGTTTTTGTTAAGTCCACAATTTTTTTTATGTAAGAAAATAACTTGCTAACTACAGGTTAATTAATATTCTTATAATGAATTTATCAAAAGATCCATTTTTAAACCAAACATATTTTATGTACTATGATCGTAAAGAGTTTTTATTGAGGTTCATTAGAGAGAATGTTTGTCTCGTAATAATATTATATACTGGTTGTTCCAAAAATAACTATCATTTTTCAGAAAAATCTCTAAGGTATTTCTCTATCTGAAAAACTACTAACTTAACAATTTAGCAATATTATAAGTACATATATCTTCATTATATAATTAATGTTATTAATATAATGATAAGATTAAATTTTTAATATGTTGATGAAATTAATATTACAATTTAATTCAGAACTTACTTATAAGGACGAAATGTAACATTAATCATTCAATTAAATAGCTGTTGTCTTTATAAATAAGTTATGAATTAAATTTTAATTTTATTTTCATCTAACATTAAAAATTTAATCTTATCATAAATAACCTCATAATTAAAATTTTCCAATTATTTTCAATAATTTTCTTATCTCTACTTAACAAAACAGCACGTCAATATATTACTTTATAAATATTTATTATTATATTTTTCATTATCTTATACTATTGCTCAGAGGAATAACATTCAGGTTATTAAAAATAGCATCTATTTTTATTTTTTTTTTTTAATTTTTATTATCAAGATATATAAAATATATGTATTGCAATGATTTTTAGTACTACATGGTCCCAAGCATTTCAAAGTGCTGCGGACTAGCTCTCAATTGCGGGAGTTAAACTGTCGTATTTCAGAGTGGGTTCTCAAAAAAATATCACCAATTCTTTTCACCAAAATTCTTTTTGTATCAAAACTTTAAAATCGCAATAATTCCAAAATTAAAAATTTTATTTTGTTTCTAGTATCGAACCTTCAATATTAACTTATCACCCAAAACACGGTATCTTCTAACGCACACGTTGATTATACAAATTTTAATTTTATTCTTCAAATTAATATTTAACTTCTAAAATTTAAAAATAAATCTTCTTTAATAATACAAAATCGATCTTCTACTCACCAAATAAATTATACTATGGCCACTTTAGACCAATACAATTTTCAAATCAAATCCAATATTTAAAATTTCACATTGCAAAATAATCGCATCAAAATCTTATTTTAAAAATCAGAGCTAAAACTCACACAACTGGCTCGTGCGTCTATTTTTTGCAAAAAGCCCTTATTTTTTTGTCTTGGTTCTCCACCTTGCACTCTTTTTCTATTTAACAAATCAAATTACAATTTTCAAATTTTTCTAAAAGAGTGCAGTGTGTGTCCAAATCGTTTTAAACACGACAGTATATTTAAATGATATTACATAGTACATAATATGCTTAATATGCTTATCAGAAAAGGCACTATTAAAAATAAATACCACTACATCAGCGCAAAAATTCTCGATGAGATGTTTACATTACGTTTGAGTAGTTAAGTTCAACCCTTGGCGCCTACGTAGAATCAGAACCACGACACATATAAATCTTTTAGATCGGCTAGAATTCAAACTCGGGATCTCTAACCCACAATCTAGAATTTACCATAAGTTTTGTAAAATCCAACTATATGTGTAAAAAAAAGCTTTTATAAACTTAGTTGATAAAAAATTTTAAGAAAGATTACTTAAGCGGCATTTCCTAACAAAAACTAAAGATTAATCGTTAATCCGAAAGTTTTATTTTTCAATATTGTGCAATTAATTTTTCTATTGGTATTATTAATAAAAAAATTTTCATATTATCAAACAAGATTACCACAATATTACACACCTCAATACAGTGGCGGTCCGTAAGTAACTAATTTGGGGAGACTGGAAATGTAAAGTATTAAAAAGTAATAATAACAGTATTGTTATTGTTGTTAGTGTTCTTTAAGCAACTGCTCTTCTTGTGCAAGTAGTTCTAGTAATTCAAGATAGGTAATTCTCTTTATTTAAAAATTCGTTATTTTCTCGATGTCCACGAAAAGCAATTTCTTGCTTACTCTAAAAACAAACAACATGGATATTAAACGTGCTAGTAATAGTAAACGTCTATTCATATTGACTTTTTCATTATGTTTTAGGGCAGCAAGTGGTCAACTTTCTGATATCACATATTCAATTCGAATTTACCCAAAACATGAAATTTTTCTTGATTTCTTAAAGAAAATATTATTGTTGAATGTTTTTATATAGAATGTTTTTCTGCTTTTCTTATAAAATTTTTTATTGTCGACAATTCATCAACATTCTTTTCCTTCGTCAAAAATTACGCAAGTAAAACAAAACTTTTTATTTCGCTTATTGCAACCAGTAAGCCACAATAATTTGTATACCAACTGCACTGAAATTTTCTAGTAAATTTACCTTCTTTATATTTCAATGAAGGACTGAAAAAAAGGGTGTTGGTCTATTAGTTCATTTTTAGTTAAAAAATAATTTTAGTTAAAACTTATTTTTTTATAAATTAAAAATTTATTTTTTAATTTATAGTTTATTTCCATTGATGAAAAAAATTTAAAAAGTATAATACAGCAATAAATGCACAAAAACGTAGAACTTGTAATAGCAAATACATAAATTACATTTCATAAACTTTGAAGAGACTAGACTCAACGTTGAATATCGGCTATATGTGTGCTGTATGCAATTTCCCCATTCCTTTACGCTCTTGTAACTGGCAGACGTCGTTATCTTATCGTATCAGCAATTCAGCATCACTATTAAATTTTAACTTCAGGTGTTGATTTCAAAAGCTTTTCTTTGGACAATAATTATGTAAAGAAATTAAATTAAATTAATTAAGAAATTAAAACACTACATAATTTTTTCGATACGAATAATGTCTGTTGAAATTTTATTAAAAATTATGATTTTTAATAAAACATTTTTTTTCTTTTTAGTGGCTGACTTTTTCTGTAGAGACGCAGTTTCAAAGACTCCCCTGACGGGCCGCCACTGCCTAAACGATTATTAAGAGCGTGGTCTTAGATAAATAAAATTTTTATTTAAATTATGATAAGCAATCATATTGGCGTAGCCTATATTATATAATTTTGTATTTCACATGTTATGTGTAAGCTTCACTATCGATATATCGATAAACTGTTACTTCAATGGTGTAACTAAAAGTGATTTTAAATGATGTTATGTTAAGGTAACTCTTGTTTAGTGAGTATATTGTGCTTTAAAAATGATTTTGTTGTATTAGATTTTCTGTTTGACTTTTGAAAATTTGTTTGAAATAAAAAAGTTGACAAAAAGATTAGAGAGGGGTTTTTTGTCAAAATGGTCAACGATTAGAGACAAAAGTTTTTGCAGGCTTTGAAATTTTGAGAAAATTTGGTATCGGTGATTGAAATAAAATTATGATTTTTTAAGTGAATTATAATAATTGTGGTAATTAGTAGTATGTAATATTAAAATAAACAAACTAAACAAAATGTTAAAATAATGATTTTATTTAGTTTGTTTATTTTAAGTATTTTCTTAATAGTTCGAATTTTGTAAACTAAACATAGAGCATATGCCAGGATTTATCGAATTAATTTAGGATTTCCATTTTTACAATTTTATTGGAAGTAAAATTTGACCATTAGCTTACCAAAGATGTTTTATATATTAATAATAAGAAAAAAAAATTAGGGCATACCAAGATAACATAACAATTGGCGCCATAAATTCGGGGCAGTAATTTATATTAAATGCGCGATATTTCCCGAACCATAGGGCCAGTTTTTCAGTCGTGAGTTAACTTTTTGGTTAGCTAATTTGGTTTGAAATGTAACTAAAATTTTAAACTAATTTAAGCCGAGTATGAGTTTTTCAGTGATTAGACAATATTTTAGTTAGCTAACCAAAATATTTACTAAGTTGGTATCGGAACGCAGTAAAATTTCACTTTTAGTTGCTTAGCATAGTTAACTAAAATAATTTTGTTAAACCACCACATGTGCTGGTTTAAGTAATTGCTTAGAGAAAACTGCTAACCCAAGACTGAAAAACCGCTAACTAAGAAATTTTGTAGTTAACTATTTTTATTTGGTTTAAACCATGACTGAAAAACTGGGCCATAGAGCGACAAATATATGAAAAACGTACTAAGTACACGTATGATCTTTTGGTTTTTTACAGCAATACACAACATATTATATAAATAAATAGTTCAGCACAAATCACTAAAAACAGATATAGTCCGGTCAAATTAGTCCAAAAAATAAGAGTAAAGATAATTCACAAAGAGCTGAAAGTTGGTAAAATTATTTAAAAGATAATTATGAATGAAATTTGAAAAGTTCTCATCAAAAAGGTAAAAAAAATTGGGTTTTTGCGATTTTAAGCAAAACGGTAAGATTTATCATAAAATTAGCTTAGATAAAAATCGTAGATCATCTAATTATCTATAAAAGCTATATCAATATTTTTTTTTCTAAGAGCCACCGTTTCTGAGTAATAACGATTCAAAAAGTTGGATTTTTCTGATGCTATATCAAAAGTAATTCTAGGACGATTCATCCCCGGACGATTCATCCCCGGACGAATCATCCCGGACGATTCATCTTCGGACGAATTATCCTGAGGACGATTTATCCTAGGACGATTCATCCTGCGGACGTTTCATCCCGCGAACAATTCATCTTCGAAATCTTAATTCGCCAACTTAATCATTTTTAATCAATCGATAAGTGGTTAAGGTCATTTTTATTAATGATTTATTATTAATAATAATTAACTTATCGATTGATTAAAAATGATTTAAGTTGGCGAATTAAGTTTTCGAGGATGAATTGTCCGCGGGATGAACCGTCCGCGGGATGAATCGTCTGCGGGATAAATCGTCTGGGATGAATCGTCCGGGATGAATTGTCCGAGATGAATTGTCCGGGGATGAATCGTCCGGATACCATCAAAAGCTGTTCTTGCTCGAGTCGAATTTGAATATGATTTAGTTGCTGCTGGAGCTAAGTATCATCAAGATTGTTGTATTTCTTTCTTGAAACCTACTACTGGAGCTAAAGTTGGTCGTTATAAAGACGAAATATGAATCTGGTAATGAAGGAAATATTCATTTACATAGAAAATAGTGATGACTGTCAGTTCACTTTAAACGAATTAAGAAATGTTTAAAATGTTATTCGTTTAAAGTGGAACCGCAGTCATTACTATTTTCTATGTAAGTGAATATTTCTTCCATTGCCAGATTCATAGTTTCGTCTATGAATCGTCAGTGGTCGGTTTCTAGAAAGAAATACAACAATCTTGACGATACTTAGCAACTATACAGCAGCAACTAAATTATATTCGAATTCGACTCGAGCAAAAACAGCTTTTGTTATAGCATCTGAAAGATCTAACTTTTTGAATCGTTATATCTCAGAAACGGTGGTTTTTAGGAAAAAAAGTATTAATACATTTTTTATAGATAATTACATGATCTACAAGTTTTGTCTAATCTAATTTTATGATGAAACTTACCGTTTCGCTGAAAATCGCAAATAAACTATTTTTTTGACCTTTAACCTCGAATAAATTTTTTTTCCAGCTACCGAATCGATGAGGACTTTTTAAATTTCATTTATAATTATGTTTTGAACTAATTTACCAATTTTCAGCTTTTTGTGAATTATTTGTACCTTCGAATGTCTAGATTGACCGGACTAATACTACTATTAGTTCTTATTTACTGAAAAACATTTTTTTTGTCAAACCTATTTATTTTAATTATTGGCAATTAAAGATCACAAACTTCTTTAGTCCGATAATAATTTAGTGGCGCCTGAAGATAATTGATGCCTCCCACGCACCTACACGATTTATTAATGTCTATAATACAACTTCAATATCGTTTTGATTTGAATAGAAGTTCATGGTCAATTAAACCCAAATATTACTTAAATTTTTTTAATTTGTTTACTTTTGGGATAACTCTTACTCTATTAAATTTGAATTATTATTTAAAATGAAAAAATGTGCTATTTTTTCCACGCTGGACCTCAAACACCGATCACACCAAGCCATTGGAAAAGTCATCGTTACATTTTTGGAAAGTTTATGGTAATAAAAAATATATAATAATGTAAATATTAATAGAAACGGAAACTTTTAAGTCTTCAAATAAAATGTGGGTTGTTTTTACCTTCAAACGCTACTTTGAGTGAGCACAACCTTTTTTTGATTAAACTACGTTGTTTTTAATTAACAAAGCAATTGATTACAAAATTTAATGCATTCCTAAACGGTAGACTAATTTATTGCATAAACTACATTATGTAACAATGACATTGATCTTTTACAAGATTATTGTGCTTTATTCGTTTCGACTCTCGAGCGTAACAATACAACGAAGGACACTAGCAAATTTATTTTATTTGCCACTTTACTACATTTTATATTGTCATAACTCATAAGTATCGGTATGTGCCGATTAGGTGTTCATTTTTAAAATGAAACAATGTTAAAGTGCTTCATTTTATTCTAAAATTGTGTCTGTAGTACTTTCAAGACATGGATAAGTATCGGGGTTGGTATAGTAAGTATTCAAACTTTTAGTACACTTATTGAAGTCAAACAGTATATTAGCACATGCTTCCAGCAAAAATTTTAGTTTTATCTTGAAAGTCCCAGTATTCAAGTTTAAACTTGACCAGAAAATTTGATAAACTGTAAATAACTGCAATGATGTCAGTATTAATAAATTATCCTCCAAGGATAAATTAATTTTTGAAATTTGCAATAAAAAACGCATGATTTCTTCGGTCTGTGGTATTATTTTATTTTATGTAAGATTATTTTGTTAGATTAAATCTAACTGTACTCTAAATTATCTAATCGTTAATATGTTATAAACATACCTAAAAATTTTCGTATGCTTCGTGAAGCTTTCGCTCAAGGTCTGGAAAAATCTATTAGAATTTGGCTGCATTATCTGATTATGCAATTTTCAACTGATTTCTGTAATAAAATTTATTTGGATCGATCGGTCTAAATAAATATATATAAAAAAAATAATCCAGATAATAATCGATCTTTTTCGGTTTATTATCATCATCGGGACAGTCTTAAGTAACCGGCAGACACAAAGATTTGTTTCATTGACGAGAAGATACCGCCAACATCAATTTATAATTGACCTTGCATTTGAAGTAATTTACACACACCTATCTAATTATTTTTAATTGCTTTTTCATTTTTGCCCACTGTTTATGATACAATGTATAAATTGGGAACAAATTATTACCTTTGCACTTAGGGGAGGTTATTTATGCTCAACGCAGAAAATATTGAAAATTTTAAGTGAATTATACAATTTTTCAGTGAAATTAATTTACAGTAATATTATAATCGTTATTTCATTGTTCATCTATTTAATTAGTTAATGTTTGTCAAATTAAACTGAACAGAAAAATTAAATTAAAAAAAAAGTAGAAAGAAGTTTAAAATATTTCTACTTAGATTATTTAAAATTTTTTTAAGTCGGCGTCAAATTAATTAGTATGAGTACTTAACCGACTTCTTTTGGTAATTAATTTGATGCCCACTTCAGAAACTCCAAATATGTTTAAAAATTATTTTTCACTTTTTAGCGCTTGTTTGAGTCGGTTTAATTCTTCGATTATTATTATCTGGAGTTATACTAAGAAAAATAAAATGTAGTAGAATTTGAAAGATGACATTAAAATGAAGCGATTAAACTAAAAATCAAAATAAAATTTTTCTATAATTTCGGAAATAATCAAATTTGAAGTCGCTGTTTTGTTCATTCTTTTGGCGGTGCGTGTGTTTGACATAAATAAGTGCATTCGTCTATTTTAGTATTGCCTTCTAGGAGGGCAACAATGAATATCATATTAAAATGTATTATAAATCGAATTTCTTTAATTATTATAGTTGAATTTAACTTAAAAAGTGATTTGCACCCACCCTATGCATTTTAGTGAAATTTTTGTATTATTTATTAAGTTGTGGCTTTGTAGGATTTGCTAGGTCGGGACCAATCACAGAATATAGAGGGCCATTTTGCCAAAAATGGCCGCACGAGTCAGTTGTGCGTATTTTGGCTTGGTGAATTTTAATTGGGATTTTTGTGAGATTTTTTTGATGCAAGTTTTATTTTGCAACATTGAAATTTGTGAATATTGCGATTTTATAATTTTTGGTCAAATGTGACCTGCAGCTGAGTTTGAGAAATTTTGTGACTTGAATTTGGATTTTGTTTTTTATTAAAGATTTTTGATGAGCGATATTATTTTTGAGTACGAATTTATTTTTGGATATTTTTGAAAACTGTTGTGATTTGATTTGGAAGGTAAAATTAACATTTAAAAAGCGAACGTGTGGCGTGATAGATAAGCCGTCGAATTAGATAAATCAAAATCACAAGTTTGAATCTTGAAAAAAATAATTTAATTTTAAATTTGCTAAGTAGAGTTTTAATTTTGTAAATAATAATTTTTGAGTTGGTGATAAATAATTTATGAAGAAATTTTCCTTTCAGCGGTAATTGAACACTACCACGGGAACCGACTCCTGGAAAGAGCTCATACTATCCGACTATAACGCAAGCCGAGGTAAACCTTTTGTATAGTGAAGGGTTCTCTTTTTCATAAAGAGAAAACTACTACAATAAATGTAACGTGAAAAATATAGAACTAAACAGAGAGAGACTAAACAGAGAGACATTAATTTACTACTTTTTGACAGGTTAGGGCAGGAAAAAGATACAACAAATTGATAAAGCTAATTTAAAAATAAATTACAAAAATAAAATTTAAAAAAAAAGATTTATATTTATGGTTGCATATAACTAGGAAAATAGAAGCAATAATGAAAAATAAAAAAATATATAAACAATATTTTTGAAAAATGATTTAGAAAACCAGCAGTATGGTATGCTACATGCTACGGAATACGACTGCATTAAAGCCCGAGTTTGATCTAATGGCTATGCATCTGGCAAGGTTAGCACATCCGTGGTTAGCACCCTACTAGAATACTACGTAAGGGCTTACAGAATAATTAGGGCCAAGTGTAAAAACTTGGTTCATTATTGGTAAAAAACAGAACAAAAGTTCTAAAAATAAGTTAAAGAAGAAGATTAAAAAAATAAGAATCAATAAATAAAATATTGTAAAAATTGCATTATAAATATAACTTTCCACGAAATACTAAATATTAAATTAAATTAATGCCATGTACGTACTTTATAATAAATACAATCTTATAAGTACTAAATATCACACAATTTACTTAAAATTATTTTTTAAATTTATTTCATATGTTTTATAATGTGGCTAGTGGAGATGAAGTATTAATGCTTTACGGGCTGTACTGATGAGAAGTATTGGCAATAGCGAAAATAGTAATGAGATTGTGTGAGGTACCTAGAAGTAATAAAATATTTGGTTAATGATGTGATGTCAACCCTTTTCACCCCAAGTCTATATGCAATTTTATTCCAACTACTAATCAATTAATTACCGAGACGGTCGTAGGCATTCAGACTAATGCTGAATGCCTGGTTCGACTCCGCGCTTAGTAGAACTTTATTCTGACCGTCTCTCCTCGGAAGGCAATAGCAAAACCACCGAGGTGTAATTTGCCTAGTGCACTCTCTCTGAAGATGAAGTGTATACACTTTCCGCGGTTCGGAGCCCTGTTAAGCAGTACTTCCCCTAATGTGTGTGATTATACTTCAATAGATATCCGTAAACAGAATATAAAGAAGACAAATTAATTAATGAAATATTGAAACTTCTGTAATTTAAAATAAATGATAATTACACTGTGAAAATTTGTTAGGTCGAAAAATCTTTTTTCACAATGTGATAGTCTAGGTTAATAATTAAACCAATTCTATAAATAGAAAATAACCCAAAAAAGTTTAGAATTTTTTTAAGTATTTTTGTGGTATTTAGTAGCATGTGATGTTAAAATAATCAAACTTAACAAAATGTTAAATGTTATATTATGTTACAGGTTTTTTTTTGTTTTTTGTTTTTTATTTTTAAGTAATTTTTACCACTTCTATAGCGTAATTTTTTCAGAATTGTAATTTCTTATTTATTTAAATATTCTTAGTTTAACCCTGTTAAATGTGAATTTTTGTCATTTTGGTTTCGTTAAATATTATGTTTTCTTCGTAGTATGTATTACTTAATAGTTTAAAATTTTATTATTTTAACATTTTGTTAAGTTTGATTATTTCAACTCTATAAAGATAATAACATGACTCAAAAATCGGTTATTAATAATAATTAGGCTAATAGTAAAAAATTATATAACAAGGGTGTAAAATATTTTATAAATCGCCAGATATATATTAAGTTCTTGACTATCGCCTTGTAACACACTATACACACAAGTAATGAAGGTAATTATCCTATCTTGAGGCCTTGTCAATACGTAAATTAATTGCACCTCCCTTAAAATTAATGTCTGGATTCATGCTTGCTTTGGCAGTTTGTCTTATTAGTCTTTCATTAGGGTGAACTTTCAACAAAAATAGAAAACTGCGTTATAAAATGTTGTCCGCAGGATTTATTATAAATTTTAAAATATTTAATTTGTCAAAAATATCCAAGGCGGCCTAATTATAAGAACCAAGTGACCGGTTATAGGGTGCTGATTTAATTGAAAAATAGTTAAAATCACTTATTATTATCTGTACTAGAAGTTCATACATAATTTTCTATTATTTATGTTTTTTGTTGTATCTGTTTATCTGTAATTCGGCTACCATTGATGCTCACGAATAGATTAACGAACTATTAAAAGTCCATTTGTATTAGTTTTTATATTAAAATAAACAAACAAAACAAATATTAAAATATCGAATTTTAACTGTTAACATAGAAAAATAATATTTAAAAAACAATAAAAATGACAATAATTAACATATTATTATAACATAACATATTATATATTATATTTAAAAAACAATAAAAATGACAATAATTAACATATCATTATTATAACATAACATATTATATATTATAACAATTATTGTCATTTTTATTGTTTTTTAAATATTATTTTTCTATGTAAGTACTATGTATTCTTTACTTAACAGTTAAAATTCAATATTTTAATATTTTTTTCTTTGTTTATTTTAACATTACATACTACTAGCTACCACAGTAAATACTTAAATATTAATTTTTTAGGATATTTTCCAGTTGTTATATTGTCCTACGTTAGGTTAAGTCATTTCATATTTTTACAACATGAGAATCATTCTTTTTTTAAATTTGAAATTTAACATAATCTAATCTAATCTAACCTAAATGGATAGATTACATCGACACCTGGTGCAATTTAAAAAATACATTTTGAATATATTGTCGTGTTTTAAAGGGATTTGCACCCACTCTGTGCATTTTAAAGAAAATTTTGTTTTAGTAAAACAAAAGTACTGAACAATAGTTGATTTGATTGGTTTGATGGAATTAGAAAGAGAACAGTGAAAATAAAAATTGAGTTTGAATTATTAAAAATTGGAAAATTAAAAATTATTATATTCGTAGGAACGAATGGTGCTATTGATAAGCAGGCGATTTGGATAACGCTAACAACGAAACTTCGTTCTCTTCTAAGATTATTGAAATTTTAGTTAACATTTATTTTGCATTGGCTTTTGGATTGATAATTATTTATGGAAAAGCATTTTTTTTATTGGAAATATTTTGTTGAAATACGGTTTATTGATTTTTTTTGACAAGAAGAAATTTTTTTTATTTAATTATATTTGGTAAACAAATTCATTTAATTTAGACAAGAGCAATTCAAATAAACGAAAGAACCCAACCTGAGATACGACCGTCTCTACTCCCGCATTTAAGAGCAAGCTTGGAGCACTTTGGAATGCTTGGAAACATAGCTTTTTGCTAAAAAAAACCATTGCAATATGTATAGTTTTCTTCGTTACTTCTTTTCAATTTTATCTTAATGTTCCTCTTTTCTTTGATCACTTCGATAACCATTTCATTTTCTGTTAAGATTACTCTTTCTACCTTCACATACATACATACTAAGAGTCATTTTGAATTTATTGTTGCTAAAATAGTCATTTCTGAATATCATTTCTTAATAATGTTATAGTATTGGGTTAAGAATAAATAAAGGGAATGATTCGTATTTTTGAATGTCATTAAAAACCTGGCATCGATGCTATAATTTACTTGTTATAACAAATTTGTATGGATAATTTAGTATTAGCTTATTTTTAGAAATCTTTCAAAAATGATCCAAAGTTATATAATTTATTCTAATCCGTACTACATATTCAGCTAAATTAAATACAAACATTCCGAGTGCGAGCGTCGAGTTTATTTTGTTCTCGACGCTACACAACGCGACGCTCGTCGCTTTCACTCTGAATACAGCTTTAAATAATTAAGTTTGATGTAAAAATTTTTATAAATCGATTGAGACGCGCGCTGAAAATTTCTAATTTATGTAATAGGAAGTTTCTTATATTCCTGTGAATGTTATTAGTTATTAACGTTATTAGTTGGGTACTCAATTTATTGTTTGTGATTTTTCTAATTAAAAAAATGTAAAATTTTTCATTGATGTTTTTAGATAATAAAATTTAATTAACTAGATGATGAGTTCTAACCAGTTGCGTTGGGTTCGAAATTCGCAGCGGAACGTTCTGTAAAAATTTCATATTGTTCTGGTATTCCATTCTTAAGTTTTTACTGGGATAAATATACTTACAAATATTCAGAATTATAATATAGTAAAACATTTTTGAGAGAATGCCAATGTTTTCTTTTTAAAATAGTTAATTCGAGATAAGTTCATGTTATTATAGTTTGAATTTCTATCATCAATTTTATATTCACGTGCTATAAATTTATAATATAACAATATTGTGAGTATTTTTAGTTATAACGCAAGTTGATAATTCAAAATAATTTTAAATTGCGATGAATGCATCATTATGGTATGTCAATTTTTTTAAGTATTTTTTTAATGTTTTATTTTCGAAGTATTATCAATTTTATTTTGTTTTACATTGTAGCATATTTTTAAATCTTAACCAAAGCAAAATAGTTAATGTTTTGAATTAATACATCGGCATTGCCATTAAGTAGAAGATTTTTGTTTGTATCGCAAGGAAAGCCACTTTTTTCGGTAAGGACAGATACATATCAGCATTTTGTGTTATTTGCTATTTACTAAATATTATAAATAGATTATTAACCCGTGATTTTGCAAATTTTGTTTATGTTCGAGGATATTAACCTGTATTATATTTAGTTTACTAACATTTATATTTTAAAGTTCAATCGTCTAAATTATATTCCGAGTTGCCAGAATGTAGAAAAAAAAGTTTTGAAGGCTTCAAAAAAAGTAAATATTCTCGACGATTAATAGCCTCAATTTATAATGTGAATCAATTAGAAGTGTCTGCATTTTTTATTCAATTTGGGTGACCCAGTTTTCTATAAGTTTGTTTGATTTTACCGTGCTTTTCTTGGCCTTGCTTGTCTAAAATGTTGATGAGCTTTTTTTTGTAAAAGCGAAAACGTTATATTTTATTTGCTTTCTATCGACTTTTAGGTATTATTTAGCAATTTCTTGACTATATCCTTATTGATTATTTGTGTCTTTGTATAAAATATAATAGAAAAAAATATAGATGAGTAGTATTCAAAGTAAACACGTGGAACTTTTAAGGAAAACTATAATTACGTATTAATTATTGTTATCCTTGATTGAACAAAATTTGTGGCTTTTAACCAAAATAGGTAACTATTGCATTATGATAACGTAGCCTTGACGTTCATAACGCATTATATTTACAATCGATTGGGGTGTTCTTTGAATATTATGTTTTTAAAGCACTACAACCTCGAGTCATGCAAGCTTGCAACCGGACGCACGTATGTGTACAATACACAATTTGAATAGTTTTCCAACGTCGGAAAATTTTAAAAAAATCGCAGCTTTTTTTTTTAAATAATTAAAATAATTATTGTAAAAAAAATAATGGTGGTACAATTAAATTACCAAGGTGGTTTGATAAAAATAAATTAATTTTATTTCACTGTAATAATGTACTTTTCCTCATTTCAGATTTCTAATACGAATGGATAACAATGGCTAACAATGAATTTATTATACAACATGGAAATGAAAAATATGATATTTCAAACTTTTTAAAACATCATCCGGGAGGCTACAACTATGTGGAAGGATTTCAAAATAAAGATATTGCTAAAAAGATGATTAATACGGAACACTCAAAATCAGCATTTTATTTACTCAGAGAATACAAAATAAATGGACGAGATGACACCAACTTGGAAGAAAACGAAGATTTAGAGGTTAGTTCGGTATCTTAAATTTTCCTAAAGATATTATTAGTCAAGCAGAGTTACATTTAAAATCACATTTTTATTTAAACTTTTAACAATCTTAAAATTTCATATTTGAGTTGTTTATTTTAGACCTAAAGATCGCCAATGCCTCGCTTCCCTCTTATAAATTGATTTTATAAATTTTTAATACATATTTATATTGAATTCTATGTTATCTGAAATAAAAATAACCACATTCAATTTGTATAAATTTTATTTTATTATCCCAAGTATCTTTGCTACCATGCTTAGTACTATTTTTTTAAAGGTTTAAATATCAAAATTTAAAAAATGCGAATCTCGTTAATCCAATCATGAATTAAAATCAAAAATTTGTGAAACAAGAGAATTTTTCTATCAAAATCATAAACAATTGCGTAAACGAACGTAAATTTAAACAAGCTGCTTCTTGTTTATTTTCATTCTATAGTTAAGTATGCTTATATTAATGCAAGGTCAACAAATCAATAGGTTTGACTTTTTCTAAAACAATTTATTTTTTCTTATAATTTAAATTTTTTAAAATGTCATCAGAAGATTGTATTATCTAAAACGAGAATAATAATAGTACTTTATCCAATAAGTTGCAAAATGTAAATGTTATTTTACAAAAAAATATTGATTGCAATTTTTGTTTCAAATCGCAATATAAAATAATACATTTGACGTTTTTAATAATATTTTAATAATTGAACTCAAATAAATCACATTAAATTATGAATGTAATCAATCAAAATCAAATGTTTTATAACCTAAAAGTAATATGTATGTCAAATTGAAATTTGATACTATGACAGGATATTTATTTTGTAAATTTACACAATGATTATTGCAAAATGGTCTCTTTTTTCTCTAGAAAAAAAATTACAACTTATGTATAGAATACTAATATGTATATAATCGACACTTACGGCAATCTATTTAATGACAAAAAATATCAATAGACTATTATAATATTGGTATTGAAGGTGAATATTATATACCTACTCGTATTCAACAACGCCTTTAAAATAATAAATTGTTACGTATGGATTATATTTTGTTTGGTAAGGATGTACCTCGTCCAGTCGTCCTGTACAATAAGTTTGTTTCTTTTAGCTGATATTGAAGTTTCTTATCATGATTAATGTTCATTCTATTCTATTTATTATTCATATCTAAAAACTTCATTATTTAAACTCTACGGTAATTAAGTACAACCAACAACCGTGATAGATTTGCGCACTTTGTTTCGTGTCCTGATCAGGTATTATCAGAAAATTACACATTATTTTTATGTAAAATATAAAACGCGACAATAACTTTTCAACATCAAATATTTTATAATTCCACGGTGATTAGCATAAATTAATCTTGAATTAAGTGGTTGAAGTTTCAAACCATAAATACTTTGTATGGATAAGGATAATTTCCTGAAAATAATTCTACCTGTTTCATACATAACATCTGATAAATCGGACATTTCCATTATTAATTGATGAATTTATTATCGATCATCGTGAAAATTAATATCATTGTTGTTAACTTACTTTGATATATCAAAAAGAGCATTATTCTGGATCTGTCTGAACTCTTAATGAAATTTTAGTGTGAATAAAGTGTTCATTTAGTATGCAAATTGGGTAGCTATTGTTATTTTGTCATGATGACCGAAAAACATCGTTAAATTTAATCTAGAAAATACGAAAGTATTATTGTCGCTAGGGTAAATATTTATTTTGTTTATTATACCGAAAATAGGGCGGAGAAGTTTCATCGTGATACTTATTGAGAAACGATTGCCCATCCCTAATGTAGTAAAAGCGCAACAAAATTAACAAATTAATTTCATCAGCTTTTAATTTTTAATTTTTTTTGTCCGTATTTCTTGCTAATTATCGATGAACAATCAACAGTCTTTAATTTATTTATTGAATTTTTCTCAGAAGAAAATACAACGGTTGAATATTTTGTTTTATAAATCTCAAACCACAATCTAAATTTTAATTATCATAATAACGATTAATTTTCTTTGATATGATTATTGCGGTTAACAGTACGATAAGTTTAATTTTTTCGTTAATTAAAAATTTTATCAATGAAAAATTAGAAATAAAATTGTCAATTTATTTCCACCCTATTATCCTATCCGTGGGTCAAAAATATTTTTTAAATATATTTATAGCGCTTTTTTACATTTTATAAATATGTAGGTACCTACATTAATCATATTTTATTGTTTATGAAACAATTGAGTTTAAACATAATTTATTATTTAAAAAAAAAGTTTTTATAAATGTTTTGTAAATAATCTGTAAGTATCCTGTTTTGAAATTATCATTATTTTGTATTAAACCTACAATTTACTACAAAAATCTTACAAAATCAGAATATTCGAAATAAAATTTTTGATAATTTAAGTAATATTTCCTTGCCTTTATTAATGATTTTCATTTTTATATGTACACATGGGAGTATTTAACGAAACTCTTTTTAAAATTAATTATACTAAAAGCCATTAAACCT
Organism: Cantharis rustica; assembly: GCA_911387805.1. Taxonomy (NCBI): domain Eukaryota; kingdom Metazoa; phylum Arthropoda; class Insecta; order Coleoptera; family Cantharidae; genus Cantharis; species Cantharis rustica. Next base: position 25,021,139 of record OU426877.1, on the reverse strand, counting down.
AAATTATATTTCAATTTATTTTATACATTTTTTTTTCTAATATATGAATTGTATTTTTTTTGTTGAAATTGGTATAAAATCGATCAGCACAACTCGCAACGTAAGCATTATAATACTGTAGAGTTTTATTTATTTTATTATTTCTCGTTTAATTAATGACTTGTTTTGCTCATTACTTATCGATACATGAATGTTTTTGGTTTATTGATTTGTTGAATTGTGTTTCACTAAAATTAAGTTTTAGTGATTACTTTATAATTTATACATTGTGTCTATTATTATGTTTTCTCAATCTTAATAAAACTTTAACTGTGAAGTAGTCAAAAGAGCATTAAGTGAGCCTAAAACAAATTGAGTGCTGAATATTTTATAAATAAAATGGTAGAAAATGCTTAACTAATTGTACTATACTTAAATAAAAATGTTTTGAATTGTTTTTATATTAATCTGCTATTTGTTTCTAAATTTATAACCAATATATTGCTTTATATAATATCGATAGGGTTCATTAAGTAACATGACGACATATTACTTCGTTTATATTTTTTCCAATAATATATACATCTACTTCGTACTTCAATAATTTGGAATGATTGAAGGGTACTCTTTGAATTAACTATATAAATTATGTATATATTTATTTTGAAACTACTGCACTGGTAGGTTGTGGCAACAACTGCTCAAATTTTTCTATATATAATATTAAACTATGAAAATGAAAAACATTTTTAGTAATTATAGCCCTAATAGAGGCTATAAAATTTTTGTAAATTTGATTTTGAAAGTTGGTAATTTGGAGAGTGCAGGGTGGGGAGTAAAAGAGAAGAACGGGGGGCTTTTTGCCAAGAGTGGCCGCACGAGCCGGTTATGCGAGTTTTTGATCCTGATTTTGATTGAGATTTTTGTAGATGCGAGTATTATTTCACAACAGTAAAATTTTTAAAGATTGCGATTTTATAATTTTATTGTGAGTTATATTTGGATTGATTATTATTTTTGGATTACAATTTTTATTAAAGAAATTATTTTTTTTTTTTATGAACGAGTATTATTTGAGTATAGTTTTGATTTGCATTTTCAAAAGCTGGTTTGAATTGGAAAGAAAAATTGAAATTTATAAGAGCGCACAGTGTGGCTTTAATGATAAATCATCGATTTGGATAAAGGCAATCGCAAGTTCGAATCTTGGAAAAGTATAATTTTTATTTTAAATTTGCGAAGTAAAATTTTGGTTTTGCAAATAATTTTTGGATTGGTAATAAACAAAATTAAGAAGAGATTTTCCTTGCTTATGACGTGAACTTGCCCCTGATAGAGCTTGCTCTACGACTATGAACGCTAGCCGAGGAAATTTTACGGGTTTTTGGTGAAATTTTTCTATTTTACAAAATTTCATATCAGAACGTTTATATAAAATTAAATTTACATCAATAAATATTAAATTATTTAACCTATTAACAGTATTATTATCTTATGAGCATATGTCTCTGGCGTTGCTCAAAATTCCTGAAAGTTCAGCATGACAGATCGTCAGAGTTTCATCTATGCATTTCGATGCTTCCTGTCTTATCTCTATGGATTCCAAGTGAGCTATTTTATGGATTTCCATGGTATCTAATAAAATAGATTTCAGAGATAATCCGTCCAATATTATAGCGTTTTTATAACATGGGATTTGTTGTAATGCTGACATTTTCGAACAGTTGTTTAAGGTCTCGAGAAGGAGTTTTTTCATATTCGTGATCTTGTCCGTTGCTGTCGTAATAATTTGTGTGTAGTTGTAAATATTTATAGCTGCTTCGTTTACGCAGTAGTCCAAACTTTGTTTTCCTTGAATTGATATATATTCGATCTCTTCCGTTATTTCATCGCAAGTTACCGAAGGTGACGAGCAGGATAATTCTGAAAAAATTACGGTTGTAAAATATATAAATAAGTTGAGTCGTACAACTTACTCAACAAAGCAAAATCTTTCATTATGGCTAAGTAGTCTAAGCCTCTATCGGCGGTGGTTTGCGTGTCTTTGATAACTGCAGCATCGGTTTCAGCTTCTTCTTCGATCACCAACATTTCGATTTTGTTAATTAATTCTTCCACCTCCTTAAGAACGTTACGTTGTTCTTCCTTAGTTGGTATTTTAGCATCCACATCGTCTGAAAGGGCTTCCTGAAAATTTTCAACAATCCTTCGTGCTGTCAGTATGTTTTCTCTCAAACAAACTATTACTTACATTTAGAAAAATTACAACTAATGCGACTGATACTGCAAGGCAACGTAACATTTTATAAGATTTTTTAAATTGACTTGAATTTCTTCAAGCTTGGTTAGTTTTTATATTCATAATTTTATGCAACGTTTAAATTTTTCTAGCATTACATGGAAGTAATTTGCTTATTAGCTGTTTGAATTTCAAGGGTACCGACTAATAATTAAATTTATTTCCGTAAATAAAGTGAGAAAATAAAAATATAAACTGTTTTGATTACATTTTTAAAAAGTACTGAAATATTAAAATATATTTTAAATTTTTAACGGCAAAGAACTTGACTTCATAATTTTTCGATTATCAAATTAAAGCATTAATTTATTACTTCATTGATTACTGACGAAATGCTTAAAAATTAATTTTTTTCTAAAAACAGTTATTTTACTTTGCAATCGGCTATGAAATACACTGAAGTACTTTTTAGTGCTGCTCGTCACCGGCAGCAAAGTAATGTTAATTTTTTTTAAGCAAAAGTTCATTTTTTGCTCGCTCTCCCTTCAACCGTCAACTTAATGTAATTCTATTTTGAGTTTCTAAAAAAACTATAAAAAGCGGACAGAAATGTAATTAACCGAAATAAAATCTGAATAAAAATGGGAGCCAAAACTACTGAAACGATATTGTCGTGTATTTTCCTGCAATTTCGTATTTTGTAATGCGAAATTATTTTTATGATTTATTTTTGAATTAAAATTTATGTTAAAAATGAGGTTGGCAATAAAGGTAGAAGATAAGAGGCTCTTTGGTCAAAGATGGCCACTGCAGCGGAGGTCTAAATTTTACTCCGCTGATTTTTGTAAAAAAGTTTTTAAATTTAAGAATAATAAACTGATTTTTTTTGATAGTGGTTTATTTAAATTTGAAAGTGAGTGATAAAGTAAAATTTTGAAGAGTGTGATGTTTGATTGAATTTTGTAGAATTTGTGATGATTGAACAAAATATTTTATTACGTCACAATATATTACTACAATTATAATTATCTAACTTATTAAAATATCATCAAACACACTTAATTGGAGTACCTACTTGATAAAAAAAAATTCGGTATTTAAAAATCAAGTTTTCTTCGACACAATTATTTTATCATATCAAATTTTTAGAATAAACCAAAAAATGCACAAACACTTTTTAGAACTAAAATGTTTTTATTGTGTTAACTTAAAAATTTGATATGATTAATATCGAGTTACACTACCTAAACCACTTATCTATTGATAAATTATTTTATATTAAAATTTATAAATACATAGATAATTAAGGAAGTTGTATAAATAATAATTAATATTCAACCGCCCTTGAATTATATTATTAATTAATATTTACCTTGATGAGATAACAGAAAATCGATTATTAATACCAGCTGTGAAAGTAACTCAAGAATAAGGGAGTCGGTTAAAATTATTTTTTCTAATTTCAATATGTAAAGATTACTTTATAAAATTGGAACCTAAATAACAGGTTATGGGCCCAGGTCTGCCATACGTTTTAAATTGAAATCAATAGTTTTAAGTAGTTTTGAGGAGTAATTTATTGTTATTGGTATCCTAGAATCGTCTAATATCAGAATTCCCACGTTGTGAACAAAACCAATCTACGTATTCTATAAATTCAAGTCGTAGTGACTTTCTATACAGAACTGTAAACCTGACCGCATCTGATGAGTCCAAATAAAGCGAAAGCGAACATACACATAATTTAACACATAAATGGTTTAGATGTTTTATAATTTAGGAATTTTTATGCAAATAAAATCTTACTCGCTGGTTTACACACGTATTGGCAGCTTAGCTTTCGATTACTAAGAGATCGTCATCTGGGTTCACTTTGTGCCGTTATCTTCCTCCCCTGTTTATCCTACGCCTGCCACTTCCTACGCGGGATTTCAAATAGTACATTTGCCGGTAATTTGAAATTATACATCGGGCGTTAAATACAAATTTTATTCGTATCATTGCGTGAAGACAAAAATGGAAATTATCGGAAAATTCTTCAGTGACTAGGATGGACACCACGAAAAGCTTCAGTAGCAGCTTTGAAATAGATTCGTCAAGTAAAAATGTAAAAGTTGAAATCAGACAGAAGTGAGAAATGTTAGCCTCCCAGCTCGATTGTAGTTTCATCGGCCAAAATCGATAAAATCAAGCAGGAATTTTTATTTGGAAATTTAGGAATTTCCAAAAGAGTCAAATAAATAAGTGGATAAAGTAGTTGAAAAATAATGTTTCAATGGAACAAAAACATCTTTACATATTTTCATATAATATCATGAATTGGAAAACGACACATTTCTTATGATGTGTAATAATTTGTAATACTATTTAACTTTTAGTTTGTATGAATGACTGCAATAAATAATATTATGCCTTACGATAACTAACTTATATGTCTTCTGAATTATTTTCAAGTTGTTATCAACCCACTGCCATTGCTTCCTAGTCGGCAAATTGATTTTGTAAATAATATAATGTTAAGATTTGATAATTCTCTCAGCAAATAACACTCTGGTTTGGAAACTTTCAATGTACCCACGATTCTCACATTCATTCGTTTATATTCAATCAATTGCAGTTAATTATTCTACATCAAAACTTCAAAGTTGATCGTCTGACAGCGCCAAACTACTTTAGTATCGCTCGTCGCCGGCACTAAAGTTTGTTAAGCAAAACTTCCTAAAAAAAAAACATTTTATGTCTGTGACATAATCTTGAAAGAATTGCATCATTCAAGAAAAAAATTTAATATAGTTTAGTGTATTCATGATCGATTACAATAATAATTGCATTTGACTGATAAATCAATAACCTAGATTTCGTTGGTGAACTAATAAAATCGTAATAAAAGTAAATTTGATTTTTAGCTAATTTAAATTAAGTTTAAATAAATTAAAATATACTATAATAAATTTTTCATGATCATTTCAAAAACGGCTTAACAGAGCTTTCTACACAATAAAGTTTCATATATTTTAAAACTATTAGATCGCCAAGACGTCTACTCTTTGCACGTATTGATTCTGAGAACACTAATAACTAATTAATTTTAAAATAAATAAATAGCCCGACTAGAAAACAAAAAAAAATCACAATGGATCTGATATAATTTGAACGTTACTTTTATATTTATATTTATTATTTTTTCTTGGTTATAATTTTTATAGTTTATTTACCACTTTTTATTAATTTGGGAAACAAAAATGTTAAAATAAAATTATTTTTTTCAGAAATTGGTGGACTGGAATAAGCCGATGTTAAATCAAGTTGCAAGTCTTGGTTCGAGGTATAATGAGTGGGTAACGTCTCCAGTAGACAGACAGCTAAGATTATTTGATAATCCAATTTTAGAAAACTTGACTATAACGCCTTGGTTTATCGTGCCTATTGTTTGGATACCTATAATCTTATTTTTAACCTATTGTGGCTATCTTCAGTACAGAGAAATTACGCAAAGTAAGTTTACATCTTTTAAATCGCTAGAACTGATTTTGTACAGGGTGGCTCAATTTCGATCTCTCTTATGGGGAAATCGGTAACCATTGGAAATATCGAAAAATGGATGGCGCATCCTTGATCTCTTTTTTTGAGAAAAGCCCAATGGATAAAACCGGAGTTGGCTATCTTTTTTTGTTTTCGAGTTATAGCCAAAAATCCGATTATTGGACTTTTTGATAAATGCCGATATCTCCGTTGTTTTTTAAGTTTCCAAAAAAGTGTTAACACTTTCTTCAGGCACTTTTTTAAGGGCAACAAAATGGGCTAGAGAGATTTTAAATATCTAAGTTAGTTTCCGAGTTATAATATAAAGTTGTGTTTTTTTAAATAGAAACCATAGTTGAATGTGATATTTAGAATAGCATTTTTTATCCTCTTTTCAATGATGTATAACATGTAGGGTCTATTATTACGGTTTCATCCCATTTTCTTAAAAAATGTAACAATAATAAAAAATATCAAAAAATTAAATATGATAATAACATTTTTAATAAAAAAAATCACTAAAAAAATTGAAGCACGTAACAAACATTAGAGTAAATATTCAAACTAAAGATCGTATTGTTTTCACATAACTTTTCAAAACAAAACACTACCAAATTGACATCTAAAAGATTTTCACCACATGTTTTATAGTAGGCTAATGTTTGTTTAATTGTTGGCGAATTGCTGTCATTGTTTCATTATTATATTAAATAATTATTATTACCTACTTATAATAATAATTATTATTATTAATTATAATAATATATTATTATTTACTGGTCATTTTACGTAAATATAAGATGGCTTATGAAAACTTTGAAAAATTTGATATGTTGGAGTACTACATCAAAAATGATAATAATGCTGGTCTTGACAGTAACAGCCCCGGTCTGCGGGAAAGTTAGAAAATACCGAATTTATACCGAATACCGAAAATACCAATTTTGCCTAGATCAAGAAATTATAATATTCAAGATGCTCAAGAAACTGCCATGAATGTAAATAATTGCAGCTGTAGTTGAAAATCCTTCAGTTTCGAGTCGTCAAATTGAAACTGAATCAGGAATTTCAAGATGTAAAGCTTTGCGGATACTAAAAAAACATAAATTCAGGCCTTATGTAATACGAAAACAACATTATCTACAACCAGGAGATGCTCAGAGACGGTTGGAATTTTGTAATAATTGGTATGGGCTAAAATGTCAACAAGATGAAAATTTCTTCAAACGTGTGATTTGGATAGATGAAGCCTACATTAGCAGTGCTGGTATATTTAACAGGCATAACGAACACTATTGGTCTGATGTTAGTGCTTGTTCACAATGTACGTAAAACATAAGACAAACATAACACAAACATAAGACGTAAAGTTTAACCTTTGTTATAAAGTTTGAAAGAGGTTTGAAAGTTTATTTGTTTATTTAGTTTATTTTTTTGTTATACGCACGCGCAGTTTCATATATTTCTTATGTTCATTGTGAACACTTTTGCGGCTTATGTCAAAATTATGTTTTATGCTTATGTTATCCTTATGCACGTTTTATGTTTTATGTACATTGTGAACAAGCACTTAATCCTCACCCTACTGTTGACGTCCAAATGCAAGGACGGTTCAGTTTTAGTGTGTGGTGTGCTCTAGTTGGCAATCGTGTTTTAATATACCATACGTATAGAAAAAATCTAAATGACCAACGATATTATGAACTCTTAAACGAACATATTGTTGAAGAGTATTTGGATAATCTACCCTTGCTGGAAAGAAGATATTTGTATTACCAACAAGATGGTGCACCACCCCTAATTCCAGAATTGTTAAAGAATTACTAAATAGCAATTTTGACACCATTGGATTTTTTTTTGGGTTATCTTAAAGACAACTTATATAAGAATAAAAGTAATCACATCGACGAACTATAACAAAAGTTTACAGAATGTGTTAATTCAGTATCAAATGTCCACATACACAATGTAATTAAGAGTGTGAGGAAGAGATGTAATTTATGTATTGAAAACAATGGACTTCAATTTGAAAAGTACTTACTTTAATTTTTGTTACTTGCTTCAATTTTTTTAGTGATTTTTTTATTAAAAATGTTATTATCATATTTAATTTTTTGATATTTTTTATTATTATTACATTTTTTAAGAAAATAGGATGAAACCGTAATAATAGACCCTACATGTTATACATCATTGAAAAGAGGATAAAAAATGCTATTCAAAAATATTACATTCAACTATGGTTTTTATTTAAAAAAACACAACTTTATATTATAACTCGGAAACTAACTTAGATATTTAAAATCTCTCTAGCCCATTTTGTTGCCCTTAAAAAAGTGCCTAAAGAAAGTGTTAACACTTTTTTAGAAACCTTAAAAACAACCGAGATATCGACATTTATCAAAAAGTCCAATAATCGGATTTTTGGCTATAACTCGAAAACAAAAAAAGATAGCCAACTCCGGTTTTGTCCATTGGGCTTTTCTCCAAAAAAAAGATCGAGGATGCGCCATCCATTTTTCGATATTTCCAATGGTTACCGATTTCCCCATAAAAGGGATCGAAATTGAGCCACCCTGTACTAAGAGCAGGAAAAGAGCTCGTCAAATTGTTTATCAGATTATACTTTAAAAGGTATACTTTAGAAGCAACGATCAACAACATTAAATCAAAATTTTATGTATCCTCTATAGCTTCGAGAATAGAAATAGAAAGGAAAAACTATATAACTTTTATTACATTTTAGACTCATCAATAATATCGACAGTATTATACCTACTAATTGGAGTAGTGTTGTGGACTTTTATAGAGTATTCATTACATAGATGGGTTTTTCATATGGAACCCTCGGGATCTTCAAAAACTTTAATTTACCTGCATTTTGCTATTCATGGATTGCATCATAAGGTAGCTACCCATATTAAACTTCTTTTGCGAATTAAAGTTTATTTTTAAGGTACCTTTTGACACAAGAAGATTAGTATTTCCTCCAGTTCCGGCTGCAGTAATTGCGTATGCATGTTATTGTTTGATAAAAGTAGTATTTCCGCCGGCAACGATTCTATTAATTACTGCTGGGGGATTAACAGGTTGGTCTCTCATTGTTGTTTAATATTTTATATCACTCTGGACCGTTTTTAGGATACGTAGTTTACGACATGATACACTTCTATTTACATTATGGGTCTCCTCAAGAGGGAACCTACTTGTATACGTTAAAACGTTACCACAATCAGCATCATTTCGCACATCATGATAACGGTAAATGGTTAATTTTTTTCTGCAGAGATATTATGTATTTTATTTTAGGTTTTGGAATCAGCAGCATGTACTGGGACAAAATATTCGGAACCACAATTAGCCTTAAAAAGCTGGCCTATGGAATTAAATGGTGTTCAAACAAAATTAAATTGAGCTAACTGAAGAAGTATTATTTTTGCAACCAAACATTTTACATAGAAATTTATTTTTATGCCTAAAGTGTTTATAAAGTGATTTATTATTTTAAGGTTACATAGTAGGAATGTTGTGCCTGTGACATCAAACAGATATGGAATGAAAGTTTATAATATGCGCTTTATGTACGTATTTTTGTAAAAGTTACTGTGCCTATATATAGATATAATGAAACGCACCTATTCCCAATAACAAAATTATTAGTAGTACGTATTTACAAAATAGATAACAAAAATCTATACTAAAGGGACCACTAATTAAAACTTTTAATATTTACATAGAACGTTGTTATGCAGTAACTTTTATAATTTAAATTATTAAAATGTAAAATTAGATTGAAGGTAAATCTATTACCTTATCTAATCAGAACTGTTACGATTGCAAGGTATTTAAAAATTGTGTTCAAGGAAATATGCATTTTGTCTTGATAGCTTAAAATGTATGTTTTAATTAAGCCATATGCTTATTTGTTATATAATATACTGTTTATATTGTGTGTAGATTTTAGGTACTAAACTTAATATGCTTAAGCTACATTGTTTTAATATTATAAGAAAAATGTTACTTTTTTAACAATTAGCCTCACAAAATAAATTTTTTTGTTGAATATTGGCTAATTTATTTTATTTCATTTTAGTCTGAAAATTTGTTTTTGGAAGCTTCTACAGTCGAATTTTTCGATTCAATCTCCGTTTAACTAGGAAAACTTACTTTAATATAATATTTAGTTTCCTACTTGGTTTAGAAACAGAGCTAATTTCACTTCCAATCTTCCGATCCATTTTTCAGGATATGCTTCATATAACAATGAATGAACTCCTCTTGATTATTTTTTTATAGGGTGCTGTTAAAGCTGTGATGTACAAGCAACAGATGAAAGCCCGACACCCAGGGCCGGCGCTAGGCACTAGGGAAACTAGGCGACTGCCTAGGGCGCAAATGATAAAGAGGCGTAAACCAGATTGAGGTGCAAAAATTAATTGCTGCGTGTAATGTAAAATGAAATATTAGTACTAATAGTAAAACTTAGATGGATATTGGGTGTAAAGTAAAAGCAAATTAAACAACGTATTTGCTGGCCAACGTTTCGGACTATTTATTAGTCTATCCTGAGGGCTGAAATATATAAACAGAGGTGTTACAATGCTTCAAATAAGGGTGCCAGAAGAATGCAAACATATCTAACAGTTGTTGATGGTACACGTTTGAATATGCAGTGTGTTGTCGGGAATAATTATGTCAATTATTGACATAGATACACAAAACAGTTATATCAACAATTGTCGTCAAAAAGGATAAAAATCTAACGTTATGAACACACTAAAACACAGAATAGAAAATTGCGTACCATTGGAGAAAGTAAGAAGTAGATTACACGAGCTCAAAAAACAACTATTAAAGAACGGTTATCCAGGACGATTAGTGAACAACGCCTTGCTTGTTCAAGAGAAACCTAGTTATATCAACGATTAAAAAGTCAAAGGGCGAACATAAAGAAGAACTAAAATATAGTAAAATTACATACCATCAGGTTTTAGCAGAAAAACTTAAACAATGTAATGTTAACATACAATTTACGTTCCACAACCCCTTGACTCTCAATCGTATTCTCTTTTCTAGAACTTAAAGACAGAACTCCGGTGTTGGGTATGGCCAATGTGGTTTACAAAATAACGTGGATGACAAAATGCCAGAAAAGTTCAAATTTGATTATTTTTTTTAGTGTTATTTTTGTTCGAAAGGTATTTTTTTTAATAAAAATATGTAAATGTAAGTATTTTTTTAAATATTGCGGATTCTTATCCCCTAGCTCAGTACTGCTATATAAGTTTGGGGGGGGGGGGAGCGCAGTGATAGACTTTTGCCTAAGGCGTCAAATATGCTAACGCCGACACTGCCGACACCAGAGATAGAGAACATCTTTTAAAACGAGCACGACTGTGCATTGAAAATGAGGGTGCTCATTTACTTAAATAAAGTAATAGTTTAACCTTACTTAATTATACATTTTTCAATAAAAATTAAAATTTTGTCTATTTAATTTTTTGTTTTGTAGCTCTCTTTTTTTATTATTTTCTGATTTTCTATAAAATAGATTGGTTTTTTAAAAAAATTTACTAGGCAAAAGTTGTAGTCCGTTAAATTTCCTATCCGGAATGGGGCATCAGATTTTTTATAAAATGTTTCGTTTAAAATATGTTTCGAAAAAAAAACAAAGAAAAGCTCGAATTTTTTAACATTTGTTTTACTTACTTTAATTTGTAACTTGAAAACCGTTGACAATAAACAGTTTAAATCCAGTTTTTAGATTATTTCAGGCTCTTTAGAAAAGCACTAAACCATTTTTACTGAAAAATCAATATTTTCGGGGCTATGGCCATTTGAAGTAGAAAATTTAAAAAAATGCTTTAAAGAGGTCTAACTCGAGAGTTTTAATTTAAAAAATAAAAATTTTGTTAAATATTGTTTACAGAGACACCCTGTATATGTATTCTTTTAAAGCATGAAGTAAAGTTTAAACGTCCTGCTTAAATTTTAAGCTTATTTTTAACAGAAAAAATATAAGATTTTAATTTCTTAATTTTGGTATTTTCTAATTAAAAATGCTTTCATAAAATTTACGGATTTTTAATAAATCGAAATAAACTACTTGAAAAAGTTTTATAATATTATACGACGATTTTTTTTTTAATGGAAAGGGAAAGGGGAAAAAATAAATAACGAACTAATTAACAATAATAAATAAACAATATAAATTAATAAAGTAATTAACGATAAACTAATGTGGTTTATAATAATGTTGCTCAAAAGTCAAACGCTGCAATACGTTTCGACATTAAACAAATTGTAAAACAAATGAGATTTTTAGAAATTTTGTAAATTTATTTCTATTTTACCTACACCTTGTTCATTATTTTTAGAATTTCTGTGAAAACGGTTGGTTTCGCAAAAAAAAAATATTTGACCAAAGTTGTAGCCTGTTAAATTTCCTATCCGGTTTAGGCCGTTAGTTTCTTTCGAAGACCTTTCGTTTAAGAAATACGGAGTTTGCAAGAAAAGTAAAAAAAATAAAATCAAATTTTTTTTTTTAAATTTTTTCCCTTAATTTAATTTATAACTCAAAAGCCGTTTATTCTAGACAATAAGAGGATATAAACTAATTTGTAGATAAGTAAATGATCTTTAAAAAAGGTCTAATCTATTAAGTGTAAAAAATCAATAATATCGGAGCGCTGGCCGTTTGAAACCAGAAATTCAAAATATTGCTTTAAAGATAAGTACCCCCCAAGGGTTTGCACTTGAACAAAAATTTTATTTGAAAATTTGTCTTAGAAAAGTGTCTTTTATTCTCACCTTATAGGTTCTCCACGGTCACGAGGACACTCTGTATATTTTTATTGCGTTAATAAGCTTTTTTCATCAAAATTCCAAATATGTCATGTCGTAGCTAAACTAACAAAATTCAATAATCTGCATTAAAAATTTTAAATAATTTACTATTATGAGTGCTGTAAGTAATGTTCTATTTCAAGATAACTTCAATAATTTAAAAACTCCCTCCTAGGAGGGAGTTTGCTTAGCTTTGAGACAGCCAATGAAAACAAATCGTATCGATAAACGCTCATTGCAATTAAATTCAAAATATGTTTAGTTACGCCATCTACTCAGATAATTACTCGTTTAAATAATAAATCGTGACCTTAACTGAAACCCAAGTAGGGCAGCTGCACACGAATGTCTAGATACTCATAATATAAAATGCAATAAATTGATCATTTATTTATGTAATTTTTTATTTTATACCAATACATTTTTTATTATTGTCCCATTTGGTAGATGTGGGAAATGCCACAATTAAATCATTTAAATCGACGTATACATGAAAATTGCAAACTATACGCAAAATTCTGACATCCCCATTTTGATATTCTTTTAATTTTATTTTAGGGTTTACAACATAAATGAATTTATTCTGAGTACAACAATAAAAATAATGCAAATTTTCTTGTTTAATTAATCCGTTAATTTTTAAATTTTAATATATTATATTGTTGAGTATATTAAAAAATTCAAAGCCAAACGGCCAATGGCGATGGCGAAACGTCCTAAACCGCATAGAGTTGATGAATTACATTTCAACTAAAGTAGTTTTAACCCAACAATTTTTCCGCATCAAACGCGAATTAAGACCCTATTTTAGGGAAAGACGTAATTAATTTACAAAAAACAATTTTAAATTAATTTACACCCATTGCTTCCCTCTTGGATTCGCTATATTTTTAAAATAAAAATTTTGAATTTAACAAAGCAAAAGGTTTATTTTTATCGCTTTTTGTAAATGATGTCAAGCAGTTGTTTAAACAAACCAATATCGATCTGATAAACGCAATGTGGAAAAATACGTCATGCGATTAGTCGCGGGTCGCGGTAATATTGTTGCGACATCTACATCAATACTTTTTAAACATAGGCTGCTTAGCAGAATAATATTCAGGGTTCTACATATTTTTCTACGGTTTTAGTTAATCTGTGTTTATTGGTTTGGTTTTTATTTAATTATTAGGTGTTATTTTCATTATTATTATTATTAGTTTTTTAAAAGTTACAGCAAAGTCCACTAAATAATTTGCATGTAACTTTCTCCTATTATTATAAGCACATAAGGGAATATTCCAAGATGAAGTAGTATTTATTGTGAGGTTCAGATAATATACCGGTGGTGTAATGAACTCGGTTATTATAAACATTCGGCTGTAACGATCTGAGCATATTTTTTTATTCCTCTTTGAAGTGTATCAGGTATTACTTATTACAACATTATAATCCTTCCCTCCTAATAAAAATGATCACACAAAATAAGAAACGTGCATTTACGGTAAATGAAAAATTGACTATAATAAATAAAATTGAAAGAGGTTGTTCTCAAGCGAGCATTTGCTCAAATATGAAATTGAAAAAATCCACCGTTTCAAATATTTGGAAAAAACGCGAAAAAATTAAAAGTGATTGGAAAATCAACGCCAATAAGAAAAAAATGCGGTTATCGTCACGTCCTCAAGTTGACGAAATGTTATATAAGTGGTATCAACTGGAAAAAGCAAATAATGTTCCCGTAAGTGGTACCATACTGCAAATTAAAGCCGAAGAATTTGGGAAAACAATTGGAGACTACTTTAAGTGTAGTGCTGGATGGCTCGACAGATTCAAAAAAAGACATGGCATTACTTTTGACAAAATATCTGGGAAATCCACTTCTGTTGATAGACATATTATAAATGATTGGCTTTCGCAGGTTTGGCCTGTAATCAGTAGTGGTTACTCCGAAGATAACATTTTCAATGCCGACGAAACCGACATTTTTTTTCAAGCAACACTAGATAAAACTCGTGAAATAGAAAGCGAAAAAAGTACCGAAGGAGATTTTTCGAAAGAGCGCATCATCACAGCATTGATGTGCGCAAACATCTCCGGTAACGAAAAACGAAAACTATTGGTAATAGGTCATTTCTTCACCTCTATATTTTAACATGAAAGTAATTTTCTTTTGTTTTTAGGTAAATTTCAGAAGCCCAAATGTTTGCATAATATTAAAAATCTACTCGCAGATTACGTTAGCAACGAAAAATCGTCGATGACTGCATCCATTTTTGAGAATTATTTAAAAAAGTGGGACAACGAACTGATACAACAGAACAGAAAAATCCTTTTACTTGTTGATAGTTGCCCTGCTCACCAGGAAGTTGGTCTATGCAATATAAAACTTGAATTCTTTCCACCCACAGTAACGGTAGTCTTGCAGCCACTGAACCAGGGTGTTATTTGTAATTTAAAACAAAGTTATCAGAAACAGATGTTATCAAAGATTGCTGAATTACGTGAAAATAATGACAAGGTGTTTTCTATTTTGGACGCAATCAATTTATTGAGTTTCGTGTGGGAGCAAGTTCCTTCAGAGGTCATTCGGAACTGTTTTCGACATGCTGGATTACTCAAAGATAGTCTTGATGTAGAAGAAAAACTAAGTACTCTAGTTGATGCTACAAAGTTTGTTGATTATGACAATGTTGACAATAACATGGATAACGCAGAAAAAGTAGCCGAATATGATTTATTGCATCATGAATTGATAATAAAACAAGAAGAGGAAGAACAAGATGATAACGAGTTAGAACCAATTGTAACAACTGAAGAAGCGTTACGTTGCATTAGGAAAATAAAGCATTACTTTGAACAGGAAGGTACCAACGACGCTATTTTCTCTGATTTAAATAAAATACAATTAGCGATACAGAATGAATACATCAAAAATCATAATACCGTACAAACAAATACGTCGAGACTTTTTTAATACTGCCATGTTATGTTTTATTTTATTAAATTTTTTTATAAAAAATAAATATTTAAAACAAGCTTGTTTAAACTTTTGCTTACCAGCATAAAATGTTTTTACACTAAATTCTGATGACTTTCGGAGATTATCAACAATTTCTAAAGGCTTCCTCCGATATCTATAATTTTTCGTCAGTATGAATTTTAAACTTCAATCCGTGCAATCGGTTGAGTTTATCCTAATCAAGTTTAATGATTACCACATCGGTTTGACATTAAAATTGTTTTATAAATCGGAAGCTAGAAAATGTCAAACGAAATTTTTTCACCTGACGACTAAAAACTACCACGTTCCTGAGAACGGTTTTTCTAAGTTTGAGCAAAATTTATAGGTACCCACCACTTTGACTCAGTTTTGAGAAACAATTTTTTATTAATAGTACTATTTGATTGCACCTTGTACGTTGAACCTCGTATTTACATTTCTGTCGAGGTGCGGTTAAACAGCGCTACGTGATGGCATGCGTCGCAAATAGGAACCATTCGATCATATGATCGCAGCTCGAGTTGATCCATATTCTGAGATTGATTAAATTTCAGTGCGATTAATCTTGCGTAGTTTTTATTAAAATGGCAAGTCAAACTCAGGGTATTCAGCAACTACTGTCGGCTGAAAAACGGGCAGCAGAGAAAGTGTCAGAAGCTCGAAAACGTAAGTAAAATAATCGAAATAGTTACATTAAAAAACAATAATTCGGTATTGGGTGTACCATCTTCAAATTTTGATCACGAGTTTTCTACCATCCTTACATATTCTTATATTTAGTGAAAAAATCGTAAACCTTTATATTTACAGCTTTTAGTTTTACATTAATAAAAACAAAATCAAGTTATATTAATTAAATTTTTTCGATAGGTAAAGCGAGGCGGTTGAAGCAAGCCAAAGAGGAAGCACAAGAAGAGATCGAAAAGTACCGTAAAGAACGTGAACGTCAGTTCCGTGAATTTGAGGCCAAACATATGGGATCTCGTGAAGACGTTGCTGCCAAAATCGAGCAAGACACTAAAATTCGTATCCACGATATGAGCAAAACCGTTGTTACCCAATCCGATAAGGTTAGCAAATTCATTTAATTTAATTTACCTGTAGTAATTTATTTCGTTTTACAGGTAATGCATCAAATTTTGGAATTGGTGTATAACATCGAACCAGAAATCCATAAGAATTACCGTTGTTAAATTAAGAGTTTCTTTTTCGAAATTAAAACCCAATGTAATCTTTTATTAGAGTATTATGTGCACATAGCTGTTGTAATTGTAAATATTATCATTCCATTTATGAATGTTATATGTACTTGATTTTATTTTGAATTTTAGATTTTATTCTGAACAGCATCGTAGTTGACATGCGACTTATTAGAGTTACTTATGCAATGAACGTATGGTACTTATTGTTATTTTTGCTTTTTGTAAAATACAAATTTAATAGTTTAATTTTTATCTGGCAAATTTGGTGTCTTAACTCATACTTAATTTCAGAACTTTAGCTGAATAAAAAATTTTAAAATATCTTGTCTTTTTTTTCATAATAACTTATAAATTACACATTTATTACTCAGGTATTATATTCTTATACTTTTATTGCGATGTCTAATATTTTTTTATAATATAAAATAGAGTCAAATATTTGGGACAACTCGGTATATTTTTGCGATGTCACTTAAAAGTGATAAAAGAAATAGGTTAGAATTTTTGTTATACATTGAAAAATAATTAAATTCGATGGATTCCTCTAAAAATAAATATTCCATTCTTTTACCAACTTATAATGAAGTCGAAAATTTACCAATTATAGTTTATCTAATTGTAAAATATATGACGCAAAGGTAATGAAACCTCCACACCTATATACTTTAATTTTGACTTTATCTTTATATTTACACAGTGGATACAATTTTGAAATTATTATTATCGATGATGGAAGCCCCGATGGCACACTCGATGCTGCAAAACAGTTGCAAAGTATATACGGAGAGTCGAAAATTTTGCTGCGGCCCCGAGAAAAGAAGTTGGGTTTAGGTACGGCTTACATTCACGGTATAAAACACGCAAATGGTAATTATATCATTATAATGGATGCCGATTTAAGTCATCACGTAAGTTACTTTTTTCTAACAATTCTTTTATTAACGGTCACATTTTACAGCCCAAGTACATTCCAAAGTTTATAAAACTACAAGAAACAAAAGACTATGATGTTATTAGTGGTAGCCGATATATCGGCGAAGGTGGAGTTTCGGGCTGGGACTTTAAGAGAAAATTAATATCTAGGGGTGCTAATTTTCTTACTCAGTTGTTATTAAGACCAGGTGCATCGGACCTAACAGGATCATTCCGTTTATATAAGAAGGACGCATTGCAGAAACTTATACAAAGTTGCATATCAAAAGGTTATGTTTTCCAAATGGAAATGATAATAAGGGCAAGACAACTTAATTACACTATTGGTGAAGTACCCATAGCTTTTGTCGATCGAGTTTATGGTGAATCAAAACTGGGTGGTTCAGAAATTGTACAATTTGCTACTGGATTACTTCATTTATTTGCAACTACATAATTTTTATATACCTATTTTTTTTTATAAATGCATACCTATCCAACTGATGCATTTATAAATATAAAAATATAAATTTAGTATGTGTTTTTGATACCAAAATCCAATAATTTAATTAGCACAACTAAGTTTTCTTGTTTTCTTGGTTTTTCATAAAAAACTTTATTTTTCAGTTTTTAACAAAAATTAAATGAAAAGTAGGGTTTTTGGAAAACCTAAAATTATTCGAGCTACAAACTTTAAACAAGTTTTATTTTCTATACTTTGAAATTGATATACAATGGACGCCGCTTATTGGAATCACGGGTAATGTTATCAATCGGGTATTATCGCTTTCGCGAAGAACGGGCCAAACGAATGTGACTACACGTGAAAAACATGGTTTATTATAATCAAAAATTTGGTTTATGTTATCGATTATTTTTCGTAAGATTATTTTTCCCACTGAAAATTGAGTTAAATTGCAGTTTACAAGTATTTTTTTTAAATTTTGTTCACAAACTGGGGAACCACCCGGACATATTCATTACACAGACCCGACTCAGGTGTATATACAGTTACTCGAAAAAGTATTCGGATGCTCCTATGTTAGCAATGTCAATTGTTCCTTTTGAACACTATTTTTATGATGTAAAAATCGTTTTTACAGCAATACTTATTAGTCATTTTTTGTAAAAAATTTGATTGTCTTCATTTTTGTTCCTATACATTTTTTTATTTTGTTGCCTTGTTTTCGACCGAGAGTGACTTAAAGCAGACTCGGTAAAACTTTTTAATAAAATTAAAAATACACAATGGAATTCTTATGGGTTTTCTCAGGGGATTCCCATGGAATTTTTACCTAGACTGCTTAAAGTCACTCCCGGTCGAAAACGATGTGACGAATAAAAAATATATGGAAACAAAAATGAAGGGAATGAAATTATCCACAAAAAATGTCTGAAAAGTATTTTTGTAAAAGCGATTTTTATATGCTAAAAAGAGTTTTCAAAAAGTACAATTTACATTGCTAACATAGGAGCGTCCAAATACTTTTTTGAGTAACTTTATATAGCAGAAAGTTGCTAGTATGCTGATAATGTACAATTTAATTCAGTTCTATTTTAAAATTTCATAATTTCAAAACACATTTCAAAATTTTTGGCTAAGAATTAGCCAGTGGAATGCAGCACTACAATTAAGCATTTCGCCACTACTCTTGTGTAAAATTAAAAAAGAATTTTTTCGTGTATTGTCGAAATTATTCGGTTATTGTTATCAAAACCACTGAGTTCCAATGTTATCACATTAAACGGCGCCCACTGTATTTGTAAAAATCAGAAAGAAAAGCGTAAGAAATATTGAATTGGAAATAATATAATCTATTTGCAAAACGAAAGAGTTAATTGAAAATATTTATGTTTATTAAAGTTGCCTACACTTCTACAGGGTGTTCCCGTAACCGTGGAGAACCTTTGAGGTGGTGATAAAGGACACTTTTCTAAGACAAATTTTCAAATAAAATTTTTGTCCAAGTTCAAACCCTTGGTGGGTAGCTTTTATTTTTTTTTTACGTTTCATGTGAACCCCGTATCTCTTAAACGAAACGTCTTAGAAAAAAACTAATGGCCCAAACTGGACAGGGCATTTAACGGGCTATAATTTTAGTCAAATAAATTTTTTGGTAAACCAACCGTTTTCATAGAAATTCTGAAAATAATGAACAAGGTGTAGGTAAAAAAAATTAAATTTACAAAATTGCTAAAAATCTTGATTTGATTTATAATTTGTTTTAATTCCAAAACATTGTAGTCATTGACGTTTAAGTGACATTGTTATAAAGCCCATTAAATTATTGTTAATTATTTTATTAATTTATATTGTTTATTTAATATTGTTAATTAGTTTGTTATTAATTTGTTAACTCCCAAGGGTTTAGACATAGACAAAAATTTTATTTGTAAATTTGTGCCCTTTATGACTACCTCAAAAGTACTCCACGGTCACGGGGACACCCTGTATGTAGAATCGCTACAGGGCCGTATTTAGACCAGATTTTCGGAGGGGGTTTTAAAAAAATTGAAAAATAAATAGATAATTTATTAAAATACAAAGGAAATTTTTTTAAATTAAAATTTTGTTATATTAATTGTTGAAATGTAATGTTTGCAGAAAAGTGAGTAGATAGAGGTTTTTCTTGCCAAGATGGCGGAAACGACGGAGACCTAGATTTTGCTCCACTAATTTTTTTCTGAAGGAAAATTAATTAATAGGAGTAAAATAACTAACAATTAATTAAGTGGCCGCGGATTTTTACACGGTACTGTAAATATATAGGGTTTTTTTATATTCTTCATCGTCAGTTTTTATATTTTTGCAATTTAGTAGTAGGTGTATTCAATCCAGTGTCGCCAATCGCCGAATATTAATACGAATTTTCGATTTTTTAATTTCGGATTTAATTTATTAGAAATATCTCTTCAGTTTTAATTTTTATTTAAACACTTCAAGTTTAATGTTTTTGTTATAGTTGTAAAAATTGTTTTTGTTTTTTCTGATTTTTTTTACGATTGCAGTCGAACTTCCAGTACTTTATTAATTGATAAATAATTTCGGGGAGAGGGGTGTAACCCCCCACCCCCCTTAAATAGGGCCCTTTTTATTTATATTGAAAATGATATAGAATTATTAGTAATATCCAAAATTTTAAAATCTTCGCCACTGCTACGTTACTCCACCATTCATTTTTCAAAATAAATTCTCAAAGTTTTCTAGGATTAATTCCATAATTATGCATACAAAACACAGTTTTTATCAAACATCATCCCTAGAGGTCCTTGGAAGGTTTATCAAATTTAAATACAGGAATCGCCAATTTGGCGATTTAACGCCACCATGCGGAATAATTTTAAGTCGAATTAACACGTATAGTTAGTAGTAATAGTTATAGAGTATTATGTATTGTCTACATTTTTTTGGTATTCTATTTTGTGAATTGTTATGTATACTAAAAAACGTGTGAATAACGTTAACTGTAGTGTTTACGGGTGTCACTCTAAGAAAGGACGAGAAAAACATCTCAGTTTTCATAGTTTTCCTTCAAAAAACGCAGGTTATGTTACCATAGAAAATAAATTTGGTTTAAAAGAAAAAATATGCAGAAGAGAAGCTTGGAAGAGAACTTTACTAACGTGCAAACCAGTAAGTTACTGTATGAAAGTGTGTTCTCTGCACTTTCGGCGAGACGATTTTATATTACCAGGTAAATCTGAAGTTTTTGTCATCTAGAAGTAAACCTATGTACTAATGAAGTTCACTTTTTTTAAGATTTCATAAATAAGAGGGCAGCATTAAAAAAAACTGCTGTACCTTCCCAAAACTTACCCCAAAGAAGCATACAGGACACAATATCGAAAAGCAGTTTGAAGCGAAAGAATAGGTAGGTATCAAAGAAAGATGATGAGAACATTACGATAAATTTAACAACACAAACATTTTTGCCAATTATTTAAAAAAAACAAGGAATTTCACACGGTTTATCATAAAATAAGTTTTATTTATTGAATCTTTTATTTTTGTTGAAATTAAAAAGATTTGAGCAAAACTCAAAACAATAACATGATACATTTTTTATGAACAAAATTAATCTCATTGTTATTTTTAAATTGCAATATTATGTATGGTTTGTAAAATGTGTCATAGAGAGCGCGTATATAAGAATTGATTTGTTTTTCTAACGAAAAATGTCTTTTGAAAAACTGCACAAAATTTGAAGTGATAAGTAATATCGTCTTGATTAGCGGATAATTTACAAAATTTTAGTTTATTTTAATTTTTTACAAAATGGTTAAAGTACGACTCACGAATACTAACAAAATAGTACACAAATCATGGCAAAATAGAAGAAAATATTCAAGAAGATCTCGTATGGCACGCGAGCGCATTTTAAGGTATTGTCACTTAATTAGAAAATTGCATAATTATTAGGTTTTGTCCACATTTTACAATTTTTTATTTAAAATAAATGAACATGAAAACCGTCACATGACTAACCAACTAACCATAATGAAAACATGTCTGCATTGCTGTCAAATTGTTCAAATGTTTTGTTGGTTAGTGCGCGGATTTGACAGAATAATAACAATAGTAAGAGTTTGTGTTGTGCATTTAGAAAATCGCGTTATTAAACAATGAAAACTATTAAACGTTGTATTGTACCATCTTGCCCCAACAATAATAAAAATGACCCAGACAAACTTTTTTTGTCTGTTCCAAAAACTTTACCGAAAAGAACACAATGGTTTAAAGCTGTTCAAGTGAAAAATGTGCCTAAAGGTAGTAATTATTATTGTTGCGAAGATCATTTCGATTTGAAAGAAGATTCAAAAAACTGGTTTCAATGGAGTTTTATGGCCGACAGCATTAGGTTGTTTTTAAAAAATAATGTCGTGCCTCATAAAAATTTAATTCCAACAAAATTATTTCGAGATAGAGCTTCAAGCATAGCTAGATGTAGGTAGGTACATATTATAATAATTCTATTACGGGTATTTTAAATAATTTTATTAAAAAGACGTTAAAAAATTAATCTTCATGAATTTCTTCAAATTTTAAACTACAAATAAATTTCAGATCAGTTTTAAATCAATAAAGTTCAAATAAACTACTCACTATTCAACGAATTAGTTCAAATTAACCTATGAAAATTATTTTAAATAACAGGGTTGCCACCAATACATTTTTTTTACTTTTCTTCACTTTTTTGAACAAAAAATCACTTGTTTCACTTTTTGTATGATTTCACTTATAAAAATTCAAATATTTTATATATTTTTTTCAAATTAAAATTTTTTGTTGGTATTTTTGTTAAAGATTTTTTAATTATTTTTTTCTTCTACTGAAAATGGAATAGTTTTGCAGTTACAAGCATTTTTTTAAAATTTTGTACACAAACTGGGGAACCACCCAAACATAATATTCATTACACAGACCTGACTTTGTATTATAGCACATTTGTATTGTATTGTGTATTATAGCACAAAGTTGCTAGTATGCTGATAATATACGATTTAATTCAGTTCTATTTTAAAATTTTATAATAAGCGACAAAAATTTTTTATAACATTTTTAGATAATAGTTAAGGTTATTAACATGTGATAATATTTTTTTTTTTTAATAAAATTAATTTTACATGTTACATGAAATTGAAAAATAATTTAATTCATAACTTACATAAAATGTTCAAAAACTATTTAAATGATTACTTATGATTACTTATTACTTTTGTATTAATTAATTACAACTTTTTTAATTACAACTAACGTTTCATTTTAGGTTTTTTATTTGGGTGAGTTAAGTTTTCCGGTTTAGAATTTTTCAAAATAAGTTTATTTATTCATTTTGGCTTCAAATAGGTATAATTTTTGTTTTTACAAAAGTCAAATAAATTTACTTTTAATCAAGTTTGAAAATTTGAATTTAATAGCATAACTTTTCAGTCATTTTAATAATTTTTCCAGGTTTGCCTGATGAGATTCTGAAAATCGAAACATCAGTTATAACAGGGTGTCGCAAGCTATATCATTTAAATAGTTTTTGAACATTTTATGTAAGTTATGAATTAAATTATTTTTCAATTTTATGTAACATGTATAATTAATTTTATTAAAAAAAAAAAAACATTTTTAGATAAGCTACCAAAAATTAGCCGGCGGAATGCAGCACTACAACTGAGCATGCGCACCAATTTGGTGTAACAATAAAAAAACATCTTTTCGTGTATTGTTATCAATCGGTTATTTTATTCATAAGACCTATTGTGAACTGAGATTCTTAGTTAAAAGTGGTAAAAAAAATACAATTATTGTATCATAAAATACAATATTTAATCTCAAATTAACTCAAAATGAACTTCTAAACTCAGCTGCATTGAAACGGTCATCGGTTTTAATAAATTCAATTACCATGAACATATCTACTGATAAAATAAACAAAATATTAAAATAATGAATTTTTACTGTTAAGTAAAGAATACATACGTATATAAGTCATTTCACGTCTGACCGGACAGCTTTCTGACACTAGGTCTCTGATTTTGAAATGAATTCTTTGCAACAAATGAATACAGCAAACTATTTTTATTTTATTTTTATTGCCCTAGTTTAGAAGTTACAAGGGGTTGAAAACCATAAAAAACTGCCAAAAATCGAAAACACGCTCTTCTTCAACTGTCCATATCTTCAGTTTTATCTATCCTACAGACTTCTACAAGACGGCATTAGCTCTTGAATGGCACTTTCTGGACATATTTATTGTATTTGAGGCTTTCGCACGCTTTGAAAATTTTGAAAAAAATACCAGCGTATTCCTTAATCAATTTCCTGTAAGTAACCTTAACTTCTAAAATGGGACAGCATGGGCAGTGTGTCAAAACGATAGATGTATAAGTGACGGCGCGCGCGACCGCGTTATTCGACACAAGCCGTGGCGCGGAGCTAGAGTAAGGAGCATTTATAGAGAGTGGAGCGTATATAATATTTATACATAATACAATAACGTTTCAATTTATAAGTACTTGTTTCCCAACCCTTGGAATCTCCCTCCATGGTTTCTTTGCAATTGTACAGTGTTGTCGACGTACAATTAATGTCAGTATCGTTCCGGACTGTGTTCGATTAACATCTGGTCTGTGATTATCAAGATTTGTATTGCAAATTTTCATAGTGTTGGACGAAGACTGTTGATTATAAAAAGAAAAATTTTGTAGTGTTTTGCTTCATTATGGCACCGACACGACATGACTATTGTTTTAACCCGTTCAAGTTGAAGAAACACGTTAAAAAACCGGTACGCAGTTTGAGAAGGGTACTTCCGTCGATGCTAAGAAAATTGAAACCGGAAAATATTCCTCCAGGAGCGAATTTGAAAATTTGTGACAACTGCCGGAAAAAACTGTCCACGATGCCAGACATCGGTGAAACCAGTGACAGTTCATCGCTTAGTATACATACGTAAGTGTGTATTCTTTACTTAACAGTTAAAATTCATTATTTTAGTATTTTGTTCAGTTTGTTTATTTTAACATTACATACTACTAACTACCACACTATCGACTTAAAAATTCATTTTTTAGGTTATTTTTCTATTATATCTACTGTTGGTAAATTATTCGAAGAGACCTTCACAAAACCTTTTGACGGCATTCTTACGATAGATAGGTACCCAAATCTTTCAAAATACACAAAACGAACTAACAACAAAACCGTGCAACAAACTGATTACAGAAACGAAATAAACTGTCATATCAAATTTTTAGAATCAACCAAAAAATGCACAATGTTACTATGGCATCGCTTAGTTCATCGCCTGATGATGCCATAGTATGGTGAAAATGTTTGCGATAATATACATACGGTGTATTTGTATTGTGCTAACTTAAACATTTTAGTTCTAAAAATTGTTTGTGCATTTTTTGGTTTATTCTAAAAATTTGATATGATTAATATCGAGTTACACTACCTAAACCACTTATCTATTGATTAAAATAAACTGTTATTGCTGTTACACGTAAAATATAAATAACTACGAAATTAATTACTTTTTGAACATTGACGTCACGATTGACTTGACCAATCAGAAGTGTATCAATGGACGAGTTTCACTAGTCACAGATTTTTAAATAACCATATGAACATAAAATTTTGATCAAAATGATATATATTTGTGTAATTGGTTGGTCTCAAAACTCACCCTAAGATTTTAAAAAAACTTTTGAAATTTAAAAAAGTATTTAAACTGAGCGCCATGATTGACCAATGAAAATTAAGCATGAATATGCGCTGTAGTCAAGTCATTTTGATGGTTGGTAAATGTTTATTTTCTGTTAGATAAACGTTTGACAGTTGTTTCAAATTCAATTTATATTAACTAATTTGGTGTAGAAAATATTATTAAGGTATGGTGAGCATTAAACGTTGTTTTGTACCATCTTGTAAAAACAGTAGTTCTAAAAATTCAAAGATAAAATTTGTGAATATTCCAAGGAAGAACTCAATTAGGAAAAAGTGGTTTGCATCTATTGGGGAGGAAAATGTGCTCACAGGCCATGATTGTTATTGTTGTGAAGATCATTTTGATTGGAAAAACGATTCAAGAAACTGGTTACAATGGAAGTTGATGCCCGAAAGCACTAAATTGATGTTAAAAACCGATGTAATACCACATAAAAATTTAATCTCGACAACAACAAGGTGAATACATAAGTGAATAACAAAGGTGAAATTATTACAATTTTATTAATTTATCAAAAATATTGTACTTCCAAAAAGTTTCGGCTAATTTTAACACCTCGGTCATCTTGACATCACAATATCCACTTCGAATGAGGGTAAAGCTACACAGAATAAACCATTCGTTTTGTTTGCAAAATTTGAAAATTAAACAACACTTCACTACGATCGCCTTGTAGATTTAACGTGTCTACCTTAAAATCTGTAAACTCCGAAAGGTTTTTTTTTTCTTTTAGTCATATCACTTAATGACAAGTACTCGGCATTTCGTTTTCCAAGTTTGGATAATTTGGAAGCCTTCCAGTAGCATTCGGTCGATGTAACACTTGGTTCTGTGCTACGTCGTAGTAACCAGTACAAAACTGCGATTCCATGATTCTCGTTTGAAATAATGCATCTTTAAAAGCCATAATGCGTTAAAGAGTAAAATATATACCGTCACTCCCAGTCGTATTCGTACACTTGATAAATTTAACTTCAAACCAAGATAGAAATTTTGGGATTATATTTAACCAAAAAATTATTACGCTAGATTAACTATTAGACAATCTAATTTCGTCATACAAAAAATGTTTATAATTTACTCTTTCTAACTAAGCAAAAATAACGATAATGTAAAAACATGCATTTAATGGATGAGTTTCGCTAGTCACAGATTTTTAAAATAATATATCAACATAAAACTTTGATCAAAATGCTATTTATCTGTATAATTGGTTGGTCTCAAAGCTCGGCCTAAGATTTAAAAATTTTTTTTGAAATTTGGTCAAGTATTTAAACTTATGCGCTGTTGTCAAGTCATTTTGATGGTTGGTAAATGTGTAAATGTTTATTTTTTATTATAATAAGGGTATTCATGTCACGTTGTACTTTTGTCGTAAACGTTGTAGATTTGATTTTTTGTAAGTTTCGTAGAATTTTTAATATAAATTTAGTTTACGAACTTTACGCAGGTAGAAACCGTCGCACTTTATGCAGTTGTCATAGTTTCCTAAATTTAACCTATAAATTATTTAATAATTTAATCTCTAAAATTATTAAATCAAGAATAGACTTTACCACAAGAAACTCTTATAATTTCTGTTTTTCACTTTTAGTTAGTATTTTAAAAGCATAAACACAACAAAAATGTCAAATAAATATAACCTCAAATAAATATAACCTACAAATAGTACAATTAGTACGAAACATTTAAGAGAGTGCATTCATGTCATACAATTCTACGAAGTTTACAAAGTTATGGCAAGCATTAAACGTTGTTTTGTACCATCTTGCACAAACAATAGTTCTAAAAATTCAAATAAAAAATTTGTGACTATTCCAAAGAACAAATTAATTAGGAAAAAGTGGTTTGAAAGTATTGGAGAGGAAAACGTGCTCACGGGCCATGGTAGTTATTGTTGTGAAGATCATTTTGATTGGGAAAACGATTCAAGAAACTGGTTACAATGGAAGTTGATGCCCGAAAGCACTAAATTGATGTTAAAAACCGATGTAATACCACATAAAAATTTAATCTCGACAACAAGGTGAATACATACTAAGTGAATAACAAAGGTGAATTTAGGTCAACTTGAAAATAAAATTATTTGTAATATATTTATTACTAATCGTTATTACTTCATGTGTTAAATATTAAACAGAAATTTGTGTCAATTAGAGGTTATTCCAGTGGCGGCTCTTGGGGAAAAATTTTAGGTAGGCCAGCAATATTTTATGAATAGATAAAATCTGCGGAAGATGTGAATATTTTCTTGAGTTATAATATGCTCTATCAAGTCATTTTATTTAATTAATAGAATTACTTACATGTTATAGTATTTATAAACAATGATTGATTCATAACACAGGAGAACAGTAAATTTGCGGCGTTGAATTTTGGAGTCGATTTTAGGTAATTCTGGTCTCCTGAATACAAAAACAATATTAGATTTGCCGAATTGACTCTAGTTTTAGAAATAAATAAAAATACATAAAAAAAAATTAGGAAAAACGTTTTTCATAATGATTGTCTATTGTATTTTTGGTCAGGACATTTGTAATTTGGAATTTGTAAGATCCAGCAGTAGTCCGCCATCATATTAAGACTATCCCATCGGCCTTGATATCTTTGCTCCATTATCTTAATATTCTGGTGAAACCTTTCCCCTTATTCTTCACTGTAATCACCCAGATTTTCAAAGAATCTATCTAAATGTTTTGCAAAAAATGTATTTTGATGCTCATATTAGCTCCCAATTTTTCAAAATCTTTAAGCATTTTTCCGACTATTTCGGAATATCCTGCAACTTTGTAATTCCCAAAAAAAAATTTGACAACTGCTACAAAGCTTGTCCATGCTTCCAATTCAATCTGAGTTATATGATTTGTAAAATTATTGTCTTTTATAAGTGTACGGATTTGTGGTCCATCAAAGATGTCTGCTTTTAATTTTACCATGCTGAGGCCGGGAAATGATTAACAAACATATTTGAAGCCAGCGCCGTAACTACCAGTGTTTTATGTGTTCGGTGGAACACTGGCCACCGCCGAAAGAAGGCCTCCAAGGACCAAACAACAAATTTAACAATTGCACATAGACGTTTGCATGCGCATAGTACTAATTTTGATTTGTTATTATGGAAATAATGCTGATGTCAGCACAAAGAAATTTCAAGAAATCAAAATTCCGTTTTAAACAATTTAAAGTTTGTCGTGAGAACTAGAGTCAATTCTAACAAAATAACTATGAGCCGAATACTTTATTATATTAGTAAATCTAAATTCACTCTAAAAGCTTAGGCCGCAGGAATTAAAGCGCAGCAAAATTTTTTATTTTGTTTCCCAGTGTAATCAATAGATAAGTGGTTAGGTAATGTAACTCGATATTAATCATATCAAATTATTAGAATGCCCATTTTATAAATACACCGTATGTATATTATCGCAAACGTTTTCACCATACTATGGCATTATCAGGCAATGAACTGATCTGAACACGTCAGAATAACGAAAAGATATCAACGTAAACGGTATGTACCAGGTGTGTAAGTATGAAACCGGAATTTTTGTACAGAAAATACACGTTTATTGTAATGATATGATACAAAGTATGTTAACTTATTCAAAGTATTGTCCGTCGCTATCTATACATTTTTCCCATCTTTCTGGCAATTTGTGGATTCTGCGCCAAAAGAACTGTTGCTCTTTTGAGGCAAACCAGTCGTCGAGCCATTTTTGTACATCTTCGTAAGAAGTAAAGCGCTGCTCAGCAAGTGCGTGTCCAATCGATGCAAACAAGTAGTAATCGGATGGGGCAAGGTCCGGTGAGTAAGGCGCGTGCTGAAGAATCTTCCAACGGAACGACTCTATCGTTTCCTGGACCTGTTTTGCTTTGTGTGCTGGTGCATTTTCATGCAGCAAAATCACCTTGTGTTGTCTTTGTTGGTATTCTGGTAGTTTTTCACACAAAACTCGGTAGCGTTGAGTATTGACAGTTTCCCCAGGTTTCAGCAGCTCGTGGTAGATTACGCCTTTCTGATCCCACCAAATACAGCATTGTCTTTTGTTTGTAGCGGTTTGGTCTTGCCGTCGATGTTGATGGTTCACCCGGAGTAACCCATGACTTTTTGCGCTTAGGATTCTCGAAATATATCCACTTTTTATCGCCAGTCACAATTCGATGTAAAAATGACTTTCTTTTGAACCTGGCGAGCAGCGTTTCGCATGATGTTTTGCGGTTTTCCTGCTGTCTTTCGTTGAGTTCATGTGGAACCCATTTCCCCACCTTTTGTATCTTTCCCATGGCTTTCAACCGAAGGGAGATGGCTTCTCGGGTCACCTTTAACTGATCCGCCAGTCGTTGTTGTGTTTGAGCGTCGTCTTCGTCCAACAAGGCTTGCAGGTCAGTGTCTTCAAACTTTTTCGGTGGTCTTCCACGTTCTTCGTTCCTCACGTCAAAATCGCCACTTTTGAACCGTTTGAACCACTCGAAACACTGTTTTACCGAGAGCATGCTCACCGAACGCCTCCACAAGCATTCGATGCGATTCGGCTGCGGTTTTCTTCAGATGAAAACAGAAAAGTAGTGCTGTCCGCAAATCGTAATTTGTTAGCACAAAACTCGACATGTTTATCTCTAATAAACTAATGCTACTGAATGATACTCGTGTTATTGTGAGTTGGAAATCTTTGTCGGATATCAAAACAATAACAAGACACCGCTGACGTGATGTGTCGGTAACTGCATCGACATCTAGCACCACCTATAGGCAAATTCCGGTTTCATACTTACACACCTGGTACATTACTTTCTGGTTTTCTAACCGTAAAACCTAACCTGCGAGAAAATTAAATGAAAACGTGTTCTATTTACAATTTAAAGACTGTCCATTAATGACATAAGGCTTTCAGGGAGGTGGGGGTATTAAACCGTCCTTAGTTGCTCTTTAGCTACTGGGAAGTTATATTTTATTCTTTTTTTTTTTTATTTAATACCTAACTTCATTTGCCAAGTTTACACGTAATATTTTTCGTTATTTTCAGTTTTTGCGTTATTAAAAATACACTGAGTTTAGTCATATTCAAGTTTTCATGGTTAATAACCCAGTCTATTTTATTAAATTTGAAATTTCACTTCATATAGTTTTGAATCTTAAAATTTTCAGCCTAACGGACGGCTCGCAATGCCATTAAAAAAAAATCGTAACCAAATTGTTCTTTACTCTATATCGCCTTATTATTATCGATCATACAATCAAAATATCTATTATATCATTAACATTTTTTTATTGGCTGAATAGTTTCCAATCTAAATTTTTGTTTGAAAATTTAGACTTCAAGAAATCTTCCATTCCTATTGTAGGTAGTTTCGTTACACTGAAGTACATTTTTTATATTATAGTATTTCTTTTTTTTTATTTCTTATTTCATTGTTTTTTGTTAAAATCAGAAAAGATTACGATGCAGTTGACATTAATTTATTAAAATTGCCTAGTACTTAAAATAAATAGGATTTTTAACTACGTTACTTTAAAACGTAAAACGAATATAATTATTATTACTATTATAAATGTTACTGGAATAGTAGATGAGTGATCATAATAATATATTACAAGGTAGGATCAATACGCGAACGAAAACTCGACGCATACTACGTATTTAAAAATGGCTGCTGTTCGGAGACGTCTTTTATAATTTCCTATTATTTATTTTAGAATTTGCGTTATTTTAAATAATTAAAAAAAGTGATTTAAACTAAAACGTTTATCGTGCCTATTTTTATTGCGGTTTATTGGCATTTGATACAAAAGCAAGCAAGTGTGAAGTGAAATAAACAAGCGTATAAGTGTGAATACTACAAGAATGAGGTGTTCTGTTTTCGGTTGCAATAGTAGTAACCAAGGTCGAAGTGCTACCAGGTCAACATACTACCACACATTTCCTAAAGATATAACTGTAATAAAACAGTGGCTACAATTATGTGGACGCAATAATAAAATTAATCCAAACACGGCTCGAATATGTTCTAAACATTTTGTTGAAGAAGATTACCAAGTAGACACCCTTTTAGCATCTTATGGTATAAATAGAACGTTTAAAAAATTAAAAAATGGAGCGGTACCAACACAAAATTTGTCTCGACAATTATCGAAAGGAGAATGTTCGATGCGACTTGATCGCCTTAGAAGGCGAAACAATAAGAAAACTACAAAAGAGTCAGTTTTGGATAATTATTTTTTTTGTTATGTTAATTATAAATTATTACAGGATTGAGTCCGCAGAGTCTTTGATGAACATTTTTGAAACAATTAATGTTATCGAAATACATCCATCGACATTTTTTTCTTCAAAAGAAAGCCAAAGGTAAATAATTTATATTAAACATTTGAATTATTGATTGGCAATGAATTTTTAATACCGTTTGCATATGACAACGCGCATGTTCGGTCAAAGCTGTGACGTAGTGCGGAGCGGTGGAGCGGTTATCAAATATTAGTATTTATTTATTTTGTGAATAACAAAAGTGAATTTATATCAACTTGAAAATAACATTATTTATAATGTGTGTTTTTCAGAGCCGGAAATTTTCACGGAGGCTTTTATTTCTTTTTGACAAACACAGGTGACAGATAAATATTCTTTTTTACACGAGTGCACGATAGGCCGTTGTTGAGTAAGGTAAAAAAAACAGAATCTCCGGACGTCTTCGGCGCCCTCCGGCCTGTTTTATTTTTTACCTTACACAACAATTTAAAAATATCCCTGAAGAATGGCAGAACTCGCCAAAGGTGGAACTCGAAAGCACAGATCTACGTTTACTTGGAATTCGAGATTTGCCATTGATGAGTTATTCAAAAAAACAGACTCTGCGGGCCTGTTTTTTGACATAAATATTTGTGAATATTAATATATTCCGAAATATTAATTAACCTATTAATTAGAAATCCACCGAAAACCCAATTAAAATTACGAATTTTAAAGCTTGAAACTTAACATTTCAATTTGCATGCTGAGCGGGTGGAATACGGTACATCTAGACCACGCGTAAAGCACGACAGAACAAGGTATATCAGGTTACACGCTCCAACCTCAAAATTGGCTCCGAAAATAATTAATAATGTGGAAGAATGGCATTTCCGCAGGATAAAATTTATATTTTCGTAACGAGCACATCTGGAAGCATCTTTCCACCAAGTTTGAGTCAGATCGCGATTAGACACGTAAACTGAAACTTAGCCAAGTTGAGGAAATTCTAGAAATTGTGGAACAAAACCATCATGTAACACTGTAAAAATCGCAACGAGTCTGAACATCAATCGCCAAAGAGTTACAAACCACTTGAAAGAATCTGAATTTAAAAAGAAGCTCGATATTTGGGTGCCGCATGATTTGACGCATAAGAATTTGCTCGACCGAGTTTCCATCTGCGAATCGTTGCTGAAACGTGTTGAAATCGAACCATTTTTGAAGCGAATGGTTACTGGAGATGAAAAATCGATTACATACTACAAAAGATTATGGTCGAAGCGAGGTGAAGCTTCCCTCGCTGTCTGTTTGGTGGGATTGGAAAGGTATTCTCTATTATGAGCTGTTACCAGCTGGTCAAATGATTGATTCTTCATGCTACTGTCAACAAGAGAAGAAAGGTGTTGTGTTTCATTATGACAACGCCAGACCTAACGTATTTTTGTTGACCCGAGAAGAACTGGAAGAGCTTGGCTGGGAATTTTTGTTGCATTCACCGTATAGCTCGAACCTTGCACCATCAGATTATCATTTGTTTCGGTTTTTTCAGAATTCCCTTAAGACGGCTGTATATGTACAATTCACTAGAAGAAATTTTACCGATTGTCACTATTTCCGTCTGCGCAATCAGTGGAAACTAATTGAATAATACAATAAATATGCATCTTTATCAAATAGCGTTCATGGTGCGAGAGGGCACTACCGTATAAAGATTTTAATGCGCTTTCTTATTTTGCAAATATATAAGGTTTATTTCTTAATATATAGAGATATTTAAAAAAAAATTTAATTTTAATAGTTTGTATATTACATGGAAAATCATTTGCAGGTTATTAGAATGTTAAATTAAAAAAAAAATGAAAATTTAAAAAAAAAAATTTGTTAATGACTTTCCATGAAACTAGATTTTTATTGGAATCCTTTACTTTAAACCGCATTAAATTCCATGCATTATTAAAAAAGTTAAATGAATATTCGTTAAAAGTTAGGTGTAAAACCCTCTTAATGGTGTAAAATTGACTTCAAAAAAAGCCTGTGAAAACCACTTAGTTAAGTTTT
Organism: Cantharis rustica; assembly: GCA_911387805.1. Classification (NCBI taxonomy): domain Eukaryota; kingdom Metazoa; phylum Arthropoda; class Insecta; order Coleoptera; family Cantharidae; genus Cantharis; species Cantharis rustica. Next base: position 24,986,946 of record OU426877.1, on the reverse strand, counting down.
TTACCGATAAACCACAGAATTTTTACAATGATGGAATAATGGTTTTGCCCAAAAAGTGGCAAAAGGTTTCCAAACAAAATGGACAATATTTGGTTTAAATAAAGAATTTCGAAACTTAATATTTATTGTTTGAAAAACTATCATTCGTGTGTTTATACCAACCTATTATTATATTCACAAATTTCCGTCGATTAAGCGCCAGTTTAAGCGATCTTCTTTCTTGGGTATTTCATAAAAAGTTAAGGAACACTTAATTCGGTGACGTTTAACTATTGAAATTTAATAGTGTTTCTTAAATTAACTGGTAGTGTTATTATTCCGTTTTCCTATTGGTTGGAAATATTTAAGAGTCCCGTACACCTAACTTTTAACGAAAATACTTCTAGTTCTTTTATTTATGCATACAATTTAATGCGGTTTGAAGTAAATGATTGAAAAAAAATCTAGTTTTATGGAAGGTTATTAAGAATTATAAAAAAAAATATTTTAAAATTTATTTTAATAACTACCCTTTCTAAGAAGCTGCAAATGACTTTCCATGTATAGACAAACAATTTAAATAAAAATTTCTTTAAAAAAATGTGAATATAATAAGATATTAACATTACTAAAAGTATTTTAAAAACGTGCATTTAAATCTTCACGAGGTAGTTCCCTCTGGCGTAAAAATGCATCACTAGGTACGGGGCGTGGCGTGGCACATGTTTATGGTCTAGGTCATTATAATCTATTATTTTACAAGGAGTGGTCGAACTGAACGAAAAACGTGGCGATGGGTAAAATTTCGTGTAGTGCAGCTTATAAAAGTGGTAAATGTAAATTTTTAACTGAAAAGCGTCGAAGTCGCAAAAATGCTCAAAAACGCAAACGGTAAGTAGAAAATTAGCGAGAAAGCAATAGTATATTACGTGCCGAGGTGGAAAATGCTTCATTACAGCCGAGCGCTAAGTTAGTTTGGTCTCTATGCTCTATGCGCATACTCTATGCGCGAGGCTGGAATGAAGCTTGACACCGAGGTATGTATACAATTTTATTCAGAATCAGTTTGTAAATAATTAAAGATCATTAAATTTCATTTTATTAACGCACATTTTTTGTTAGTTCCATTTTTTGCCTACCGACAATGCGACATTGCAGGTCGGGAAGTGATCACTTCCCACCCTAAGGTTGGGAAGTAAAACAAAATAGCTTTCTGATTGGTTGTCAAGTGAAAGTAAATAATAAACAGCTTCCCAACTTTTTAAAAGTCAGGGATGTGTCGATTACTAACTGATTGTGAATAAAATAAATAATTTAATTACACATGGAACGTTTAAAAAATAGTTATTTTTATCATTAAGCTGGAAACTGAATTTTTCCGAGTACGAGTTTTTTACAGGCCGAGGCGGATTCTCGGAAAACAGTTTCCTGTCGCATGATAAACGTATTTTTTTACGCCGACTTCTATAATTAGTTATATAAAATTTAATTAATTTTTGAAATATTTGGTATTAGAGATTTTTGTTGTTGGTAGTAAAATATTTGAATTCAAAATTTGACGTTTAAATTTAACTAACCTAAAAAATATAGTATACTTACATATAATTACAACCTACAGTGTGATATGTGTAATATGATATTTCTCATAAAGACTACGAATAATCAAGAAAGCGACATCAACATTTCAGCTGTAACTGGAATTTTAAATATTGGTTGTGGGTATACCCATATGAAAAACTTTACGGGTTTATTGAATATACCGTGTATGACTTCTTCGACATTTCAAAAATATCAAAATACGGTTTGTGACGTAGTGGAAAAGGAATCTTTTTAGCAATGAAAGAAGCGGCATTGGAAGAGAAATAGTTAGCTATTGCGGAAGGGCAATATAGATCAAGATGGTGTACCTTTAGTAGCCGTAGTTTGTGATAGATCTTGGTCAAAGCGATCTTACAAATCAAAATACAATGCTTTAACTGGCGCAGCAACAATAATTGGATACAAAACAAGAAAAGTATTGTGGATATCTATAAAAAATAGATATTGTAGTAAAGCATTAATTAAAGATCCGGAATATATTGTCGTGTTTCAAAGTAACTTTGGACCTAATTACTCTTACTTCTTGTTATTTTTACTGTTATACATGACTGATGATCGGAAATAATCATGAAATAAAGGCCTTTATATTATGTTACAGAGTTTTTTAATTTTAAGTAATTTTTATCACTTCTATAGCGTAATTTTTTCAGATTTTCAGATACCCGATATTTTAGACACAAATAATAATTGTACATCGACCAAAAAATGAAAGGTTTATTTATTTAAATTTATTTATGTGGTTATCGAAGGAGTTTCGTTTAATGTTTATTTTATTTTTATTCAAATAAACATAAATACACTCTTATCGTCTTTGTTTTTATCTCAAGAACCTATGTAAATAATAATTAAATTCCTACTACGAAAAGTCCGCACAAACTAAGTAAATGTATTATAAATAATTATTCATTTAATGTATTTTTGTATGTTACGTATTAATTGCATTTTATTAGTTCGTTTAGGTTATAATTTATTTTCAGGAATAATCTATTTGAATTAAGTTTTCAAAGTAACAAGTTTAAATATTACGTTATTAAAAAAAAAAAAAACAAATTCTTTCAAGTTCAACTTAATGTGGAAGATATTTTGCAACAACCGGTTAACCTACACATTAATTAAAAACTAGTATTTAAACAAGTATGTAATGAATTAAACGTTATTCTGTGTTAAACAAATATGATGTAACCCACATCCGGTAAACTTTTGCCATCTATAAGGTTATAATTAAACCATTTTCATTAAATCGACAGTGATCTGCAACAATGGTCTAACAACGCACGCTTTGACAGCTGGTACGTGGATTAGCCAGTTTTTGAAAATTGCCGAAATTGAGCAGTGTATTTATGATTTTAAAATAATTATTAGTTATTTAAATTTTTGATTTGATGTACATAATATGTATAAGGTGCATAGTTTTTATAATTTTTTCCGATTTAAAGGTTAGAATTATTTTATTTTAAACAGATGTAGTAGTGCATCTCATACAGTTTTTTTATTTTGTTTAAAATAAAGTATTCAAAGGAGAAAACGTTAAAGTTTACAAATGGAGAAAACCGAAGAACAGTGTCAGTCTTGTAGTGAATTTTTTCCTGATCTTGGACAGACTGGTTCTGCAATTGAAGAATTCAGTGGATTAGCCTTAAATGAATATATGAATAGGTATGTAAGTATCGAAGAAAATAATGGCGCTACACAAACAATATTAAAACAATCAAGACACGATAGAAAAAAGTTTGCCAATACTAATCTCGCATACGTATCATCTAGAAATAAAACTGTGGAACCCAAGATATTTGATGAAAGCTTCGCATGTACTTGCAAAAAGAAATGCCATACCATTGTTGATGTGAACATCAGGCGAAAACTCTTTGAACAATTTCATAGTGTTGGAACATTCGAAGGACGTTGTGATATTCTGAACAAATGTGTTAAAGAAATTAAAAAAAAACGATGTTATACAAAAAGCAACGAATCGAGGCGTACAAACTCAAGAATTTATTCTATAGATAATTATCAAGTGTGTAAAAATACATTTCTGAAAACTCTTCAAATTAATCAGCAACGAATTAGAGTTGCATTACAACAAATGAAAAATAATGTTATATGTGACATGAGAGGTAAAGGTAGTGCACGGCGAATTAAGGCAATTAAGCACCAGACTTCGTCACTTTCTAGGTATGTATCTCACCATTGCCGCATTCACAGCAATGCCCAATTTTTAAATCCTGATCTTGATTTCACAAAAATGTACAAATTATATTATAATAAAGGTACCGATAATTCTGAGCCTTATGTTTTTAAGTACAAATATTTGTTTGATATTGAGTTTACTTTAAATTCGAGTTTTGATTTTGAGATTGGTAAGAATCTCAAAACTCTAAATTTTCTACATCTGGTTCCTACCTCCGTTTTAAAGAAAGTCACAAAATTAAAAAATGGATACTCTTAAATGTTATATGGTACTAATCTACATGTTTTAGACATGAAAATCCAACTAATGGTTTTTTGTGTTTTTTAACAAAATCCAATAGGTTGCGTTTTTTCTTACACTGAAAATATTAGTACTCTTGTCGGTTGTTGGTCAACTCGACTATAAATTCTTGATACTGTTGAAAAAATTGTTCCATTCTTCTCTCTGAACATCCCTAAACTGATGGCTTACCCAATATTTTAATTCACGACTCGCCACTGAACGAATCTTACGTGTTTTGCTAAGTTGAATTTAAAAAATCGATCATTATTTTTTCAACTCTTTAATTTGAACATATTATGATAAAATACTTACATGTACACTAGGAGTATTGCAGTTTCTGTTTCACAGTATAAAATGTTGTTATTTGTTTCAGTCTCAAGAAACAACAAGAAGCCCAAGGAGTTACCCACGATATTCAAAAACAGGAAACGAGTGGTCCTTTGTTAAATATTAAAGAAGAAATTACCATAGACGAATCTGTTTTAGAAGAATATGTTCCAAAATCAGAAACTTTTGAAGATACAAGCGGCGATACGACAGGTGACGTAGATCCCCTTTCCCTTTCGTATGTGGAAATCCGGATTTCACAAGAAGCAGTGCCAGAATGTACCTCTAAAAATGAAAATGCCAACTTTGTAAAAATCATTCCAAAATTAGAAACATTTGAAAATACAAGTGAAGATAAGGTTCAAGTTGAAGAAAATTTTATTTTTCCAGTGACACAAAATGAGCTTGTTCAAGAAACGAGAATTTTACGATCTAGTCTTAAAGATAACACTAATTTTTCTCCTAGTACTTCAAATACACCATATACCAAAAAAAGAAAAATAAGTGATCAAAATAGCAGAGTGGAAGATCGGGACTTTCTGAATAGAGTGCAAGTGAAATCAGAGAATAAAGAAGACTATGTAGATTATGCAATGTACGTTGCAACCAGATTAAAAGATTCCAACCAAAGTGATAGTGCAATAGCAATAGCTAAGGAAAAGATCGAACTTATTTTAAGTGATTTAGACAAGGGTATATTTGAGAATTTAATTGCAGTGCCATTATCGTCTAACACTTAAACAGGATATTGAATTAAATTATTTATTTAATTAAAGTGGGAATTAAAATTCAGTTTAATGTTATTTTTGATATTTTATAATAAAAAAGTTATTTTAAGCAATATCTTTTTCTCGATTTTGATTAAGAGAGGGCTTAGAAAAGTTAAATTTTAAGAATAATGCGCTATTTTTGAATTGTAACGAATTTTTGTCAACAATGAAATTTTTAATTCTAATTTATTATTTTGATCTACACTTTTATTAAAATAAATCAAACTTGGTATCTTGGCTATTTTGAACATAATTTAAGTAGTGTAATTCAATTATTACCTATATTAATTTTTAGAAAAACCAAAAAATACAAAAAATTATAACTTCAACTAGTATATATTAAAATTTTGCATTACAGGAGACTGGACTAATGTTTTCGGGAAAGCGTTAAAAGGATTTTTCTACCGAATTATCCATATAGTTTGATATAATATAACAATATAAGGTAGGTATCTGTTTTGAAACAAATAAAAATTACATTTCTAGTTTAATTTTGATGTAACTAAAAATGTTTGGGTTTCTTGTTCCAAGGAGATGCTCGGAAAATAGCCTTTTCTCTACGAGTTCCATCTAATTTATGAACTAATTTCCAAATGACCAAAACAATGTGGAGACTTTTGTTATCTAAACATCGCTTTTACAGTAATACTTATCAGACATATTTTGTTGCAAATTTCAGTCTCTTCACTTTTGGTTCTATACATTTTTCTATTTTGTGAGTAAGTAATTTGGGGAGACTGGAAGTCTGAAGTATTAATAACAGTATTTACTTATTAACTATGTACATATGTATGTAAATAATGTACATAATAATTCTTGAGTTTAAAATTGAAGTTACACACAAAATGTTCTTTAAGTAACTTCTCTTCTGAGAAATTTTTTCATGACAACATGAAATTTTTCTTGATTTATCAAATGATTTTTGGAAATAGAATGTTTTTCTGCTTTTCTTATAAACATTTTTTATTATCGACAATTCATCAACATTCTTTTTCTCCGCCAAAATTTACGCAAGTAAAACAAAACATTTTATTTCGCTTATCGCAACCAGTAAGCCACAAAAATTTAGTATACCACCTGCACTGAAATTTTCTATTAAATTTACCTTATTTATATGCAGTGTCTATTTTTACTTTCTTAAATATTATGTAGTTGTGTTCCCAAGACATACATTTAAAGTAAGGATGGTGAACGTCATTTGGCACAGGAGAAACTACAAAGATGCAGTTGCAAACTGTAGACGCTTCTAAGGGCTCTCAAATTAAACTGTAGATCAGCTGATAAATGATCCACAACATAATTTTAAGTTGAGATTTTTTATGTCATTATAAACAGAATTAAATTATCACTCAATACACGAAAAATTTGAACTCACTATAATTATTTTTTTCTCGCTTCTTTACATATATACTAGGAGGTCAGGACGAACGGCAAACCTAAAGAGTGAATACAGCGGAAATATTTTTTTAGATTGGTAAAAAGAATTACCAACCAGAAAAAATAAATACAGAAAGACGGAGGCAGAGTTTTGTACGTAATTATAAATTAATATGAGCATAAATTTCTGGGCTTCATACAGGAGCGAATTGGGATTTTTTTCTACCGTAAGTAATTCGCGAATAAAATTAAGAATGCGACGTCTGGTGGCAGAATTGAGAACACTTCGATGCGAGAATAAATCGTATTTGAACTTCTTTTTAAACGCGATTTTCTTAAAACTACATTTTTCGAACTGGTCTCCACGATATCTTAAAAACCGTATAACCCATTGCTTTGAAATTTTAATAGTAGGTTCGGAACATGTATGGTCATCGATTCAACTAAAAGAACTGAAAAATTCCGAGCCGGTTTTTTTATTCGTAACCAAATAATCAAATAAAATCATGAAATTTGAAATTTAATTTTCAAAAACATGTCAATTATTCAATTATCAATATTTTTTAATGATTCTAGTTCATTCGATAACCACAACTTTACAGATTGAAATGCCGTTTGGTTTTTTGATTTTAGATAAGCCGGAATTATGGAGACCGTCAACAAACTTGTGAACAAACAATCTTGACTTTTGGAGTAATTGTGATGCAAATTTTGGTCTGAAAATATACTGGCTTACTGTTGAAATGTCAATAAATATATAGAAAAAAGTTCAAACCTCTATATTTTTATTGTTCGTCATAAAAAAATCCCAAAAAATAACTTAAAAAACACGTGGCACTCGGGTTGTCTGTAAAGTCGGTTTACGGACGATAATTTTACGTGATAACGTCATAAGTAAACATTGATGAAAAATTGCATACTTTTATCAATTGAATTATGTTTTCTTATGACGTAAAATTATCGTACGTAAACCGAGTGTTAATTTAAAAGGATGAAATTGGACAACTAAATCGAATTCATGAAACCAATGCTTTTGAAAAGCCCGCCAAAACCTGCTTGATATAATAATATATTTCTTTGCACTGCGTTAATTTGTCATTAACACATAAATATTTTTAAAACTCTGGTTAAAAACATTAATTTTCAAATATTATTTACAGTTTTTGCAAAATTAATTTAATTAATTTGTTTAAATATAATCACGAACAATTAGTTATAGAAACTGAAATCAATTCAATGTAAAGAAATGAAGAAATTGGACAAATAAATGAAATTTTTGAATTGCTGCTTTTAAAAAGTCCGCCTTGTGAAATACAATAGGTAATAAAAAAATTAACTCTCGTCCTTAGCCCTTAACAGATTCCGAAAAAATTCTTTAACAGTTAGAGCATATTTTGATTTTTATTTACATCACATTGCAGTTTGTTACAGTATTTATGATAAGAACCAGTTGTTTTGTTTTTATAAATTATTTTAAGTTCTAAATAGTGAAGTTTAAGTTCAATTGTTTATTTTGGAGTATAATTTATTAAAACCGTCGGGTATGTTTTGAATAAAATTGTTGATTTTCTGTTAACTGGTAGCTAATCTCTAGGGCGATTTAAATAAAACTAATTAATAATATTTATTTTTTTTCCGTAAAAATTAATCTAAAACAATCGTTCTGCTTATAAAAGCCTGTTTACATTATAGAATTTTGCTTAAAATTTTCGTTAAAATTTCTTAAAATTTGTAGATTTTGCAAATTTTGTGTTTACACCTTTATCACCAAACACACCTTAAAACTCTCTATATTTTACGTAAAATTTTAAGGAAATAGGTGCTGATCTATTCCTTAAAATTTCTCTTAAAAGTTATTTTAACAACAATTTTAAGGTGTAAACAGTGAAATTTTTTTGAAATAATTTAATATCTATTTAGGGGCCCTAGTAGCGGCGTTAGGGTAGCGCGAGGTTGGGCGACCGCCCAAGGGCGCCAGACATGAAGACATGAAATCTCGCCCAGGGCGCCGGTAATGCTAAAACCGGTACTCAGGGGCCCGATAGTCGGTAACACAGGCCTGTAGCTGCCTTGTTACGCCACTGAACGTTTGAAAATACAATATGGTGTCGGGAATTGATACAGTTACACATAACAATTACATCAACGATCGCCGTCTGAGAAAAAAAATAATAATAACATTGCAATACAAAACATTTACAAACAATTTAAAACACAATAGTAGTCAGTAGTCACCACGTTATACCTATTTTTCCGAGAGTCAAGGTGGTGTATCCCCTAGTCTTGAAGAAATCTTAAGGTAACCTATAATGTCAGGCGAAACGTTGATTTTATTCGCGAATAAAATTAAGAATGCGACGTCTGGTGGCAGAATTGAGAACACTTCGATGCGAGTACTAAACGTGGTTTATTGTACTTAAATAAAGATTTTAGATCAATTTGTTTCATTTCACCTTTTTCTTTGATAATTCGAACATACAAAAAGATTTACAAGATTAATTCGATCACTGTAAACACAACTATAACCTCAATTTACTCGCATATGACGGTCATTTTGTCAATTTAGCAGCGCCACCATCGTTAATTTTATTCGCGAATAGTATACCGTAGTTATAGTCGATTCGAAAAATGAGTCATGAAAGCTGTTGCTGGCTCTGGTATCTAATGTCAATATTATTGCACAATTTAATTTGGGTACGGATTTTGTTTATTAAAACATAAAAAAACTTTGAGTTACGATTTAAAAAAAAAAAAAATTTTAAAGTCTTGCAATTTTCTATCATTTTCACATTTCTGTTATTCGATAGGTGACCTGTTGCGACGGTAACGTTGGATAACAGAGACTACGTTATCGTTAGTTTTGTTCAAACATTGCATTCTAGACGCTTGCCAGTCTAGACCGAAATAAAAAATTATTTTTAAATAAAATTGTTGTTTATTTAATATATAATACTTATTAGAAAAATAAAAACAAGAAAATATGTTGTAACTTTTGTTACAATCCACGCAGTAATACAGTAATAGTGAGGAACATCATATCTTCTGAAGTTGGCAAAAAATATAGTAGGAGTATTTTATTTAATTTGGCGGCAGTCCGCTCGTAATTGTCGTACTGAACATAAAATGTCAACTGAATGTAGAAAGAAAATTGTGCTTTCAATTGAACAAAAACAAAACAAAAAAATCAATCAAGCTGAAACATAACCTATAAATTTCAGCACGCATAAGAATAAAGTGTAATAGTGTCAAAAATTGAAAATGCCACGCGTTTATAAGAAAAAACACCTGAAGAAGGTGGAAGAGCGTGGTACGATCCCAAAACCTTATTAGATGCTATTGAAGCGATAAGAATGGGAAAAATGAATCAAAAAGCTGCTGCAGCGTTCTATGGTGTGCCCAGAAGTTCTCTAATTAGAAAAATGAATGGAGCGTCAAAACCTGGAGTATCAACTGGTGGGAGAAGATTGGAATTTAGTGAGCAAGAAGAAGAAAACCTAGTTAAATATTTGAAGATAATATCCGTCTGTGGAGAAGGATTAACTAAAACACAAACAAGAGATTTAGTTCAAGAATATGTCAAAAAGTACAATATTAAGACGAGATTTCGAGATGGACGGCCTGGCTACGACTGGTATATAAATTTCACAAAAAGACATCCGGATATTTCGAGAAAAAGGTATGTACAATATTCGATGGAGAGGTGTGGATCGAGAGACGTGGAACCGTTTGAAGTCTATAAATTTTACGAAGACTTACAAAAATTATATAATCAAAGCAATTATACGGAAAATGACGGGAACCTAATCTATACTTTTGATGACTGTGAGTTTCTCTGGCATACCCAAGATGACAGTAAAACTGAAAAAGTCTTGTTGAATCTACCAGTAATGGACGGTACATCAGTACTAGCTTGTGGATCAGCTAGTGGTCAACAGCTATCTCCATTTATTTTATTTAAAGGAAAGTTTGTACAAGCACCGTGGGTTAACACTGAAAATCGGATCCCACTAGAATCTGAAAACGAATTTACGCAACACAGCATTTTTGAAACATGGTTCAATCGAGTTTTTTTGAAGCAAATTTATTCTTTAGCCCATAGGCTACATAAACCGGTTACTTTAATTTTTAATGGTTCTAAAAACCAAACAAAGAATGCACTCACGTTGAACGTTTTTGAGCAATGTATTGAACATAAGATTATAACCTCGTTAGGTTACCGCAAAGTTTAATTTGGGAATTGCAACCACTTCAAAAATCTTGTTTTAAAAAAATTAAGACTGCTTGGAATAATTGGAAATCTAAACAGGATTTAAGTAGAACACTTTCTGAAAATACTTTCGTTCGGTGTCTCGATGAGATATGGAATAACAACGTCACTACTGAAAATTTGGTTTTGGGATTTGAAAATTGCGGTATTTTTCCTGTAAATCAAAAATCATTTCCAAAACGTCTTTTCCGACCAAGTGCATTATGGCGATATGCAGCACACGTTACTGAATATATTCCCGAAACTGTATTTGTAGTTGAAGCTAAAAAACCTATTATCAGCAATGAGATCAAATTAGAGATAATCGAAAACTGCACATCTGAATCAAAATTTACAACTTTTACTCCGAATGAACAACCTGATCTTAAATCGGTTGACGAGCTATCCAGAGGTAAAGATCCATTATGTCCAGTTGTACGGGAAGAAAAAACCAATAGAAAAAAAAGAGTTGCGAATAAATTTGGAAAAATTATGTTGATGAATAAAATAATAAGGCAACGTGCGATGTTTGCTAAATATAAAGCTCAAGGTAAGAAAACAATAAATTATTATCAATAAAAGTGAAGGAAAACTGTGGAAAATGTATTTTTTTACAATATGGGGATAGCACGCAAAGTGGCTCCAACAATTTAAGCATTTTATAATGAAATTATAGTAGTCGAGAGTATAAATTACAAATATAAACATACAATTGATATTTTAAATATAAACGTAAAAATACGAATCCCTAAGCTCACACGCTCATTAAAAACATCCCCGGAGCCACCAGAACTCGAAAATTACGGATTTCATTTCGGAAACAATTTCGAAATCGTCAAAACTGGAAAATTAAGAAGCTAGAAAGACGACAACTTTCTTTATAAATTAAATTGAATTAAATCTTGCATTCCTAGAAGGCAACTGCGGTGGGCTCCACCCACTAAAACACACTGCTACACCTATTTACGTCGAGCACACGTATTGTCAACAAAATACGAACCACACTGATTTTTATGTGGAAATCTACAGCTGTATTCATAAAAAGTTACAACAGGTTTATAAACCTATTATAAGCAAAATGTCAAAAACATGATTCATAAACGCATTTTAACCTAACAAACGTTCTATTACAGTGTTTTGATTTGGCAATATTTAAAATGGGGTGGAGCCTAAGGCTTAAAACACGTTTTAACTAAAGTAGGTTTGAAGAGTGTTTTACCAATTTTTATGAATAAATCTATTATTTCTTAAATGAAAGGAAAAATCGCTTCATTTTAATGTCATCTATAAATTTTACATCATTGCATCAATAAAAATCTGTCCTGAAAAATTTTTATACTCAAATTATACAATAAATAAAATGAAAAATTCATGAATGCTATGAATCTTTTCCATTAATACTACAAAATTTTCATAAATATAGTAAATTTTAGTTCGTTAGTTCGTTGATTTAATGAAATCTTTATTGAATTTTTATTGTATAAATGACAGCTTTTGGATCAGTTTGTGGTTCACTTTGCGTGCTAGACTTCCGTAATGCTTAGTATCTACTATATAAAATTACGAAGGAGGCTAAATGTGTAAGCTAAGCTTCGGACTCGTGATTAGAAATCACGGGTTCGTATCCCAGGCCGGGCTGAAAATTTAGTGAGGGGTGTCGACATCTACGTGTCGTTGCTACCCCGGTGAGATTCTAGATCTTACCCCACTTTCGCGAAAAAGTGGGATAATGAATCGATCACCTTGAACCACGCTTACTCCCTCGTCGTGGTTCGGATTCCACGTAAAGCTGTAGGTCCCGTTGTCAAATGCGTCAAAGCTGACTACGCCGATTGTTCTTTACAAAATACATTGAAACTTAATTATCACAGTGTCTCGGTGTAGCGACAAAATGAACCATTCAGCGGCTCCTGAGATCTAAGCGACTCAGTTTAAGAGTAACCGATGATGTTTAAAGCTCCCGAGAGGCACCTAAGATTACCTACATGACAGGCAGTATATCGCGAAGCGATGGACAAAAAGAACATGACTTGACTATATTTTTAATAACGACAAAAGTTAAGTTTTAATAACAGTTAAATTTTAACTTACTTTTACTTTAATACTAATACTTGGAGAAAATTCTCGTTCATCATATTAAAAAAATTGGATTTGGCCAATCCCTCGATGAATTAAAGATGAAATAAGAAATTTTAATTTTTAAGCCAGAAGTTGGTACTTGGTATCAAACATTTTTTTAACTTTTGATTTTAAAAACAATTCTAGAATCTTTATTATTATATAAAGTAGAAAAATGTTTCTGTGCTAGTGAAACGCGGAAATAAACAAGACATCATTTGAAAAATAAACTGCGTTAAGGGTTTTTCACCCCTGATTACTTTTCATCAATGTGGCTCGGCCCGGCAGTATATTGCCCTTCTACTTGTCTTGTTTATATTAAGCTTAAATTGATCATATAAGATCAGAATGATCATTGATCATTATTTAAGAAATACAATCTATTAAGAAAAGTCTTTGGCTTCAATAAACAAAAGATAATATTTCAGAATAGCTTAAAAGACCAGTGGCGCAGCCAAGGGGGGGCTAGGGGGCTATAGCCTCTCTCCCCCCCAGACACTCTTCTTTTTTTTAATGACCATAGCCGCTGTTTTACCGGTGCAATGAAAAGAAAAAACAAAAAAATGATTGTGTTCGACTGTTCGATATGATTGTAGTTAGGTACTGTTTTTAGTGTAGCACTTGTTGGTAGCTAATCAGCTAAGCCAGTTAATTTAGGTCTGGCAGCATCGGACCCCCAAGGGCGGATTTATCAAATTGTCGCTTATGAGCACTACTTTGAGATGCTGCCCCTGTTACATTTAAGAGCTAACAGGAATGTCCGGCGCAAAGGGGGGGGGGGCGCAGGTAGGGGCGTGGGCAACGGATTTTTAGTGTGTACGAAAATTTCAAATACAAAATAACTTTATTATGGATAATTAACAATCAGTTTCAATTCTTAATCTTAATGACTGCTATTTATTGAAAATAAGAATAGGTATATTACAATAAAAAGATTGGCAACAAAAATCAATGATAAATCTTTCGTCCTGAGTTATTTCGGAAATGCTGTACTTTAATTTTCGCTTTAATTTAAGGTAGGTAATAGTGGTAACACAATGATTATACTATAATTTTGTTCCAAAAAAATTTTGCCTGCGGCGCTCGCCTTCGGCACAACTCGCATCTTTTAGACCCCCCCCCTTAAACAAAATCCTGGCTGCAACACTGTAAAAGACATTAAAGGTATGTTTATATTTTGATCCGGCCTACGATTGATCCAGCAGACTATTGGATCCGCTCCATCCTATCCATCGTCTGCTGGATCCAATCGCCTGCCGAACACAATCGTCCTCTAAAGAGAATGAGTTTCACTGTATTTTATTTACCTAGAACCGGCTTCACAAATAATTTCAACTAATTACTAATAAATATCAATCAAAATATCATAATATGTATAACCAAAATTATTGTGATCTAAATCTTGAGTTTTAGTTCAAGTTTGTTCTATGGGCAGGACCGGCGCTAGGCACTAGGCAAACTAGGCGACTGCATAGGGCGCAAACGATAAAGGGGCGCAAAGCAGATGTAGGTGCAAAAATTAATTGCAGTGGTCAATGTAAAATGAAATATTAATACTATAGTCGATCTAAGATATGAATAATATAGGTGACGCGTCGTTTGCAAAGTCTAATTTACATCGGGAAACTTCAGATAATTTAAAAAGTACCTAATCTTGTAATAATATTAAACATTCACCACAAAAAAGCGAAATGTTATAACCAAATAACTACTTCTATTCGATATTACATTTAACTCTGCTTAAATCTATCTTATTTATGACTTGACTCGGTTCAGTTTAGGCAACACGCATAGCACTTCAATCGCAAAAATTTCGTTATTGTAATAGCGTCTAACTTCAAAGCAATTTCATTGATTTACAATTCAAGGTTGTCACTTTAGTACAAATTCCAATATTTTTCTTAAAAAAAACAGACTATAATAGACAAATTTTTTCTTTGATTCGAACATGTGCTTATAAATTTATCTCTCGCGGAAAAATAACTCCCGGCATTGTAAGCGATTTCAATATTTTAGTATACATGGAAGGGGAAGTACGTGTCTTACTGCTTGTAAAAGTAATTCGCAATATTTGATGGCGTGGCACTTTGTATAGTGGCATATACGCGCGAGTACCGAAAGATACACAGATGCCCTACATAAGGGCATAGTAACCACTTCTTCAGAAGGGTTATGTTGGCAGATACCTCGGTAGTTCGCCAATTCTTTCCGAGGGAAGATGATCAGAATAAAGTTTTTACTCCGCTCGAGTTTGAACCGGGGATCTCGGCTTGCATCAGGCCGTGACCGTCTTCAACAACAATTAGTTACATAGAAAATAAATATAGAACATATTTCTATAGAACAGGAAGAATCCTCAACACTATATTTGGAAGAACTTGTAACTACTTTTGCGGCAAAAAAAGCCGGAGAAGTTAAACTTTTATTATTATTTTTAGTTTTATTTTATGTTGAAAAAGTATTTTTTTAAATATTATTTCGAATTCTCACCCCTCAGCTCAGTATTGCTATGTAAATGGGGGGGGGGAGGTACACTGATAGAGTTTTGCCTAGGGCGTCAAATATCCTAGCGCCGGCTCTGTCTATGGACTATGCATCTAGCAAGGTTAACACGCTACTAGAATATAATATTATTCAAGTACTCCTAGAACTATGACTACCAAATGTATATCCTTTATAAAATAATTTTATGGAATCCTAAATTAAAAGGAAGATGTAATATAATGCCAATAATCACTATTATACACCAGTCAGTGGTTTCCAAACTTTTTTGTCTCTTAGATCACTTCCCATATTTTTTGGTTTTAAGGACCCTCCCCCCCAATTATCTGGTATTGATTTTTTCAAATTAAAACGAACCAAATAAAAATTTATTATCAGTTACATAAAATAACTAAACAAAAAATTAATGATTTTTGTGAGAGGGATATTTGGCATCAATTTAGTTAGGTTTAATCTCAAATCTCCTCGGTTAATGACGTCCAGTCTGTTTTTTTTTGTCATGGACCCCCAATTTTTTTTTTGTTGACAGACCTTTTGCATGTCGTCTTAGACCCCTGGGGGTCGATATAAACCACTTTGGGAACCATTGATATACACGCTAACCCCATTTGAAGCAAGGTCAGCACTTGCGTAAATCCGGTATGTCATCAGGTTCAGTCGACTTTGTCGTGGTCAATTGTAACAATAGATTGTTTTGACTGCAGAGCTTTAGATAGTCGTCGATACTCAGCTCTGGAATTAACGAGTTTTTGAAGATGCCTGAGGCTTTGTAAAATTTATCCGAAACGTTTCGGTTAAACTCATCAATGAGCTTCAGTTTGGAGTCTTCCTAAGCCGTTTGGTTTAGACATACCATGTTGTTTTCATAGCATGTCTTGTTTTGCTATATTCTGCACTACCTGGCGATTTTGCTTCTGGACTCGTTCAGTTGGTTCCAGGAGATCTCGGTGCTGAAAATCTTAAATTTGTCTTTGGAAGTCTAGAGGGCTTCCTAGTTGCATTTGGTAGTTCGCGAGAACTATGTTACAATACTCTTGCGGCGGTGTACCCCTATACGCTAAGTTAGGGGAAGGCGCTTAAAGACAATGGATTACGAATTTATTTTGATCGCTATGAGCGCACAAAGTACGCGGTGTCGTCCGCTCACAACAAGAGCTACGTGGTTTTGATTTTTCACATAAGAATCCTCCAATTGTAGGAAGTGGTCGGTGATTGGCTCCAACGCGAATAGCTGCAGCACGATTTTTTACCATAAATTTATTTTTAAATTGGATTTTAAGTCTTCGTCTTCTGGGTTGTTTTTGCCTAGTGAGTGAGCCCCTGAGACTCCTACTTTTTTCAGGCGGCTTTCAGAAATGGTTTTACCAAGTGCTGCGTGAACTCATGGACGCATTCGTCTCAACTTTTGCTATTTTCCTGTATTATCTGTAGTTTGGGGTGAATGTTATTACTAAAAGTATTAAGCTTTGTCGTACAAACGGGGACTATGTACCAGAAAAACACTTGTATAATAAAGTATCTTAATGGGCGGGGCTATCTTAAGAAAACAGCCAATACAATATACGCATTCGATATTTATTGCTTTTGGGTCTTTTTAACTCGATGTTTTAAATGATCCATAAAATTTAATGTTTATATTTGCAATTTAACTCTTAACTACTGTAATTTTATTACAAAATTTTTAAATTACTGGTAAAAGTTATCGTTTTCTTCCCGAAAACGCCAAATGCGCGACTGCGACAAGAACTAATTTTTCGTGTTAATCGATTTTTTGTATTTAAAGAAATTTAATGAAAATTCCAAAGCGTTTTCCGATGTCATGTAATAATGAAATAATGCTCATTATAACAATAATTTATAAACAAACACAGGAAATGAATTAACATTTTTTTTTGATTACATAGAGATATATTATACAAAGTACATTTTAAAAACTTAATTTATTTTAAATAATCTATGATGGGTTGCATCGCGAAAAACGGAAAAAATTAAAAAAATTTAAAAAAAAACATTTTGTTTGTATAATTTTTTTAATACAAACATATTTTTTTAAACTTAAATAAAAATTGTTGATCAAACAAAAACTTTTTAAAATAATTAAAATATAAAATAAAATAATTAATTTTTTTTAATTTAAACCAATTTTGTTTGATATTATAACAGATAATCTTTTATAATGAAAGATTACAACATTAAATTACTCGGTGATGTTTAACATTATAAAATTTATGTTTGCCTTTTTAATAAACAAAACCAAGGAAAAAATTCAATCGAGCGTATTTTATTTTTACAATAACAACATAAAAATGTCAATTTTATGTAATTTATTTGTTTGTCTGGTAGCCGCGGAGGGTATTTATATCGCTAGACACGATTATGTTTGTGGTAACTTTTATCGTTTGGTCATTGACCTGACCTTGTAATGAATACTTGACAAGTCGGGTTCAATAAAATTTACATTACCAGTCTGATTTTCAAGCGACTAGTAATGTTTTGCTTTCTCATTCGAGAACACCTTCGGAAAGTGTCGTTTTCTCCGTGTTGTCCGATAAAAGTATAAGATCGCACCCAATGTAAAATATACGGCCGTCATAGAAACACTTCATTCGAGCGTTTCACGTGAACGGGCTGTTACTGTCGAGTGCGTTATAGAAAATTTATCGGAAAGTGAATCTCAAGTTAATCCGGCAGAAATTGTTGAAGCTGCCAACATCGCCACGCTGGATTTGCTACCCAGCAAATCAAGATCGAGGTATGAAAATGTATACCAAGTGTTTGAAGAATGGCGTGAAAAACATCAAGTTAACGAGATTACCCAAAACGTTATTCTGACGTATTTGAGCGATAAATCGAAATCATTAAAGGCTTCAAGTTTGTGGAGTTTATACTCTATGTTGAAAGCTACTTTAAATATTAAGAAAAATGTCGATTTGAAGCAATATTTGAAGGTTAGCGCATTTTTAAAAAAGAAATCGGTCGGCTATCGAGCTAAAAAATCAGAAGTGTTCAGCAGAGAACAATGCGACAAATTTTTGCAAGAAGCGGACAATAAGGAGTATTTAATGATTAAAGTAAAGTTTACGATTTTAATTCTAAATAATTTATTAATTTTGTTCAAATAATTTTAGGTTGTACTTATCATCGGTTTAGCTGGTGCATGTCGATGCGATGAGTTATGTAGAATGACCGTCGATTGTATCGAAGATAATAATAAAAATCTCGTCATTACTATACAAGATTCAAAAACTCGTGTAGAGAGAACTTTTGTCGTGGTTGGGGATAATAATATGATCCTTTACAGAAAATATACAGCGTTAAGACCGCCGAAAATTCAGCACCGCAGGTTATTTTTGTATTATTCTTCTGGGAAGTGCACAGTGCAACCGGTTGGTATAAAAACATTTTCAAATATACCCCGCAAAATAGCAAAATTTTTAAAACTCTCCAATGCGGAGCAGTACACTGGTCACTGTTTGCGTAAAACTTCTGCGACGTTTTCGGTCGATGGTGGGTCAAGTATACCAAACCTGAAGAGGCATGTTGATTGGAAATCAGTGGCGACTCGTGAAGAATTTGGAGGTGAGGCATATTCATGAGACCGGGGGGTTTGGGGGGTACGAAGTACAAATTGGTATTCTTCTTCTTCTTCTTTAATTAGGTCTGCGACCTGTTTTTACTTAACAGCAACCTCGGTGATGTTCCGAAGTTACTATTAGTGCTATGAGCATATTTATTGTTTTACATCCAAGGATTTAAAATTGGTATTATTTATTAAATTTATATCTAAAAATAAGAGAAAACTGCGAGCCCATTAACAAAATATTTATAGTACGCCACTGCTTTTAATATATAGAATTACAGAAGAAAATTCGCTTATTAGCAGGAAAAAATTAAACAAACTAAAAAATCTGTATAATTTATCTAAAAAAAAGTCTCAGTACGATGACACATGCATAATTAATTATAAAAAAGTTTCTATTTATAGAAGCTTGATATACAATATTATATTAAATTATGCATTTAGTTATCGTACGTTTTTGCTTCAGTTGTGTGTTTTACAAGAAAAATTAAATATGAGTAAAGTAAGTTCTATTGAAGTTCGACAAAATGTTATTGATTTGTATTGCAAAGGTAAATCAATGCGCGAGATCGGGGAAACCATCGGGAAACCCAAGTCGAGTATCCAATATATAATTAAAAAATATAGAGATACGGGTTCATTATATAATAAGCCTCGTTCCGGACGCCCTAGGATCCTAAGTGATGACACGAACCGCGCTATTTTGTGCGAAATAAACAAGAATCACAAGAATAGTGTTACAAAAATTGCCGATCAAGTACGAAATAAACTTAATATTGCTGTTTCTGATCAAACAATTAGAAGTGTTTATAAAAAAACATTTATAAGTGCCAAGTTGGTATGAGCAAACTTCTGCATTCCAAAGTAAATGAAGACATGGAGTTCTGGAATTGAGTGATTTTTACAGACACGAGTAAGTTTAATATTTTTGATTCGGGAGGCAGAGATAAAGTGGATGGTGACAAACGAAGCCTCCATATTATAAATGTGGTGGTTTATTTAGATATTTTACAAAAAAATTTAAAACATTGTGTTACCGAATTAAACTTTCCTAACAATTTTATCTTTCAACAAGATCACAAGACCCAAAACATACATCGGTGATTGCCAAAGAATGGCTACTTTATCATGTACCAAAACAGCCGTATTGTGGCAGCTGTGGGATAAATTAAATCGTAGAATTCGTGAACACAATATTTTTAACAAAAATAAAGTAATTTTTTTTAATTCCTGCTCAATAATATCTCTATTATCGGAAAACACAGAGAAAACGACCCCTTTGAACCTGAAAACCGCATTGGTCTGCGCCATACTCCCGCTCTGGTATATCAGTACGGATTCTTTCAATGGTATTCTAATAATTGATTAGCGGCCTCACGGGGTAATTAGTAACTCCAGGCTCAAAAAAAGTAAAATTAGAGGTCGAAAACCTTTGACATTAATCACGGAGTAATATACATAAGTTAGGAGAGTGCACTCGTTCAGTTATAGTGATATTTTACGAACCTATTTTCGTCCGTTTGACGCATGACGTCATTTTGACGTACCTAGGTTCTAAAGAATCAAATGGAATAGTTCCCACCAATACTCGGTCGTTCTCGCTATTTGTTTAACCCTAGAATGCTATCGTACGTAAAATTAAATATAATACGATACCCAAATCCTTACCACGACTTACGTAGGTAACATGCTAGGGTTAATATCTGAATCAAGGTACGTCACAGTCCAGCCTGCGCGATATCATACCTTGTAAATTTATTATAAATCATGGTGGTCATGCTTTACATCTTGGGCAAAACGAAATCCTACGTGCCCTTTAGATCGAGGAGATTGTACCGCTTTTTGTATTATCGGCAATATTGACGAAGCCATCATACGTATCATTCAAGTCCATACTGTCGATTACATAGAATTATATGAAAGCTATTGTAAACAACGGTTACTTGGTATACCAAAGAAAACATTTGAAGGTTTTCAAAGATTACTGGAAGCAACTAACGAATATTCCCAACATATGCAATTTTTGCTTAAAGACGATGACCGCATTATAGCCATTCGTAGTAGTTACAATGAAACAATTGTACCCGAAGAAGAAGTTCATGAATTTATAATTGGCATGAAGTAAACCATCCACAAATACACAAATGCCTTTTTCGAGAACCAAGACTAATCCAAGATGATTGTAACATGTAATTATAATTTTTTAGCAATAATGACTAATAATAGTCTAAATTTATTATTGCCTCGATTTGCATAAAATATTTTATGTTGTTTAATTAAACAAATAAAAAATTTACCAATACCTACTTGCTATTATTAAAAATAACCATAAAATTCAGACATCGCACTGATCAACCTTTTTTATCAACCACAACCGAGCAACGCGAATCCAGCTCTCTACACCAATCAAATAGCGCACTCTTCGAGTTTCTCGGTACCTACTGCACAAATATTTTATCAGCCGCATTCACCTTCTAATTACTCTATATCAGTGACTCTCATTGGTTCGAGTGGTTTTAATCAGCTTATCCACTGGTTATAAAAAGTAAAAAATAATTAAGGTACTTCAACTAGCTGGCACAAGCGGCCAATTATTGTTATCTTTGGAGTCGGCGCCGGCCAAGCTTTTTGGATATTCTTTATACGTACACGTAAGTTAAATCTCCCAACGGATCTACTGCTCAATAGAGGAGGGGATCTGCCCGGCGGATCAACAGATGAACGAATTAACGAAACTATATAGGTTGAACAACTTATATGAATGTATAAAGTGAAATTATTTTTTACGTTTTAGTGAATTTTTTTCACAGTAGTTTTTTTTTTGGTAAGCCAAATTATAATAGTTTAAAATGGAAAAGAATTCTAGCAATTTTGAAGAACCCGAAACGTGTAGCGTTTGTTTGCTGGAACTAACCTACGATAGAGAAATCGGTTTTCTGGACACTTGCGGACATAAATTCCATAGAGAATGCTTTACATCTTGGGCAAAACGAAATCCTACGTGCCCTTTAGATCGACGAGATTGTACCGCTTTTTTTATTATCGGCAATATCGCCGAAACCGTCAAACGTATCATTCCAATTAAGACTTACGATTACATCGGAGTATACCAAAGATATTGTAAACAACGGTTACTTGGTATACCAAGAAATACATTGGAATGTTTTCAAACATTACTGAAAGCAACTAATGAATACTCCCAACATATGCAATTTTTGCATAAAGACGATGACCGCATTATAGCCTTTAGAAATAGTTACAATGAAACATTTGTACCCGAAGAAGAAGTTCATGAATTTATAATTCGCATGAAGAAAACCATCCATCACAAATACACAAATGTCGTTTTCGAGAACCAAGAATAATCCAAGATAATTATTGTAACATGTAATTATAATTATTCCATATAATTTTTAGCAATAATGACTAATAATAGTCTAAATTTATTATTGCCTCGATTTGCATAAAATATTTTATGTTGTTTAATTAAATAAATAAAAAATTTACCAATACCTACTTGCTATTATTAAAAATAAACTATAAACATTAAAATAACCATAAAATTCAGACATCTCACTGATCAACTTTATTTATCAACCACAACCGAGCAATGAATCAAATAGCGCACTGTTCGAGTTTTTCGGTACCTACTGCACAAATATTTTATCAGCCGCATTCACCTTCTAATTACTCTATATCAGTGACTCTCATTGGTTCGAGTGGTTTTAATCAGCTTATCCACTGGTTATAAAAAGTAAAAAATAATTAAGTTACTTCAACTAGCTGGCACAAGCGGCCAATTATTGTTATCTTTGGAGTCGGCGCCGGCCAAGCTTTTTGGATATTCTTTATACGTACACGTAAGTTAAATCTCCAAACGGATCTACTGCTCAATAGAGGAGAGGATCTGCCCGGCGGATCGACAGATGAACGAATTAACGAAACTATATAGGTTGAACAACTTATATGAATGTACAAAGTGAAATTAGTCTTTTACCTTTTGGTGCATTTTTTTCACAGTAGTTTTTTTTTGGAAAGCCAAATTATAATAATTTAAAATGGAGAAAAATTCTAGCAACTTTGAAGAACCCGAAACGTGTAGCGTTTGTTTGGTGGAACTAACCTACGATAGAGAAATCGGCTTTCTGGACACTTGCGGACATAAATTCCATAGAGAATGCTTTACATCTTGGGCAAAACGAAATCCTACGTGCCCTTTAGATCGAGGAGATTGTACCGCTTTTTGTATTATCGGCAATATCGACGAAACCGTCAAACGTATCATTCAAGTCAAGACTGTCGATTACATAGAAGTATATCAAAGATATTGTAAACAACGGTTACTTGGTGTACCAAAGAAAACATTTGAATATTTTCAAAGATTACTGGAAGCAACTAACGAATATTCCGAACATATGCAATTTTTGCTTAAAGACGATGACCGCATTATAGCCATTAGTAGTAGTTACAATGAAGCAATTGTACCCGAAGAAGAAGTTCATGAATTTATAATTCGCATGAAGAAAACCATCCACAACTACACAAATGTCTTTTTCGAGAACCAAGACTAATCCAAGATGATTGTAACATGTAATTATAATTTTTAGCAATAATGACTAATAATAGTCTAAATTTATTATTGCCTCGATTTGCATATAATATTTTATGTTGTTTAATTAAATAAATAAAAAATTTACCAATACCTACTTGCTATTATTAAAAATAAACTATAAACATTAAAATAACCATAAAATTTAGACATCTCACTGATCAACTTTATTTATCAACCACAACCGAGCAATGAATCAAATAGCGCACTCTTCGAGTTTCTCGGTACCTACTGCACAAATATTTTATCAGCCGCATTCACCTTCTAATTACTCTATATCAGTGACTCTCATTGGTTCGAGTGGTTTTAATCAGCTTATCCACTGGTTATAAAAAGTAAAAAATAATTAAGTTACTTCAACTAGCTGGCACAAGCGGCCAATTATTGTTATCTTTGGAGTCGGCGCCGGCCAAGCTTTTTGGATATTCTTTATACGTACACGTAAGTTAAATCTCCCAACGGATCTACTGCTCAATAGAGGAGGGGATCTGCCCGGCGGATCAACAGATGAACGAATTAACGAAACTATATAGGTTGAACAACTTATATGAATGTATAAAGTGAAATTATTTTTTACGTTTTAGTGAATTTTTTTCACAGTAGTTTTTTTTTTGGTAAGCCAAATTATAATAGTTTAAAATGGAAAAGAATTCTAGCAATTTTGAAGAACCCGAAACGTGTAGCGTTTGTTTGCTGGAACTAACCTACGATAGAGAAATCGGTTTTCTGGACACTTGCGGACATAAATTCCATAGAGAATGCTTTACATCTTGGGCAAAACGAAATCCTACGTGCCCTTTAGATCGACGAGATTGTACCGCTTTTTTTATTATCGGCAATATCGCCGAAACCGTCAAACGTATCATTCCAATTAAGACTTACGATTACATCGGAGTATACCAAAGATATTGTAAACAACGGTTACTTGGTATACCAAGAAATACATTGGAATGTTTTCAAACATTACTGAAAGCAACTAATGAATACTCCCAACATATGCAATTTTTGCATAAAGACGATGACCGCATTATAGCCTTTAGAAATAGTTACAATGAAACATTTGTACCCGAAGAAGAAGTTCATGAATTTATAATTCGCATGAAGAAAACCATCCACAAATACACAAATGCCTTTTTCGAGAACCAAGACTAATCCAAGATGATTGTAACATGTAATTATAATTTTTAGCAATAATGACTAATAATAGTCTAAATTTATTATTGCCTCGATTTGCATATAATATTTTATGTTGTTTAATTAAATAAATAAAAAATTTACCAATACCTACTTGCTATTATTAAAAATAAACTATAAGCATTAAAATAACCATAAAATTTAGACATCTCACTGATCAACTTTATTTATCAACCACAACCGAGCAATGAATCAAATAGCGCACTGTTCGAGTTTCTCGGTACCTACTGCACAAATATTTTATCAGCCGCATTCACCTTCTAATTACTCTATATCAGTGACTCTCATTGGTTCGAGTGGTTTTAATCAGCTTATCCACTGGTTATAAAAAGTAAAAAATAATTAAGTTACTTCAACCAGCTGGCACAAGCGGCCAATTATTGTTATCTTTGGAGTCGGCGCCGGCCAAGCTTTTTGGATATTCTTTATACGTACACGTAAGTTAAATCTCCAAACGGATCTACTGCTCAATAGAGGAGAGGATCTGCCCGGCGGATCAACAGATGAACGAATTAACGAAACTATATAGGTTGAACAACTTATATGAATGTACAAAGTGAAATTAGTCTTTTACCTTTTGGTGCATTTTTTTCACAGTAGTTTTTTTTTGGAAAGCCAAATTATAATAATTTAAAATGGAGAAAAATTCTAGCAACTTTGAAGAACCCGAAACGTGTAGCGTTTGTTTGGTGGAACTAACCTACGATAGAGAAATCGGCTTTCTGGACACTTGCGGACATAAATTCCATAGAGAATGCTTTACATCTTGGGCAAAACGAAATCCTACGTGCCCTTTAGATCGAGGAGATTGTACCGCTTTTTGTATTATCGGCAATATCGACGAAACCGTCATACGTATCATTCAAGTCCATACTGTCGATTACATAGAATTATATGAAAGCTATTGTAAACAACGGTTACTTGGTATACCAAAGAAAACCTTTGAAGGTTTTCAAAGATTACTGGAAGCAACTAACGAATATTCCCAACATATGCAATTTTTGCTTAAAGACGATGATCGCATTATAGCCATTCGTAGTAGTTACAATGAAACAATTGTACCCGAAGAAGAAGTTCATGAATTTATAATTGGCATGAAGAAAACCATCCACAAATACACAAATGCCTTTTTCGAGAACCAAGACTAATCCAAGATGATTGTAACATGTAATTATAATTTTTAGCAATAATGACTAATAATAGTCTAAATTTATTATTGCCTCGATTTGCATATAATATTTTATGTTGTTTAATTAAATAAATAAAAAATTTACCAATACCTACTTGCTATTATTAAAAATAAACTATAAACATTAAAATAACCATAAAATTTAGACATCTCACTGATCAACTTTATTTATCAACCACAACCGAGCAATGAATCAAATAGCGCACTGTTCGAGTTTTTCGGTACCTACTGCACAAATATTTTATCAGCCGCATTCACCTTCTAATTACTCTATATCAGTGACTCTCATTGGTTCGAGTGGTTTTAATCAGCTTATCCACTGGTTATAAAAAGTAAAAAATAATTAAGTTACTTCAACTAGCTGGCACAAGCGGCCAATTATTGTTATCTTTGGAGTCGGCGCCGGCCAAGCTTTTTGGATATTCTTTATACGTACACGTAAGTTAAATCTCCCAACGGATCTACTGCTCAATAGAGGAGGGGATCTGCCCGGCGGATCAAGAGATGAACGAATTAACGAAACTATATAGGTTGAACAACTTATATGAATGTACAAAGTGAAATTAGTCTTTTACCTTTTGGTGCATTTTTTTCACAGTAGTTTTTTTTTGGAAAGCCAAATTATAATAATTTAAAATGGAGAAAAATTCTAGCAACTTTGAAGAACCCGAAACGTGTAGCGTTTGTTTGGTGGAACTAACCTACGATAGAGAAATCGGCTTTCTGGACACTTGCGGACATAAATTCCATAGAGAATGCTTTACATCTTGGGCAAAACGAAATCCTACGTGCCCTTTAGATCGAGGAGATTGTACCGCTTTTTGTATTATCGGCAATATCGACGAAACCGTCATACGTATCATTCAAGTCCATACTGTCGATTACATAGAATTATATGAAAGCTATTGTAAACAACGGTTACTTGGTATACCAAAGAAAACATTTGAAGGTTTTCAAAGATTACTGGAAGCAACTAACGAATATTCCCAACATATGCAATTTTTGCTTAAAGACGATGACCGCATTATAGCCATTCGTAGTAGTTACAATGAAACAATTGTACCCGAAGAAGAAGTTCATGAATTTATAATTGGCATGAAGAAAACCATCCACAAATACACAAATGCCTTTTTCAAGAACCAAGACTAATCCAAGATGATTGTAACATGTAATTATAATTTTTAGCAATAATGACTAATAATAGTCTAAATTTATTATTGCCTCGATTTGCATATAATATTTTATGTTGTTTAATTAAATAAATAAAAAATTTACCAATACCTACTTGCTATTATTAAAAATAAACTATAAACATTAAAATAACCATAAAATTTAGACATCTCACTGATCAACTTTATTTATCAACCACAACCGAGCAATGAATCAAATAGCGCACTGTTCGAGTTTTTCGGTACCTACTGCACAAATATTTTATCAGCCGCATTCACCTTCTAATTACTCTATATCAGTGACTCTCATTGGTTCGAGTGGTTTTAATCAGCTTATCTACTGGTTATAAAAAGTAAAAAATAATTAAGTTACTTCAACTAGCTGGCACAAGCGGCCAATTATTGTTATCTTTGGAGTCGGCGCCGGCCAAGCTTTTTGGATATTCTTTATACGTACACGTAAGTTAAATCTCCCAACGGATCTACTGCTCAATAGAGGTGGGGATCTGCCCGGCGGATCAACAGATGAACGAATTAACGAAACTATATAGGTTGAACAACTTATATGAATGTATAAAGTGAAATTATTTTTTACGTTTTAGTGAATTTTTTTCACAGTAGTTTTTTTTTTGGTAAGCCAAATTATAATAGTTTAAAATGGAAAAGAATTCTAGCAATTTTGAAGAACCCGAAACGTGTAGCGTTTGTTTGCTGGAACTAACCTACGATAGAGAAATCGGTTTTCTGGACACTTGCGGACATAAATTCCATAGAGAATGCTTTACATCTTGGGCAAAACGAAATCCTACGTGCCCTTTAGATCGACGAGATTGTACCGCTTTTTTTATTATCGGCAATATCGCCGAAACCGTCAAACGTATCATTCCAATTAAGACTTACGATTACATCGGAGTATACCAAAGATATTGTAAACAACGGTTACTTGGTATACCAAGAAATACATTGGAATGTTTTCAAACATTACTGAAAGGAACTAATGAATACTCCCAACATATGCAATTTTTGCATAAAGACGATGACCGCATTATAGCCTTTAGAAATAGTTACAATGAAACATTTGTACCCGAAGAAGAAGTTCATGAATTTATAATTCGCATGAAGAAAACCATCCATCACAAATACACAAATGTCGTTTTGGAGAACCAAGAATAATCCAAGATAATTATTGTAACATGTAATTATAATTATTCCATATAATTTTTAGCAATAATGACTAATAATAGTCTAAATTTATTATTGCCTCGATTTGCATAAAATATTTTATGTTGTTTAATTAAATAAATAAAAAATTTACCAATACCTACTTGCTATTATTAAAAATAAACTATAAACATTAAAATAACCATAAAATTCAGACATCTCACTGATCAACTTTATTTATCAACCACAACCGAGCAATGAATCAAATAGCGCACTGTTCGAGTTTTTCGGTACCTACTGCACAAATATTTTATCAGCCGCATTCACCTTCTAATTACTCTATATCAGTGACTCTCATTGGTTCGAGTGGTTTTAATCAGCTTATCCACTGGTTATAAAAAGTAAAAAATAATTAAGTTACTTCAACTAGCTGGCACAAGCGGCCAATTATTGTTATCTTTGGAGTCGGCGCCGGCCAAGCTTTTTGAATATTCTTTATACGTACACGTAAGTTAAATCTCCAAACGGATCTACTGCTCAATAGAGGAGAGGATCTGCCCGGCGGATCCACAGATGAACGAATTAACGAAACTATATAGGTTGAACAACTTATATGAATGTACAAAGTGAAATTAGTCTTTTACCTTTTGGTGCATTTTTTTCACAGTAGTTTTTTTTTGGAAAGCCAAATTATAATAATTTAAAATGGAGAAAAATTCTAGCAACTTTGAAGAACCCGAAACGTGTAGCGTTTGTTTGGTGGAACTAACCTACGATAGAGAAATCGGCTTTCTGGACACTTGCGGACATAAATTCCATAGAGAATGCTTTACATCTTGGGCAAAACGAAATCCTACGTGCCCTTTAGATCGAGGAGATTGTACCGCTTTTTGTATTATCGGCAATATCGACGAAACCGTCAAACGTATCATTCAAGTCAAGACTGTCGATTACATAGAAGTATATCAAAGATATTGTAAACAACGGTTACTTGGTGTACCAAAGAAAACATTTGAATATTTTCAAAGATTACTGGAAGCAACTAACGAATATTCCGAACATATGCAATTTTTGCTTAAAGACGATGACCGCATTATAGCCATTAGTAGTAGTTACAATGAAGCAATTGTACCCGAAGAAGAAGTTCATGAATTTATAATTCGCATGAAGAAAACCATCCACAACTACACAAATGTCTTTTTCGAGAACCAAGACTAATCCAAGATGATTGTAACATGTAATTATAATTTTTGTGTAGCGTTGTGTAGCGTTTGTTTGGTGGAACTAACCTACGATAGAGAAATCGGCTTTCTGGACACTTGCGGACATGAATTCCATAGAGAATGCTTTACATCTTGGGCAAAACGAAATCCTACGTGCCCTTTAGATCGAGGAGATTGTACCGCTTTTTGTATTATCGGCAATATCGACGAAACCGTCATACGTATCATTCAAGTCCATACTGTCGATTACATAGAATTATATGAAAGCTATTGTAAACAACGGTTACTTGGTATACCAAAGAAAACATTTGAAGGTTTTCAAAGATTACTGGAAGCAACTAACGAATATTCCCAACATATGCAATTTTTGCTTAAAGACGATGACCGCATTATAGCCATTCGTAGTAGTTACAATGAAACAATTGTACCCGAAGAAGAAGTTCATGAATTTATAATTGGCATGAAGAAAACCATCCACAAATACACAAATGCCTTTTTCGAGAACCAAGACTAATCCAAGATGATTGTAACATGTAATTATAATTTTTAGCAATAATGACTAATAATAGTCTAAATTTATTATTGCCTCGATTTGCATATAATATTTTATGTTGTTTAATTAAATAAATAAAAAATTTACCAATACCTACTTGCTATTATTAAAAATAAACTATAAGCATTAAAATAACCATAAAATTCAGACATCTCACTGATCAACTTTATTTATCAACCACAACCGAGCAATGAATCAAATAGCGCACTGTTCGAGTTTTTCGGTACCTACTGCACAAATATTTTATCAGCCGCATTCACCTTCTAATTACTCTATATCAGTGACTCTCATTGGTTCGAGTGGTTTTAATCAGCTTATCCACTGGTTATAAAAAGTAAAAAATAATTAAGTTACTTCAACTAGCTGGCACAAGCGGCCAATTATTGTTATCTTTGGAGTCGGCGCCGGCCAAGCTTTTTGGATATTCTTTATACGTACACGTAAGTTAAATCTCCAAACGGATCTACTGCTCAATAGAGGAGAGGATCTGCCCGGCGGATCAACAGATGAACGAATTAACGAAACTATATAGGTTGAACAACTTATATGAATGTACAAAGTGAAATTAGTCTTTTACCTTTTGGTGCATTTTTTTCACAGTAATTTTTTTTTGGAAAGCCAAATTATAATAATTTAAAATGGAGAAAAATTCTAGCAACTTTGAAGAACCCGAAACGTGTAGCGTTTGTTTGGTGGAACTAACCTACGATAGAGAAATCGGCTTTCTGGACACTTGCGGACATAAATTCCATAGAGAATGCTTTACATCTTGGGCAAAACGAAATCCTACGTGCCCTTTAGATCGAGATGATTGTACCGCTTTTTGTATTATCGGCAATATCGACGAAACCGTCATACGTATCATTCAAGTCCATACTGTCGATTACATAGAATTATATGAAAGCTATTGTAAACAACGGTTACTTGGTATACCAAAGAAAACATTTGAAGGTTTTCAAAGATTACTGGAAGCAACTAACGAATATTCCCAACATATGCAATTTTTGCTTAAAGACGATGACCGCATTATAGCCATTCGTAGTAGTTACAATGAAACAATTGTACCCGAAGAAGAAGTTCATGAATTTATAATTGGCATGAAGAAAACCATCCACAAATACACAAATGCCTTTTTCGAGAACCAAGACTAATCCAAGATGATTGTAACATGTAATTATAATTTTTAGCAATAATGACTAATAATAGTCTAAATTTATTATTGCCTCGATTTGCATATAATATTTTATGTTGTTTAATTAAATAAATAAAAAATTTACCAATACCTACTTGCTATTATTAAAAATAAACTATAAGCATTAAAATAACCATAAAATTTAGACATCTCACTGATCAACTTTATTTATCAACCACAACCGAGCAATGAATCAAATAGCGCACTGTTCGAGTTTCTCGGTACCTACTGCACAAATATTTTATCAGCCGCATTCACCTTCTAATTACTCTATATCAGTGACTCTCATTGGTTCGAGTGGTTTTAATCAGCTTATCCACTGGTTATAAAAAGTAAAAAATAATTAAGTTACTTCAACTAGCTGGCACAAGCGGCCAATTATTGTTATCTTTGGAGTCGGCGCCGGCCAAGCTTTTTGGATATTCTTTATACGTACACGTAAGTTAAATCTCCAAACGGATCTACTGCTCAATAGAGGAGAGGATCTGCCCGGCGGATCAACAGATGAACGAATTAACGAAACTATATAGGTTGAACAACTTATATGAATGTACAAAGTGAAATTAGTCTTTTACCTTTTGGTGCATTTTTTTCACAGTAGTTTTTTTTTGGAAAGCCAAATTATAATAATTTAAAATGGAGAAAAATTCTAGCAACTTTGAAGAACCCGAAACGTGTAGCGTTTGTTTGGTGGAACTAACCTACGATAGAGAAATCGGCTTTCTGGACACTTGCGGACATAAATTCCATAGAGAATGCTTTACATCTTGGGCAAAACGAAATCCTACGTGCCCTTTAGATCGAGGAGATTGTACCGCTTTTTGTATTATCGGCAATATCGACGAAACCGTCAAACGTATCATTCAAGTCAAGACTGTCGATTACATAGAAGTATATCAAAGATATTGTAAACAACGGTTACTTGGTGTACCAAAGAAAACATTTGAATATTTTCAAAGATTACTGGAAGCAACTAACGAATATTCCGAACATATGCAATTTTTGCTTAAAGACGATGACCGCATTATAGCCATTAGTAGTAGTTACAATGAAGCAATTGTACCCGAAGAAGAAGTTCATGAATTTATAATTGGCATGAAGAAAACCATCCACAACTACACAAATGTCTTTTTCGAGAACCAAGACTAATCCAAGATGATTGTAACATGTAATTATAATTTTTAGCAATAATGACTAATAATAGTCTAAATTTATTATTGCCTCGATTTGCATATAATATTTTATGTTGTTTAATTAAATAAATAAAAAATTTACCAATACCTACTTGCTATTATTAAAAATAAACTATAAACATTAAAATAACCATAAAATTTAGACATCTCACTGATCAACTTTATTTATCAACCACAACCGAGCAATGAATCAAATAGCGCACTCTTCGAGTTTCTCGGTACCTACTGCACAAATATTTTATCAGCCGCATTCACCTTCTAATTACTCTATATCAGTGACTCTCATTGGTTCGAGTGGTTTTAATCAGCTTATCCACTGGTTATAAAAAGTAAAAAATAATTAAGTTACTTCAACTAGCTGGCACAAGCGGCCAATTATTGTTATCTTTGGAGTCGGCGCCGGCCAAGCTTTTTGGATATTCTTTATACGTACACGTAAGTTAAATCTCCAAACGGATCTACTGCTCAATAGAGGAGGGGATCTGCCCGGCGGATCAACAGATGAACGAATTAACGAAACTATATAGGTTGAACAACTTATATGAATGTATAAAGTGAAATTATTTTTTACGTTTTAGTGAATTTTTTTCACAGTAGTTTTTTTTTTGGTAAGCCAAATTATAATAGTTTAAAATGGAAAAGAATTCTAGCAATTTTGAAGAACCCGAAACGTGTAGCGTTTGTTTGCTGGAACTAACCTACGATAGAGAAATCGGTTTTCTGGACACTTGCGGACATAAATTCCATAGAGAATGCTTTACATCTTGGGCAAAACGAAATCCTACGTGCCCTTTAGATCGACGAGATTGTACCGCTTTTTTTATTATCGGCAATATCGCCGAAACCGTCAAACGTATCATTCCAATTAAGACTTACGATTACATCGGAGTATACCAAAGATATTGTAAACAACGGTTACTTGGTATACCAAGAAATACATTGGAATGTTTTCAAACATTACTGAAAGCAACTAATGAATACTCCCAACATATGCAATTTTTGCATAAAGACGATGACCGCATTATAGCCTTTAGAAATAGTTACAATGAAACATTTGTACCCGAAGAAGAAGTTCATGAATTTATAATTCGCATGAAGAAAACCATCCATCACAAATACACAAATGTCGTTTTCGAGAACCAAGAATAATCCAAGATAATTATTGTAACATGTAATTATAATTATTCCATATAATTTTTAGCAATAATGACTAATAATAGTCTAAATTTATTATTGCCTCGATTTGCATAAAATATTTTATGTTGTTTAATTAAATAAATAAAAAATTTACCAATACCTACTTGCTATTATTAAAAATAAACTATAAACATTAAAATAACCATAAAATTCAGACATCTCACTGATCAACTTTATTTATCAACCACAACCGAGCAATGAATGAAATAGCGCACTGTTCGAGTTTTTCGGTACCTACTGCACAAATATTTTATCAGCCGCATTCACCTTCTAATTACTCTATATCAGTGACTCTCATTGGTTCGAGTGGTTTTAATCAGCTTATCCACTGGTTATAAAAAGTAAAAAATAATTAAGTTACTTCAACTAGCTGGCACAAGCGGCCAATTATTGTTATCTTTGGAGTCGGCGCCGGCCAAGCTTTTTGAATATTCTTTATACGTACACGTAAGTTAAATCTCCAAACGGATCTACTGCTCAATAGAGGAGAGGATCTGCCCGGCGGATCCACAGATGAACGAATTAACGAAACTATATAGGTTGAACAACTTATATGAATGTACAAAGTGAAATTAGTCTTTTACCTTTTGGTGCATTTTTTTCACAGTAGTTTTTTTTTGGAAAGCCAAATTATAATAATTTAAAATGGAGAAAAATTCTAGCAACTTTGAAGAACCCGAAACGTGTAGCGTTTGTTTGGTGGAACTAACCTACGATAGAGAAATCGGCTTTCTGGACACTTGCGGACATAAATTCCATAGAGAATGCTTTACATCTTGGGCAAAACGAAATCCTACGTGCCCTTTAGATCGAGGAGATTGTACCGCTTTTTGTATTATCGGCAATATCGACGAAACCGTCAAACGTATCATTCAAGTCAAGACTGTCGATTACATAGAAGTATATCAAAGATATTGTAAACAACGGTTACTTGGTGTACCAAAGAAAACATTTGAATATTTTCAAAGATTACTGGAAGCAACTAACGAATATTCCGAACATATGCAATTTTTGCTTAAAGACGATGACCGCATTATAGCCATTAGTAGTAGTTACAATGAAGCAATTGTACCCGAAGAAGAAGTTCATGAATTTATAATTCGCATGAAGAAAACCATCCACAACTACACAAATGTCTTTTTCGAGAACCAAGACTAATCCAAGATGATTGTAACATGTAATTATAATTTTTGTGTAGCGTTGTGTAGCGTTTGTTTGGTGGAACTAACCTACGATAGAGAAATCGGCTTTCTGGACACTTGCGGACATGAATTCCATAGAGAATGCTTTACATCTTGGGCAAAACGAAATCCTACGTGCCCTTTAGATCGAGGAGATTGTACCGCTTTTTGTATTATCGGCAATATCGACGAAACCGTCATACGTATCATTCAAGTCCATACTGTCGATTACATAGAATTATATGAAAGCTATTGTAAACAACGGTTACTTGGTATACCAAAGAAAACATTTGAAGGTTTTCAAAGATTACTGGAAGCAACTAACGAATATTCCCAACATATGCAATTTTTGCTTAAAGACGATGACCGCATTATAGCCATTCGTAGTAGTTACAATGAAACAATTGTACCCGAAGAAGAAGTTCATGAATTTATAATTGGCATGAAGAAAACCATCCACAAATACACAAATGCCTTTTTCGAGAACCAAGACTAATCCAAGATGATTGTAACATGTAATTATAATTTTTAGCAATAATGACTAATAATAGTCTAAATTTATTATTGCCTCGATTTGCATATAATATTTTATGTTGTTTAATTAAATAAATAAAAAATTTACCAATACCTACTTGCTATTATTAAAAATAAACTATAAGCATTAAAATAACCATAAAATTTAGACATCTCACTGATCAACTTTATTTATCAACCACAACCGAGCAATGAATCAAATAGCGCACTGTTCGAGTTTCTCGGTACCTACTGCACAAATATTTTATCAGCCGCATTCACCTTCTAATTACTCTATATCAGTGACTCTCATTGGTTCGAGTGGTTTTAATCAGCTTATCCACTGGTTATAAAAAGTAAAAAATAATTAAGTTACTTCAACTAGCTGGCACAAGCGGCCAATTATTGTTATCTTTGGAGTCGGCGCCGGCCAAGCTTTTTGGATATTCTTTATACGTACACGTAAGTTAAATCTCCAAACGGATCTACTGCTCAATAGAGGAGAGGATCTGCCCGGCGGATCAACAGATGAACGAATTAACGAAACTATATAGGTTGAACAACTTATATGAATGTACAAAGTGAAATTAGTCTTTTACCTTTTGGTGCATTTTTTTCACAGTAGTTTTTTTTTGGAAAGCCAAATTATAATAATTTAAAATGGAGAAAAATTCTAGCAACTTTGAAGAACCCGAAACGTGTAGCGTTTGTTTGGTGGAACTAACCTACGATAGAGAAATCGGCTTTCTGGACACTTGCGGACATAAATTCCATAGAGAATGCTTTACATCTTGGGCAAAACGAAATCCTACGTGCCCTTTAGATCGAGGAGATTGTACCGCTTTTTGTATTATCGGCAATATCGACGAAACCGTCAAACGTATCATTCAAGTCAAGACTGTCGATTACATAGAAGTATATCAAAGATATTGTAAACAACGGTTACTTGGTGTACCAAAGAAAACATTTGAATATTTTCAAAGATTACTGGAAGCAACTAACGAATATTCCGAACATATGCAATTTTTGCTTAAAGACGATGACCGCATTATAGCCATTAGTAGTAGTTACAATGAAGCAATTGTACCCGAAGAAGAAGTTCATGAATTTATAATTCGCATGAAGAAAACCATCCACAACTACACAAATGTCTTTTTCGAGAACCAAGACTAATCCAAGATGATTGTAACATGTAATTATAATTTTTGTGTAGCGTTGTGTAGCGTTTGTTTGGTGGAACTAACCTACGATAGAGAAATCGGCTTTCTGGACACTTGCGGACATGAATTCCATAGAGAATGCTTTACATCTTGGGCAAAACGAAATCCTACGTGCCCTTTAGATCGAGGAGATTGTACCGCTTTTTGTATTATCGGCAATATCGACGAAACCGTCATACGTATCATTCAAGTCCATACTGTCGATTACATAGAAT
Organism: Cantharis rustica; assembly: GCA_911387805.1. Taxonomy (NCBI): domain Eukaryota; kingdom Metazoa; phylum Arthropoda; class Insecta; order Coleoptera; family Cantharidae; genus Cantharis; species Cantharis rustica. The sequence goes on along the minus strand of OU426877.1, from coordinate 24,950,169 downwards.
TATATGAAAGCTATTGTAAACAACGGTTACTTGGTATACCAAAGAAAACATTTGAAGGTTTTCAAAGATTACTGGAAGCAACTAACGAATATTCCCAACATATGCAATTTTTGCTTAAAGACGATGACCGCATTATAGCCATTCGTAGTAGTTACAATGAAACAATTGTACCCGAAGAAGAAGTTCATGAATTTATAATTGGCATGAAGAAAACCATCCACAAATACACAAATGCCTTTTTCGAGAACCAAGACTAATCCAAGATGATTGTAACATGTAATTATAATTTTTAGCAATAATGACTAATAATAGTCTAAATTTATTATTGCCTCGATTTGCATATAATATTTTATGTTGTTTAATTAAATAAATAAAAAATTTACCAATACCTACTTGCTATTATTAAAAATAAACTATAAGCATTAAAATAACCATAAAATTTAGACATCTCACTGATCAACTTTATTTATCAACCACAACCGAGCAATGAATCAAATAGCGCACTGTTCGAGTTTCTCGGTACCTACTGCACAAATATTTTATCAGCCGCATTCACCTTCTAATTACTCTATATCAGTGACTCTCATTGGTTCGAGTGGTTTTAATCAGCTTATCCACTGGTTATAAAAAGTAAAAAATAATTAAGTTACTTCAACTAGCTGGCACAAGCGGCCAATTATTGTTATCTTTGGAGTCGGCGCCGGCCAAGCTTTTTGGATATTCTTTATACGTACACGTAAGTTAAATCTCCAAACGGATCTACTGCTCAATAGAGGAGAGGATCTGCCCGGCGGATCAACAGATGAACGAATTAACGAAACTATATAGGTTGAACAACTTATATGAATGTACAAAGTGAAATTAGTCTTTTACCTTTTGGTGCATTTTTTTCACAGTAGTTTTTTTTTGGAAAGCCAAATTATAATAATTTAAAATGGAGAAAAATTCTAGCAACTTTGAAGAACCCGAAACGTGTAGCGTTTGTTTGGTGGAACTAACCTACGATAGAGAAATCGGCTTTCTGGACACTTGCGGACATAAATTCCATAGAGAATGCTTTACATCTTGGGCAAAACGAAATCCTACGTGCCCTTTAGAACGAGGAGATTGTACCGCTTTTTGTATTATCGGCAATATCGACGAAACCGTCATACGTATCATTCAAGTCCATACTGTCGATTACATAGAATTATATGAAAGCTATTGTAAACAACGGTTACTTGGTATACCAAAGAAAACATTTGAAGGTTTTCAAAGATTACTGGAAGCAACTAACGAATATTCCCAACATATGCAATTTTTGCTTAAAGACGATGACCGCATTATAGCCATTCGTAGTAGTTACAATGAAACAATTGTACCCGAAGAAGAAGTTCATGAATTTATAATTGGCATGAAGAAAACCATCCACAAATACACAAATGCCTTTTTCAAGAACCAAGACTAATCCAAGATGATTGTAACATGTAATTATAATTTTTAGCAATAATGACTAATAATAGTCTAAATTTATTATTGCCTCGATTTGCATATAATATTTTATGTTGTTTAATTAAATAAATAAAAAATTTACCAATACCTACTTGCTATTATTAAAAATAAACTATAAGCATTAAAATAACCATAAAATTTAGACATCTCACTGATCAACTTTATTTATCAACCACAACCGAGCAATGAATCAAATAGCGCACTGTTCGAGTTTCTCGGTACCTACTGCACAAATATTTTATCAGCCGCATTCACCTTCTAATTACTCTATATCAGTGACTCTCATTGGTTCGAGTGGTTTTAATCAGCTTATCCACTGGTTATAAAAAGTAAAAAATAATTAAGTTACTTCAACTAGCTGGCACAAGCGGCCAATTATTGTTATCTTTGGAGTCGGCGCCGGCCAAGCTTTTTGGATATTCTTTATACGTACACGTAAGTTAAATCTCCCAACGGATCTACTGCTCAATAGAGGAGGGGATCTGCCCGGCGGATCAACAGATGAACGAATTAACGAAACTATATAGGTTGAACAACTTATATGAATGTATAAAGTGAAATTATTTTTTACGTTTTAGTGAATTTTTTTCACAGTAGTTTTTTTTTTGGTAAGCCAAATTATAATAGTTTAAAATGGAAAAGAATTCTAGCAATTTTGAAGAACCCGAAACGTGTAGCGTTTGTTTGCTGGAACTAACCTACGATAGAGAAATCGGTTTTCTGGACACTTGCGGACATAAATTCCATAGAGAATGCTTTACATCTTGGGCAAAACGAAATCCTACGTGCCCTTTAGATCGACGAGATTGTACCGCTTTTTTTATTATCGGCAATATCGCCGAAACCGTCAAACGTATCATTCCAATTAAGACTTACGATTACATCGGAGTATACCAAAGATATTGTAAACAACGGTTACTTGGTATACCAAGAAATACATTGGAATGTTTTCAAACATTACTGAAAGCAACTAATGAATACTCCCAACATATGCAATTTTTGCATAAAGACGATGACCGCATTATAGCCTTTAGAAATAGTTACAATGAAACATTTGTACCCGAAGAAGAAGTTCATGAATTTATAATTCGCATGAAGAAAACCATCCATCACAAATACACAAATGTCGTTTTCGAGAACCAAGAATAATCCAAGATAATTATTGTAACATGTAATTATAATTATTCCATATAATTTTTAGCAATAATGACTAATAATAGTCTAAATTTATTATTGCCTCGATTTGCATAAAATATTTTATGTTGTTTAATTAAATAAATAAAAAATTTACCAATACCTACTTGCTATTATTAAAAATAAACTATAAACATTAAAATAACCATAAAATTCAGACATCTCACTGATCAACTTTATTTATCAACCACAACCGAGCAATGAATGAAATAGCGCACTGTTCGAGTTTTTCGGTACCTACTGCACAAATATTTTATCAGCCGCATTCACCTTCTAATTACTCTATATCAGTGACTCTCATTGGTTCGAGTGGTTTTAATCAGCTTATCCACTGGTTATAAAAAGTAAAAAATAATTAAGTTACTTCAACTAGCTGGCACAAGCGGCCAATTATTGTTATCTTTGGAGTCGGCGCCGGCCAAGCTTTTTGGATATTCTTTATACGTACACGTAAGTTAAATCTCCAAACGGATCTACTGCTCAATAGAGGAGAGGATCTGCCCGGCGGATCAAGAGATGAACGAATTAACGAAACTATATAGGTTGAACAACTTATATGAATGTACAAAGTGAAATTAGTCTTTTACCTTTTGGTGCATTTTTTTCGCAGTAGTTTTTTTTTGGAAAGCCAAATTATAATAATTTAAAATGGAGAAAAATTCTAGCAACTTTGAAGAACCCGAAACGTGTAGCGTTTGTTTGGTGGAACTAACCTACGATAGAGAAATCGGCTTTCTGGACACTTGCGGACATAAATTCCATAGAGAATGCTTTACATCTTGGGCAAAACGAAATCCTACGTGCCCTTTAGATCGAGGAGATTGTACCGCTTTTTGTATTATCGGCAATATCGACGAAACCGTCATACGTATCATTCAAGTCCATACTGTCGATTACATAGAATTATATGAAAGCTATTGTAAACAACGGTTACTTGGTATACCAAAGAAAACATTTGAAGGTTTTCAAAGATTACTGGAAGCAACTAACGAATATTCCCAACATATGCAATTTTTGCTTAAAGACGATGACCGCATTATAGCCATTCGTAGTAGTTACAATGAAACAATTGTACCCGAAGAAGAAGTTCATGAATTTATAATTGGCATGAAGAAAACCATCCACAAATACACAAATGCCTTTTTCGAGAACCAAGACTAATCCAAGATGATTGTAACATGTAATTATAATTTTTAGCAATAATGACTAATAATAGTCTAAATTTATTATTGCCTCGATTTGCATATAATATTTTATGTTGTTTAATTAAATAAATAAAAAATTTACCAATACCTACTTGCTATTATTAAAAATAAACTATAAGCATTAAAATAACCATAAAATTTAGACATCTCACTGATCAACTTTATTTATCAACCACAACCGAGCAATGAATCAAATAGCGCACTGTTCGAGTTTCTCGGTACCTACTGCACAAATATTTTATCAGCCGCATTCACCTTCTAATTACTCTATATCAGTGACTCTCATTGGTTCGAGTGGTTTTAATCAGCTTATCCACTGGTTATAAAAAGTAAAAAATAATTAAGTTACTTCAACTAGCTGGCACAAGCGGCCAATTATTGTTATCTTTGGAGTCGGCGCCGGCCAAGCTTTTTGGATATTCTTTATACGTACACGTAAGTTAAATCTCCAAACGGATCTACTGCTCAATAGAGGAGAGGATCTGCCCGGCGGATCAACAGATGAACGAATTAACGAAACTATATAGGTTGAACAACTTATATGAATGTACAAAGTGAAATTAGTCTTTTACCTTTTGGTGCATTTTTTTCACAGTAGTTTTTTTTTGGAAAGCCAAATTATAATAATTTAAAATGGAGAAAAATTCTAGCAACTTTGAAGAACCCGAAACGTGTAGCGTTTGTTTGGTGGAACTAACCTACGATAGAGAAATCGGCTTTCTGGACACTTGCGGACATAAATTCCATAGAGAATGCTTTACATCTTGGGCAAAACGAAATCCTACGTGCCCTTTAGATCGAGGAGATTGTACCGCTTTTTGTATTATCGGCAATATCGACGAAACCGTCATACGTATCATTCAAGTCCATACTGTCGATTACATAGAATTATATGAAAGCTATTGTAAACAACGGTTACTTGGTATACCAAAGAAAACATTTGAAGGTTTTCAAAGATTACTGGAAGCAACTAACGAATATTCCCAACATATGCAATTTTTGCTTAAAGACGATGACCGCATTATAGCCATTCGTAGTAGTTACAATGAAACAATTGTACCCGAAGAAGAAGTTCATGAATTTATAATTGGCATGAAGAAAACCATCCACAAATACACAAATGCCTTTTTCGAGAACCAAGACTAATCCAAGATGATTGTAACATGTAATTATAATTTTTAGCAATAATGACTAATAATAGTCTAAATTTATTATTGCCTCGATTTGCATATAATATTTTATGTTGTTTAATTAAATAAATAAAAAATTTACCAATACCTACTTGCTATTATTAAAAATAAACTATAAGCATTAAAATAACCATAAAATTTAGACATCTCACTGATCAACTTTATTTATCAACCACAACCGAGCAATGAATCAAATAGCGCACTGTTCGAGTTTCTCGGTACCTACTGCACAAATATTTTATCAGCCGCATTCACCTTCTAATTACTCTATATCAGTGACTCTCATTGGTTCGAGTGGTTTTAATCAGCTTATCCACTGGTTATAAAAAGTAAAAAATAATTAAGTTACTTCAACTAGCTGGCACAAGCGGCCAATTATTGTTATCTTTGGAGTCGGCGCCGGCCAAGCTTTTTGGATATTCTTTATACGTACACGTAAGTTAAATCTCCAAACGGATCTACTGCTCAATAGAGGAGAGGATCTGCCCGGCGGATCAACAGATGAACGAATTAACGAAACTATATAGGTTGAACAACTTATATGAATGTACAAAGTGAAATTAGTCTTTTACCTTTTGGTGCATTTTTTTCACAGTAGTTTTTTTTTGGAAAGCCAAATTATAATAATTTAAAATGGAGAAAAATTCTAGCAACTTTGAAGAACCCGAAACGTGTAGCGTTTGTTTGGTGGAACTAACCTACGATAGAGAAATCGGCTTTCTGGACACTTGCGGACATAAATTCCATAGAGAATGCTTTACATCTTGGGCAAAACGAAATCCTACGTGCCCTTTAGATCGAGGAGATTGTACCGCTTTTTGTATTATCGGCAATATCGACGAAACCGTCATACGTATCATTCAAGTCCATACTGTCGATTACATAGAATTATATGAAAGCTATTGTAAACAACGGTTACTTGGTATACCAAAGAAAACATTTGAAGGTTTTCAAAGATTACTGGAAGCAACTAACGAATATTCCCAACATATGCAATTTTTGCTTAAAGACGATGACCGCATTATAGCCATTCGTAGTAGTTACAATGAAACAATTGTACCCGAAGAAGAAGTTCATGAATTTATAATTGGCATGAAGAAAACCATCCACAAATACACAAATGCCTTTTTCGAGAACCAAGACTAATCCAAGATGATTGTAACATGTAATTATAATTTTTAGCAATAATGACTAATAATAGTCTAAATTTATTATTGCCTCGATTTGCATATAATATTTTATGTTGTTTAATTAAATAAATAAAAAATTTACCAATACCTACTTGCTATTATTAAAAATAAACTATAAGCATTAAAATAACCATAAAATTTAGACATCTCACTGATCAACTTTATTTATCAACCACAACCGAGCAATGAATCAAATAGCGCACTGTTCGAGTTTCTCGGTACCTACTGCACAAATATTTTATCAGCCGCATTCACCTTCTAATTACTCTATATCAGTGACTCTCATTGGTTCGAGTGGTTTTAATCAGCTTATCCACTGGTTATAAAAAGTAAAAAATAATTAAGTTACTTCAACTAGCTGGCACAAGCGGCCAATTATTGTTATCTTTGGAGTCGGCGCCGGCCAAGCTTTTTGGATATTCTTTATACGTACACGTAAGTTAAATCTCCAAACGGATCTACTGCTCAATAGAGGAGAGGATCTGCCCGGCGGATCAACAGATGAACGAATTAACGAAACTATATAGGTTGAACAACTTATATGAATGTACAAAGTGAAATTAGTCTTTTACCTTTTGGTGCATTTTTTTCACAGTAGTTTTTTTTTGGAAAGCCAAATTATAATAATTTAAAATGGAGAAAAATTCTAGCAACTTTGAAGAACCCGAAACGTGTAGCGTTTGTTTGGTGGAACTAACCTACGATAGAGAAATCGGCTTTCTGGACACTTGCGGACATAAATTCCATAGAGAATGCTTTACATCTTGGGCAAAACGAAATCCTACGTGCCCTTTAGATCGAGATGATTGTACCGCTTTTTGTATTATCGGCAATATCGACGAAACCGTCATACGTATCATTCAAGTCCATACTGTCGATTACATAGAATTATATGAAAGCTATTGTAAACAACGGTTACTTGGTATACCAAAGAAAACATTTGAAGGTTTTCAAAGATTACTGGAAGCAACTAACGAATATTCCCAACATATGCAATTTTTGCTTAAAGACGATGACCGCATTATAGCCATTCGTAGTAGTTACAATGAAACAATTGTACCCGAAGAAGAAGTTCATGAATTTATAATTGGCATGAAGAAAACCATCCACAAATACACAAATGCCTTTTTCGAGAACCAAGACTAATCCAAGATGATTGTAACATGTAATTATAATTTTTAGCAATAATGACTAATAATAGTCTAAATTTATTATTGCCTCGATTTGCATATAATATTTTATGTTGTTTAATTAAATAAATAAAAAATTTACCAATACCTACTTGCTATTATTAAAAATAAACTATAAGCATTAAAATAACCATAAAATTTAGACATCTCACTGATCAACTTTATTTATCAACCACAACCGAGCAATGAATCAAATAGCGCACTGTTCGAGTTTCTCGGTACCTACTGCACAAATATTTTATCAGCCGCATTCACCTTCTAATTACTCTATATCAGTGACTCTCATTGGTTCGAGTGGTTTTAATCAGCTTATCCACTGGTTATAAAAAGTAAAAAATAATTAAGTTACTTCAACTAGCTGGCACAAGCGGCCAATTATTGTTATCTTTGGAGTCGGCGCCGGCCAAGCTTTTTGGATATTCTTTATACGTACACGTAAGTTAAATCTCCAAACGGATCTACTGCTCAATAGAGGAGAGGATCTGCCCGGCGGATCAACAGATGAACGAATTAACGAAACTATATAGGTTGAACAACTTATATGAATGTACAAAGTGAAATTAGTCTTTTACCTTTTGGTGCATTTTTTTCGCAGTAGTTTTTTTTTGGAAAGCCAAATTATAATAATTTAAAATGGAGAAAAATTCTAGCAACTTTGAAGAACCCGAAACGTGTAGCGTTTGTTTGGTGGAACTAACCTACGATAGAGAAATCGGCTTTCTGGACACTTGCGGACATAAATTCCATAGAGAATGCTTTACATCTTGGGCAAAACGAAATCCTACGTGCCCTTTAGATCGAGGAGATTGTACCGCTTTTTGTATTATCGGCAATATCGACGAAACCGTCATACGTATCATTCAAGTCCATACTGTCGATTACATAGAATTATATGAAAGCTATTGTAAACAACGGTTACTTGGTATACCAAAGAAAACATTTGAAGGTTTTCAAAGATTACTGGAAGCAACTAACGAATATTCCCAACATATGCAATTTTTGCTTAAAGACGATGACCGCATTATAGCCATTCGTAGTAGTTACAATGAAACAATTGTACCCGAAGAAGAAGTTCATGAATTTATAATTGGCATGAAGAAAACCATCCACAAATACACAAATGCCTTTTTCGAGAACCAAGACTAATCCAAGATGATTGTAACATGTAATTATAATTTTTAGCAATAATGACTAATAATAGTCTAAATTTATTATTGCCTCGATTTGCATATAATATTTTATGTTGTTTAATTAAATAAATAAAAAATTTACCAATACCTACTTGCTATTATTAAAAATAAACTATAAACATTAAAATAACCATAAAATTTAGACATCTCACTGATCAACTTTATTTATCAACCACAACCGAGCAATGAATCAAATAGCGCACTGTTCGAGTTTTTCGGTACCTACTGCACAAATATTTTATCAGCCGCATTCACCTTCTAATTACTCTATATCAGTGACTCTCATTGGTTCGAGTGGTTTTAATCAGCTTATCTACTGGTTATAAAAAGTAAAAAATAATTAAGTTACTTCAACTAGCTGGCACAAGCGGCCAATTATTGTTATCTTTGGAGTCGGCGCCGGCCAAGCTTTTTGGATATTCTTTATACGTACACGTAAGTTAAATCTCCCAACGGATCTACTGCTCAATAGAGGAGGGGATCTGCCCGGCGGATCAACAGATGAACGAATTAACGAAACTATATAGGTTGAACAACTTATATGAATGTATAAAGTGAAATTATTTTTTACGTTTTAGTGAATTTTTTTCACAGTAGTTTTTTTTTTGGTAAGCCAAATTATAATAGTTTAAAATGGAAAAGAATTCTAGCAATTTTGAAGAACCCGAAACGTGTAGCGTTTGTTTGCTGGAACTAACCTACGATAGAGAAATCGGTTTTCTGGACACTTGCGGACATAAATTCCATAGAGAATGCTTTACATCTTGGGCAAAACGAAATCCTACGTGCCCTTTAGATCGACGAGATTGTACCGCTTTTTTTATTATCGGCAATATCGCCGAAACCGTCAAACGTATCATTCCAATTAAGACTTACGATTACATCGGAGTATACCAAAGATATTGTAAACAACGGTTACTTGGTATACCAAGAAATACATTGGAATGTTTTCAAACATTACTGAAAGCAACTAATGAATACTCCCAACATATGCAATTTTTGCATAAAGACGATGACCGCATTATAGCCTTTAGAAATAGTTACAATGAAACATTTGTACCCGAAGAAGAAGTTCATGAATTTATAATTCGCATGAAGAAAACCATCCATCACAAATACACAAATGTCGTTTTCGAGAACCAAGAATAATCCAAGATAATTATTGTAACATGTAATTATAATTATTCCATATAATTTTTAGCAATAATGACTAATAATAGTCTAAATTTATTATTGCCTCGATTTGCATAAAATATTTTATGTTGTTTAATTAAATAAATAAAAAATTTACCAATACCTACTTGCTATTATTAAAAATAAACTATAAACATTAAAATAACCATAAAATTCAGACATCTCACTGATCAACTTTATTTATCAACCACAACCGAGCAATGAATGAAATAGCGCACTGTTCGAGTTTTTCGGTACCTACTGCACAAATATTTTATCAGCCGCATTCACCTTCTAATTACTCTATATCAGTGACTCTCATTGGTTCGAGTGGTTTTAATCAGCTTATCCACTGGTTATAAAAAGTAAAAAATAATTAAGTTACTTCAACTAGCTGGCACAAGCGGCCAATTATTGTTATCTTTGGAGTCGGCGCCGGCCAAGCTTTTTGGATATTCTTTATACGTACACGTAAGTTAAATCTCCAAACGGATCTACTGCTCAATAGAGGAGAGGATCTGCCCGGCGGATCAACAGATGAACGAATTAACGAAACTATATAGGTTGAACAACTTATATGAATGTACAAAGTGAAATTAGTCTTTTACCTTTTGGTGCATTTTTTTCACAGTAGTTTTTTTTTGGAAAGCCAAATTATAATAATTTAAAATGGAGAAAAATTCTAGCAACTTTGAAGAACCCGAAACGTGTAGCGTTTGTTTGGTGGAACTAACCTACGATAGAGAAATCGGCTTTCTGGACACTTGCGGACATAAATTCCATAGAGAATGCTTTACATCTTGGGCAAAACGAAATCCTACGTGCCCTTTAGATCGAGGAGATTGTACCGCTTTTTGTATTATCGGCAATATCGACGAAACCGTCATACGTATCATTCAAGTCCATACTGTCGATTACATAGAATTATATGAAAGCTATTGTAAACAACGGTTACTTGGTATACCAAAGAAAACATTTGAAGGTTTTCAAAGATTACTGGAAGCAACTAACGAATATTCCCAACATATGCAATTTTTGCTTAAAGACGATGACCGCATTATAGCCATTCGTAGTAGTTACAATGAAACAATTGTACCCGAAGAAGAAGTTCATGAATTTATAATTGGCATGAAGAAAACCATCCACAAATACACAAATGCCTTTTTCGAGAACCAAGACTAATCCAAGATGATTGTAACATGTAATTATAATTTTTAGCAATAATGACTAATAATAGTCTAAATTTATTATTGCCTCGATTTGCATATAATATTTTATGTTGTTTAATTAAATAAATAAAAAATTTACCAATACCTACTTGCTATTATTAAAAATAAACTATAAACATTAAAATAACCATAAAATTTAGACATCTCACTGATCAACTTTATTTATCAACCACAACCGAGCAATGAATCAAATAGCGCACTGTTCGAGTTTTTCGGTACCTACTGCACAAATATTTTATCAGCCGCATTCACCTTCTAATTACTCTATATCAGTGACTCTCATTGGTTCGAGTGGTTTTAATCAGCTTATCTACTGGTTATAAAAAGTAAAAAATAATTAAGTTACTTCAACTAGCTGGCACAAGCGGCCAATTATTGTTATCTTTGGAGTCGGCGCCGGCCAAGCTTTTTGGATATTCTTTATACGTACACGTAAGTTAAATCTCCCAACGGATCTACTGCTCAATAGAGGAGGGGATCTGCCCGGCGGATCAACAGATGAACGAATTAACGAAACTATATAGGTTGAACAACTTATATGAATGTATAAAGTGAAATTATTTTTTACGTTTTAGTGAATTTTTTTCACAGTAGTTTTTTTTTTGGTAAGCCAAATTATAATAGTTTAAAATGGAAAAGAATTCTAGCAATTTTGAAGAACCCGAAACGTGTAGCGTTTGTTTGCTGGAACTAACCTACGATAGAGAAATCGGTTTTCTGGACACTTGCGGACATAAATTCCATAGAGAATGCTTTACATCTTGGGCAAAACGAAATCCTACGTGCCCTTTAGATCGACGAGATTGTACCGCTTTTTTTATTATCGGCAATATCGCCGAAACCGTCAAACGTATCATTCCAATTAAGACTTACGATTACATCGGAGTATACCAAAGATATTGTAAACAACGGTTACTTGGTATACCAAGAAATACATTGGAATGTTTTCAAACATTACTGAAAGCAACTAATGAATACTCCCAACATATGCAATTTTTGCATAAAGACGATGACCGCATTATAGCCTTTAGAAATAGTTACAATGAAACATTTGTACCCGAAGAAGAAGTTCATGAATTTATAATTCGCATGAAGAAAACCATCCATCACAAATACACAAATGTCGTTTTCGAGAACCAAGAATAATCCAAGATAATTATTGTAACATGTAATTATAATTATTCCATATAATTTTTAGCAATAATGACTAATAATAGTCTAAATTTATTATTGCCTCGATTTGCATAAAATATTTTATGTTGTTTAATTAAATAAATAAAAAATTTACCAATACCTACTTGCTATTATTAAAAATAAACTATAAACATTAAAATAACCATAAAATTCAGACATCTCACTGATCAACTTTATTTATCAACCACAACCGAGCAATGAATCAAATAGCGCACTGTTCGAGTTTTTCGGTACCTACTGCACAAATATTTTATCAGCCGCATTCACCTTCTAATTACTCTATATCAGTGACTCTCATTGGTTCGAGTGGTTTTAATCAGCTTATCCACTGGTTATAAAAAGTAAAAAATAATTAAGTTACTTCAACTAGCTGGCACAAGCGGCCAATTATTGTTATCTTTGGAGTCGGCGCCGGCCAAGCTTTTTGAATATTCTTTATACGTACACGTAAGTTAAATCTCCAAACGGATCTACTGCTCAATAGAGGAGAGGATCTGCCCGGCGGATCCACAGATGAACGAATTAACGAAACTATATAGGTTGAACAACTTATATGAATGTACAAAGTGAAATTAGTCTTTTACCTTTTGGTGCATTTTTTTCACAGTAGTTTTTTTTTGGAAAGCCAAATTATAATAATTTAAAATGGAGAAAAATTCTAGCAACTTTGAAGAACCCGAAACGTGTAGCGTTTGTTTGGTGGAACTAACCTACGATAGAGAAATCGGCTTTCTGGACACTTGCGGACATAAATTCCATAGAGAATGCTTTACATCTTGGGCAAAACGAAATCCTACGTGCCCTTTAGATCGAGGAGATTGTACCGCTTTTTGTATTATCGGCAATATCGACGAAACCGTCAAACGTATCATTCAAGTCAAGACTGTCGATTACATAGAAGTATATCAAAGATATTGTAAACAACGGTTACTTGGTGTACCAAAGAAAACATTTGAATATTTTCAAAGATTACTGGAAGCAACTAACGAATATTCCGAACATATGCAATTTTTGCTTAAAGACGATGACCGCATTATAGCCATTAGTAGTAGTTACAATGAAGCAATTGTACCCGAAGAAGAAGTTCATGAATTTATAATTCGCATGAAGAAAACCATCCACAACTACACAAATGTCTTTTTCGAGAACCAAGACTAATCCAAGATGATTGTAACATGTAATTATAATTTTTGTGTAGCGTTGTGTAGCGTTTGTTTGGTGGAACTAACCTACGATAGAGAAATCGGCTTTCTGGACACTTGCGGACATGAATTCCATAGAGAATGCTTTACATCTTGGGCAAAACGAAATCCTACGTGCCCTTTAGATCGAGGAGATTGTACCGCTTTTTGTATTATCGGCAATATCGACGAAACCGTCATACGTATCATTCAAGTCCATACTGTCGATTACATAGAATTATATGAAAGCTATTGTAAACAACGGTTACTTGGTATACCAAAGAAAACATTTGAAGGTTTTCAAAGATTACTGGAAGCAACTAACGAATATTCCCAACATATGCAATTTTTGCTTAAAGACGATGACCGCATTATAGCCATTCGTAGTAGTTACAATGAAACAATTGTACCCGAAGAAGAAGTTCATGAATTTATAATTGGCATGAAGAAAACCATCCACAAATACACAAATGCCTTTTTCGAGAACCAAGACTAATCCAAGATGATTGTAACATGTAATTATAATTTTTAGCAATAATGACTAATAATAGTCTAAATTTATTATTGCCTCGATTTGCATATAATATTTTATGTTGTTTAATTAAATAAATAAAAAATTTACCAATACCTACTTGCTATTATTAAAAATAAACTATAAGCATTAAAATAACCATAAAATTTAGACATCTCACTGATCAACTTTATTTATCAACCACAACCGAGCAATGAATCAAATAGCGCACTGTTCGAGTTTCTCGGTACCTACTGCACAAATATTTTATCAGCCGCATTCACCTTCTAATTACTCTATATCAGTGACTCTCATTGGTTCGAGTGGTTTTAATCAGCTTATCCACTGGTTATAAAAAGTAAAAAATAATTAAGTTACTTCAACTAGCTGGCACAAGCGGCCAATTATTGTTATCTTTGGAGTCGGCGCCGGCCAAGCTTTTTGGATATTCTTTATACGTACACGTAAGTTAAATCTCCAAACGGATCTACTGCTCAATAGAGGAGAGGATCTGCCCGGCGGATCAACAGATGAACGAATTAACGAAACTATATAGGTTGAACAACTTATATGAATGTACAAAGTGAAATTAGTCTTTTACCTTTTGGTGCATTTTTTTCACAGTAGTTTTTTTTTGGAAAGCCAAATTATAATAATTTAAAATGGAGAAAAATTCTAGCAACTTTGAAGAACCCGAAACGTGTAGCGTTTGTTTGGTGGAACTAACCTACGATAGAGAAATCGGCTTTCTGGACACTTGCGGACATAAATTCCATAGAGAATGCTTTACATCTTGGGCAAAACGAAATCCTACGTGCCCTTTAGATCGAGGAGATTGTACCGCTTTTTGTATTATCGGCAATATCGACGAAACCGTCATACGTATCATTCAAGTCCATACTGTCGATTACATAGAATTATATGAAAGCTATTGTAAACAACGGTTACTTGGTATACCAAAGAAAACATTTGAAGGTTTTCAAAGATTACTGGAAGCAACTAACGAATATTCCCAACATATGCAATTTTTGCTTAAAGACGATGACCGCATTATAGCCATTCGTAGTAGTTACAATGAAACAATTGTACCCGAAGAAGAAGTTCATGAATTTATAATTGGCATGAAGAAAACCATCCACAAATACACAAATGCCTTTTTCGAGAACCAAGACTAATCCAAGATGATTGTAACATGTAATTATAATTTTTAGCAATAATGACTAATAATAGTCTAAATTTATTATTGCCTCGATTTGCATATAATATTTTATGTTGTTTAATTAAATAAATAAAAAATTTACCAATACCTACTTGCTATTATTAAAAATAAACTATAAACATTAAAATAACCATAAAATTTAGACATCTCACTGATCAACTTTATTTATCAACCACAACCGAGCAATGAATCAAATAGCGCACTGTTCGAGTTTTTCGGTACCTACTGCACAAATATTTTATCAGCCGCATTCACCTTCTAATTACTCTATATCAGTGACTCTCATTGGTTCGAGTGGTTTTAATCAGCTTATCTACTGGTTATAAAAAGTAAAAAATAATTAAGTTACTTCAACTAGCTGGCACAAGCGGCCAATTATTGTTATCTTTGGAGTCGGCGCCGGCCAAGCTTTTTGGATATTCTTTATACGTACACGTAAGTTAAATCTCCCAACGGATCTACTGCTCAATAGAGGAGGGGATCTGCCCGGCGGATCAACAGATGAACGAATTAACGAAACTATATAGGTTGAACAACTTATATGAATGTATAAAGTGAAATTATTTTTTACGTTTTAGTGAATTTTTTTCACAGTAGTTTTTTTTTTGGTAAGCCAAATTATAATAGTTTAAAATGGAAAAGAATTCTAGCAATTTTGAAGAACCCGAAACGTGTAGCGTTTGTTTGCTGGAACTAACCTACGATAGAGAAATCGGTTTTCTGGACACTTGCGGACATAAATTCCATAGAGAATGCTTTACATCTTGGGCAAAACGAAATCCTACGTGCCCTTTAGATCGACGAGATTGTACCGCTTTTTTTATTATCGGCAATATCGCCGAAACCGTCAAACGTATCATTCCAATTAAGACTTACGATTACATCGGAGTATACCAAAGATATTGTAAACAACGGTTACTTGGTATACCAAGAAATACATTGGAATGTTTTCAAACATTACTGAAAGCAACTAATGAATACTCCCAACATATGCAATTTTTGCATAAAGACGATGACCGCATTATAGCCTTTAGAAATAGTTACAATGAAACATTTGTACCCGAAGAAGAAGTTCATGAATTTATAATTCGCATGAAGAAAACCATCCATCACAAATACACAAATGTCGTTTTCGAGAACCAAGAATAATCCAAGATAATTATTGTAACATGTAATTATAATTATTCCATATAATTTTTAGCAATAATGACTAATAATAGTCTAAATTTATTATTGCCTCGATTTGCATAAAATATTTTATGTTGTTTAATTAAATAAATAAAAAATTTACCAATACCTACTTGCTATTATTAAAAATAAACTATAAACATTAAAATAACCATAAAATTCAGACATCTCACTGATCAACTTTATTTATCAACCACAACCGAGCAATGAATGAAATAGCGCACTGTTCGAGTTTTTCGGTACCTACTGCACAAATATTTTATCAGCCGCATTCACCTTCTAATTACTCTATATCAGTGACTCTCATTGGTTCGAGTGGTTTTAATCAGCTTATCCACTGGTTATAAAAAGTAAAAAATAATTAAGTTACTTCAACTAGCTGGCACAAGCGGCCAATTATTGTTATCTTTGGAGTCGGCGCCGGCCAAGCTTTTTGGATATTCTTTATACGTACACGTAAGTTAAATCTCCAAACGGATCTACTGCTCAATAGAGGAGAGGATCTGCCCGGCGGATCAAGAGATGAACGAATTAACGAAACTATATAGGTTGAACAACTTATATGAATGTACAAAGTGAAATTAGTCTTTTACCTTTTGGTGCATTTTTTTCGCAGTAGTTTTTTTTTGGAAAGCCAAATTATAATAATTTAAAATGGAGAAAAATTCTAGCAACTTTGAAGAACCCGAAACGTGTAGCGTTTGTTTGGTGGAACTAACCTACGATAGAGAAATCGGCTTTCTGGACACTTGCGGACATAAATTCCATAGAGAATGCTTTACATCTTGGGCAAAACGAAATCCTACGTGCCCTTTAGATCGAGGAGATTGTACCGCTTTTTGTATTATCGGCAATATCGACGAAACCGTCATACGTATCATTCAAGTCCATACTGTCGATTACATAGAATTATATGAAAGCTATTGTAAACAACGGTTACTTGGTATACCAAAGAAAACATTTGAAGGTTTTCAAAGATTACTGGAAGCAACTAACGAATATTCCCAACATATGCAATTTTTGCTTAAAGACGATGACCGCATTATAGCCATTCGTAGTAGTTACAATGAAACAATTGTACCCGAAGAAGAAGTTCATGAATTTATAATTGGCATGAAGAAAACCATCCACAAATACACAAATGCCTTTTTCGAGAACCAAGACTAATCCAAGATGATTGTAACATGTAATTATAATTTTTAGCAATAATGACTAATAATAGTCTAAATTTATTATTGCCTCGATTTGCATATAATATTTTATGTTGTTTAATTAAATAAATAAAAAATTTACCAATACCTACTTGCTATTATTAAAAATAAACTATAAACATTAAAATAACCATAAAATTTAGACATCTCACTGATCAACTTTATTTATCAACCACAACCGAGCAATGAATCAAATAGCGCACTGTTCGAGTTTTTCGGTACCTACTGCACAAATATTTTATCAGCCGCATTCACCTTCTAATTACTCTATATCAGTGACTCTCATTGGTTCGAGTGGTTTTAATCAGCTTATCTACTGGTTATAAAAAGTAAAAAATAATTAAGTTACTTCAACTAGCTGGCACAAGCGGCCAATTATTGTTATCTTTGGAGTCGGCGCCGGCCAAGCTTTTTGGATATTCTTTATACGTACACGTAAGTTAAATCTCCCAACGGATCTACTGCTCAATAGAGGAGGGGATCTGCCCGGCGGATCAACAGATGAACGAATTAACGAAACTATATAGGTTGAACAACTTATATGAATGTATAAAGTGAAATTATTTTTTACGTTTTAGTGAATTTTTTTCACAGTAGTTTTTTTTTTGGTAAGCCAAATTATAATAGTTTAAAATGGAAAAGAATTCTAGCAATTTTGAAGAACCCGAAACGTGTAGCGTTTGTTTGCTGGAACTAACCTACGATAGAGAAATCGGTTTTCTGGACACTTGCGGACATAAATTCCATAGAGAATGCTTTACATCTTGGGCAAAACGAAATCCTACGTGCCCTTTAGATCGACGAGATTGTACCGCTTTTTTTATTATCGGCAATATCGCCGAAACCGTCAAACGTATCATTCCAATTAAGACTTACGATTACATCGGAGTATACCAAAGATATTGTAAACAACGGTTACTTGGTATACCAAGAAATACATTGGAATGTTTTCAAACATTACTGAAAGCAACTAATGAATACTCCCAACATATGCAATTTTTGCATAAAGACGATGACCGCATTATAGCCTTTAGAAATAGTTACAATGAAACATTTGTACCCGAAGAAGAAGTTCATGAATTTATAATTCGCATGAAGAAAACCATCCATCACAAATACACAAATGTCGTTTTCGAGAACCAAGAATAATCCAAGATAATTATTGTAACATGTAATTATAATTATTCCATATAATTTTTAGCAATAATGACTAATAATAGTCTAAATTTATTATTGCCTCGATTTGCATAAAATATTTTATGTTGTTTAATTAAATAAATAAAAAATTTACCAATACCTACTTGCTATTATTAAAAATAAACTATAAACATTAAAATAACCATAAAATTCAGACATCTCACTGATCAACTTTATTTATCAACCACAACCGAGCAATGAATGAAATAGCGCACTGTTCGAGTTTTTCGGTACCTACTGCACAAATATTTTATCAGCCGCATTCACCTTCTAATTACTCTATATCAGTGACTCTCATTGGTTCGAGTGGTTTTAATCAGCTTATCCACTGGTTATAAAAAGTAAAAAATAATTAAGTTACTTCAACTAGCTGGCACAAGCGGCCAATTATTGTTATCTTTGGAGTCGGCGCCGGCCAAGCTTTTTGGATATTCTTTATACGTACACGTAAGTTAAATCTCCAAACGGATCTACTGCTCAATAGAGGAGAGGATCTGCCCGGCGGATCAAGAGATGAACGAATTAACGAAACTATATAGGTTGAACAACTTATATGAATGTACAAAGTGAAATTAGTCTTTTACCTTTTGGTGCATTTTTTTCGCAGTAGTTTTTTTTTGGAAAGCCAAATTATAATAATTTAAAATGGAGAAAAATTCTAGCAACTTTGAAGAACCCGAAACGTGTAGCGTTTGTTTGGTGGAACTAACCTACGATAGAGAAATCGGCTTTCTGGACACTTGCGGACATAAATTCCATAGAGAATGCTTTACATCTTGGGCAAAACGAAATCCTACGTGCCCTTTAGATCGAGGAGATTGTACCGCTTTTTGTATTATCGGCAATATCGACGAAACCGTCATACGTATCATTCAAGTCCATACTGTCGATTACATAGAATTATATGAAAGCTATTGTAAACAACGGTTACTTGGTATACCAAAGAAAACATTTGAAGGTTTTCAAAGATTACTGGAAGCAACTAACGAATATTCCCAACATATGCAATTTTTGCTTAAAGACGATGACCGCATTATAGCCATTCGTAGTAGTTACAATGAAACAATTGTACCCGAAGAAGAAGTTCATGAATTTATAATTGGCATGAAGAAAACCATCCACAAATACACAAATGCCTTTTTCGAGAACCAAGACTAATCCAAGATGATTGTAACATGTAATTATAATTTTTAGCAATAATGACTAATAATAGTCTAAATTTATTATTGCCTCGATTTGCATATAATATTTTATGTTGTTTAATTAAATAAATAAAAAATTTACCAATACCTACTTGCTATTATTAAAAATAAACTATAAACATTAAAATAACCATAAAATTTAGACATCTCACTGATCAACTTTATTTATCAACCACAACCGAGCAATGAATCAAATAGCGCACTGTTCGAGTTTTTCGGTACCTACTGCACAAATATTTTATCAGCCGCATTCACCTTCTAATTACTCTATATCAGTGACTCTCATTGGTTCGAGTGGTTTTAATCAGCTTATCTACTGGTTATAAAAAGTAAAAAATAATTAAGTTACTTCAACTAGCTGGCACAAGCGGCCAATTATTGTTATCTTTGGAGTCGGCGCCGGCCAAGCTTTTTGGATATTCTTTATACGTACACGTAAGTTAAATCTCCCAACGGATCTACTGCTCAATAGAGGAGGGGATCTGCCCGGCGGATCAACAGATGAACGAATTAACGAAACTATATAGGTTGAACAACTTATATGAATGTATAAAGTGAAATTATTTTTTACGTTTTAGTGAATTTTTTTCACAGTAGTTTTTTTTTTGGTAAGCCAAATTATAATAGTTTAAAATGGAAAAGAATTCTAGCAATTTTGAAGAACCCGAAACGTGTAGCGTTTGTTTGCTGGAACTAACCTACGATAGAGAAATCGGTTTTCTGGACACTTGCGGACATAAATTCCATAGAGAATGCTTTACATCTTGGGCAAAACGAAATCCTACGTGCCCTTTAGATCGACGAGATTGTACCGCTTTTTTTATTATCGGCAATATCGCCGAAACCGTCAAACGTATCATTCCAATTAAGACTTACGATTACATCGGAGTATACCAAAGATATTGTAAACAACGGTTATTTGGTATACCAAGAAATACATTGGAATGTTTTCAAACATTACTGAAAGCAACTAATGAATACTCCCAACATATGCAATTTTTGCATAAAGACGATGACCGCATTATAGCCTTTAGAAATAGTTACAATGAAACATTTGTACCCGAAGAAGAAGTTCATGAATTTATAATTCGCATGAAGAAAACCATCCATCACAAATACACAAATGTCGTTTTCGAGAACCAAGAATAATCCAAGATAATTATTGTAACATGTAATTATAATTATTCCATATAATTTTTAGCAATAATGACTAATAATAGTCTAAATTTATTATTGCCTCGATTTGCATAAAATATTTTATGTTGTTTAATTAAATAAATAAAAAATTTACCAATACCTACTTGCTATTATTAAAAATAAACTATAAACATTAAAATAACCATAAAATTCAGACATCTCACTGATCAACTTTATTTATCAACCACAACCGAGCAATGAATCAAATAGCGCACTGTTCGAGTTTTTCGGTACCTACTGCACAAATATTTTATCAGCCGCATTCACCTTCTAATTACTCTATATCAGTGACTCTCATTGGTTCGAGTGGTTTTAATCAGCTTATCCACTGGTTATAAAAAGTAAAAAATAATTAAGTTACTTCAACTAGCTGGCACAAGCGGCCAATTATTGTTATCTTTGGAGTCGGCGCCGGCCAAGCTTTTTGAATATTCTTTATACGTACACGTAAGTTAAATCTCCAAACGGATCTACTGCTCAATAGAGGAGAGGATCTGCCCGGCGGATCCACAGATGAACGAATTAACGAAACTATATAGGTTGAACAACTTATATGAATGTACAAAGTGAAATTAGTCTTTTACCTTTTGGTGCATTTTTTTCACAGTAGTTTTTTTTTGGAAAGCCAAATTATAATAATTTAAAATGGAGAAAAATTCTAGCAACTTTGAAGAACCCGAAACGTGTAGCGTTTGTTTGGTGGAACTAACCTACGATAGAGAAATCGGCTTTCTGGACACTTGCGGACATAAATTCCATAGAGAATGCTTTACATCTTGGGCAAAACGAAATCCTACGTGCCCTTTAGATCGAGGAGATTGTACCGCTTTTTGTATTATCGGCAATATCGACGAAACCGTCATACGTATCATTCAAGTCCATACTGTCGATTACATAGAATTATATGAAAGCTATTGTAAACAACGGTTACTTGGTATACCAAAGAAAACATTTGAAGGTTTTCAAAGATTACTGGAAGCAACTAACGAATATTCCCAACATATGCAATTTTTGCTTAAAGACGATGACCGCATTATAGCCATTCGTAGTAGTTACAATGAAACAATTGTACCCGAAGAAGAAGTTCATGAATTTATAATTGGCATGAAGAAAACCATCCACAAATACACAAATGCCTTTTTCGAGAACCAAGACTAATCCAAGATGATTGTAACATGTAATTATAATTTTTAGCAATAATGACTAATAATAGTCTAAATTTATTATTGCCTCGATTTGCATATAATATTTTATGTTGTTTAATTAAATAAATAAAAAATTTACCAATACCTACTTGCTATTATTAAAAATAAACTATAAGCATTAAAATAACCATAAAATTTAGACATCTCACTGATCAACTTTATTTATCAACCACAACCGAGCAATGAATCAAATAGCGCACTGTTCGAGTTTCTCGGTACCTACTGCACAAATATTTTATCAGCCGCATTCACCTTCTAATTACTCTATATCAGTGACTCTCATTGGTTCGAGTGGTTTTAATCAGCTTATCCACTGGTTATAAAAAGTAAAAAATAATTAAGTTACTTCAACTAGCTGGCACAAGCGGCCAATTATTGTTATCTTTGGAGTCGGCGCCGGCCAAGCTTTTTGGATATTCTTTATACGTACACGTAAGTTAAATCTCCAAACGGATCTACTGCTCAATAGAGGAGAGGATCTGCCCGGCGGATCAACAGATGAACGAATTAACGAAACTATATAGGTTGAACAACTTATATGAATGTACAAAGTGAAATTAGTCTTTTACCTTTTGGTGCATTTTTTTCACAGTAGTTTTTTTTTGGAAAGCCAAATTATAATAATTTAAAATGGAGAAAAATTCTAGCAACTTTGAAGAACCCGAAACGTGTAGCGTTTGTTTGGTGGAACTAACCTACGATAGAGAAATCGGCTTTCTGGACACTTGCGGACATAAATTCCATAGAGAATGCTTTACATCTTGGGCAAAACGAAATCCTACGTGCCCTTTAGATCGAGGAGATTGTACCGCTTTTTGTATTATCGGCAATATCGACGAAACCGTCATACGTATCATTCAAGTCCATACTGTCGATTACATAGAATTATATGAAAGCTATTGTAAACAACGGTTACTTGGTATACCAAAGAAAACATTTGAAGGTTTTCAAAGATTACTGGAAGCAACTAACGAATATTCCGAACATATGCAATTTTTGCTTAAAGACGATGACCGCATTATAGCCATTAGTAGTAGTTACAATGAAGCAATTGTACCCGAAGAAGAAGTTCATGAATTTATAATTCGCATGAAGAAAACCATCCACAACTACACAAATGTCTTTTTCGAGAACCAAGACTAATCCAAGATGATTGTAACATGTAATTATAATTTTTGTGTAGCGTTGTGTAGCGTTTGTTTGGTGGAACTAACCTACGATAGAGAAATCGGCTTTCTGGACACTTGCGGACATGAATTCCATAGAGAATGCTTTACATCTTGGGCAAAACGAAATCCTACGTGCCCTTTAGATCGAGGAGATTGTACCGCTTTTTGTATTATCGGCAATATCGACGAAACCGTCATACGTATCATTCAAGTCCATACTGTCGATTACATAGAATTATATGAAAGCTATTGTAAACAACGGTTACTTGGTATACCAAAGAAAACATTTGAAGGTTTTCAAAGATTACTGGAAGCAACTAACGAATATTCCCAACATATGCAATTTTTGCTTAAAGACGATGACCGCATTATAGCCATTCGTAGTAGTTACAATGAAACAATTGTACCCGAAGAAGAAGTTCATGAATTTATAATTGGCATGAAGAAAACCATCCACAAATACACAAATGCCTTTTTCGAGAACCAAGACTAATCCAAGATGATTGTAACATGTAATTATAATTTTTAGCAATAATGACTAATAATAGTCTAAATTTATTATTGCCTCGATTTGCATATAATATTTTATGTTGTTTAATTAAATAAATAAAAAATTTACCAATACCTACTTGCTATTATTAAAAATAAACTATAAGCATTAAAATAACCATAAAATTTAGACATCTCACTGATCAACTTTATTTATCAACCACAACCGAGCAATGAATCAAATAGCGCACTGTTCGAGTTTCTCGGTACCTACTGCACAAATATTTTATCAGCCGCATTCACCTTCTAATTACTCTATATCAGTGACTCTCATTGGTTCGAGTGGTTTTAATCAGCTTATCCACTGGTTATAAAAAGTAAAAAATAATTAAGTTACTTCAACTAGCTGGCACAAGCGGCCAATTATTGTTATCTTTGGAGTCGGCGCCGGCCAAGCTTTTTGGATATTCTTTATACGTACACGTAAGTTAAATCTCCAAACGGATCTACTGCTCAATAGAGGAGAGGATCTGCCCGGCGGATCAAGAGATGAACGAATTAACGAAACTATATAGGTTGAACAACTTATATGAATGTACAAAGTGAAATTAGTCTTTTACCTTTTGGTGCATTTTTTTCGCAGTAGTTTTTTTTTGGAAAGCCAAATTATAATAATTTAAAATGGAGAAAAATTCTAGCAACTTTGAAGAACCCGAAACGTGTAGCGTTTGTTTGGTGGAACTAACCTACGATAGAGAAATCGGCTTTCTGGACACTTGCGGACATAAATTCCATAGAGAATGCTTTACATCTTGGGCAAAACGAAATCCTACGTGCCCTTTAGATCGAGGAGATTGTACCGCTTTTTGTATTATCGGCAATATCGACGAAACCGTCATACGTATCATTCAAGTCCATACTGTCGATTACATAGAATTATATGAAAGCTATTGTAAACAACGGTTACTTGGTATACCAAAGAAAACATTTGAAGGTTTTCAAAGATTACTGGAAGCAACTAACGAATATTCCCAACATATGCAATTTTTGCTTAAAGACGATGACCGCATTATAGCCATTCGTAGTAGTTACAATGAAACAATTGTACCCGAAGAAGAAGTTCATGAATTTATAATTGGCATGAAGAAAACCATCCACAAATACACAAATGCCTTTTTCGAGAACCAAGACTAATCCAAGATGATTGTAACATGTAATTATAATTTTTAGCAATAATGACTAATAATAGTCTAAATTTATTATTGCCTCGATTTGCATATAATATTTTATGTTGTTTAATTAAATAAATAAAAAATTTACCAATACCTACTTGCTATTATTAAAAATAAACTATAAACATTAAAATAACCATAAAATTTAGACATCTCACTGATCAACTTTATTTATCAACCACAACCGAGCAATGAATCAAATAGCGCACTGTTCGAGTTTTTCGGTACCTACTGCACAAATATTTTATCAGCCGCATTCACCTTCTAATTACTCTATATCAGTGACTCTCATTGGTTCGAGTGGTTTTAATCAGCTTATCTACTGGTTATAAAAAGTAAAAAATAATTAAGTTACTTCAACTAGCTGGCACAAGCGGCCAATTATTGTTATCTTTGGAGTCGGCGCCGGCCAAGCTTTTTGGATATTCTTTATACGTACACGTAAGTTAAATCTCCCAACGGATCTACTGCTCAATAGAGGAGGGGATCTGCCCGGCGGATCAACAGATGAACGAATTAACGAAACTATATAGGTTGAACAACTTATATGAATGTATAAAGTGAAATTATTTTTTACGTTTTAGTGAATTTTTTTCACAGTAGTTTTTTTTTTGGTAAGCCAAATTATAATAGTTTAAAATGGAAAAGAATTCTAGCAATTTTGAAGAACCCGAAACGTGTAGCGTTTGTTTGCTGGAACTAACCTACGATAGAGAAATCGGTTTTCTGGACACTTGCGGACATAAATTCCATAGAGAATGCTTTACATCTTGGGCAAAACGAAATCCTACGTGCCCTTTAGATCGACGAGATTGTACCGCTTTTTTTATTATCGGCAATATCGCCGAAACCGTCAAACGTATCATTCCAATTAAGACTTACGATTACATCGGAGTATACCAAAGATATTGTAAACAACGGTTACTTGGTATACCAAGAAATACATTGGAATGTTTTCAAACATTACTGAAAGCAACTAATGAATACTCCCAACATATGCAATTTTTGCATAAAGACGATGACCGCATTATAGCCTTTAGAAATAGTTACAATGAAACATTTGTACCCGAAGAAGAAGTTCATGAATTTATAATTCGCATGAAGAAAACCATCCATCACAAATACACAAATGTCGTTTTCGAGAACCAAGAATAATCCAAGATAATTATTGTAACATGTAATTATAATTATTCCATATAATTTTTAGCAATAATGACTAATAATAGTCTAAATTTATTATTGCCTCGATTTGCATAAAATATTTAATGTTGTTTAATTAAATAAATAAAAAATTTACCAATACCTACTTGCTATTATTAAAAATAAACTATAAACATTAAAATAACCATAAAATTCAGACATCTCACTGATCAACTTTATTTATCAACCACAACCGAGCAATGAATCAAATAGCGCACTGTTCGAGTTTTTCGGTACCTACTGCACAAATATTTTATCAGCCGCATTCACCTTCTAATTACTCTATATCAGTGACTCTCATTGGTTCGAGTGGTTTTAATCAGCTTATCCACTGGTTATAAAAAGTAAAAAATAATTAAGTTACTTCAACTAGCTGGCACAAGCGGCCAATTATTGTTATCTTTGGAGTCGGCGCCGGCCAAGCTTTTTGGATATTCTTTATACGTACACGTAAGTTAAATCTCCAAACGGATCTACTGCTCAATAGAGGAGAGGATCTGCCCGGCGGATCAAGAGATGAACGAATTAACGAAACTATATAGGTTGAACAACTTATATGAATGTACAAAGTGAAATTAGTCTTTTACCTTTTGGTTCATTTTTTTCACAGTAGTTTTTTTTTGGAAAGCCAAATTATAATAATTTAAAATGGAGAAAAATTCTAGCAACTTTGAAGAACCCGAAACGTGTAGCGTTTGTTTGGTGGAACTAACCTACGATAGAGAAATCGGCTTTCTGGACACTTGCGGACATAAATTCCATAGAGAATGCTTTACATCTTGGGCAAAACGAAATCCTACGTGCCCTTTAGATCGAGGAGATTGTACCGCTTTTTGTATTATCGGCAATATCGACGAAACCGTCATACGTATCATTCAAGTCCATACTGTCGATTACATAGAATTATATGAAAGCTATTGTAAACAACGGTTACTTGGTATACCAAAGAAAACATTTGAAGGTTTTCAAAGATTACTGGAAGCAACTAACGAATATTCCCAACATATGCAATTTTTGCTTAAAGACGATGACCGCATTATAGCCATTCGTAGTAGTTACAATGAAACAATTGTACCCGAAGAAGAAGTTCATGAATTTATAATTGGCATGAAGAAAACCATCCACAAATACACAAATGCCTTTTTCGAGAACCAAGACTAATCCAAGATGATTGTAACATGTAATTATAATTTTTAGCAATAATGACTAATAATAGTCTAAATTTATTATTGCCTCGATTTGCATATAATATTTTATGTTGTTTAATTAAATAAATAAAAAATTTACCAATACCTACTTGCTATTATTAAAAATAAACTATAAGCATTAAAATAACCATAAAATTTAGACATCTCACTGATCAACTTTATTTATCAACCACAACCGAGCAATGAATCAAATAGCGCACTGTTCGAGTTTCTCGGTACCTACTGCACAAATATTTTATCAGCCGCATTCACCTTCTAATTACTCTATATCAGTGACTCTCATTGGTTCGAGTGGTTTTAATCAGCTTATCCACTGGTTATAAAAAGTAAAAAATAATTAAGTTACTTCAACTAGCTGGCACAAGCGGCCAATTATTGTTATCTTTGGAGTCGGCGCCGGCCAAGCTTTTTGGATATTCTTTATACGTACACGTAAGTTAAATCTCCAAACGGATCTACTGCTCAATAGAGGAGAGGATCTGCCCGGCGGATCAACAGATGAACGAATTAACGAAACTATATAGGTTGAACAACTTATATGAATGTACAAAGTGAAATTAGTCTTTTACCTTTTGGTGCATTTTTTTCACAGTAGTTTTTTTTTGGAAAGCCAAATTATAATAATTTAAAATGGAGAAAAATTCTAGCAACTTTGAAGAACCCGAAACGTGTAGCGTTTGTTTGGTGGAACTAACCTACGATAGAGAAATCGGCTTTCTGGACACTTGCGGACATAAATTCCATAGAGAATGCTTTACATCTTGGGCAAAACGAAATCCTACGTGCCCTTTAGATCGAGGAGATTGTACCGCTTTTTGTATTATCGGCAATATCGACGAAACCGTCATACGTATCATTCAAGTCCATACTGTCGATTACATAGAATTATATGAAAGCTATTGTAAACAACGGTTACTTGGTATACCAAAGAAAACATTTGAAGGTTTTCAAAGATTACTGGAAGCAACTAACGAATATTCCGAACATATGCAATTTTTGCTTAAAGACGATGACCGCATTATAGCCATTAGTAGTAGTTACAATGAAGCAATTGTACCCGAAGAAGAAGTTCATGAATTTATAATTCGCATGAAGAAAACCATCCACAACTACACAAATGTCTTTTTCGAGAACCAAGACTAATCCAAGATGATTGTAACATGTAATTATAATTTTTGTGTAGCGTTGTGTAGCGTTTGTTTGGTGGAACTAACCTACGATAGAGAAATCGGCTTTCTGGACACTTGCGGACATGAATTCCATAGAGAATGCTTTACATCTTGGGCAAAACGAAATCCTACGTGCCCTTTAGATCGAGGAGATTGTACCGCTTTTTGTATTATCGGCAATATCGACGAAACCGTCATACGTATCATTCAAGTCCATACTGTCGATTACATAGAATTATATGAAAGCTATTGTAAACAACGGTTACTTGGTATACCAAAGAAAACATTTGAAGGTTTTCAAAGATTACTGGAAGCAACTAACGAATATTCCCAACATATGCAATTTTTGCTTAAAGACGATGACCGCATTATAGCCATTCGTAGTAGTTACAATGAAACAATTGTACCCGAAGAAGAAGTTCATGAATTTATAATTGGCATGAAGAAAACCATCCACAAATACACAAATGCCTTTTTCGAGAACCAAGACTAATCCAAGATGATTGTAACATGTAATTATAATTTTTAGCAATAATGACTAATAATAGTCTAAATTTATTATTGCCTCGATTTGCATATAATATTTTATGTTGTTTAATTAAATAAATAAAAAATTTACCAATACCTACTTGCTATTATTAAAAATAAACTATAAGCATTAAAATAACCATAAAATTTAGACATCTCACTGATCAACTTTATTTATCAACCACAACCGAGCAATGAATCAAATAGCGCACTGTTCGAGTTTCTCGGTACCTACTGCACAAATATTTTATCAGCCGCATTCACCTTCTAATTACTCTATATCAGTGACTCTCATTGGTTCGAGTGGTTTTAATCAGCTTATCCACTGGTTATAAAAAGTAAAAAATAATTAAGTTACTTCAACTAGCTGGCACAAGCGGCCAATTATTGTTATCTTTGGAGTCGGCGCCGGCCAAGCTTTTTGGATATTCTTTATACGTACACGTAAGTTAAATCTCCAAACGGATCTACTGCTCAATAGAGGAGAGGATCTGCCCGGCGGATCAAGAGATGAACGAATTAACGAAACTATATAGGTTGAACAACTTATATGAATGTACAAAGTGAAATTAGTCTTTTACCTTTTGGTGCATTTTTTTCGCAGTAGTTTTTTTTTGGAAAGCCAAATTATAATAATTTAAAATGGAGAAAAATTCTAGCAACTTTGAAGAACCCGAAACGTGTAGCGTTTGTTTGGTGGAACTAACCTACGATAGAGAAATCGGCTTTCTGGACACTTGCGGACATAAATTCCATAGAGAATGCTTTACATCTTGGGCAAAACGAAATCCTACGTGCCCTTTAGATCGAGGAGATTGTACCGCTTTTTGTATTATCGGCAATATCGACGAAACCGTCATACGTATCATTCAAGTCCATACTGTCGATTACATAGAATTATATGAAAGCTATTGTAAACAACGGTTACTTGGTATACCAAAGAAAACATTTGAAGGTTTTCAAAGATTACTGGAAGCAACTAACGAATATTCCCAACATATGCAATTTTTGCTTAAAGACGATGACCGCATTATAGCCATTCGTAGTAGTTACAATGAAACAATTGTACCCGAAGAAGAAGTTCATGAATTTATAATTGGCATGAAGAAAACCATCCACAAATACACAAATGCCTTTTTCGAGAACCAAGACTAATCCAAGATGATTGTAACATGTAATTATAATTTTTAGCAATAATGACTAATAATAGTCTAAATTTATTATTGCCTCGATTTGCATATAATATTTTATGTTGTTTAATTAAATAAATAAAAAATTTACCAATACCTACTTGCTATTATTAAAAATAAACTATAAACATTAAAATAACCATAAAATTTAGACATCTCACTGATCAACTTTATTTATCAACCACAACCGAGCAATGAATCAAATAGCGCACTGTTCGAGTTTTTCGGTACCTACTGCACAAATATTTTATCAGCCGCATTCACCTTCTAATTACTCTATATCAGTGACTCTCATTGGTTCGAGTGGTTTTAATCAGCTTATCTACTGGTTATAAAAAGTAAAAAATAATTAAGTTACTTCAACTAGCTGGCACAAGCGGCCAATTATTGTTATCTTTGGAGTCGGCGCCGGCCAAGCTTTTTGGATATTCTTTATACGTACACGTAAGTTAAATCTCCCAACGGATCTACTGCTCAATAGAGGAGGGGATCTGCCCGGCGGATCAACAGATGAACGAATTAACGAAACTATATAGGTTGAACAACTTATATGAATGTATAAAGTGAAATTATTTTTTACGTTTTAGTGAATTTTTTTCACAGTAGTTTTTTTTTTGGTAAGCCAAATTATAATAGTTTAAAATGGAAAAGAATTCTAGCAATTTTGAAGAACCCGAAACGTGTAGCGTTTGTTTGCTGGAACTAACCTACGATAGAGAAATCGGTTTTCTGGACACTTGCGGACATAAATTCCATAGAGAATGCTTTACATCTTGGGCAAAACGAAATCCTACGTGCCCTTTAGATCGACGAGATTGTACCGCTTTTTTTATTATCGGCAATATCGCCGAAACCGTCAAACGTATCATTCCAATTAAGACTTACGATTACATCGGAGTATACCAAAGATATTGTAAACAACGGTTACTTGGTATACCAAGAAATACATTGGAATGTTTTCAAACATTACTGAAAGCAACTAATGAATACTCCCAACATATGCAATTTTTGCATAAAGACGATGACCGCATTATAGCCTTTAGAAATAGTTACAATGAAACATTTGTACCCGAAGAAGAAGTTCATGAATTTATAATTCGCATGAAGAAAACCATCCATCACAAATACACAAATGTCGTTTTCGAGAACCAAGAATAATCCAAGATAATTATTGTAACATGTAATTATAATTATTCCATATAATTTTTAGCAATAATGACTAATAATAGTCTAAATTTATTATTGCCTCGATTTGCATAAAATATTTAATGTTGTTTAATTAAATAAATAAAAAATTTACCAATACCTACTTGCTATTATTAAAAATAAACTATAAACATTAAAATAACCATAAAATTCAGACATCTCACTGATCAACTTTATTTATCAACCACAACCGAGCAATGAATCAAATAGCGCACTGTTCGAGTTTTTCGGTACCTACTGCACAAATATTTTATCAGCCGCATTCACCTTCTAATTACTCTATATCAGTGACTCTCATTGGTTCGAGTGGTTTTAATCAGCTTATCCACTGGTTATAAAAAGTAAAAAATAATTAAGTTACTTCAACTAGCTGGCACAAGCGGCCAATTATTGTTATCTTTGGAGTCGGCGCCGGCCAAGCTTTTTGGATATTCTTTATACGTACACGTAAGTTAAATCTCCAAACGGATCTACTGCTCAATAGAGGAGAGGATCTGCCCGGCGGATCAAGAGATGAACGAATTAACGAAACTATATAGGTTGAACAACTTATATGAATGTACAAAGTGAAATTAGTCTTTTACCTTTTGGTTCATTTTTTTCACAGTAGTTTTTTTTTGGAAAGCCAAATTATAATAATTTAAAATGGAGAAAAATTCTAGCAACTTTGAAGAACCCGAAACGTGTAGCGTTTGTTTGGTGGAACTAACCTACGATAGAGAAATCGGCTTTCTGGACACTTGCGGACATAAATTCCATAGAGAATGCTTTACATCTTGGGCAAAACGAAATCCTACGTGCC
The DNA here is from genome assembly GCA_911387805.1 of Cantharis rustica. Classification (NCBI taxonomy): domain Eukaryota; kingdom Metazoa; phylum Arthropoda; class Insecta; order Coleoptera; family Cantharidae; genus Cantharis; species Cantharis rustica. The sequence continues at coordinate 24,917,619 of OU426877.1, read as the reverse complement.
CTTTAGATCGAGGAGATTGTACCGCTTTTTGTATTATCGGCAATATCGACGAAACCGTCATACGTATCATTCAAGTCCATACTGTCGATTACATAGAATTATATGAAAGCTATTGTAAACAACGGTTACTTGGTATACCAAAGAAAACATTTGAAGGTTTTCAAAGATTACTGGAAGCAACTAACGAATATTCCCAACATATGCAATTTTTGCTTAAAGACGATGACCGCATTATAGCCATTCGTAGTAGTTACAATGAAACAATTGTACCCGAAGAAGAAGTTCATGAATTTATAATTGGCATGAAGAAAACCATCCACAAATACACAAATGCCTTTTTCGAGAACCAAGACTAATCCAAGATGATTGTAACATGTAATTATAATTTTTAGCAATAATGACTAATAATAGTCTAAATTTATTATTGCCTCGATTTGCATAAAATATTTTATGTTGTTTAATTAAATAAATAAAAAATTTACCAATACCTACTTGCTATTATTAAAAATAAACTATAAGCATTAAAATAACCATAAAATTTAGACATCTCACTGATCAACTTTATTTATCAACCACAACCGAGCAATGAATCAAATAGCGCACTGTTCGAGTTTCTCGGTACCTACTGCACAAATATTTTATCAGCCGCATTCACCTTCTAATTACTCTATATCAGTGACTCTCATTGGTTCGAGTGGTTTTAATCAGCTTATCCACTGGTTATAAAAAGTAAAAAATAATTAAGTTACTTCAACTAGCTGGCACAAGCGGCCAATTATTGTTATCTTTGGAGTCGGCGCCGGCCAAGCTTTTTGGATATTCTTTATACGTACACGTAAGTTAAATCTCCAAACGGATCTACTGCTCAATAGAGGAGAGGATCTGCCCGGCGGATCAAGAGATGAACGAATTAACGAAACTATATAGGTTGAACAACTTATATGAATGTACAAAGTGAAATTAGTCTTTTACCTTTTGGTGCATTTTTTTCACAGTAGTTTTTTTTTGGAAAGCCAAATTATAATAATTTAAAATGGAGAAAAATTCTAGCAACTTTGAAGAACCCGAAACGTGTAGCGTTTGTTTGGTGGAACTAACCTACGATAGAGAAATCGGCTTTCTGGACACTTGCGGACATAAATTCCATAGAGAATGCTTTACATCTTGGGCAAAACGAAATCCTACGTGCCCTTTAGATCGAGGAGATTGTACCGCTTTTTGTATTATCGGCAATATCGACGAAACCGTCATACGTATCATTCAAGTCCATACTGTCGATTACATAGAATTATATGAAAGCTATTGTAAACAACGGTTACTTGGTATACCAAAGAACACATTTGAAGGTTTTCAAAGATTACTGGAAGCAACTAACGAATATTCCCAACATATGCAATTTTTGCTTAAAGACGATGACCGCATTATAGCCATTCGTAGTAGTTACAATGAAACAATTGTACCCGAAGAAGAAGTTCATGAATTTATAATTGGCATGAAGAAAACCATCCACAAATACACAAATGCCTTTTTCGAGAACCAAGACTAATCCAAGATGATTGTAACATGTAATTATAATTTTTAGCAATAATGACTAATAATAGTCTAAATTTATTATTGCCTCGATTTGCATATAATATTTTATGTTGTTTAATTAAATAAATAAAAAATTTACCAATACCTACTTGCTATTATTAAAAATAAACTATAAACATTAAAATAACCATAAAATTTAGACATCTCACTGATCAACTTTATTTATCAACCACAACCGAGCAATGAATCAAATAGCGCACTGTTCGAGTTTTTCGGTACCTACTGCACAAATATTTTATCAGCCGCATTCACCTTCTAATTACTCTATATCAGTGACTCTCATTGGTTCGAGTGGTTTTAATCAGCTTATCTACTGGTTATAAAAAGTAAAAAATAATTAAGTTACTTCAACTAGCTGGCACAAGCGGCCAATTATTGTTATCTTTTTAGTCGGCGCCGGCCAAGCTTTTTGGATATTCTTTATACGTACACGTAAGTTAAATCTCCCAACGGATCTACTGCTCAATAGAGGAGGGGATCTGCCCGGCGGATCAACAGATGAACGAATTAACGAAACTATATAGGTTGAACAACTTATATGAATGTATAAAGTGAAATTATTTTTTACGTTTTAGTGAATTTTTTTCACAGTAGTTTTTTTTTTGGTAAGCCAAATTATAATAGTTTAAAATGGAAAAGAATTCTAGCAATTTTGAAGAACCCGAAACGTGTAGCGTTTGTTTGCTGGAACTAACCTACGATAGAGAAATCGGTTTTCTGGACACTTGCGGACATAAATTCCATAGAGAATGCTTTACATCTTGGGCAAAACGAAATCCTACGTGCCCTTTAGATCGACGAGATTGTACCGCTTTTTTTATTATCGGCAATATCGCCGAAACCGTCAAACGTATCATTCCAATTAAGACTTACGATTACATCGGAGTATACCAAAGATATTGTAAACAACGGTTACTTGGTATACCAAGAAATACATTGGAATGTTTTCAAACATTACTGAAAGCAACTAATGAATACTCCCAACATATGCAATTTTTGCATAAAGACGATGACCGCATTATAGCCTTTAGAAATAGTTACAATGAAACATTTGTACCCGAAGAAGAAGTTCATGAATTTATAATTGGCATGAAGAAAACCATCCACAACTACACAAATGTCTTTTTCGAGAACCAAGACTAATCCAAGATGATTGTAACATGTAATTATAATTTTTAGCAATAATGACTAATAATAGTCTAAATTTATTATTGCCTCGATTTGCATATAATATTTTATGTTGTTTAATTAAATAAATAAAAAATTTACCAATACCTACTTGCTATTATTAAAAATAAACTATAAACATTAAAATAACCATAAAATTTAGACATCTCACTGATCAACTTTATTTATCAACCACAACCGAGCAATGAATCAAATAGCGCACTCTTCGAGTTTCTCGGTACCTACTGCACAAATATTTTATCAGCCGCATTCACCTTCTAATTACTCTATATCAGTGACTCTCATTGGTTCGAGTGGTTTTAATCAGCTTATCCACTGGTTATAAAAAGTAAAAAATAATTAAGTTACTTCAACTAGCTGGCACAAGCGGCCAATTATTGTTATCTTTGGAGTCGGCGCCGGCCAAGCTTTTTGGATATTCTTTATACGTACACGTAAGTTAAATCTCCAAACGGATCTACTGCTCAATAGAGGAGGGGATCTGCCCGGCGGATCAACAGATGAACGAATTAACGAAACTATATAGGTTGAACAACTTATATGAATGTATAAAGTGAAATTATTTTTTACGTTTTAGTGAATTTTTTTCACAGTAGTTTTTTTTTTGGTAAGCCAAATTATAATAGTTTAAAATGGAAAAAAATTCTAGCAATTTTGAAGAACCCGAAACGTGTAGCGTTTGTTTGCTGGAACTAACCTACGATAGAGGAATCGGTTTTCTGGACACTTGCGGACATAAATTCCATAGAGAATGCTTTACATCTTGGGCAAAACGAAATCCTACGTGCCCTTTAGATCGACGAGATTGTACCGCTTTTTTTATTATCGGCAATATCGCCGAAACCGTCAAACGTATCATTCCAATTAAGACTTACGATTACATCGGAGTATACCAAAGATATTGTAAACAACGGTTACTTGGTATACCAAGAAATACATTGGAATGTTTTCAAACATTACTGAAAGCAACTAATGAATACTCCCAACATATGCAATTTTTGCATAAAGACGATGACCGCATTATAGCCTTTAGAAATAGTTACAATGAAACATTTGTACCCGAAGAAGAAGTTCATGAATTTATAATTCGCATGAAGAAAACCATCCATCACAAATACACAAATGTCGTTTTCGAGAACCAAGAATAATCCAAGATAATTATTGTAACATGTAATTATAATTATTCCATATAATTTTTAGCAATAATGACTAATAATAGTCTAAATTTATTATTGCCTCGATTTGCATAAAATATTTTATGTTGTTTAATTAAATAAATAAAAAATTTACCAATACCTACTTGCTATTATTAAAAATAAACTATAAACATTAAAATAACCATAAAATTCAGACATCTCACTGATCAACTTTATTTATCAACCACAACCGAGCAATGAATCAAATAGCGCACTGTTCGAGTTTTTCGGTACCTACTGCACAAATATTTTATCAGCCGCATTCACCTTCTAATTACTCTATATCAGTGACTCTCATTGGTTCGAGTGGTTTTAATCAGCTTATCCACTGGTTATAAAAAGTAAAAAATAATTAAGTTACTTCAACTAGCTGGCACAAGCGGCCAATTATTGTTATCTTTGGAGTCGGCGCCGGCCAAGCTTTTTGAATATTCTTTATACGTACACGTAAGTTAAATCTCCAAACGGATCTACTGCTCAATAGAGGAGAGGATCTGCCCGGCGGATCCACAGATGAACGAATTAACGAAACTATATAGGTTGAACAACTTATATGAATGTACAAAGTGAAATTAGTCTTTTACCTTTTGGTGCATTTTTTTCACAGTAGTTTTTTTTTTGGAAAGCCAAATTATAATAATTTAAAATGGAGAAAAATTCTAGCAACTTTGAAGAACCCGAAACGTGTAGCGTTTGTTTGGTGGAACTAACCTACGATAGAGAAATCGGCTTTCTGGACACTTGCGGACATAAATTCCATAGAGAATGCTTTACATCTTGGGCAAAACGAAATCCTACGTGCCCTTTAGATCGAGGAGATTGTACCGCTTTTTGTATTATCGGCAATATCGACGAAACCGTCAAACGTATCATTCAAGTCAAGACTGTCGATTACATAGAAGTATATCAAAGATATTGTAAACAACGGTTACTTGGTGTACCAAAGAAAACATTTGAATATTTTCAAAGATTACTGGAAGCAACTAACGAATATTCCGAACATATGCAATTTTTGCTTAAAGACGATGACCGCATTATAGCCATTAGTAGTAGTTACAATGAAGCAATTGTACCCGAAGAAGAAGTTCATGAATTTATAATTCGCATGAAGAAAACCATCCACAACTACACAAATGTCTTTTTCGAGAACCAAGACTAATCCAAGATGATTGTAACATGTAATTATAATTTTTGTGTAGCGTTGTGTAGCGTTTGTTTGGTGGAACTAACCTACGATAGAGAAATCGGCTTTCTGGACACTTGCGGACATAAATTCCATAGAGAATGCTTTACATCTTGGGCAAAACGAAATCCTACGTGCCCTTTAGATCGAGGAGATTGTACCGCTTTTTGTATTATCGGCAATATCGACGAAACCGTCATACGTATCATTCAAGTCCATACTGTCGATTACATAGAATTATATGAAAGCTATTGTAAACAACGGTTACTTGGTATACCAAAGAAAACATTTGAAGGTTTTCAAAGATTACTGGAAGCAACTAACGAATATTCCCAACATATGCAATTTTTGCTTAAAGACGATGACCGCATTATAGCCATTCGTAGTAGTTACAATGAAACAATTGTACCCGAAGAAGAAGTTCATGAATTTATAATTGGCATGAAGAAAACCATCCACAAATACACAAATGCCTTTTTCGAGAACCAAGACTAATCCAAGATGATTGTAACATGTAATTATAATTTTTAGCAATAATGACTAATAATAGTCTAAATTTATTATTGCCTCGATTTGCATATAATATTTTATGTTGTTTAATTAAATAAATAAAAAATTTACCAATACCTACTTGCTATTATTAAAAATAAACTATAAGCATTAAAATAACCATAAAATTTAGACATCTCACTGATCAACTTTATTTATCAACCACAACCGAGCAATGAATCAAATAGCGCACTGTTCGAGTTTCTCGGTACCTACTGCACAAATATTTTATCAGCCGCATTCACCTTCTAATTACTCTATATCAGTGACTCTCATTGGTTCGAGTGGTTTTAATCAGCTTATCCACTGGTTATAAAAAGTAAAAAATAATTAAGTTACTTCAACTAGCTGGCACAAGCGGCCAATTATTGTTATCTTTGGAGTCGGCGCCGGCCAAGCTTTTTGGATATTCTTTATACGTACACGTAAGTTAAATCTCCAAACGGATCTACTGCTCAATAGAGGAGAGGATCTGCCCGGCGGATCAACAGATGAACGAATTAACGAAACTATATAGGTTGAACAACTTATATGAATGTACAAAGTGAAATTAGTCTTTTACCTTTTGGTGCATTTTTTTCACAGTAGTTTTTTTTTGGAAAGCCAAATTATAATAATTTAAAATGGAGAAAAATTCTAGCAACTTTGAAGAACCCGAAACGTGTAGCGTTTGTTTGGTGGAACTAACCTACGATAGAGAAATCGGCTTTCTGGACACTTGCGGACATAAATTCCATAGAGAATGCTTTACATCTTGGGCAAAACGAAATCCTACGTGCCCTTTAGATCGAGGAGATTGTACCGCTTTTTGTATTATCGGCAATATCGACGAAACCGTCATACGTATCATTCAAGTCCATACTGTCGATTACATAGAATTATATGAAAGCTATTGTAAACAACGGTTACTTGGTATACCAAAGAAAACATTTGAAGGTTTTCAAAGATTACTGGAAGCAACTAACGAATATTCCCAACATATGCAATTTTTGCTTAAAGACGATGACCGCATTATAGCCATTCGTAGTAGTTACAATGAAACAATTGTACCCGAAGAAGAAGTTCATGAATTTATAATTGGCATGAAGAAAACCATCCACAAATACACAAATGCCTTTTTCGAGAACCAAGACTAATCCAAGATGATTGTAACATGTAATTATAATTTTTAGCAATAATGACTAATAATAGTCTAAATTTATTATTGCCTCGATTTGCATATAATATTTTATGTTGTTTAATTAAATAAATAAAAAATTTACCAATACCTACTTGCTATTATTAAAAATAAACTATAAGCATTAAAATAACCATAAAATTTAGACATCTCACTGATCAACTTTATTTATCAACCACAACCGAGCAATGAATCAAATAGCGCACTGTTCGAGTTTCTCGGTACCTACTGCACAAATATTTTATCAGCCGCATTCACCTTCTAATTACTCTATATCAGTGACTCTCATTGGTTCGAGTGGTTTTAATCAGCTTATCCACTGGTTATAAAAAGTAAAAAATAATTAAGTTACTTCAACTAGCTGGCACAAGCGGCCAATTATTGTTATCTTTGGAGTCGGCGCCGGCCAAGCTTTTTGGATATTCTTTATACGTACACGTAAGTTAAATCTCCAAACGGATCTACTGCTCAATAGAGGAGAGGATCTGCCCGGCGGATCAACAGATGAACGAATTAACGAAACTATATAGGTTGAACAACTTATATGAATGTACAAAGTGAAATTAGTCTTTTACCTTTTGGTGCATTTTTTTCACAGTAGTTTTTTTTTGGAAAGCCAAATTATAATAATTTAAAATGGAGAAAAATTCTAGCAACTTTGAAGAACCCGAAACGTGTAGCGTTTGTTTGGTGGAACTAACCTACGATAGAGAAATCGGCTTTCTGGACACTTGCGGACATAAATTCCATAGAGAATGCTTTACATCTTGGGCAAAACGAAATCCTACGTGCCCTTTAGATCGAGGAGATTGTACCGCTTTTTGTATTATCGGCAATATCGACGAAACCGTCATACGTATCATTCAAGTCCATACTGTCGATTACATAGAATTATATGAAAGCTATTGTAAACAACGGTTACTTGGTATACCAAAGAAAACATTTGAAGGTTTTCAAAGATTACTGGAAGCAACTAACGAATATTCCCAACATATGCAATTTTTGCTTAAAGACGATGACCGCATTATAGCCATTCGTAGTAGTTACAATGAAACAATTGTACCCGAAGAAGAAGTTCATGAATTTATAATTGGCATGAAGAAAACCATCCACAAATACACAAATGCCTTTTTCGAGAACCAAGACTAATCCAAGATGATTGTAACATGTAATTATAATTTTTAGCAATAATGACTAATAATAGTCTAAATTTATTATTGCCTCGATTTGCATATAATATTTTATGTTGTTTAATTAAATAAATAAAAAATTTACCAATACCTACTTGCTATTATTAAAAATAAACTATAAACATTAAAATAACCATAAAATTTAGACATCTCACTGATCAACTTTATTTATCAACCACAACCGAGCAATGAATCAAATAGCGCACTGTTCGAGTTTTTCGGTACCTACTGCACAAATATTTTATCAGCCGCATTCACCTTCTAATTACTCTATATCAGTGACTCTCATTGGTTCGAGTGGTTTTAATCAGCTTATCTACTGGTTATAAAAAGTAAAAAATAATTAAGTTACTTCAACTAGCTGGCACAAGCGGCCAATTATTGTTATCTTTGGAGTCGGCGCCGGCCAAGCTTTTTGGATATTCTTTATACGTACACGTAAGTTAAATCTCCCAACGGATCTACTGCTCAATAGAGGAGGGGATCTGCCCGGCGGATCAACAGATGAACGAATTAACGAAACTATATAGGTTGAACAACTTATATGAATGTATAAAGTGAAATTATTTTTTACGTTTTAGTGAATTTTTTTCACAGTAGTTTTTTTTTTGGTAAGCCAAATTATAATAGTTTAAAATGGAAAAGAATTCTAGCAATTTTGAAGAACCCGAAACGTGTAGCGTTTGTTTGCTGGAACTAACCTACGATAGAGAAATCGGTTTTCTGGACACTTGCGGACATAAATTCCATAGAGAATGCTTTACATCTTGGGCAAAACGAAATCCTACGTGCCCTTTAGATCGACGAGATTGTACCGCTTTTTTTATTATCGGCAATATCGCCGAAACCGTCAAACGTATCATTCCAATTAAGACTTACGATTACATCGGAGTATACCAAAGATATTGTAAACAACGGTTACTTGGTATACCAAGAAATACATTGGAATGTTTTCAAACATTACTGAAAGCAACTAATGAATACTCCCAACATATGCAATTTTTGCATAAAGACGATGACCGCATTATAGCCTTTAGAAATAGTTACAATGAAACATTTGTACCCGAAGAAGAAGTTCATGAATTTATAATTCGCATGAAGAAAACCATCCATCACAAATACACAAATGTCGTTTTCGAGAACCAAGAATAATCCAAGATAATTATTGTAACATGTAATTATAATTATTCCATATAATTTTTAGCAATAATGACTAATAATAGTCTAAATTTATTATTGCCTCGATTTGCATAAAATATTTTATGTTGTTTAATTAAATAAATAAAAAATTTACCAATACCTACTTGCTATTATTAAAAATAAACTATAAACATTAAAATAACCATAAAATTCAGACATCTCACTGATCAACTTTATTTATCAACCACAACCGAGCAATGAATGAAATAGCGCACTGTTCGAGTTTTTCGGTACCTACTGCACAAATATTTTATCAGCCGCATTCACCTTCTAATTACTCTATATCAGTGACTCTCATTGGTTCGAGTGGTTTTAATCAGCTTATCCACTGGTTATAAAAAGTAAAAAATAATTAAGTTACTTCAACTAGCTGGCACAAGCGGCCAATTATTGTTATCTTTGGAGTCGGCGCCGGCCAAGCTTTTTGGATATTCTTTATACGTACACGTAAGTTAAATCTCCAAACGGATCTACTGCTCAATAGAGGAGAGGATCTGCCCGGCGGATCAAGAGATGAACGAATTAACGAAACTATATAGGTTGAACAACTTATATGAATGTACAAAGTGAAATTAGTCTTTTACCTTTTGGTGCATTTTTTTCGCAGTAGTTTTTTTTTGGAAAGCCAAATTATAATAATTTAAAATGGAGAAAAATTCTAGCAACTTTGAAGAACCCGAAACGTGTAGCGTTTGTTTGGTGGAACTAACCTACGATAGAGAAATCGGCTTTCTGGACACTTGCGGACATAAATTCCATAGAGAATGCTTTACATCTTGGGCAAAACGAAATCCTACGTGCCCTTTAGATCGAGGAGATTGTACCGCTTTTTGTATTATCGGCAATATCGACGAAACCGTCATACGTATCATTCAAGTCCATACTGTCGATTACATAGAATTATATGAAAGCTATTGTAAACAACGGTTACTTGGTATACCAAAGAAAACATTTGAAGGTTTTCAAAGATTACTGGAAGCAACTAACGAATATTCCCAACATATGCAATTTTTGCTTAAAGACGATGACCGCATTATAGCCATTCGTAGTAGTTACAATGAAACAATTGTACCCGAAGAAGAAGTTCATGAATTTATAATTGGCATGAAGAAAACCATCCACAAATACACAAATGCCTTTTTCGAGAACCAAGACTAATCCAAGATGATTGTAACATGTAATTATAATTTTTAGCAATAATGACTAATAATAGTCTAAATTTATTATTGCCTCGATTTGCATATAATATTTTATGTTGTTTAATTAAATATATAAAAAATTTACCAATACCTACTTGCTATTATTAAAAATAAACTATAAGCATTAAAATAACCATAAAATTTAGACATCTCACTGATCAACTTTATTTATCAACCACAACCGAGCAATGAATCAAATAGCGCACTGTTCGAGTTTCTCGGTACCTACTGCACAAATATTTTATCAGCCGCATTCACCTTCTAATTACTCTATATCAGTGACTCTCATTGGTTCGAGTGGTTTTAATCAGCTTATCTACTGGTTATAAAAAGTAAAAAATAATTAAGTTACTTCAACTAGCTGGCACAAGCGGCCAATTATTGTTATCTTTGGAGTCGGCGCCGGCCAAGCTTTTTGGATATTCTTTATACGTACACGTAAGTTAAATCTCCCAACGGATCTACTGCTCAATAGAGGAGGGGATCTGCCCGGCGGATCAACAGATGAACGAATTAACGAAACTATATAGGTTGAACAACTTATATGAATGTATAAAGTGAAATTATTTTTTACGTTTTAGTGAATTTTTTTCACAGTAGTTTTTTTTTTGGTAAGCCAAATTATAATAGTTTAAAATGGAAAAAAATTCTAGCAATTTTGAAGAACCCGAAACGTGTAGCGTTTGTTTGCTGGAACTAACCTACGATAGAGAAATCGGTTTTCTGGACACTTGCGGACATAAATTCCATAGAGAATGCTTTACATCTTGGGCAAAACGAAATCCTACGTGCCCTTTAGATCGACGAGATTGTACCGCTTTTTTTATTATCGGCAATATCGCCGAAACCGTCAAACGTATCATTCCAATTAAGACTTACGATTACATCGGAGTATACCAAAGATATTGTAAACAACGGTTACTTGGTATACCAAGAAATACATTGGAATGTTTTCAAACATTACTGAAAGCAACTAATGAATACTCCCAACATATGCAATTTTTGCATAAAGACGATGACCGCATTATAGCCTTTAGAAATAGTTACAATGAAACATTTGTACCCGAAGAAGAAGTTCATGAATTTATAATTCGCATGAAGAAAACCATCCATCACAAATACACAAATGTCGTTTTCGAGAACCAAGAATAATCCAAGATAATTATTGTAACATGTAATTATAATTATTCCATATAATTTTTAGCAATAATGACTAATAATAGTCTAAATTTATTATTGCCTCGATTTGCATAAAATATTTTATGTTGTTTAATTAAATAAATAAAAAATTTACCAATACCTACTTGCTATTATTAAAAATAAACTATAAACATTAAAATAACCATAAAATTCAGACATCTCACTGATCAACTTTATTTATCAACCACAACCGAGCAATGAATCAAATAGCGCACTGTTCGAGTTTTTCGGTACCTACTGCACAAATATTTTATCAGCCGCATTCACCTTCTAATTACTCTATATCAGTGACTCTCATTGGTTCGAGTGGTTTTAATCAGCTTATCCACTGGTTATAAAAAGTAAAAAATAATTAAGTTACTTCAACTAGCTGGCACAAGCGGCCAATTATTGTTATCTTTGGAGTCGGCGCCGGCCAAGCTTTTTGGATATTCTTTATACGTACACGTAAGTTAAATCTCCAAACGGATCTACTGCTCAATAGAGGAGAGGATCTGCCCGGCGGATCAACAGATGAACGAATTAACGAAACTATATAGGTTGAACAACTTATATGAATGTACAAAGTGAAATTAGTCTTTTACCTTTTGGTGCATTTTTTTCACAGTAGTTTTTTTTTGGAAAGCCAAATTATAATAATTTAAAATGGAGAAAAATTCTAGCAACTTTGAAGAACCCGAAACGTGTAGCGTTTGTTTGGTGGAACTAACCTACGATAGAGAAATCGGCTTTCTGGACACTTGCGGACATAAATTCCATAGAGAATGCTTTACATCTTGGGCAAAACGAAATCCTACGTGCCCTTTAGATCGAGGAGATTGTACCGCTTTTTGTATTATCGGCAATATCGACGAAACCGTCATACGTATCATTCAAGTCCATACTGTCGATTACATAGAATTATATGAAAGCTATTGTAAACAACGGTTACTTGGTATACCAAAGAAAACATTTGAAGGTTTTCAAAGATTACTGGAAGCAACTAACGAATATTCCCAACATATGCAATTTTTGCTTAAAGACGATGACCGCATTATAGCCATTCGTAGTAGTTACAATGAAACAATTGTACCCGAAGAAGAAGTTCATGAATTTATAATTGGCATGAAGAAAACCATCCACAAATACACAAATGCCTTTTTCGAGAACCAAGACTAATCCAAGATGATTGTAACATGTAATTATAATTTTTAGCAATAATGACTAATAATAGTCTAAATTTATTATTGCCTCGATTTGCATATAATATTTTATGTTGTTTAATTAAATAAATAAAAAATTTACCAATACCTACTTGCTATTATTAAAAATAAACTATAAACATTAAAATAACCATAAAATTTAGACATCTCACTGATCAACTTTATTTATCAACCACAACCGAGCAATGAATCAAATAGCGCACTGTTCGAGTTTTTCGGTACCTACTGCACAAATATTTTATCAGCCGCATTCACCTTCTAATTACTCTATATCAGTGACTCTCATTGGTTCGAGTGGTTTTAATCAGCTTATCCACTGGTTATAAAAAGTAAAAAATAATTAAGTTACTTCAACTAGCTGGCACAAGCGGCCAATTATTGTTATCTTTTTAGTCGGCGCCGGCCAAGCTTATTGGATATTCTTTATACGTACACGTAAGTTAAATCTCCCAACGGATCTACTGCTCAATAGAGGAGGGGATCTGCCCGGCGGATCAACAGATGAACGAATTAACGAAACTATATAGGTTGAACAACTTATATGAATGTATAAAGTGAAATTATTTTTTACGTTTTAGTGAATTTTTTTCACAGTAGTTTTTTTTTTGGTAAGCCAAATTATAATAGTTTAAAATGGAAAAGAATTCTAGCAATTTTGAAGAACCCGAAACGTGTAGCGTTTGTTTGCTGGAACTAACCTACGATAGAGAAATCGGTTTTCTGGACACTTGCGGACATAAATTCCATAGAGAATGCTTTACATCTTGGGCAAAACGAAATCCTACGTGCCCTTTAGATCGACGAGATTGTACCGCTTTTTTTATTATCGGCAATATCGCCGAAACCGTCAAACGTATCATTCCAATTAAGACTTACGATTACATCGGAGTATACCAAAGATATTGTAAACAACGGTTACTTGGTATACCAAGAAATACATTGGAATGTTTTCAAACATTACTGAAAGCAACTAATGAATACTCCCAACATATGCAATTTTTGCATAAAGACGATGACCGCATTATAGCCTTTAGAAATAGTTACAATGAAACATTTGTACCCGAAGAAGAAGTTCATGAATTTATAATTCGCATGAAGAAAACCATCCATCACAAATACACAAATGTCGTTTTCGAGAACCAAGAATAATCCAAGATAATTATTGTAACATGTAATTATAATTATTCCATATAATTTTTAGCAATAATGACTAATAATAGTCTAAATTTATTATTGCCTCGATTTGCATAAAATATTTTATGTTGTTTAATTAAATAAATAAAAAATTTACCAATACCTACTTGCTATTATTAAAAATAAACTATAAACATTAAAATAACCATAAAATTCAGACATCTCACTGATCAACTTTATTTATCAACCACAACCGAGCAATGAATCAAATAGCGCACTGTTCGAGTTTTTCGGTACCTACTGCACAAATATTTTATCAGCCGCATTCACCTTCTAATTACTCTATATCAGTGACTCTCATTGGTTCGAGTGGTTTTAATCAGCTTATCCACTGGTTATAAAAAGTAAAAAATAATTAAGTTACTTCAACTAGCTGGCACAAGCGGCCAATTATTGTTATCTTTGGAGTCGGCGCCGGCCAAGCTTTTTGGATATTCTTTATACGTACACGTAAGTTAAATCTCCAAACGGATCTACTGCTCAATAGAGGAGAGGATCTGCCCGGCGGATCAAGAGATGAACGAATTAACGAAACTATATAGGTTGAACAACTTATATGAATGTACAAAGTGAAATTAGTCTTTTACCTTTTGGTGCATTTTTTTCACAGTAGTTTTTTTTTGGAAAGCCAAATTATAATAATTTAAAATGGAGAAAAATTCTAGCAACTTTGAAGAACCCGAAACGTGTAGCGTTTGTTTGGTGGAACTAACCTACGATAGAGAAATCGGCTTTCTGGACACTTGCGGACATAAATTCCATAGAGAATGCTTTACATCTTGGGCAAAACGAAATCCTACGTGCCCTTTAGATCGAGGAGATTGTACCGCTTTTTGTATTATCGGCAATATCGACGAAACCGTCATACGTATCATTCAAGTCCATACTGTCGATTACATAGAATTATATGAAAGCTATTGTAAACAACGGTTACTTGGTATACCAAAGAAAACATTTGAAGGTTTTCAAAGATTACTGGAAGCAACTAACGAATATTCCCAACATATGCAATTTTTGCTTAAAGACGATGACCGCATTATAGCCATTCGTAGTAGTTACAATGAAACAATTGTACCCGAAGAAGAAGTTCATGAATTTATAATTGGCATGAAGAAAACCATCCACAAATACACAAATGCCTTTTTCGAGAACCAAGACTAATCCAAGATGATTGTAACATGTAATTATAATTTTTAGCAATAATGACTAATAATAGTCTAAATTTATTATTGCCTCGATTTGCATATAATATTTTATGTTGTTTAATTAAATAAATAAAAAATTTACCAATACCTACTTGCTATTATTAAAAATAAACTATAAACATTAAAATAACCATAAAATTTAGACATCTCACTGATCAACTTTATTTATCAACCACAACCGAGCAATGAATCAAATAGCGCACTGTTCGAGTTTTTCGGTACCTACTGCACAAATATTTTATCAGCCGCATTCACCTTCTAATTACTCTATATCAGTGACTCTCATTGGTTCGAGTGGTTTTAATCAGCTTATCCACTGGTTATAAAAAGTAAAAAATAATTAAGTTACTTCAACTAGCTGGCACAAGCGGCCAATTATTGTTATCTTTTTAGTCGGCGCCGGCCAAGCTTATTGGATATTCTTTATACGTACACGTAAGTTAAATCTCCCAACGGATCTACTGCTCAATAGAGGAGGGGATCTGCCCGGCGGATCAACAGATGAACGAATTAACGAAACTATATAGGTTGAACAACTTATATGAATGTATAAAGTGAAATTATTTTTTACGTTTTAGTGAATTTTTTTCACAGTAGTTTTTTTTTTGGTAAGCCAAATTATAATAGTTTAAAATGGAAAAGAATTCTAGCAATTTTGAAGAACCCGAAACGTGTAGCGTTTGTTTGCTGGAACTAACCTACGATAGAGAAATCGGTTTTCTGGACACTTGCGGACATAAATTCCATAGAGAATGCTTTACATCTTGGGCAAAACGAAATCCTACGTGCCCTTTAGATCGACGAGATTGTACCGCTTTTTTTATTATCGGCAATATCGCCGAAACCGTCAAACGTATCATTCCAATTAAGACTTACGATTACATCGGAGTATACCAAAGATATTGTAAACAACGGTTACTTGGTATACCAAGAAATACATTGGAATGTTTTCAAACATTACTGAAAGCAACTAATGAATACTCCCAACATATGCAATTTTTGCATAAAGACGATGACCGCATTATAGCCTTTAGAAATAGTTACAATGAAACATTTGTACCCGAAGAAGAAGTTCATGAATTTATAATTCGCATGAAGAAAACCATCCATCACAAATACACAAATGTCGTTTTCGAGAACCAAGAATAATCCAAGATAATTATTGTAACATGTAATTATAATTATTCCATATAATTTTTAGCAATAATGACTAATAATAGTCTAAATTTATTATTGCCTCGATTTGCATAAAATATTTTATGTTGTTTAATTAAATAAATAAAAAATTTACCAATACCTACTTGCTATTATTAAAAATAAACTATAAACATTAAAATAACCATAAAATTCAGACATCTCACTGATCAACTTTATTTATCAACCACAACCGAGCAATGAATCAAATAGCGCACTGTTCGAGTTTTTCGGTACCTACTGCACAAATATTTTATCAGCCGCATTCACCTTCTAATTACTCTATATCAGTGACTCTCATTGGTTCGAGTGGTTTTAATCAGCTTATCCACTGGTTATAAAAAGTAAAAAATAATTAAGTTACTTCAACTAGCTGGCACAAGCGGCCAATTATTGTTATCTTTGGAGTCGGCGCCGGCCAAGCTTTTTGGATATTCTTTATACGTACACGTAAGTTAAATCTCCAAACGGATCTACTGCTCAATAGAGGAGAGGATCTGCCCGGCGGATCAAGAGATGAACGAATTAACGAAACTATATAGGTTGAACAACTTATATGAATGTACAAAGTGAAATTAGTCTTTTACCTTTTGGTGCATTTTTTTCACAGTAGTTTTTTTTTGGAAAGCCAAATTATAATAATTTAAAATGGAGAAAAATTCTAGCAACTTTGAAGAACCCGAAACGTGTAGCGTTTGTTTGGTGGAACTAACCTACGATAGAGAAATCGGCTTTCTGGACACTTGCGGACATAAATTCCATAGAGAATGCTTTACATCTTGGGCAAAACGAAATCCTACGTGCCCTTTAGATCGAGGAGATTGTACCGCTTTTTGTATTATCGGCAATATCGACGAAACCGTCATACGTATCATTCAAGTCCATACTGTCGATTACATAGAATTATATGAAAGCTATTGTAAACAACGGTTACTTGGTATACCAAAGAAAACATTTGAAGGTTTTCAAAGATTACTGGAAGCAACTAACGAATATTCCCAACATATGCAATTTTTGCTTAAAGACGATGACCGCATTATAGCCATTCGTAGTAGTTACAATGAAACAATTGTACCCGAAGAAGAAGTTCATGAATTTATAATTGGCATGAAGAAAACCATCCACAAATACACAAATGCCTTTTTCGAGAACCAAGACTAATCCAAGATGATTGTAACATGTAATTATAATTTTTAGCAATAATGACTAATAATAGTCTAAATTTATTATTGCCTCGATTTGCATATAATATTTTATGTTGTTTAATTAAATAAATAAAAAATTTACCAATACCTACTTGCTATTATTAAAAATAAACTATAAACATTAAAATAACCATAAAATTTAGACATCTCACTGATCAACTTTATTTATCAACCACAACCGAGCAATGAATCAAATAGCGCACTGTTCGAGTTTTTCGGTACCTACTGCACAAATATTTTATCAGCCGCATTCACCTTCTAATTACTCTATATCAGTGACTCTCATTGGTTCGAGTGGTTTTAATCAGCTTATCCACTGGTTATAAAAAGTAAAAAATAATTAAGTTACTTCAACTAGCTGGCACAAGCGGCCAATTATTGTTATCTTTTTAGTCGGCGCCGGCCAAGCTTATTGGATATTCTTTATACGTACACGTAAGTTAAATCTCCCAACGGATCTACTGCTCAATAGAGGAGGGGATCTGCCCGGCGGATCAACAGATGAACGAATTAACGAAACTATATAGGTTGAACAACTTATATGAATGTATAAAGTGAAATTATTTTTTACGTTTTAGTGAATTTTTTTCACAGTAGTTTTTTTTTTGGTAAGCCAAATTATAATAGTTTAAAATGGAAAAGAATTCTAGCAATTTTGAAGAACCCGAAACGTGTAGCGTTTGTTTGCTGGAACTAACCTACGATAGAGAAATCGGTTTTCTGGACACTTGCGGACATAAATTCCATAGAGAATGCTTTACATCTTGGGCAAAACGAAATCCTACGTGCCCTTTAGATCGACGAGATTGTACCGCTTTTTTTATTATCGGCAATATCGCCGAAACCGTCAAACGTATCATTCCAATTAAGACTTACGATTACATCGGAGTATACCAAAGATATTGTAAACAACGGTTACTTGGTATACCAAGAAATACATTGGAATGTTTTCAAACATTACTGAAAGCAACTAATGAATACTCCCAACATATGCAATTTTTGCATAAAGACGATGACCGCATTATAGCCTTTAGAAATAGTTACAATGAAACATTTGTACCCGAAGAAGAAGTTCATGAATTTATAATTCGCATGAAGAAAACCATCCATCACAAATACACAAATGTCGTTTTCGAGAACCAAGAATAATCCAAGATAATTATTGTAACATGTAATTATAATTATTCCATATAATTTTTAGCAATAATGACTAATAATAGTCTAAATTTATTATTGCCTCGATTTGCATAAAATATTTTATGTTGTTTAATTAAATAAATAAAAAATTTACCAATACCTACTTGCTATTATTAAAAATAAACTATAAACATTAAAATAACCATAAAATTCAGACATCTCACTGATCAACTTTATTTATCAACCACAACCGAGCAATGAATCAAATAGCGCACTGTTCGAGTTTTTCGGTACCTACTGCACAAATATTTTATCAGCCGCATTCACCTTCTAATTACTCTATATCAGTGACTCTCATTGGTTCGAGTGGTTTTAATCAGCTTATCCACTGGTTATAAAAAGTAAAAAATAATTAAGTTATTTCAACTAGCTGGCACAAGCGGCCAATTATTGTTATCTTTGGAGTCGGCGCCGGCCAAGCTTTTTGGATATTCTTTATACGTACACGTAAGTTAAATCTCCAAACGGATCTACTGCTCAATAGAGGAGAGGATCTGCCCGGCGGATCAAGAGATGAACGAATTAACGAAACTATATAGGTTGAACAACTTATATGAATGTACAAAGTGAAATTAGTCTTTTACCTTTTGGTGCATTTTTTTCACAGTAGTTTTTTTTTGGAAAGCCAAATTATAATAATTTAAAATGGAGAAAAATTCTAGCAACTTTGAAGAACCCGAAACGTGTAGCGTTTGTTTGGTGGAACTAACCTACGATAGAGAAATCGGCTTTCTGGACACTTGCGGACATAAATTCCATAGAGAATGCTTTACATCTTGGGCAAAACGAAATCCTACGTGCCCTTTAGATCGAGGAGATTGTACCGCTTTTTGTATTATCGGCAATATCGACGAAACCGTCATACGTATCATTCAAGTCCATACTGTCGATTACATAGAATTATATGAAAGCTATTGTAAACAACGGTTACTTGGTATACCAAAGAAAACATTTGAAGGTTTTCAAAGATTACTGGAAGCAACTAACGAATATTCCCAACATATGCAATTTTTGCTTAAAGACGATGACCGCATTATAGCCATTCGTAGTAGTTACAATGAAACAATTGTACCCGAAGAAGAAGTTCATGAATTTATAATTGGCATGAAGAAAACCATCCACAAATACACAAATGCCTTTTTCGAGAACCAAGACTAATCCAAGATGATTGTAACATGTAATTATAATTTTTAGCAATAATGACTAATAATAGTCTAAATTTATTATTGCCTCGATTTGCATATAATATTTTATGTTGTTTAATTAAATAAATAAAAAATTTACCAATACCTACTTGCTATTATTAAAAATAAACTATAAGCATTAAAATAACCATAAAATTTAGACATCTCACTGATCAACTTTATTTATCAACCACAACCGAGCAATGAATCAAATAGCGCACTGTTCGAGTTTCTCGGTACCTACTGCACAAATATTTTATCAGCCGCATTCACCTTCTAATTACTCTATATCAGTGACTCTCATTGGTTCGAGTGGTTTTAATCAGCTTATCCACTGGTTATAAAAAGTAAAAAATAATTAAGTTACTTCAACTAGCTGGCACAAGCGGCCAATTATTGTTATCTTTGGAGTCGGCGCCGGCCAAGCTTTTTGGATATTCTTTATACGTACACGTAAGTTAAATCTCCAAACGGATCTACTGCTCAATAGAGGAGAGGATCTGCCCGGCGGATCAACAGATGAACGAATTAACGAAACTATATAGGTTGAACAACTTATATGAATGTACAAAGTGAAATTAGTCTTTTACCTTTTGCTGCATATTTTTCACAGTAGTTTTTTTTTGGAAAGCCAAATTATAATAATTTAAAATGGAGAAAAATTCTAGCAACTTTGAAGAACCCGAAACGTGTAGCGTTTGTTTGGTGGAACTAACCTACGATAGAGAAATCGGCTTTCTGGACACTTGCGGACATAAATTCCATAGAGAATGCTTTACATCTTGGGCAAAACGAAATCCCACGTGCCCTTTAGATCGAGGAGATTGTACCGCTTTTTGTATTATCGGCAATATCGACGAAACCGTCATACGTATCATTCAAGTCCATACTGTCGATTACATAGAATTATATGAAAGCTATTGTAAACAACGGTTACTTGGTATACCAAAGAAAACATTTGAAGGTTTTCAAAGATTACTGGAAGCAACTAACGAATATTCCCAACATATGCAATTTTTGCTTAAAGACGATGACCGCATTATAGCCATTCGTAGTAGTTACAATGAAACAATTGTACCCGAAGAAGAAGTTCATGAATTTATAATTGGCATGAAGAAAACCATCCACAAATACACAAATGCCTTTTTCGAGAACCAAGACTAATCCAAGATGATTGTAACATGTAATTATAATTTTTAGCAATAATGACTAATAATAGTCTAAATTTATTATTGCCTCGATTTGCATATAATATTTTATGTTGTTTAATTAAATAAATAAAAAATTTACCAATACCTACTTGCTATTATTAAAAATAAACTATAAACATTAAAATAACCATAAAATTTAGACATCTCACTGATCAACTTTATTTATCAACCACAACCGAGCAATGAATCAAATTGCGCACTGTTCGAGTTTTTCGGTACCTACTGCACAAATATTTTATCAGCCGCATTCACCTTCTAATTACTCTATATCAGTGACTCTCATTGGTTCGAGTGGTTTTAATCAGCTTATCCACTGGTTATAAAACGTAAAAAATAATTAAGTTACTTCAACTAGCTGGCACAAGCGGCCAATTATTGTTATCTTTGGAGTCGGCGCCGGCCAAGCTTTTTGGATATTCTTTATACGTACACGTAAGTTAAATCTCCCAACGGATCTACTGCTCAATAGAGGAGGGGATCTGCCCGGCGGATCAACAGATGAACGAATTAACGAAACTATATAGGTTGAACAACTTATATGAATGTATAAAGTGAAATTATTTTTTACGTTTTAGTGAATTTTTTTCACAGTAGTTTTTTTTTGGTAAGCCAAATTATAATAGTTTAAAATGGAAAAGAATTCTAGCAATTTTGAAGAACCCGAAACGTGTAGCGTTTGTTTGCTGGAACTAACCTACGATAGAGAAATCGGTTTTCTGGACACTTGCGGACATAAATTCCATAGAGAATGCTTTACATCTTGGGCAAAACGAAATCCTACGTGCCCTTTAGATCGACGAGATTGTACCGCTTTTTTTATTATCGGCAATATCGCCGAAACCGTCAAACGTATCATTCCAATTAAGACTTACGATTACATCGGAGTATACCAAAGATATTGTAAACAACGGTTACTTGGTATACCAAGAAATACATTGGAATGTTTTCAAACATTACTGAAAGCAACTAATGAATACTCCCAACATATGCAATTTTTGCATAAAGACGATGACCGCATTATAGCCTTTAGAAATAGTTACAATGAAACATTTGTACCCGAAGAAGAAGTTCATGAATTTATAATTCGCATGAAGAAAACCATCCATCACAAATACACAAATGTCGTTTTCGAGAACCAAGAATAATCCAAGATAATTATTGTAACATGTAATTATAATTATTCCATATAATTTTTAGCAATAATGACTAATAATAGTCTAAATTTATTATTGCCTCGATTTGCATAAAATATTTTATGTTGTTTAATTAAATAAATAAAAAATTTACCAATACCTACTTGCTATTATTAAAAATAAACTATAAACATTAAAATAACCATAAAATTCAGACATCTCACTGATCAACTTTATTTATCAACCACAACCGAGCAATGAATCAAATAGCGCACTGTTCGAGTTTTTCGGTACCTACTGCACAAATATTTTATCAGCCGCATTCACCTTCTAATTACTCTATATCAGTGACTCTCATTGGTTCGAGTGGTTTTAATCAGCTTATCCACTGGTTATAAAAAGTAAAAAATAATTAAGTTACTTCAACTAGCTGGCACAAGCGGCCAATTATTGTTATCTTTGGAGTCGGCGCCGGCCAAGCTTTTTGGATATTCTTTATACGTACACGTAAGTTAAATCTCCAAACGGATCTACTGCTCAATAGAGGAGAGGATCTGCCCGGCGGATCAAGAGATGAACGAATTAACGAAACTATATAGGTTGAACAACTTATATGAATGTACAAAGTGAAATTAGTCTTTTACCTTTTGGTGCATTTTTTTCACAGTAGTTTTTTTTTGGAAAGCCAAATTATAATAATTTAAAATGGAGAAAAATTCTAGCAACTTTGAAGAACCCGAAACGTGTAGCGTTTGTTTGGTGGAACTAACCTACGATAGAGAAATCGGCTTTCTGGACACTTGCGGACATAAATTCCATAGAGAATGCTTTACATCTTGGGCAAAACGAAATCCTACGTGCCCTTTAGATCGAGGAGATTGTACCGCTTTTTGTATTATCGGCAATATCGACGAAACCGTCATACGTATCATTCAAGTCCATACTGTCGATTACATAGAATTATATGAAAGCTATTGTAAACAACGGTTACTTGGTATACCAAAGAAAACATTTGAAGGTTTTCAAAGATTACTGGAAGCAACTAACGAATATTCCCAACATATGCAATTTTTGCTTAAAGACGATGACCGCATTATAGCCATTCGTAGTAGTTACAATGAAACAATTGTACCCGAAGAAGAAGTTCATGAATTTATAATTGGCATGAAGAAAACCATCCACAAATACACAAATGCCTTTTTCGAGAACCAAGACTAATCCAAGATGATTGTAACATGTAATTATAATTTTTAGCAATAATGACTAATAATAGTCTAAATTTATTATTGCCTCGATTTGCATATAATATTTTATGTTGTTTAATTAAATAAATAAAAAATTTACCAATACCTACTTGCTATTATTAAAAATAAACTATAAGCATTAAAATAACCATAAAATTTAGACATCTCACTGATCAACTTTATTTATCAACCACAACCGAGCAATGAATCAAATAGCGCACTGTTCGAGTTTCTCGGTACCTACTGCACAAATATTTTATCAGCCGCATTCACCTTCTAATTACTCTATATCAGTGACTCTCATTGGTTCGAGTGGTTTTAATCAGCTTATCCACTGGTTATAAAAAGTAAAAAATAATTAAGTTACTTCAACTAGCTGGCACAAGCGGCCAATTATTGTTATCTTTGGAGTCGGCGCCGGCCAAGCTTTTTGGATATTCTTTATACGTACACGTAAGTTAAATCTCCAAACGGATCTACTGCTCAATAGAGGAGAGGATCTGCCCGGCGGATCAACAGATGAACGAATTAACGAAACTATATAGGTTGAACAACTTATATGAATGTACAAAGTGAAATTAGTCTTTTACCTTTTGGTGCATTTTTTTCACAGTAGTTTTATTTTGGAAAGCCAAATTATAATAATTTAAAATGGAGAAAAATTCTAGCAACTTTGAAGAACCCGAAACGTGTAGCGTTTGTTTGGTGGAACTAACCTACGATAGAGAAATCGGCTTTCTGGACACTTGCGGACATAAATTCCATAGAGAATGCTTTACATCTTGGGCAAAACGAAATCCTACGTGCCCTTTAGATCGAGGAGATTGTACCGCTTTTTGTATTATCGGCAATATCGACGAAACCGTCATACGTATCATTCAAGTCCATACTGTCGATTACATAGAATTATATGAAAGCTATTGTAAACAACGGTTACTTGGTATACCAAAGAAAACATTTGAAGGTTTTCAAAGATTACTGGAAGCAACTAACGAATATTCCCAACATATGCAATTTTTGCTTAAAGACGATGACCGCATTATAGCCATTCGTAGTAGTTACAATGAAACAATTGTACCCGAAGAAGAAGTTCATGAATTTATAATTGGCATGAAGAAAACCATCCACAAATACACAAATGCCTTTTTCGAGAACCAAGACTAATCCAAGATGATTGTAACATGTAATTATAATTTTTAGCAATAATGACTAATAATAGTCTAAATTTATTATTGCCTCGATTTGCATATAATATTTTATGTTGTTTAATTAAATAAATAAAAAATTTACCAATACCTACTTGCTATTATTAAAAATAAACTATAAACATTAAAATAACCATAAAATTTAGACATCTCACTGATCAACTTTATTTATCAACCACAACCGAGCAATGAATCAAATAGCGCACTGTTCGAGTTTTTCGGTACCTACTGCACAAATATTTTATCAGCCGCATTCACCTTCTAATTACTCTATATCAGTGACTCTCATTGGTTCGAGTGGTTTTAATCAGCTTATCCACTGGTTATAAAAAGTAAAAAATAATTAAGTTACTTCAACTAGCTGGCACAAGCGGCCAATTATTGTTATCTTTGGAGTCGGCGCCGGCCAAGCTTTTTGGATATTCTTTATACGTACACGTAAGTTAAATTTCCCAACGGATCTACTGCTCAATAGAGGAGGGGATCTGCCCGGCGGATCAACAGATGAACGAATTAACGAAACTATATAGGTTGAACAACTTATATGAATGTATAAAGTGAAATTATTTTTTACGTTTTAGTGAATTTTTTTCACAGTAGTTTTTTTTTTGGTAAGCCAAATTATAATAGTTTAAAATGGAAAAGAATTCTAGCAATTTTGAAGAACCCGAAACGTGTAGCGTTTGTTTGCTGGAACTAACCTACGATAGAGAAATCGGTTTTCTGGACACTTGCGGACATAAATTCCATAGAGAATGCTTTACATCTTGGGCAAAACGAAATCCTACGTGCCCTTTAGATCGACGAGATTGTACCGCTTTTTTTATTATCGGCAATATCGCCGAAACCGTCAAACGTATCATTCCAATTAAGACTTACGATTACATCGGAGTATACCAAAGATATTGTAAACAACGGTTACTTGGTATACCAAGAAATACATTGGAATGTTTTCAAACATTACTGAAAGCAACTAATGAATACTCCCAACATATGCAATTTTTGCATAAAGACGATGACCGCATTATAGCCTTTAGAAATAGTTACAATGAAACATTTGTACCCGAAGAAGAAGTTCATGAATTTATAATTCGCATGAAGAAAACCATCCATCACAAATACACAAATGTCGTTTTCGAGAACCAAGAATAATCCAAGATAATTATTGTAACATGTAATTATAATTATTCCATATAATTTTTAGCAATAATGACTAATAATAGTCTAAATTTATTATTGCCTCGATTTGCATAAAATATTTTATGTTGTTTAATTAAATAAATAAAAAATTTACCAATACCTACTTGCTATTATTAAAAATAAACTATAAACATTAAAATAACCATAAAATTCAGACATCTCACTGATCAACTTTATTTATCAACCACAACCGAGCAATGAATCAAATAGCGCACTGTTCGAGTTTTTCGGTACCTACTGCACAAATATTTTATCAGCCGCATTCACCTTCTAATTACTCTATATCAGTGACTCTCATTGGTTCGAGTGGTTTTAATCAGCTTATCCACTGGTTATAAAAAGTAAAAAATAATTAAGTTACTTCAACTAGCTGGCACAAGCGGCCAATTATTGTTATCTTTGGAGTCGGCGCCGGCCAAGCTTTTTGGATATTCTTTATACGTACACGTAAGTTAAATCTCCAAACGGATCTACTGCTCAATAGAGGAGAGGATCTGCCCGGCGGATCAAGAGATGAACGAATTAACGAAACTATATAGGTTGAACAACTTATATGAATGTACAAAGTGAAATTAGTCTTTTACCTTTTGGTGCATTTTTTTCACAGTAGTTTTTTTTTGGAAAGCCAAATTATAATAATTTAAAATGGAGAAAAATTCTAGCAACTTTGAAGAACCCGAAACGTGTAGCGTTTGTTTGGTGGAACTAACCTACGATAGAGAAATCGGCTTTCTGGACACTTGCGGACATAAATTCCATAGAGAATGCTTTACATCTTGGGCAAAACGAAATCCTACGTGCCCTTTAGATCGAGGAGATTGTACCGCTTTTTGTATTATCGGCAATATCGACGAAACCGTCATACGTATCATTCAAGTCCATACTGTCGATTACATAGAATTATATGAAAGCTATTGTAAACAACGGTTACTTGGTATACCAAAGAAAACATTTGAAGGTTTTCAAAGATTACTGGAAGCAACTAACGAATATTCCCAACATATGCAATTTTTGCTTAAAGACGATGACCGCATTATAGCCATTCGTAGTAGTTACAATGAAACAATTGTACCCGAAGAAGAAGTTCATGAATTTATAATTGGCATGAAGAAAACCATCCACAAATACACAAATGCCTTTTTCGAGAACCAAGACTAATCCAAGATGATTGTAACATGTAATTATAATTTTTAGCAATAATGACTAATAATAGTCTAAATTTATTATTGCCTCGATTTGCATATAATATTTTATGTTGTTTAATTAAATAAATAAAAAATTTACCAATACCTACTTGCTATTACATATTAAAAATAAACTATAAACATTAAAATAACCATAAAATTTAGACATCTCACTGATCAACTTTATTTATCAACCACAACCGAGCAATGAATCAAATAGCGCACTGTTCGAGTTTCTCGGTACCTACTGCACAAATATTTTATCAGCCGCATTCACCTTCTAATTACTCTATATCAGTGACTCTCATTGGTTCGAGTGGTTTTAATCAGCTTATCCACTGGTTATAAAAAGTAAAAAATAATTAAGTTACTTCAACTAGCTGGCACAAGCGGCCAATTATTGTTATCTTTGGAGTCGGCGCCGGCCAAGCTTTTTGGATATTCTTTATACGTACACGTAAGTTAAATCTCCCAACGGATCTACTGCTCAATAGAGGAGGGGATCTGCCCGGCGGATCAACAGATGAACGAATTAACGAAACTATATAGGTTGAACAACTTATATGAATGTATAAAGTGAAATTATTTTTTACCTTTTGGTTCATTTTTTTCACAGTAGTTTTTTTTTGGAAAGCCAAATTATAATAATTTAAAATGGAGAAAAATTCTAGCAACTTTGAAGAACCCGAAACGTGTAGCGTTTGTTTGGTGGAACTAACCTACGATAGAGAAATCGGCTTTCTGGACACTTGCGGACATAAATTCCATAGAGAATGCTTTACATCTTGGGCAAAACGAAATCCTACGTGCCCTTTAGATCGAGGAGATTGTACCGCTTTTTGTATTATCGGCAATATCGACGAAACCGTCATACGTATCATTCAAGTCCATACTGTCGATTACATAGAATTATATGAAAGCTATTGTAAGCAACGGTTACTTTGTATACCAAAGAAAACATTTGAAGGTTTTCAAAGATTACTGGAAGCAACTAACGAATATTCCCAACATATGCAATTTTTGCTTAAAGACGATGACCGCATTATAGCCATTCGTAGTAGTTACAATGAAACAATTGTACCCGAAGAAGAAGTTCATGAATTTATAATTGGCATGAAGAAAACCATCCACAAATACACAAATGCCTTTTTCGAGAACCAAGACTAATCCAAGATGATTGTAACATGTAATTATAATTTTTAGCAATAATGACTAATAATAGTCTAAATTTATTATTGCCTCGATTTGCATATAATATTTTATGTTGTTTAATTAAATAAATAAAAAATTTACCAATACCTACTTGCTATTATTAAAAATAAACTATAAACATTAAAATAACCATAAAATTTAGACATCTCACTGATCAACTTTATTTATCAACCACAACCGAGCAATGAATCAAATAGCGCACTGTTCGAGTTTTTCGGTACCTACTGCACAAATATTTTATCAGCCGCATTCACCTTCTAATTACTCTATATCAGTGACTCTCATTGGTTCGAGTGGTTTTAATCAGCTTATCCACTGGTTATAAAAAGTAAAAAATAATTAAGTTACTTCAACTAGCTGGCACAAGCGGCCAATTATTGTTATCTTTTTAGTCGGCGCCGGCCAAGCTTATTGGATATTCTTTATACGTACACGTAAGTTAAATCTCCCAACGGATCTACTGCTCAATAGAGGAGGGGATCTGCCCGGCGGATCAACAGATGAACGAATTAACGAAACTATATAGGTTGAACAACTTATATGAATGTATAAAGTGAAATTATTTTTTACGTTTTAGTGAATTTTTTTCACAGTAGTTTTTTTTTTGGTAAGCCAAATTATAATAGTTTAAAATGGAAAAGAATTCTAGCAATTTTGAAGAACCCGAAACGTGTAGCGTTTGTTTGCTGGAACTAACCTACGATAGAGAAATCGGTTTTCTGGACACTTGCGGACATAAATTCCATAGAGAATGCTTTACATCTTGGGCAAAACGAAATCCTACGTGCCCTTTAGATCGACGAGATTGTACCGCTTTTTTTATTATCGGCAATATCGCCGAAACCGTCAAACGTATCATTCCAATTAAGACTTACGATTACATCGGAGTATACCAAAGATATTGTAAACAACGGTTACTTGGTATACCAAGAAATACATTGGAATGTTTTCAAACATTACTGAAAGCAACTAATGAATACTCCCAACATATGCAATTTTTGCATAAAGACGATGACCGCATTATAGCCTTTAGAAATAGTTACAATGAAACATTTGTACCCGAAGAAGAAGTTCATGAATTTATAATTCGCATGAAGAAAACCATCCATCACAAATACACAAATGTCGTTTTCGAGAACCAAGAATAATCCAAGATAATTATTGTAACATGTAATTATAATTATTCCATATAATTTTTAGCAATAATGACTAATAATAGTCTAAATTTATTATTGCCTCGATTTGCATAAAATATTTTATGTTGTTTAATTAAATAAATAAAAAATTTACCAATACCTACTTGCTATTATTAAAAATAAACTATAAACATTAAAATAACCATAAAATTCAGACATCTCACTGATCAACTTTATTTATCAACCACAACCGAGCAATGAATGAAATAGCGCACTGTTCGAGTTTTTCGGTACCTACTGCACAAATATTTTATCAGCCGCATTCACCTTCTAATTACTCTATATCAGTGACTCTCATTGGTTCGAGTGGTTTTAATCAGCTTATCCACTGGTTATAAAAAGTAAAAAATAATTAAGTTACTTCAACTAGCTGGCACAAGCGGCCAATTATTGTTATCTTTGGAGTCGGCGCCGGCCAAGCTTTTTGGATATTCTTTATACGTACACGTAAGTTAAATCTCCAAACGGATCTACTGCTCAATAGAGGAGAGGATCTGCCCGGCGGATCAAGAGATGAACGAATTAACGAAACTATATAGGTTGAACAACTTATATGAATGTACAAAGTGAAATTAGTCTTTTACCTTTTGGTGCATTTTTTTCACAGTAGTTTTTTTTTGGAAAGCCAAATTATAATAATTTAAAATGGAGAAAAATTCTAGCAACTTTGAAGAACCCGAAACGTGTAGCGTTTGTTTGGTGGAACTAACCTACGATAGAGAAATCGGCTTTCTGGACACTTGCGGACATAAATTCCATAGAGAATGCTTTACATCTTGGGCAAAACGAAATCCTACGTGCCCTTTAGATCGAGGAGATTGTACCGCTTTTTGTATTATCGGCAATATCGACGAAACCGTCATACGTATCATTCAAGTCCATACTGTCGATTACATAGAATTATATGAAAGCTATTGTAAACAACGGTTACTTGGTATACCAAAGAAAACATTTGAAGGTTTTCAAAGATTACTGGAAGCAACTAACGAATATTCCCAACATATGCAATTTTTGCTTAAAGACGATGACCGCATTATAGCCATTCGTAGTAGTTACAATGAAACAATTGTACCCGAAGAAGAAGTTCATGAATTTATAATTGGCATGAAGAAAACCATCCACAAATACACAAATGCCTTTTTCGAGAACCAAGACTAATCCAAGATGATTGTAACATGTAATTATAATTTTTAGCAATAATGACTAATAATAGTCTAAATTTATTATTGCCTCGATTTGCATATAATATTTTATGTTGTTTAATTAAATAAATAAAAAATTTACCAATACCTACTTGCTATTATTAAAAATAAACTATAAGCATTAAAATAACCATAAAATTTAGACATCTCACTGATCAACTTTATTTATCAACCACAACCGAGCAATGAATCAAATAGCGCACTGTTCGAGTTTCTCGGTACCTACTGCACAAATATTTTATCAGCCGCATTCACCTTCTAATTACTCTATATCAGTGACTCTCATTGGTTCGAGTGGTTTTAATCAGCTTATCCACTGGTTATAAAAAGTAAAAAATAATTAAGTTACTTCAACTAGCTGGCACAAGCGGCCAATTATTGTTATCTTTGGAGTCGGCGCCGGCCAAGCTTTTTGGATATTCTTTATACGTACACGTAAGTTAAATCTCCAAACGGATCTACTGCTCAATAGAGGAGAGGATCTGCCCGGCGGATCAACAGATGAACGAATTAACGAAACTATATAGGTTGAACAACTTATATGAATGTACAAAGTGAAATTAGTCTTTTACCTTTTGGTGCATTTTTTTCACAGTAGTTTTTTTTTGGAAAGCCAAATTATAATAATTTAAAATGGAGAAAAATTCTAGCAACTTTGAAGAACCCGAAACGTGTAGCGTTTGTTTGGTGGAACTAACCTACGATAGAGAAATCGGCTTTCTGGACACTTGCGGACATAAATTCCATAGAGAATGCTTTACATCTTGGGCAAAACGAAATCCTACGTGCCCTTTAGATCGAGGAGATTGTACCGCTTTTTGTATTATCGGCAATATCGACGAAACCGTCATACGTATCATTCAAGTCCATACTGTCGATTACATAGAATTATATGAAAGCTATTGTAAACAACGGTTACTTGGTATACCAAAGAAAACATTTGAAGGTTTTCAAAGATTACTGGAAGCAACTAACGAATATTCCCAACATATGCAATTTTTGCTTAAAGACGATGACCGCATTATAGCCATTCGTAGTAGTTACAATGAAACAATTGTACCCGAAGAAGAAGTTCATGAATTTATAATTGGCATGAAGAAAACCATCCACAAATACACAAATGCCTTTTTCGAGAACCAAGACTAATCCAAGATGATTGTAACATGTAATTATAATTTTTAGCAATAATGACTAATAATAGTCTAAATTTATTATTGCCTCGATTTGCATATAATATTTTATGTTGTTTAATTAAATAAATAAAAAATTTACCAATACCTACTTGCTATTATTAAAAATAAACTATAAACATTAAAATAACCATAAAATTTAGACATCTCACTGATCAACTTTATTTATCAACCACAACCGAGCAATGAATCAAATAGCGCACTGTTCGAGTTTTTCGGTACCTACTGCACAAATATTTTATCAGCCGCATTCACCTTCTAATTACTCTATATCAGTGACTCTCATTGGTTCGAGTGGTTTTAATCAGCTTATCCACTGGTTATAAAAAGTAAAAAATAATTAAGTTACTTCAACTAGCTGGCACAAGCGGCCAATTATTGTTATCTTTTTAGTCGGCGCCGGCCAAGCTTATTGGATATTCTTTATACGTACACGTAAGTTAAATCTCCCAACGGATCTACTGCTCAATAGAGGAGGGGATCTGCCCGGCGGATCAACAGATGAACGAATTAACGAAACTATATAGGTTGAACAACTTATATGAATGTATAAAGTGAAATTATTTTTTACGTTTTAGTGAATTTTTTTCACAGTAGTTTTTTTTTTGGTAAGCCAAATTATAATAGTTTAAAATGGAAAAGAATTCTAGCAATTTTGAAGAACCCGAAACGTGTAGCGTTTGTTTGCTGGAACTAACCTACGATAGAGAAATCGGTTTTCTGGACACTTGCGGACATAAATTCCATAGAGAATGCTTTACATCTTGGGCAAAACGAAATCCTACGTGCCCTTTAGATCGACGAGATTGTACCGCTTTTTTTATTATCGGCAATATCGCCGAAACCGTCAAACGTATCATTCCAATTAAGACTTACGATTACATCGGAGTATACCAAAGATATTGTAAACAACGGTTACTTGGTATACCAAGAAATACATTGGAATGTTTTCAAACATTACTGAAAGCAACTAATGAATACTCCCAACATATGCAATTTTTGCATAAAGACGATGACCGCATTATAGCCTTTAGAAATAGTTACAATGAAACATTTGTACCCGAAGAAGAAGTTCATGAATTTATAATTCGCATGAAGAAAACCATCCATCACAAATACACAAATGTCGTTTTCGAGAACCAAGAATAATCCAAGATAATTATTGTAACATGTAATTATAATTATTCCATATAATTTTTAGCAATAATGACTAATAATAGTCTAAATTTATTATTGCCTCGATTTGCATAAAATATTTTATGTTGTTTAATTAAATAAATAAAAAATTTACCAATACCTACTTGCTATTATTAAAAATAAACTATAAACATTAAAATAACCATAAAATTCAGACATCTCACTGATCAACTTTATTTATCAACCACAACCGAGCAATGAATCAAATAGCGCACTGTTCGAGTTTTTCGGTACCTACTGCACAAATATTTTATCAGCCGCATTCACCTTCTAATTACTCTATATCAGTGACTCTCATTGGTTCGAGTGGTTTTAATCAGCTTATCCACTGGTTATAAAAAGTAAAAAATAATTAAGTTACTTCAACTAGCTGGCACAAGCGGCCAATTATTGTTATCTTTGGAGTCGGCGCCGGCCAAGCTTTTTGGATATTCTTTATACGTACACGTAAGTTAAATCTCCAAACGGATCTACTGCTCAATAGAGGAGAGGATCTGCCCGGCGGATCAAGAGATGAACGAATTAACGAAACTATATAGGTTGAACAACTTATATGAATGTACAAAGTGAAATTAGTCTTTTACCTTTTGGTGCATTTTTTTCACAGTAGTTTTTTTTTGGAAAGCCAAATTATAATAATTTAAAATGGAGAAAAATTCTAGCAACTTTGAAGAACCCGAAACGTGTAGCGTTTGTTTGGTGGAACTAACCTACGATAGAGAAATCGGCTTTCTGGACACTTGCGGACATAAATTCCATAGAGAATGCTTTACATCTTGGGCAAAACGAAATCCTACGTGCCCTTTAGATCGAGGAGATTGTACCGCTTTTTGTATTATCGGCAATATCGACGAAACCGTCATACGTATCATTCAAGTCCATACTGTCGATTACATAGAATTATATGAAAGCTATTGTAAACAACGGTTACTTGGTATACCAAAGAAAACATTTGAAGGTTTTCAAAGATTACTGGAAGCAACTAACGAATATTCCCAACATATGCAATTTTTGCTTAAAGACGATGACCGCATTATAGCCATTCGTAGTAGTTACAATGAAACAATTGTACCCGAAGAAGAAGTTCATGAATTTATAATTGGCATGAAGAAAACCATCCACAAATACACAAATGCCTTTTTCGAGAACCAAGACTAATCCAAGATGATTGTAACATGTAATTATAATTTTTAGCAATAATGACTAATAATAGTCTAAATTTATTATTGCCTCGATTTGCATATAATATTTTATGTTGTTTAATTAAATAAATAAAAAATTTACCAATACCTACTTGCTATTATTAAAAATAAACTATAAGCATTAAAATAACCATAAAATTTAGACATCTCACTGATCAACTTTATTTATCAACCACAACCGAGCAATGAATCAAATAGCGCACTGTTCGAGTTTCTCGGTACCTACTGCACAAATATTTTATCAGCCGCATTCACCTTCTAATTACTCTATATCAGTGACTCTCATTGGTTCGAGTGGTTTTAATCAGCTTATCCACTGGTTATAAAAAGTAAAAAATAATTAAGTTACTTCAACTAGCTGGCACAAGCGGCCAATTATTGTTATCTTTGGAGTCGGCGCCGGCCAAGCTTTTTGGATATTCTTTATACGTACACGTAAGTTAAATCTCCCAACGGATCTACTGCTCAATAGAGGAGGGGATCTGCCCGGCGGATCAACAGATGAACGAATTAACGAAACTATATAGGTTGAACAACTTATATGAATGTATAAAGTGAAATTATTTTTTACGTTTTAGTGAATTTTTTTCACAGTAGTTTTTTTTTTGGTAAGCCAAATTATAATAGTTTAAAATGGAAAAGAATTCTAGCAATTTTGAAGAACCCGAAACGTGTAGCGTTTGTTTGCTGGAACTAACCTACGATTAAGAAATCGGTTTTCTGGACACTTGCGGACATAAATTCCATAGAGAATGCTTTACATCTTGGGCAAAACGAAATCCTACGTGCCCTTTAGATCGACGAGATTGTACCGCTTTTTTTATTATCGGCAATATCGCCGAAACCGTCAAACGTATCATTCCAATTAAGACTTACGATTACATCGGAGTATACCAAAGATATTGTAAACAACGGTTACTTGGTATACCAAGAAATACATTGGAATGTTTTCAAACATTACTGAAAGCAACTAATGAATACTCCCAACATATGCAATTTTTGCATAAAGACGATGACCGCATTATAGCCTTTAGAAATAGTTACAATGAAACATTTGTACCCGAAGAAGAAGTTCATGAATTTATAATTCGCATGAAGAAAACCATCCATCACAAATACACAAATGTCGTTTTCGAGAACCAAGAATAATCCAAGATAATTATTGTAACATGTAATTATAATTATTCCATATAATTTTTTAGCAATAATGACTAATAATAGTCTAAATTTATTATTGCCTCGATTTGCATAAAATATTTTATGTTGTTTAATTAAATAAATAAAAAATTTACCAATACCTACTTGCTATTATTAAAAATAAACTATAAACATTAAAATAACCATAAAATTCAGACATCTCACTGATCAACTTTATTTATCAACCACAACCGAGCAATGAATCAAATAGCGCACTGTTCGAGTTTTTCGGTACCTACTGCACAAATATTTTATCAGCCGCATTCACCTTCTAATTACTCTATATCAGTGACTCTCATTGGTTCGAGTGGTTTTAATCAGCTTATCCACTGGTTATAAAAAGTAAAAAATAATTAAGTTACTTCAACTAGCTGGCACAAGCGGCCAATTATTGTTATCTTTGGAGTCGGCGCCGGCCAAGCTTTTTGGATATTCTTTATACGTACACGTAAGTTAAATCTCCAAACGGATCTACTGCTCAATAGAGGAGAGGATCTGCCCGGCGGATCAAGAGATGAACGAATTAACGAAACTATATAGGTTGAACAACTTATATGAATGTACAAAGTGAAATTAGTCTTTTACCTCTTGGTGCATTTTTTTCACAGTAGTTTTTTTTTGGAAAGCCAAATTATAATAATTTAAAATGGAGAAAAATTCTAGCAACTTTGAAGAACCCGAAACGTGTAGCGTTTGTTTGGTGGAACTAACCTACGATAGAGAAATCGGCTTTCTGGACACTTGCGGACATAAATTCCATAGAGAATGCTTTACATCTTGGGCAAAACGAAATCCTACGTGCCCTTTAGATCGAGGAGATTGTACCGCTTTTTGTATTATCGGCAATATCGACGAAACCGTCATACGTATCATTCAAGTCCATACTGTCGATTACATAGAAATATATGACAGCTATTGTAAACAACGGTTACTTGGTATACCAAAGAAAACATTTGAAGGTTTTCAAAGATTACTGGAAGCAACTAACGAATATTCCCAACATATGCAATTTTTGCTTAAAGACGATGACCGCATTATAGCCATTCGTAGTAGTTACAATGAAACAATTGTACCCGAAGAAGAAGTTCATGAATTTATAATTGGCATGAAGAAAACCATCCACAAATACACAAATGCCTTTTTCGAGAACCAAGACTAATCCAAGATGATTGTAACATGTAATTATAATTTTTAGCAATAATGACTAATAATAGTCTAAATTTATTATTGCCTCGATTTGCATATAATATTTTATGTTGTTTAATTAAATAAATAAAAAATTTACCAATACCTACTTGCTATTATTAAAAATAAACTATAAGCATTAAAATAACCATAAAATTTAGACATCTCACTGATCAACTTTATTTATCAACCACAACCGAGCAATGAATCAAATAGCGCACTGTTCGAGTTTCTCGGTACCTACTGCACAAATATTTTATCAGCCGCATTCACCTTCTAATTACTCTATATC
Organism: Cantharis rustica; assembly: GCA_911387805.1. Classification (NCBI taxonomy): domain Eukaryota; kingdom Metazoa; phylum Arthropoda; class Insecta; order Coleoptera; family Cantharidae; genus Cantharis; species Cantharis rustica. Next base: position 24,880,513 of record OU426877.1, on the reverse strand, counting down.
AGTGACTCTCATTGGTTCGAGTGGTTTTAATCAGCTTATCCACTGGTTATAAAAAGTAAAAAATAATTAAGTTACTTCAACTAGCTGGCACAAGCGGCCAATTATTGTTATCTTTGGAGTCGGCGCCGGCCAAGCTTTTTGGATATTCTTTATACGTACACGTAAGTTAAATCTCCAAACGGATCTACTGCTCAATAGAGGAGAGGATCTGCCCGGCGGATCAACAGATGAACGAATTAACGAAACTATATAGGTTGAACAACTTATATGAATGTACAAAGTGAAATTAGTCTTTTACCTTTTGGTGCATTTTTTTCACAGTAGTTTTTTTTTGGAAAGCCAAATTATAATAATTTAAAATGGAGAAAAATTCTAGCAACTTTGAAGAACCCGAAACGTGTAGCGTTTGTTTGGTGGAACTAACCTACGATAGAGAAATCGGCTTTCTGGACACTTGCGGACATAAATTCCATAGAGAATGCTTTACATCTTGGGCAAAACGAAATCCTACGTGCCCTTTAGATCGAGGAGATTGTACCGCTTTTTGTATTATCGGCAATATCGACGAAACCGTCATACGTATCATTCAAGTCCATACTGTCGATTACATAGAATTATATGAAAGCTATTGTAAACAACGGTTACTTGGTATACCAAAGAAAACATTTGAAGGTTTTCAAAGATTACTGGAAGCAACTAACGAATATTCCCAACATATGCAATTTTTGCTTAAAGACGATGACCGCATTATAGCCATTCGTAGTAGTTACAATGAAACAATTGTACCCGAAGAAGAAGTTCATGAATTTATAATTGGCATGAAGAAAACCATCCACAAATACACAAATGCCTTTTTCGAGAACCAAGACTAATCCAAGATGATTGTAACATGTAATTATAATTTTTAGCAATAATGACTAATAATAGTCTAAATTTATTATTGCCTCGATTTGCATATAATATTTTATGTTGTTTAATTAAATAAATAAAAAATTTACCAATACCTACTTGCTATTATTAAAAATAAACTATAAACATTAAAATAACCATAAAATTTAGACATCTCACTGATCAACTTTATTTATCAACCACAACCGAGCAATGAATCAAATAGCGCACTGTTCGAGTTTCTCGGTACCTACTGCACAAATATTTTATCAGCCGCATTCACCTTCTAATTACTCTATATCAGTGACTCTCATTGGTTCGAGTGGTTTTAATCAGCTTATCCACTGGTTATAAAAAGTAAAAAATAATTAAGTTACTTCAACTAGCTGGCACAAGCGGCCAATTATTGTTATCTTTGGAGTCGGCGCCGGCCAAGCTTTTTGGATATTCTTTATACGTACACGTAAGTTAAATCTCCCAACGGATCTACTGCTCAATAGAGGAGGGGATCTGCCCGGCGGATCAACAGATGAACGAATTAACGAAACTATATAGGTTGAACAACTTATATGAATGTATAAAGTGAAATTATTTTTTACGTTTTAGTGAATTTTTTTCACAGTAGTTTTTTTTTTGGTAAGCCAAATTATAATAGTTTAAAATGGAAAAGAATTCTAGCAATTTTGAAGAACCCGAAACGTGTAGCGTTTGTTTGCTGGAACTAACCTACGATTAAGAAATCGGTTTTCTGGACACTTGCGGACATAAATTCCATAGAGAATGCTTTACATCTTGGGCAAAACGAAATCCTACGTGCCCTTTAGATCGACGAGATTGTACCGCTTTTTTTATTATCGGCAATATCGCCGAAACCGTCAAACGTATCATTCCAATTAAGACTTACGATTACATCGGAGTATACCAAAGATATTGTAAACAACGGTTACTTGGTATACCAAGAAATACATTGGAATGTTTTCAAACATTACTGAAAGCAACTAATGAATACTCCCAACATATGCAATTTTTGCATAAAGACGATGACCGCATTATAGCCTTTAGAAATAGTTACAATGAAACATTTGTACCCGAAGAAGAAGTTCATGAATTTATAATTCGCATGAAGAAAACCATCCATCACAAATACACAAATGTCGTTTTCGAGAACCAAGAATAATCCAAGATAATTATTGTAACATGTAATTATAATTATTCCATATAATTTTTAGCAATAATGACTAATAATAGTCTAAATTTATTATTGCCTCGATTTGCATAAAATATTTTATGTTGTTTAATTAAATAAATAAAAAATTTACCAATACCTACTTGCTATTATTAAAAATAAACTATAAACATTAAAATAACCATAAAATTCAGACATCTCACTGATCAACTTTATTTATCAACCACAACCGAGCAATGAATCAAATAGCGCACTGTTCGAGTTTTTCGGTACCTACTGCACAAATATTTTATCAGCCGCATTCACCTTCTAATTACTCTATATCAGTGACTCTCATTGGTTCGAGTGGTTTTAATCAGCTTATCCACTGGTTATAAAAAGTAAAAAATAATTAAGTTACTTCAACTAGCTGGCACAAGCGGCCAATTATTGTTATCTTTGGAGTCGGCGCCGGCCAAGCTTTTTGGATATTCTTTATACGTACACGTAAGTTAAATCTCCAAACGGATCTACTGCTCAATAGAGGAGAGGATCTGCCCGGCGGATCAAGAGATGAACGAATTAACGAAACTATATAGGTTGAACAACTTATATGAATGTACAAAGTGAAATTAGTCTTTTACCTCTTGGTGCATTTTTTTCACAGTAGTTTTTTTTTGGAAAGCCAAATTATAATAATTTAAAATGGAGAAAAATTCTAGCAACTTTGAAGAACCCGAAACGTGTAGCGTTTGTTTGGTGGAACTAACCTACGATAGAGAAATCGGCTTTCTGGACACTTGCGGACATAAATTCCATAGAGAATGCTTTACATCTTGGGCAAAACGAAATCCTACGTGCCCTTTAGATCGAGGAGATTGTACCGCTTTTTGTATTATCGGCAATATCGACGAAACCGTCATACGTATCATTCAAGTCCATACTGTCGATTACATAGAATTATATGAAAGCTATTGTAAACAACGGTTACTTGGTATACCAAAGAAAACATTTGAAGGTTTTCAAAGATTACTGGAAGCAACTAACGAATATTCCCAACATATGCAATTTTTGCTTAAAGACGATGACCGCATTATAGCCATTCGTAGTAGTTACAATGAAACAATTGTACCCGAAGAAGAAGTTCATGAATTTATAATTGGCATGAAGAAAACCATCCACAAATACACAAATGCCTTTTTCGAGAACCAAGACTAATCCAAGATGATTGTAACATGTAATTATAATTTTTAGCAATAATGACTAATAATAGTCTAAATTTATTATTGCCTCGATTTGCATATAATATTTTATGTTGTTTAATTAAATAAATAAAAAATTTACCAATACCTACTTGCTATTATTAAAAATAAACTATAAGCATTAAAATAACCATAAAATTTAGACATCTCACTGATCAACTTTATTTATCAACCACAACCGAGCAATGAATCAAATAGCGCACTGTTCGAGTTTCTCGGTACCTACTGCACAAATATTTTATCAGCCGCATTCACCTTCTAATTACTCTATATCAGTGACTCTCATTGGTTCGAGTGGTTTTAATCAGCTTATCCACTGGTTATAAAAAGTAAAAAATAATAAAGTTACTTCAACTAGCTGGCACAAGCGGCCAATTATTGTTATCTTTGGAGTCGGCGCCGGCCAAGCTTTTTGGATATTCTTTATACGTACACGTAAGTTAAATCTCCAAACGGATCTACTGCTCAATAGAGGAGAGGATCTGCCCGGCGGATCAACAGATGAACGAATTAACGAAACTATATAGGTTCAACAACTTATATGAATGTACAAAGTGAAATTAGTCTTTTACCTTTTGGTGCATTTTTTTCACAGTAGTTTTTTTTTGGAAAGCCAAATTATAATAATTTAAAATGGAGAAAAATTCTAGCAACTTTGAAGAACCCGAAACGTGTAGCGTTTGTTTGGTGGAACTAACCTACGATAGAGAAATCGGCTTTCTGGACACTTGCGGACATAAATTCCATAGAGAATGCTTTACATCTTGGGCAAAACGAAATCCTACGTGCCCTTTAGATCGAGGAGATTGTACCGCTTTTTGTATTATCGGCAATATCGACGAAACCGTCATACGTATCATTCAAGTCCATACTGTCGATTACATAGAATTATATGAAAGCTATTGTAAACAACGGTTACTTGGTATACCAAAGAAAACATTTGAAGGTTTTCAAAGATTACTGGAAGCAACTAACGAATATTCCCAACATATGCAATTTTTGCTTAAAGACGATGACCGCATTATAGCCATTCGTAGTAGTTACAATGAAACAATTGTACCCGAAGAAGAAGTTCATGAATTTATAATTGGCATGAAGAAAACCATCCACAAATACACAAATGCCTTTTTCGAGAACCAAGACTAATCCAAGATGATTGTAACATGTAATTATAATTTTTAGCAATAATGACTAATAATAGTCTAAATTTATTATTGCCTCGATTTGCATATAATATTTTATGTTGTTTAATTAAATAAATAAAAAATTTACCAATACCTACTTGCTATTATTAAAAATAAACTATAAACATTAAAATAACCATAAAATTTAGACATCTCACTGATCAACTTTATTTATCAACCACAACCGAGCAATGAATCAAATAGCGCACTGTTCGAGTTTCTCGGTACCTACTGCACAAATATTTTATCAGCCGCATTCACCTTCTAATTACTCTATATCAGTGACTCTCATTGGTTCGAGTGGTTTTAATCAGCTTATCCACTGGTTATAAAAAGTAAAAAATAATTAAGTTACTTCAACTAGCTGGCACAAGCGGCCAATTATTGTTATCTTTGGAGTCGGCGCCGGCCAAGCTTTTTGGATATTCTTTATACGTACACGTAAGTTAAATCTCCCAACGGATCTACTGCTCAATAGAGGAGGGGATCTGCCCGGCGGATCAACAGATGAACGAATTAACGAAACTATATAGGTTGAACAACTTATATGAATGTATAAAGTGAAATTATTTTTTACGTTTTAGTGAATTTTTTTCACAGTAGTTTTTTTTTTGGTAAGCCAAATTATAATAGTTTAAAATGGAAAAGAATTCTAGCAATTTTGAAGAACCCGAAACGTGTAGCGTTTGTTTGCTGGAACTAACCTACGATTAAGAAATCGGTTTTCTGGACACTTGCGGACATAAATTCCATAGAGAATGCTTTACATCTTGGGCAAAACGAAATCCTACGTGCCCTTTAGATCGACGAGATTGTACCGCTTTTTTTATTATCGGCAATATCGCCGAAACCGTCAAACGTATCATTCCAATTAAGACTTACGATTACATCGGAGTATACCAAAGATATTGTAAACAACGGTTACTTGGTATACCAAGAAATACATTGGAATGTTTTCAAACATTACTGAAAGCAACTAATGAATACTCCCAACATATGCAATTTTTGCATAAAGACGATGACCGCATTATAGCCTTTAGAAATAGTTACAATGAAACATTTGTACCCGAAGAAGAAGTTCATGAATTTATAATTCGCATGAAGAAAACCATCCATCACAAATACACAAATGTCGTTTTCGAGAACCAAGAATAATCCAAGATAATTATTGTAACATGTAATTATAATTATTCCATATAATTTTTAGCAATAATGACTAATAATAGTCTAAATTTATTATTGCCTCGATTTGCATAAAATATTTTATGTTGTTTAATTAAATAAATAAAAAATTTACCAATACCTACTTGCTATTATTAAAAATAAACTATAAACATTAAAATAACCATAAAATTCAGACATCTCACTGATCAACTTTATTTATCAACCACAACCGAGCAATGAATCAAATAGCGCACTGTTCGAGTTTTTCGGTACCTACTGCACAAATATTTTATCAGCCGCATTCACCTTCTAATTACTCTATATCAGTGACTCTCATTGGTTCGAGTGGTTTTAATCAGCTTATCCACTGGTTATAAAAAGTAAAAAATAATTAAGTTACTTCAACTAGCTGGCACAAGCGGCCAATTATTGTTATCTTTGGAGTCGGCGCCGGCCAAGCTTTTTGGATATTCTTTATACGTACACGTAAGTTAAATCTCCAAACGGATCTACTGCTCAATAGAGGAGAGGATCTGCCCGGCGGATCAAGAGATGAACGAATTAACGAAACTATATAGGTTGAACAACTTATATGAATGTACAAAGTGAAATTAGTCTTTTACCTCTTGGTGCATTTTTTTCACAGTAGTTTTTTTTTGGAAAGCCAAATTATAATAATTTAAAATGGAGAAAAATTCTAGCAACTTTGAAGAACCCGAAACGTGTAGCGTTTGTTTGGTGGAACTAACCTACGATAGAGAAATCGGCTTTCTGGACACTTGCGGACATAAATTCCATAGAGAATGCTTTACATCTTGGGCAAAACGAAATCCTACGTGCCCTTTAGATCGAGGAGATTGTACCGCTTTTTGTATTATCGGCAATATCGACGAAACCGTCATACGTATCATTCAAGTCCATACTGTCGATTACATAGAATTATATGAAAGCTATTGTAAACAACGGTTACTTGGTATACCAAAGAAAACATTTGAAGGTTTTCAAAGATTACTGGAAGCAACTAACGAATATTCCCAACATATGCAATTTTTGCTTAAAGACGATGACCGCATTATAGCCATTCGTAGTAGTTACAATGAAACAATTGTACCCGAAGAAGAAGTTCATGAATTTATAATTGGCATGAAGAAAACCATCCACAAATACACAAATGCCTTTTTCGAGAACCAAGACTAATCCAAGATGATTGTAACATGTAATTATAATTTTTAGCAATAATGACTAATAATAGTCTAAATTTATTATTGCCTCGATTTGCATATAATATTTTATGTTGTTTAATTAAATAAATAAAAAATTTACCAATACCTACTTGCTATTATTAAAAATAAACTATAAGCATTAAAATAACCATAAAATTTAGACATCTCACTGATCAACTTTATTTATCAACCACAACCGAGCAATGAATCAAATAGCGCACTGTTCGAGTTTCTCGGTACCTACTGCACAAATATTTTATCAGCCGCATTCACCTTCTAATTACTCTATATCAGTGACTCTCATTGGTTCGAGTGGTTTTAATCAGCTTATCCACTGGTTATAAAAAGTAAAAAATAATAAAGTTACTTCAACTAGCTGGCACAAGCGGCCAATTATTGTTATCTTTGGAGTCGGCGCCGGCCAAGCTTTTTGGATATTCTTTATACGTACACGTAAGTTAAATCTCCAAACGGATCTACTGCTCAATAGAGGAGAGGATCTGCCCGGCGGATCAACAGATGAACGAATTAACGAAACTATATAGGTTCAACAACTTATATGAATGTACAAAGTGAAATTAGTCTTTTACCTTTTGGTGCATTTTTTTCACAGTAGTTTTTTTTTGGAAAGCCAAATTATAATAATTTAAAATGGAGAAAAATTCTAGCAACTTTGAAGAACCCGAAACGTGTAGCGTTTGTTTGGTGGAACTAACCTACGATAGAGAAATCGGCTTTCTGGACACTTGCGGACATAAATTCCATAGAGAATGCTTTACATCTTGGGCAAAACGAAATCCTACGTGCCCTTTAGATCGAGGAGATTGTACCGCTTTTTGTATTATCGGCAATATCGACGAAACCGTCAAACGTATCATTCAAGTCAAGACTGTCGATTACATAGAAGTATATCAAAGATATTGTAAACAACGGTTACTTGGTGTACCAAAGAAAACATTTGAATATTTTCAAAGATTACTGGAAGCAACTAACGAATATTCCGAACATATGCAATTTTTGCTTAAAGACGATGACCGCATTATAGCCATTCGTAGTAGTTACAATGAAACAATTGTACCCGAAGAAGAAGTTCATGAATTTATAATTGGCATGAAGAAAACCATCCACAAATACACAAATGCCTTTTTCGAGAACCAAGACTAATCCAAGATGATTGTAACATGTAATTATAATTTTTAGCAATAATGACTAATAATAGTCTAAATTTATTATTGCCTCGATTTGCATATAATATTTTATGTTGTTTAATTAAATAAATAAAAAATTTACCAATACCTACTTGCTATTATTAAAAATAAACTATAAACATTAAAATAACCATAAAATTTAGACATCTCACTGATCAACTTTATTTATCAACCACAACCGAGCAATGAATCAAATAGCGCACTGTTCGAGTTTCTCGGTACCTACTGCACAAATATTTTATCAGCCGCATTCACCTTCTAATTACTCTATATCAGTGACTCTCATTGGTTCGAGTGGTTTTAATCAGCTTATCCACTGGTTATAAAAAGTAAAAAATAATTAAGTTACTTCAACTAGCTGGCACAAGCGGCCAATTATTGTTATCTTTGGAGTCGGCGCCGGCCAAGCTTTTTGGATATTCTTTATACGTACACGTAAGTTAAATCTCCAAACGGATCTACTGCTCAATAGAGGAGAGGATCTGCCCGGCGGATCAACAGATGAACGAATTAACGAAACTATATAGGTTGAACAACTTATATGAATGTACAAAGTGAAATTAGTCTTTTACCTTTTGGTGCATTTTTTTCACAGTAGTTTTTTTTTGGAAAGCCAAATTATAATAATTTAAAATGGAGAAAAATTCTAGCAACTTTGAAGAACCCGAAACGTGTAGCGTTTGTTTGGTGGAACTAACCTACGATAGAGAAATCGGCTTTCTGGACACTTGCGGACATAAATTCCATAGAGAATGCTTTACATCTTGGGCAAAACGAAATCCTACGTGCCCTTTAGATCGAGGAGATTGTACCGCTTTTTGTATTATCGGCAATATCGACGAAACCGTCAAACGTATCATTCAAGTCAAGACTGTCGATTACATAGAAGTATATCAAAGATATTGTAAACAACGGTTACTTGGTGTACCAAAGAAAACATTTGAATATTTTCAAAGATTACTGGAAGCAACTAACGAATATTCCGAACATATGCAATTTTTGCTTAAAGACGATGACCGCATTATAGCCATTAGTAGTAGTTACAATGAAGCAATTGTACCCGAAGAAGAAGTTCATGAATTTATAATTCGCATGAAGAAAACCATCCACAACTACACAAATGCCTTTTTCGAGAACCAAGACTAATCCAAGATGATTGTAACATGTAATTATAATTTTTAGCAATAATGACTAATAATAGTCTAAATTTATTATTGCCTCGATTTGCATATAATATTTTATGTTGTTTAATTAAATAAATAAAAAATTTACCAATACCTACTTGCTATTATTAAAAATAAACTATAAACATTAAAATAACCATAAAATTTAGACATCTCACTGATCAACTTTATTTATCAACCACAACCGAGCAATGAATCAAATAGCGCACTGTTCGAGTTTCTCGGTACCTACTGCACAAATATTTTATCAGCCGCATTCACCTTCTAATTACTCTATATCAGTGACTCTCATTGGTTCGAGTGGTTTTAATCAGCTTATCCACTGGTTATAAAAAGTAAAAAATAATTAAGTTACTTCAACTAGCTGGCACAAGCGGCCAATTATTGTTATCTTTGGAGTCGGCGCCGGCCAAGCTTTTTGGATATTCTTTATACGTACACGTAAGTTAAATCTCCAAACGGATCTACTGCTCAATAGAGGAGAGGATCTGCCCGGCGGATCAACAGATGAACGAATTAACGAAACTATATAGGTTGAACAACTTATATGAATGTACAAAGTGAAATTAGTCTTTTACCTTTTGGTGCATTTTTTTCACAGTAGTTTTTTTTTGGAAAGCCAAATTATAATAATTTAAAATGGAGAAAAATTCTAGCAACTTTGAAGAACCCGAAACGTGTAGCGTTTGTTTGGTGGAACTAACCTACGATAGAGAAATCGACTTTCTGGACACTTGCGGACATAAATTCCATAGAGAATGCTTTACATCTTGGGCAAAACGAAATCCTACGTGCCCTTTAGATCGAGGAGATTGTACCGCTTTTTGTATTATCGGCAATATCGACGAAACCGTCATACGTATCATTCAAGTCCATACTGTCGATTACATAGAATTATATGAAAGCTATTGTAAACAACGGTTACTTGGTATACCAAAGAAAACATTTGAAGGTTTTCAAAGATTACTGGAAGCAACTAACGAATATTCCCAACATATGCAATTTTTGCTTAAAGACAATGACCGCATTATAGCCATTCGTAGTAGTTACAATGAAACAATTGTACCCGAAGAAGAAGTTCATGAATTTATAATTGGCATGAAGAAAACCATCCACAAATACACAAATGCCTTTTTCGAGAACCAAGACTAATCCAAGATGATTGTAACATGTAATTATAATTTTTAGCAATAATGACTAATAATAGTCTAAATTTATTATTGCCTCGATTTGCATATAATATTTTATGTTGTTTAATTAAATAAATAAAAAATTTACCAATACCTACTTGCTATTATTAAAAATAAACTATAAGCATTAAAATAACCATAAAATTTAGACATCTCACTGATCAACTTTATTTATCAACCACAACCGAGCAATGAAACAAATAGCGCACTGTTCGAGTTTCTCGGTACCTACTGCACAAATATTTTATCAGCCGCATTCACCTTCTAATTACTCTATATCAGTGACTCTCATTGGTTCGAGTGGTTTTAATCAGCTTATCCACTGGTTATAAAAAGTAAAAAATAATTAAGTTACTTCAACTAGCTGGCACAAGCGGCCAATTATTGTTATCTTTGGAGTCGGCGCCGGCCAAGCTTTTTGGATATTCTTTATACGTACACGTAAGTTAAATCTCCAAACGGATCTACTGCTCAATAGAGGAGAGGATCTGCCCGGCGGATCAAGAGATGAACGAATTAACGAAACTATATAGGTTGAACAACTTATATGAATGTACAAAGTGAAATTAGTCTTTTACCTTTTGGTGCATTTTTTTCACAGTAGTTTTTTTTTGGAAAGCCAAATTATAATAATTTAAAATGGAGAAAAATTCTAGCAACTTTGAAGAACCCGAAACGTGTAGCGTTTGTTTGGTGGAACTAACCTACGATAGAGAAATCGGCTTTCTGGACACTTGCGGACATAAATTCCATAGAGAATGCTTTACATCTTGGGCAAAACGAAATCCTACGTGCCCTTTAGATCGAGGAGATTGTACCGCTTTTTGTATTATCGGCAATATCGACGAAACCGTCATACGTATCATTCAAGTCCATACTGTCGATTACATAGAATTATATGAAAGCTATTGTAAACAACGGTTACTTGGTATACCAAAGAAAACATTTGAAGGTTTTCAAAGATTACTGGAAGCAACTAACGAATATTCCCAACATATGCAATTTTTGCTTAAAGACGATGACCGCATTATAGCCATTCGTAGTAGTTACAATGAAACAATTGTACCCGAAGAAGAAGTTCATGAATTTATAATTGGCATGAAGAAAACCATCCACAAATACACAAATGCCTTTTTCGAGAACCAAGACTAATCCAAGATGATTGTAACATGTAATTATAATTTTTAGCAATAATGACTAATAATAGTCTAAATTTATTATTGCCTCGATTTGCATATAATATTTTATGTTGTTTAATTAAATAAATAAAAAATTTACCAATACCTACTTGCTATTATTAAAAATAAACTATAAGCATTAAAATAACCATAAAATTTAGACATCTCACTGATCAACTTTATTTATCAACCACAACCGAGCAATGAATCAAATAGCGCACTGTTCGAGTTTCTCGGTACCTACTGCACAAATATTTTATCAGCCGCATTCACCTTCTAATTACTCTATATCAGTGACTCTCATTGGTTCGAGTGGTTTTAATCAGCTTATCCACTGGTTATAAAAAGTAAAAAATAATTAAGTTACTTCAACTAGCTGGCACAAGCGGCCAATTATTGTTATCTTTGGAGTCGGCGCCGGCCAAGCTTTTTGGATATTCTTTATACGTACACGTAAGTTAAATCTCCAAACGGATCTACTGCTCAATAGAGGAGAGGATCTGCCCGGCGGATCAACAGATGAACGAATTAACGAAACTATATAGGTTGAACAACTTATATGAATGTACAAAGTGAAATTAGTCTTTTACCTTTTGGTGCATTTTTTTCACAGTAGTTTTTTTTTGGAAAGCCAAATTATAATAATTTAAAATGGAGAAAAATTCTAGCAACTTTGAAGAACCCGAAACGTGTAGCGTTTGTTTGGTGGAACTAACCTACGATAGAGAAATCGGCTTTCTGGACACTTGCGGACATAAATTCCATAGAGAATGCTTTACATCTTGGGCAAAACGAAATCCTACGTGCCCTTTAGATCGAGGAGATTGTACCGCTTTTTGTATTATCGGCAATATCGACGAAACCGTCATACGTATCATTCAAGTCCATACTGTCGATTACATAGAATTATATGAAAGCTATTGTAAACAACGGTTACTTGGTATACCAAAGAAAACATTTGAAGGTTTTCAAAGATTACTGGAAGCAACTAACGAATATTCCCAACATATGCAATTTTTGCTTAAAGACGATGACCGCATTATAGCCATTCGTAGTAGTTACAATGAAACAATTGTACCCGAAGAAGAAGTTCATGAATTTATAATTGGCATGAAGAAAACCATCCACAAATACACAAATGCCTTTTTCGAGAACCAAGACTAATCCAAGATGATTGTAACATGTAATTATAATTTTTAGCAATAATGACTAATAATAGTCTAAATTTATTATTGCCTCGATTTGCATATAATATTTTATGTTGTTTAATTAAATAAATAAAAAATTTACCAATACCTACTTGCTATTATTAAAAATAAACTATAAACATTAAAATAACCATAAAATTTAGACATCTCACTGATCAACTTTATTTATCAACCACAACCGAGCAATGAATCAAATAGCGCACTGTTCGAGTTTCTCGGTACCTACTGCACAAATATTTTATCAGCCGCATTCACCTTCTAATTACTCTATATCAGTGACTCTCATTGGTTCGAGTGGTTTTAATCAGCTTATCCACTGGTTATAAAAAGTAAAAAATAATTAAGTTACTTCAACTAGCTGGCACAAGCGGCCAATTATTGTTATCTTTGGAGTCGGCGCCGGCCAAGCTTTTTGGATATTCTTTATACGTACACGTAAGTTAAATCTCCAAACGGATCTACTGCTCAATAGAGGAGAGGATCTGCCCGGCGGATCAACAGATGAACGAATTAACGAAACTATATAGGTTGAACAACTTATATGAATGTACAAAGTGAAATTAGTCTTTTACCTTTTGGTGCATTTTTTTTACAGTAGTTTTTTTTTGGAAAGCCAAATTATAATAATTTAAAATGGAGAAAAATTCTAGCAACTTTGAAGAACCCGAAACGTGTAGCGTTTGTTTGGTGGAACTAACCTACGATAGAGTAATCGGCTTTCTGGACACTTGCGGACATAAATTCCATAGAGAATGCTTTACATCTTGGGCAAAACGAAATCCTACGTGCCCTTTAGATCGAGGAGATTGTACCGCTTTTTGTATTATCGGCAATATCGACGAAACCGTCATACGTATCATTCAAGTCCATACTGTCGATTACATAGAATTATATGAAAGCTATTGTAAACAACGGTTACTTGGTATACCAAAGAAAACATTTGATGGTTTTCAGAGATTACTGGAAGCAACTAACGAATATTCCCAACATATGCAATTTTTGCTTAAAGACGATGACCGCATTATAGCCATTCGTAGTAGTTACAATGAAACAATTGTACCCGAAGAAGAAGTTCATGAATTTATAATTGGCATGAAGAAAACCATCCACAAATACACAAATGCCTTTTTCGAGAACCAAGACTAATCCAAGATGATTGTAACATGTAATTATAATTTTTAGCAATAATGACTAATAATAGTCTAAATTTATTATTGCCTCGATTTGCATATAATATTTTATGTTGTTTAATTAAATAAATAAAAAATTTACCAATACCTACTTGCTATTATTAAAAATAAACTATAAGCATTAAAATAACCATAAAATTTAGACATCTCACTGATCAACTTTATTTATCAACCACAACCGAGCAATGAAACAAATAGCGCACTGTTCGAGTTTCTCGGTACCTACTGCACAAATATTTTATCAGCCGCATTCACCTTCTAATTACTCTATATCAGTGACTCTCATTGGTTCGAGTGGTTTTAATCAGCTTATCCACTGGTTATAAAAAGTAAAAAATAATTAAGTTACTTCAACTAGCTGGCACAAGCGGCCAATTATTGTTATCTTTGGAGTCGGCGCCGGCCAAGCTTTTTGGATATTCTTTATACGTACACGTAAGTTAAATCTCCAAACGGATCTACTGCTCAATAGAGGAGAGGATCTGCCCGGCGGATCAACAGATGAACGAATTAACGAAACTATATAGGTTGAACAACTTATATGAATGTACAAAGTGAAATTAGTCTTTTACCTTTTGGTGCATTTTTTTCACAGTAGTTTTTTTTTGGAAAGCCAAATTATAATAATTTAAAATGGAGAAAAATTCTAGCAACTTTGAAGAACCCGAAACGTGTAGCGTTTGTTTGGTGGAACTAACCTACGATAGAGAAATCGGCTTTCTGGACACTTGCGGACATAAATTCCATAGAGAATGCTTTACATCTTGGGCAAAACGAAATCCTACGTGCCCTTTAGATCGAGGAGATTGTACCGCTTTTTGTATTATCGGCAATATCGACGAAACCGTCATACGTATCATTCAAGTCCATACTGTCGATTACATAGAATTATATGAAAGCTATTGTAAACAACGGTTACTTGGTATACCAAAGAAAACATTTGAAGGTTTTCAAAGATTACTGGAAGCAACTAACGAATATTCCCAACATATGCAATTTTTGCTTAAAGACGATGACCGCATTATAGCCATTCGTAGTAGTTACAATGAAACAATTGTACCCGAAGAAGAAGTTCATGAATTTATAATTGGCATGAAGAAAACCATCCACAAATACACAAATGCCTTTTTCGAGAACCAAGACTAATCCAAGATGATTGTAACATGTAATTATAATTTTTAGCAATAATGACTAATAATAGTCTAAATTTATTATTGCCTCGATTTGCATATAATATTTTATGTTGTTTAATTAAATAAATAAAAAATTTACCAATACCTACTTGCTATTATTAAAAATAAACTATAAACATTAAAATAACCATAAAATTTAGACATCTCACTGATCAACTTTATTTATCAACCACAACCGAGCAATGAATCAAATAGCGCACTGTTCGAGTTTCTCGGTACCTACTGCACAAATATTTTATCAGCCGCATTCACCTTCTAATTACTCTATATCAGTGACTCTCATTGGTTCGAGTGGTTTTAATCAGCTTATCCACTGGTTATAAAAAGTAAAAAATAATTAAGTTACTTCAACTAGCTGGCACAAGCGGCCAATTATTGTTATCTTTGGAGTCGGCGCCGGCCAAGCTTTTTGGATATTCTTTATACGTACACGTAAGTTAAATCTCCAAACGGATCTACTGCTCAATAGAGGAGAGGATCTGCCCGGCGGATCAACAGATGAACGAATTAACGAAACTATATAGGTTGAACAACTTATATGAATGTACAAAGTGAAATTAGTCTTTTACCTTTTGGTGCATTTTTTTTACAGTAGTTTTTTTTTGGAAAGCCAAATTATAATAATTTAAAATGGAGAAAAATTCTAGCAACTTTGAAGAACCCGAAACGTGTAGCGTTTGTTTGGTGGAACTAACCTACGATAGAGTAATCGGCTTTCTGGACACTTGCGGACATAAATTCCATAGAGAATGCTTTACATCTTGGGCAAAACGAAATCCTACGTGCCCTTTAGATCGAGGAGATTGTACCGCTTTTTGTATTATCGGCAATATCGACGAAACCGTCATACGTATCATTCAAGTCCATACTGTCGATTACATAGAATTATATGAAAGCTATTGTAAACAACGGTTACTTGGTATACCAAAGAAAACATTTGATGGTTTTCAGAGATTACTGGAAGCAACTAACGAATATTCCCAACATATGCAATTTTTGCTTAAAGACGATGACCGCATTATAGCCATTCGTAGTAGTTACAATGAAACAATTGTACCCGAAGAAGAAGTTCATGAATTTATAATTGGCATGAAGAAAACCATCCACAAATACACAAATGCCTTTTTCGAGAACCAAGACTAATCCAAGATGATTGTAACATGTAATTATAATTTTTAGCAATAATGACTAATAATAGTCTAAATTTATTATTGCCTCGATTTGCATATAATATTTTATGTTGTTTAATTAAATAAATAAAAAATTTACCAATACCTACTTGCTATTATTAAAAATAAACTATAAGCATTAAAATAACCATAAAATTTAGACATCTCACTGATCAACTTTATTTATCAACCACAACCGAGCAATGAAACAAATAGCGCACTGTTCGAGTTTCTCGGTACCTACTGCACAAATATTTTATCAGCCGCATTCACCTTCTAATTACTCTATATCAGTGACTCTCATTGGTTCGAGTGGTTTTAATCAGCTTATCCACTGGTTATAAAAAGTAAAAAATAATTAAGTTACTTCAACTAGCTGGCACAAGCGGCCAATTATTGTTATCTTTGGAGTCGGCGCCGGCCAAGCTTTTTGGATATTCTTTATACGTACACGTAAGTTAAATCTCCAAACGGATCTACTGCTCAATAGAGGAGAGGATCTGCCCGGCGGATCAACAGATGAACGAATTAACGAAACTATATAGGTTGAACAACTTATATGAATGTACAAAGTGAAATTAGTCTTTTACCTTTTGGTGCATTTTTTTCACAGTAGTTTTTTTTTGGAAAGCCAAATTATAATAATTTAAAATGGAGAAAAATTCTAGCAACTTTGAAGAACCCGAAACGTGTAGCGTTTGTTTGGTGGAACTAACCTACGATAGAGAAATCGGCTTTCTGGACACTTGCGGACATAAATTCCATAGAGAATGCTTTACATCTTGGGCAAAACGAAATCCTACGTGCCCTTTAGATCGAGGAGATTGTACCGCTTTTTGTATTATCGGCAATATCGACGAAACCGTCATACGTATCATTCAAGTCCATACTGTCGATTACATAGAATTATATGAAAGCTATTGTAAACAACGGTTACTTGGTATACCAAAGAAAACATTTGATGGTTTTCAAAGATTACTGGAAGCAACTAACGAATATTCCCAACATATGCAATTTTTGCTTAAAGACGATGACCGCATTATAGCCATTCGTAGTAGTTACAATGAAACAATTGTACCCGAAGAAGAAGTTCATGAATTTATAATTGGCATGAAGAAAACCATCCACAAATACACAAATGCCTTTTTCGAGAACCAAGACTAATCCAAGATGATTGTAACATGTAATTATAATTTTTAGCAATAATGACTAATAATAGTCTAAATTTATTATTGCCTCGATTTGCATATAATATTTTATGTTGTTTAATTAAATAAATAAAAAATTTACCAATACCTACTTGCTATTATTAAAAATAAACTATAAGCATTAAAATAACCATAAAATTTAGACATCTCACTGATCAACTTTATTTATCAACCACAACCGAGCAATGAAACAAATAGCGCACTGTTCGAGTTTCTCGGTACCTACTGCACAAATATTTTATCAGCCGCATTCACCTTCTAATTACTCTATATCAGTGACTCTCATTGGTTCGAGTGGTTTTAATCAGCTTATCCACTGGTTATAAAAAGTAAAAAATAATTAAGTTACTTCAACTAGCTGGCACAAGCGGCCAATTATTGTTATCTTTGGAGTCGGCGCCGGCCAAGCTTTTTGGATATTCTTTATACGTACACGTAAGTTAAATCTCCAAACGGATCTACTGCTCAATAGAGGAGAGGATCTGCCCGGCGGATCAACAGATGAACGAATTAACGAAACTATATAGGTTGAACAACTTATATGAATGTACAAAGTGAAATTAGTCTTTTACCTTTTGGTGCATTTTTTTCACAGTAGTTTTTTTTTGGAAAGCCAAATTATAATAATTTAAAATGGAGAAAAATTCTAGCAACTTTGAAGAACCCGAAACGTGTAGCGTTTGTTTGGTGGAACTAACCTACGATAGAGAAATCGGCTTTCTGGACACTTGCGGACATAAATTCCATAGAGAATGCTTTACATCTTGGGCAAAACGAAATCCTACGTGCCCTTTAGATCGAGGAGATTGTACCGCTTTTTGTATTATCGGCAATATCGACGAAACCGTCATACGTATCATTCAAGTCCATACTGTCGATTACATAGAATTATATGAAAGCTATTGTAAACAACGGTTACTTGGTATACCAAAGAAAACATTTGAAGGTTTTCAAAGATTACTGGAAGCAACTAACGAATATTCCCAACATATGCAATTTTTGCTTAAAGACGATGACCGCATTATAGCCATTCGTAGTAGTTACAATGAAACAATTGTACCCGAAGAAGAAGTTCATGAATTTATAATTGGCATGAAGAAAACCATCCACAAATACACAAATGCCTTTTTCGAGAACCAAGACTAATCCAAGATGATTGTAACATGTAATTATAATTTTTAGCAATAATGACTAATAATAGTCTAAATTTATTATTGCCTCGATTTGCATATAATATTTTATGTTGTTTAATTAAATAAATAAAAAATTTACCAATACCTACTTGCTATTATTAAAAATAAACTATAAGCATTAAAATAACCATTAAATTTAGACATCTCACTGATCAACTTTATTTATCAACCACAACCGAGCAATGAATCAAATAGCGCACTGTTCGAGTTTCTCGGTACCTACTGCACAAATATTTTATCAGCCGCATTCACCTTCTAATTACTCTATATCAGTGACTCTCATTGGTTCGAGTGGTTTTAATCAGCTTATCCACTGGTTATAAAAAGTAAAAAATAATTAAGTTACTTCAACTAGCTGGCACAAGCGGCCAATTATTGTTATCTTTGGAGTCGGCGCCGGCCAAGCTTTTTGGATATTCTTTATACGTACACGTAAGTTAAATCTCCAAACGGATCTACTGCTCAATAGAGGAGAGGATCTGCCCGGCGGATCAACAGATGAACGAATTAACGAAACTATATAGGTTGAACAACTTATATGAATGTACAAAGTGAAATTAGTCTTTTACCTTTTGGTGCATTTTTTTCACAGTAGTTTTTTTTTGGAAAGCCAAATTATAATAATTTAAAATGGAGAAAAATTCTAGCAACTTTGAAGAACCCGAAACGTGTAGCGTTTGTTTGGTGGAACTAACCTACGATAGAGAAATCGGCTTTCTGGACACTTGCGGACATAAATTCCATAGAGAATGCTTTACATCTTGGGCAAAACGAAATCCTACGTGCCCTTTAGATCGAGGAGATTGTACCGCTTTTTGTATTATCGGCAATATCGACGAAACCGTCATACGTATCATTCAAGTCCATACTGTCGATTACATAGAATTATATGAAAGCTATTGTAAACAACGGTTACTTGGTATACCAAAGAAAACATTTGAAGGTTTTCAAAGATTACTGGAAGCAACTAACGAATATTCCCAACATATGCAATTTTTGCTTAAAGACGATGACCGCATTATAGCCATTCGTAGTAGTTACAATGAAACAATTGTACCCGAAGAAGAAGTTCATGAATTTATAATTGGCATGAAGAAAACCATCCACAAATACACAAATGCCTTTTTCGAGAACCAAGACTAATCCAAGATGATTGTAACATGTAATTATAATTTTTAGCAATAATGACTAATAATAGTCTAAATTTATTATTGCCTCGATTTGCATATAATATTTTATGTTGTTTAATTAAATAAATAAAAAATTTACCAATACCTACTTGCTATTATTAAAAATAAACTATAAACATTAAAATAACCATAAAATTTAGACATCTCACTGATCAACTTTATTTATCAACCACAACCGAGCAATGAATCAAATAGCGCACTGTTCGAGTTTCTCGGTACCTACTGCACAAATATTTTATCAGCCGCATTCACCTTCTAATTACTCTATATCAGTGACTCTCATTGGTTCGAGTGGTTTTAATCAGCTTATCCACTGGTTATAAAAAGTAAAAAATAATTAAGTTACTTCAACTAGCTGGCACAAGCGGCCAATTATTGTTATCTTTGGAGTCGGCGCCGGCCAAGCTTTTGGATATTCTTTATACGTACACGTAAGTTAAATCTCCAAACGGATCTACTGCTCAATAGAGGAGAGGATCTGCCCGGCGGATCAAGAGATGAACGAATTAACGAAACTATATAGGTTGAACAACTTATATGAATGTACAAAGTGAAATTAGTCTTTTACCTTTTGGTGCATTTTTTTCACAGTAGTTTTTTTTTGGAAAGCCAAATTATAATAATTTAAAATGGAGAAAAATTCTAGCAACTTTGAAGAACCCGAAACGTGTAGCGTTTGTTTGGTGGAACTAACCTACGATAGAGAAATCGGCTTTCTGGACACTTGCGGACATAAATTCCATAGAGAATGCTTTACATCTTGGGCAAAACGAAATCCTACGTGCCCTTTAGATCGAGGAGATTGTACCGCTTTTTGTATTATCGGCAATATCGACGAAACCGTCATACGTATCATTCAAGTCCATACTGTCGATTACATAGAATTATATGAAAGCTATTGTAAACAACGGTTACTTGGTATACCAAAGAAAACATTTGAAGGTTTTCAAAGATTACTGGAAGCAACTAACGAATATTCCCAACATATGCAATTTTTGCTTAAAGACGATGACCGCATTATAGCCATTCGTAGTAGTTACAATGAAACAATTGTACCCGAAGAAGAAGTTCATGAATTTATAATTGGCATGAAGAAAACCATCCACAAATACACAAATGCCTTTTTCGAGAACCAAGACTAATCCAAGATGATTGTAACATGTAATTATAATTTTTAGCAATAATGACTAATAATAGTCTAAATTTATTATTGCCTCGATTTGCATATAATATTTTATGTTGTTTAATTAAATAAATAAAAAATTTACCAATACCTACTTGCTATTATTAAAAATAAACTATAAGCATTAAAATAACCATAAAATTTAGACATCTCACTGATCAACTTTATTTATCAACCACAACCGAGCAATGAATCAAATAGCGCACTGTTCGAGTTTCTCGGTACCTACTGCACAAATATTTTATCAGCCGCATTCACCTTCTAATTACTCTATATCAGTGACTCTCATTGGTTCGAGTGGTTTTAATCAGCTTATCCACTGGTTATAAAAAGTAAAAAATAATTAAGTTACTTCAACTAGCTGGCACAAGCGGCCAATTATTGTTATCTTTGGAGTCGGCGCCGGCCAAGCTTTTTGGATATTCTTTATACGTACACGTAAGTTAAATCTCCAAACGGATCTACTGCTCAATAGAGGAGAGGATCTGCCCGGCGGATCAACAGATGAACGAATTAACGAAACTATATAGGTTGAACAACTTATATGAATGTACAAAGTGAAATTAGTCTTTTACCTTTTGGTGCATTTTTTTCACAGTAGTTTTTTTTTGGAAAGCCAAATTATAATAATTTAAAATGGAGAAAAATTCTAGCAACTTTGAAGAACCCGAAACGTGTAGCGTTTGTTTGGTGGAACTAACCTACGATAGAGAAATCGGCTTTCTGGACACTTGCGGACATAAATTCCATAGAGAATGCTTTACATCTTGGGCAAAACGAAATCCTACGTGCCCTTTAGATCGAGGAGATTGTACCGCTTTTTGTATTATCGGCAATATCGACGAAACCGTCAAACGTATCATTCAAGTCAAGACTGTCGATTACATAGAAGTATATCAAAGATATTGTAAACAACGGTTACTTGGTGTACCAAAGAAAACATTTGAATATTTTCAAAGATTACTGGAAGCAACTAACGAATATTCCGAACATATGCAATTTTTGCTTAAAGACGATGACCGCATTATAGCCATTAGTAGTAGTTACAATGAAGCAATTGTACCCGAAGAAGAAGTTCATGAATTTATAATTCGCATGAAGAAAACCATCCACAACTACACAAATGTTTTTTTCGAGAACCAAGACTAATCCAAGATGATTGTAACATGTAATTATAATTTTTAGCAATAATGACTAATAATAGTCTAAATTTATTATTGCCTCGATTTGCATATAATATTTTATGTTGTTTAATTAAATAAATAAAAAATTTACCAATACCTACTTGCTATTATTAAAAATAAACTATAAACATTAAAATAACCATAAAATTTAGACATCTCACTGATCAACTTTATTTATCAACCACAACCGAGCAATGAATCAAATAGCGCACTCTTCGAGTTTCTCGGTACCTACTGCACAAATATTTTATCAGCCGCATTCACCTTCTAATTACTCTATATCAGTGACTCTCATTGGTTCGAGTGGTTTTAATCAGCTTATCCACTGGTTATAAAAAGTAAAAAATAATTAAGTTACTTCAACTAGCTGGCACAAGCGGCCAATTATTGTTATCTTTGGAGTCGGCGCCGGCCAAGCTTTTTGGATATTCTTTATACGTACACGTAAGTTAAATCTCCAAACTGATCTACTGCTCAATAGAGGAGAGGATCTGCCCGGCGGATCAACAGATGAACGAATTAACGAAACTATATAGGTTGAACAACTTATATGAATGTACAAAGTGAAATTAGTCTTTTACCTTTTGGTGCATTTTTTTCACAGTAGTTTTTTTTTGGAAAGCCAAATTATAATAATTTAAAATGGAGAAAAATTCTAGCAACTTTGAAGAACCCGAAACGTGTAGCGTTTGTTTGGTGGAACTAACCTACGATAGAGAAATCGGCTTTCTGGACACTTGCGGACATAAATTCCATAGAGAATGCTTTACATCTTGGGCAAAACGAAATCCTACGTGCCCTTTAGATCGAGGAGATTGTACCGCTTTTTGTATTATCGGCAATATCGACGAAACCGTCATACGTATCATTCAAGTCCATACTGTCGATTACATAGAATTATATGAAAGCTATTGTAAACAACGGTTACTTGGTATACCAAAGAAAACATTTGAATATTTTCAAAGATTACTGGAAGCAACTAACGAATATTCCCAACATATGCAATTTTTGCTTAAAGACGATGACCGCATTATAGCCATTCGTAGTAGTTACAATGAAACAATTGTACCCGAAGAAGAAGTTCATGAATTTATAATTGGCATGAAGAAAACCATCCACAAATACACAAATGCCTTTTTCGAGAACCAAGACTAATCCAAGATGATTGTAACATGTAATTATAATTTTTAGCAATAATGACTAATAATAGTCTAAATTTATTATTGCCTCGATTTGCATATAATATTTTATGTTGTTTAATTAAATAAATAAAAAATTTACCAATACCTACTTGCTATTATTAAAAATAAACTATAAACATTAAAATAACCATAAAATTTAGACATCTCACTGATCAACTTTATTTATCAACCACAACCGAGCAATGAATCAAATAGCGCACTCTTCGAGTTTCTCGGTACCTACTGCACAAATATTTTATCAGCCGCATTCACCTTCTAATTACTCTATATCAGTGACTCTCATTGGTTCGAGTGGTTTTAATCAGCTTATCCACTGGTTATAAAAAGTAAAAAATAATTAAGTTACTTCAACTAGCTGGCACAAGCGGCCAATTATTGTTATCTTTGGAGTCGGCGCCGGCCAAGCTTTTTGGATATTCTTTATACGTACACGTAAGTTAAATCTCCAAACGGATCTACTGCTCAATAGAGGAGAGGATCTGCCCGGCGGATCAACAGATGAACGAATTAACGAAACTATATAGGTTGAACAACTTATATGAATGTACAAAGTGAAATTAGTCTTTTACCTTTTGGTGCATTTTTTTCACAGTAGTTTTTTTTTGGAAAGCCAAATTATAATAATTTAAAATGGAGAAAAATTCTAGCAACTTTGAAGAACCCGAAACGTGTAGCGTTTGTTTGGTGGAACTAACCTACGATAGAGAAATCGGCTTTCTGGACACTTGCGGACATAAATTCCATAGAGAATGCTTTACATCTTGGGCAAAACGAAATCCTACGTGCCCTTTAGATCGAGGAGATTGTACCGCTTTTTGTATTATCGGCAATATCGACGAAACCGTCATACGTATCATTCAAGTCCATACTGTCGATTACATAGAATTATATGAAAGCTATTGTAAACAACGGTTACTTGGTATACCAAAGAAAACATTTGAAGGTTTTCAAAGATTACTGGAAGCAACTAACGAATATTCCCAACATATGCAATTTTTGCTTAAAGACGATGACCGCATTATAGCCATTCGTAGTAGTTACAATGAAACAATTGTACCCGAAGAAGAAGTTCATGAATTTATAATTGGCATGAAGAAAACCATCCACAAATACACAAATGCCTTTTTCGAGAACCAAGACTAATCCAAGATGATTGTAACATGTAATTATAATTTTTAGCAATAATGACTAATAATAGTCTAAATTTATTATTGCCTCGATTTGCATATAATATTTTATGTTGTTTAATTAAATAAATAAAAAATTTACCAATACCTACTTGCTATTATTAAAAATAAACTATAAGCATTAAAATAACCATAAAATTTAGACATCTCACTGATCAACTTTATTTATCAACCACAACCGAGCAATGAATCAAATAGCGCACTGTTCGAGTTTCTCGGTACCTACTGCACAAATATTTTATCAGCCGCATTCACCTTCTAATTACTCTATATCAGTGACTCTCATTGGTTCGAGTGATTTTAATCAGCTTATCCACTGGTTATAAAAAGTAAAAAATAATTAAGTTACTTCAACTAGCTGGCACAAGCGGCCAATTATTGTTATCTTTGGAGTCGGCGCCGGCCAAGCTTTTTGGATATTCTTTATACGTACACGTAAGTTAAATCTCCAAACGGATCTACTGCTCAATAGAGGAGAGGATCTGCCCGGCGGATCAACAGATGAACGAATTAACGAAACTATATAGGTTGAACAACTTATATGAATGTACAAAGTGAAATTAGTCTTTTACCTTTTGGTGCATTTTTTTCACAGTAGTTTTTTTTTGGAAAGCCAAATTATAATAATTTAAAATGGAGAAAAATTCTAGCAACTTTGAAGAACCCGAAACGTGTAGCGTTTGTTTGGTGGAACTAACCTACGATAGAGAAATCGGCTTTCTGGACACTTGCGGACATAAATTCCATAGAGAATGCTTTACATCTTGGGCAAAACGAAATCCTACGTGCCCTTTAGATCGAGGAGATTGTACCGCTTTTTGTATTATCGGCAATATCGACGAAACCGTCAAACGTATCATTCAAGTCAAGACTGTCGATTACATAGAAGTATATCAAAGATATTGTAAACAACGGTTACTTGGTGTACCAAAGAAAACATTTGAATATTTTCAAAGATTACTGGAAGCAACTAACGAATATTCCGAACATATGCAATTTTTGCTTAAAGACGATGACCGCATTATAGCCATTAGTAGTAGTTACAATGAAGCAATTGTACCCGAAGAAGAAGTTCATGAATTTATAATTGGCATGAAGAAAACCATCCACAACTACACAAATGTCTTTTTCGAGAACCAAGACTAATCCAAGATGATTGTAACATGTAATTATAATTTTTAGCAATAATGACTAATAATAGTCTAAATTTATTATTGCCTCGATTTGCATATAATATTTTATGTTGTTTAATTAAATAAATAAAAAATTTACCAATACCTACTTGCTATTATTAAAAATAAACTATAAACATTAAAATAACCATAAAATTTAGACATCTCACTGATCAACTTTATTTATCAACCACAACCGAGCAATGAATCAAATAGCGCACTGTTCGAGTTTCTCGGTACCTACTGCACAAATATTTTATCAGCCGCATTCACCTTCTAATTACTCTATATCAGTGACTCTCATTGGTTCGAGTGGTTTTAATCAGCTTATCCACTGGTTATAAAAAGTAAAAAATAATTAAGTTACTTCAACTAGCTGGCACAAGCGGCCAATTATTGTTATCTTTGGAGTCGGCGCCGGCCAAGCTTTTTGGATATTCTTTATACGTACACGTAAGTTAAATCTCCAAACGGATCTACTGCTCAATAGAGGAGAGGATCTGCCCGGCGGATCAACAGATGAACGAATTAACGAAACTATATAGGTTGAACAACTTATATGAATGTACAAAGTGAAATTAGTCTTTTACCTTTTGGTGCATTTTTTTCACAGTAGTTTTTTTTTGGAAAGCCAAATTATAATAATTTAAAATGGAGAAAAATTCTAGCAACTTTGAAGAACCCGAAACGTGTAGCGTTTGTTTGGTGGAACTAACCTACGATAGAGAAATCGGCTTTCTGGACACTTGCGGACATAAATTCCATAGAGAATGCTTTACATCTTGGGCAAAACGAAATCCTACGTGCCCTTTAGATCGAGGAGATTGTACCGCTTTTTGTATTATCGGCAATATCGACGAAACCGTCATACGTATCATTCAAGTCCATACTGTCGATTACATAGAATTATATGAAAGCTATTGTAAACAACGGTTACTTGGTATACCAAAGAAAACATTTGAAGGTTTTCAAAGATTACTGGAAGCAACTAACGAATATTCCCAACATATGCAATTTTTGCTTAAAGACGATGACCGCATTATAGCCATTCGTAGTAGTTACAATGAAACAATTGTACCCGAAGAAGAAGTTCATGAATTTATAATTGGCATGAAGAAAACCATCCACAAATACACAAATGCCTTTTTCGAGAACCAAGACTAATCCAAGATGATTGTAACATGTAATTATAATTTTTAGCAATAATGACTAATAATAGTCTAAATTTATTATTGCCTCGATTTGCATATAATATTTTATGTTGTTTAATTAAATAAATAAAAAATTTACCAATACCTACTTGCTATTATTAAAAATAAACTATAAGCATTAAAATAACCATAAAATTTAGACATCTCACTGATCAACTTTATTTATCAACCACAACCGAGCAATGAATCAAATAGCGCACTGTTCGAGTTTCTCGGTACCTACTGCACAAATATTTTATCAGCCGCATTCACCTTCTAATTACTCTATATCAGTGACTCTCATTGGTTCGAGTGGTTTTAATCAGCTTATCCACTGGTTATAAAAAGTAAAAAATAATTAAGTTACTTCAACTAGCTGGCACAAGCGGCCAATTATTGTTATCTTTGGAGTCGGCGCCGGCCAAGCTTTTTGGATATTCTTTATACGTACACGTAAGTTAAATCTCCAAACTGATCTACTGCTCAATAGAGGAGAGGATCTGCCCGGCGGATCAACAGATGAACGAATTAACGAAACTATATAGGTTGAACAACTTATATGAATGTACAAAGTGAAATTAGTCTTTTACCTTTTGGTGCATTTTTTTCACAGTAGTTTTTTTTTGGAAAGCCAAATTATAATAATTTAAAATGGAGAAAAATTCTAGCAACTTTGAAGAACCCGAAACGTGTAGCGTTTGTTTGGTGGAACTAACCTACGATAGAGAAATCGGCTTTCTGGACACTTGCGGACATAAATTCCATAGAGAATGCTTTACATCTTGGGCAAAACGAAATCCTACGTGCCCTTTAGATCGAGGAGATTGTACCGCTTTTTGTATTATCGGCAATATCGACGAAACCGTCATACGTATCATTCAAGTCCATACTGTCGATTACATAGAATTATATGAAAGCTATTGTAAACAACGGTTACTTGGTATACCAAAGAAAACATTTGAAGGTTTTCAAAGATTACTGGAAGCAACTAACGAATATTCCCAACATATGCAATTTTTGCTTAAAGACGATGACCGCATTATAGCCATTCGTAGTAGTTACAATGAAACAATTGTACCCGAAGAAGAAGTTCATGAATTTATAATTGGCATGAAGAAAACCATCCACAACTACACAAATGCCTTTTTCGAGAACCAAGACTAATCCAAGATGATTGTAACATGTAATTATAATTTTTAGCAATAATGACTAATAATAGTCTAAATTTATTATTGCCTCGATTTGCATATAATATTTTATGTTGTTTAATTAAATAAATAAAAAATTTACCAATACCTACTTGCTATTATTAAAAATAAACTATAAGCATTAAAATAACCATAAAATTTAGACATCTCACTGATCAACTTTATTTATCAACCACAACCGAGCAATGAATCAAATAGCGCACTGTTCGAGTTTCTCGGTACCTACTGCACAAATATTTTATCAGCCGCATTCACCTTCTAATTACTCTATATCAGTGACTCTCATTGGTTCGAGTGGTTTTAATCAGCTTATCCACTGGTTATAAAAAGTAAAAAATAATTAAGTTACTTCAACTAGCTGGCACAAGCGGCCAATTATTGTTATCTTTGGAGTCGGCGCCGGCCAAGCTTTTTGGATATTCTTTATACGTACACGTAAGTTAAATCTCCAAACTGATCTACTGCTCAATAGAGGAGAGGATCTGCCCGGCGGATCAACAGATGAACGAATTAACGAAACTATATAGGTTGAACAACTTATATGAATGTACAAAGTGAAATTAGTCTTTTACCTTTTGGTGCATTTTTTTCACAGTAGTTTTTTTTTGGAAAGCCAAATTATAATAATTTAAAATGGAGAAAAATTCTAGCAACTTTGAAGAACCCGAAACGTGTAGCGTTTGTTTGGTGGAACTAACCTACGATAGAGAAATCGGCTTTCTGGACACTTGCGGACATAAATTCCATAGAGAATGCTTTACATCTTGGGCAAAACGAAATCCTACGTGCCCTTTAGATCGAGATGATTGTACCGCTTTTTGTATTATCGGCAATATCGACGAAACCGTCATACGTATCATTCAAGTCCATACTGTCGATTACATAGAATTATATGAAAGCTATTGTAAACAACGGTTACTTGGTATACCAAAGAAAACATTTGAATATTTTCAAAGATTACTGGAAGCAACTAACGAATATTCCGAACATATGCAATTTTTGCTTAAAGACGATGACCGCATTATAGCCATTCGTAGTAGTTACAATGAAACAATTGTACCCGAAGAAGAAGTTCATGAATTTATAATTGGCATGAAGAAAACCATCCACAAATACACAAATGCCTTTTTCGAGAACCAAGACTAATCCAAGATGATTGTAACATGTAATTATAATTTTTAGCAATAATGACTAATAATAGTCTAAATTTATTATTGCCTCGATTTGCATATAATATTTTATGTTGTTTAATTAAATAAATAAAAAATTTACCAATACCTACTTGCTATTATTAAAAATAAACTATAAGCATTAAAATAACCATAAAATTTAGACATCTCACTGATCAACTTTATTTATCAACCACAACCGAGCAATGAATCAAATAGCGCACTGTTCGAGTTTCTCGGTACCTACTGCACAAATATTTTATCAGCCGCATTCACCTTCTAATTACTCTATATCAGTGACTCTCATTGGTTCGAGTGGTTTTAATCAGCTTATCCACTGGTTATAAAAAGTAAAAAATAATTAAGTTACTTCAACTAGCTGGCACAAGCGGCCAATTATTGTTATTTTTGGAGTCGGCGCCGGCCAAGCTTTTTGGATATTCTTTATACGTACACGTAAGTTAAATCTCCAAACTGATCTACTGCTCAATAGAGGAGAGGATCTGCCCGGCGGATCAACAGATGAACGAATTAACGAAACTATATAGGTTGAACAACTTATATGAATGTACAAAGTGAAATTAGTCTTTTACCTTTTGGTGCATTTTTTTCACAGTAGTTTTTTTTTGGAAAGCCAAATTATAATAATTTAAAATGGAGAAAAATTCTAGCAACTTTGAAGAACCCGAAACGTGTAGCGTTTGTTTGGTGGAACTAACCTACGATAGAGAAATCGGCTTTCTGGACACTTGCGGACATAAATTCCATAGAGAATGCTTTACATCTTGGGCAAAACGAAATCCTACGTGCCCTTTAGATTGAGGAGATTGTACCGCTTTTTGTATTATCGGCAATATCGACGAAACCGTCAAACGTATCATTCAAGTCAAGACTGTCGATTACATAGAAGTATATCAAAGATATTGTAAACAACGGTTACTTGGTGTACCAAAGAAAACATTTGAATATTTTCAAAGATTACTGGAAGCAACTAACGAATATTCCGAACATATGCAATTTTTGCTTAAAGACGATGACCGCATTATAGCCATTAGTAGTAGTTACAATGAAGCAATTGTACCCGAAGAAGAAGTTCATGAATTTATAATTGGCATGAAGAAAACCATCCACAACTACACAAATGTCTTTTTCGAGAACCAAGACTAATCCAAGATGATTGTAACATGTAATTATAATTTTTAGCAATAATGACTAATAATAGTCTAAATTTATTATTGCCTCGATTTGCATATAATATTTTATGTTGTTTAATTAAATAAATAAAAAATTTACCAATACCTACTTGCTATTATTAAAAATAAACTATAAACATTAAAATAACCATAAAATTTAGACATCTCACTGATCAACTTTATTTATCAACCACAACCGAGCAATGAATCAAATAGCGCACTCTTCGAGTTTCTCGGTACCTACTGCACAAATATTTTATCAGCCGCATTCACCTTCTAATTACTCTATATCAGTGACTCTCATTGGTTCGAGTGGTTTTAATCAGCTTATCCACTGGTTATAAAAAGTAAAAAATAATTAAGTTACTTCAACTAGCTGGCACAAGCGGCCAATTATTGTTATCTTTGGAGTCGGCGCCGGCCAAGCTTTTTGGATATTCTTTATACGTACACGTAAGTTAAATCTCCAAACGGATCTACTGCTCAATAGAGGAGGGGATCTGCCCGGCGGATCAACAGATGAACGAATTAACGAAACTATATAGGTTGAACAACTTATATGAATGTATAAAGTGAAATTATTTTTTACGTTTTAGTGAATTTTTTTCACAGTAGTTTTTTTTTTGGTAAGCCAAATTATAATAGTTTAAAATGGAAAAGAATTCTAGCAATTTTGAAGAACCCGAAACGTGTAGCGTTTGTTTGCTGGGACTAACCTACGATAGAGAAATCGGTTTTCTGGACACTTGCGGACATAAATTCCATAGAGAATGCTTTACATCTTGGGCAAAACGAAATCCTACGTGCCCTTTAGATCGACGAGATTGTACCGCTTTTTTTATTATCGGCAATATCGCCGAAACCGTCAAACGTATCATTCCAATTAAGACTTACGATTACATCGGAGTATACCAAAGATATTGTAAACAACGGTTACTTGGTATACCAAGAAATACATTGGAATGTTTTCAAACATTACTGAAAGCAACTAATGAATACTCCCAACATATGCAATTTTTGCATAAAGACGATGACCGCATTATAGCCTTTAGAAATAGTTACAATGAAACATTTGTACCCGAAGAAGAAGTTCATGAATTTATAATTCGCATGAAGAAAACCATCCATCACAAATACACAAATGTCGTTTTCGAGAACCAAGAATAATCCAAGATAATTATTGTAACATGTAATTATAATTATTCCATATAATTTTTAGCAATAATGACTAATAATAGTCTAAATTTATTATTGCCTCGATTTGCATAAAATATTTTATGTTGTTTAATTAAATAAATAAAAAATTTACCAATACCTACTTGCTATTATTAAAAATAAACTATAAACATTAAAATAACCATAAAATTCAGACATCTCACTGATCAACTTTATTTATCAACCACAACCGAGCAATGAATCAAATAGCGCACTGTTCGAGTTTCTCGGTACCTACTGCACAAATATTTTATCAGCCGCATTCACCTTCTAATTACTCTATATCAGTGACTCTCATTGGTTCGAGTGGTTTTAATCAGCTTATCCACTGGTTATAAAAAGTAAAAAATAATTAAGTTACTTCAACTAGCTGGCACAAGCGGCCAATTATTGTTATCTTTGGAGTCGGCGCCGGCCAAGCTTTTTGGATATTCTTTATACGTACACGTAAGTTAAATCTCCAAACGGATCTACTGCTCAATAGAGGAGAGGATCTGCCCGGCGGATCAACAGATGAACGAATTAACGAAACTATATAGGTTGAACAACTTATATGAATGTACAAAGTGAAATTAGTCTTTTACCTTTTGGTGCATTTTTTTCACAGTAATTTTTTTTTGGAAAGCCAAATTATAATAATTTAAAATGGAGAAAAATTCTAGCAACTTTGAAGAACCCGAAACGTGTAGCGTTTGTTTGGTGGAACTAACCTACGATAGAGAAATCGGCTTTCTGGACACTTGCGGACATAAATTCCATAGAGAATGCTTTACATCTTGAGCAAAACGAAATCCTACGTGCCCTTTAGATCGAGATGATTGTACCGCTTTTTGTATTATCGG
Organism: Cantharis rustica; assembly: GCA_911387805.1. Lineage (NCBI taxonomy): Eukaryota > Metazoa > Arthropoda > Insecta > Coleoptera > Cantharidae > Cantharis > Cantharis rustica. The sequence continues at coordinate 24,847,771 of OU426877.1, read as the reverse complement.
CAATATCGACGAAACCGTCATACGTATCATTCAAGTCCATACTGTCGATTACATAGAATTATATGAAAGCTATTGTAAACAACGGTTACTTGGTATACCAAAGAAAACATTTGAAGGTTTTCAAAGATTACTGGAAGCAACTAACGAATATTCCCAACATATGCAATTTTTGCTTAAAGACGATGACCGCATTATAGCCATTCGTAGTAGTTACAATGAAACAATTGTACCCGAAGAAGAAGTTCATGAATTTATAATTGGCATGAAGAAAACCATCCACAAATACACAAATGCCTTTTTCGAGAACCAAGACTAATCCAAGATGATTGTAACATGTAATTATAATTTTTAGCAATAATGACTAATAATAGTCTAAATTTATTATTGCCTCGATTTGCATATAATATTTTATGTTGTTTAATTAAATAAATAAAAAATTTACCAATACCTACTTGCTATTATTAAAAATAAACTATAAGCATTAAAATAACCATAAAATTTAGACATCTCACTGATCAACTTTATTTATCAACCACAACCGAGCAATGAATCAAATAGCGCACTGTTCGAGTTTCTCGGTACCTACTGCACAAATATTTTATCAGCCGCATTCACCTTCTAATTACTCTATATCAGTGACTCTCATTGGTTCGAGTGGTTTTAATCAGCTTATCCACTGGTTATAAAAAGTAAAAAATAATTAAGTTACTTCAACTAGCTGGCACAAGCGGCCAATTATTGTTATCTTTGGAGTCGGCGCCGGCCAAGCTTTTTGGATATTCTTTATACGTACACGTAAGTTAAATCTCCAAACGGATCTACTGCTCAATAGAGGAGAGGATCTGCCCGGCGGATCAACAGATGAACGAATTAACGAAACTATATAGGTTGAACAACTTATATGAATGTACAAAGTGAAATTAGTCTTTTACCTTCTGGTGCATTTTTTTCACAGTAGTTTTTTTTTGGAAAGCCAAATTATAATAATTTAAAATGGAGAAAAATTCTAGCAACTTTGAAGAACCCGAAACGTGTAGCGTTTGTTTGGTGGAACTAACCTACGATAGAGAAATCGGCTTTCTGGACACTTGCGGACATAAATTCCATAGAGAATGCTTTACATCTTGGGCAAAACGAAATCCTACGTGCCCTTTAGATCGAGGAGATTGTACCGCTTTTTGTATTATCGGCAATATCGACGAAACCGTCAAACGTATCATTCAAGTCAAGACTGTCGATTACATAGAAGTATATCAAAGATATTGTAAACAACGGTTACTTGGTGTACCAAAGAAAACATTTGAATATTTTCAAAGATTACTGGAAGCAACTAACGAATATTCCGAACATATGCAATTTTTGCTTAAAGACGATGACCGCATTATAGCCATTAGTAGTAGTTACAATGAAGCAATTGTACCCGAAGAAGAAGTTCATGAATTTATAATTGGCATGAAGAAAACCATCCACAACTACACAAATGTCTTTTTCGAGAACCAAGACTAATCCAAGATGATTGTAACATGTAATTATAATTTTTAGCAATAATGACTAATAATAGTCTAAATTTATTATTGCCTCGATTTGCATATAATATTTTATGTTGTTTAATTAAATAAATAAAAAATTTACCAATACCTACTTGCTATTATTAAAAATAAACTATAAGCATTAAAATAACCATAAAATTTAGACATCTCACTGATCAACTTTATTTATCAACCACAACCGAGCAATGAATCAAATAGCGCACTGTTCGAGTTTCTCGGTACCTACTGCACAAATATTTTATCAGCCGCATTCACCTTCTAATTACTCTATATCAGTGACTCTCATTGGTTCGAGTGGTTTTAATCAGCTTATCCACTGGTTATAAAAAGTAAAAAATAATTAAGTTACTTCAACTAGCTGGCACAAGCGGCCAATTATTGTTATTTTTGGAGTCGGCGCCGGCCAAGCTTTTTGGATATTCTTTATACGTACACGTAAGTTAAATCTCCAAACGTATCTACTGCTCAATAGAGGAGAGGATCTGCCCGGCGGATCAACAGATGAACGAATTAACGAAACTATATAGGTTGAACAACTTATATGAATGTACAAAGTGAAATTAGTCTTTTACCTTTTGGTGCATTTTTTTCACAGTAGTTTTTTTTTGGAAAGCCAAATTATAATAATTTAAAATGGAGAAAAATTCTAGCAACTTTGAAGAACCCGAAACGTGTAGCGTTTGTTTGGTGGAACTAACCTACGATAGAGAAATCGGCTTTCTGGACACTTGCGGACATAAATTCCATAGAGAATGCTTTACATCTTGGGCAAAACGAAATCCTACGTGCCCTTTAGATCGAGGAGATTGTACCGCTTTTTGTATTATCGGCAATATCGACGAAACCGTCAAACGTATCATTCAAGTCAAGACTGTCGATTACATAGAAGTATATCAAAGATATTGTAAACAACGGTTACTTGGTGTACCAAAGAAAACATTTGAATATTTTCAAAGATTACTGGAAGCAACTAACGAATATTCCGAACATATGCAATTTTTGCTTAAAGACGATGACCGCATTATAGCCATTAGTAGTAGTTACAATGAAACAATTGTACCCGAAGAAGAAGTTCATGAATTTATAATTGGCATGAAGAAAACCATCCACAAATACACAAATGCCTTTTTCGAGAACCAAGACTAATCCAAGATGATTGTAACATGTAATTATAATTTTTAGCAATAATGACTAATAATAGTCTAAATTTATTATTGCCTCGATTTGCATATAATATTTTATGTTGTTTAATTAAATAAATAAAAAATTTACCAATACCTACTTGCTATTATTAAAAATAAACTATAAACATTAAAATAACCATAAAATTTAGACATCTCACTGATCAACTTTATTTATCAACCACAACCGAGCAATGAATCAAATAGCGCACTCTTCGAGTTTCTCGGTACCTACTGCACAAATATTTTATCAGCCGCATTCACCTTCTAATTACTCTATATCAGTGACTCTCATTGGTTCGAGTGGTTTTAATCAGCTTATCCACTGGTTATAAAAAGTAAAAAATAATTAAGTTACTTCAACTAGCTGGCACAAGCGGCCAATTATTGTTATCTTTGGAGTCGGCGCCGGCCAAGCTTTTTGGATATTCTTTATACGTACACGTAAGTTAAATCTCCAAACGGATCTACTGCTCAATAGAGGAGAGGATCTGCCCGGCGGATCAACAGATGAACGAATTAACGAAACTATATAGGTTGAACAACTTATATGAATGTACAAAGTGAAATTAGTCTTTTACCTTTTGGTGCATTTTTTTCACAGTAGTTTTTTTTTGGAAAGCCAAATTATAATAATTTAAAATGGAGAAAAATTCTAGCAACTTTGAAGAACCCGAAACGTGTAGCGTTTGTTTGGTGGAACTAACCTACGATAGAGAAATCGGCTTTCTGGACACTTGCGGACATAAATTCCATAGAGAATGCTTTACATCTTGGGCAAAACGAAATCCTACGTGCCCTTTAGATCGAGGAGATTGTACCGCTTTTTGTATTATCGGCAATATCGACGAAACCGTCAAACGTATCATTCAAGTCAAGACTGTCGATTACATAGAAGTATATCAAAGATATTGTAAACAACGGTTACTTGGTGTACCAAAGAAAACATTTGAATATTTTCAAAGATTACTGGAAGCAACTAACGAATATTCCGAACATATGCAATTTTTGCTTAAAGACGATGACCGCATTATAGCCATTAGTAGTAGTTACAATGAAGCAATTGTACCCGAAGAAGAAGTTCATGAATTTATAATTCGCATGAAGAAAACCATCCACAACTACACAAATGTCTTTTTCGAGAACCAAGACTAATCCAAGATGATTGTAACATGTAATTATAATTTTTAGCAATAATGACTAATAATAGTCTAAATTTATTATTGCCTCGATTTGCATATAATATTTTATGTTGTTTAATTAAATAAATAAAAAATTTACCAATACCTACTTGCTATTATTAAAAATAAACTATAAACATTAAAATAACCATAAAATTTAGACATCTCACTGATCAACTTTATTTATCAACCACAACCGAGCAATGAATCAAATAGCGCACTCTTCGAGTTTCTCGGTACCTACTGCACAAATATTTTATCAGCCGCATTCACCTTCTAATTACTCTATATCAGTGACTCTCATTGGTTCGAGTGGTTTTAATCAGCTTATCCACTGGTTATAAAAAGTAAAAAATAATTAAGTTACTTCAACTAGCTGGCACAAGCGGCCAATTATTGTTATTTTTGGAGTCGGCGCCGGCCAAGCTTTTTGGATATTCTTTATACGTACACGTAAGTTAAATCTCCAAACGGATCTACTGCTCAATAGAGGAGAGGATCTGCCCGGCGGATCAACAGATGAACGAATTAACGAAACTATATAGGTTGAACAACTTATATGAATGTACAAAGTGAAATTAGTCTTTTACCTTTTGGTGCATTTTTTTCACAGTAGTTTTTTTTTGGAAAGCCAAATTATAATAATTTAAAATGGAGAAAAATTCTAGCAACTTTGAAGAACCCGAAACGTGTAGCGTTTGTTTGGTGGAACTAACCTACGATAGAGAAATCGGCTTTCTGGACACTTGCGGACATAAATTCCATAGAGAATGCTTTACATCTTGGGCAAAACGAAATCCTACGTGCCCTTTAGATCGAGGAGATTGTACCGCTTTTTGTATTATCGGCAATATCGACGAAACCGTCATACGTATCATTCAAGTCCATACTGTCGATTACATAGAATTATATGAAAGCTATTGTAAACAACGGTTACTTGGTATACCAAAGAAAACATTTGAAGGTTTTCAAAGATTACTGGAAGCAACTAACGAATATTCCCAACATATGCAATTTTTGCTTAAAGACGATGACCGCATTATAGCCATTCGTAGTAGTTACAATGAAACAATTGTACCCGAAGAAGAAGTTCATGAATTTATAATTGGCATGAAGAAAACCATCCACAAATACACAAATGCCTTTTTCGAGAACCAAGACTAATCCAAGATGATTGTAACATGTAATTATAATTTTTAGCAATAATGACTAATAATAGTCTAAATTTATTATTGCCTCGATTTGCATATAATATTTTATGTTGTTTAATTAAATAAATAAAAAATTTACCAATACCTACTTGCTATTATTAAAAATAAACTATAAGCATTAAAATAACCATAAAATTTAGACATCTCACTGATCAACTTTATTTATCAACCACAACCGAGCAATGAATCAAATAGCGCACTGTTCGAGTTTCTCGGTACCTACTGCACAAATATTTTATCAGCCGCATTCACCTTCTAATTACTCTATATCAGTGACTCTCATTGGTTCGAGTGGTTTTAATCAGCTTATCCACTGGTTATAAAAAGTAAAAAATAATTAAGTTACTTCAACTAGCTGGCACAAGCGGCCAATTATTGTTATTTTTGGAGTCGGCGCCGGCCAAGCTTTTTGGATATTCTTTATACGTACACGTAAGTTAAATCTCCAAACGGATCTACTGCTCAATAGAGGAGAGGATCTGCCCGGCGGATCAACAGATGAACGAATTAACGAAACTATATAGGTTGAACAACTTATATGAATGTACAAAGTGAAATTAGTCTTTTACCTTTTGGTGCATTTTTTTCACAGTAGTTTTTTTTTGGAAAGCCAAATTATAATAATTTAAAATGGAGAAAAATTCTAGCAACTTTGAAGAACCCGAAACGTGTAGCGTTTGTTTGGTGGAACTAACCTACGATAGAGAAATCGGCTTTCTGGACACTTGCGGACATAAATTCCATAGAGAATGCTTTACATCTTGGGCAAAACGAAATCCTACGTGCCCTTTAGATCGAGATGATTGTACCGCTTTTTGTATTATCGGCAATATCGACGAAACCGTCATACGTATCATTCAAGTCCATACTGTCGATTACATAGAATTATATGAAAGCTATTGTAAACAACGGTTACTTGGTATACCAAAGAAAACATTTGAAGGTTTTCAAAGATTACTGGAAGCAACTAACGAATATTCCCAACATATGCAATTTTTGCTTAAAGACGATGACCGCATTATAGCCATTCGTAGTAGTTACAATGAAACAATTGTACCCGAAGAAGAAGTTCATGAATTTATAATTGGCATGAAGAAAACCATCCACAAATACACAAATGCCTTTTTCGAGAACCAAGACTAATCCAAGATGATTGTAACATGTAATTATAATTTTTAGCAATAATGACTAATAATAGTCTAAATTTATTATTGCCTCGATTTGCATATAATATTTTATGTTGTTTAATTAAATAAATAAAAAATTTACCAATACCTACTTGCTATTATTAAAAATAAACTATAAGCATTAAAATAACCATAAAATTTAGACATCTCACTGATCAACTTTATTTATCAACCACAACCGAGCAATGAATCAAATAGCGCACTGTTCGAGTTTCTCGGTACCTACTGCACAAATATTTTATCAGCCGCATTCACCTTCTAATTACTCTATATCAGTGACTCTCATTGGTTCGAGTGGTTTTAATCAGCTTATCCACTGGTTATAAAAAGTAAAAAATAATTAAGTTACTTCAACTAGCTGGCACAAGCGGCCAATTATTGTTATCTTTGGAGTCGGCGCCGGCCAAGCTTTTTGGATATTCTTTATACGTACACGTAAGTTAAATCTCCAAACGGATCTACTGCTCAATAGAGGAGAGGATCTGCCCGGCGGATCAACAGATGAACGAATTAACGAAACTATATAGGTTGAACAACTTATATGAATGTACAAAGTGAAATTAGTCTTTTACCTTCTGGTGCATTTTTTTCACAGTAGTTTTTTTTTGGAAAGCCAAATTATAATAATTTAAAATGGAGAAAAATTCTAGCAACTTTGAAGAACCCGAAACGTGTAGCGTTTGTTTGGTGGAACTAACCTACGATAGAGAAATCGGCTTTCTGGACACTTGCGGACATAAATTCCATAGAGAATGCTTTACATCTTGGGCAAAACGAAATCCTACGTGCCCTTTAGATCGAGGAGATTGTACCGCTTTTTGTATTATCGGCAATATCGACGAAACCGTCAAACGTATCATTCAAGTCAAGACTGTCGATTACATAGAAGTATATCAAAGATATTGTAAACAACGGTTACTTGGTGTACCAAAGAAAACATTTGAATATTTTCAAAGATTACTGGAAGCAACTAACGAATATTCCGAACATATGCAATTTTTGCTTAAAGACGATGACCGCATTATAGCCATTAGTAGTAGTTACAATGAAGCAATTGTACCCGAAGAAGAAGTTCATGAATTTATAATTGGCATGAAGAAAACCATCCACAACTACACAAATGTCTTTTTCGAGAACCAAGACTAATCCAAGATGATTGTAACATGTAATTATAATTTTTAGCAATAATGACTAATAATAGTCTAAATTTATTATTGCCTCGATTTGCATATAATATTTTATGTTGTTTAATTAAATAAATAAAAAATTTACCAATACCTACTTGCTATTATTAAAAATAAACTATAAGCATTAAAATAACCATAAAATTTAGACATCTCACTGATCAACTTTATTTATCAACCACAACCGAGCAATGAATCAAATAGCGCACTGTTCGAGTTTCTCGGTACCTACTGCACAAATATTTTATCAGCCGCATTCACCTTCTAATTACTCTATATCAGTGACTCTCATTGGTTCGAGTGGTTTTAATCAGCTTATCCACTGGTTATAAAAAGTAAAAAATAATTAAGTTACTTCAACTAGCTGGCACAAGCGGCCAATTATTGTTATTTTTGGAGTCGGCGCCGGCCAAGCTTTTTGGATATTCTTTATACGTACACGTAAGTTAAATCTCCAAACGTATCTACTGCTCAATAGAGGAGAGGATCTGCCCGGCGGATCAACAGATGAACGAATTAACGAAACTATATAGGTTGAACAACTTATATGAATGTACAAAGTGAAATTAGTCTTTTACCTTTTGGTGCATTTTTTTCACAGTAGTTTTTTTTTGGAAAGCCAAATTATAATAATTTAAAATGGAGAAAAATTCTAGCAACTTTGAAGAACCCGAAACGTGTAGCGTTTGTTTGGTGGAACTAACCTACGATAGAGAAATCGGCTTTCTGGACACTTGCGGACATAAATTCCATAGAGAATGCTTTACATCTTGGGCAAAACGAAATCCTACGTGCCCTTTAGATCGAGGAGATTGTACCGCTTTTTGTATTATCGGCAATATCGACGAAACCGTCAAACGTATCATTCAAGTCAAGACTGTCGATTACATAGAAGTATATCAAAGATATTGTAAACAACGGTTACTTGGTGTACCAAAGAAAACATTTGAATATTTTCAAAGATTACTGGAAGCAACTAACGAATATTCCGAACATATGCAATTTTTGCTTAAAGACGATGACCGCATTATAGCCATTAGTAGTAGTTACAATGAAACAATTGTACCCGAAGAAGAAGTTCATGAATTTATAATTGGCATGAAGAAAACCATCCACAAATACACAAATGCCTTTTTCGAGAACCAAGACTAATCCAAGATGATTGTAACATGTAATTATAATTTTTAGCAATAATGACTAATAATAGTCTAAATTTATTATTGCCTCGATTTGCATATAATATTTTATGTTGTTTAATTAAATAAATAAAAAATTTACCAATACCTACTTGCTATTATTAAAAATAAACTATAAACATTAAAATAACCATAAAATTTAGACATCTCACTGATCAACTTTATTTATCAACCACAACCGAGCAATGAATCAAATAGCGCACTCTTCGAGTTTCTCGGTACCTACTGCACAAATATTTTATCAGCCGCATTCACCTTCTAATTACTCTATATCAGTGACTCTCATTGGTTCGAGTGGTTTTAATCAGCTTATCCACTGGTTATAAAAAGTAAAAAATAATTAAGTTACTTCAACTAGCTGGCACAAGCGGCCAATTATTGTTATCTTTGGAGTCGGCGCCGGCCAAGCTTTTTGGATATTCTTTATACGTACACGTAAGTTAAATCTCCAAACGGATCTACTGCTCAATAGAGGAGAGGATCTGCCCGGCGGATCAACAGATGAACGAATTAACGAAACTATATAGGTTGAACAACTTATATGAATGTACAAAGTGAAATTAGTCTTTTACCTTTTGGTGCATTTTTTTCACAGTAGTTTTTTTTTGGAAAGCCAAATTATAATAATTTAAAATGGAGAAAAATTCTAGCAACTTTGAAGAACCCGAAACGTGTAGCGTTTGTTTGGTGGAACTAACCTACGATAGAGAAATCGGCTTTCTGGACACTTGCGGACATAAATTCCATAGAGAATGCTTTACATCTTGGGCAAAACGAAATCCTACGTGCCCTTTAGATCGAGGAGATTGTACCGCTTTTTGTATTATCGGCAATATCGACGAAACCGTCAAACGTATCATTCAAGTCAAGACTGTCGATTACATAGAAGTATATCAAAGATATTGTAAACAACGGTTACTTGGTGTACCAAAGAAAACATTTGAATATTTTCAAAGATTACTGGAAGCAACTAACGAATATTCCGAACATATGCAATTTTTGCTTAAAGACGATGACCGCATTATAGCCATTAGTAGTAGTTACAATGAAGCAATTGTACCCGAAGAAGAAGTTCATGAATTTATAATTCGCATGAAGAAAACCATCCACAACTACACAAATGTCTTTTTCGAGAACCAAGACTAATCCAAGATGATTGTAACATGTAATTATAATTTTTAGCAATAATGACTAATAATAGTCTAAATTTATTATTGCCTCGATTTGCATATAATATTTTATGTTGTTTAATTAAATAAATAAAAAATTTACCAATACCTACTTGCTATTATTAAAAATAAACTATAAACATTAAAATAACCATAAAATTTAGACATCTCACTGATCAACTTTATTTATCAACCACAACCGAGCAATGAATCAAATAGCGCACTCTTCGAGTTTCTCGGTACCTACTGCACAAATATTTTATCAGCCGCATTCACCTTCTAATTACTCTATATCAGTGACTCTCATTGGTTCGAGTGGTTTTAATCAGCTTATCCACTGGTTATAAAAAGTAAAAAATAATTAAGTTACTTCAACTAGCTGGCACAAGCGGCCAATTATTGTTATTTTTGGAGTCGGCGCCGGCCAAGCTTTTTGGATATTCTTTATACGTACACGTAAGTTAAATCTCCAAACGGATCTACTGCTCAATAGAGGAGAGGATCTGCCCGGCGGATCAACAGATGAACGAATTAACGAAACTATATAGGTTGAACAACTTATATGAATGTACAAAGTGAAATTAGTCTTTTACCTTTTGGTGCATTTTTTTCACAGTAGTTTTTTTTTGGAAAGCCAAATTATAATAATTTAAAATGGAGAAAAATTCTAGCAACTTTGAAGAACCCGAAACGTGTAGCGTTTGTTTGGTGGAACTAACCTACGATAGAGAAATCGGCTTTCTGGACACTTGCGGACATAAATTCCATAGAGAATGCTTTACATCTTGGGCAAAACGAAATCCTACGTGCCCTTTAGATCGAGGAGATTGTACCGCTTTTTGTATTATCGGCAATATCGACGAAACCGTCATACGTATCATTCAAGTCCATACTGTCGATTACATAGAATTATATGAAAGCTATTGTAAACAACGGTTACTTGGTATACCAAAGAAAACATTTGAAGGTTTTCAAAGATTACTGGAAGCAACTAACGAATATTCCCAACATATGCAATTTTTGCTTAAAGACGATGACCGCATTATAGCCATTCGTAGTAGTTACAATGAAACAATTGTACCCGAAGAAGAAGTTCATGAATTTATAATTGGCATGAAGAAAACCATCCACAAATACACAAATGCCTTTTTCGAGAACCAAGACTAATCCAAGATGATTGTAACATGTAATTATAATTTTTAGCAATAATGACTAATAATAGTCTAAATTTATTATTGCCTCGATTTGCATATAATATTTTATGTTGTTTAATTAAATAAATAAAAAATTTACCAATACCTACTTGCTATTATTAAAAATAAACTATAAGCATTAAAATAACCATAAAATTTAGACATCTCACTGATCAACTTTATTTATCAACCACAACCGAGCAATGAATCAAATAGCGCACTGTTCGAGTTTCTCGGTACCTACTGCACAAATATTTTATCAGCCGCATTCACCTTCTAATTACTCTATATCAGTGACTCTCATTGGTTCGAGTGGTTTTAATCAGCTTATCCACTGGTTATAAAAAGTAAAAAATAATTAAGTTACTTCAACTAGCTGGCACAAGCGGCCAATTATTGTTATTTTTGGAGTCGGCGCCGGCCAAGCTTTTTGGATATTCTTTATACGTACACGTAAGTTAAATCTCCAAACGGATCTACTGCTCAATAGAGGAGAGGATCTGCCCGGCGGATCAACAGATGAACGAATTAACGAAACTATATAGGTTGAACAACTTATATGAATGTACAAAGTGAAATTAGTCTTTTACCTTTTGGTGCATTTTTTTCACAGTAGTTTTTTTTTGGAAAGCCAAATTATAATAATTTAAAATGGAGAAAAATTCTAGCAACTTTGAAGAACCCGAAACGTGTAGCGTTTGTTTGGTGGAACTAACCTACGATAGAGAAATCGGCTTTCTGGACACTTGCGGACATAAATTCCATAGAGAATGCTTTACATCTTGGGCAAAACGAAATCCTACGTGCCCTTTAGATCGAGGAGATTGTACCGCTTTTTGTATTATCGGCAATATCGACGAAACCGTCATACGTATCATTCAAGTCCATACTGTCGATTACATAGAATTATATGAAAGCTATTGTAAACAACGGTTACTTGGTATACCAAAGAAAACATTTGAAGGTTTTCAAAGATTACTGGAAGCAACTAACGAATATTCCCAACATATGCAATTTTTGCTTAAAGACGATGACCGCATTATAGCCATTCGTAGTAGTTACAATGAAACAATTGTACCCGAAGAAGAAGTTCATGAATTTATAATTGGCATGAAGAAAACCATCCACAAATACACAAATGCCTTTTTCGAGAACCAAGACTAATCCAAGATGATTGTAACATGTAATTATAATTTTTAGCAATAATGACTAATAATAGTCTAAATTTATTATTGCCTCGATTTGCATATAATATTTTATGTTGTTTAATTAAATAAATAAAAAATTTACCAATACCTACTTGCTATTATTAAAAATAAACTATAAGCATTAAAATAACCATAAAATTTAGACATCTCACTGATCAACTTTATTTATCAACCACAACCGAGCAATGAATCAAATAGCGCACTGTTCGAGTTTCTCGGTACCTACTGCACAAATATTTTATCAGCCGCATTCACCTTCTAATTACTCTATATCAGTGACTCTCATTGGTTCGAGTGGTTTTAATCAGCTTATCCACTGGTTATAAAAAGTAAAAAATAATTAAGTTACTTCAACTAGCTGGCACAAGCGGCCAATTATTGTTATTTTTGGAGTCGGCGCCGGCCAAGCTTTTTGGATATTCTTTATACGTACACGTAAGTTAAATCTCCAAACGTATCTACTGCTCAATAGAGGAGAGGATCTGCCCGGCGGATCAACAGATGAACGAATTAACGAAACTATATAGGTTGAACAACTTATATGAATGTACAAAGTGAAATTAGTCTTTTACCTTTTGGTGCATTTTTTTCACAGTAGTTTTTTTTTGGAAAGCCAAATTATAATAATTTAAAATGGAGAAAAATTCTAGCAACTTTGAAGAACCCGAAACGTGTAGCGTTTGTTTGGTGGAACTAACCTACGATAGAGAAATCGGCTTTCTGGACACTTGCGGACATAAATTCCATAGAGAATGCTTTACATCTTGGGCAAAACGAAATCCTACGTGCCCTTTAGATCGAGGAGATTGTACCGCTTTTTGTATTATCGGCAATATCGACGAAACCGTCAAACGTATCATTCAAGTCAAGACTGTCGATTACATAGAAGTATATCAAAGATATTGTAAACAACGGTTACTTGGTGTACCAAAGAAAACATTTGAATATTTTCAAAGATTACTGGAAGCAACTAACGAATATTCCGAACATATGCAATTTTTGCTTAAAGACGATGACCGCATTATAGCCATTAGTAGTAGTTACAATGAAGCAATTGTACCCGAAGAAGAAGTTCATGAATTTATAATTCGCATGAAGAAAACCATCCACAACTACACAAATGTCTTTTTCGAGAACCAAGACTAATCCAAGATGATTGTAACATGTAATTATAATTTTTAGCAATAATGACTAATAATAGTCTAAATTTATTATTGCCTCGATTTGCATATAATATTTTATGTTGTTTAATTAAATAAATAAAAAATTTACCAATACCTACTTGCTATTATTAAAAATAAACTATAAACATTAAAATAACCATAAAATTTAGACATCTCACTGATCAACTTTATTTATCAACCACAACCGAGCAATGAATCAAATAGCGCACTCTTCGAGTTTCTCGGTACCTACTGCACAAATATTTTATCAGCCGCATTCACCTTCTAATTACTCTATATCAGTGACTCTCATTGGTTCGAGTGGTTTTAATCAGCTTATCCACTGGTTATAAAAAGTAAAAAATAATTAAGTTACTTCAACTAGCTGGCACAAGCGGCCAATTATTGTTATTTTTGGAGTCGGCGCCGGCCAAGCTTTTTGGATATTCTTTATACGTACACGTAAGTTAAATCTCCAAACGGATCTACTGCTCAATAGAGGAGAGGATCTGCCCGGCGGATCAACAGATGAACGAATTAACGAAACTATATAGGTTGAACAACTTATATGAATGTACAAAGTGAAATTAGTCTTTTACCTTTTGGTGCATTTTTTTCACAGTAGTTTTTTTTTGGAAAGCCAAATTATAATAATTTAAAATGGAGAAAAATTCTAGCAACTTTGAAGAACCCGAAACGTGTAGCGTTTGTTTGGTGGAACTAACCTACGATAGAGAAATCGGCTTTCTGGACACTTGCGGACATAAATTCCATAGAGAATGCTTTACATCTTGGGCAAAACGAAATCCTACGTGCCCTTTAGATCGAGGAGATTGTACCGCTTTTTGTATTATCGGCAATATCGACGAAACCGTCATACGTATCATTCAAGTCCATACTGTCGATTACATAGAATTATATGAAAGCTATTGTAAACAACGGTTACTTGGTATACCAAAGAAAACATTTGAAGGTTTTCAAAGATTACTGGAAGCAACTAACGAATATTCCCAACATATGCAATTTTTGCTTAAAGACGATGACCGCATTATAGCCATTCGTAGTAGTTACAATGAAACAATTGTACCCGAAGAAGAAGTTCATGAATTTATAATTGGCATGAAGAAAACCATCCACAAATACACAAATGCCTTTTTCGAGAACCAAGACTAATCCAAGATGATTGTAACATGTAATTATAATTTTTAGCAATAATGACTAATAATAGTCTAAATTTATTATTGCCTCGATTTGCATATAATATTTTATGTTGTTTAATTAAATAAATAAAAAATTTACCAATACCTACTTGCTATTATTAAAAATAAACTATAAGCATTAAAATAACCATAAAATTTAGACATCTCACTGATCAACTTTATTTATCAACCACAACCGAGCAATGAATCAAATAGCGCACTGTTCGAGTTTCTCGGTACCTACTGCACAAATATTTTATCAGCCGCATTCACCTTCTAATTACTCTATATCAGTGACTCTCATTGGTTCGAGTGGTTTTAATCAGCTTATCCACTGGTTATAAAAAGTAAAAAATAATTAAGTTACTTCAACTAGCTGGCACAAGCGGCCAATTATTGTTATTTTTGGAGTCGGCGCCGGCCAAGCTTTTTGGATATTCTTTATACGTACACGTAAGTTAAATCTCCAAACGTATCTACTGCTCAATAGAGGAGAGGATCTGCCCGGCGGATCAACAGATGAACGAATTAACGAAACTATATAGGTTGAACAACTTATATGAATGTACAAAGTGAAATTAGTCTTTTACCTTTTGGTGCATTTTTTTCACAGTAGTTTTTTTTTGGAAAGCCAAATTATAATAATTTAAAATGGAGAAAAATTCTAGCAACTTTGAAGAACCCGAAACGTGTAGCGTTTGTTTGGTGGAACTAACCTACGATAGAGAAATCGGCTTTCTGGACACTTGCGGACATAAATTCCATAGAGAATGCTTTACATCTTGGGCAAAACGAAATCCTACGTGCCCTTTAGATCGAGGAGATTGTACCGCTTTTTGTATTATCGGCAATATCGACGAAACCGTCAAACGTATCATTCAAGTCAAGACTGTCGATTACATAGAAGTATATCAAAGATATTGTAAACAACGGTTACTTGGTGTACCAAAGAAAACATTTGAATATTTTCAAAGATTACTGGAAGCAACTAACGAATATTCCGAACATATGCAATTTTTGCTTAAAGACGATGACCGCATTATAGCCATTAGTAGTAGTTACAATGAAACAATTGTACCCGAAGAAGAAGTTCATGAATTTATAATTGGCATGAAGAAAACCATCCACAAATACACAAATGCCTTTTTCGAGAACCAAGACTAATCCAAGATGATTGTAACATGTAATTATAATTTTTAGCAATAATGACTAATAATAGTCTAAATTTATTATTGCCTCGATTTGCATATAATATTTTATGTTGTTTAATTAAATAAATAAAAAATTTACCAATACCTACTTGCTATTATTAAAAATAAACTATAAACATTAAAATAACCATAAAATTTAGACATCTCACTGATCAACTTTATTTATCAACCACAACCGAGCAATGAATCAAATAGCGCACTCTTCGAGTTTCTCGGTACCTACTGCACAAATATTTTATCAGCCGCATTCACCTTCTAATTACTCTATATCAGTGACTCTCATTGGTTCGAGTGGTTTTAATCAGCTTATCCACTGGTTATAAAAAGTAAAAAATAATTAAGTTACTTCAACTAGCTGGCACAAGCGGCCAATTATTGTTATCTTTGGAGTCGGCGCCGGCCAAGCTTTTTGGATATTCTTTATACGTACACGTAAGTTAAATCTCCAAACGGATCTACTGCTCAATAGAGGAGAGGATCTGCCCGGCGGATCAACAGATGAACGAATTAACGAAACTATATAGGTTGAACAACTTATATGAATGTACAAAGTGAAATTAGTCTTTTACCTTTTGGTGCATTTTTTTCACAGTAGTTTTTTTTTGGAAAACCAAATTATAATAATTTAAAATGGAGAAAAATTCTAGCAACTTTGAAGAACCCGAAACGTGTAGCGTTTGTTTGGTGGAACTAACCTACGATAGAGAAATCGGCTTTCTGGACACTTGCGGACATAAATTCCATAGAGAATGCTTTACATCTTGGGCAAAACGAAATCCTACGTGCCCTTTAGATCGAGGAGATTGTACCGCTTTTTGTATTATCGGCAATATCGACGAAACCGTCATACGTATCATTCAAGTCCATACTGTCGATTACATAGAAGTATATCAAAGATATTGTAAACAACGGTTAATTGGTGTACCAAAGAAAACATTTGAATATTTTCAAAGATTACTGGAAGCAACTAACGAATATTCCGAACATATGCAATTTTTGCTTAAAGACGATGACCGCATTATAGCCATTAGTAGTAGTTACAATGAAGCAATTGTACCCGAAGAAGAAGTTCATGAATTTATAATTCGCATGAAGAAAACCATCCACAACTACACAAATGTCTTTTTCGAGAACCAAGACTAATCCAAGATGATTGTAACATGTAATTATAATTTTTAGCAATAATGACTAATAATAGTCTAAATTTATTATTGCCTCGATTTGCATATAATATTTTATGTTGTTTAATTAAATAAATAAAAAATTTACCAATACCTACTTGCTATTATTAAAAATAAACTATAAACATTAAAATAACCATAAAATTTAGACATCTCACTGATCAACTTTATTTATCAACCACAACCGAGCAATGAATCAAATAGCGCACTCTTCGAGTTTCTCGGTACCTACTGCACAAATATTTTATCAGCCGCATTCACCTTCTAATTACTCTATATCAGTGACTCTCATTGGTTCGAGTGGTTTTAATCAGCTTATCCACTGGTTATAAAAAGTAAAAAATAATTAAGTTACTTCAACTAGCTGGCACAAGCGGCCAATTATTGTTATTTTTGGAGTCGGCGCCGGCCAAGCTTTTTGGATATTCTTTATACGTACACGTAAGTTAAATCTCCAAACGGATCTACTGCTCAATAGAGGAGAGGATCTGCCCGGCGGATCAACAGATGAACGAATTAACGAAACTATATAGGTTGAACAACTTATATGAATGTACAAAGTGAAATTAGTCTTTTACCTTTTGGTGCATTTTTTTCACAGTAGTTTTTTTTTGGAAAGCCAAATTATAATAATTTAAAATGGAGAAAAATTCTAGCAACTTTGAAGAACCCGAAACGTGTAGCGTTTGTTTGGTGGAACTAACCTACGATAGAGAAATCGGTTTTCTGGACACTTGCGGACATAAATTCCATAGAGAATGCTTTACATCTTGGGCAAAACGAAATCCTACGTGCCCTTTAGATCGAGGAGATTGTACCGCTTTTTGTATTATCGGCAATATCGACGAAACCGTCAAACGTATCATTCAAGTCAAGACTGTCGATTACATAGAAGTATATCAAAGATATTGTAAACAACGGTTACTTGGTGTACCAAAGAAAACATTTGAATATTTTCAAAGATTACTGGAAGCAACTAACGAATATTCCGAACATATGCAATTTTTGCTTAAAGACGATGACCGCATTATAGCCATTAGTAGTAGTTACAATGAAGCAATTGTACCCGAAGAAGAAGTTCATGAATTTATAATTCGCATGAAGAAAACCATCCACAACTACACAAATGTCTTTTTCGAGAACCAAGACTAATCCAAGATGATTGTAACATGTAATTATAATTTTTAGCAATAATGACTAATAATAGTCTAAATTTATTATTGCCTCGATTTGCATATAATATTTTATGTTGTTTAATTAAATAAATAAAAAATTTACCAATACCTACTTGCTATTATTAAAAATAAACTATAAACATTAAAATAACCATAAAATTTAGACATCTCACTGATCAACTTTATTTATCAACCACAACCGAGCAATGAATCAAATAGCGCACTCTTCGAGTTTCTCGGTACCTACTGCACAAATATTTTATCAGCCGCATTCACCTTCTAATTACTCTATATCAGTGACTCTCATTGGTTCGAGTGGTTTTAATCAGCTTATCCACTGGTTATAAAAAGTAAAAAATAATTAAGTTACTTCAACTAGCTGGCACAAGCGGCCAATTATTGTTATTTTTGGAGTCGGCGCCGGCCAAGCTTTTTGGATATTCTTTATACGTACACGTAAGTTAAATCTCCAAACGGATCTACTGCTCAATAGAGGAGAGGATCTGCCCGGCGGATCAACAGATGAACGAATTAACGAAACTATATAGGTTGAACAACTTATATGAATGTACAAAGTGAAATTAGTCTTTTACCTTTTGGTGCATTTTTTTCACAGTAGTTTTTTTTTGGAAAGCCAAATTATAATAATTTAAAATGGAGAAAAATTCTAGCAACTTTGAAGAACCCGAAACGTGTAGCGTTTGTTTGGTGGAACTAACCTACGATAGAGAAATCGGCTTTCTGGACACTTGCGGACATAAATTCCATAGAGAATGCTTTACATCTTGGGCAAAACGAAATCCTACGTGCCCTTTAGATCGAGGAGATTGTACCGCTTTTTGTATTATCGGCAATATCGACGAAACCGTCATACGTATCATTCAAGTCCATACTGTCGATTACATAGAATTATATGAAAGCTATTGTAAACAACGGTTACTTGGTATACCAAAGAAAACATTTGAAGGTTTTCAAAGATTACTGGAAGCAACTAACGAATATTCCCAACATATGCAATTTTTGCTTAAAGACGATGACCGCATTATAGCCATTCGTAGTAGTTACAATGAAACAATTGTACCCGAAGAAGAAGTTCATGAATTTATAATTGGCATGAAGAAAACCATCCACAAATACACAAATGCCTTTTTCGAGAACCAAGACTAATCCAAGATGATTGTAACATGTAATTATAATTTTTAGCAATAATGACTAATAATAGTCTAAATTTATTATTGCCTCGATTTGCATATAATATTTTATGTTGTTTAATTAAATAAATAAAAAATTTACCAATACCTACTTGCTATTATTAAAAATAAACTATAAGCATTAAAATAACCATAAAATTTAGACATCTCACTGATCAACTTTATTTATCAACCACAACCGAGCAATGAATCAAATAGCGCACTGTTCGAGTTTCTCGGTACCTACTGCACAAATATTTTATCAGCCGCATTCACCTTCTAATTACTCTATATCAGTGACTCTCATTGGTTCGAGTGGTTTTAATCAGCTTATCCACTGGTTATAAAAAGTAAAAAATAATTAAGTTACTTCAACTAGCTGGCACAAGCGGCCAATTATTGTTATTTTTGGAGTCGGCGCCGGCCAAGCTTTTTGGATATTCTTTATACGTACACGTAAGTTAAATCTCCAAACGGATCTACTGCTCAATAGAGGAGAGGATCTGCCCGGCGGATCAACAGATGAACGAATTAACGAAACTATATAGGTTGAACAACTTATATGAATGTACAAAGTGAAATTAGTCTTTTACCTTTTGGTGCATTTTTTTCACAGTAGTTTTTTTTTGGAAAGCCAAATTATAATAATTTAAAATGGAGAAAAATTCTAGCAACTTTGAAGAACCCGAAACGTGTAGCGTTTGTTTGGTGGAACTAACCTACGATAGAGAAATCGGCTTTCTGGACACTTGCGGACATAAATTCCATAGAGAATGCTTTACATCTTGGGCAAAACGAAATCCTACGTGCCCTTTAGATCGAGGAGATTGTACCGCTTTTTGTATTATCGGCAATATCGACGAAACCGTCATACGTATCATTCAAGTCCATACTGTCGATTACATAGAATTATATGAAAGCTATTGTAAACAACGGTTACTTGGTATACCAAAGAAAACATTTGAAGGTTTTCAAAGATTACTGGAAGCAACTAACGAATATTCCCAACATATGCAATTTTTGCTTAAAGACGATGACCGCATTATAGCCATTCGTAGTAGTTACAATGAAACAATTGTACCCGAAGAAGAAGTTCATGAATTTATAATTGGCATGAAGAAAACCATCCACAAATACACAAATGCCTTTTTCGAGAACCAAGACTAATCCAAGATGATTGTAACATGTAATTATAATTTTTAGCAATAATGACTAATAATAGTCTAAATTTATTATTGCCTCGATTTGCATATAATATTTTATGTTGTTTAATTAAATAAATAAAAAATTTACCAATACCTACTTGCTATTATTAAAAATAAACTATAAGCATTAAAATAACCATAAAATTTAGACATCTCACTGATCAACTTTATTTATCAACCACAACCGAGCAATGAATCAAATAGCGCACTGTTCGAGTTTCTCGGTACCTACTGCACAAATATTTTATCAGCCGCATTCACCTTCTAATTACTCTATATCAGTGACTCTCATTGGTTCGAGTGGTTTTAATCAGCTTATCCACTGGTTATAAAAAGTAAAAAATAATTAAGTTACTTCAACTAGCTGGCACAAGCGGCCAATTATTGTTATTTTTGGAGTCGGCGCCGGCCAAGCTTTTTGGATATTCTTTATACGTACACGTAAGTTAAATCTCCAAACGTATCTACTGCTCAATAGAGGAGAGGATCTGCCCGGCGGATCAACAGATGAACGAATTAACGAAACTATATAGGTTGAACAACGTATATGAATGTACAAAGTGAAATTAGTCTTTTACCTTTTGGTGCATTTTTTTCACAGTAGTTTTTTTTTGGAAAGCCAAATTATAATAATTTAAAATGGAGAAAAATTCTAGCAACTTTGAAGAACCCGAAACGTGTAGCGTTTGTTTGGTGGAACTAACCTACGATAGAGAAATCGGCTTTCTGGACACTTGCGGACATAAATTCCATAGAGAATGCTTTACATCTTGGGCAAAACGAAATCCTACGTGCCCTTTAGATCGAGGAGATTGTACCGCTTTTTGTATTATCGGCAATATCGACGAAACCGTCAAACGTATCATTCAAGTCAAGACTGTCGATTACATAGAAGTATATCAAAGATATTGTAAACAACGGTTACTTGGTGTACCAAAGAAAACATTTGAATATTTTCAAAGATTACTGGAAGCAACTAACGAATATTCCGAACATATGCAATTTTTGCTTAAAGACGATGACCGCATTATAGCCATTAGTAGTAGTTACAATGAAGCAATTGTACCCGAAGAAGAAGTTCATGAATTTATAATTCGCATGAAGAAAACCATCCACAACTACACAAATGTCTTTTTCGAGAACCAAGACTAATCCAAGATGATTGTAACATGTAATTATAATTTTTAGCAATAATGACTAATAATAGTCTAAATTTATTATTGCCTCGATTTGCATATAATATTTTATGTTGTTTAATTAAATAAATAAAAAATTTACCAATACCTACTTGCTATTATTAAAAATAAACTATAAACATTAAAATAACCATAAAATTTAGACATCTCACTGATCAACTTTATTTATCAACCACAACCGAGCAATGAATCAAATAGCGCACTCTTCGAGTTTCTCGGTACCTACTGCACAAATATTTTATCAGCCGCATTCACCTTCTAATTACTCTATATCAGTGACTCTCATTGGTTCGAGTGGTTTTAATCAGCTTATCCACTGGTTATAAAAAGTAAAAAATAATTAAGTTACTTCAACTAGCTGGCACAAGCGGCCAATTATTGTTATTTTTGGAGTCGGCGCCGGCCAAGCTTTTTGGATATTCTTTATACGTACACGTAAGTTAAATCTCCAAACGGATCTACTGCTCAATAGAGGAGAGGATCTGCCCGGCGGATCAACAGATGAACGAATTAACGAAACTATATAGGTTGAACAACTTATATGAATGTACAAAGTGAAATTAGTCTTTTACCTTTTGGTGCATTTTTTTCACAGTAGTTTTTTTTTGGAAAGCCAAATTATAATAATTTAAAATGGAGAAAAATTCTAGCAACTTTGAAGAACCCGAAACGTGTAGCGTTTGTTTGGTGGAACTAACCTACGATAGAGAAATCGGCTTTCTGGACACTTGCGGACATAAATTCCATAGAGAATGCTTTACATCTTGGGCAAAACGAAATCCTACGTGCCCTTTAGATCGAGGAGATTGTACCGCTTTTTGTATTATCGGCAATATCGACGAAACCGTCATACGTATCATTCAAGTCCATACTGTCGATTACATAGAATTATATGAAAGCTATTGTAAACAACGGTTACTTGGTATACCAAAGAAAACATTTGAAGGTTTTCAAAGATTACTGGAAGCAACTAACGAATATTCCCAACATATGCAATTTTTGCTTAAAGACGATGACCGCATTATAGCCATTCGTAGTAGTTACAATGAAACAATTGTACCCGAAGAAGAAGTTCATGAATTTATAATTGGCATGAAGAAAACCATCCACAAATACACAAATGCCTTTTTCGAGAACCAAGACTAATCCAAGATGATTGTAACATGTAATTATAATTTTTAGCAATAATGACTAATAATAGTCTAAATTTATTATTGCCTCGATTTGCATATAATATTTTATGTTGTTTAATTAAATAAATAAAAAATTTACCAATACCTACTTGCTATTATTAAAAATAAACTATAAGCATTAAAATAACCATAAAATTTAGACATCTCACTGATCAACTTTATTTATCAACCACAACCGAGCAATGAATCAAATAGCGCACTGTTCGAGTTTCTCGGTACCTACTGCACAAATATTTTATCAGCCGCATTCACCTTCTAATTACTCTATATCAGTGACTCTCATTGGTTCGAGTGGTTTTAATCAGCTTATCCACTGGTTATAAAAAGTAAAAAATAATTAAGTTACTTCAACTAGCTGGCACAAGCGGCCAATTATTGTTATTTTTGGAGTCGGCGCCGGCCAAGCTTTTTGGATATTCTTTATACGTACACGTAAGTTAAATCTCCAAACGTATCTACTGCTCAATAGAGGAGAGGATCTGCCCGGCGGATCAACAGATGAACGAATTAACGAAACTATATAGGTTGAACAACTTATATGAATGTACAAAGTGAAATTAGTCTTTTACCTTTTGGTGCATTTTTTTCACAGTAGTTTTTTTTTGGAAAGCCAAATTATAATAATTTAAAATGGAGAAAAATTCTAGCAACTTTGAAGAACCCGAAACGTGTAGCGTTTGTTTGGTGGAACTAACCTACGATAGAGAAATCGGCTTTCTGGACACTTGCGGACATAAATTCCATAGAGAATGCTTTACATCTTGGGCAAAACGAAATCCTACGTGCCCTTTAGATCGAGGAGATTGTACCGCTTTTTGTATTATCGGCAATATCGACGAAACCGTCAAACGTATCATTCAAGTCAAGACTGTCGATTACATAGAAGTATATCAAAGATATTGTAAACAACGGTTACTTGGTGTACCAAAGAAAACATTTGAATATTTTCAAAGATTACTGGAAGCAACTAACGAATATTCCGAACATATGCAATTTTTGCTTAAAGACGATGACCGCATTATAGCCATTAGTAGTAGTTACAATGAAACAATTGTACCCGAAGAAGAAGTTCATGAATTTATAATTGGCATGAAGAAAACCATCCACAAATACACAAATGCCTTTTTCGAGAACCAAGACTAATCCAAGATGATTGTAACATGTAATTATAATTTTTAGCAATAATGACTAATAATAGTCTAAATTTATTATTGCCTCGATTTGCATATAATATTTTATGTTGTTTAATTAAATAAATAAAAAATTTACCAATACCTACTTGCTATTATTAAAAATAAACTATAAACATTAAAATAACCATAAAATTTAGACATCTCACTGATCAACTTTATTTATCAACCACAACCGAGCAATGAATCAAATAGCGCACTCTTCGAGTTTCTCGGTACCTACTGCACAAATATTTTATCAGCCGCATTCACCTTCTAATTACTCTATATCAGTGACTCTCATTGGTTCGAGTGGTTTTAATCAGCTTATCCACTGGTTATAAAAAGTAAAAAATAATTAAGTTACTTCAACTAGCTGGCACAAGCGGCCAATTATTGTTATCTTTGGAGTCGGCGCCGGCCAAGCTTTTTGGATATTCTTTATACGTACACGTAAGTTAAATCTCCAAACGGATCTACTGCTCAATAGAGGAGAGGATCTGCCCGGCGGATCAACAGATGAACGAATTAACGAAACTATATAGGTTGAACAACTTATATGAATGTACAAAGTGAAATTAGTCTTTTACCTTTTGGTGCATTTTTTTCACAGTAGTTTTTTTTTGGAAAGCCAAATTATAATAATTTAAAATGGAGAAAAATTCTAGCAACTTTGAAGAACCCGAAACGTGTAGCGTTTGTTTGGTGGAACTAACCTACGATAGAGAAATCGGCTTTCTGGACACTTGCGGACATAAATTCCATAGAGAATGCTTTACATCTTGGGCAAAACGAAATCCTACGTGCCCTTTAGATCGAGGAGATTGTACCGCTTTTTGTATTATCGGCAATATCGACGAAACCGTCATACGTATCATTCAAGTCCATACTGTCGATTACATAGAAGTATATCAAAGATATTGTAAACAACGGTTAATTGGTGTACCAAAGAAAACATTTGAATATTTTCAAAGATTACTGGAAGCAACTAACGAATATTCCGAACATATGCAATTTTTGCTTAAAGACGATGACCGCATTATAGCCATTAGTAGTAGTTACAATGAAGCAATTGTACCCGAAGAAGAAGTTCATGAATTTATAATTCGCATGAAGAAAACCATCCACAACTACACAAATGTCTTTTTCGAGAACCAAGACTAATCCAAGATGATTGTAACATGTAATTATAATTTTTAGCAATAATGACTAATAATAGTCTAAATTTATTATTGCCTCGATTTGCATATAATATTTTATGTTGTTTAATTAAATAAATAAAAAATTTACCAATACCTACTTGCTATTATTAAAAATAAACTATAAACATTAAAATAACCATAAAATTTAGACATCTCACTGATCAACTTTATTTATCAACCACAACCGAGCAATGAATCAAATAGCGCACTCTTCGAGTTTCTCGGTACCTACTGCACAAATATTTTATCAGCCGCATTCACCTTCTAATTACTCTATATCAGTGACTCTCATTGGTTCGAGTGGTTTTAATCAGCTTATCCACTGGTTATAAAAAGTAAAAAATAATTAAGTTACTTCAACTAGCTGGCACAAGCGGCCAATTATTGTTATTTTTGGAGTCGGCGCCGGCCAAGCTTTTTGGATATTCTTTATACGTACACGTAAGTTAAATCTCCAAACGGATCTACTGCTCAATAGAGGAGAGGATCTGCCCGGCGGATCAACAGATGAACGAATTAACGAAACTATATAGGTTGAACAACTTATATGAATGTACAAAGTGAAATTAGTCTTTTACCTTTTGGTGCATTTTTTTCACAGTAGTTTTTTTTTGGAAAGCCAAATTATAATAATTTAAAATGGAGAAAAATTCTAGCAACTTTGAAGAACCCGAAACGTGTAGCGTTTGTTTGGTGGAACTAACCTACGATAGAGAAATCGGTTTTCTGGACACTTGCGGACATAAATTCCATAGAGAATGCTTTACATCTTGGGCAAAACGAAATCCTACGTGCCCTTTAGATCGAGGAGATTGTACCGCTTTTTGTATTATCGGCAATATCGACGAAACCGTCAAACGTATCATTCAAGTCAAGACTGTCGATTACATAGAAGTATATCAAAGATATTGTAAACAACGGTTACTTGGTGTACCAAAGAAAACATTTGAATATTTTCAAAGATTACTGGAAGCAACTAACGAATATTCCGAACATATGCAATTTTTGCTTAAAGACGATGACCGCATTATAGCCATTAGTAGTAGTTACAATGAAGCAATTGTACCCGAAGAAGAAGTTCATGAATTTATAATTGGCATGAAGAAAACCATCCACGAATACACAAATGCCTTTTTCGAGAACCAAGACTAATCCAAGATGATTGTAACATGTAATTATAATTTTTAGCAATAATGACTAATAATAGTCTAAATTTATTATTGCCTCGATTTGCATATAATATTTTATGTTGTTTAATTAAATAAATAAAAAATTTACCAATACCTACTTGCTATTATTAAAAATAAACTATAAACATTAAAATAACCATAAAATTTAGACATCTCACTGATCAACTTTATTTATCAACCACAACCGAGCAATGAATCAAATAGCGCACTGTTCGAGTTTTTCGGTACCTACTGCACAAATATTTTATCAGCCGCATTCACCTTCTAATTACTCTATATCAGTGACTCTCATTGGTTCGAGTGGTTTTAATCAGCTTATCCACTGGTTATAAAAAGTAAAAAATAATTAAGTTACTTCAACTAGCTGGCACAAGCGGCCAATTATTGTTATCTTTGGAGTCGGCGCCGGCCAAGCTTTTTGGATATTCTTTATACGTACACGTAAGTTAAATCTCCAAACGGATCTACTGCTCAATAGAGGAGGGGATCTGCCCGGCGGATCAACAGATGAACGAATTAACGAAACTATATAGGTTGAACAACTTATATGAATGTATAAAGTGAAATTATTTTTTACGTTTTAGTGAATTTTTTTCACAGTAGTTTTTTTTTTGGTAAGCCAAATTATAATAGTTTAAAATGGAAAAGAATTCTAGCAATTTTGAAGAACCCGAAACGTGTAGCGTTTGTTTGCTGGAACTAACCTACGATAGAGAAATCGGTTTTCTGGACACTTGCGGACATAAATTCCATAGAGAATGCTTTACATCTTGGGCAAAACGAAATCCTACGTGCCCTTTAGATCGACGAGATTGTACCGCTTTTTTTATTATCGGCAATATCGACGAAACCGTCATACGTATCATTCAAGTCCATACTGTCGATTACATAGAATTATATGAAAGCTATTGTAAACAACGGTTACTTGGTATACCAAAGAAAACATTTGAAGGTTTTCAAAGATTACTGGAAGCAACTAACGAATATTCCCAACATATGCAATTTTTGCTTAAAGACGATGACCGCATTATAGCCATTCGTAGTAGTTACAATGAAACAATTGTACCCGAAAAAGAAGTTCATGAATTTATAATTGGCATGAAGAAAACCATCCACAAATACACAAATGCCTTTTTCGAGAACCAAGACTAATCCAAGATGATTGTAACATGTAATTATAATTTTTAGCAATAATGACTAATAATAGTCTAAATTTATTATTGCCTCGATTTGCATATAATATTTTATGTTGTTTAATTAAATAAATAAAAAATTTACCAATACCTACTTGCTATTATTAAAAATAAACTATAAGCATTAAAATAACCATAAAATTTAGACATCTCACTGATCAACTTTATTTATCAACCACAACCGAGCAATGAATCAAATAGCGCACTGTTCGAGTTTCTCGGTACCTACTGCACAAATATTTTATCAGCCGCATTCACCTTCTAATTACTCTATATCAGTGACTCTCATTGGTTCGAGTGGTTTTAATCAGCTTATCCACTGGTTATAAAAAGTAAAAAATAATTAAGTTACTTCAACTAGCTGGCACAAGCGGCCAATTATTGTTATTTTTGGAGTCGGCGCCGGCCAAGCTTTTTGGATATTCTTTATACGTACACGTAAGTTAAATCTCCAAACGTATCTACTGCTCAATAGAGGAGAGGATCTGCCCGGCGGATCAACAGATGAACGAATTAACGAAACTATATAGGTTGAACAACTTATATGAATGTACAAAGTGAAATTAGTCTTTTACCTTTTGGTGCATTTTTTTCACAGTAGTTTTTTTTTGGAAAGCCAAATTATAATAATTTAAAATGGAGAAAAATTCTAGCAACTTTGAAGAACCCGAAACGTGTAGCGTTTGTTTGGTGGAACTAACCTACGATAGAGAAATCGGCTTTCTGGACACTTGCGGACATAAATTCCATAGAGAATGCTTTACATCTTGGGCAAAACGAAATCCTACGTGCCCTTTAGATCGAGGAGATTGTACCGCTTTTTGTATTATCGGCAATATCGACGAAACCGTCAAACGTATCATTCAAGTCAAGACTGTCGATTACATAGAAGTATATCAAAGATATTGTAAACAACGGTTACTTGGTGTACCAAAGAAAACATTTGAATATTTTCAAAGATTACTGGAAGCAACTAACGAATATTCCGAACATATGCAATTTTTGCTTAAAGACGATGACCGCATTATAGCCATTAGTAGTAGTTACAATGAAACAATTGTACCCGAAGAAGAAGTTCATGAATTTATAATTGGCATGAAGAAAACCATCCACAAATACACAAATGCCTTTTTCGAGAACCAAGACTAATCCAAGATGATTGTAACATGTAATTATAATTTTTAGCAATAATGACTAATAATAGTCTAAATTTATTATTGCCTCGATTTGCATATAATATTTTATGTTGTTTAATTAAATAAATAAAAAATTTACCAATACCTACTTGCTATTATTAAAAATAAACTATAAACATTAAAATAACCATAAAATTTAGACATCTCACTGATCAACTTTATTTATCAACCACAACCGAGCAATGAATCAAATAGCGCACTCTTCGAGTTTCTCGGTACCTACTGCACAAATATTTTATCAGCCGCATTCACCTTCTAATTACTCTATATCAGTGACTCTCATTGGTTCGAGTGGTTTTAATCAGCTTATCCACTGGTTATAAAAAGTAAAAAATAATTAAGTTACTTCAACTAGCTGGCACAAGCGGCCAATTATTGTTATCTTTGGAGTCGGCGCCGGCCAAGCTTTTTGGATATTCTTTATACGTACACGTAAGTTAAATCTCCAAACGGATCTACTGCTCAATAGAGGAGAGGATCTGCCCGGCGGATCAACAGATGAACGAATTAACGAAACTATATAGGTTGAACAACTTATATGAATGTACAAAGTGAAATTAGTCTTTTACCTTTTGGTGCATTTTTTTCACAGTAGTTTTTTTTTGGAAAGCCAAATTATAATAATTTAAAATGGAGAAAAATTCTAGCAACTTTGAAGAACCCGAAACGTGTAGCGTTTGTTTGGTGGAACTAACCTACGATAGAGAAATCGGCTTTCTGGACACTTGCGGACATAAATTCCATAGAGAATGCTTTACATCTTGGGCAAAACGAAATCCTACGTGCCCTTTAGATCGAGGAGATTGTACCGCTTTTTGTATTATCGGCAATATCGACGAAACCGTCAAACGTATTATTCAAGTCAAGACTGTCGATTACATAGAAGTATATCAAAGATATTGTAAACAACGGTTACTTGGTGTACCAAAGAAAACATTTGAATATTTTCAAAGATTACTGGAAGCAACTAACGAATATTCCGAACATATGCAATTTTTGCTTAAAGACGATGACCGCATTATAGCCATTAGTAGTAGTTACAATGAAACAATTGTACCCGAAGAAGAAGTTCATGAATTTATAATTGGCATGAAGAAAACCATCCACAAATACACAAATGCCTTTTTCGAGAACCAAGACTAATCCAAGATGATTGTAACATGTAATTATAATTTTTAGCAATAATGACTAATAATAGTCTAAATTTATTATTGCCTCGATTTGCATATAATATTTTATGTTGTTTAATTAAATAAATAAAAAATTTACCAATACCTACTTGCTATTATTAAAAATAAACTATAAACATTAAAATAACCATAAAATTTAGACATCTCACTGATCAACTTTATTTATCAACCACAACCGAGCAATGAATCAAATAGCGCACTCTTCGAGTTTCTCGGTACCTACTGCACAAATATTTTATCAGCCGCATTCACCTTCTAATTACTCTATATCAGTGACTCTCATTGGTTCGAGTGGTTTTAATCAGCTTATCCACTGGTTATAAAAAGTAAAAAATAATTAAGTTACTTCAACTAGCTGGCACAAGCGGCCAATTATTGTTATTTTTGGAGTCGGCGCCGGCCAAGCTTTTTGGATATTCTTTATACGTACACGTAAGTTAAATCTCCAAACGGATCTACTGCTCAATAGAGGAGAGGATCTGCCCGGCGGATCAACAGATGAACGAATTAACGAAACTATATAGGTTGAACAACTTATATGAATGTACAAAGTGAAATTAGTCTTTTACCTTTTGGTGCATTTTTTTCACAGTAGTTTTTTTTTGGAAAGCCAAATTATAATAATTTAAAATGGAGAAAAATTCTAGCAACTTTGAAGAACCCGAAACGTGTAGCGTTTGTTTGGTGGAACTAACCTACGATAGAGAAATCGGCTTTCTGGACACTTGCGGACATAAATTCCATAGAGAATGCTTTACATCTTGGGCAAAACGAAATCCTACGTGCCCTTTAGATCGAGGAGATTGTACCGCTTTTTGTATTATCGGCAATATCGACGAAACCGTCATACGTATCATTCAAGTCCATACTGTCGATTACATAGAATTATATGAAAGCTATTGTAAACAACGGTTACTTGGTATACCAAAGAAAACATTTGAAGGTTTTCAAAGATTACTGGAAGCAACTAACGAATATTCCCAACATATGCAATTTTTGCTTAAAGACGATGACCGCATTATAGCCATTCGTAGTAGTTACAATGAAACAATTGTACCCGAAGAAGAAGTTCATGAATTTATAATTGGCATGAAGAAAACCATCCACAAATACACAAATGCCTTTTTCGAGAACCAAGACTAATCCAAGATGATTGTAACATGTAATTATAATTTTTAGCAATAATGACTAATAATAGTCTAAATTTATTATTGCCTCGATTTGCATATAATATTTTATGTTGTTTAATTAAATAAATAAAAAATTTACCAATACCTACTTGCTATTATTAAAAATAAACTATAAGCATTAAAATAACCATAAAATTTAGACATCTCACTGATCAACTTTATTTATCAACCACAACCGAGCAATGAATCAAATAGCGCACTGTTCGAGTTTCTCGGTACCTACTGCACAAATATTTTATCAGCCGCATTCACCTTCTAATTACTCTATATCAGTGACTCTCATTGGTTCGAGTGGTTTTAATCAGCTTATCCACTGGTTATAAAAAGTAAAAAATAATTAAGTTACTTCAACTAGCTGGCACAAGCGGCCAATTATTGTTATTTTTGGAGTCGGCGCCGGCCAAGCTTTTTGGATATTCTTTATACGTACACGTAAGTTAAATCTCCAAACGGATCTACTGCTCAATAGAGGAGAGGATCTGCCCGGCGGATCAACAGATGAACGAATTAACGAAACTATATAGGTTGAACAACTTATATGAATGTACAAAGTGAAATTAGTCTTTTACCTTTTGGTGCATTTTTTTCACAGTAGTTTTTTTTTGGAAAGCCAAATTATAATAATTTAAAATGGAGAAAAATTCTAGCAACTTTGAAGAACCCGAAACGTGTAGCGTTTGTTTGGTGGAACTAACCTACGATAGAGAAATCGGCTTTCTGGACACTTGCGGACATAAATTCCATAGAGAATGCTTTACATCTTGGGCAAAACGAAATCCTACGTGCCCTTTAGATCGAGGAGATTGTACCGCTTTTTGTATTATCGGCAATATCGACGAAACCGTCAAACGTATCATTCAAGTCAAGACTGTCGATTACATAGAAGTATATCAAAGATATTGTAAACAACGGTTACTTGGTGTACCAAAGAAAACATTTGAATATTTTCAAAGATTACTGGAAGCAACTAACGAATATTCCGAACATATGCAATTTTTGCTTAAAGACGATGACCGCATTATAGCCATTAGTAGTAGTTACAATGAAACAATTGTACCCGAAGAAGAAGTTCATGAATTTATAATTGGCATGAAGAAAACCATCCACAAATACACAAATGCCTTTTTCGAGAACCAAGACTAATCCAAGATGATTGTAACATGTAATTATAATTTTTAGCAATAATGACTAATAATAGTCTAAATTTATTATTGCCTCGATTTGCATATAATATTTTATGTTGTTTAATTAAATAAATAAAAAATTTACCAATACCTACTTGCTATTATTAAAAATAAACTATAAACATTAAAATAACCATAAAATTTAGACATCTCACTGATCAACTTTATTTATCAACCACAACCGAGCAATGAATCAAATAGCGCACTCTTCGAGTTTCTCGGTACCTACTGCACAAATATTTTATCAGCCGCATTCACCTTCTAATTACTCTATATCAGTGACTCTCATTGGTTCGAGTGGTTTTAATCAGCTTATCCACTGGTTATAAAAAGTAAAAAATAATTAAGTTACTTCAACTAGCTGGCACAAGCGGCCAATTATTGTTATCTTTGGAGTCGGCGCCGGCCAAGCTTTTTGGATATTCTTTATACGTACACGTAAGTTAAATCTCCAAACGGATCTACTGCTCAATAGAGGAGAGGATCTGCCCGGCGGATCAACAGATGAACGAATTAACGAAACTATATAGGTTGAACAACTTATATGAATGTACAAAGTGAAATTAGTCTTTTACCTTTTGGTGCATTTTTTTCACAGTAGTTTTTTTTTGGAAAGCCAAATTATAATAATTTAAAATGGAGAAAAATTCTAGCAACTTTGAAGAACCCGAAACGTGTAGCGTTTGTTTGGTGGAACTAACCTACGATAGAGAAATCGGCTTTCTGGACACTTGCGGACATAAATTCCATAGAGAATGCTTTACATCTTGGGCAAAACGAAATCCTACGTGCCCTTTAGATCGAGGAGATTGTACCGCTTTTTGTATTATCGGCAATATCGACGAAACCGTCAAACGTATTATTCAAGTCAAGACTGTCGATTACATAGAAGTATATCAAAGATATTGTAAACAACGGTTACTTGGTGTACCAAAGAAAACATTTGAATATTTTCAAAGATTACTGGAAGCAACTAACGAATATTCCGAACATATGCAATTTTTGCTTAAAGACGATGACCGCATTATAGCCATTAGTAGTAGTTACAATGAAACAATTGTACCCGAAGAAGAAGTTCATGAATTTATAATTGGCATGAAGAAAACCATCCACAAATACACAAATGCCTTTTTCGAGAACCAAGACTAATCCAAGATGATTGTAACATGTAATTATAATTTTTAGCAATAATGACTAATAATAGTCTAAATTTATTATTGCCTCGATTTGCATATAATATTTTATGTTGTTTAATTAAATAAATAAAAAATTTACCAATACCTACTTGCTATTATTAAAAATAAACTATAAACATTAAAATAACCATAAAATTTAGACATCTCACTGATCAACTTTATTTATCAACCACAACCGAGCAATGAATCAAATAGCGCACTCTTCGAGTTTCTCGGTACCTACTGCACAAATATTTTATCAGCCGCATTCACCTTCTAATTACTCTATATCAGTGACTCTCATTGGTTCGAGTGGTTTTAATCAGCTTATCCACTGGTTATAAAAAGTAAAAAATAATTAAGTTACTTCAACTAGCTGGCACAAGCGGCCAATTATTGTTATTTTTGGAGTCGGCGCCGGCCAAGCTTTTTGGATATTCTTTATACGTACACGTAAGTTAAATCTCCAAACGGATCTACTGCTCAATAGAGGAGAGGATCTGCCCGGCGGATCAACAGATGAACGAATTAACGAAACTATATAGGTTGAACAACTTATATGAATGTACAAAGTGAAATTAGTCTTTTACCTTTTGGTGCATTTTTTTCACAGTAGTTTTTTTTTG
Organism: Cantharis rustica; assembly: GCA_911387805.1. Taxonomy (NCBI): domain Eukaryota; kingdom Metazoa; phylum Arthropoda; class Insecta; order Coleoptera; family Cantharidae; genus Cantharis; species Cantharis rustica. The sequence continues at coordinate 24,813,483 of OU426877.1, read as the reverse complement.
GAAAGCCAAATTATAATAATTTAAAATGGAGAAAAATTCTAGCAACTTTGAAGAACCCGAAACGTGTAGCGTTTGTTTGGTGGAACTAACCTACGATAGAGAAATCGGCTTTCTGGACACTTGCGGACATAAATTCCATAGAGAATGCTTTACATCTTGGGCAAAACGAAATCCTACGTGCCCTTTAGATCGAGGAGATTGTACCGCTTTTTGTATTATCGGCAATATCGACGAAACCGTCATACGTATCATTCAAGTCCATACTGTCGATTACATAGAATTATATGAAAGCTATTGTAAACAACGGTTACTTGGTATACCAAAGAAAACATTTGAAGGTTTTCAAAGATTACTGGAAGCAACTAACGAATATTCCCAACATATGCAATTTTTGCTTAAAGACGATGACCGCATTATAGCCATTCGTAGTAGTTACAATGAAACAATTGTACCCGAAGAAGAAGTTCATGAATTTATAATTGGCATGAAGAAAACCATCCACAAATACACAAATGCCTTTTTCGAGAACCAAGACTAATCCAAGATGATTGTAACATGTAATTATAATTTTTAGCAATAATGACTAATAATAGTCTAAATTTATTATTGCCTCGATTTGCATATAATATTTTATGTTGTTTAATTAAATAAATAAAAAATTTACCAATACCTACTTGCTATTATTAAAAATAAACTATAAGCATTAAAATAACCATAAAATTTAGACATCTCACTGATCAACTTTATTTATCAACCACAACCGAGCAATGAATCAAATAGCGCACTGTTCGAGTTTCTCGGTACCTACTGCACAAATATTTTATCAGCCGCATTCACCTTCTAATTACTCTATATCAGTGACTCTCATTGGTTCGAGTGGTTTTAATCAGCTTATCCACTGGTTATAAAAAGTAAAAAATAATTAAGTTACTTCAACTAGCTGGCACAAGCGGCCAATTATTGTTATTTTTGGAGTCGGCGCCGGCCAAGCTTTTTGGATATTCTTTATACGTACACGTAAGTTAAATCTCCAAACGGATCTACTGCTCAATAGAGGAGAGGATCTGCCCGGCGGATCAACAGATGAACGAATTAACGAAACTATATAGGTTGAACAACTTATATGAATGTACAAAGTGAAATTAGTCTTTTACCTTTTGGTGCATTTTTTTCACAGTAGTTTTTTTTTGGAAAGCCAAATTATAATAATTTAAAATGGAGAAAAATTCTAGCAACTTTGAAGAACCCGAAACGTGTAGCGTTTGTTTGGTGGAACTAACCTACGATAGAGAAATCGGCTTTCTGGACACTTGCGGACATAAATTCCATAGAGAATGCTTTACATCTTGGGCAAAACGAAATCCTACGTGCCCTTTAGATCGAGGAGATTGTACCGCTTTTTGTATTATCGGCAATATCGACGAAACCGTCAAACGTATCATTCAAGTCAAGACTGTCGATTACATAGAAGTATATCAAAGATATTGTAAACAACGGTTACTTGGTGTACCAAAGAAAACATTTGAATATTTTCAAAGATTACTGGAAGCAACTAACGAATATTCCGAACATATGCAATTTTTGCTTAAAGACGATGACCGCATTATAGCCATTAGTAGTAGTTACAATGAAACAATTGTACCCGAAGAAGAAGTTCATGAATTTATAATTGGCATGAAGAAAACCATCCACAAATACACAAATGCCTTTTTCGAGAACCAAGACTAATCCAAGATGATTGTAACATGTAATTATAATTTTTAGCAATAATGACTAATAATAGTCTAAATTTATTATTGCCTCGATTTGCATATAATATTTTATGTTGTTTAATTAAATAAATAAAAAATTTACCAATACCTACTTGCTATTATTAAAAATAAACTATAAACATTAAAATAACCATAAAATTTAGACATCTCACTGATCAACTTTATTTATCAACCACAACCGAGCAATGAATCAAATAGCGCACTCTTCGAGTTTCTCGGTACCTACTGCACAAATATTTTATCAGCCGCATTCACCTTCTAATTACTCTATATCAGTGACTCTCATTGGTTCGAGTGGTTTTAATCAGCTTATCCACTGGTTATAAAAAGTAAAAAATAATTAAGTTACTTCAACTAGCTGGCACAAGCGGCCAATTATTGTTATCTTTGGAGTCGGCGCCGGCCAAGCTTTTTGGATATTCTTTATACGTACACGTAAGTTAAATCTCCAAACGGATCTACTGCTCAATAGAGGAGAGGATCTGCCCGGCGGATCAACAGATGAACGAATTAACGAAACTATATAGGTTGAACAACTTATATGAATGTACAAAGTGAAATTAGTCTTTTACCTTTTGGTGCATTTTTTTCACAGTAGTTTTTTTTTGGAAAGCCAAATTATAATAATTTAAAATGGAGAAAAATTCTAGCAACTTTGAAGAACCCGAAACGTGTAGCGTTTGTTTGGTGGAACTAACCTACGATAGAGAAATCGGCTTTCTGGACACTTGCGGACATAAATTCCATAGAGAATGCTTTACATCTTGGGCAAAACGAAATCCTACGTGCCCTTTAGATCGAGGAGATTGTACCGCTTTTTGTATTATCGGCAATATCGACGAAACCGTCAAACGTATGATTCAAGTCAAGACTGTCGATTACATAGAAGTATATCAAAGATATTGTAAACAACGGTTACTTGGTGTACCAAAGAAAACATTTGAATATTTTCAAAGATTACTGGAAGCAACTAACGAATATTCCGAACATATGCAATTTTTGCTTAAAGACGATGACCGCATTATAGCCATTAGTAGTAGTTACAATGAAACAATTGTACCCGAAGAAGAAGTTCATGAATTTATAATTGGCATGAAGAAAACCATCCACAAATACACAAATGCCTTTTTCGAGAACCAAGACTAATCCAAGATGATTGTAACATGTAATTATAATTTTTAGCAATAATGACTAATAATAGTCTAAATTTATTATTGCCTCGATTTGCATATAATATTTTATGTTGTTTAATTAAATAAATAAAAAATTTACCAATACCTACTTGCTATTATTAAAAATAAACTATAAACATTAAAATAACCATAAAATTTAGACATCTCACTGATCAACTTTATTTATCAACCACAACCGAGCAATGAATCAAATAGCGCACTGTTCGAGTTTCTCGGTACCTACTGCACAAATATTTTATCAGCCGCATTCACCTTCTAATTACTCTATATCAGTGACTCTCATTGGTTCGAGTGGTTTTAATCAGCTTATCCACTGGTTATAAAAAGTAAAAAATAATTAAGTTACTTCAACTAGCTGGCACAAGCGGCCAATTATTGTTATTTTTGGAGTCGGCGCCGGCCAAGCTTTTTGGATATTCTTTATACGTACACGTAAGTTAAATCTCCAAACGTATCTACTGCTCAATAGAGGAGAGGATCTGCCCGGCGGATCAACAGATGAACGAATTAACGAAACTATATAGGTTGAACAACTTATATGAATGTACAAAGTGAAATTAGTCTTTTACCTTTTGGTGCATTTTTTTCACAGTAGTTTTTTTTTGGAAAGCCAAATTATAATAATTTAAAATGGAGAAAAATTCTAGCAACTTTGAAGAACCCGAAACGTGTAGCGTTTGTTTGGTGGAACTAACCTACGATAGAGAAATCGGCTTTCTGGACACTTGCGGACATAAATTCCATAGAGAATGCTTTACATCTTGGGCAAAACGAAATCCTACGTGCCCTTTAGATCGAGGAGATTGTACCGCTTTTTGTATTATCGGCAATATCGACGAAACCGTCATACGTATCATTCAAGTCCATACTGTCGATTACATAGAATTATATGAAAGCTATTGTAAACAACGGTTACTTGGTATACCAAAGAAAACATTTGAAGGTTTTCAAAGATTACTGGAAGCAACTAACGAATATTCCCAACATATGCAATTTTTGCTTAAAGACGATGACCGCATTATAGCCATTCGTAGTAGTTACAATGAAACAATTGTACCCGAAGAAGAAGTTCATGAATTTATAATTGGCATGAAGAAAACCATCCACAAATACACAAATGCCTTTTTCGAGAACCAAGACTAATCCAAGATGATTGTAACATGTAATTATAATTTTTAGCAATAATGACTAATAATAGTCTAAATTTATTATTGCCTCGATTTGCATATAATATTTTATGTTGTTTAATTAAATAAATAAAAAATTTACCAATACCTACTTGCTATTATTAAAAATAAACTATAAACATTAAAATAACCATAAAATTTAGACATCTCACTGATCAACTTTATTTATCAACCACAACCGAGCAATGAATCAAATAGCGCACTCTTCGAGTTTCTCGGTACCTACTGCACAAATATTTTATCAGCCGCATTCACCTTCTAATTACTCTATATCAGTGACTCTCATTGGTTCGAGTGGTTTTAATCAGCTTATCCACTGGTTATAAAAAGTAAAAAATAATTAAGTTACTTCAACTAGCTGGCACAAGCGGCCAATTATTGTTATCTTTGGAGTCGGCGCCGGCCAAGCTTTTTGGATATTCTTTATACGTACACGTAAGTTAAATCTCCAAACGGATCTACTGCTCAATAGAGGAGAGGATCTGCCCGGCGGATCAACAGATGAACGAATTAACGAAACTATATAGGTTGAACAACTTATATGAATGTACAAAGTGAAATTAGTCTTTTACCTTTTGGTGCATTTTTTTCACAGTAGTTTTTTTTTGGAAAGCCAAATTATAATAATTTAAAATGGAGAAAAATTCTAGCAACTTTGAAGAACCCGAAACGTGTAGCGTTTGTTTGGTGGAACTAACCTACGATAGAGAAATCGGCTTTCTGGACACTTGCGGACATAAATTCCATAGAGAATGCTTTACATCTTGGGCAAAACGAAATCCTACGTGCCCTTTAGATCGAGGAGATTGTACCGCTTTTTGTATTATCGGCAATATCGACGAAACCGTCAAACGTATCATTCAAGTCAAGACTGTCGATTACATAGAAGTATATCAAAGATATTGTAAACAACGGTTAATTGGTGTACCAAAGAAAACATTTGAATATTTTCAAAGATTACTGGAAGCAACTAACGAATATTCCGAACATATGCAATTTTTGCTTAAAGACGATGACCGCATTATAGCCATTAGTAGTAGTTACAATGAAGCAATTGTACCCGAAGAAGAAGTTCATGAATTTATAATTCGCATGAAGAAAACCATCCACAACTACACAAATGTCTTTTTCGAGAACCAAGACTAATCCAAGATGATTGTAACATGTAATTATAATTTTTAGCAATAATGACTAATAATAGTCTAAATTTATTATTGCCTCGATTTGCATATAATATTTTATGTTGTTTAATTAAATAAATAAAAAATTTACCAATACCTACTTGCTATTATTAAAAATAAACTATAAACATTAAAATAACCATAAAATTTAGACATCTCACTGATCAACTTTATTTATCAACCACAACCGAGCAATGAATCAAATAGCGCACTCTTCGAGTTTCTCGGTACCTACTGCACAAATATTTTATCAGCCGCATTCACCTTCTAATTACTCTATATCAGTGACTCTCATTGGTTCGAGTGGTTTTAATCAGCTTATCCACTGGTTATAAAAAGTAAAAAATAATTAAGTTACTTCAACTAGCTGGCACAAGCGGCCAATTATTGTTATTTTTGGAGTCGGCGCCGGCCAAGCTTTTTGGATATTCTTTATACGTACACGTAAGTTAAATCTCCAAACGGATCTACTGCTCAATAGAGGAGAGGATCTGCCCGGCGGATCAACAGATGAACGAATTAACGAAACTATATAGGTTGAACAACTTATATGAATGTACAAAGTGAAATTAGTCTTTTACCTTTTGGTGCATTTTTTTCACAGTAGTTTTTTTTTGGAAAGCCAAATTATAATAATTTAAAATGGAGAAAAATTCTAGCAACTTTGAAGAACCCGAAACGTGTAGCGTTTGTTTGGTGGAACTAACCTACGATAGAGAAATCGGTTTTCTGGACACTTGCGGACATAAATTCCATAGAGAATGCTTTACATCTTGGGCAAAACGAAATCCTACGTGCCCTTTAGATCGAGGAGATTGTACCGCTTTTTGTATTATCGGCAATATCGACGAAACCGTCAAACGTATCATTCAAGTCAAGACTGTCGATTACATAGAAGTATATCAAAGATATTGTAAACAACGGTTACTTGGTGTACCAAAGAAAACATTTGAATATTTTCAAAGATTACTGGAAGCAACTAACGAATATTCCGAACATATGCAATTTTTGCTTAAAGACGATGACCGCATTATAGCCATTAGTAGTAGTTACAATGAAGCAATTGTACCCGAAGAAGAAGTTCATGAATTTATAATTGGCATGAAGAAAACCATCCACGAATACACAAATGCCTTTTTCGAGAACCAAGACTAATCCAAGATGATTGTAACATGTAATTATAATTTTTAGCAATAATGACTAATAATAGTCTAAATTTATTATTGCCTCGATTTGCATATAATATTTTATGTTGTTTAATTAAATAAATAAAAAATTTACCAATACCTACTTGCTATTATTAAAAATAAACTATAAACATTAAAATAACCATAAAATTTAGACATCTCACTGATCAACTTTATTTATCAACCACAACCGAGCAATGAATCAAATAGCGCACTGTTCGAGTTTTTCGGTACCTACTGCACAAATATTTTATCAGCCGCATTCACCTTCTAATTACTCTATATCAGTGACTCTCATTGGTTCGAGTGGTTTTAATCAGCTTATCCACTGGTTATAAAAAGTAAAAAATAATTAAGTTACTTCAACTAGCTGGCACAAGCGGCCAATTATTGTTATCTTTGGAGTCGGCGCCGGCCAAGCTTTTTGGATATTCTTTATACGTACACGTAAGTTAAATCTCCAAACGGATCTACTGCTCAATAGAGGAGGGGATCTGCCCGGCGGATCAACAGATGAACGAATTAACGAAACTATATAGGTTGAACAACTTATATGAATGTATAAAGTGAAATTATTTTTTACGTTTTAGTGAATTTTTTTCACAGTAGTTTTTTTTTTGGTAAGCCAAATTATAATAGTTTAAAATGGAAAAGAATTCTAGCAATTTTGAAGAACCCGAAACGTGTAGCGTTTGTTTGCTGGAACTAACCTACGATAGAGAAATCGGTTTTCTGGACACTTGCGGACATAAATTCCATAGAGAATGCTTTACATCTTGGGCAAAACGAAATCCTACGTGCCCTTTAGATCGACGAGATTGTACCGCTTTTTTTATTATCGGCAATATCGACGAAACCGTCATACGTATCATTCAAGTCCATACTGTCGATTACATAGAATTATATGAAAGCTATTGTAAACAACGGTTACTTGGTATACCAAAGAAAACATTTGAAGGTTTTCAAAGATTACTGGAAGCAACTAACGAATATTCCCAACATATGCAATTTTTGCTTAAAGACGATGACCGCATTATAGCCATTCGTAGTAGTTACAATGAAACAATTGTACCCGAAAAAGAAGTTCATGAATTTATAATTGGCATGAAGAAAACCATCCACAAATACACAAATGCCTTTTTCGAGAACCAAGACTAATCCAAGATGATTGTAACATGTAATTATAATTTTTAGCAATAATGACTAATAATAGTCTAAATTTATTATTGCCTCGATTTGCATATAATATTTTATGTTGTTTAATTAAATAAATAAAAAATTTACCAATACCTACTTGCTATTATTAAAAATAAACTATAAGCATTAAAATAACCATAAAATTTAGACATCTCACTGATCAACTTTATTTATCAACCACAACCGAGCAATGAATCAAATAGCGCACTGTTCGAGTTTCTCGGTACCTACTGCACAAATATTTTATCAGCCGCATTCACCTTCTAATTACTCTATATCAGTGACTCTCATTGGTTCGAGTGGTTTTAATCAGCTTATCCACTGGTTATAAAAAGTAAAAAATAATTAAGTTACTTCAACTAGCTGGCACAAGCGGCCAATTATTGTTATTTTTGGAGTCGGCGCCGGCCAAGCTTTTTGGATATTCTTTATACGTACACGTAAGTTAAATCTCCAAACGTATCTACTGCTCAATAGAGGAGAGGATCTGCCCGGCGGATCAACAGATGAACGAATTAACGAAACTATATAGGTTGAACAACTTATATGAATGTACAAAGTGAAATTAGTCTTTTACCTTTTGGTGCATTTTTTTCACAGTAGTTTTTTTTTGGAAAGCCAAATTATAATAATTTAAAATGGAGAAAAATTCTAGCAACTTTGAAGAACCCGAAACGTGTAGCGTTTGTTTGGTGGAACTAACCTACGATAGAGAAATCGGCTTTCTGGACACTTGCGGACATAAATTCCATAGAGAATGCTTTACATCTTGGGCAAAACGAAATCCTACGTGCCCTTTAGATCGAGGAGATTGTACCGCTTTTTGTATTATCGGCAATATCGACGAAACCGTCAAACGTATCATTCAAGTCAAGACTGTCGATTACATAGAAGTATATCAAAGATATTGTAAACAACGGTTACTTGGTGTACCAAAGAAAACATTTGAATATTTTCAAAGATTACTGGAAGCAACTAACGAATATTCCGAACATATGCAATTTTTGCTTAAAGACGATGACCGCATTATAGCCATTAGTAGTAGTTACAATGAAACAATTGTACCCGAAGAAGAAGTTCATGAATTTATAATTGGCATGAAGAAAACCATCCACAAATACACAAATGCCTTTTTCGAGAACCAAGACTAATCCAAGATGATTGTAACATGTAATTATAATTTTTAGCAATAATGACTAATAATAGTCTAAATTTATTATTGCCTCGATTTGCATATAATATTTTATGTTGTTTAATTAAATAAATAAAAAATTTACCAATACCTACTTGCTATTATTAAAAATAAACTATAAACATTAAAATAACCATAAAATTTAGACATCTCACTGATCAACTTTATTTATCAACCACAACCGAGCAATGAATCAAATAGCGCACTGTTCGAGTTTCTCGGTACCTACTGCACAAATATTTTATCAGCCGCATTCACCTTCTAATTACTCTATATCAGTGACTCTCATTGGTTCGAGTGGTTTTAATCAGCTTATCCACTGGTTATAAAAAGTAAAAAATAATTAAGTTACTTCAACTAGCTGGCACAAGCGGCCAATTATTGTTATCTTTGGAGTCGGCGCCGGCCAAGCTTTTTGGATATTCTTTATACGTACACGTAAGTTAAATCTCCAAACGGATCTACTGCTCAATAGAGGAGAGGATCTGCCCGGCGGATCAACAGATGAACGAATTAACGAAACTATATAGGTTGAACAACTTATATGAATGTACAAAGTGAAATTAGTCTTTTACCTTTTGGTGCATTTTTTTCACAGTAGTTTTTTTTTGGAAAGCCAAATTATAATAATTTAAAATGGAGAAAAATTCTAGCAACTTTGAAGAACCCGAAACGTGTAGCGTTTGTTTGGTGGAACTAACCTACGATAGAGAAATCGGCTTTCTGGACACTTGCGGACATAAATTCCATAGAGAATGCTTTACATCTTGGGCAAAACGAAATCCTACGTGCCCTTTAGATCGAGGAGATTGTACCGCTTTTTGTATTATCGGCAATATCGACGAAACCGTCAAACGTATTATTCAAGTCAAGACTGTCGATTACATAGAAGTATATCAAAGATATTGTAAACAACGGTTACTTGGTGTACCAAAGAAAACATTTGAATATTTTCAAAGATTACTGGAAGCAACTAACGAATATTCCGAACATATGCAATTTTTGCTTAAAGACGATGACCGCATTATAGCCATTAGTAGTAGTTACAATGAAACAATTGTACCCGAAGAAGAAGTTCATGAATTTATAATTGGCATGAAGAAAACCATCCACAAATACACAAATGCCTTTTTCGAGAACCAAGACTAATCCAAGATGATTGTAACATGTAATTATAATTTTTAGCAATAATGACTAATAATAGTCTAAATTTATTATTGCCTCGATTTGCATATAATATTTTATGTTGTTTAATTAAATAAATAAAAAATTTACCAATACCTACTTGCTATTATTAAAAATAAACTATAAACATTAAAATAACCATAAAATTTAGACATCTCACTGATCAACTTTATTTATCAACCACAACCGAGCAATGAATCAAATAGCGCACTCTTCGAGTTTCTCGGTACCTACTGCACAAATATTTTATCAGCCGCATTCACCTTCTAATTACTCTATATCAGTGACTCTCATTGGTTCGAGTGGTTTTAATCAGCTTATCCACTGGTTATAAAAAGTAAAAAATAATTAAGTTACTTCAACTAGCTGGCACAAGCGGCCAATTATTGTTATTTTTGGAGTCGGCGCCGGCCAAGCTTTTTGGATATTCTTTATACGTACACGTAAGTTAAATCTCCAAACGGATCTACTGCTCAATAGAGGAGAGGATCTGCCCGGCGGATCAACAGATGAACGAATTAACGAAACTATATAGGTTGAACAACTTATATGAATGTACAAAGTGAAATTAGTCTTTTACCTTTTGGTGCATTTTTTTCACAGTAGTTTTTTTTTGGAAAGCCAAATTATAATAATTTAAAATGGAGAAAAATTCTAGCAACTTTGAAGAACCCGAAACGTGTAGCGTTTGTTTGGTGGAACTAACCTACGATAGAGAAATCGGCTTTCTGGACACTTGCGGACATAAATTCCATAGAGAATGCTTTACATCTTGGGCAAAACGAAATCCTACGTGCCCTTTAGATCGAGGAGATTGTACCGCTTTTTGTATTATCGGCAATATCGACGAAACCGTCATACGTATCATTCAAGTCCATACTGTCGATTACATAGAATTATATGAAAGCTATTGTAAACAACGGTTACTTGGTATACCAAAGAAAACATTTGAAGGTTTTCAAAGATTACTGGAAGCAACTAACGAATATTCCCAACATATGCAATTTTTGCTTAAAGACGATGACCGCATTATAGCCATTCGTAGTAGTTACAATGAAACAATTGTACCCGAAGAAGAAGTTCATGAATTTATAATTGGCATGAAGAAAACCATCCACAAATACACAAATGCCTTTTTCGAGAACCAAGACTAATCCAAGATGATTGTAACATGTAATTATAATTTTTAGCAATAATGACTAATAATAGTCTAAATTTATTATTGCCTCGATTTGCATATAATATTTTATGTTGTTTAATTAAATAAATAAAAAATTTACCAATACCTACTTGCTATTATTAAAAATAAACTATAAGCATTAAAATAACCATAAAATTTAGACATCTCACTGATCAACTTTATTTATCAACCACAACCGAGCAATGAATCAAATAGCGCACTGTTCGAGTTTCTCGGTACCTACTGCACAAATATTTTATCAGCCGCATTCACCTTCTAATTACTCTATATCAGTGACTCTCATTGGTTCGAGTGGTTTTAATCAGCTTATCCACTGGTTATAAAAAGTAAAAAATAATTAAGTTACTTCAACTAGCTGGCACAAGCGGCCAATTATTGTTATTTTTGGAGTCGGCGCCGGCCAAGCTTTTTGGATATTCTTTATACGTACACGTAAGTTAAATCTCCAAACGGATCTACTGCTCAATAGAGGAGAGGATCTGCCCGGCGGATCAACAGATGAACGAATTAACGAAACTATATAGGTTGAACAACTTATATGAATGTACAAAGTGAAATTAGTCTTTTACCTTTTGGTGCATTTTTTTCACAGTAGTTTTTTTTTGGAAAGCCAAATTATAATAATTTAAAATGGAGAAAAATTCTAGCAACTTTGAAGAACCCGAAACGTGTAGCGTTTGTTTGGTGGAACTAACCTACGATAGAGAAATCGGCTTTCTGGACACTTGCGGACATAAATTCCATAGAGAATGCTTTACATCTTGGGCAAAACGAAATCCTACGTGCCCTTTAGATCGAGGAGATTGTACCGCTTTTTGTATTATCGGCAATATCGACGAAACCGTCAAACGTATCATTCAAGTCAAGACTGTCGATTACATAGAAGTATATCAAAGATATTGTAAACAACGGTTACTTGGTGTACCAAAGAAAACATTTGAATATTTTCAAAGATTACTGGAAGCAACTAACGAATATTCCGAACATATGCAATTTTTGCTTAAAGACGATGACCGCATTATAGCCATTAGTAGTAGTTACAATGAAACAATTGTACCCGAAGAAGAAGTTCATGAATTTATAATTGGCATGAAGAAAACCATCCACAAATACACAAATGCCTTTTTCGAGAACCAAGACTAATCCAAGATGATTGTAACATGTAATTATAATTTTTAGCAATAATGACTAATAATAGTCTAAATTTATTATTGCCTCGATTTGCATATAATATTTTATGTTGTTTAATTAAATAAATAAAAAATTTACCAATACCTACTTGCTATTATTAAAAATAAACTATAAACATTAAAATAACCATAAAATTTAGACATCTCACTGATCAACTTTATTTATCAACCACAACCGAGCAATGAATCAAATAGCGCACTCTTCGAGTTTCTCGGTACCTACTGCACAAATATTTTATCAGCCGCATTCACCTTCTAATTACTCTATATCAGTGACTCTCATTGGTTCGAGTGGTTTTAATCAGCTTATCCACTGGTTATAAAAAGTAAAAAATAATTAAGTTACTTCAACTAGCTGGCACAAGCGGCCAATTATTGTTATCTTTGGAGTCGGCGCCGGCCAAGCTTTTTGGATATTCTTTATACGTACACGTAAGTTAAATCTCCAAACGGATCTACTGCTCAATAGAGGAGAGGATCTGCCCGGCGGATCAACAGATGAACGAATTAACGAAACTATATAGGTTGAACAACTTATATGAATGTACAAAGTGAAATTAGTCTTTTACCTTTTGGTGCATTTTTTTCACAGTAGTTTTTTTTTGGAAAGCCAAATTATAATAATTTAAAATGGAGAAAAATTCTAGCAACTTTGAAGAACCCGAAACGTGTAGCGTTTGTTTGGTGGAACTAACCTACGATAGAGAAATCGGCTTTCTGGACACTTGCGGACATAAATTCCATAGAGAATGCTTTACATCTTGGGCAAAACGAAATCCTACGTGCCCTTTAGATCGAGGAGATTGTACCGCTTTTTGTATTATCGGCAATATCGACGAAACCGTCAAACGTATTATTCAAGTCAAGACTGTCGATTACATAGAAGTATATCAAAGATATTGTAAACAACGGTTACTTGGTGTACCAAAGAAAACATTTGAATATTTTCAAAGATTACTGGAAGCAACTAACGAATATTCCGAACATATGCAATTTTTGCTTAAAGACGATGACCGCATTATAGCCATTAGTAGTAGTTACAATGAAACAATTGTACCCGAAGAAGAAGTTCATGAATTTATAATTGGCATGAAGAAAACCATCCACAAATACACAAATGCCTTTTTCGAGAACCAAGACTAATCCAAGATGATTGTAACATGTAATTATAATTTTTAGCAATAATGACTAATAATAGTCTAAATTTATTATTGCCTCGATTTGCATATAATATTTTATGTTGTTTAATTAAATAAATAAAAAATTTACCAATACCTACTTGCTATTATTAAAAATAAACTATAAACATTAAAATAACCATAAAATTTAGACATCTCACTGATCAACTTTATTTATCAACCACAACCGAGCAATGAATCAAATAGCGCACTCTTCGAGTTTCTCGGTACCTACTGCACAAATATTTTATCAGCCGCATTCACCTTCTAATTACTCTATATCAGTGACTCTCATTGGTTCGAGTGGTTTTAATCAGCTTATCCACTGGTTATAAAAAGTAAAAAATAATTAAGTTACTTCAACTAGCTGGCACAAGCGGCCAATTATTGTTATTTTTGGAGTCGGCGCCGGCCAAGCTTTTTGGATATTCTTTATACGTACACGTAAGTTAAATCTCCAAACGGATCTACTGCTCAATAGAGGAGAGGATCTGCCCGGCGGATCAACAGATGAACGAATTAACGAAACTATATAGGTTGAACAACTTATATGAATGTACAAAGTGAAATTAGTCTTTTACCTTTTGGTGCATTTTTTTCACAGTAGTTTTTTTTTGGAAAGCCAAATTATAATAATTTAAAATGGAGAAAAATTCTAGCAACTTTGAAGAACCCGAAACGTGTAGCGTTTGTTTGGTGGAACTAACCTACGATAGAGAAATCGGCTTTCTGGACACTTGCGGACATAAATTCCATAGAGAATGCTTTACATCTTGGGCAAAACGAAATCCTACGTGCCCTTTAGATCGAGGAGATTGTACCGCTTTTTGTATTATCGGCAATATCGACGAAACCGTCATACGTATCATTCAAGTCCATACTGTCGATTACATAGAATTATATGAAAGCTATTGTAAACAACGGTTACTTGGTATACCAAAGAAAACATTTGAAGGTTTTCAAAGATTACTGGAAGCAACTAACGAATATTCCCAACATATGCAATTTTTGCTTAAAGACGATGACCGCATTATAGCCATTCGTAGTAGTTACAATGAAACAATTGTACCCGAAGAAGAAGTTCATGAATTTATAATTGGCATGAAGAAAACCATCCACAAATACACAAATGCCTTTTTCGAGAACCAAGACTAATCCAAGATGATTGTAACATGTAATTATAATTTTTAGCAATAATGACTAATAATAGTCTAAATTTATTATTGCCTCGATTTGCATATAATATTTTATGTTGTTTAATTAAATAAATAAAAAATTTACCAATACCTACTTGCTATTATTAAAAATAAACTATAAGCATTAAAATAACCATAAAATTTAGACATCTCACTGATCAACTTTATTTATCAACCACAACCGAGCAATGAATCAAATAGCGCACTGTTCGAGTTTCTCGGTACCTACTGCACAAATATTTTATCAGCCGCATTCACCTTCTAATTACTCTATATCAGTGACTCTCATTGGTTCGAGTGGTTTTAATCAGCTTATCCACTGGTTATAAAAAGTAAAAAATAATTAAGTTACTTCAACTAGCTGGCACAAGCGGCCAATTATTGTTATTTTTGGAGTCGGCGCCGGCCAAGCTTTTTGGATATTCTTTATACGTACACGTAAGTTAAATCTCCAAACGGATCTACTGCTCAATAGAGGAGAGGATCTGCCCGGCGGATCAACAGATGAACGAATTAACGAAACTATATAGGTTGAACAACTTATATGAATGTACAAAGTGAAATTAGTCTTTTACCTTTTGGTGCATTTTTTTCACAGTAGTTTTTTTTTGGAAAGCCAAATTATAATAATTTAAAATGGAGAAAAATTCTAGCAACTTTGAAGAACCCGAAACGTGTAGCGTTTGTTTGGTGGAACTAACCTACGATAGAGAAATCGGCTTTCTGGACACTTGCGGACATAAATTCCATAGAGAATGCTTTACATCTTGGGCAAAACGAAATCCTACGTGCCCTTTAGATCGAGGAGATTGTACCGCTTTTTGTATTATCGGCAATATCGACGAAACCGTCAAACGTATCATTCAAGTCAAGACTGTCGATTACATAGAAGTATATCAAAGATATTGTAAACAACGGTTACTTGGTGTACCAAAGAAAACATTTGAATATTTTCAAAGATTACTGGAAGCAACTAACGAATATTCCGAACATATGCAATTTTTGCTTAAAGACGATGACCGCATTATAGCCATTAGTAGTAGTTACAATGAAACAATTGTACCCGAAGAAGAAGTTCATGAATTTATAATTGGCATGAAGAAAACCATCCACAAATACACAAATGCCTTTTTCGAGAACCAAGACTAATCCAAGATGATTGTAACATGTAATTATAATTTTTAGCAATAATGACTAATAATAGTCTAAATTTATTATTGCCTCGATTTGCATATAATATTTTATGTTGTTTAATTAAATAAATAAAAAATTTACCAATACCTACTTGCTATTATTAAAAATAAACTATAAACATTAAAATAACCATAAAATTTAGACATCTCACTGATCAACTTTATTTATCAACCACAACCGAGCAATGAATCAAATAGCGCACTCTTCGAGTTTCTCGGTACCTACTGCACAAATATTTTATCAGCCGCATTCACCTTCTAATTACTCTATATCAGTGACTCTCATTGGTTCGAGTGGTTTTAATCAGCTTATCCACTGGTTATAAAAAGTAAAAAATAATTAAGTTACTTCAACTAGCTGGCACAAGCGGCCAATTATTGTTATCTTTGGAGTCGGCGCCGGCCAAGCTTTTTGGATATTCTTTATACGTACACGTAAGTTAAATCTCCAAACGGATCTACTGCTCAATAGAGGAGAGGATCTGCCCGGCGGATCAACAGATGAACGAATTAACGAAACTATATAGGTTGAACAACTTATATGAATGTACAAAGTGAAATTAGTCTTTTACCTTTTGGTGCATTTTTTTCACAGTAGTTTTTTTTTGGAAAGCCAAATTATAATAATTTAAAATGGAGAAAAATTCTAGCAACTTTGAAGAACCCGAAACGTGTAGCGTTTGTTTGGTGGAACTAACCTACGATAGAGAAATCGGCTTTCTGGACACTTGCGGACATAAATTCCATAGAGAATGCTTTACATCTTGGGCAAAACGAAATCCTACGTGCCCTTTAGATCGAGGAGATTGTACCGCTTTTTGTATTATCGGCAATATCGACGAAACCGTCAAACGTATTATTCAAGTCAAGACTGTCGATTACATAGAAGTATATCAAAGATATTGTAAACAACGGTTACTTGGTGTACCAAAGAAAACATTTGAATATTTTCAAAGATTACTGGAAGCAACTAACGAATATTCCGAACATATGCAATTTTTGCTTAAAGACGATGACCGCATTATAGCCATTAGTAGTAGTTACAATGAAACAATTGTACCCGAAGAAGAAGTTCATGAATTTATAATTGGCATGAAGAAAACCATCCACAAATACACAAATGCCTTTTTCGAGAACCAAGACTAATCCAAGATGATTGTAACATGTAATTATAATTTTTAGCAATAATGACTAATAATAGTCTAAATTTATTATTGCCTCGATTTGCATATAATATTTTATGTTGTTTAATTAAATAAATAAAAAATTTACCAATACCTACTTGCTATTATTAAAAATAAACTATAAACATTAAAATAACCATAAAATTTAGACATCTCACTGATCAACTTTATTTATCAACCACAACCGAGCAATGAATCAAATAGCGCACTCTTCGAGTTTCTCGGTACCTACTGCACAAATATTTTATCAGCCGCATTCACCTTCTAATTACTCTATATCAGTGACTCTCATTGGTTCGAGTGGTTTTAATCAGCTTATCCACTGGTTATAAAAAGTAAAAAATAATTAAGTTACTTCAACTAGCTGGCACAAGCGGCCAATTATTGTTATTTTTGGAGTCGGCGCCGGCCAAGCTTTTTGGATATTCTTTATACGTACACGTAAGTTAAATCTCCAAACGGATCTACTGCTCAATAGAGGAGAGGATCTGCCCGGCGGATCAACAGATGAACGAATTAACGAAACTATATAGGTTGAACAACTTATATGAATGTACAAAGTGAAATTAGTCTTTTACCTTTTGGTGCATTTTTTTCACAGTAGTTTTTTTTTGGAAAGCCAAATTATAATAATTTAAAATGGAGAAAAATTCTAGCAACTTTGAAGAACCCGAAACGTGTAGCGTTTGTTTGGTGGAACTAACCTACGATAGAGAAATCGGCTTTCTGGACACTTGCGGACATAAATTCCATAGAGAATGCTTTACATCTTGGGCAAAACGAAATCCTACGTGCCCTTTAGATCGAGGAGATTGTACCGCTTTTTGTATTATCGGCAATATCGACGAAACCGTCATACGTATCATTCAAGTCCATACTGTCGATTACATAGAATTATATGAAAGCTATTGTAAACAACGGTTACTTGGTATACCAAAGAAAACATTTGAAGGTTTTCAAAGATTACTGGAAGCAACTAACGAATATTCCCAACATATGCAATTTTTGCTTAAAGACGATGACCGCATTATAGCCATTCGTAGTAGTTACAATGAAACAATTGTACCCGAAGAAGAAGTTCATGAATTTATAATTGGCATGAAGAAAACCATCCACAAATACACAAATGCCTTTTTCGAGAACCAAGACTAATCCAAGATGATTGTAACATGTAATTATAATTTTTAGCAATAATGACTAATAATAGTCTAAATTTATTATTGCCTCGATTTGCATATAATATTTTATGTTGTTTAATTAAATAAATAAAAAATTTACCAATACCTACTTGCTATTATTAAAAATAAACTATAAGCATTAAAATAACCATAAAATTTAGACATCTCACTGATCAACTTTATTTATCAACCACAACCGAGCAATGAATCAAATAGCGCACTGTTCGAGTTTCTCGGTACCTACTGCACAAATATTTTATCAGCCGCATTCACCTTCTAATTACTCTATATCAGTGACTCTCATTGGTTCGAGTGGTTTTAATCAGCTTATCCACTGGTTATAAAAAGTAAAAAATAATTAAGTTACTTCAACTAGCTGGCACAAGCGGCCAATTATTGTTATTTTTGGAGTCGGCGCCGGCCAAGCTTTTTGGATATTCTTTATACGTACACGTAAGTTAAATCTCCAAACGGATCTACTGCTCAATAGAGGAGAGGATCTGCCCGGCGGATCAACAGATGAACGAATTAACGAAACTATATAGGTTGAACAACTTATATGAATGTACAAAGTGAAATTAGTCTTTTACCTTTTGGTGCATTTTTTTCACAGTAGTTTTTTTTTGGAAAGCCAAATTATAATAATTTAAAATGGAGAAAAATTCTAGCAACTTTGAAGAACCCGAAACGTGTAGCGTTTGTTTGGTGGAACTAACCTACGATAGAGAAATCGGCTTTCTGGACACTTGCGGACATAAATTCCATAGAGAATGCTTTACATCTTGGGCAAAACGAAATCCTACGTGCCCTTTAGATCGAGGAGATTGTACCGCTTTTTGTATTATCGGCAATATCGACGAAACCGTCAAACGTATCATTCAAGTCAAGACTGTCGATTACATAGAAGTATATCAAAGATATTGTAAACAACGGTTACTTGGTGTACCAAAGAAAACATTTGAATATTTTCAAAGATTACTGGAAGCAACTAACGAATATTCCGAACATATGCAATTTTTGCTTAAAGACGATGACCGCATTATAGCCATTAGTAGTAGTTACAATGAAACAATTGTACCCGAAGAAGAAGTTCATGAATTTATAATTGGCATGAAGAAAACCATCCACAAATACACAAATGCCTTTTTCGAGAACCAAGACTAATCCAAGATGATTGTAACATGTAATTATAATTTTTAGCAATAATGACTAATAATAGTCTAAATTTATTATTGCCTCGATTTGCATATAATATTTTATGTTGTTTAATTAAATAAATAAAAAATTTACCAATACCTACTTGCTATTATTAAAAATAAACTATAAACATTAAAATAACCATAAAATTTAGACATCTCACTGATCAACTTTATTTATCAACCACAACCGAGCAATGAATCAAATAGCGCACTCTTCGAGTTTCTCGGTACCTACTGCACAAATATTTTATCAGCCGCATTCACCTTCTAATTACTCTATATCAGTGACTCTCATTGGTTCGAGTGGTTTTAATCAGCTTATCCACTGGTTATAAAAAGTAAAAAATAATTAAGTTACTTCAACTAGCTGGCACAAGCGGCCAATTATTGTTATCTTTGGAGTCGGCGCCGGCCAAGCTTTTTGGATATTCTTTATACGTACACGTAAGTTAAATCTCCAAACGGATCTACTGCTCAATAGAGGAGAGGATCTGCCCGGCGGATCAACAGATGAACGAATTAACGAAACTATATAGGTTGAACAACTTATATGAATGTACAAAGTGAAATTAGTCTTTTACCTTTTGGTGCATTTTTTTCACAGTAGTTTTTTTTTGGAAAGCCAAATTATAATAATTTAAAATGGAGAAAAATTCTAGCAACTTTGAAGAACCCGAAACGTGTAGCGTTTGTTTGGTGGAACTAACCTACGATAGAGAAATCGGCTTTCTGGACACTTGCGGACATAAATTCCATAGAGAATGCTTTACATCTTGGGCAAAACGAAATCCTACGTGCCCTTTAGATCGAGGAGATTGTACCGCTTTTTGTATTATCGGCAATATCGACGAAACCGTCAAACGTATTATTCAAGTCAAGACTGTCGATTACATAGAAGTATATCAAAGATATTGTAAACAACGGTTACTTGGTGTACCAAAGAAAACATTTGAATATTTTCAAAGATTACTGGAAGCAACTAACGAATATTCCGAACATATGCAATTTTTGCTTAAAGACGATGACCGCATTATAGCCATTAGTAGTAGTTACAATGAAACAATTGTACCCGAAGAAGAAGTTCATGAATTTATAATTGGCATGAAGAAAACCATCCACAAATACACAAATGCCTTTTTCGAGAACCAAGACTAATCCAAGATGATTGTAACATGTAATTATAATTTTTAGCAATAATGACTAATAATAGTCTAAATTTATTATTGCCTCGATTTGCATATAATATTTTATGTTGTTTAATTAAATAAATAAAAAATTTACCAATACCTACTTGCTATTATTAAAAATAAACTATAAACATTAAAATAACCATAAAATTTAGACATCTCACTGATCAACTTTATTTATCAACCACAACCGAGCAATGAATCAAATAGCGCACTCTTCGAGTTTCTCGGTACCTACTGCACAAATATTTTATCAGCCGCATTCACCTTCTAATTACTCTATATCAGTGACTCTCATTGGTTCGAGTGGTTTTAATCAGCTTATCCACTGGTTATAAAAAGTAAAAAATAATTAAGTTACTTCAACTAGCTGGCACAAGCGGCCAATTATTGTTATTTTTGGAGTCGGCGCCGGCCAAGCTTTTTGGATATTCTTTATACGTACACGTAAGTTAAATCTCCAAACGGATCTACTGCTCAATAGAGGAGAGGATCTGCCCGGCGGATCAACAGATGAACGAATTAACGAAACTATATAGGTTGAACAACTTATATGAATGTACAAAGTGAAATTAGTCTTTTACCTTTTGGTGCATTTTTTTCACAGTAGTTTTTTTTTGGAAAGCCAAATTATAATAATTTAAAATGGAGAAAAATTCTAGCAACTTTGAAGAACCCGAAACGTGTAGCGTTTGTTTGGTGGAACTAACCTACGATAGAGAAATCGGCTTTCTGGACACTTGCGGACATAAATTCCATAGAGAATGCTTTACATCTTGGGCAAAACGAAATCCTACGTGCCCTTTAGATCGAGGAGATTGTACCGCTTTTTGTATTATCGGCAATATCGACGAAACCGTCATACGTATCATTCAAGTCCATACTGTCGATTACATAGAATTATATGAAAGCTATTGTAAACAACGGTTACTTGGTATACCAAAGAAAACATTTGAAGGTTTTCAAAGATTACTGGAAGCAACTAACGAATATTCCCAACATATGCAATTTTTGCTTAAAGACGATGACCGCATTATAGCCATTCGTAGTAGTTACAATGAAACAATTGTACCCGAAGAAGAAGTTCATGAATTTATAATTGGCATGAAGAAAACCATCCACAAATACACAAATGCCTTTTTCGAGAACCAAGACTAATCCAAGATGATTGTAACATGTAATTATAATTTTTAGCAATAATGACTAATAATAGTCTAAATTTATTATTGCCTCGATTTGCATATAATATTTTATGTTGTTTAATTAAATAAATAAAAAATTTACCAATACCTACTTGCTATTATTAAAAATAAACTATAAACATTAAAATAACCATAAAATTTAGACATCTCACTGATCAACTTTATTTATCAACCACAACCGAGCAATGAATCAAATAGCGCACTCTTCGAGTTTCTCGGTACCTACTGCACAAATATTTTATCAGCCGCATTCACCTTCTAATTACTCTATATCAGTGACTCTCATTGGTTCGAGTGGTTTTAATCAGCTTATCCACTGGTTATAAAAAGTAAAAAATAATTAAGTTACTTCAACTAGCTGGCACAAGCGGCCAATTATTGTTATTTTTGGAGTCGGCGCCGGCCAAGCTTTTTGGATATTCTTTATACGTACACGTAAGTTAAATCTCCAAACGGATCTACTGCTCAATAGAGGAGAGGATCTGCCCGGCGGATCAACAGATGAACGAATTAACGAAACTATATAGGTTGAACAACTTATATGAATGTACAAAGTGAAATTAGTCTTTTACCTTTTGGTGCATTTTTTTCACAGTAGTTTTTTTTTGGAAAGCCAAATTATAATAATTTAAAATGGAGAAAAATTCTAGCAACTTTGAAGAACCCGAAACGTGTAGCGTTTGTTTGGTGGAACTAACCTACGATAGAGAAATCGGCTTTCTGGACACTTGCGGACATAAATTCCATAGAGAATGCTTTACATCTTGGGCAAAACGAAATCCTACGTGCCCTTTAGATCGAGGAGATTGTACCGCTTTTTGTATTATCGGCAATATCGACGAAACCGTCATACGTATCATTCAAGTCCATACTGTCGATTACATAGAATTATATGAAAGCTATTGTAAACAACGGTTACTTGGTATACCAAAGAAAACATTTGAAGGTTTTCAAAGATTACTGGAAGCAACTAACGAATATTCCCAACATATGCAATTTTTGCTTAAAGACGATGACCGCATTATAGCCATTCGTAGTAGTTACAATGAAACAATTGTACCCGAAGAAGAAGTTCATGAATTTATAATTGGCATGAAGAAAACCATCCACAAATACACAAATGCCTTTTTCGAGAACCAAGACTAATCCAAGATGATTGTAACATGTAATTATAATTTTTAGCAATAATGACTAATAATAGTCTAAATTTATTATTGCCTCGATTTGCATATAATATTTTATGTTGTTTAATTAAATAAATAAAAAATTTACCAATACCTACTTGCTATTATTAAAAATAAACTATAAGCATTAAAATAACCATAAAATTTAGACATCTCACTGATCAACTTTATTTATCAACCACAACCGAGCAATGAATCAAATAGCGCACTGTTCGAGTTTCTCGGTACCTACTGCACAAATATTTTATCAGCCGCATTCACCTTCTAATTACTCTATATCAGTGACTCTCATTGGTTCGAGTGGTTTTAATCAGCTTATCCACTGGTTATAAAAAGTAAAAAATAATTAAGTTACTTCAACTAGCTGGCACAAGCGGCCAATTATTGTTATTTTTGGAGTCGGCGCCGGCCAAGCTTTTTGGATATTCTTTATACGTACACGTAAGTTAAATCTCCAAACGGATCTACTGCTCAATAGAGGAGAGGATCTGCCCGGCGGATCAACAGATGAACGAATTAACGAAACTATATAGGTTGAACAACTTATATGAATGTACAAAGTGAAATTAGTCTTTTACCTTTTGGTGCATTTTTTTCACAGTAGTTTTTTTTTGGAAAGCCAAATTATAATAATTTAAAATGGAGAAAAATTCTAGCAACTTTGAAGAACCCGAAACGTGTAGCGTTTGTTTGGTGGAACTAACCTACGATAGAGAAATCGGCTTTCTGGACACTTGCGGACATAAATTCCATAGAGAATGCTTTACATCTTGGGCAAAACGAAATCCTACGTGCCCTTTAGATCGAGGAGATTGTACCGCTTTTTGTATTATCGGCAATATCGACGAAACCGTCAAACGTATTATTCAAGTCAAGACTGTCGATTACATAGAAGTATATCAAAGATATTGTAAACAACGGTTACTTGGTGTACCAAAGAAAACATTTGAATATTTTCAAAGATTACTGGAAGCAACTAACGAATATTCCGAACATATGCAATTTTTGCTTAAAGACGATGACCGCATTATAGCCATTAGTAGTAGTTACAATGAAACAATTGTACCCGAAGAAGAAGTTCATGAATTTATAATTGGCATGAAGAAAACCATCCACAAATACACAAATGCCTTTTTCGAGAACCAAGACTAATCCAAGATGATTGTAACATGTAATTATAATTTTTAGCAATAATGACTAATAATAGTCTAAATTTATTATTGCCTCGATTTGCATATAATATTTTATGTTGTTTAATTAAATAAATAAAAAATTTACCAATACCTACTTGCTATTATTAAAAATAAACTATAAACATTAAAATAACCATAAAATTTAGACATCTCACTGATCAACTTTATTTATCAACCACAACCGAGCAATGAATCAAATAGCGCACTCTTCGAGTTTCTCGGTACCTACTGCACAAATATTTTATCAGCCGCATTCACCTTCTAATTACTCTATATCAGTGACTCTCATTGGTTCGAGTGGTTTTAATCAGCTTATCCACTGGTTATAAAAAGTAAAAAATAATTAAGTTACTTCAACTAGCTGGCACAAGCGGCCAATTATTGTTATTTTTGGAGTCGGCGCCGGCCAAGCTTTTTGGATATTCTTTATACGTACACGTAAGTTAAATCTCCAAACGGATCTACTGCTCAATAGAGGAGAGGATCTGCCCGGCGGATCAACAGATGAACGAATTAACGAAACTATATAGGTTGAACAACTTATATGAATGTACAAAGTGAAATTAGTCTTTTACCTTTTGGTGCATTTTTTTCACAGTAGTTTTTTTTTGGAAAGCCAAATTATAATAATTTAAAATGGAGAAAAATTCTAGCAACTTTGAAGAACCCGAAACGTGTAGCGTTTGTTTGGTGGAACTAACCTACGATAGAGAAATCGGCTTTCTGGACACTTGCGGACATAAATTCCATAGAGAATGCTTTACATCTTGGGCAAAACGAAATCCTACGTGCCCTTTAGATCGAGGAGATTGTACCGCTTTTTGTATTATCGGCAATATCGACGAAACCGTCATACGTATCATTCAAGTCCATACTGTCGATTACATAGAATTATATGAAAGCTATTGTAAACAACGGTTACTTGGTATACCAAAGAAAACATTTGAAGGTTTTCAAAGATTACTGGAAGCAACTAACGAATATTCCCAACATATGCAATTTTTGCTTAAAGACGATGACCGCATTATAGCCATTCGTAGTAGTTACAATGAAACAATTGTACCCGAAGAAGAAGTTCATGAATTTATAATTGGCATGAAGAAAACCATCCACAAATACACAAATGCCTTTTTCGAGAACCAAGACTAATCCAAGATGATTGTAACATGTAATTATAATTTTTAGCAATAATGACTAATAATAGTCTAAATTTATTATTGCCTCGATTTGCATATAATATTTTATGTTGTTTAATTAAATAAATAAAAAATTTACCAATACCTACTTGCTATTATTAAAAATAAACTATAAACATTAAAATAACCATAAAATTTAGACATCTCACTGATCAACTTTATTTATCAACCACAACCGAGCAATGAATCAAATAGCGCACTCTTCGAGTTTCTCGGTACCTACTGCACAAATATTTTATCAGCCGCATTCACCTTCTAATTACTCTATATCAGTGACTCTCATTGGTTCGAGTGGTTTTAATCAGCTTATCCACTGGTTATAAAAAGTAAAAAATAATTAAGTTACTTCAACTAGCTGGCACAAGCGGCCAATTATTGTTATTTTTGGAGTCGGCGCCGGCCAAGCTTTTTGGATATTCTTTATACGTACACGTAAGTTAAATCTCCAAACGGATCTACTGCTCAATAGAGGAGAGGATCTGCCCGGCGGATCAACAGATGAACGAATTAACGAAACTATATAGGTTGAACAACTTATATGAATGTACAAAGTGAAATTAGTCTTTTACCTTTTGGTGCATTTTTTTCACAGTAGTTTTTTTTTGGAAAGCCAAATTATAATAATTTAAAATGGAGAAAAATTCTAGCAACTTTGAAGAACCCGAAACGTGTAGCGTTTGTTTGGTGGAACTAACCTACGATAGAGAAATCGGCTTTCTGGACACTTGCGGACATAAATTCCATAGAGAATGCTTTACATCTTGGGCAAAACGAAATCCTACGTGCCCTTTAGATCGAGGAGATTGTACCGCTTTTTGTATTATCGGCAATATCGACGAAACCGTCATACGTATCATTCAAGTCCATACTGTCGATTACATAGAATTATATGAAAGCTATTGTAAACAACGGTTACTTGGTATACCAAAGAAAACATTTGAAGGTTTTCAAAGATTACTGGAAGCAACTAACGAATATTCCCAACATATGCAATTTTTGCTTAAAGACGATGACCGCATTATAGCCATTCGTAGTAGTTACAATGAAACAATTGTACCCGAAGAAGAAGTTCATGAATTTATAATTGGCATGAAGAAAACCATCCACAAATACACAAATGCCTTTTTCGAGAACCAAGACTAATCCAAGATGATTGTAACATGTAATTATAATTTTTAGCAATAATGACTAATAATAGTCTAAATTTATTATTGCCTCGATTTGCATATAATATTTTATGTTGTTTAATTAAATAAATAAAAAATTTACCAATACCTACTTGCTATTATTAAAAATAAACTATAAGCATTAAAATAACCATAAAATTTAGACATCTCACTGATCAACTTTATTTATCAACCACAACCGAGCAATGAATCAAATAGCGCACTGTTCGAGTTTCTCGGTACCTACTGCACAAATATTTTATCAGCCGCATTCACCTTCTAATTACTCTATATCAGTGACTCTCATTGGTTCGAGTGGTTTTAATCAGCTTATCCACTGGTTATAAAAAGTAAAAAATAATTAAGTTACTTCAACTAGCTGGCACAAGCGGCCAATTATTGTTATTTTTGGAGTCGGCGCCGGCCAAGCTTTTTGGATATTCTTTATACGTACACGTAAGTTAAATCTCCAAACGGATCTACTGCTCAATAGAGGAGAGGATCTGCCCGGCGGATCAACAGATGAACGAATTAACGAAACTATATAGGTTGAACAACTTATATGAATGTACAAAGTGAAATTAGTCTTTTACCTTTTGGTGCATTTTTTTCACAGTAGTTTTTTTTTGGAAAGCCAAATTATAATAATTTAAAATGGAGAAAAATTCTAGCAACTTTGAAGAACCCGAAACGTGTAGCGTTTGTTTGGTGGAACTAACCTACGATAGAGAAATCGGCTTTCTGGACACTTGCGGACATAAATTCCATAGAGAATGCTTTACATCTTGGGCAAAACGAAATCCTACGTGCCCTTTAGATCGAGGAGATTGTACCGCTTTTTGTATTATCGGCAATATCGACGAAACCGTCAAACGTATCATTCAAGTCAAGACTGTCGATTACATAGAAGTATATCAAAGATATTGTAAACAACGGTTACTTGGTGTACCAAAGAAAACATTTGAATATTTTCAAAGATTACTGGAAGCAACTAACGAATATTCCGAACATATGCAATTTTTGCTTAAAGACGATGACCGCATTATAGCCATTAGTAGTAGTTACAATGAAACAATTGTACCCGAAGAAGAAGTTCATGAATTTATAATTGGCATGAAGAAAACCATCCACAAATACACAAATGCCTTTTTCGAGAACCAAGACTAATCCAAGATGATTGTAACATGTAATTATAATTTTTAGCAATAATGACTAATAATAGTCTAAATTTATTATTGCCTCGATTTGCATATAATATTTTATGTTGTTTAATTAAATAAATAAAAAATTTACCAATACCTACTTGCTATTATTAAAAATAAACTATAAACATTAAAATAACCATAAAATTTAGACATCTCACTGATCAACTTTATTTATCAACCACAACCGAGCAATGAATCAAATAGCGCACTCTTCGAGTTTCTCGGTACCTACTGCACAAATATTTTATCAGCCGCATTCACCTTCTAATTACTCTATATCAGTGACTCTCATTGGTTCGAGTGGTTTTAATCAGCTTATCCACTGGTTATAAAAAGTAAAAAATAATTAAGTTACTTCAACTAGCTGGCACAAGCGGCCAATTATTGTTATTTTTGGAGTCGGCGCCGGCCAAGCTTTTTGGATATTCTTTATACGTACACGTAAGTTAAATCTCCAAACGGATCTACTGCTCAATAGAGGAGAGGATCTGCCCGGCGGATCAACAGATGAACGATTTAACGAAACTATATAGGTTGAACAACTTATATGAATGTACAAAGTGAAATTAGTCTTTTACCTTTTGGTGCATTTTTTTCACAGTAGTTTTTTTTTGGAAAGCCAAATTATAATAATTTAAAATGGAGAAAAATTCTAGCAACTTTGAAGAACCCGAAACGTGTAGCGTTTGTTTGGTGGAACTAACCTACGATAGAGAAATCGGCTTTCTGGACACTTGCGGACATAAATTCCATAGAGAATGCTTTACATCTTGGGCAAAACGAAATCCTACGTGCCCTTTAGATCGAGGAGATTGTACCGCTTTTTGTATTATCGGCAATATCGACGAAACCGTCATACGTATCATTCAAGTCCATACTGTCGATTACATAGAATTATATGAAAGCTATTGTAAACAACGGTTACTTGGTATACCAAAGAAAACATTTGAAGGTTTTCAAAGATTACTGGAAGCAACTAACGAATATTCCCAACATATGCAATTTTTGCTTAAAGACGATGACCGCATTATAGCCATTAGTAGTAGTTACAATGAAGCAATTGTACCCGAAGAAGAAGTTCATGAATTTATAATTCGCATGAAGAAAACCATCCACAACTACACAAATGTCTTTTTCGAGAACCAAGACTAATCCAAGATGATTGTAACATGTAATTATAATTTTTAGCAATAATGACTAATAATAGTCTAAATTTATTATTGCCTCGATTTGCATATAATATTTTATGTTGTTTAATTAAATAAATAAAAAATTTACCAATACCTACTTGCTATTATTAAAAATAAACTATAAACATTAAAATAACCATAAAATTTAGACATCTCACTGATCAACTTTATTTATCAACCACAACCGAGCAATGAATCAAATAGCGCACTCTTCGAGTTTCTCGGTACCTACTGCACAAATATTTTATCAGCCGCATTCACCTTCTAATTACTCTATATCAGTGACTCTCATTGGTTCGAGTGGTTTTAATCAGCTTATCCACTGGTTATAAAAAGTAAAAAATAATTAAGTTACTTCAACTAGCTGGCACAAGCGGCCAATTATTGTTATTTTTGGAGTCGGCGCCGGCCAAGCTTTTTGGATATTCTTTATACGTACACGTAAGTTAAATCTCCAAACGGATCTACTGCTCAATAGAGGAGAGGATCTGCCCGGCGGATCAACAGATGAACGAATTAACGAAACTATATAGGTTGAACAACTTATATGAATGTACAAAGTGAAATTAGTCTTTTACCTTTTGGTGCATTTTTTTCACAGTAGTTTTTTTTTGGAAAGCCAAATTATAATAATTTAAAATGGAGAAAAATTCTAGCAACTTTGAAGAACCCGAAACGTGTAGCGTTTGTTTGGTGGAACTAACCTACGATAGAGAAATCGGCTTTCTGGACACTTGCGGACATAAATTCCATAGAGAATGCTTTACATCTTGGGCAAAACGAAATCCTACGTGCCCTTTAGATCGAGGAGATTGTACCGCTTTTTGTATTATCGGCAATATCGACGAAACCGTCATACGTATCATTCAAGTCCATACTGTCGATTACATAGAATTATATGAAAGCTATTGTAAACAACGGTTACTTGGTATACCAAAGAAAACATTTGAAGGTTTTCAAAGATTACTGGAAGCAACTAACGAATATTCCCAACATATGCAATTTTTGCTTAAAGACGATGACCGCATTATAGCCATTCGTAGTAGTTACAATGAAACAATTGTACCCGAAGAAGAAGTTCATGAATTTATAATTGGCATGAAGAAAACCATCCACAAATACACAAATGCCTTTTTCGAGAACCAAGACTAATCCAAGATGATTGTAACATGTAATTATAATTTTTAGCAATAATGACTAATAATAGTCTAAATTTATTATTGCCTCGATTTGCATATAATATTTTATGTTGTTTAATTAAATAAATAAAAAATTTACCAATACCTACTTGCTATTATTAAAAATAAACTATAAGCATTAAAATAACCATAAAATTTAGACATCTCACTGATCAACTTTATTTATCAACCACAACCGAGCAATGAATCAAATAGCGCACTGTTCGAGTTTCTCGGTACCTACTGCACAAATATTTTATCAGCCGCATTCACCTTCTAATTACTCTATATCAGTGACTCTCATTGGTTCGAGTGGTTTTAATCAGCTTATCCACTGGTTATAAAAAGTAAAAAATAATTAAGTTACTTCAACTAGCTGGCACAAGCGGCCAATTATTGTTATTTTTGGAGTCGGCGCCGGCCAAGCTTTTTGGATATTCTTTATACGTACACGTAAGTTAAATCTCCAAACGGATCTACTGCTCAATAGAGGAGAGGATCTGCCCGGCGGATCAACAGATGAACGAATTAACGAAACTATATAGGTTGAACAACTTATATGAATGTACAAAGTGAAATTAGTCTTTTACCTTTTGGTGCATTTTTTTCACAGTAGTTTTTTTTTGGAAAGCCAAATTATAATAATTTAAAATGGAGAAAAATTCTAGCAACTTTGAAGAACCCGAAACGTGTAGCGTTTGTTTGGTGGAACTAACCTACGATAGAGAAATCGGCTTTCTGGACACTTGCGGACATAAATTCCATAGAGAATGCTTTACATCTTGGGCAAAACGAAATCCTACGTGCCCTTTAGATCGAGGAGATTGTACCGCTTTTTGTATTATCGGCAATATCGACGAAACCGTCAAACGTATTATTCAAGTCAAGACTGTCGATTACATAGAAGTATATCAAAGATATTGTAAACAACGGTTACTTGGTGTACCAAAGAAAACATTTGAATATTTTCAAAGATTACTGGAAGCAACTAACGAATATTCCGAACATATGCAATTTTTGCTTAAAGACGATGACCGCATTATAGCCATTAGTAGTAGTTACAATGAAACAATT
The DNA here is from genome assembly GCA_911387805.1 of Cantharis rustica. NCBI lineage: Eukaryota > Metazoa > Arthropoda > Insecta > Coleoptera > Cantharidae > Cantharis > Cantharis rustica. Next base: position 24,782,095 of record OU426877.1, on the reverse strand, counting down.
GTACCCGAAGAAGAAGTTCATGAATTTATAATTGGCATGAAGAAAACCATCCACAAATACACAAATGCCTTTTTCGAGAACCAAGACTAATCCAAGATGATTGTAACATGTAATTATAATTTTTAGCAATAATGACTAATAATAGTCTAAATTTATTATTGCCTCGATTTGCATATAATATTTTATGTTGTTTAATTAAATAAATAAAAAATTTACCAATACCTACTTGCTATTATTAAAAATAAACTATAAACATTAAAATAACCATAAAATTTAGACATCTCACTGATCAACTTTATTTATCAACCACAACCGAGCAATGAATCAAATAGCGCACTCTTCGAGTTTCTCGGTACCTACTGCACAAATATTTTATCAGCCGCATTCACCTTCTAATTACTCTATATCAGTGACTCTCATTGGTTCGAGTGGTTTTAATCAGCTTATCCACTGGTTATAAAAAGTAAAAAATAATTAAGTTACTTCAACTAGCTGGCACAAGCGGCCAATTATTGTTATTTTTGGAGTCGGCGCCGGCCAAGCTTTTTGGATATTCTTTATACGTACACGTAAGTTAAATCTCCAAACGGATCTACTGCTCAATAGAGGAGAGGATCTGCCCGGCGGATCAACAGATGAACGAATTAACGAAACTATATAGGTTGAACAACTTATATGAATGTACAAAGTGAAATTAGTCTTTTACCTTTTGGTGCATTTTTTTCACAGTAGTTTTTTTTTGGAAAGCCAAATTATAATAATTTAAAATGGAGAAAAATTCTAGCAACTTTGAAGAACCCGAAACGTGTAGCGTTTGTTTGGTGGAACTAACCTACGATAGAGAAATCGGCTTTCTGGACACTTGCGGACATAAATTCCATAGAGAATGCTTTACATCTTGGGCAAAACGAAATCCTACGTGCCCTTTAGATCGAGGAGATTGTACCGCTTTTTGTATTATCGGCAATATCGACGAAACCGTCATACGTATCATTCAAGTCCATACTGTCGATTACATAGAATTATATGAAAGCTATTGTAAACAACGGTTACTTGGTATACCAAAGAAAACATTTGAAGGTTTTCAAAGATTACTGGAAGCAACTAACGAATATTCCCAACATATGCAATTTTTGCTTAAAGACGATGACCGCATTATAGCCATTCGTAGTAGTTACAATGAAACAATTGTACCCGAAGAAGAAGTTCATGAATTTATAATTGGCATGAAGAAAACCATCCACAAATACACAAATGCCTTTTTCGAGAACCAAGACTAATCCAAGATGATTGTAACATGTAATTATAATTTTTAGCAATAATGACTAATAATAGTCTAAATTTATTATTGCCTCGATTTGCATATAATATTTTATGTTGTTTAATTAAATAAATAAAAAATTTACCAATACCTACTTGCTATTATTAAAAATAAACTATAAGCATTAAAATAACCATAAAATTTAGACATCTCACTGATCAACTTTATTTATCAACCACAACCGAGCAATGAATCAAATAGCGCACTGTTCGAGTTTCTCGGTACCTACTGCACAAATATTTTATCAGCCGCATTCACCTTCTAATTACTCTATATCAGTGACTCTCATTGGTTCGAGTGGTTTTAATCAGCTTATCCACTGGTTATAAAAAGTAAAAAATAATTAAGTTACTTCAACTAGCTGGCACAAGCGGCCAATTATTGTTATTTTTGGAGTCGGCGCCGGCCAAGCTTTTTGGATATTCTTTATACGTACACGTAAGTTAAATCTCCAAACGGATCTACTGCTCAATAGAGGAGAGGATCTGCCCGGCGGATCAACAGATGAACGAATTAACGAAACTATATAGGTTGAACAACTTATATGAATGTACAAAGTGAAATTAGTCTTTTACCTTTTGGTGCATTTTTTTCACAGTAGTTTTTTTTTGGAAAGCCAAATTATAATAATTTAAAATGGAGAAAAATTCTAGCAACTTTGAAGAACCCGAAACGTGTAGCGTTTGTTTGGTGGAACTAACCTACGATAGAGAAATCGGCTTTCTGGACACTTGCGGACATAAATTCCATAGAGAATGCTTTACATCTTGGGCAAAACGAAATCCTACGTGCCCTTTAGATCGAGGAGATTGTACCGCTTTTTGTATTATCGGCAATATCGACGAAACCGTCAAACGTATCATTCAAGTCAAGACTGTCGATTACATAGAAGTATATCAAAGATATTGTAAACAACGGTTACTTGGTGTACCAAAGAAAACATTTGAATATTTTCAAAGATTACTGGAAGCAACTAACGAATATTCCGAACATATGCAATTTTTGCTTAAAGACGATGACCGCATTATAGCCATTAGTAGTAGTTACAATGAAACAATTGTACCCGAAGAAGAAGTTCATGAATTTATAATTGGCATGAAGAAAACCATCCACAAATACACAAATGCCTTTTTCGAGAACCAAGACTAATCCAAGATGATTGTAACATGTAATTATAATTTTTAGCAATAATGACTAATAATAGTCTAAATTTATTATTGCCTCGATTTGCATATAATATTTTATGTTGTTTAATTAAATAAATAAAAAATTTACCAATACCTACTTGCTATTATTAAAAATAAACTATAAACATTAAAATAACCATAAAATTTAGACATCTCACTGATCAACTTTATTTATCAACCACAACCGAGCAATGAATCAAATAGCGCACTCTTCGAGTTTCTCGGTACCTACTGCACAAATATTTTATCAGCCGCATTCACCTTCTAATTACTCTATATCAGTGACTCTCATTGGTTCGAGTGGTTTTAATCAGCTTATCCACTGGTTATAAAAAGTAAAAAATAATTAAGTTACTTCAACTAGCTGGCACAAGCGGCCAATTATTGTTATTTTTGGAGTCGGCGCCGGCCAAGCTTTTTGGATATTCTTTATACGTACACGTAAGTTAAATCTCCAAACGGATCTACTGCTCAATAGAGGAGAGGATCTGCCCGGCGGATCAACAGATGAACGAATTAACGAAACTATATAGGTTGAACAACTTATATGAATGTACAAAGTGAAATTAGTCTTTTACCTTTTGGTGCATTTTTTTCACAGTAGTTTTTTTTTGGAAAGCCAAATTATAATAATTTAAAATGGAGAAAAATTCTAGCAACTTTGAAGAACCCGAAACGTGTAGCGTTTGTTTGGTGGAACTAACCTACGATAGAGAAATCGGCTTTCTGGACACTTGCGGACATAAATTCCATAGAGAATGCTTTACATCTTGGGCAAAACGAAATCCTACGTGCCCTTTAGATCGAGGAGATTGTACCGCTTTTTGTATTATCGGCAATATCGACGAAACCGTCATACGTATCATTCAAGTCCATACTGTCGATTACATAGAAGTATATCAAAGATATTGTAAACAACGGTTAATTGGTGTACCAAAGAAAACATTTGAATATTTTCAAAGATTACTGGAAGCAACTAACGAATATTCCGAACATATGCAATTTTTGCTTAAAGACGATGACCGCATTATAGCCATTAGTAGTAGTTACAATGAAGCAATTGTACCCGAAGAAGAAGTTCATGAATTTATAATTCGCATGAAGAAAACCATCCACAACTACACAAATGTCTTTTTCGAGAACCAAGACTAATCCAAGATGATTGTAACATGTAATTATAATTTTTAGCAATAATGACTAATAATAGTCTAAATTTATTATTGCCTCGATTTGCATATAATATTTTATGTTGTTTAATTAAATAAATAAAAAATTTACCAATACCTACTTGCTATTATTAAAAATAAACTATAAACATTAAAATAACCATAAAATTTAGACATCTCACTGATCAACTTTATTTATCAACCACAACCGAGCAATGAATCAAATAGCGCACTCTTCGAGTTTCTCGGTACCTACTGCACAAATATTTTATCAGCCGCATTCACCTTCTAATTACTCTATATCAGTGACTCTCATTGGTTCGAGTGGTTTTAATCAGCTTATCCACTGGTTATAAAAAGTAAAAAATAATTAAGTTACTTCAACTAGCTGGCACAAGCGGCCAATTATTGTTATTTTTGGAGTCGGCGCCGGCCAAGCTTTTTGGATATTCTTTATACGTACACGTAAGTTAAATCTCCAAACGGATCTACTGCTCAATAGAGGAGAGGATCTGCCCGGCGGATCAACAGATGAACGAATTAACGAAACTATATAGGTTGAACAACTTATATGAATGTACAAAGTGAAATTAGTCTTTTACCTTTTGGTGCATTTTTTTCACAGTAGTTTTTTTTTGGAAAGCCAAATTATAATAATTTAAAATGGAGAAAAATTCTAGCAACTTTGAAGAACCCGAAACGTGTAGCGTTTGTTTGGTGGAACTAACCTACGATAGAGAAATCGGCTTTCTGGACACTTGCGGACATAAATTCCATAGAGAATGCTTTACATCTTGGGCAAAACGAAATCCTACGTGCCCTTTAGATCGAGGAGATTGTACCGCTTTTTGTATTATCGGCAATATCGACGAAACCGTCATACGTATCATTCAAGTCCATACTGTCGATTACATAGAATTATATGAAAGCTATTGTAAACAACGGTTACTTGGTATACCAAAGAAAACATTTGAAGGTTTTCAAAGATTACTGGAAGCAACTAACGAATATTCCCAACATATGCAATTTTTGCTTAAAGACGATGACCGCATTATAGCCATTCGTAGTAGTTACAATGAAACAATTGTACCCGAAGAAGAAGTTCATGAATTTATAATTGGCATGAAGAAAACCATCCACAAATACACAAATGCCTTTTTCGAGAACCAAGACTAATCCAAGATGATTGTAACATGTAATTATAATTTTTAGCAATAATGACTAATAATAGTCTAAATTTATTATTGCCTCGATTTGCATATAATATTTTATGTTGTTTAATTAAATAAATAAAAAATTTACCAATACCTACTTGCTATTATTAAAAATAAACTATAAGCATTAAAATAACCATAAAATTTAGACATCTCACTGATCAACTTTATTTATCAACCACAACCGAGCAATGAATCAAATAGCGCACTGTTCGAGTTTCTCGGTACCTACTGCACAAATATTTTATCAGCCGCATTCACCTTCTAATTACTCTATATCAGTGACTCTCATTGGTTCGAGTGGTTTTAATCAGCTTATCCACTGGTTATAAAAAGTAAAAAATAATTAAGTTACTTCAACTAGCTGGCACAAGCGGCCAATTATTGTTATTTTTGGAGTCGGCGCCGGCCAAGCTTTTTGGATATTCTTTATACGTACACGTAAGTTAAATCTCCAAACGGATCTACTGCTCAATAGAGGAGAGGATCTGCCCGGCGGATCAACAGATGAACGAATTAACGAAACTATATAGGTTGAACAACTTATATGAATGTACAAAGTGAAATTAGTCTTTTACCTTTTGGTGCATTTTTTTCACAGTAGTTTTTTTTTGGAAAGCCAAATTATAATAATTTAAAATGGAGAAAAATTCTAGCAACTTTGAAGAACCCGAAACGTGTAGCGTTTGTTTGGTGGAACTAACCTACGATAGAGAAATCGGCTTTCTGGACACTTGCGGACATAAATTCCATAGAGAATGCTTTACATCTTGGGCAAAACGAAATCCTACGTGCCCTTTAGATCGAGGAGATTGTACCGCTTTTTGTATTATCGGCAATATCGACGAAACCGTCAAACGTATCATTCAAGTCAAGACTGTCGATTACATAGAAGTATATCAAAGATATTGTAAACAACGGTTACTTGGTGTACCAAAGAAAACATTTGAATATTTTCAAAGATTACTGGAAGCAACTAACGAATATTCCGAACATATGCAATTTTTGCTTAAAGACGATGACCGCATTATAGCCATTAGTAGTAGTTACAATGAAACAATTGTACCCGAAGAAGAAGTTCATGAATTTATAATTGGCATGAAGAAAACCATCCACAAATACACAAATGCCTTTTTCGAGAACCAAGACTAATCCAAGATGATTGTAACATGTAATTATAATTTTTAGCAATAATGACTAATAATAGTCTAAATTTATTATTGCCTCGATTTGCATATAATATTTTATGTTGTTTAATTAAATAAATAAAAAATTTACCAATACCTACTTGCTATTATTAAAAATAAACTATAAACATTAAAATAACCATAAAATTTAGACATCTCACTGATCAACTTTATTTATCAACCACAACCGAGCAATGAATCAAATAGCGCACTCTTCGAGTTTCTCGGTACCTACTGCACAAATATTTTATCAGCCGCATTCACCTTCTAATTACTCTATATCAGTGACTCTCATTGGTTCGAGTGGTTTTAATCAGCTTATCCACTGGTTATAAAAAGTAAAAAATAATTAAGTTACTTCAACTAGCTGGCACAAGCGGCCAATTATTGTTATCTTTGGAGTCGGCGCCGGCCAAGCTTTTTGGATATTCTTTATACGTACACGTAAGTTAAATCTCCAAACGGATCTACTGCTCAATAGAGGAGAGGATCTGCCCGGCGGATCAACAGATGAACGAATTAACGAAACTATATAGGTTGAACAACTTATATGAATGTACAAAGTGAAATTAGTCTTTTACCTTTTGGTGCATTTTTTTCACAGTAGTTTTTTTTTGGAAAGCCAAATTATAATAATTTAAAATGGAGAAAAATTCTAGCAACTTTGAAGAACCCGAAACGTGTAGCGTTTGTTTGGTGGAACTAACCTACGATAGAGAAATCGGCTTTCTGGACACTTGCGGACATAAATTCCATAGAGAATGCTTTACATCTTGGGCAAAACGAAATCCTACGTGCCCTTTAGATCGAGGAGATTGTACCGCTTTTTGTATTATCGGCAATATCGACGAAACCGTCATACGTATCATTCAAGTCCATACTGTCGATTACATAGAAGTATATCAAAGATATTGTAAACAACGGTTAATTGGTGTACCAAAGAAAACATTTGAATATTTTCAAAGATTACTGGAAGCAACTAACGAATATTCCGAACATATGCAATTTTTGCTTAAAGACGATGACCGCATTATAGCCATTAGTAGTAGTTACAATGAAGCAATTGTACCCGAAGAAGAAGTTCATGAATTTATAATTCGCATGAAGAAAACCATCCACAACTACACAAATGTCTTTTTCGAGAACCAAGACTAATCCAAGATGATTGTAACATGTAATTATAATTTTTAGCAATAATGACTAATAATAGTCTAAATTTATTATTGCCTCGATTTGCATATAATATTTTATGTTGTTTAATTAAATAAATAAAAAATTTACCAATACCTACTTGCTATTATTAAAAATAAACTATAAACATTAAAATAACCATAAAATTTAGACATCTCACTGATCAACTTTATTTATCAACCACAACCGAGCAATGAATCAAATAGCGCACTCTTCGAGTTTCTCGGTACCTACTGCACAAATATTTTATCAGCCGCATTCACCTTCTAATTACTCTATATCAGTGACTCTCATTGGTTCGAGTGGTTTTAATCAGCTTATCCACTGGTTATAAAAAGTAAAAAATAATTAAGTTACTTCAACTAGCTGGCACAAGCGGCCAATTATTGTTATTTTTGGAGTCGGCGCCGGCCAAGCTTTTTGGATATTCTTTATACGTACACGTAAGTTAAATCTCCAAACGGATCTACTGCTCAATAGAGGAGAGGATCTGCCCGGCGGATCAACAGATGAACGAATTAACGAAACTATATAGGTTGAACAACTTATATGAATGTACAAAGTGAAATTAGTCTTTTACCTTTTGGTGCATTTTTTTCACAGTAGTTTTTTTTTGGAAAGCCAAATTATAATAATTTAAAATGGAGAAAAATTCTAGCAACTTTGAAGAACCCGAAACGTGTAGCGTTTGTTTGGTGGAACTAACCTACGATAGAGAAATCGGCTTTCTGGACACTTGCGGACATAAATTCCATAGAGAATGCTTTACATCTTGGGCAAAACGAAATCCTACGTGCCCTTTAGATCGAGGAGATTGTACCGCTTTTTGTATTATCGGCAATATCGACGAAACCGTCATACGTATCATTCAAGTCCATACTGTCGATTACATAGAATTATATGAAAGCTATTGTAAACAACGGTTACTTGGTATACCAAAGAAAACATTTGAAGGTTTTCAAAGATTACTGGAAGCAACTAACGAATATTCCCAACATATGCAATTTTTGCTTAAAGACGATGACCGCATTATAGCCATTCGTAGTAGTTACAATGAAACAATTGTACCCGAAGAAGAAGTTCATGAATTTATAATTGGCATGAAGAAAACCATCCACAAATACACAAATGCCTTTTTCGAGAACCAAGACTAATCCAAGATGATTGTAACATGTAATTATAATTTTTAGCAATAATGACTAATAATAGTCTAAATTTATTATTGCCTCGATTTGCATATAATATTTTATGTTGTTTAATTAAATAAATAAAAAATTTACCAATACCTACTTGCTATTATTAAAAATAAACTATAAGCATTAAAATAACCATAAAATTTAGACATCTCACTGATCAACTTTATTTATCAACCACAACCGAGCAATGAATCAAATAGCGCACTGTTCGAGTTTCTCGGTACCTACTGCACAAATATTTTATCAGCCGCATTCACCTTCTAATTACTCTATATCAGTGACTCTCATTGGTTCGAGTGGTTTTAATCAGCTTATCCACTGGTTATAAAAAGTAAAAAATAATTAAGTTACTTCAACTAGCTGGCACAAGCGGCCAATTATTGTTATTTTTGGAGTCGGCGCCGGCCAAGCTTTTTGGATATTCTTTATACGTACACGTAAGTTAAATCTCCAAACGGATCTACTGCTCAATAGAGGAGAGGATCTGCCCGGCGGATCAACAGATGAACGAATTAACGAAACTATATAGGTTGAACAACTTATATGAATGTACAAAGTGAAATTAGTCTTTTACCTTTTGGTGCATTTTTTTCACAGTAGTTTTTTTTTGGAAAGCCAAATTATAATAATTTAAAATGGAGAAAAATTCTAGCAACTTTGAAGAACCCGAAACGTGTAGCGTTTGTTTGGTGGAACTAACCTACGATAGAGAAATCGGCTTTCTGGACACTTGCGGACATAAATTCCATAGAGAATGCTTTACATCTTGGGCAAAACGAAATCCTACGTGCCCTTTAGATCGAGGAGATTGTACCGCTTTTTGTATTATCGGCAATATCGACGAAACCGTCAAACGTATTATTCAAGTCAAGACTGTCGATTACATAGAAGTATATCAAAGATATTGTAAACAACGGTTACTTGGTGTACCAAAGAAAACATTTGAATATTTTCAAAGATTACTGGAAGCAACTAACGAATATTCCGAACATATGCAATTTTTGCTTAAAGACGATGACCGCATTATAGCCATTAGTAGTAGTTACAATGAAACAATTGTACCCGAAGAAGAAGTTCATGAATTTATAATTGGCATGAAGAAAACCATCCACAAATACACAAATGCCTTTTTCGAGAACCAAGACTAATCCAAGATGATTGTAACATGTAATTATAATTTTTAGCAATAATGACTAATAATAGTCTAAATTTATTATTGCCTCGATTTGCATATAATATTTTATGTTGTTTAATTAAATAAATAAAAAATTTACCAATACCTACTTGCTATTATTAAAAATAAACTATAAACATTAAAATAACCATAAAATTTAGACATCTCACTGATCAACTTTATTTATCAACCACAACCGAGCAATGAATCAAATAGCGCACTCTTCGAGTTTCTCGGTACCTACTGCACAAATATTTTATCAGCCGCATTCACCTTCTAATTACTCTATATCAGTGACTCTCATTGGTTCGAGTGGTTTTAATCAGCTTATCCACTGGTTATAAAAAGTAAAAAATAATTAAGTTACTTCAACTAGCTGGCACAAGCGGCCAATTATTGTTATTTTTGGAGTCGGCGCCGGCCAAGCTTTTTGGATATTCTTTATACGTACACGTAAGTTAAATCTCCAAACGGATCTACTGCTCAATAGAGGAGAGGATCTGCCCGGCGGATCAACAGATGAACGAATTAACGAAACTATATAGGTTGAACAACTTATATGAATGTACAAAGTGAAATTAGTCTTTTACCTTTTGGTGCATTTTTTTCACAGTAGTTTTTTTTTGGAAAGCCAAATTATAATAATTTAAAATGGAGAAAAATTCTAGCAACTTTGAAGAACCCGAAACGTGTAGCGTTTGTTTGGTGGAACTAACCTACGATAGAGAAATCGGCTTTCTGGACACTTGCGGACATAAATTCCATAGAGAATGCTTTACATCTTGGGCAAAACGAAATCCTACGTGCCCTTTAGATCGAGGAGATTGTACCGCTTTTTGTATTATCGGCAATATCGACGAAACCGTCATACGTATCATTCAAGTCCATACTGTCGATTACATAGAATTATATGAAAGCTATTGTAAACAACGGTTACTTGGTATACCAAAGAAAACATTTGAAGGTTTTCAAAGATTACTGGAAGCAACTAACGAATATTCCCAACATATGCAATTTTTGCTTAAAGACGATGACCGCATTATAGCCATTCGTAGTAGTTACAATGAAACAATTGTACCCGAAGAAGAAGTTCATGAATTTATAATTGGCATGAAGAAAACCATCCACAAATACACAAATGCCTTTTTCGAGAACCAAGACTAATCCAAGATGATTGTAACATGTAATTATAATTTTTAGCAATAATGACTAATAATAGTCTAAATTTATTATTGCCTCGATTTGCATATAATATTTTATGTTGTTTAATTAAATAAATAAAAAATTTACCAATACCTACTTGCTATTATTAAAAATAAACTATAAGCATTAAAATAACCATAAAATTTAGACATCTCACTGATCAACTTTATTTATCAACCACAACCGAGCAATGAATCAAATAGCGCACTGTTCGAGTTTCTCGGTACCTACTGCACAAATATTTTATCAGCCGCATTCACCTTCTAATTACTCTATATCAGTGACTCTCATTGGTTCGAGTGGTTTTAATCAGCTTATCCACTGGTTATAAAAAGTAAAAAATAATTAAGTTACTTCAACTAGCTGGCACAAGCGGCCAATTATTGTTATTTTTGGAGTCGGCGCCGGCCAAGCTTTTTGGATATTCTTTATACGTACACGTAAGTTAAATCTCCAAACGGATCTACTGCTCAATAGAGGAGAGGATCTGCCCGGCGGATCAACAGATGAACGAATTAACGAAACTATATAGGTTGAACAACTTATATGAATGTACAAAGTGAAATTAGTCTTTTACCTTTTGGTGCATTTTTTTCACAGTAGTTTTTTTTTGGAAAGCCAAATTATAATAATTTAAAATGGAGAAAAATTCTAGCAACTTTGAAGAACCCGAAACGTGTAGCGTTTGTTTGGTGGAACTAACCTACGATAGAGAAATCGGCTTTCTGGACACTTGCGGACATAAATTCCATAGAGAATGCTTTACATCTTGGGCAAAACGAAATCCTACGTGCCCTTTAGATCGAGGAGATTGTACCGCTTTTTGTATTATCGGCAATATCGACGAAACCGTCAAACGTATCATTCAAGTCAAGACTGTCGATTACATAGAAGTATATCAAAGATATTGTAAACAACGGTTACTTGGTGTACCAAAGAAAACATTTGAATATTTTCAAAGATTACTGGAAGCAACTAACGAATATTCCGAACATATGCAATTTTTGCTTAAAGACGATGACCGCATTATAGCCATTAGTAGTAGTTACAATGAAACAATTGTACCCGAAGAAGAAGTTCATGAATTTATAATTGGCATGAAGAAAACCATCCACAAATACACAAATGCCTTTTTCGAGAACCAAGACTAATCCAAGATGATTGTAACATGTAATTATAATTTTTAGCAATAATGACTAATAATAGTCTAAATTTATTATTGCCTCGATTTGCATATAATATTTTATGTTGTTTAATTAAATAAATAAAAAATTTACCAATACCTACTTGCTATTATTAAAAATAAACTATAAACATTAAAATAACCATAAAATTTAGACATCTCACTGATCAACTTTATTTATCAACCACAACCGAGCAATGAATCAAATAGCGCACTCTTCGAGTTTCTCGGTACCTACTGCACAAATATTTTATCAGCCGCATTCACCTTCTAATTACTCTATATCAGTGACTCTCATTGGTTCGAGTGGTTTTAATCAGCTTATCCACTGGTTATAAAAAGTAAAAAATAATTAAGTTACTTCAACTAGCTGGCACAAGCGGCCAATTATTGTTATTTTTGGAGTCGGCGCCGGCCAAGCTTTTTGGATATTCTTTATACGTACACGTAAGTTAAATCTCCAAACGGATCTACTGCTCAATAGAGGAGAGGATCTGCCCGGCGGATCAACAGATGAACGAATTAACGAAACTATATAGGTTGAACAACTTATATGAATGTACAAAGTGAAATTAGTCTTTTACCTTTTGGTGCATTTTTTTCACAGTAGTTTTTTTTTGGAAAGCCAAATTATAATAATTTAAAATGGAGAAAAATTCTAGCAACTTTGAAGAACCCGAAACGTGTAGCGTTTGTTTGGTGGAACTAACCTACGATAGAGAAATCGGCTTTCTGGACACTTGCGGACATAAATTCCATAGAGAATGCTTTACATCTTGGGCAAAACGAAATCCTACGTGCCCTTTAGATCGAGGAGATTGTACCGCTTTTTGTATTATCGGCAATATCGACGAAACCGTCATACGTATCATTCAAGTCCATACTGTCGATTACATAGAAGTATATCAAAGATATTGTAAACAACGGTTAATTGGTGTACCAAAGAAAACATTTGAATATTTTCAAAGATTACTGGAAGCAACTAACGAATATTCCGAACATATGCAATTTTTGCTTAAAGACGATGACCGCATTATAGCCATTAGTAGTAGTTACAATGAAGCAATTGTACCCGAAGAAGAAGTTCATGAATTTATAATTCGCATGAAGAAAACCATCCACAACTACACAAATGTCTTTTTCGAGAACCAAGACTAATCCAAGATGATTGTAACATGTAATTATAATTTTTAGCAATAATGACTAATAATAGTCTAAATTTATTATTGCCTCGATTTGCATATAATATTTTATGTTGTTTAATTAAATAAATAAAAAATTTACCAATACCTACTTGCTATTATTAAAAATAAACTATAAACATTAAAATAACCATAAAATTTAGACATCTCACTGATCAACTTTATTTATCAACCACAACCGAGCAATGAATCAAATAGCGCACTCTTCGAGTTTCTCGGTACCTACTGCACAAATATTTTATCAGCCGCATTCACCTTCTAATTACTCTATATCAGTGACTCTCATTGGTTCGAGTGGTTTTAATCAGCTTATCCACTGGTTATAAAAAGTAAAAAATAATTAAGTTACTTCAACTAGCTGGCACAAGCGGCCAATTATTGTTATTTTTGGAGTCGGCGCCGGCCAAGCTTTTTGGATATTCTTTATACGTACACGTAAGTTAAATCTCCAAACGGATCTACTGCTCAATAGAGGAGAGGATCTGCCCGGCGGATCAACAGATGAACGAATTAACGAAACTATATAGGTTGAACAACTTATATGAATGTACAAAGTGAAATTAGTCTTTTACCTTTTGGTGCATTTTTTTCACAGTAGTTTTTTTTTGGAAAGCCAAATTATAATAATTTAAAATGGAGAAAAATTCTAGCAACTTTGAAGAACCCGAAACGTGTAGCGTTTGTTTGGTGGAACTAACCTACGATAGAGAAATCGGCTTTCTGGACACTTGCGGACATAAATTCCATAGAGAATGCTTTACATCTTGGGCAAAACGAAATCCTACGTGCCCTTTAGATCGAGGAGATTGTACCGCTTTTTGTATTATCGGCAATATCGACGAAACCGTCATACGTATCATTCAAGTCCATACTGTCGATTACATAGAATTATATGAAAGCTATTGTAAACAACGGTTACTTGGTATACCAAAGAAAACATTTGAAGGTTTTCAAAGATTACTGGAAGCAACTAACGAATATTCCCAACATATGCAATTTTTGCTTAAAGACGATGACCGCATTATAGCCATTCGTAGTAGTTACAATGAAACAATTGTACCCGAAGAAGAAGTTCATGAATTTATAATTGGCATGAAGAAAACCATCCACAAATACACAAATGCCTTTTTCGAGAACCAAGACTAATCCAAGATGATTGTAACATGTAATTATAATTTTTAGCAATAATGACTAATAATAGTCTAAATTTATTATTGCCTCGATTTGCATATAATATTTTATGTTGTTTAATTAAATAAATAAAAAATTTACCAATACCTACTTGCTATTATTAAAAATAAACTATAAGCATTAAAATAACCATAAAATTTAGACATCTCACTGATCAACTTTATTTATCAACCACAACCGAGCAATGAATCAAATAGCGCACTGTTCGAGTTTCTCGGTACCTACTGCACAAATATTTTATCAGCCGCATTCACCTTCTAATTACTCTATATCAGTGACTCTCATTGGTTCGAGTGGTTTTAATCAGCTTATCCACTGGTTATAAAAAGTAAAAAATAATTAAGTTACTTCAACTAGCTGGCACAAGCGGCCAATTATTGTTATTTTTGGAGTCGGCGCCGGCCAAGCTTTTTGGATATTCTTTATACGTACACGTAAGTTAAATCTCCAAACGGATCTACTGCTCAATAGAGGAGAGGATCTGCCCGGCGGATCAACAGATGAACGAATTAACGAAACTATATAGGTTGAACAACTTATATGAATGTACAAAGTGAAATTAGTCTTTTACCTTTTGGTGCATTTTTTTCACAGTAGTTTTTTTTTGGAAAGCCAAATTATAATAATTTAAAATGGAGAAAAATTCTAGCAACTTTGAAGA
This sequence comes from Cantharis rustica, assembly GCA_911387805.1. Taxonomy (NCBI): domain Eukaryota; kingdom Metazoa; phylum Arthropoda; class Insecta; order Coleoptera; family Cantharidae; genus Cantharis; species Cantharis rustica. The sequence continues at coordinate 24,767,019 of OU426877.1, read as the reverse complement.
ACCCGAAACGTGTAGCGTTTGTTTGGTGGAACTAACCTACGATAGAGAAATCGGCTTTCTGGACACTTGCGGACATAAATTCCATAGAGAATGCTTTACATCTTGGGCAAAACGAAATCCTACGTGCCCTTTAGATCGAGGAGATTGTACCGCTTTTTGTATTATCGGCAATATCGACGAAACCGTCAAACGTATCATTCAAGTCAAGACTGTCGATTACATAGAAGTATATCAAAGATATTGTAAACAACGGTTACTTGGTGTACCAAAGAAAACATTTGAATATTTTCAAAGATTACTGGAAGCAACTAACGAATATTCCGAACATATGCAATTTTTGCTTAAAGACGATGACCGCATTATAGCCATTAGTAGTAGTTACAATGAAACAATTGTACCCGAAGAAGAAGTTCATGAATTTATAATTGGCATGAAGAAAACCATCCACAAATACACAAATGCCTTTTTCGAGAACCAAGACTAATCCAAGATGATTGTAACATGTAATTATAATTTTTAGCAATAATGACTAATAATAGTCTAAATTTATTATTGCCTCGATTTGCATATAATATTTTATGTTGTTTAATTAAATAAATAAAAAATTTACCAATACCTACTTGCTATTATTAAAAATAAACTATAAACATTAAAATAACCATAAAATTTAGACATCTCACTGATCAACTTTATTTATCAACCACAACCGAGCAATGAATCAAATAGCGCACTCTTCGAGTTTCTCGGTACCTACTGCACAAATATTTTATCAGCCGCATTCACCTTCTAATTACTCTATATCAGTGACTCTCATTGGTTCGAGTGGTTTTAATCAGCTTATCCACTGGTTATAAAAAGTAAAAAATAATTAAGTTACTTCAACTAGCTGGCACAAGCGGCCAATTATTGTTATCTTTGGAGTCGGCGCCGGCCAAGCTTTTTGGATATTCTTTATACGTACACGTAAGTTAAATCTCCAAACGGATCTACTGCTCAATAGAGGAGAGGATCTGCCCGGCGGATCAACAGATGAACGAATTAACGAAACTATATAGGTTGAACAACTTATATGAATGTACAAAGTGAAATTAGTCTTTTACCTTTTGGTGCATTTTTTTCACAGTAGTTTTTTTTTGGAAAGCCAAATTATAATAATTTAAAATGGAGAAAAATTCTAGCAACTTTGAAGAACCCGAAACGTGTAGCGTTTGTTTGGTGGAACTAACCTACGATAGAGAAATCGGCTTTCTGGACACTTGCGGACATAAATTCCATAGAGAATGCTTTACATCTTGGGCAAAACGAAATCCTACGTGCCCTTTAGATCGAGGAGATTGTACCGCTTTTTGTATTATCGGCAATATCGACGAAACCGTCATACGTATCATTCAAGTCCATACTGTCGATTACATAGAAGTATATCAAAGATATTGTAAACAACGGTTAATTGGTGTACCAAAGAAAACATTTGAATATTTTCAAAGATTACTGGAAGCAACTAACGAATATTCCGAACATATGCAATTTTTGCTTAAAGACGATGACCGCATTATAGCCATTAGTAGTAGTTACAATGAAGCAATTGTACCCGAAGAAGAAGTTCATGAATTTATAATTCGCATGAAGAAAACCATCCACAACTACACAAATGTCTTTTTCGAGAACCAAGACTAATCCAAGATGATTGTAACATGTAATTATAATTTTTAGCAATAATGACTAATAATAGTCTAAATTTATTATTGCCTCGATTTGCATATAATATTTTATGTTGTTTAATTAAATAAATAAAAAATTTACCAATACCTACTTGCTATTATTAAAAATAAACTATAAACATTAAAATAACCATAAAATTTAGACATCTCACTGATCAACTTTATTTATCAACCACAACCGAGCAATGAATCAAATAGCGCACTCTTCGAGTTTCTCGGTACCTACTGCACAAATATTTTATCAGCCGCATTCACCTTCTAATTACTCTATATCAGTGACTCTCATTGGTTCGAGTGGTTTTAATCAGCTTATCCACTGGTTATAAAAAGTAAAAAATAATTAAGTTACTTCAACTAGCTGGCACAAGCGGCCAATTATTGTTATTTTTGGAGTCGGCGCCGGCCAAGCTTTTTGGATATTCTTTATACGTACACGTAAGTTAAATCTCCAAACGGATCTACTGCTCAATAGAGGAGAGGATCTGCCCGGCGGATCAACAGATGAACGAATTAACGAAACTATATAGGTTGAACAACTTATATGAATGTACAAAGTGAAATTAGTCTTTTACCTTTTGGTGCATTTTTTTCACAGTAGTTTTTTTTTGGAAAGCCAAATTATAATAATTTAAAATGGAGAAAAATTCTAGCAACTTTGAAGAACCCGAAACGTGTAGCGTTTGTTTGGTGGAACTAACCTACGATAGAGAAATCGGCTTTCTGGACACTTGCGGACATAAATTCCATAGAGAATGCTTTACATCTTGGGCAAAACGAAATCCTACGTGCCCTTTAGATCGAGGAGATTGTACCGCTTTTTGTATTATCGGCAATATCGACGAAACCGTCATACGTATCATTCAAGTCCATACTGTCGATTACATAGAATTATATGAAAGCTATTGTAAACAACGGTTACTTGGTATACCAAAGAAAACATTTGAAGGTTTTCAAAGATTACTGGAAGCAACTAACGAATATTCCCAACATATGCAATTTTTGCTTAAAGACGATGACCGCATTATAGCCATTCGTAGTAGTTACAATGAAACAATTGTACCCGAAGAAGAAGTTCATGAATTTATAATTGGCATGAAGAAAACCATCCACAAATACACAAATGCCTTTTTCGAGAACCAAGACTAATCCAAGATGATTGTAACATGTAATTATAATTTTTAGCAATAATGACTAATAATAGTCTAAATTTATTATTGCCTCGATTTGCATATAATATTTTATGTTGTTTAATTAAATAAATAAAAAATTTACCAATACCTACTTGCTATTATTAAAAATAAACTATAAGCATTAAAATAACCATAAAATTTAGACATCTCACTGATCAACTTTATTTATCAACCACAACCGAGCAATGAATCAAATAGCGCACTGTTCGAGTTTCTCGGTACCTACTGCACAAATATTTTATCAGCCGCATTCACCTTCTAATTACTCTATATCAGTGACTCTCATTGGTTCGAGTGGTTTTAATCAGCTTATCCACTGGTTATAAAAAGTAAAAAATAATTAAGTTACTTCAACTAGCTGGCACAAGCGGCCAATTATTGTTATTTTTGGAGTCGGCGCCGGCCAAGCTTTTTGGATATTCTTTATACGTACACGTAAGTTAAATCTCCAAACGGATCTACTGCTCAATAGAGGAGAGGATCTGCCCGGCGGATCAACAGATGAACGAATTAACGAAACTATATAGGTTGAACAACTTATATGAATGTACAAAGTGAAATTAGTCTTTTACCTTTTGGTGCATTTTTTTCACAGTAGTTTTTTTTTGGAAAGCCAAATTATAATAATTTAAAATGGAGAAAAATTCTAGCAACTTTGAAGAACCCGAAACGTGTAGCGTTTGTTTGGTGGAACTAACCTACGATAGAGAAATCGGCTTTCTGGACACTTGCGGACATAAATTCCATAGAGAATGCTTTACATCTTGGGCAAAACGAAATCCTACGTGCCCTTTAGATCGAGGAGATTGTACCGCTTTTTGTATTATCGGCAATATCGACGAAACCGTCATACGTATCATTCAAGTCCATACTGTCGATTACATAGAAGTATATCAAAGATATTGTAAACAACGGTTAATTGGTGTACCAAAGAAAACATTTGAATATTTTCAAAGATTACTGGAAGCAACTAACGAATATTCCGAACATATGCAATTTTTGCTTAAAGACGATGACCGCATTATAGCCATTAGTAGTAGTTACAATGAAGCAATTGTACCCGAAGAAGAAGTTCATGAATTTATAATTCGCATGAAGAAAACCATCCACAACTACACAAATGTCTTTTTCGAGAACCAAGACTAATCCAAGATGATTGTAACATGTAATTATAATTTTTAGCAATAATGACTAATAATAGTCTAAATTTATTATTGCCTCGATTTGCATATAATATTTTATGTTGTTTAATTAAATAAATAAAAAATTTACCAATACCTACTTGCTATTATTAAAAATAAACTATAAACATTAAAATAACCATAAAATTTAGACATCTCACTGATCAACTTTATTTATCAACCACAACCGAGCAATGAATCAAATAGCGCACTCTTCGAGTTTCTCGGTACCTACTGCACAAATATTTTATCAGCCGCATTCACCTTCTAATTACTCTATATCAGTGACTCTCATTGGTTCGAGTGGTTTTAATCAGCTTATCCACTGGTTATAAAAAGTAAAAAATAATTAAGTTACTTCAACTAGCTGGCACAAGCGGCCAATTATTGTTATGTTTGGAGTCGGCGCCGGCCAAGCTTTTTGGATATTCTTTATACGTACACGTAAGTTAAATCTCCAAACGGATCTACTGCTCAATAGAGGAGAGGATCTGCCCGGCGGATCAACAGATGAACGAATTAACGAAACTATATAGGTTGAACAACTTATATGAATGTACAAAGTGAAATTAGTCTTTTACCTTTTGGTGCATTTTTTTCACAGTAGTTTTTTTTTGGAAAGCCAAATTATAATAATTTAAAATGGAGAAAAATTCTAGCAACTTTGAAGAACCCGAAACGTGTAGCGTTTGTTTGGTGGAACTAACCTACGATAGAGAAATCGGCTTTCTGGACACTTGCGGACATAAATTCCATAGAGAATGCTTTACATCTTGGGCAAAACGAAATCCTACGTGCCCTTTAGATCGAGGAGATTGTACCGCTTTTTGTATTATCGGCTATATCGACGAAACCGTCATACGTATCATTCAAGTCCATACTGTCGATTACATAGAATTATATGAAAGCTATTGTAAACAACGGTTACTTGGTATACCAAAGAAAACATTTGAAGGTTTTCAAAGATTACTGGAAGCAACTAACGAATATTCCCAACATATGCAATTTTTGCTTAAAGACGATGACCGCATTATAGCCATTCGTAGTAGTTACAATGAAACAATTGTACCCGAAGAAGAAGTTCATGAATTTATAATTGGCATGAAGAAAACCATCCACAAATACACAAATGCCTTTTTCGAGAACCAAGACTAATCCAAGATGATTGTAACATGTAATTATAATTTTTAGCAATAATGACTAATAATAGTCTAAATTTATTATTGCCTCGATTTGCATATAATATTTTATGTTGTTTAATTAAATAAATAAAAAATTTACCAATACCTACTTGCTATTATTAAAAATAAACTATAAACATTAAAATAACCATAAAATTTAGACATCTCACTGATCAACTTTATTTATCAACCACAACCGAGCAATGAATCAAATAGCGCACTGTTCGAGTTTCTCGGTACCTACTGCACAAATATTTTATCAGCCGCATTCACCTTCTAATTACTCTATATCAGTGACTCTCATTGGTTCGAGTGGTTTTAATCAGCTTATCCACTGGTTATAAAAAGTAAAAAATAATTAAGTTACTTCAACTAGCTGGCACAAGCGGCCAATTATTGTTATCTTTGGAGTCGGCGCCGGCCAAGCTTTTTGGATATTCTTTATACGTACACGTAAGTTAAATCTCCAAACGGATCTACTGCTCAATAGAGGAGAGGATCTGCCCGGCGGATCAACAGATGAACGAATTAACGAAACTATATAGGTTGAACAACTTATATGAATGTACAAAGTGAAATTAGTCTTTTACCTTTTGGTGCATTTTTTTCACAGTAGTTTTTTTTTGGAAAGCCAAATTATAATAATTTAAAATGGAGAAAAATTCTAGCAACTTTGAAGAACCCGAAACGTGTAGCGTTTGTTTGGTGGAACTAACCTACGATAGAGAAATCGGCTTTCTGGACACTTGCGGACATAAATTCCATAGAGAATGCTTTACATCTTGGGCAAAACGAAATCCTACGTGCCCTTTAGATCGAGGAGATTGTACCGCTTTTTGTATTATCGGCAATATCGACGAAACCGTCAAACGTATCATTCAAGTCAAGACTGTCGATTACATAGAAGTATATCAAAGATATTGTAAACAACGGTTACTTGGTGTACCAAAGAAAACATTTGAATATTTTCAAAGATTACTGGAAGCAACTAACGAATATTCCGAACATATGCAATTTTTGCTTAAAGACGATGACCGCATTATAGCCATTAGTAGTAGTTACAATGAAGCAATTGTACCCGAAGAAGAAGTTCATGAATTTATAATTCGCATGAAGAAAACCATCCACAACTACACAAATGTCTTTTTCGAGAACCAAGACTAATCCAAGATGATTGTAACATGTAATTATAATTTTTAGCAATAATGACTAATAATAGTCTAAATTTATTATTGCCTCGATTTGCATATAATATTTTATGTTGTTTAATTAAATAAATAAAAAATTTACCAATACCTACTTGCTATTATTAAAAATAAACTATAAACATTAAAATAACCATAAAATTTAGACATCTCACTGATCAACTTTATTTATCAACCACAACCGAGCAATGAATCAAATAGCGCACTCTTCGAGTTTCTCGGTACCTACTGCACAAATATTTTATCAGCCGCATTCACCTTCTAATTACTCTATATCAGTGACTCTCATTGGTTCGAGTGGTTTTAATCAGCTTATCCACTGGTTATAAAAAGTAAAAAATAATTAAGTTACTTCAACTAGCTGGCACAAGCGGCCAATTATTGTTATCTTTGGAGTCGGCGCCGGCCAAGCTTTTTGGATATTCTTTATACGTACACGTAAGTTAAATCTCCAAACGGATCTACTGCTCAATAGAGGAGAGGATCTGCCCGGCGGATCAACAGATGAACGAATTAACGAAACTATATAGGTTGAACAACTTATATGAATGTACAAAGTGAAATTAGTCTTTTACCTTTTGGTGCATTTTTTTCACAGTAGTTTTTTTTTGGAAAGCCAAATTATAATAATTTAAAATGGAGAAAAATTCTAGCAACTTTGAAGAACCCGAAACGTGTAGCGTTTGTTTGGTGGAACTAACCTACGATAGAGAAATCGGCTTTCTGGACACTTGCGGACATAAATTCCATAGAGAATGCTTTACATCTTGGGCAAAACGAAATCCTACGTGCCCTTTAGATCGAGGAGATTGTACCGCTTTTTGTATTATCGGCAATATCGACGAAACCGTCATACGTATCATTCAAGTCCATACTGTCGATTACATAGAATTATATGAAAGCTATTGTAAACAACGGTTACTTGGTATACCAAAGAAAACATTTGAAGGTTTTCAAAGATTACTGGAAGCAACTAACGAATATTCCCAACATATGCAATTTTTGCTTAAAGACGATGACCGCATTATAGCCATTCGTAGTAGTTACAATGAAACAATTGTACCCGAAGAAGAAGTTGATGAATTTATAATTGGCATGAAGAAAACCATCCACAAATACACAAATGCCTTTTTCGAGAACCAAGACTAATCCAAGATGATTGTAACATGTAATTATAATTTTTAGCAATAATGACTAATAATAGTCTAAATTTATTATTGCCTCGATTTGCATATAATATTTTATGTTGTTTAATTAAATAAATAAAAAATTTACCAATACCTACTTGCTATTATTAAAAATAAACTATAAACATTAAAATAACCATAAAATTTAGACATCTCACTGATCAACTTTATTTATCAACCACAACCGAGCAATGAATCAAATAGCGCACTGTTCGAGTTTCTCGGTACCTACTGCACAAATATTTTATCAGCCGCATTCACCTTCTAATTACTCTATATCAGTGACTCTCATTGGTTCGAGTGGTTTTAATCAGCTTATCCACTGGTTATAAAAAGTAAAAAATAATTAAGTTACTTCAACTAGCTGGCACAAGCGGCCAATTATTGTTATCTTTGGAGTCGGCGCCGGCCAAGCTTTTTGGATATTCTTTATACGTACACGTAAGTTAAATCTCCAAACGGATCTACTGCTCAATAGAGGAGAGGATCTGCCCGGCGGATCAACAGATGAACGAATTAACGAAACTATATAGGTTGAACAACTTATATGAATGTACAAAGTGAAATTAGTCTTTTACCTTTTGGTGCATTTTTTTCACAGTAGTTTTTTTTTGGAAAGCCAAATTATAATAATTTAAAATGGAGAAAAATTCTAGCAACTTTGAAGAACCCGAAACGTGTAGCGTTTGTTTGGTGGAACTAACCTACGATAGAGAAATCGGCTTTCTGGACACTTGCGGACATAAATTCCATAGAGAATGCTTTACATCTTGGGCAAAACGAAATCCTACGTGCCCTTTAGATCGAGGAGATTGTACCGCTTTTTGTATTATCGGCAATATCGACGAAACCGTCATACGTATCATTCAAGTCCATACTGTCGATTACATAGAAGTATATCAAAGATATTGTAAACAACGGTTAATTGGTGTACCAAAGAAAACATTTGAATATTTTCAAAGATTACTGGAAGCAACTAACGAATATTCCGAACATATGCAATTTTTGCTTAAAGACGATGACCGCATTATAGCCATTAGTAGTAGTTACAATGAAGCAATTGTACCCGAAGAAGAAGTTCATGAATTTATAATTCGCATGAAGAAAACCATCCACAACTACACAAATGTCTTTTTCGAGAACCAAGACTAATCCAAGATGATTGTAACATGTAATTATAATTTTTAGCAATAATGACTAATAATAGTCTAAATTTATTATTGCCTCGATTTGCATATAATATTTTATGTTGTTTAATTAAATAAATAAAAAATTTACCAATACCTACTTGCTATTATTAAAAATAAACTATAAACATTAAAATAACCATAAAATTTAGACATCTCACTGATCAACTTTATTTATCAACCACAACCGAGCAATGAATCAAATAGCGCACTCTTCGAGTTTCTCGGTACCTACTGCACAAATATTTTATCAGCCGCATTCACCTTCTAATTACTCTATATCAGTGACTCTCATTGGTTCGAGTGGTTTTAATCAGCTTATCCACTGGTTATAAAAAGTAAAAAATAATTAAGTTACTTCAACTAGCTGGCACAAGCGGCCAATTATTGTTATTTTTGGAGTCGGCGCCGGCCAAGCTTTTTGGATATTCTTTATACGTACACGTAAGTTAAATCTCCAAACGGATCTACTGCTCAATAGAGGAGAGGATCTGCCCGGCGGATCAACAGATGAACGAATTAACGAAACTATATAGGTTGAACAACTTATATGAATGTACAAAGTGAAATTAGTCTTTTACCTTTTGGTGCATTTTTTTCACAGTAGTTTTTTTTTGGAAAGCCAAATTATAATAATTTAAAATGGAGAAAAATTCTAGCAACTTTGAAGAACCCGAAACGTGTAGCGTTTGTTTGGTGGAACTAACCTACGATAGAGAAATCGGCTTTCTGGACACTTGCGGACATAAATTCCATAGAGAATGCTTTACATCTTGGGCAAAACGAAATCCTACGTGCCCTTTAGATCGAGGAGATTGTACCGCTTTTTGTATTATCGGCAATATCGACGAAACCGTCATTAATTAAATTAATTATAATTTTTAGCAATAATGACTAATAATAGTCTAAATTTATTATTGCCTCGATTTGCATATAATATTTTATGTTGTTTAATTAAATAAATAAAAAATTTACCAATACCTACTTGCTATTATTAAAAATAAACTATAAGCATTAAAATAACCATAAAATTTAGACATCTCACTGATCAACTTTATTTATCAACCACAACCGAGCAATGAATCAAATAGCGCACTGTTCGAGTTTCTCGGTACCTACTGCACAAATATTTTATCAGCCGCATTCACCTTCTAATTACTCTATATCAGTGACTCTCATTGGTTCGAGTGGTTTTAATCAGCTTATCCACTGGTTATAAAAAGTAAAAAATAATTAAGTTACTTCAACTAGCTGGCACAAGCGGCCAATTATTGTTATCTTTGGAGTCGGCGCCGGCCAAGCTTTTTGGATATTCTTTATACGTACACGTAAGTTAAATCTCCAAACGGATCTACTGCTCAATAGAGGAGAGGATCTGCCCGGCGGATCAACAGATGAACGAATTAACGAAACTATATAGGTTGAACAACTTATATGAATGTACAAAGTGAAATTAGTCTTTTACCTTTTGGTGCATTTTTTTCACAGTAGTTTTTTTTTGGAAAGCCAAATTATAATAATTTAAAATGGAGAAAAATTCTAGCAACTTTGAAGAACCCGAAACGTGTAGCGTTTGTTTGGTGGAACTAACCTACGATAGAGAAATCGGCTTTCTGGACACTTGCGGACATAAATTCCATAGAGAATGCTTTACATCTTGGGCAAAACGAAATCCTACGTGCCCTTTAGATCGAGGAGATTGTACCGCTTTTTGTATTATCGGCAATATCGACGAAACCGTCAAACGTATCATTCAAGTCAAGACTGTCGATTACATAGAAGTATATCAAAGCTATTGTAAACAACGGTTACTTGGTATACCAAAGAAAACATTTGAATATTTTCAAAGATTACTGGAAGCAACTAACGAATATTCCGAACATATGCAATTTTTGCTTAAAGACGATGACCGCATTATAGCCATTAGTAGTAGTTACAATGAAGCAATTGTACCCGAAGAAGAAGTTCATGAATTTATAATTCGCATGAAGAAAACCATCCACAACTACACAAATGTCTTTTTCGAGAACCAAGACTAATCCAAGATGATTGTAACATGTAATTATAATTTTTAGCAATAATGACTAATAATAGTCTAAATTTATTATTGCCTCGATTTGCATATAATATTTTATGTTGTTTAATTAAATAAATAAAAAATTTACCAATACCTACTTGCTATTATTAAAAATAAACTATAAACATTAAAATAACCATAAAATTTAGACATCTCACTGATCAACTTTATTTATCAACCACAACCGAGCAATGAATCAAATAGCGCACTCTTCGAGTTTCTCGGTACCTACTGCACAAATATTTTATCAGCCGCATTCACCTTCTAATTACTCTATATCAGTGACTCTCATTGGTTCGAGTGGTTTTAATCAGCTTATCCACTGGTTATAAAAAGTAAAAAATAATTAAGTTACTTCAACTAGCTGGCACAAGCGGCCAATTATTGTTATCTTTGGAGTCGGCGCCGGCCAAGCTTTTTGGATATTCTTTATACGTACACGTAAGTTAAATCTCCAAACGGATCTACTGCTCAATAGAGGAGAGGATCTGCCCGGCGGATCAACAGATGAACGAATTAACGAAACTATATAGGTTGAACAACTTATATGAATGTACAAAGTGAAATTAGTCTTTTACCTTTTGGTGCATTTTTTTCACAGTAGTTTTTTTTTGGAAAGCCAAATTATAATAATTTAAAATGGAGAAAAATTCTAGCAACTTTGAAGAACCCGAAACGTGTAGCGTTTGTTTGGTGGAACTAACCTACGATAGAGAAATCGGCTTTCTGGACACTTGCGGACATAAATTCCATAGAGAATGCTTTACATCTTGGGAAAAACGAAATCCTACGTGCCCTTTAGATCGAGGAGATTGTACCGCTTTTTGTATTATCGGCTATATCGACGAAACCGTCATACGTATCATTCAAGTCCATACTGTCGATTACATAGAATTATATGAAAGCTATTGTAAACAACGGTTACTTGGTATACCAAAGAAAACATTTGAAGGTTTTCAAAGATTACTGGAAGCAACTAACGAATATTCCCAACATATGCAATTTTTGCTTAAAGACGATGACCGCATTATAGCCATTCGTAGTAGTTACAATGAAACAATTGTACCCGAAGAAGAAGTTCATGAATTTATAATTGGCATGAAGAAAACCATCCACAAATACACAAATGCCTTTTTCGAGAACCAAGACTAATCCAAGATGATTGTAACATGTAATTATAATTTTTAGCAATAATGACTAATAATAGTCTAAATTTATTATTGCCTCGATTTGCATATAATATTTTATGTTGTTTAATTAAATAAATAAAAAATTTACCAATACCTACTTGCTATTATTAAAAATAAACTATAAACATTAAAATAACCATAAAATTTAGACATCTCACTGATCAACTTTATTTATCAACCACAACCGAGCAATGAATCAAATAGCGCACTCTTCGAGTTTCTCGGTACCTACTGCACAAATATTTTATCAGCCGCATTCACCTTCTAATTACTCTATATCAGTGACTCTCATTGGTTCGAGTGGTTTTAATCAGCTTATCCACTGGTTATAAAAAGTAAAAAATAATTAAGTTACTTCAACTAGCTGGCACAAGCGGCCAATTATTGTTATCTTTGGAGTCGGCGCCGGCCAAGCTTTTTGGATATTCTTTATACGTACACGTAAGTTAAATCTCCAAACGGATCTACTGCTCAATAGAGGAGAGGATCTGCCCGGCGGATCAACAGATGAACGAATTAACGAAACTATATAGGTTGAACAACTTATATGAATGTACAAAGTGAAATTAGTCTTTTACCTTTTGGTGCATTTTTTTCACAGTAGTTTTTTTTTGGAAAGCCAAATTATAATAATTTAAAATGGAGAAAAATTCTAGCAACTTTGAAGAACCCGAAACGTGTAGCGTTTGTTTGGTGGAACTAACCTACGATAGAGAAATCGGCTTTCTGGACACTTGCGGACATAAATTCCATAGAGAATGCTTTACATCTTGGGCAAAACGAAATCCTACGTGCCCTTTAGATCGAGGAGATTGTACCGCTTTTTGTATTATCGGCAATATCGACGAAACCGTCATACGTATCATTCAAGTCCATACTGTCGATTACATAGAAGTATATCAAAGATATTGTAAACAACGGTTAATTGGTGTACCAAAGAAAACATTTGAATATTTTCAAAGATTACTGGAAGCAACTAACGAATATTCCGAACATATGCAATTTTTGCTTAAAGACGATGACCGCATTATAGCCATTAGTAGTAGTTACAATGAAGCAATTGTACCCGAAGAAGAAGTTCATGAATTTATAATTCGCATGAAGAAAACCATCCACAACTACACAAATGTCTTTTTCGAGAACCAAGACTAATCCAAGATGATTGTAACATGTAATTATAATTTTTAGCAATAATGACTAATAATAGTCTAAATTTATTATTGCCTCGATTTGCATATAATATTTTATGTTGTTTAATTAAATAAATAAAAAATTTACCAATACCTACTTGCTATTATTAAAAATAAACTATAAACATTAAAATAACCATAAAATTTAGACATCTCACTGATCAACTTTATTTATCAACCACAACCGAGCAATGAATCAAATAGCGCACTCTTCGAGTTTCTCGGTACCTACTGCACAAATATTTTATCAGCCGCATTCACCTTCTAATTACTCTATATCAGTGACTCTCATTGGTTCGAGTGGTTTTAATCAGCTTATCCACTGGTTATAAAAAGTAAAAAATAATTAAGTTACTTCAACTAGCTGGCACAAGCGGCCAATTATTGTTATTTTTGGAGTCGGCGCCGGCCAAGCTTTTTGGATATTCTTTATACGTACACGTAAGTTAAATCTCCAAACGGATCTACTGCTCAATAGAGGAGAGGATCTGCCCGGCGGATCAACAGATGAACGAATTAACGAAACTATATAGGTTGAACAACTTATATGAATGTACAAAGTGAAATTAGTCTTTTACCTTTTGGTGCATTTTTTTCACAGTAGTTTTTTTTTGGAAAGCCAAATTATAATAATTTAAAATGGAGAAAAATTCTAGCAACTTTGAAGAACCCGAAACGTGTAGCGTTTGTTTGGTGGAACTAACCTACGATAGAGAAATCGGCTTTCTGGACACTTGCGGACATAAATTCCATAGAGAATGCTTTACATCTTGGGCAAAACGAAATCCTACGTGCCCTTTAGATCGAGGAGATTGTACCGCTTTTTGTATTATCGGCAATATCGACGAAACCGTCATTAATTAAATTAATTATAATTTTTAGCAATAATGACTAATAATAGTCTAAATTTATTATTGCCTCGATTTGCATATAATATTTTATGTTGTTTAATTAAATAAATAAAAAATTTACCAATACCTACTTGCTATTATTAAAAATAAACTATAAGCATTAAAATAACCATAAAATTTAGACATCTCACTGATCAACTTTATTTATCAACCACAACCGAGCAATGAATCAAATAGCGCACTGTTCGAGTTTCTCGGTACCTACTGCACAAATATTTTATCAGCCGCATTCACCTTCTAATTACTCTATATCAGTGACTCTCATTGGTTCGAGTGGTTTTAATCAGCTTATCCACTGGTTATAAAAAGTAAAAAATAATTAAGTTACTTCAACTAGCTGGCACAAGCGGCCAATTATTGTTATCTTTGGAGTCGGCGCCGGCCAAGCTTTTTGGATATTCTTTATACGTACACGTAAGTTAAATCTCCAAACGGATCTACTGCTCAATAGAGGAGAGGATCTGCCCGGCGGATCAACAGATGAACGAATTAACGAAACTATATAGGTTGAACAACTTATATGAATGTACAAAGTGAAATTAGTCTTTTACCTTTTGGTGCATTTTTTTCACAGTAGTTTTTTTTTGGAAAGCCAAATTATAATAATTTAAAATGGAGAAAAATTCTAGCAACTTTGAAGAACCCGAAACGTGTAGCGTTTGTTTGGTGGAACTAACCTACGATAGAGAAATCGGCTTTCTGGACACTTGCGGACATAAATTCCATAGAGAATGCTTTACATCTTGGGCAAAACGAAATCCTACGTGCCCTTTAGATCGAGGAGATTGTACCGCTTTTTGTATTATCGGCAATATCGACGAAACCGTCAAACGTATCATTCAAGTCAAGACTGTCGATTACATAGAAGTATATCAAAGCTATTGTAAACAACGGTTACTTGGTATACCAAAGAAAACATTTGAATATTTTCAAAGATTACTGGAAGCAACTAACGAATATTCCGAACATATGCAATTTTTGCTTAAAGACGATGACCGCATTATAGCCATTAGTAGTAGTTACAATGAAGCAATTGTACCCGAAGAAGAAGTTCATGAATTTATAATTCGCATGAAGAAAACCATCCACAACTACACAAATGTCTTTTTCGAGAACCAAGACTAATCCAAGATGATTGTAACATGTAATTATAATTTTTAGCAATAATGACTAATAATAGTCTAAATTTATTATTGCCTCGATTTGCATATAATATTTTATGTTGTTTAATTAAATAAATAAAAAATTTACCAATACCTACTTGCTATTATTAAAAATAAACTATAAACATTAAAATAACCATAAAATTTAGACATCTCACTGATCAACTTTATTTATCAACCACAACCGAGCAATGAATCAAATAGCGCACTCTTCGAGTTTCTCGGTACCTACTGCACAAATATTTTATCAGCCGCATTCACCTTCTAATTACTCTATATCAGTGACTCTCATTGGTTCGAGTGGTTTTAATCAGCTTATCCACTGGTTATAAAAAGTAAAAAATAATTAAGTTACTTCAACTAGCTGGCACAAGCGGCCAATTATTGTTATCTTTGGAGTCGGCGCCGGCCAAGCTTTTTGGATATTCTTTATACGTACACGTAAGTTAAATCTCCAAACGGATCTACTGCTCAATAGAGGAGAGGATCTGCCCGGCGGATCAACAGATGAACGAATTAACGAAACTATATAGGTTGAACAACTTATATGAATGTACAAAGTGAAATTAGTCTTTTACCTTTTGGTGCATTTTTTTCACAGTAGTTTTTTTTTGGAAAGCCAAATTATAATAATTTAAAATGGAGAAAAATTCTAGCAACTTTGAAGAACCCGAAACGTGTAGCGTTTGTTTGGTGGAACTAACCTACGATAGAGAAATCGGCTTTCTGGACACTTGCGGACATAAATTCCATAGAGAATGCTTTACATCTTGGGCAAAACGAAATCCTACGTGCCCTTTAGATCGAGGAGATTGTACCGCTTTTTGTATTATCGGCTATATCGACGAAACCGTCATACGTATCATTCAAGTCCATACTGTCGATTACATAGAATTATATGAAAGCTATTGTAAACAACGGTTACTTGGTATACCAAAGAAAACATTTGAAGGTTTTCAAAGATTACTGGAAGCAACTAACGAATATTCCCAACATATGCAATTTTTGCTTAAAGACGATGACCGCATTATAGCCATTCGTAGTAGTTACAATGAAACAATTGTACCCGAAGAAGAAGTTCATGAATTTATAATTGGCATGAAGAAAACCATCCACAAATACACAAATGCCTTTTTCGAGAACCAAGACTAATCCAAGATGATTGTAACATGTAATTATAATTTTTAGCAATAATGACTAATAATAGTCTAAATTTATTATTGCCTCGATTTGCATATAATATTTTATGTTGTTTAATTAAATAAATAAAAAATTTACCAATACCTACTTGCTATTATTAAAAATAAACTATAAACATTAAAATAACCATAAAATTTAGACATCTCACTGATCAACTTTATTTATCAACCACAACCGAGCAATGAATCAAATAGCGCACTCTTCGAGTTTCTCGGTACCTACTGCACAAATATTTTATCAGCCGCATTCACCTTCTAATTACTCTATATCAGTGACTCTCATTGGTTCGAGTGGTTTTAATCAGCTTATCCACTGGTTATAAAAAGTAAAAAATAATTAAGTTACTTCAACTAGCTGGCACAAGCGGCCAATTATTGTTATCTTTGGAGTCGGCGCCGGCCAAGCTTTTTGGATATTCTTTATACGTACACGTAAGTTAAATCTCCAAACGGATCTACTGCTCAATAGAGGAGAGGATCTGCCCGGCGGATCAACAGATGAACGAATTAACGAAACTATATAGGTTGAACAACTTATATGAATGTACAAAGTGAAATTAGTCTTTTACCTTTTGGTGCATTTTTTTCACAGTAGTTTTTTTTTGGAAAGCCAAATTATAATAATTTAAAATGGAGAAAAATTCTAGCAACTTTGAAGAACCCGAAACGTGTAGCGTTTGTTTGGTGGAACTAACCTACGATAGAGAAATCGGCTTTCTGGACACTTGCGGACATAAATTCCATAGAGAATGCTTTACATCTTGGGCAAAACGAAATCCTACGTGCCCTTTAGATCGAGGAGATTGTACCGCTTTTTGTATTATCGGCAATATCGACGAAACCGTCAAACGTATCATTCAAGTCAAGACTGTCGATTACATAGAAGTATATCAAAGATATTGTAAACAACGGTTACTTGGTGTACCAAAGAAAACATTTGAATATTTTCAAAGATTACTGGAAGCAACTAACGAATATTCCGAACATATGCAATTTTTGCTTAAAGACGATGACCGCATTATAGCCATTAGTAGTAGTTACAATGAAGCAATTGTACCCGAAGAAGAAGTTCATGAATTTATAATTCGCATGAAGAAAACCATCCACAACTACACAAATGTCTTTTTCGAGAACCAAGACTAATCCAAGATGATTGTAACATGTAATTATAATTTTTAGCAATAATGACTAATAATAGTCTAAATTTATTATTGCCTCGATTTGCATATAATATTTTATGTTGTTTAATTAAATAAATAAAAAATTTACCAATACCTACTTGCTATTATTAAAAATAAACTATAAACATTAAAATAACCATAAAATTTAGACATCTCACTGATCAACTTTATTTATCAACCACAACCGAGCAATGAATCAAATAGCGCACTCTTCGAGTTTCTCGGTACCTACTGCACAAATATTTTATCAGCCGCATTCACCTTCTAATTACTCTATATCAGTGACTCTCATTGGTTCGAGTGGTTTTAATCAGCTTATCCACTGGTTATAAAAAGTAAAAAATAATTAAGTTACTTCAACTAGCTGGCACAAGCGGCCAATTATTGTTATCTTTGGAGTCGGCGCCGGCCAAGCTTTTTGGATATTCTTTATACGTACACGTAAGTTAAATCTCCAAACGGATCTACTGCTCAATAGAGGAGAGGATCTGCCCGGCGGATCAACAGATGAACGAATTAACGAAACTATATAGGTTGAACAACTTATATGAATGTACAAAGTGAAATTAGTCTTTTACCTTTTGGTGCATTTTTTTCACAGTAGTTTTTTTTTGGAAAGCCAAATTATAATAATTTAAAATGGAGAAAAATTCTAGCAACTTTGAAGAACCCGAAACGTGTAGCGTTTGTTTGGTGGAACTAACCTACGATAGAGAAATCGGCTTTCTGGACACTTGCGGACATAAATTCCATAGAGAATGCTTTACATCTTGGGCAAAACGAAATCCTACGTGCCCTTTAGATCGAGGAGATTGTACCGCTTTTTGTATTATCGGCAATATCGACGAAACCGTCATACGTATCATTCAAGTCCATACTGTCGATTACATAGAATTATATGAAAGCTATTGTAAACAACGGTTACTTGGTATACCAAAGAAAACATTTGAAGGTTTTCAAAGATTACTGGAAGCAACTAACGAATATTCCCAACATATGCAATTTTTGCTTAAAGACGATGACCGCATTATAGCCATTCGTAGTAGTTACAATGAAACAATTGTACCCGAAGAAGAAGTTCATGAATTTATAATTGGCATGAAGAAAACCATCCACAAATACACAAATGCCTTTTTCGAGAACCAAGACTAATCCAAGATGATTGTAACATGTAATTATAATTTTTAGCAATAATGACTAATAATAGTCTAAATTTATTATTGCCTCGATTTGCATATAATATTTTATGTTGTTTAATTAAATAAATAAAAAATTTACCAATACCTACTTGCTATTATTAAAAATAAACTATAAACATTAAAATAACCATAAAATTTAGACATCTCACTGATCAACTTTATTTATCAACCACAACCGAGCAATGAATCAAATAGCGCACTGTTCGAGTTTCTCGGTACCTACTGCACAAATATTTTATCAGCCGCATTCACCTTCTAATTACTCTATATCAGTGACTCTCATTGGTTCGAGTGGTTTTAATCAGCTTATCCACTGGTTATAAAAAGTAAAAAATAATTAAGTTACTTCAACTAGCTGGCACAAGCGGCCAATTATTGTTATCTTTGGAGTCGGCGCCGGCCAAGCTTTTTGGATATTCTTTATACGTACACGTAAGTTAAATCTCCAAACGGATCTACTGCTCAATAGAGGAGAGGATCTGCCCGGCGGATCAACAGATGAACGAATTAACGAAACTATATAGGTTGAACAACTTATATGAATGTACAAAGTGAAATTAGTCTTTTACCTTTTGGTGCATTTTTTTCACAGTAGTTTTTTTTTGGAAAGCCAAATTATAATAATTTAAAATGGAGAAAAATTCTAGCAACTTTGAAGAACCCGAAACGTGTAGCGTTTGTTTGGTGGAACTAACCTACGATAGAGAAATCGGCTTTCTGGACACTTGCGGACATAAATTCCATAGAGAATGCTTTACATCTTGGGCAAAACGAAATCCTACGTGCCCTTTAGATCGAGGAGATTGTACCGCTTTTTGTATTATCGGCAATATCGACGAAACCGTCATACGTATCATTCAAGTCCATACTGTCGATTACATAGAAGTATATCAAAGATATTGTAAACAACGGTTAATTGGTGTACCAAAGAAAACATTTGAATATTTTCAAAGATTACTGGAAGCAACTAACGAATATTCCGAACATATGCAATTTTTGCTTAAAGACGATGACCGCATTATAGCCATTAGTAGTAGTTACAATGAAGCAATTGTACCCGAAGAAGAAGTTCATGAATTTATAATTCGCATGAAGAAAACCATCCACAACTACACAAATGTCTTTTTCGAGAACCAAGACTAATCCAAGATGATTGTAACATGTAATTATAATTTTTAGCAATAATGACTAATAATAGTCTAAATTTATTATTGCCTCGATTTGCATATAATATTTTATGTTGTTTAATTAAATAAATAAAAAATTTACCAATACCTACTTGCTATTATTAAAAATAAACTATAAACATTAAAATAACCATAAAATTTAGACATCTCACTGATCAACTTTATTTATCAACCACAACCGAGCAATGAATCAAATAGCGCACTCTTCGAGTTTCTCGGTACCTACTGCACAAATATTTTATCAGCCGCATTCACCTTCTAATTACTCTATATCAGTGACTCTCATTGGTTCGAGTGGTTTTAATCAGCTTATCCACTGGTTATAAAAAGTAAAAAATAATTAAGTTACTTCAACTAGCTGGCACAAGCGGCCAATTATTGTTATTTTTGGAGTCGGCGCCGGCCAAGCTTTTTGGATATTCTTTATACGTACACGTAAGTTAAATCTCCAAACGGATCTACTGCTCAATAGAGGAGAGGATCTGCCCGGCGGATCAACAGATGAACGAATTAACGAAACTATATAGGTTGAACAACTTATATGAATGTACAAAGTGAAATTAGTCTTTTACCTTTTGGTGCATTTTTTTCACAGTAGTTTTTTTTTGGAAAGCCAAATTATAATAATTTAAAATGGAGAAAAATTCTAGCAACTTTGAAGAACCCGAAACGTGTAGCGTTTGTTTGGTGGAACTAACCTACGATAGAGAAATCGGCTTTCTGGACACTTGCGGACATAAATTCCATAGAGAATGCTTTACATCTTGGGCAAAACGAAATCCTACGTGCCCTTTAGATCGAGGAGATTGTACCGCTTTTTGTATTATCGGCAATATCGACGAAACCGTCATTAATTAAATTAATTATAATTTTTAGCAATAATGACTAATAATAGTCTAAATTTATTATTGCCTCGATTTGCATATAATATTTTATGTTGTTTAATTAAATAAATAAAAAATTTACCAATACCTACTTGCTATTATTAAAAATAAACTATAAGCATTAAAATAACCATAAAATTTAGACATCTCACTGATCAACTTTATTTATCAACCACAACCGAGCAATGAATCAAATAGCGCACTGTTCGAGTTTCTCGGTACCTACTGCACAAATATTTTATCAGCCGCATTCACCTTCTAATTACTCTATATCAGTGACTCTCATTGGTTCGAGTGGTTTTAATCAGCTTATCCACTGGTTATAAAAAGTAAAAAATAATTAAGTTACTTCAACTAGCTGGCACAAGCGGCCAATTATTGTTATCTTTGGAGTCGGCGCCGGCCAAGCTTTTTGGATATTCTTTATACGTACACGTAAGTTAAATCTCCAAACGGATCTACTGCTCAATAGAGGAGAGGATCTGCCCGGCGGATCAACAGATGAACGAATTAACGAAACTATATAGGTTGAACAACTTATATGAATGTACAAAGTGAAATTAGTCTTTTACCTTTTGGTGCATTTTTTTCACAGTAGTTTTTTTTTGGAAAGCCAAATTATAATAATTTAAAATGGAGAAAAATTCTAGCAACTTTGAAGAACCCGAAACGTGTAGCGTTTGTTTGGTGGAACTAACCTACGATAGAGAAATCGGCTTTCTGGACACTTGCGGACATAAATTCCATAGAGAATGCTTTACATCTTGGGCAAAACGAAATCCTACGTGCCCTTTAGATCGAGGAGATTGTACCGCTTTTTGTATTATCGGCAATATCGACGAAACCGTCAAACGTATCATTCAAGTCAAGACTGTCGATTACATAGAAGTATATCAAAGCTATTGTAAACAACGGTTACTTGGTATACCAAAGAAAACATTTGAATATTTTCAAAGATTACTGGAAGCAACTAACGAATATTCCGAACATATGCAATTTTTGCTTAAAGACGATGACCGCATTATAGCCATTAGTAGTAGTTACAATGAAGCAATTGTACCCGAAGAAGAAGTTCATGAATTTATAATTCGCATGAAGAAAACCATCCACAACTACACAAATGTCTTTTTCGAGAACCAAGACTAATCCAAGATGATTGTAACATGTAATTATAATTTTTAGCAATAATGACTAATAATAGTCTAAATTTATTATTGCCTCGATTTGCATATAATATTTTATGTTGTTTAATTAAATAAATAAAAAATTTACCAATACCTACTTGCTATTATTAAAAATAAACTATAAACATTAAAATAACCATAAAATTTAGACATCTCACTGATCAACTTTATTTATCAACCACAACCGAGCAATGAATCAAATAGCGCACTCTTCGAGTTTCTCGGTACCTACTGCACAAATATTTTATCAGCCGCATTCACCTTCTAATTACTCTATATCAGTGACTCTCATTGGTTCGAGTGGTTTTAATCAGCTTATCCACTGGTTATAAAAAGTAAAAAATAATTAAGTTACTTCAACTAGCTGGCACAAGCGGCCAATTATTGTTATCTTTGGAGTCGGCGCCGGCCAAGCTTTTTGGATATTCTTTATACGTACACGTAAGTTAAATCTCCAAACGGATCTACTGCTCAATAGAGGAGAGGATCTGCCCGGCGGATCAACAGATGAACGAATTAACGAAACTATATAGGTTGAACAACTTATATGAATGTACAAAGTGAAATTAGTCTTTTACCTTTTGGTGCATTTTTTTCACAGTAGTTTTTTTTTGGAAAGCCAAATTATAATAATTTAAAATGGAGAAAAATTCTAGCAACTTTGAAGAACCCGAAACGTGTAGCGTTTGTTTGGTGGAACTAACCTACGATAGAGAAATCGGCTTTCTGGACACTTGCGGACATAAATTCCATAGAGAATGCTTTACATCTTGGGCAAAACGAAATCCTACGTGCCCTTTAGATCGAGGAGATTGTACCGCTTTTTGTATTATCGGCTATATCGACGAAACCGTCATACGTATCATTCAAGTCCATACTGTCGATTACATAGAATTATATGAAAGCTATTGTAAACAACGGTTACTTGGTATACCAAAGAAAACATTTGAAGGTTTTCAAAGATTACTGGAAGCAACTAACGAATATTCCCAACATATGCAATTTTTGCTTAAAGACGATGACCGCATTATAGCCATTCGTAGTAGTTACAATGAAACAATTGTACCCGAAGAAGAAGTTCATGAATTTATAATTGGCATGAAGAAAACCATCCACAAATACACAAATGCCTTTTTCGAGAACCAAGACTAATCCAAGATGATTGTAACATGTAATTATAATTTTTAGCAATAATGACTAATAATAGTCTAAATTTATTATTGCCTCGATTTGCATATAATATTTTATGTTGTTTAATTAAATAAATAAAAAATTTACCAATACCTACTTGCTATTATTAAAAATAAACTATAAACATTAAAATAACCATAAAATTTAGACATCTCACTGATCAACTTTATTTATCAACCACAACCGAGCAATGAATCAAATAGCGCACTCTTCGAGTTTCTCGGTACCTACTGCACAAATATTTTATCAGCCGCATTCACCTTCTAATTACTCTATATCAGTGACTCTCATTGGTTCGAGTGGTTTTAATCAGCTTATCCACTGGTTATAAAAAGTAAAAAATAATTAAGTTACTTCAACTAGCTGGCACAAGCGGCCAATTATTGTTATCTTTGGAGTCGGCGCCGGCCAAGCTTTTTGGATATTCTTTATACGTACACGTAAGTTAAATCTCCAAACGGATCTACTGCTCAATAGAGGAGAGGATCTGCCCGGCGGATCAACAGATGAACGAATTAACGAAACTATATAGGTTGAACAACTTATATGAATGTACAAAGTGAAATTAGTCTTTTACCTTTTGGTGCATTTTTTTCACAGTAGTTTTTTTTTGGAAAGCCAAATTATAATAATTTAAAATGGAGAAAAATTCTAGCAACTTTGAAGAACCCGAAACGTGTAGCGTTTGTTTGGTGGAACTAACCTACGATAGAGAAATCGGCTTTCTGGACACTTGCGGACATAAATTCCATAGAGAATGCTTTACATCTTGGGCAAAACGAAATCCTACGTGCCCTTTAGATCGAGGAGATTGTACCGCTTTTTGTATTATCGGCAATATCGACGAAACCGTCATACGTATCATTCAAGTCCATACTGTCGATTACATAGAAGTATATCAAAGATATTGTAAACAACGGTTAATTGGTGTACCAAAGAAAACATTTGAATATTTTCAAAGATTACTGGAAGCAACTAACGAATATTCCGAACATATGCAATTTTTGCTTAAAGACGATGACCGCATTATAGCCATTAGTAGTAGTTACAATGAAGCAATTGTACCCGAAGAAGAAGTTCATGAATTTATAATTCGCATGAAGAAAACCATCCACAACTACACAAATGTCTTTTTCGAGAACCAAGACTAATCCAAGATGATTGTAACATGTAATTATAATTTTTAGCAATAATGACTAATAATAGTCTAAATTTATTATTGCCTCGATTTGCATATAATATTTTATGTTGTTTAATTAAATAAATAAAAAATTTACCAATACCTACTTGCTATTATTAAAAATAAACTATAAACATTAAAATAACCATAAAATTTAGACATCTCACTGATCAACTTTATTTATCAACCACAACCGAGCAATGAATCAAATAGCGCACTCTTCGAGTTTCTCGGTACCTACTGCACAAATATTTTATCAGCCGCATTCACCTTCTAATTACTCTATATCAGTGACTCTCATTGGTTCGAGTGGTTTTAATCAGCTTATCCACTGGTTATAAAAAGTAAAAAATAATTAAGTTACTTCAACTAGCTGGCACAAGCGGCCAATTATTGTTATTTTTGGAGTCGGCGCCGGCCAAGCTTTTTGGATATTCTTTATACGTACACGTAAGTTAAATCTCCAAACGGATCTACTGCTCAATAGAGGAGAGGATCTGCCCGGCGGATCAACAGATAAACGAATTAACGAAACTATATAGGTTGAACAACTTATATGAATGTACAAAGTGAAATTAGTCTTTTACCTTTTGGTGCATTTTTTTCACAGTAGTTTTTTTTTGGAAAGCCAAATTATAATAATTTAAAATGGAGAAAAATTCTAGCAACTTTGAAGAACCCGAAACGTGTAGCGTTTGTTTGGTGGAACTAACCTACGATAGAGAAATCGGCTTTCTGGACACTTGCGGACATAAATTCCATAGAGAATGCTTTACATCTTGGGCAAAACGAAATCCTACGTGCCCTTTAGATCGAGGAGATTGTACCGCTTTTTGTATTATCGGCAATATCGACGAAACCGTCATTAATTAAATTAATTATAATTTTTAGCAATAATGACTAATAATAGTCTAAATTTATTATTGCCTCGATTTGCATATAATATTTTATGTTGTTTAATTAAATAAATAAAAAATTTACCAATACCTACTTGCTATTATTAAAAATAAACTATAAGCATTAAAATAACCATAAAATTTAGACATCTCACTGATCAACTTTATTTATCAACCACAACCGAGCAATGAATCAAATAGCGCACTGTTCGAGTTTCTCGGTACCTACTGCACAAATATTTTATCAGCCGCATTCACCTTCTAATTACTCTATATCAGTGACTCTCATTGGTTCGAGTGGTTTTAATCAGCTTATCCACTGGTTATAAAAAGTAAAAAATAATTAAGTTACTTCAACTAGCTGGCACAAGCGGCCAATTATTGTTATCTTTGGAGTCGGCGCCGGCCAAGCTTTTTGGATATTCTTTATACGTACACGTAAGTTAAATCTCCAAACGGATCTACTGCTCAATAGAGGAGAGGATCTGCCCGGCGGATCAACAGATGAACGAATTAACGAAACTATATAGGTTGAACAACTTATATGAATGTACAAAGTGAAATTAGTCTTTTACCTTTTGGTGCATTTTTTTCACAGTAGTTTTTTTTTGGAAAGCCAAATTATAATAATTTAAAATGGAGAAAAATTCTAGCAACTTTGAAGAACCCGAAACGTGTAGCGTTTGTTTGGTGGAACTAACCTACGATAGAGAAATCGGCTTTCTGGACACTTGCGGACATAAATTCCATAGAGAATGCTTTACATCTTGGGCAAAACGAAATCCTACGTGCCCTTTAGATCGAGGAGATTGTACCGCTTTTTGTATTATCGGCTATATCGACGAAACCGTCATACGTATCATTCAAGTCCATACTGTCGATTACATAGAATTATATGAAAGCTATTGTAAACAACGGTTACTTGGTATACCAAAGAAAACATTTGAAGGTTTTCAAAGATTACTGGAAGCAACTAACGAATATTCCCAACATATGCAATTTTTGCTTAAAGACGATGACCGCATTATAGCCATTCGTAGTAGTTACAATGAAACAATTGTACCCGAAGAAGAAGTTCATGAATTTATAATTGGCATGAAGAAAACCATCCACAAATACACAAATGCCTTTTTCGAGAACCAAGACTAATCCAAGATGATTGTAACATGTAATTATAATTTTTAGCAATAATGACTAATAATAGTCTAAATTTATTATTGCCTCGATTTGCATATAATATTTTATGTTGTTTAATTAAATAAATAAAAAATTTACCAATACCTACTTGCTATTATTAAAAATAAACTATAAACATTAAAATAACCATAAAATTTAGACATCTCACTGATCAACTTTATTTATCAACCACAACCGAGCAATGAATCAAATAGCGCACTCTTCGAGTTTCTCGGTACCTACTGCACAAATATTTTATCAGCCGCATTCACCTTCTAATTACTCTATATCAGTGACTCTCATTGGTTCGAGTGGTTTTAATCAGCTTATCCACTGGTTATAAAAAGTAAAAAATAATTAAGTTACTTCAACTAGCTGGCACAAGCGGCCAATTATTGTTATCTTTGGAGTCGGCGCCGGCCAAGCTTTTTGGATATTCTTTATACGTACACGTAAGTTAAATCTCCAAACGGATCTACTGCTCAATAGAGGAGAGGATCTGCCCGGCGGATCAACAGATGAACGAATTAACGAAACTATATAGGTTGAACAACTTATATGAATGTACAAAGTGAAATTAGTCTTTTACCTTTTGGTGCATTTTTTTCACAGTAGTTTTTTTTTGGAAAGCCAAATTATAATAATTTAAAATGGAGAAAAATTCTAGCAACTTTGAAGAACCCGAAACGTGTAGCGTTTGTTTGGTGGAACTAACCTACGATAGAGAAATCGGCTTTCTGGACACTTGCGGACATAAATTCCATAGAGAATGCTTTACATCTTGGGCAAAACGAAATCCTACGTGCCCTTTAGATCGAGGAGATTGTACCGCTTTTTGTATTATCGGCAATATCGACGAAACCGTCATACGTATCATTCAAGTCCATACTGTCGATTACATAGAAGTATATCAAAGATATTGTAAACAACGGTTAATTGGTGTACCAAAGAAAACATTTGAATATTTTCAAAGATTACTGGAAGCAACTAACGAATATTCCGAACATATGCAATTTTTGCTTAAAGACGATGACCGCATTATAGCCATTAGTAGTAGTTACAATGAAGCAATTGTACCCGAAGAAGAAGTTCATGAATTTATAATTCGCATGAAGAAAACCATCCACAACTACACAAATGTCTTTGTTCGAGAACCAAGACTAATCCAAGATGATTGTAACATGTAATTATAATTTTTAGCAATAATGACTAATAATAGTCTAAATTTATTATTGCCTCGATTTGCATATAATATTTTATGTTGTTTAATTAAATAAATAAAAAATTTACCAATACCTACTTGCTATTATTAAAAATAAACTATAAACATTAAAATAACCATAAAATTTAGACATCTCACTGATCAACTTTATTTATCAACCACAACCGAGCAATGAATCAAATAGCGCACTCTTCGAGTTTCTCGGTACCTACTGCACAAATATTTTATCAGCCGCATTCACCTTCTAATTACTCTATATCAGTGACTCTCATTGGTTCGAGTGGTTTTAATCAGCTTATCCACTGGTTATAAAAAGTAAAAAATAATTAAGTTACTTCAACTAGCTGGCACAAGCGGCCAATTATTGTTATTTTTGGAGTCGGCGCCGGCCAAGCTTTTTGGATATTCTTTATACGTACACGTAAGTTAAATCTCCAAACGGATCTACTGCTCAATAGAGGAGAGGATCTGCCCGGCGGATCAACAGATGAACGAATTAACGAAACTATATAGGTTGAACAACTTATATGAATGTACAAAGTGAAATTAGTCTTTTACCTTTTGGTGCATTTTTTTCACAGTAGTTTTTTTTTGGAAAGCCAAATTATAATAATTTAAAATGGAGAAAAATTCTAGCAACTTTGAAGAACCCGAAACGTGTAGCGTTTGTTTGGTGGAACTAACCTACGATAGAGAAATCGGCTTTCTGGACACTTGCGGACATAAATTCCATAGAGAATGCTTTACATCTTGGGCAAAACGAAATCCTACGTGCCCTTTAGATCGAGGAGATTGTACCGCTTTTTGTATTATCGGCAATATCGACGAAACCGTCATTAATTAAATTAATTATAATTTTTAGCAATAATGACTAATAATAGTCTAAATTTATTATTGCCTCGATTTGCATATAATATTTTATGTTGTTTAATTAAATAAATAAAAAATTTACCAATACCTACTTGCTATTATTAAAAATAAACTATAAGCATTAAAATAACCATAAAATTTAGACATCTCACTGATCAACTTTATTTATCAACCACAACCGAGCAATGAATCAAATAGCGCACTGTTCGAGTTTCTCGGTACCTACTGCACAAATATTTTATCAGCCGCATTCACCTTCTAATTACTCTATATCAGTGACTCTCATTGGTTCGAGTGGTTTTAATCAGCTTATCCACTGGTTATAAAAAGTAAAAAATAATTAAGTTACTTCAACTAGCTGGCACAAGCGGCCAATTATTGTTATCTTTGGAGTCGGCGCCGGCCAAGCTTTTTGGATATTCTTTATACGTACACGTAAGTTAAATCTCCAAACGGATCTACTGCTCAATAGAGGAGAGGATCTGCCCGGCGGATCAACAGATGAACGAATTAACGAAACTATATAGGTTGAACAACTTATATGAATGTACAAAGTGAAATTAGTCTTTTACCTTTTGGTGCATTTTTTTCACAGTAGTTTTTTTTTGGAAAGCCAAATTATAATAATTTAAAATGGAGAAAAATTCTAGCAACTTTGAAGAACCCGAAACGTGTAGCGTTTGTTTGGTGGAACTAACCTACGATAGAGAAATCGGCTTTCTGGACACTTGCGGACATAAATTCCATAGAGAATGCTTTACATCTTGGGCAAAACGAAATCCTACGTGCCCTTTAGATCGAGGAGATTGTACCGCTTTTTGTATTATCGGCAATATCGACGAAACCGTCAAACGTATCATTCAAGTCAAGACTGTCGATTACATAGAAGTATATCAAAGCTATTGTAAACAACGGTTACTTGGTATACCAAAGAAAACATTTGAATATTTTCAAAGATTACTGGAAGCAACTAACGAATATTCCGAACATATGCAATTTTTGCTTAAAGACGATGACCGCATTATAGCCATTAGTAGTAGTTACAATGAAGCAATTGTACCCGAAGAAGAAGTTCATGAATTTATAATTCGCATGAAGAAAACCATCCACAACTACACAAATGTCTTTTTCGAGAACCAAGACTAATCCAAGATGATTGTAACATGTAATTATAATTTTTAGCAATAATGACTAATAATAGTCTAAATTTATTATTGCCTCGATTTGCATATAATATTTTATGTTGTTTAATTAAATAAATAAAAAATTTACCAATACCTACTTGCTATTATTAAAAATAAACTATAAACATTAAAATAACCATAAAATTTAGACATCTCACTGATCAACTTTATTTATCAACCACAACCGAGCAATGAATCAAATAGCGCACTCTTCGAGTTTCTCGGTACCTACTGCACAAATATTTTATCAGCCGCATTCACCTTCTAATTACTCTATATCAGTGACTCTCATTGGTTCGAGTGGTTTTAATCAGCTTATCCACTGGTTATAAAAAGTAAAAAATAATTAAGTTACTTCAACTAGCTGGCACAAGCGGCCAATTATTGTTATCTTTGGAGTCGGCGCCGGCCAAGCTTTTTGGATATTCTTTATACGTACACGTAAGTTAAATCTCCAAACGGATCTACTGCTCAATAGAGGAGAGGATCTGCCCGGCGGATCAACAGATGAACGAATTAACGAAACTATATAGGTTGAACAACTTATATGAATGTACAAAGTGAAATTAGTCTTTTACCTTTTGGTGCATTTTTTTCACAGTAGTTTTTTTTTGGAAAGCCAAATTATAATAATTTAAAATGGAGAAAAATTCTAGCAACTTTGAAGAACCCGAAACGTGTAGCGTTTGTTTGGTGGAACTAACCTACGATAGAGAAATCGGCTTTCTGGACACTTGCGGACATAAATTCCATAGAGAATGCTTTACATCTTGGGCAAAACGAAATCCTACGTGCCCTTTAGATCGAGGAGATTGTACCGCTTTTTGTATTATCGGCTATATCGACGAAACCGTCATACGTATCATTCAAGTCCATACTGTCGATTACATAGAATTATATGAAAGCTATTGTAAACAACGGTTACTTGGTATACCAAAGAAAACATTTGAAGGTTTTCAAAGATTACTGGAAGCAACTAACGAATATTCCCAACATATGCAATTTTTGCTTAAAGACGATGACCGCATTATAGCCATTCGTAGTAGTTACAATGAAACAATTGTACCCGAAGAAGAAGTTCATGAATTTATAATTGGCATGAAGAAAACCATCCACAAATACACAAATGCCTTTTTCGAGAACCAAGACTAATCCAAGATGATTGTAACATGTAATTATAATTTTTAGCAATAATGACTAATAATAGTCTAAATTTATTATTGCCTCGATTTGCATATAATATTTTATGTTGTTTAATTAAATAAATAAAAAATTTACCAATACCTACTTGCTATTATTAAAAATAAACTATAAACATTAAAATAACCATAAAATTTAGACATCTCACTGATCAACTTTATTTATCAACCACAACCGAGCAATGAATCAAATAGCGCACTCTTCGAGTTTCTCGGTACCTACTGCACAAATATTTTATCAGCCGCATTCACCTTCTAATTACTCTATATCAGTGACTCTCATTGGTTCGAGTGGTTTTAATCAGCTTATCCACTGGTTATAAAAAGTAAAAAATAATTAAGTTACTTCAACTAGCTGGCACAAGCGGCCAATTATTGTTATCTTTGGAGTCGGCGCCGGCCAAGCTTTTTGGATATTCTTTATACGTACACGTAAGTTAAATCTCCAAACGGATCTACTGCTCAATAGAGGAGAGGATCTGCCCGGCGGATCAACAGATGAACGAATTAACGAAACTATATAGGTTGAACAACTTATATGAATGTACAAAGTGAAATTAGTCTTTTACCTTTTGGTGCATTTTTTTCACAGTAGTTTTTTTTTGGAAAGCCAAATTATAATAATTTAAAATGGAGAAAAATTCTAGCAACTTTGAAGAACCCGAAACGTGTAGCGTTTGTTTGGTGGAACTAACCTACGATAGAGAAATCGGCTTTCTGGACACTTGCGGACATAAATTCCATAGAGAATGCTTTACATCTTGGGCAAAACGAAATCCTACGTGCCCTTTAGATCGAGGAGATTGTACCGCTTTTTGTATTATCGGCAATATCGACGAAACCGTCATACGTATCATTCAAGTCCATACTGTCGATTACATAGAAGTATATCAAAGATATTGTAAACAACGGTTAATTGGTGTACCAAAGAAAACATTTGAATATTTTCAAAGATTACTGGAAGCAACTAACGAATATTCCGAACATATGCAATTTTTGCTTAAAGACGATGACCGCATTATAGCCATTAGTAGTAGTTACAATGAAGCAATTGTACCCGAAGAAGAAGTTCATGAATTTATAATTCGCATGAAGAAAACCATCCACAACTACACAAATGTCTTTTTCGAGAACCAAGACTAATCCAAGATGATTGTAACATGTAATTATAATTTTTAGCAATAATGACTAATAATAGTCTAAATTTATTATTGCCTCGATTTGCATATAATATTTTATGTTGTTTAATTAAATAAATAAAAAATTTACCAATACCTACTTGCTATTATTAAAAATAAACTATAAACATTAAAATAACCATAAAATTTAGACATCTCACTGATCAACTTTATTTATCAACCACAACCGAGCAATGAATCAAATAGCGCACTCTTCGAGTTTCTCGGTACCTACTGCACAAATATTTTATCAGCCGCATTCACCTTCTAATTACTCTATATCAGTGACTCTCATTGGTTCGAGTGGTTTTAATCAGCTTATCCACTGGTTATAAAAAGTAAAAAATAATTAAGTTACTTCAACTAGCTGGCACAAGCGGCCAATTATTGTTATTTTTGGAGTCGGCGCCGGCCAAGCTTTTTGGATATTCTTTATACGTACACGTAAGTTAAATCTCCAAACGGATCTACTGCTCAATAGAGGAGAGGATCTGCCCGGCGGATCAACAGATGAACGAATTAACGAAACTATATAGGTTGAACAACTTATATGAATGTACAAAGTGAAATTAGTCTTTTACCTTTTGGTGCATTTTTTTCACAGTAGTTTTTTTTTGGAAAGCCAAATTATAATAATTTAAAATGGAGAAAAATTCTAGCAACTTTGAAGAACCCGAAACGTGTAGCGTTTGTTTGGTGGAACTAACCTACGATAGAGAAATCGGCTTTCTGGACACTTGCGGACATAAATTCCATAGAGAATGCTTTACATCTTGGGCAAAACGAAATCCTACGTGCCCTTTAGATCGAGGAGATTGTACCGCTTTTTGTATTATCGGCAATATCGACGAAACCGTCATTAATTAAATTAATTATAATTTTTAGCAATAATGACTAATAATAGTCTAAATTTATTATTGCCTCGATTTGCATATAATATTTTATGTTGTTTAATTAAATAAATAAAAAATTTACCAATACCTACTTGCTATTATTAAAAATAAACTATAAGCATTAAAATAACCATAAAATTTAGACATCTCACTGATCAACTTTATTTATCAACCACAACCGAGCAATGAATCAAATAGCGCACTGTTCGAGTTTCTCGGTACCTACTGCACAAATATTTTATCAGCCGCATTCACCTTCTAATTACTCTATATCAGTGACTCTCATTGGTTCGAGTGGTTTTAATCAGCTTATCCACTGGTTATAAAAAGTAAAAAATAATTAAGTTACTTCAACTAGCTGGCACAAGCGGCCAATTATTGTTATCTTTGGAGTCGGCGCCGGCCAAGCTTTTTGGATATTCTTTATACGTACACGTAAGTTAAATCTCCAAACGGATCTACTGCTCAATAGAAGAGAGGATCTGCCCGGCGGATCAACAGATGAACGAATTAACGAAACTATATAGGTTGAACAACTTATATGAATGTACAAAGTGAAATTAGTCTTTTACCTTTTGGTGCATTTTTTTCACAGTAGTTTTTTTTTGGAAAGCCAAATTATAATAATTTAAAATGGAGAAAAATTCTAGCAACTTTGAAGAACCCGAAACGTGTAGCGTTTGTTTGGTGGAACTAACCTACGATAGAGAAATCGGCTTTCTGGACACTTGCGGACATAAATTCCATAGAGAATGCTTTACATCTTGGGCAAAACGAAATCCTACGTGCCCTTTAGATCGAGGAGATTGTACCGCTTTTTGTATTATCGGCAATATCGACGAAACCGTCAAACGTATCATTCAAGTCAAGACTGTCGATTACATAGAAGTATATCAAAGCTATTGTAAACAACGGTTACTTGGTATACCAAAGAAAACATTTGAATATTTTCAAAGATTACTGGAAGCAACTAACGAATATTCCGAACATATGCAATTTTTGCTTAAAGACGATGACCGCATTATAGCCATTAGTAGTAGTTACAATGAAGCAATTGTACCCGAAGAAGAAGTTCATGAATTTATAATTCGCATGAAGAAAACCATCCACAACTACACAAATGTCTTTTTCGAGAACCAAGACTAATCCAAGATGATTGTAACATGTAATTATAATTTTTAGCAATAATGACTAATAATAGTCTAAATTTATTATTGCCTCGATTTGCATATAATATTTTATGTTGTTTAATTAAATAAATAAAAAATTTACCAATACCTACTTGCTATTATTAAAAATAAACTATAAACATTAAAATAACCATAAAATTTAGACATCTCACTGATCAACTTTATTTATCAACCACAACCGAGCAATGAATCAAATAGCGCACTCTTCGAGTTTCTCGGTACCTACTGCACAAATATTTTATCAGCCGCATTCACCTTCTAATTACTCTATATCAGTGACTCTCATTGGTTCGAGTGGTTTTAATCAGCTTATCCACTGGTTATAAAAAGTAAAAAATAATTAAGTTACTTCAACTAGCTGGCACAAGCGGCCAATTATTGTTATCTTTGGAGTCGGCGCCGGCCAAGCTTTTTGGATATTCTTTATACGTACACGTAAGTTAAATCTCCAAACGGATCTACTGCTCAATAGAGGAGAGGATCTGCCCGGCGGATCAACAGATGAACGAATTAACGAAACTATATAGGTTGAACAACTTATATGAATGTACAAAGTGAAATTAGTCTTTTACCTTTTGGTGCATTTTTTTCACAGTAGTTTTTTTTTGGAAAGCCAAATTATAATAATTTAAAATGGAGAAAAATTCTAGCAACTTTGAAGAACCCGAAACGTGTAGCGTTTGTTTGGTGGAACTAACCTACGATAGAGAAATCGGCTTTCTGGACACTTGCGGACATAAATTCCATAGAGAATGCTTTACATCTTGGGCAAAACGAAATCCTACGTGCCCTTTAGATCGAGGAGATTGTACCGCTTTTTGTATTATCGGCTATATCGACGAAACCGTCATACGTATCATTCAAGTCCATACTGTCGATTACATAGAATTATATGAAAGCTATTGTAAACAACGGTTACTTGGTATACCAAAGAAAACATTTGAAGGTTTTCAAAGATTACTGGAAGCAACTAACGAATATTCCCAACATATGCAATTTTTGCTTAAAGACGATGACCGCATTATAGCCATTCGTAGTAGTTACAATGAAACAATTGTACCCGAAGAAGAAGTTCATGAATTTATAATTGGCATGAAGAAAACCATCCACAAATACACAAATGCCTTTTTCGAGAACCAAGACTAATCCAAGATGATTGTAACATGTAATTATAATTTTTAGCAATAATGACTAATAATAGTCTAAATTTATTATTGCCTCGATTTGCATATAATATTTTATGTTGTTTAATTAAATAAATAAAAAATTTACCAATACCTACTTGCTATTATTAAAAATAAACTATAAACATTAAAATAACCATAAAATTTAGACATCTCACTGATCAACTTTATTTATCAACCACAACCGAGCAATGAATCAAATAGCGCACTGTTCGAGTTTCTCGGTACCTACTGCACAAATATTTTATCAGCCGCATTCACCTTCTAATTACTCTATATCAGTGACTCTCATTGGTTCGAGTGGTTTTAATCAGCTTATCCACTGGTTATAAAAAGTAAAAAATAATTAAGTTACTTCAACTAGCTGGCACAAGCGGCCAATTATTGTTATCTTTGGAGTCGGCGCCGGCCAAGCTTTTTGGATATTCTTTATACGTACACGTAAGTTAAATCTCCAAACGGATCTACTGCTCAATAGAGGAGAGGATCTGCCCGGCGGATCAACAGATGAACGAATTAACGAAACTATATAGGTTGAACAACTTATATGAATGTACAAAGTGAAATTAGTCTTTTACCTTTTGGTGCATTTTTTTCACAGTAGTTTTTTTTTGGAAAGCCAAATTATAATAATTTAAAATGGAGAAAAATTCTAGCAACTTTGAAGAACCCGAAACGTGTAGCGTTTGTTTGGTGGAACTAACCTACGATAGAGAAATCGGCTTTCTGGACACTTGCGGACATAAATTCCATAGAGAATGCTTTACATCTTGGGCAAAACGAAATCCTACGTGCCCTTTAGATCGAGGAGATTGTACCGCTTTTTGTATTATCGGCAATATCGACGAAACCGTCAAACGTATCATTCAAGTCAAGACTGTCGATTACATAGAAGTATATCAAAGATATTGTAAACAACGGTTACTTGGTGTACCAAAGAAAACATTTGAATATTTTCAAAGATTACTGGAAGCAACTAACGAATATTCCGAACATATGCAATTTTTGCTTAAAGACGATGACCGCATTATAGCCATTAGTAGTAGTTACAATGAAGCAATTGTACCCGAAGAAGAAGTTCATGAATTTATAATTCGCATGAAGAAAACCATCCACAACTACACAAATGTCTTTTTCGAGAACCAAGACTAATCCAAGATGATTGTAACATGTAATTATAATTTTTAGCAATAATGACTAATAATAGTCTAAATTTATTATTGCCTCGATTTGCATATAATATTTTATGTTGTTTAATTAAATAAATAAAAAATTTACCAATACCTACTTGCTATTATTAAAAATAAACTATAAACATTAAAATAACCATAAAATTTAGACATCTCACTGATCAACTTTATTTATCAACCACAACCGAGCAATGAATCAAATAGCGCACTCTTCGAGTTTCTCGGTACCTACTGCACAAATATTTTATCAGCCGCATTCACCTTCTAATTACTCTATATCAGTGACTCTCATTGGTTCGAGTGGTTTTAATCAGCTTATCCACTGGTTATAAAAAGTAAAAAATAATTAAGTTACTTCAACTAGCTGGCACAAGCGGCCAATTATTGTTATCTTTGGAGTCGGCGCCGGCCAAGCTTTTTGGATATTCTTTATACGTACACGTAAGTTAAATCTCCAAACGGATCTACTGCTCAATAGAGGAGAGGATCTGCCCGGCGGATCAACAGATGAACGAATTAACGAAACTATATAGGTTGAACAACTTATATGAATGTACAAAGTGAAATTAGTCTTTTACCTTTTGGTGCATTTTTTTCACAGTAGTTTTTTTTTGGAAAGCCAAATTATAATAATTTAAAATGGAGAAAAATTCTAGCAACTTTGAAGAACCCGAAACGTGTAGCGTTTGTTTGGTGGAACTAACCTACGATAGAGAAATCGGCTTTCTGGACACTTGCGGACATAAATTCCATAGAGAATGCTTTACATCTTGGGCAAAACGAAATCCTACGTGCCCTTTAGATCGAGGAGATTGTACCGCTTTTTGTATTATCGGCAATATCGACGAAACCGTCATACGTATCATTCAAGTCCATACTGTCGATTACATAGAAGTATATCAAAGATATTGTAAACAACGGTTAATTGGTGTACCAAAGAAAACATTTGAATATTTTCAAAGATTACTGGAAGCAACTAACGAATATTCCGAACATATGCAATTTTTGCTTAAAGACGATGACCGCATTATAGCCATTAGTAGTAGTTACAATGAAGCAATTGTACCCGAAGAAGAAGTTCATGAATTTATAATTCGCATGAAGAAAACCATCCACAACTACACAAATGTCTTTTTCGAGAACCAAGACTAATCCAAGATGATTGTAACATGTAATTATAATTTTTAGCAATAATGACTAATAATAGTCTAAATTTATTATTGCCTCGATTTGCATATAATATTTTATGTTGTTTAATTAAATAAATAAAAAATTTACCAATACCTACTTGCTATTATTAAAAATAAACTATAAACATTAAAATAACCATAAAATTTAGACATCTCACTGATCAACTTTATTTATCAACCACAACCGAGCAATGAATCAAATAGCGCACTCTTCGAGTTTCTCGGTACCTACTGCACAAATATTTTATCAGCCGCATTCACCTTCTAATTACTCTATATCAGTGACTCTCATTGGTTCGAGTGGTTTTAATCAGCTTATCCACTGGTTATAAAAAGTAAAAAATAATTAAGTTACTTCAACTAGCTGGCACAAGCGGCCAATTATTGTTATCTTTGGAGTCGGCGCCGGCCAAGCTTTTTGGATATTCTTTATACGTACACGTAAGTTAAATCTCCAAACGGATCTACTGCTCAATAGAGGAGAGGATCTGCCCGGCGGATCAACAGATGAACGAATTAACGAAACTATATAGGTTGAACAACTTATATGAATGTACAAAGTGAAATTAGTCTTTTACCTTTTGGTGCATTTTTTTCACAGTAGTTTTTTTTTGGAAAGCCAAATTATAATAATTTAAAATGGAGAAAAATTCTAGCAACTTTGAAGAACCCGAAACGTGTAGCGTTTGTTTGGTGGAACTAACCTACGATAGAGAAATCGGCTTTCTGGACACTTGCGGACATAAATTCCATAGAGAATGCTTTACATCTTGGGCAAAACGAAATCCTACGTGCCCTTTAGATCGAGGAGATTGTACCGCTTTTTGTATTATCGGCAATATCGACGAAACCGTCATACGTATCATTCAAGTCCATACTGTCGATTACATAGAATTATATGAAAGCTATTGTAAACAACGGTTACTTGGTATACCAAAGAAAACATTTGAAGGTTTTCAAAGATTACTGGAAGCAACTAACGAATATTCCCAACATATGCAATTTTTGCTTAAAGACGATGACCGCATTATAGCCATTCGTAGTAGTTACAATGAAACAATTGTACCCGAAGAAGAAGTTCATGAATTTATAATTGGCATGAAGAAAACCATCCACAAATACACAAATGCCTTTTTCGAGAACCAAGACTAATCCAAGATGATTGTAACATGTAATTATAATTTTTAGCAATAATGACTAATAATAGTCTAAATTTATTATTGCCTCGATTTGCATATAATATTTTATGTTGTTTAATTAAATAAATAAAAAATTTACCAATACCTACTTGCTATTATTAAAAATAAACTATAAACATTAAAATAACCATAAAATTTAGACATCTCACTGATCAACTTTATTTATCAACCACAACCGAGCAATGAATCAAATAGCGCACTCTTCGAGTTTCTCGGTACCTACTGCACAAATATTTTATCAGCCGCATTCACCTTCTAATTACTCTATATCAGTGACTCTCATTGGTTCGAGTGGTTTTAATCAGCTTATCCACTGGTTATAAAAAGTAAAAAATAATTAAGTTACTTCAACTAGCTGGCACAAGCGGCCAATTATTGTTATCTTTGGAGTCGGCGCCGGCCAAGCTTTTTGGATATTCTTTATACGTACACGTAAGTTAAATCTCCAAACGGATCTACTGCTCAATAGAGGAGAGGATCTGCCCGGCGGATCAACAGATGAACGAATTAACGAAACTATATAGGTTGAACAACTTATATGAATGTACAAAGTGAAATTAGTCTTTTACCTTTTGGTGCATTTTTTTCACAGTAGTTTTTTTTTGGAAAGCCAAATTATAATAATTTAAAATGGAGAAAAATTCTAGCAACTTTGAAGAACCCGAAACGTGTAGCGTTTGTTTGGTGGAACTAACCTACGATAGAGAAATCGGCTTTCTGGACACTTGCGGACATAAATTCCATAGAGAATGCTTTACATCTTGGGCAAAACGAAATCCTACGTGCCCTTTAGATCGAGGAGATTGTACCGCTTTTTGTATTATCGGCAATATCGACGAAACCGTCATTAATTAAATTAATTATAATTTTTAGCAATAATGACTAATAATAGTCTAAATTTATTATTGCCTCGATTTGCATATAATATTTTATGTTGTTTAATTAAATAAATAAAAAATTTACCAATACCTACTTGCTATTATTAAAAATAAACTATAAGCATTAAAATAACCATAAAATTTAGACATCTCACTGATCAACTTTATTTATCAACCACAACCGAGCAATGAATCAAATAGCGCACTGTTCGAGTTTCTCGGTACCTACTGCACAAATATTTTATCAGCCGCATTCACCTTCTAATTACTCTATATCAGTGACTCTCATTGGTTCGAGTGGTTTTAATCAGCTTATCCACTGGTTATAAAAAGTAAAAAATAATTAAGTTACTTCAACTAGCTGGCACAAGCGGCCAATTATTGTTATCTTTGGAGTCGGCGCCGGCCAAGCTTTTTGGATATTCTTTATACGTACACGTAAGTTAAATCTCCAAACGGATCTACTGCTCAATAGAGGAGAGGATCTGCCCGGCGGATCAACAGATGAACGAATTAACGAAACTATATAGGTTGAACAACTTATATGAATGTACAAAGTGAAATTAGTCTTTTACCTTTTGGTGCATTTTTTTCACAGTAGTTTTTTTTTGGAAAGCCAAATTATAATAATTTAAAATGGAGAAAAATTCTAGCAACTTTGAAGAACCCGAAACGTGTAGCGTTTGTTTGGTGGAACTAACCTACGATAGAGAAATCGGCTTTCTGGACACTTGCGGACATAAATTCCATAGAGAATGCTTTACATCTTGGGCAAAACGAAATCCTACGTGCCCTTTAGATCGAGGAGATTGTACCGCTTTTTGTATTATCGGCAATATCGACGAAACCGTCAAACGTATCATTCAAGTCAAGACTGTCGATTACATAGAAGTATATCAAAGATATTGTAAACAACGGTTACTTGGTGTACCAAAGAAAACATTTGAATATTTTCAAAGATTACTGGAAGCAACTAACGAATATTCCGAACATATGCAATTTTTGCTTAAAGACGATGACCGCATTATAGCCATTAGTAGTAGTTACAATGAAGCAATTGTACCCGAAGAAGAAGTTCATGAATTTATAATTCGCATGAAGAAAACCATCCACAACTACACAAATGTCTTTTTCGAGAACCAAGACTAATCCAAGATGATTGTAACATGTAATTATAATTTTTAGCAATAATGACTAATAATAGTCTAAATTTATTATTGCCTCGATTTGCATATAATATTTTATGTTGTTTAATTAAATAAATAAAAAATTTACCAATACCTACTTGCTATTATTAAAAATAAACTATAAACATTAAAATAACCATAAAATTTAGACATCTCACTGATCAACTTTATTTATCAACCACAACCGAGCAATGAATCAAATAGCGCACTCTTCGAGTTTCTCGGTACCTACTGCACAAATATTTTATCAGCCGCATTCACCTTCTAATTACTCTATATCAGTGACTCTCATTGGTTCGAGTGGTTTTAATCAGCTTATCCACTGGTTATAAAAAGTAAAAAATAATTAAGTTACTTCAACTAGCTGGCACAAGCGGCCAATTATTGTTATCTTTGGAGTCGGCGCCGGCCAAGCTTTTTGGATATTCTTTATACGTACACGTAAGTTAAATCTCCAAACGGATCTACTGCTCAATAGAGGAGAGGATCTGCCCGGCGGATCAACAGATGAACGAATTAACGAAACTATATAGGTTGAACAACTTATATGAATGTACAAAGTGAAATTAGTCTTTTACCTTTTGGTGCATTTTTTTCACAGTAGTTTTTTTTTGGAAAGCCAAATTATAATAATTTAAAATGGAGAAAAATTCTAGCAACTTTGAAGAACCCGAAACGTGTAGCGTTTGTTTGGTGGAACTAACCTACGATAGAGAAATCGGCTTTCTGGACACTTGCGGACATAAATTCCATAGAGAATGCTTTACATCTTGGGCAAAACGAAATCCTACGTGCCCTTTAGATCGAGGAGATTGTACCGCTTTTTGTATTATCGGCAATATCGACGAAACCGTCATACGTATCATTCAAGTCCATACTGTCGATTACATAGAATTATATGAAAGCTATTGTAAACAACGGTTACTTGGTATACCAAAGAAAACATTTGAAGGTTTTCAAAGATTACTGGAAGCAACTAACGAATATTCCCAACATATGCAATTTTTGCTTAAAGACGATGACCGCATTATAGCCATTCGTAGTAGTTACAATGAAACAATTGTACCCGAAGAAGAAGTTCATGAATTTATAATTGGCATGAAGAAAACCATCCACAAATACACAAATGCCTTTTTCGAGAACCAAGACTAATCCAAGATGATTGTAACATGTAATTATAATTTTTAGCAATAATGACTAATAATAGTCTAAATTTATTATTGCCTCGATTTGCATATAATATTTTATGTTGTTTAATTAAATAAATAAAAAATTTACCAATACCTACTTGCTATTATTAAAAATAAACTATAAACATTAAAATAACCATAAAATTTAGACATCTCATTGATCAACTTTATTTATCAACCACAACCGAGCAATGAATCAAATAGCGCACTCTTCGAGTTTCTCGGTACCTACTGCACAAATATTTTATCAGCCGCATTCACCTTCTAATTACTCTATATCAGTGACTCTCATTGGTTCGAGTGGTTTTAATCAGCTTATCCACTGGTTATAAAAAGTAAAAAATAATTAAGTTACTTCAACTAGCTGGCACAAGCGGCCAATTATTGTTATCTTTGGAGTCGGCGCCGGCCAAGCTTTTTGGATATTCTTTATACGTACACGTAAGTTAAATCTCCAAACGGATCTACTGCTCAATAGAGGAGAGGATCTGCCCGGCGGATCAACAGATGAACGAATTAACGAAACTATATAGGTTGAACAACTTATATGAATGTACAAAGTGAAATTAGTCTTTTACCTTTTGGTGCATTTTTTTCACAGTAGTTTTTTTTTGGAAAGCCAAATTATAATAATTTAAAATGGAGAAAAATTCTAGCAACTTTGAAGAACCCGAAACGTGTAGC
This sequence comes from Cantharis rustica, assembly GCA_911387805.1. Taxonomy (NCBI): domain Eukaryota; kingdom Metazoa; phylum Arthropoda; class Insecta; order Coleoptera; family Cantharidae; genus Cantharis; species Cantharis rustica. Next base: position 24,723,924 of record OU426877.1, on the reverse strand, counting down.
GTTTGTTTGGTGGAACTAACCTACGATAGAGAAATCGGCTTTCTGGACACTTGCGGACATAAATTCCATAGAGAATGCTTTACATCTTGGGCAAAACGAAATCCTACGTGCCCTTTAGATCGAGGAGATTGTACCGCTTTTTGTATTATCGGCAATATCGACGAAACCGTCAAACGTATCATTCAAGTCAAGACTGTCGATTACATAGAAGTATATCAAAGCTATTGTAAACAACGGTTACTTGGTATACCAAAGAAAACATTTGAATATTTTCAAAGATTACTGGAAGCAACTAACGAATATTCCGAACATATGCAATTTTTGCTTAAAGACGATGACCGCATTATAGCCATTAGTAGTAGTTACAATGAAGCAATTGTACCCGAAGAAGAAGTTCATGAATTTATAATTCGCATGAAGAAAACCATCCACAACTACACAAATGTCTTTTTCGAGAACCAAGACTAATCCAAGATGATTGTAACATGTAATTATAATTTTTAGCAATAATGACTAATAATAGTCTAAATTTATTATTGCCTCGATTTGCATATAATATTTTATGTTGTTTAATTAAATAAATAAAAAATTTACCAATACCTACTTGCTATTATTAAAAATAAACTATAAACATTAAAATAACCATAAAATTTAGACATCTCACTGATCAACTTTATTTATCAACCACAACCGAGCAATGAATCAAATAGCGCACTCTTCGAGTTTCTCGGTACCTACTGCACAAATATTTTATCAGCCGCATTCACCTTCTAATTACTCTATATCAGTGACTCTCATTGGTTCGAGTGGTTTTAATCAGCTTATCCACTGGTTATAAAAAGTAAAAAATAATTAAGTTACTTCAACTAGCTGGCACAAGCGGCCAATTATTGTTATCTTTGGAGTCGGCGCCGGCCAAGCTTTTTGGATATTCTTTATACGTACACGTAAGTTAAATCTCCAAACGGATCTACTGCTCAATAGAGGAGAGGATCTGCCCGGCGGATCAACAGATGAACGAATTAACGAAACTATATAGGTTGAACAACTTATATGAATGTACAAAGTGAAATTAGTCTTTTACCTTTTGGTGCATTTTTTTCACAGTAGTTTTTTTTTGGAAAGCCAAATTATAATAATTTAAAATGGAGAAAAATTCTAGCAACTTTGAAGAACCCGAAACGTGTAGCGTTTGTTTGGTGGAACTAACCTACGATAGAGAAATCGGCTTTCTGGACACTTGCGGACATAAATTCCATAGAGAATGCTTTACATCTTGGGCAAAACGAAATCCTACGTGCCCTTTAGATCGAGGAGATTGTACCGCTTTTTGTATTATCGGCTATATCGACGAAACCGTCATACGTATCATTCAAGTCCATACTGTCGATTACATAGAATTATATGAAAGCTATTGTAAACAACGGTTACTTGGTATACCAAAGAAAACATTTGAAGGTTTTCAAAGATTACTGGAAGCAACTAACGAATATTCCCAACATATGCAATTTTTGCTTAAAGACGATGACCGCATTATAGCCATTCGTAGTAGTTACAATGAAACAATTGTACCCGAAGAAGAAGTTCATGAATTTATAATTGGCATGAAGAAAACCATCCACAAATACACAAATGCCTTTTTCGAGAACCAAGACTAATCCAAGATGATTGTAACATGTAATTATAATTTTTAGCAATAATGACTAATAATAGTCTAAATTTATTATTGCCTCGATTTGCATATAATATTTTATGTTGTTTAATTAAATAAATAAAAAATTTACCAATACCTACTTGCTATTATTAAAAATAAACTATAAACATTAAAATAACCATAAAATTTAGACATCTCACTGATCAACTTTATTTATCAACCACAACCGAGCAATGAATCAAATAGCGCACTGTTCGAGTTTCTCGGTACCTACTGCACAAATATTTTATCAGCCGCATTCACCTTCTAATTACTCTATATCAGTGACTCTCATTGGTTCGAGTGGTTTTAATCAGCTTATCCACTGGTTATAAAAAGTAAAAAATAATTAAGTTACTTCAACTAGCTGGCACAAGCGGCCAATTATTGTTATCTTTGGAGTCGGCGCCGGCCAAGCTTTTTGGATATTCTTTATACGTACACGTAAGTTAAATCTCCAAACGGATCTACTGCTCAATAGAGGAGAGGATCTGCCCGGCGGATCAACAGATGAACGAATTAACGAAACTATATAGGTTGAACAACTTATATGAATGTACAAAGTGAAATTAGTCTTTTACCTTTTGGTGCATTTTTTTCACAGTAGTTTTTTTTTGGAAAGCCAAATTATAATAATTTAAAATGGAGAAAAATTCTAGCAACTTTGAAGAACCCGAAACGTGTAGCGTTTGTTTGGTGGAACTAACCTACGATAGAGAAATCGGCTTTCTGGACACTTGCGGACATAAATTCCATAGAGAATGCTTTACATCTTGGGCAAAACGAAATCCTACGTGCCCTTTAGATCGAGGAGATTGTACCGCTTTTTGTATTATCGGCAATATCGACGAAACCGTCAAACGTATCATTCAAGTCAAGACTGTCGATTACATAGAAGTATATCAAAGATATTGTAAACAACGGTTACTTGGTGTACCAAAGAAAACATTTGAATATTTTCAAAGATTACTGGAAGCAACTAACGAATATTCCGAACATATGCAATTTTTGCTTAAAGACGATGACCGCATTATAGCCATTAGTAGTAGTTACAATGAAGCAATTGTACCCGAAGAAGAAGTTCATGAATTTATAATTCGCATGAAGAAAACCATCCACAACTACACAAATGTCTTTTTCGAGAACCAAGACTAATCCAAGATGATTGTAACATGTAATTATAATTTTTAGCAATAATGACTAATAATAGTCTAAATTTATTATTGCCTCGATTTGCATATAATATTTTATGTTGTTTAATTAAATAAATAAAAAATTTACCAATACCTACTTGCTATTATTAAAAATAAACTATAAACATTAAAATAACCATAAAATTTAGACATCTCACTGATCAACTTTATTTATCAACCACAACCGAGCAATGAATCAAATAGCGCACTGTTCGAGTTTCTCGGTACCTACTGCACAAATATTTTATCAGCCGCATTCACCTTCTAATTACTCTATATCAGTGACTCTCATTGGTTCGAGTGGTTTTAATCAGCTTATCCACTGGTTATAAAAAGTAAAAAATAATTAAGTTACTTCAACTAGCTGGCACAAGCGGCCAATTATTGTTATCTTTGGAGTCGGCGCCGGCCAAGCTTTTTGGATATTCTTTATACGTACACGTAAGTTAAATCTCCAAACGGATCTACTGCTCAATAGAGGAGAGGATCTGCCCGGCGGATCAACAGATGAACGAATTAACGAAACTATATAGGTTGAACAACTTATATGAATGTACAAAGTGAAATTAGTCTTTTACCTTTTGGTGCATTTTTTTCACAGTAGTTTTTTTTTGGAAAGCCAAATTATAATAATTTAAAATGGAGAAAAATTCTAGCAACTTTGAAGAACCCGAAACGTGTAGCGTTTGTTTGGTGGAACTAACCTACGATAGAGAAATCGGCTTTCTGGACACTTGCGGACATAAATTCCATAGAGAATGCTTTACATCTTGGGCAAAACGAAATCCTACGTGCCCTTTAGATCGAGGAGATTGTACCGCTTTTTGTATTATCGGCAATATCGACGAAACCGTCATACGTATCATTCAAGTCCATACTGTCGATTACATAGAATTATATGAAAGCTATTGTAAACAACGGTTACTTGGTATACCAAAGAAAACATTTGAAGGTTTTCAAAGATTACTGGAAGCAACTAACGAATATTCCCAACATATGCAATTTTTGCTTAAAGACGATGACCGCATTATAGCCATTCGTAGTAGTTACAATGAAACAATTGTACCCGAAGAAGAAGTTCATGAATTTATAATTGGCATGAAGAAAACCATCCACAAATACACAAATGCCTTTTTCGAGAACCAAGACTAATCCAAGATGATTGTAACATGTAATTATAATTTTTAGCAATAATGACTAATAATAGTCTAAATTTATTATTGCCTCGATTTGCATATAATATTTTATGTTGTTTAATTAAATAAATAAAAAATTTACCAATACCTACTTGCTATTATTAAAAATAAACTATAAACATTAAAATAACCATAAAATTTAGACATCTCACTGATCAACTTTATTTATCAACCACAACCGAGCAATGAATCAAATAGCGCACTCTTCGAGTTTCTCGGTACCTACTGCACAAATATTTTATCAGCCGCATTCACCTTCTAATTACTCTATATCAGTGACTCTCATTGGTTCGAGTGGTTTTAATCAGCTTATCCACTGGTTATAAAAAGTAAAAAATAATTAAGTTACTTCAACTAGCTGGCACAAGCGGCCAATTATTGTTATCTTTGGAGTCGGCGCCGGCCAAGCTTTTTGGATATTCTTTATACGTACACGTAAGTTAAATCTCCAAACGGATCTACTGCTCAATAGAGGAGAGGATCTGCCCGGCGGATCAACAGATGAACGAATTAACGAAACTATATAGGTTGAACAACTTATATGAATGTACAAAGTGAAATTAGTCTTTTACCTTTTGGTGCATTTTTTTCACAGTAGTTTTTTTTTGGAAAGCCAAATTATAATAATTTAAAATGGAGAAAAATTCTAGCAACTTTGAAGAACCCGAAACGTGTAGCGTTTGTTTGGTGGAACTAACCTACGATAGAGAAATCGGCTTTCTGGACACTTGCGGACATAAATTCCATAGAGAATGCTTTACATCTTGGGCAAAACGAAATCCTACGTGCCCTTTAGATCGAGGAGATTGTACCGCTTTTTGTATTATCGGCAATATCGACGAAACCGTCATACGTATCATTCAAGTCCATACTGTCGATTACATAGAAGTATATCAAAGATATTGTAAACAACGGTTACTTGCTATACCAAAGAAAACATTTGAAGGTTTTCAAAGATTACTGGAAGCAACTAACGAATATTCCCAACATATGCAATTTTTGCTTAAAGACGATGACCGCATTATAGCCATTCGTAGTAGTTACAATGAAACAATTGTACCCGAAGAAGAAGTTCATGAATTTATAATTCGCATGAAGAAAACCATCCACAAATACACAAATGCCTTTTTCGAGAACCAAGACTAATCCAAGATGATTGTAACATGTAATTATAATTTTTAGCAATAATGACTAATAATAGTCTAAATTTATTATTGCCTCGATTTGCATATAATATTTTATGTTGTTTAATTAAATAAATAAAAAATTTACCAATACCTACTTGCTATTATTAAAAATAAACTATAAACATTAAAATAACCATAAAATTTAGACATCTCACTGATCAACTTTATTTATCAACCACAACCGAGCAATGAATCAAATAGCGCACTCTTCGAGTTTCTCGGTACCTACTGCACAAATATTTTATCAGCCGCATTCACCTTCTAATTACTCTATATCAGTGACTCTCATTGGTTCGAGTGGTTTTAATCAGCTTATCCACTGGTTATAAAAAGTAAAAAATAATTAAGTTACTTCAACTAGCTGGCACAAGCGGCCAATTATTGTTATCTTTGGAGTCGGCGCCGGCCAAGCTTTTTGGATATTCTTTATACGTACACGTAAGTTAAATCTCCAAACGGATCTACTGCTCAATAGAGGAGAGGATCTGCCCGGCGGATCAACAGATGAACGAATTAACGAAACTATATAGGTTGAACAACTTATATGAATGTACAAAGTGAAATTAGTCTTTTACCTTTTGGTGCATTTTTTTCACAGTAGTTTTTTTTTGGAAAGCCAAATTATAATAATTTAAAATGGAGAAAAATTCTAGCAACTTTGAAGAACCCGAAACGTGTAGCGTTTGTTTGGTGGAACTAACCTACGATAGAGAAATCGGCTTTCTGGACACTTGCGGACATAAATTCCATAGAGAATGCTTTACATCTTGGGCAAAACGAAATCCTACGTGCCCTTTAGATCGAGGAGATTGTACCGCTTTTTGTATTATCGGCAATATCGACGAAACCGTCATACGTATCATTCAAGTCCATACTGTCGATTACATAGAATTATATGAAAGCTATTGTAAACAACGGTTACTTGGTATACCAAAGAAAACATTTGAAGGTTTTCAAAGATTACTGGAAGCAACTAACGAATATTCCCAACATATGCAATTTTTGCTTAAAGACGATGACCGCATTATAGCCATTCGTAGTAGTTACAATGAAACAATTGTACCCGAAGAAGAAGTTCATGAATTTATAATTGGCATGAAGAAAACCATCCACAAATACACAAATGCCTTTTTCGAGAACCAAGACTAATCCAAGATGATTGTAACATGTAATTATAATTTTTAGCAATAATGACTAATAATAGTCTAAATTTATTATTGCCTCGATTTGCATATAATATTTTATGTTGTTTAATTAAATAAATAAAAAATTTACCAATACCTACTTGCTATTATTAAAAATAAACTATAAACATTAAAATAACCATAAAATTTAGACATCTCACTGATCAACTTTATTTATCAACCACAACCGAGCAATGAATCAAATAGCGCACTCTTCGAGTTTCTCGGTACCTACTGCACAAATATTTTATCAGCCGCATTCACCTTCTAATTACTCTATATCAGTGACTCTCATTGGTTCGAGTGGTTTTAATCAGCTTATCCACTGGTTATAAAAAGTAAAAAATAATTAAGTTACTTCAACTAGCTGGCACAAGCGGCCAATTATTGTTATCTTTGGAGTCGGCGCCGGCCAAGCTTTTTGGATATTCTTTATACGTACACGTAAGTTAAATCTCCAAACGGATCTACTGCTCAATAGAGGAGAGGATCTGCCCGGCGGATCAACAGATGAACGAATTAACGAAACTATATAGGTTGAACAACTTATATGAATGTACAAAGTGAAATTAGTCTTTTACCTTTTGGTGCATTTTTTTCACAGTAGTTTTTTTTTGGAAAGCCAAATTATAATAATTTAAAATGGAGAAAAATTCTAGCAACTTTGAAGAACCCGAAACGTGTAGCGTTTGTTTGGTGGAACTAACCTACGATAGAGAAATCGGCTTTCTGGACACTTGCGGACATAAATTCCATAGAGAATGCTTTACATCTTGGGCAAAACGAAATCCTACGTGCCCTTTAGATCGAGGAGATTGTACCGCTTTTTGTATTATCGGCAATATCGACGAAACCGTCATACGTATCATTCAAGTCCATACTGTCGATTACATAGAAGTATATCAAAGATATTGTAAACAACGGTTACTTGCTATACCAAAGAAAACATTTGAAGGTTTTCAAAGATTACTGGAAGCAACTAACGAATATTCCCAACATATGCAATTTTTGCTTAAAGACGATGACCGCATTATAGCCATTCGTAGTAGTTACAATGAAACAATTGTACCCGAAGAAGAAGTTCATGAATTTATAATTCGCATGAAGAAAACCATCCACAAATACACAAATGCCTTTTTCGAGAACCAAGACTAATCCAAGATGATTGTAACATGTAATTATAATTTTTAGCAATAATGACTAATAATAGTCTAAATTTATTATTGCCTCGATTTGCATATAATATTTTATGTTGTTTAATTAAATAAATAAAAAATTTACCAATACCTACTTGCTATTATTAAAAATAAACTATAAACATTAAAATAACCATAAAATTTAGACATCTCACTGATCAACTTTATTTATCAACCACAACCGAGCAATGAATCAAATAGCGCACTCTTCGAGTTTCTCGGTACCTACTGCACAAATATTTTATCAGCCGCATTCACCTTCTAATTACTCTATATCAGTGACTCTCATTGGTTCGAGTGGTTTTAATCAGCTTATCCACTGGTTATAAAAAGTAAAAAATAATTAAGTTACTTCAACTAGCTGGCACAAGCGGCCAATTATTGTTATCTTTGGAGTCGGCGCCGGCCAAGCTTTTTGGATATTCTTTATACGTACACGTAAGTTAAATCTCCAAACGGATCTACTGCTCAATAGAGGAGAGGATCTGCCCGGCGGATCAACAGATGAACGAATTAACGAAACTATATAGGTTGAACAACTTATATGAATGTACAAAGTGAAATTAGTCTTTTACCTTTTGGTGCATTTTTTTCACAGTAGTTTTTTTTTGGAAAGCCAAATTATAATAATTTAAAATGGAGAAAAATTCTAGCAACTTTGAAGAACCCGAAACGTGTAGCGTTTGTTTGGTGGAACTAACCTACGATAGAGAAATCGGCTTTCTGGACACTTGCGGACATAAATTCCATAGAGAATGCTTTACATCTTGGGCAAAACGAAATCCTACGTGCCCTTTAGATCGAGGAGATTGTACCGCTTTTTGTATTATCGGCAATATCGACGAAACCGTCATACGTATCATTCAAGTCCATACTGTCGATTACATAGAATTATATGAAAGCTATTGTAAACAACGGTTACTTGGTATACCAAAGAAAACATTTGAAGGTTTTCAAAGATTACTGGAAGCAACTAACGAATATTCCCAACATATGCAATTTTTGCTTAAAGACGATGACCGCATTATAGCCATTCGTAGTAGTTACAATGAAACAATTGTACCCGATGAAGAAGTTCATGAATTTATAATTGGCATGAAGAAAACCATCCACAAATACACAAATGCCTTTTTCGAGAACCAAGACTAATCCAAGATGATTGTAACATGTAATTATAATTTTTAGCAATAATGACTAATAATAGTCTAAATTTATTATTGCCTCGATTTGCATATAATATTTTATGTTGTTTAATTAAATAAATAAAAAATTTACCAATACCTACTTGCTATTATTAAAAATAAACTATAAACATTAAAATAACCATAAAATTTAGATATCTCACTGATCAACTTTATTTATCAACCACAACCGAGCAATGAATCAAATAGCGCACTCTTCGAGTTTCTCGGTACATACTGCACAAATATTTTATCAGCCGCATTCACCTTCTAATTACTCTATATCAGTGACTCTCATTGGTTCGAGTGGTTTTAATCAGCTTATCCACTGGTTATAAAAAGTAAAAAATAATTAAGTTACTTCAACTAGCTGGCACAAGCGGCCAATTATTGTTATCTTTGGAGTCGGCGCCGGCCAAGCTTTTTGGATATTCTTTATACGTACACGTAAGTTAAATCTCCAAACGGATCTACTGCTCAATAGAGGAGAGGATCTGCCCGGCGGATCAACAGATGAACGAATTAACGAAACTATATAGGTTGAACAACTTATATGAATGTACAAAGTGAAATTAGTCTTTTACCTTTTGGTGCATTTTTTTCACAGTAGTTTTTTTTTTGGAAAGCCAAATTATAATAATTTAAAATGGAGAAAAATTCTAGCAACTTTGAAGAACCCGAAACGTGTAGCGTTTGTTTGGTGGAACTAACCTACGATAGAGAAATCGGCTTTCTGGACACTTGCGGACATAAATTCCATAGAGAATGCTTTACATCTTGGGCAAAACGAAATCCTACGTGCCCTTTAGATCGAGGAGATTGTACCGCTTTTTGTATTATCGGCAATATCGACGAAACCGTCAAACGTATCATTCAAGTCAAGACTGTCGATTACATAGAAGTATATGAAAGCTATTGTAAACAACGGTTACTTGGTGTACCAAAGAAAACATTTGAAGGTTTTCAAAGATTACTGGAAGCAACTAACGAATATTCCGAACATATGCAATTTTTGCTTAAAGACGATGACCGCATTATAGCCATTAGTAGTAGTTACAATGAAGCAATTGTACCCGAAGAAGAAGTTCATGAATTTATAATTCGCATGAAGAAAACCATCCACAACTACACAAATGTCTTTTTCGAGAACCAAGACTAATCCAAGATGATTGTAACATGTAATTATAATTTTTAGCAATAATGACTAATAATAGTCTAAATTTATTATTGCCTCGATTTGCATATAATATTTTATGTTGTTTAATTAAATAAATAAAAAATTTACCAATACCTACTTGCTATTATTAAAAATAAACTATAAACATTAAAATAACCATAAAATTTAGACATCTCACTGATCAACTTTATTTATCAACCACAACCGAGCAATGAATCAAATAGCGCACTCTTCGAGTTTCTCGGTACCTACTGCACAAATATTTTATCAGCCGCATTCACCTTCTAATTACTCTATATCAGTGACTCTCATTGGTTCGAGTGGTTTTAATCAGCTTATCCACTGGTTATAAAAAGTAAAAAATAATTAAGTTACTTCAACTAGCTGGCACAAGCGGCCAATTATTGTTATTTTTGGAGTCGGCGCCGGCCAAGCTTTTTGGATATTCTTTATACGTACACGTAAGTTAAATCTCCAAACGGATCTACTGCTCAATAGAGGAGAGGATCTGCCCGGCGGATCAACAGATGAACGAATTAACGAAACTATATAGGTTGAACAACTTATATGAATGTACAAAGTGAAATTAGTCTTTTACCTTTTGGTGCATTTTTTTCACAGTAGTTTTTTTTTGGAAAGCCAAATTATAATAATTTAAAATGGAGAAAAATTCTAGCAACTTTGAAGAACCCGAAACGTGTAGCGTTTGTTTGGTGGAACTAACCTACGATAGAGAAATCGGCTTTCTGGACACTTGCGGACATAAATTCCATAGAGAATGCTTTACATCTTGGGCAAAACGAAATCCTACGTGCCCTTTAGATCGAGGAGATTGTACCGCTTTTTGTATTATCGGCAATATCGACGAAACCGTCATACGTATCATTCAAGTCCATACTGTCGATTACATAGAATTATATGAAAGCTATTGTAAACAACGGTTACTTGGTATACCAAAGAAAACATTTGAAGGTTTTCAAAGATTACTGGAAGCAACTAACGAATATTCCCAACATATGCAATTTTTGCTTAAAGACGATGACCGCATTATAGCCATTCGTAGTAGTTACAATGAAACAATTGTACCCGAAGAAGAAGTTCATGAATTTATAATTGGCATGAAGAAAACCATCCACAAATACACAAATGCCTTTTTCGAGAACCAAGACTAATCCAAGATGATTGTAACATGTAATTATAATTTTTAGCAATAATGACTAATAATAGTCTAAATTTATTATTGCCTCGATTTGCATATAATATTTTATGTTGTTTAATTAAATAAATAAAAAATTTACCAATACCTACTTGCTATTATTAAAAATAAACTATAAACATTAAAATAACCATAAAATTTAGACATCTCACTGATCAACTTTATTTATCAACCACAACCGAGCAATGAATCAAATAGCGCACTGTTCGAGTTTCTCGGTACCTACTGCACAAATATTTTATCAGCCGCATTCACCTTCTAATTACTCTATATCAGTGACTCTCATTGGTTCGAGTGGTTTTAATCAGCTTATCCACTGGTTATAAAAAGTAAAAAATAATTAAGTTACTTCAACTAGCTGGCACAAGCGGCCAATTATTGTTATCTTTGGAGTCGGCGCCGGCCAAGCTTTTTGGATATTCTTTATACGTACACGTAAGTTAAATCTCCAAACGGATCTACTGCTCAATAGAGGAGAGGATCTGCCCGGCGGATCAACAGATGAACGAATTAACGAAACTATATAGGTTGAACAACTTATATGAATGTACAAAGTGAAATTAGTCTTTTACCTTTTGGTGCATTTTTTTCACAGTAGTTTTTTTTTGGAAAGCCAAATTATAATAATTTAAAATGGAGAAAAATTCTAGCAACTTTGAAGAACCCGAAACGTGTAGCGTTTGTTTGGTGGAACTAACCTACGATAGAGAAATCGGCTTTCTGGACACTTGCGGACATAAATTCCATAGAGAATGCTTTACATCTTGGGCAAAACGAAATCCTACGTGCCCTTTAGATCGAGGAGATTGTACCGCTTTTTGTATTATCGGCAATATCGACGAAACCGTCAAACGTATCATTCAAGTCAAGACTGTCGATTACATAGAAGTATATCAAAGATATTGTAAACAACGGTTACTTGGTGTACCAAAGAAAACATTTGAATATTTTCAAAGATTACTGGAAGCAACTAACGAATATTCCGAACATATGCAATTTTTGCTTAAAGACGATGACCGCATTATAGCCATTAGTAGTAGTTACAATGAAGCAATTGTACCCGAAGAAGAAGTTCATGAATTTATAATTCGCATGAAGAAAACCATCCACAACTACACAAATGTCTTTTTCGAGAACCAAGACTAATCCAAGATGATTGTAACATGTAATTATAATTTTTAGCAATAATGACTAATAATAGTCTAAATTTATTATTGCCTCGATTTGCATATAATATTTTATGTTGTTTAATTAAATAAATAAAAAATTTACCAATACCTACTTGCTATTATTAAAAATAAACTATAAACATTAAAATAACCATAAAATTTAGACATCTCACTGATCAACTTTATTTATCAACCACAACCGAGCAATGAATCAAATAGCGCACTCTTCGAGTTTCTCGGTACCTACTGCACAAATATTTTATCAGCCGCATTCACCTTCTAATTACTCTATATCAGTGACTCTCATTGGTTCGAGTGGTTTTAATCAGCTTATCCACTGGTTATAAAAAGTAAAAAATAATTAAGTTACTTCAACTAGCTGGCACAAGCGGCCAATTATTGTTATCTTTGGAGTCGGCGCCGGCCAAGCTTTTTGGATATTCTTTATACGTACACGTAAGTTAAATCTCCAAACGGATCTACTGCTCAATAGAGGAGAGGATCTGCCCGGCGGATCAACAGATGAACGAATTAACGAAACTATATAGGTTCAACAACTTATATGAATGTACAAAGTGAAATTAGTCTTTTACCTTTTGGTGCATTTTTTTCACAGTAGTTTTTTTTTGGAAAGCCAAATTATAATAATTTAAAATGGAGAAAAATTCTAGCAACTTTGAAGAACCCGAAACGTGTAGCGTTTGTTTGGTGGAACTAACCTACGATAGAGAAATCGGCTTTCTGGACACTTGCGGACATAAATTCCATAGAGAATGCTTTACATCTTGGGCAAAACGAAATCCTACGTGCCCTTTAGATCGAGGAGATTGTACCGCTTTTTGTATTATCGGCAATATCGACGAAACCGTCATACGTATCATTCAAGTCCATACTGTCGATTACATAGAATTATATGAAAGCTATTGTAAACAACGGTTACTTGGTATACCAAAGAAAACATTTGAAGGTTTTCAAAGATTACTGGAAGCAACTAACGAATATTCCCAACATATGCAATTTTTGCTTAAAGACGATGACCGCATTATAGCCATTCGTAGTAGTTACAATGAAACAATTGTACCCGATGAAGAAGTTCATGAATTTATAATTGGCATGAAGAAAACCATCCACAAATACACAAATGCCTTTTTCGAGAACCAAGACTAATCCAAGATGATTGTAACATGTAATTATAATTTTTAGCAATAATGACTAATAATAGTCTAAATTTATTATTGCCTCGATTTGCATATAATATTTTATGTTGTTTAATTAAATAAATAAAAAATTTACCAATACCTACTTGCTATTATTAAAAATAAACTATAAACATTAAAATAACCATAAAATTTAGACATCTCACTGATCAACTTTATTTATCAACCACAACTGAGCAATGAATCAAATAGCGCACTCTTCGAGTTTCTCGGTACCTACTGCACAAATATTTTATCAGCCGCATTCACCTTCTAATTACTCTATATCAGTGACTCTCATTGGTTCGAGTGGTTTTAATCAGCTTATCCACTGGTTATAAAAAGTAAAAAATAATTAAGTTACTTCAACTAGCTGGCACAAGCGGCCAATTATTGTTATCTTTGGAGTCGGCGCCGGCCAAGCTTTTTGGATATTCTTTATACGTACACGTAAGTTAAATCTCCAAACGGATCTACTGCTCAATAGAGGAGAGGATCTGCCCGGCGGATCAACAGATGAACGAATTAACGAAACTATATAGGTTGAACAACTTATATGAATGTACAAAGTGAAATTAGTCTTTTACCTTTTGGTGCATTTTTTTCACAGTAGTTTTTTTTTGGAAAGCCAAATTATAATAATTTAAAATGGAGAAAAATTCTAGCAACTTTGAAGAACCCGAAACGTGTAGCGTTTGTTTGGTGGAACTAACCTACGATAGAGAAATCGGCTTTCTGGACACTTGCGGACATAAATTCCATAGAGAATGCTTTACATCTTGGGCAAAACGAAATCCTACGTGCCCTTTAGATCGAGGAGATTGTACCGCTTTTTGTATTATCGGCAATATCGACGAAACCGTCATACGTATCATTCAAGTCCATACTGTCGATTACATAGAATTATATGAAAGCTATTGTAAACAACGGTTACTTGGTATACCAAAGAAAACATTTGAAGGTTTTCAAAGATTACTGGAAGCAACTAACGAATATTCCCAACATATGCAATTTTTGCTTAAAGACGATGACCGCATTATAGCCATTCGTAGTAGTTACAATGAAACAATTGTACCCGATGAAGAAGTTCATGAATTTATAATTGGCATGAAGAAAACCATCCACAAATACACAAATGCCTTTTTCGAGAACCAAGACTAATCCAAGATGATTGTAACATGTAATTATAATTTTTAGCAATAATGACTAATAATAGTCTAAATTTATTATTGCCTCGATTTGCATATAATATTTTATGTTGTTTAATTAAATAAATAAAAAATTTACCAATACCTACTTGCTATTATTAAAAATAAACTATAAACATTAAAATAACCATAAAATTTAGACATCTCACTGATCAACTTTATTTATCAACCACAACCGAGCAATGAATCAAATAGCGCACTCTTCGAGTTTCTCGGTACCTACTGCACAAATATTTTATCAGCCGCATTCACCTTCTAATTACTCTATATCAGTGACTCTCATTGGTTCGAGTGGTTTTAATCAGCTTATCCACTGGTTATAAAAAGTAAAAAATAATTAAGTTACTTCAACTAGCTGGCACAAGCGGCCAATTATTGTTATCTTTGGAGTCGGCGCCGGCCAAGCTTTTTGGATATTCTTTATACGTACACGTAAGTTAAATCTCCAAACGGATCTACTGCTCAATAGAGGAGAGGATCTGCCCGGCGGATCAACAGATGAACGAATTAACGAAACTATATAGGTTGAACAACTTATATGAATGTACAAAGTGAAATTAGTCTTTTACCTTTTGGTGCATTTTTTTCACAGTAGTTTTTTTTTTGGAAAGCCAAATTATAATAATTTAAAATGGAGAAAAATTCTAGCAACTTTGAAGAACCCGAAACGTGTAGCGTTTGTTTGGTGGAACTAACCTACGATAGAGAAATCGGCTTTCTGGACACTTGCGGACATAAATTCCATAGAGAATGCTTTACATCTTGGGCAAAACGAAATCCTACGTGCCCTTTAGATCGAGATGATTGTACCGCTTTTTGTATTATCGGCAATATCGACGAAACCGTCATACGTATCATTCAAGTCCATACTGTCGATTACATAGAATTATATGAAAGCTATTGTAAACAACGGTTACTTGGTATACCAAAGAAAACATTTGAAGGTTTTCAAAGATTACTGGAAGCAACTAACGAATATTCCCAACATATGCAATTTTTGCTTAAAGACGATGACCGCATTATAGCCATTCGTAGTAGTTACAATGAAACAATTGTACCCGAAGAAGAAGTTCATGAATTTATAATTCGCATGAAGAAAACCATCCACAACTACACAAATGTCTTTTTCGAGAACCAAGACTAATCCAAGATGATTGTAACATGTAATTATAATTTTTAGCAATAATGACTAATAATAGTCTAAATTTATTATTGCCTCGATTTGCATATAATATTTTATGTTGTTTAATTAAATAAATAAAAAATTTACCAATACCTACTTGCTATTATTAAAAATAAACTATAAGCATTAAAATAACCATAAAATTTAGACATCTCACTGATCAACTTTATTTATCAACCACAACCGAGCAATGAATCAAATAGCGCACTCTTCGAGTTTCTCGGTACCTACTGCACAAATATTTTATCAGCCGCATTCACCTTCTAATTACTCTATATCAGTGACTCTCATTGGTTCGAGTGGTTTTAATCAGCTTATCCACTGGTTATAAAAAGTAAAAAATAATTAAGTTACTTCAACTAGCTGGCACAAGCGGCCAATTATTGTTATCTTTGGAGTCGGCGCCGGCCAAGCTTTTTGGATATTCTTTATACGTACACGTAAGTTAAATCTCCAAACGGATCTACTGCTCAATAGAGGAGAGGATCTGCCCGGCGGATCAACAGATGAACGAATTAACGAAACTATATAGGTTGAACAACTTATATGAATGTACAAAGTGAAATTAGTCTTTTACCTTTTGGTGCATTTTTTTCACAGTAGTTTTTTTTTGGAAAGCCAAATTATAATAATTTAAAATGGAGAAAAATTCTAGCAACTTTGAAGAACCCGAAACGTGTAGCGTTTGTTTGGTGGAACTAACCTACGATAGAGAAATCGGCTTTCTGGACACTTGCGGACATAAATTCCATAGAGAATGCTTTACATCTTGGGCAAAACGAAATCCTACGTGCCCTTTAGATCGAGGAGATTGTACCGCTTTTTGTATTATCGGCAATATCGACGAAACCGTCAAACGTATCATTCAAGTCAAGACTGTCGATTACATAGAAGTATATCAAAGATATTGTAAACAACGGTTACTTGGTGTACCAAAGAAAACATTTGAATATTTTCAAAGATTACTGGAAGCAACTATCGAATATTCCGAACATATGCAATTTTTGCTTAAAGACGATGACCGCACTATAGCCATTAGTAGTAGTTACAATGAAGCAATTGTACCCGAAGAAGAAGTTCATGAATTTATAATTCGCATGAAGAAAACCATCCACAACTACACAAATGTCTTTTTCGAGAACCAAGACTAATCCAAGATGATTGTAACATGTAATTATAATTTTTAGCAATAATGACTAATAATAGTCTAAATTTATTATTGCCTCGATTTGCATATAATATTTTATGTTGTTTAATTAAATAAATAAAAAATTTACCAATACCTACTTGCTATTATTAAAAATAAACTATAAGCATTAAAATAACCATAAAATTTAGACATCTCACTGATCAACTTTATTTATCAACCACAACCGAGCAATGAATCAAATAGCGCACTGTTCGAGTTTCTCGGTACCTACTGCACAAATATTTTATCAGCCGCATTCACCTTCTAATTACTCTATATCAGTGACTCTCATTGGTTCGAGTGGTTTTAATCAGCTTATCCACTGGTTATAAAAAGTAAAAAATAATTAAGTTACTTCAACTAGCTGGCACAAGCGGCCAATTATTGTTATTTTTGGAGTCGGCGCCGGCCAAGCTTTTTGGATATTCTTTATACGTACACGTAAGTTAAATCTCCAAACGGATCTACTGCTCAATAGAGGAGAGGATCTGCCCGGCGGATCTACAGATGAACGAATTAACGAAACTATATAGGTTCAACAACTTATATGAATGTACAAAGTGAAATTAGTCTTTTACCTTTTGGTGCATTTTTTTCACAGTAGTTTTTTTTTGGAAAGCCAAATTATAATAATTTAAAATGGAGAAAAATTCTAGCAACTTTGAAGAACCCGAAACGTGTAGCGTTTGTTTGGTGGAACTAACCTACGATAGAGAAATCGGCTTTCTGGACACTTGCGGACATAAATTCCATAGAGAATGCTTTACATCTTGGGCAAAACGAAATCCTACGTGCCCTTTAGATCGAGGAGATTGTACCGCTTTTTGTATTATCGGCAATATCGACGAAACCGTCATACGTATCATTCAAGTCCATACTGTCGATTACATAGAATTATATGAAAGCTATTGTAAACAACGGTTACTTGGTATACCAAAGAAAACATTTGAAGGTTTTCAAAGATTACTGGAAGCAACTAACGAATATTCCCAACATATGCAATTTTTGCTTAAAGACGATGACCGCATTATAGCCATTCGTAGTAGTTACAATGAAACAATTGTACCCGAAGAAGAAGTTCATGAATTTATAATTGGCATGAAGAAAACCATCCACAAATACACAAATGCCTTTTTCGAGAACCAAGACTAATCCAAGATGATTGTAACATGTAATTATAATTTTTAGCAATAATGACTAATAATAGTCTAAATTTATTATTGCCTCGATTTGCATATAATATTTTATGTTGTTTAATTAAATAAATAAAAAATTTACCAATACCTACTTGCTATTATTAAAAATAAACTATAAACATTAAAATAACCATAAAATTTAGACATCTCACTGATCAACTTTATTTATCAACCACAACCGAGCAATGAATCAAATAGCGCACTCTTCGAGTTTCTCGGTACCTACTGCACAAATATTTTATCAGCCGCATTCACCTTCTAATTACTCTATATCAGTGACTCTCATTGGTTCGAGTGGTTTTAATCAGCTTATCCACTGGTTATAAAAAGTAAAAAATAATTAAGTTACTTCAACTAGCTGGCACAAGCGGCCAATTATTGTTATCTTTGGAGTCGGCGCCGGCCAAGCTTTTTGGATATTCTTTATACGTACACGTAAGTTAAATCTCCAAACGGATCTACTGCTCAATAGAGGAGAGGATCTGCCCGGCGGATCAACAGATGAACGAATTAACGAAACTATATAGGTTCAACAACTTATATGAATGTACAAAGTGAAATTAGTCTTTTACCTTTTGGTGCATTTTTTTCACAGTAGTTTTTTTTTGGAAAGCCAAATTATAATAATTTAAAATGGAGAAAAATTCTAGCAACTTTGAAGAACCCGAAACGTGTAGCGTTTGTTTGGTGGAACTAACCTACGATAGAGAAATCGGCTTTCTGGACACTTGCGGACATAAATTCCATAGAGAATGCTTTACATCTTGGGCAAAACGAAATCCTACGTGCCCTTTAGATCGAGGAGATTGTACCGCTTTTTGTATTATCGGCAATATCGACGAAACCGTCATACGTATCATTCAAGTCCATACTGTCGATTACATAGAATTATATGAAAGCTATTGTAAACAACGGTTACTTGGTATACCAAAGAAAACATTTGAAGGTTTTCAAAGATTACTGGAAGCAACTAACGAATATTCCCAACATATGCAATTTTTGCTTAAAGACGATGACCGCATTATAGCCATTCGTAGTAGTTACAATGAAACAATTGTACCCGATGAAGAAGTTCATGAATTTATAATTGGCATGAAGAAAACCATCCACAAATACACAAATGCCTTTTTCGAGAACCAAGACTAATCCAAGATGATTGTAACATGTAATTATAATTTTTAGCAATAATGACTAATAATAGTCTAAATTTATTATTGCCTCGATTTGCATATAATATTTTATGTTGTTTAATTAAATAAATAAAAAATTTACCAATACCTACTTGCTATTATTAAAAATAAACTATAAACATTAAAATAACCATAAAATTTAGACATCTCACTGATCAACTTTATTTATCAACCACAACCGAGCAATGAATCAAATAGCGCACTGTTCGAGTTTCTCGGTACCTACTGCACAAATATTTTATCAGCCGCATTCACCTTCTAATTACTCTATATCAGTGACTCTCATTGGTTCGAGTGGTTTTAATCAGCTTATCCACTGGTTATAAAAAGTAAAAAATAATTAAGTTACTTCAACTAGCTGGCACAAGCGGCCAATTATTGTTATTTTTGGAGTCGGCGCCGGCCAAGCTTTTTGGATATTCTTTATACGTACACGTAAGTTAAATCTCCAAACGGATCTACTGCTCAATAGAGGAGAGGATCTGCCCGGCGGATCAACAGATGAACGAATTAACGAAACTATATAGGTTGAACAACTTATATGAATGTACAAAGTGAAATTAGTCTTTTACCTTTTGGTGCATTTTTTTCACAGTAGTTTTTTTTTGGAAAGCCAAATTATAATAATTTAAAATGGAGAAAAATTCTAGCAACTTTGAAGAACCCGAAACGTGTAGCGTTTGTTTGGTGGAACTAACCTACGATAGAGAAATCGGCTTTCTGGACACTTGCGGACATAAATTCCATAGAGAATGCTTTACATCTTGGGCAAAACGAAATCCTACGTGCCCTTTAGATCGAGATGATTGTACCGCTTTTTGTATTATCGGCAATATCGACGAAACCGTCATACGTATCATTCAAGTCCATACTGTCGATTACATAGAATTATATGAAAGCTATTGTAAACAACGGTTACTTGGTATACCAAAGAAAACATTTGAAGGTTTTCAAAGATTACTGGAAGCAACTAACAAATATTCCCAACATATGCAATTTTTGCTTAAAGACGATGACCGCATTATAGCCATTCGTAGTAGTTACAATGAAACAATTGTACCCGAAGAAGAAGTTCATGAATTTATAATTCGCATGAAGAAAACCATCCACAACTACACAAATGTCTTTTTCGAGAACCAAGACTAATCCAAGATGATTGTAACATGTAATTATAATTTTTAGCAATAATGACTAATAATAGTCTAAATTTATTATTGCCTCGATTTGCATATAATATTTTATGTTGTTTAATTAAATAAATAAAAAATTTACCAATACCTACTTGCTATTAATAAAAATAAACTATAAACATTAAAATAACCATAAAATTTAGACATCTCACTGATCAACTTTATTTATCAACCACAACCGAGCAATGAATCAAATAGCGCACTGTTCGAGTTTCTCGGTACCTACGGCACAAATATTTTATCAGCCGCATTCACCTTCTAATTACTCTATATCAGTGACTCTCATTGGTTCGAGTGGTTTTAATCAGCTTATCCACTGGTTATAAAAAGTAAAAAATAATTAAGTTACTTCAACTAGCTGGCACAAGCGGCCAATTATTGTTATCTTTGGAGTCGGCGCCGGCCAAGCTTTTTGGATATTCTTTATACGTACACGTAAGTTAAATCTCCAAACGGATCTACTGCTCAATAGAGGAGAGGATCTGCCCGGCGGATCAACAGATGAACGAATTAACGAAACTATATAGGTTGAACAACTTATATGAATGTACAAAGTGAAATTAGTCTTTTACCTTTTGGTGCATTTTTTTCACAGTAGTTTTTTTTTGGAAAGCCAAATTATAATAATTTAAAATGGAGAAAAATTCTAGCAACTTTGAAGAACCCGAAACGTGTAGCGTTTGTTTGGTGGAACTAACCTACGATAGAGAAATCGGCTTTCTGGACACTTGCGGACATAAATTCCATAGAGAATGCTTTACATCTTGGGCAAAACGAAATCCTACGTGCCCTTTAGATCGAGGAGATTGTACCGCTTTTTGTATTATCGGCAATATCGACGAAACCGTCAAACGTATCATTCAAGTCAAGACTGTCGATTACATAGAAGTATATCAAAGATATTGTAAACAACGGTTACTTGGTGTACCAAAGAAAACATTTGAATATTTTCAAAGATTACTGGAAGCAACTAACGAATATTCCGAACATATGCAATTTTTGCTTAAAGACGATGACCGCATTATAGCCATTAGTAGTAGTTACAATGAAGCAATTGTACCCGAAGAAGAAGTTCATGAATTTATAATTCGCATGAAGAAAACCATCCACAACTACACAAATGTCTTTTTCGAGAACCAAGACTAATCCAAGATGATTGTAACATGTAATTATAATTTTTAGCAATAATGACTAATAATAGTCTAAATTTATTATTGCCTCGATTTGCATATAATATTTTATGTTGTTTAATTAAATAAATAAAAAATTTACCAATACCTACTTGCTATTATTAAAAATAAACTATAAACATTAAAATAACCATAAAATTTAGACATCTCACTGATCAACTTTATTTATCAACCACAACCGAGCAATGAATCAAATAGCGCACTCTTCGAGTTTCTCGGTACCTACTGCACAAATATTTTATCAGCCGCATTCACCTTCTAATTACTCTATATCAGTGACTCTCATTGGTTCGAGTGGTTTTAATCAGCTTATCCACTGGTTATAAAAAGTAAAAAATAATTAAGTTACTTCAACTAGCTGGCACAAGCGGCCAATTACTGTTATTTTTGGAGTCGGCGCCGGCCAAGCTTTTTGGATATTCTTTATACGTACACGTAAGTTAAATCTCCAAACGGATCTACTGCTCAATAGAGGAGAGGATCTGCCCGGCGGATCAACAGATGAACGAATTAACGAAACTATATAGGTTCAACAACTTATATGAATGTACAAAGTGAAATTAGTCTTTTACCTTTTGGTGCATTTTTTTCACAGTAGTTTTTTTTTGGAAAGCCAAATTATAATAATTTAAAATGGAGAAAAATTCTAGCAACTTTGAAGAACCCGAAACGTGTAGCGTTTGTTTGGTGGAACTAACCTACGATAGAGAAATCGGCTTTCTGGACACTTGCGGACATAAATTCCATAGAGAATGCTTTACATCTTGGGCAAAACGAAATCCTACGTGCCCTTTAGATCGAGGAGATTGTACCGCTTTTTGTATTATCGGCAATATCGACGAAACCGTCATACGTATCATTCAAGTCCATACTGTCGATTACATAGAATTATATGAAAGCTATTGTAAACAACGGTTACTTGGTATACCAAAGAAAACATTTGAAGGTTTTCAAAGATTACTGGAAGCAACTAACGAATATTCCCAACATATGCAATTTTTGCTTAAAGACGATGACCGCATTATAGCCATTCGTAGTAGTTACAATGAAACAATTGTACCCGAAGAAGAAGTTCATGAATTTATAATTGGCATGAAGAAAACCATCCACAAATACACAAATGCCTTTTTCGAGAACCAAGACTAATCCAAGATGATTGTAACATGTAATTATAATTTTTAGCAATAATGACTAATAATAGTCTAAATTTATTATTGCCTCGATTTGCATATAATATTTTATGTTGTTTAATTAAATAAATAAAAAATTTACCAATACCTACTTGCTATTATTAAAAATAAACTATAAACATTAAAATAACCATAAAATTTAGACATCTCACTGATCAACTTTATTTATCAACCACAACCGAGCAATGAATCAAATAGCGCACTCTTCGAGTTTCTCGGTACCTACTGCACAAATATTTTATCAGCCGCATTCACCTTCTAATTACTCTATATCAGTGACTCTCATTGGTTCGAGTGGTTTTAATCAGCTTATCCACTGGTTATAAAAAGTAAAAAATAATTAAGTTACTTCAACTAGCTGGCACAAGCGGCCAATTATTGTTATCTTTGGAGTCGGTGCCGGCCAAGCTTTTTGGATATTCTTTATACGTACACGTAAGTTAAATCTCCAAACGGATCTACTGCTCAATAGAGGAGAGGATCTGCCCGGCGGATCAACAGATGAACGAATTAACGAAACTATATAGGTTGAACAACTTATATGAATGTACAAAGTGAAATTAGTCTTTTACCTTTTGGTGCATTTTTTTCACAGTAGTTTTTTTTTGGAAAGCCAAATTATAATAATTTAAAATGGAGAAAAATTCTAGCAACTTTGAAGAACCCGAAACGTGTAGCGTTTGTTTGGTGGAACTAACCTACGATAGAGAAATCGGCTTTCTGGACACTTGCGGACATAAATTCCATAGAGAATGCTTTACATCTTGGGCAAAACGAAATCCTACGTGCCCTTTAGATCGAGGAGATTGTACCGCTTTTTGTATTATCGGCAATATCGACGAAACCGTCAAACGTATCATTCAAGTCAAGACTGTCGATTACATAGAAGTATATCAAAGATATTGTAAACAACGGTTACTTGGTGTACCAAAGAAAACATTTGAATATTTTCAAAGATTACTGGAAGCAACTAACGAATATTCCGAACATATGCAATTTTTGCTTAAAGACGATGACCGCATTATAGCCATTAGTAGTAGTTACAATGAAGCAATTGTACCCGAAGAAGAAGTTCATGAATTTATAATTCGCATGAAGAAAACCATCCACAACTACACAAATGTCTTTTTCGAGAACCAAGACTAATCCAAGATGATTGTAACATGTAATTATAATTTTTAGCAATAATGACTAATAATAGTCTAAATTTATTATTGCCTCGATTTGCATATAATATTTTATGTTGTTTAATTAAATAAATAAAAAATTTACCAATACCTACTTGCTATTATTAAAAATAAACTATAAACATTAAAATAACCATAAAATTTAGACATCTCACTGATCAACTTTATTTATCAACCACAACCGAGCAATGAATCAAATAGCGCACTCTTCGAGTTTCTCGGTACCTACTGCACAAATATTTTATCAGCCGCATTCACCTTCTAATTACTCTATATCAGTGACTCTCATTGGTTCGAGTGGTTTTAATCAGCTTATCCACTGGTTATAAAAAGTAAAAAATAATTAAGTTACTTCAACTAGCTGGCACAAGCGGCCAATTATTGTTATTTTTGGAGTCGGCGCCGGCCAAGCTTTTTGGATATTCTTTATACGTACACGTAAGTTAAATCTCCAAACGGATCTACTGCTCAATAGAGGAGAGGATCTGCCCGGCGGATCAACAGATGAACGAATTAACGAAACTATATAGGTTGAACAACTTATATGAATGTACAAAGTGAAATTAGTCTTTTACCTTTTGGTGCATTTTTTTCACAGTAGTTTTTTTTTGGAAAGCCAAATTATAATAATTTAAAATGGAGAAAAATTCTAGCAACTTTGAAGAACCCGAAACGTGTAGCGTTTGTTTGGTGGAACTAACCTACGATAGAGAAATCGGCTTTCTGGACACTTGCGGACATAAATTCCATAGAGAATGCTTTACATCTTGGGCAAAACGAAATCCTACGTGCCCTTTAGATCGAGGAGATTGTACCGCTTTTTGTATTATCGGCAATATCGACGAAACCGTCATACGTATCATTCAAGTCCATACTGTCGATTACATAGAATTATATGAAAGCTATTGTAAACAACGGTTACTTGGTATACCAAAGAAAACATTTGAAGGTTTTCAAAGATTACTGGAAGCAACTAACGAATATTCCCAACATATGCAATTTTTGCTTAAAGACGATGACCGCATTATAGCCATTCGTAGTAGTTACAATGAAACAATTGTACCCGAAGAAGAAGTTCATGAATTTATAATTGGCATGAAGAAAACCATCCACAAATACACAAATGCCTTTTTCGAGAACCAAGACTAATCCAAGATGATTGTAACATGTAATTATAATTTTTAGCAATAATGACTAATAATAGTCTAAATTTATTATTGCCTCGATTTGCATATAATATTTTATGTTGTTTAATTAAATAAATAAAAAATTTACCAATACCTACTTGCTATTATTAAAAATAAACTATAAACATTAAAATAACCATAAAATTTAGACATCTCACTGATCAACTTTATTTATCAACCACAACCGAGCAATGAATCAAATAGCGCACTGTTCGAGTTTCTCGGTACCTACTGCACAAATATTTTATCAGCCGCATTCACCTTCTAATTACTCTATATCAGTGACTCTCATTGGTTCGAGTGGTTTTAATCAGCTTATCCACTGGTTATAAAAAGTAAAAAATAATTAAGTTACTTCAACTAGCTGGCACAAGCGGCCAATTATTGTTATTTTTGGAGTCGGCGCCGGCCAAGCTTTTTGGATATTCTTTATACGTACACGTAAGTTAAATCTCCAAACGGATCTACTGCTCAATAGAGGAGAGGATCTGCCCGGCGGATCAACAGATGAACGAATTAACGAAACTATATAGGTTGAACAACTTATATGAATGTACAAAGTGAAATTAGTCTTTTACCTTTTGGTGCATTTTTTTCACAGTAGTTTTTTTTTGGAAAGCCAAATTATAATAATTTAAAATGGAGAAAAATTCTAGCAACTTTGAAGAACCCGAAACGTGTAGCGTTTGTTTGGTGGAACTAACCTACGATAGAGAAATCGGCTTTCTGGACACTTGCGGACATAAATTCCATAGAGAATGCTTTACATCTTGGGCAAAACGAAATCCTACGTGCCCTTTAGATCGAGATGATTGTACCGCTTTTTGTATTATCGGCAATATCGACGAAACCGTCATACGTATCATTCAAGTCCATACTGTCGATTACATAGAATTATATGAAAGCTATTGTAAACAACGGTTACTTGGTATACCAAAGAAAACATTTGAAGGTTTTCAAAGATTACTGGAAGCAACTAACGAATATTCCCAACATATGCAATTTTTGCTTAAAGACGATGACCGCATTATAGCCATTCGTAGTAGTTACAATGAAACAATTGTACCCGAAGAAGAAGTTCATGAATTTATAATTCGCATGAAGAAAACCATCCACAACTACACAAATGTCTTTTTCGAGAACCAAGACTAATCCAAGATGATTGTAACATGTAATTATAATTTTTAGCAATAATGACTAATAATAGTCTAAATTTATTATTGCCTCGATTTGCATATAATATTTTATGTTGTTTAATTAAATAAATAAAAAATTTACCAATACCTACTTGCTATTATTAAAAATAAACTATAAACATTAAAATAACCATAAAATTTAGACATCTCACTGATCAACTTTATTTATCAACCACAACCGAGCAATGAATCAAATAGCGCACTGTTCGAGTTTCTCGGTACCTACTGCACAAATATTTTATCAGCCGCATTCACCTTCTAATTACTCTATATCAGTGACTCTCATTGGTTCGAGTGGTTTTAATCAGCTTATCCACTGGTTATAAAAAGTAAAAAATAATTAAGTTACTTCAACTAGCTGGCACAAGCGGCCAATTATTGTTATCTTTGGAGTCGGCGCCGGCCAAGCTTTTTGGATATTCTTTATACGTACACGTAAGTTAAATCTCCAAACGGATCTACTGCTCAATAGAGGAGAGGATCTGCCCGGCGGATCAACAGATGAACGAATTAACGAAACTATATAGGTTGAACAACTTATATGAATGTACAAAGTGAAATTAGTCTTTTACCTTTTGGTGCATTTTTTTCACAGTAGTTTTTTTTTGGAAAGCCAAATTATAATAATTTAAAATGGAGAAAAATTCTAGCAACTTTGAAGAACCCGAAACGTGTAGCGTTTGTTTGGTGGAACTAACCTACGATAGAGAAATCGGCTTTCTGGACACTTGCGGACATAAATTCCATAGAGAATGCTTTACATCTTGGGCAAAACGAAATCCTACGTGCCCTTTAGATCGAGGAGATTGTACCGCTTTTTGTATTATCGGCAATATCGACGAAACCGTCAAACGTATCATTCAAGTCAAGACTGTCGATTACATAGAAGTATATCAAAGATATTGTAAACAACGGTTACTTGGTGTACCAAAGAAAACATTTGAATATTTTCAAAGATTACTGGAAGCAACTAACGAATATTCCGAACATATGCAATTTTTGCTTAAAGACGATGACCGCATTATAGCCATTAGTAGTAGTTACAATGAAGCAATTGTACCCGAAGAAGAAGTTCATGAATTTATAATTCGCATGAAGAAAACCATCCACAACTACACAAATGTCTTTTTCGAGAACCAAGACTAATCCAAGATGATTGTAACATGTAATTATAATTTTTAGCAATAATGACTAATAATAGTCTAAATTTATTATTGCCTCGATTTGCATATAATATTTTATGTTGTTTAATTAAATAAATAAAAAATTTACCAATACCTACTTGCTATTATTAAAAATAAACTATAAACATTAAAATAACCATAAAATTTAGACATCTCACTGATCAACTTTATTTATCAACCACAACCGAGCAATGAATCAAATAGCGCACTCTTCGAGTTTCTCGGTACCTACTGCACAAATATTTTATCAGCCGCATTCACCTTCTAATTACTCTATATCAGTGACTCTCATTGGTTCGAGTGGTTTTAATCAGCTTATCCACTGGTTATAAAAAGTAAAAAATAATTAAGTTACTTCAACTAGCTGGCACAAGCGGCCAATTACTGTTATTTTTGGAGTCGGCGCCGGCCAAGCTTTTTGGATATTCTTTATACGTACACGTAAGTTAAATCTCCAAACGGATCTACTGCTCAATAGAGGAGAGGATCTGCCCGGCGGATCAACAGATGCACGAATTAACGAAACTATATAGGTTCAACAACTTATATGAATGTACAAAGTGAAATTAGTCTTTTACCTTTTGGTGCATTTTTTTCACAGTAGTTTTTTTTTGGAAAGCCAAATTATAATAATTTAAAATGGAGAAAAATTCTAGCAACTTTGAAGAACCCGAAACGTGTAGCGTTTGTTTGGTGGAACTAACCTACGATAGAGAAATCGGCTTTCTGGACACTTGCGGACATAAATTCCATAGAGAATGCTTTACATCTTGGGCAAAACGAAATCCTACGTGCCCTTTAGATCGAGGAGATTGTACCGCTTTTTGTATTATCGGCAATATCGACGAAACCGTCATACGTATCATTCAAGTCCATACTGTCGATTACATAGAATTATATGAAAGCTATTGTAAACAACGGTTACTTGGTATACCAAAGAAAACATTTGAAGGTTTTCAAAGATTACTGGAAGCAACTAACGAATATTCCCAACATATGCAATTTTTGCTTAAAGACGATGACCGCATTATAGCCATTCGTAGTAGTTACAATGAAACAATTGTACCCGAAGAAGAAGTTCATGAATTTATAATTGGCATGAAGAAAACCATCCACAAATACACAAATGCCTTTTTCGAGAACCAAGACTAATCCAAGATGATTGTAACATGTAATTATAATTTTTAGCAATAATGACTAATAATAGTCTAAATTTATTATTGCCTCGATTTGCATATAATATTTTATGTTGTTTAATTAAATAAATAAAAAATTTACCAATACCTACTTGCTATTATTAAAAATAAACTATAAACATTAAAATAACCATAAAATTTAGACATCTCACTGATCAACTTTATTTATCAACCACAACCGAGCAATGAATCAAATAGCGCACTCTTCGAGTTTCTCGGTACCTACTGCACAAATATTTTATCAGCCGCATTCACCTTCTAATTACTCTATATCAGTGACTCTCATTGGTTCGAGTGGTTTTAATCAGCTTATCCACTGGTTATAAAAAGTAAAAAATAATTAAGTTACTTCAACTAGCTGGCACAAGCGGCCAATTATTGTTATCTTTGGAGTCGGCGCCGGCCAAGCTTTTTGGATATTCTTTATACGTACACGTAAGTTAAATCTCCAAACGGATCTACTGCTCAATAGAAGAGAGGATCTGCCCGGCGGATCAACAGATGAACGAATTAACGAAACTATATAGGTTGAACAACTTATATGAATGTACAAAGTGAAATTAGTCTTTTACCTTTTGGTGCATTTTTTTCACAGTAGTTTTTTTTTGGAAAGCCAAATTATAATAATTTAAAATGGAGAAAAATTCTAGCAACTTTGAAGAACCCGAAACGTGTAGCGTTTGTTTGGTGGAACTAACCTACGATAGAGAAATCGGCTTTCTGGACACTTGCGGACATAAATTCCATAGAGAATGCTTTACATCTTGGGCAAAACGAAATCCTACGTGCCCTTTAGATCGAGGAGATTGTACCGCTTTTTGTATTATCGGCAATATCGACGAAACCGTCATACGTATCATTCAAGTCCATACTGTCGATTACATAGAATTATATGAAAGCTATTGTAAACAACGGTTACTTGGTATACCAAAGAAAACATTTGAAGGTTTTCAAAGATTACTGGAAGCAACTAACGAATATTCCCAACATATGCAATTTTTGCTTAAAGACGATGACCGCATTATAGCCATTCGTAGTAGTTACAATGAAACAATTGTACCCGATGAAGAAGTTCATGAATTTATAATTGGCATGAAGAAAACCATCCACAAATACACAAATGCCTTTTTCGAGAACCAAGACTAATCCAAGATGATTGTAACATGTAATTATAATTTTTAGCAATAATGACTAATAATAGTCTAAATTTATTATTGCCTCGATTTGCATATAATATTTTATGTTGTTTAATTAAATAAATAAAAAATTTACCAATACCTACTTGCTATTATTAAAAATAAACTATAAACATTAAAATAACCATAAAATTTAGACATCTCACTGATCAACTTTATTTATCAACCACAACCGAGCAATGAATCAAATAGCGCACTCTTCGAGTTTCTCGGTACCTACTGCACAAATATTTTATCAGCCGCATTCACCTTCTAATTACTCTATATCAGTGACTCTCATTGGTTCGAGTGGTTTTAATCAGCTTATCCACTGGTTATAAAAAGTAAAAAATAATTAAGTTACTTCAACTAGCTGGCACAAGCGGCCAATTATTGTTATTTTTGGAGTCGGCGCCGGCCAAGCTTTTTGGATATTCTTTATACGTACACGTAAGTTAAATCTCCAAACGGATCTACTGCTCAATAGAGGAGAGGATCTGCCCGGCGGATCAACAGATGAACGAATTAACGAAACTATATAGGTTGAACAACTTATATGAATGTACAAAGTGAAATTAGTCTTTTACCTTTTGGTGCATTTTTTTCACAGTAGTTTTTTTTTGGAAAGCCAAATTATAATAATTTAAAATGGAGAAAAATTCTAGCAACTTTGAAGAACCCGAAACGTGTAGCGTTTGTTTGGTGGAACTAACCTACGATAGAGAAATCGGCTTTCTGGACACTTGCGGACATAAATTCCATAGAGAATGCTTTACATCTTGGGCAAAACGAAATCCTACGTGCCCTTTAGATCGAGGAGATTGTACCGCTTTTTGTATTATCGGCAATATCGACGAAACCGTCATACGTATCATTCAAGTCCATACTGTCGATTACATAGAATTATATGAAAGCTATTGTAAACAACGGTTACTTGGTATACCAAAGAAAACATTTGAAGGTTTTCAAAGATTACTGGAAGCAACTAACGAATATTCCCAACATATGCAATTTTTGCTTAAAGACGATGACCGCATTATAGCCATTCGTAGTAGTTACAATGAAACAATTGTACCCGAAGAAGAAGTTCATGAATTTATAATTGGCATGAAGAAAACCATCCACAAATACACAAATGCCTTTTTCGAGAACCAAGACTAATCCAAGATGATTGTAACATGTAATTATAATTTTTAGCAATAATGACTAATAATAGTCTAAATTTATTATTGCCTCGATTTGCATATAATATTTTATGTTGTTTAATTAAATAAATAAAAAATTTACCAATACCTACTTGCTATTATTAAAAATAAACTATAAACATTAAAATAACCATAAAATTTAGACATCTCACTGATCAACTTTATTTATCAACCACAACCGAGCAATGAATCAAATAGCGCACTCTTCGAGTTTCTCGGTACCTACTGCACAAATATTTTATCAGCCGCATTCACCTTCTAATTACTCTATATCAGTGACTCTCATTGGTTCGAGTGGTTTTAATCAGCTTATCCACTGGTTATAAAAAGTAAAAAATAATTAAGTTACTTCAACTAGCTGGCACAAGCGGCCAATTATTGTTATCTTTGGAGTCGGCGCCGGCCAAGCTTTTTGGATATTCTTTATACGTACACGTAAGTTAAATCTCCAAACGGATCTACTGCTCAATAGAGGAGAGGATCTGCCCGGCGGATCAACAGATGAACGAATTAACGAAACTATATAGGTTGAACAACTTATATGAATGTACAAAGTGAAATTAGTCTTTTACCTTTTGGTGCATTTTTTTCACAGTAGTTTTTTTTTGGAAAGCCAAATTATAATAATTTAAAATGGAGAAAAATTCTAGCAACTTTGAAGAACCCGAAACGTGTAGCGTTTGTTTGGTGGAACTAACCTACGATAGAGAAATCGGCTTTCTGGACACTTGCGGACATAAATTCCATAGAGAATGCTTTACATCTTGGGCAAAACGAAATCCTACGTGCCCTTTAGATCGAGGAGATTGTACCGCTTTTTGTATTATCGGCAATATCGACGAAACCGTCAAACGTATCATTCAAGTCAAGACTGTCGATTACATAGAAGTATATCAAAGATATTGTAAACAACGGTTACTTGGTGTACCAAAGAAAACATTTGAATATTTTCAAAGATTACTGGAAGCAACTAACGAATATTCCGAACATATGCAATTTTTGCTTAAAGACGATGACCGCATTATAGCCATTAGTAGTAGTTACAATGAAGCAATTGTACCCGAAGAAGAAGTTCATGAATTTATAATTCGCATGAAGAAAACCATCCACAACTACACAAATGTCTTTTTCGAGAACCAAGACTAATCCAAGATGATTGTAACATGTAATTATAATTTTTAGCAATAATGACTAATAATAGTCTAAATTTATTATTGCCTCGATTTGCATATAATATTTTATGTTGTTTAATTAAATAAATAAAAAATTTACCAATACCTACTTGCTATTATTAAAAATAAACTATAAACATTAAAATAACCATAAAATTTAGACATCTCACTGATCAACTTTATTTATCAACCACAACCGAGCAATGAATCAAATAGCGCACTGTTCGAGTTTCTCGGTACCTACTGCACAAATATTTTATCAGCCGCATTCACCTTCTAATTACTCTATATCAGTGACTCTCATTGGTTCGAGTGGTTTTAATCAGCTTATCCACTGGTTATAAAAAGTAAAAAATAATTAAGTTACTTCAACTAGCTGGCACAAGCGGCCAATTACTGTTATTTTTGGAGTCGGCGCCGGCCAAGCTTTTTGGATATTCTTTATACGTACACGTAAGTTAAATCTCCAAACGGATCTACTGCTCAATAGAGGAGAGGATCTGCCCGGCGGATCAACAGATGAACGAATTAACGAAACTATATAGGTTCAACAACTTATATGAATGTACAAAGTGAAATTAGTCTTTTACCTTTTGGTGCATTTTTTTCACAGTAGTTTTTTTTTGGAAAGCCAAATTATAATAATTTAAAATGGAGAAAAATTCTAGCAACTTTGAAGAACCCGAAACGTGTAGCGTTTGTTTGGTGGAACTAACCTACGATAGAGAAATCGGCTTTCTGGACACTTGCGGACATAAATTCCATAGAGAATGCTTTACATCTTGGGCAAAACGAAATCCTACGTGCCCTTTAGATCGAGGAGATTGTACCGCTTTTTGTATTATCGGCAATATCGACGAAACCGTCATACGTATCATTCAAGTCCATACTGTCGATTACATAGAATTATATGAAAGCTATTGTAAACAACGGTTACTTGGTATACCAAAGAAAACATTTGAAGGTTTTCAAAGATTACTGGAAGCAACTAACGAATATTCCCAACATATGCAATTTTTGCTTAAAGACGATGACCGCATTATAGCCATTCGTAGTAGTTACAATGAAACAATTGTACCCGAAGAAGAAGTTCATGAATTTATAATTGGCATGAAGAAAACCATCCACAAATACACAAATGCCTTTTTCGAGAACCAAGACTAATCCAAGATGATTGTAACATGTAATTATAATTTTTAGCAATAATGACTAATAATAGTCTAAATTTATTATTGCCTTGATTTGCATATAATATTTTATGTTGTTTAATTAAATAAATAAAAAATTTACCAATACCTACTTGCTATTATTAAAAATAAACTATAAACATTAAAATAACCATAAAATTTAGACATCTCACTGATCAACTTTATTTATCAACCACAACCGAGCAATGAATCAAATAGCGCACTCTTCGAGTTTCTCGGTACCTACTGCACAAATATTTTATCAGCCGCATTCACCTTCTAATTACTCTATATCAGTGACTCTCATTGGTTCGAGTGGTTTTAATCAGCTTATCCACTGGTTATAAAAAGTAAAAAATAATTAAGTTACTTCAACTAGCTGGCACAAGCGGCCAATTATTGTTATCTTTGGAGTCGGCGCCGGCCAAGCTTTTTGGATATTCTTTATACGTACACGTAAGTTAAATCTCCAAACGGATCTACTGCTCAATAGAGGAGAGGATCTGCCCGGCGGATCAACAGATGAACGAATTAACGAAACTATATAGGTTGAACAACTTATATGAATGTACAAAGTGAAATTAGTCTTTTACCTTTTGGTGCATTTTTTTCACAGTAGTTTTTTTTTGGAAAGCCAAATTATAATAATTTAAAATGGAGAAAAATTCTAGCAACTTTGAAGAACCCGAAACGTGTAGCGTTTGTTTGGTGGAACTAACCTACGATAGAGAAATCGGCTTTCTGGACACTTGCGGACATAAATTCCATAGAGAATGCTTTACATCTTGGGCAAAACGAAATCCTACGTGCCCTTTAGATCGAGGAGATTGTACCGCTTTTTGTATTATCGGCAATATCGACGAAACCGTCATACGTATCATTCAAGTCCATACTGTCGATTACATAGAATTATATGAAAGCTATTGTAAACAACGGTTACTTGGTATACCAAAGAAAACATTTGAAGGTTTTCAAAGATTACTGGAAGCAACTAACGAATATTCCCAACATATGCAATTTTTGCTTAAAGACGATGACCGCATTATAGCCATTCGTAGTAGTTACAATGAAACAATTGTACCCGAAGAAGAAGTTCATGAATTTATAATTGGCATGAAGAAAACCATCCACAAATACACAAATGCCTTTTTCGAGAACCAAGACTAATCCAAGATGATTGTAACATGTAATTATAATTTTTAGCAATAATGACTAATAATAGTCTAAATTTATTATTGCCTCGATTTGCATATAATATTTTATGTTGTTTAATTAAATAAATAAAAAATTTACCAATACCTACTTGCTATTATTAAAAATAAACTATAAGCATTAAAATAACCATAAAATTTAGACATCTCACTGATCAACTTTATTTATCAACCACAACCGAGCAATGAATCAAATAGCGCACTGTTCGAGTTTCTCGGTACCTACTGCACAAATATTTTATCAGCCGCATTCACCTTCTAATTACTCTATATCAGTGACTCTCATTGGTTCGAGTGGTTTTAATCAGCTTATCCACTGGTTATAAAAAGTAAAAAATAATTAAGTTACTTCAACTAGCTGGCACAAGCGGCCAATTATTGTTATCTTTGGAGTCGGCGCCGGCCAAGCTTTTTGGATATTCTTTATACGTACACGTAAGTTAAATCTCCAAACGGATCTACTGCTCAATAGAGGAGAGGATCTGCCCGGCGGATCAACAGATGAACGAATTAACGAAACTATATAGGTTGAACAACTTATATGAATGTACAAAGTGAAATTAGTCTTTTACCTTTTGGTGCATTTTTTTCACAGTAGTTTTTTTTTGGAAAGCCAAATTATAATAATTTAAAATGGAGAAAAATTCTAGCAACTTTGAAGAACCCGAAACGTGTAGCGTTTGTTTGGTGGAACTAACCTACGATAGAGAAATCGGCTTTCTGGACACTTGCGGACATAAATTCCATAGAGAATGCTTTACATCTTGGGCAAAACGAAATCCTACGTGCCCTTTAGATCGAGGAGATTGTACCGCTTTTTGTATTATCGGCAATATCGACGAAACCGTCATACGTATCATTCAAGTCCATACTGTCGATTACATAGAATTATATGAAAGCTATTGTAAACAACGGTTACTTGGTATACCAAAGAAAACATTTGAAGGTTTTCAAAGATTACTGGAAGCAACTAACGAATATTCCCAACATATGCAATTTTTGCTTAAAGACGATGACCGCATTATAGCCATTCGTAGTAGTTACAATGAAACAATTGTACCCGAAGAAGAAGTTCATGAATTTATAATTGGCATGAAGAAAACCATCCACAAATACACAAATGCCTTTTTCGAGAACCAAGACTAATCCAAGATGATTGTAACATGTAATTATAATTTTTAGCAATAATGACTAATAATAGTCTAAATTTATTATTGCCTCGATTTGCATATAATATTTTATGTTGTTTAATTAAATAAATAAAAAATTTACCAATACCTACTTGCTATTATTAAAAATAAACTATAAGCATTAAAATAACCATAAAATTTAGACATCTCACTGATCAACTTTATTTATCAACCACAACCGAGCAATGAATCAAATAGCGCACTGTTCGAGTTTCTCGGTACCTACTGCACAAATATTTTATCAGCCGCATTCACCTTCTAATTACTCTATATCAGTGACTCTCATTGGTTCGAGTGGTTTTAATCAGCTTATCCACTGGTTATAAAAAGTAAAAAATAATTAAGTTACTTCAACTAGCTGGCACAAGCGGCCAATTATTGTTATCTTTGGAGTCGGCGCCGGCCAAGCTTTTTGGATATTCTTTATACGTACACGTAAGTTAAATCTCC
The DNA here is from genome assembly GCA_911387805.1 of Cantharis rustica. Lineage (NCBI taxonomy): Eukaryota > Metazoa > Arthropoda > Insecta > Coleoptera > Cantharidae > Cantharis > Cantharis rustica. The sequence goes on along the minus strand of OU426877.1, from coordinate 24,687,260 downwards.
AAACGGATCTACTGCTCAATAGAGGAGAGGATCTGCCCGGCGGATCAACAGATGAACGAATTAACGAAACTATATAGGTTGAACAACTTATATGAATGTACAAAGTGAAATTAGTCTTTTACCTTTTGGTGCATTTTTTTCACAGTAGTTTTTTTTTGGAAAGCCAAATTATAATAATTTAAAATGGAGAAAAATTCTAGCAACTTTGAAGAACCCGAAACGTGTAGCGTTTGTTTGGTGGAACTAACCTACGATAGAGAAATCGGCTTTCTGGACACTTGCGGACATGAATTCCATAGAGAATGCTTTACATCTTGGGCAAAACGAAATCCTACGTGCCCTTTAGATCGAGGAGATTGTACCGCTTTTTGTATTATCGGCAATATCGACGAAACCGTCAAACGTATCATTCAAGTCAAGACTGTCGATTACATAGAAGTATATCAAAGATATTGTAAACAACGGTTACTTGGTGTACCAAAGAAAACATTTAAATATTTTCAAAGATTACTGGAAGCAACTAACGAATATTCCGGACATATGCAATTTTTGCTTAAAGACGATGACCGCATTATAGCCATTAGTAGTAGTTACAATGAAGCAATTGTACCCGAAGAAGAAGTTCATGAATTTATAATTCGCATGAAGAAAACCATCCACAACTACACAAATGTCTTTTTCGAGAACCAAGACTAATCCAAGATGATTGTAACATGTAATTATAATTTTTAGCAATAATGACTAATAATAGTCTAAATTTATTATTGCTTCGAATTGCATATAATATTTTATGTTGTTTAATTAAATAAATAAAAAATTTACCAATACCTACTTGCTATTATTAAAAATAAACTATAAACATTAAAATAACCATAAAATTTAGACATCTCACTGATCAACTTTATTTATCAACCACAACCGAGCAATGAATCAAATAGCGCACTCTTCGAGTTTCTCGGTACCTACTGCACAAATATTTTATCAGCCGCATTCACCTTCTAATTACTCTATATCAGTGACTCTCATTGGTTCGAGTGGTTTTAATCAGCTTATCCACTGGTTATAAAAAGTAAAAAATAATTAAGTTACTTCAACTAGCTGGCACAAGCGGCCAATTACTGTTATTTTTGGAGTCGGCGCCGGCCAAGCTTTTTGGATATTCTTTATACGTACACGTAAGTTAAATCTCCAAACGGATCTACTGCTCAATAGAGGAGAGGATCTGCCCGGCGGATCAACAGATGAACGAATTAACGAAACTATATAGGTTGAACAACTTATATGAATGTACAAAGTGAAATTAGTCTTTTACCTTTTGGTGCATTTTTTTCACAGTAGTTTTTTTTTGGAAAGCCAAATTATAATAATTTAAAATGGAGAAAAATTCTAGCAACTTTGAAGAACCCGAAACGTGTAGCGTTTGTTTGGTGGAACTAACCTACGATAGAGAAATCGGCTTTCTGGACACTTGCGGACATAAATTCCATAGAGAATGCTTTACATCTTGGGCAAAACGAAATCCTACGTGCCCTTTAGATCAAGGAGATTGTACCGCTTTTTGTATTATCGGCAATATCGACGAAACCGTCATACGTATCATTCAAGTCCATACTGTCGATTACATAGAATTATATGAAAGCTATTGTAAACAACGGTTACTTGGTATACCAAAGAAAACATTTGAAGGTTTTCAAAGATTACTGGAAGCAACTAACGAATATTCCCAACATATGCAATTTTTGCTTAAAGACGATGACCGCATTATAGCCATTCGTAGTAGTTACAATGAAACAATTGTACCCGAAGAAGAAGTTCATGAATTTATAATTGGCATGAAGAAAACCATCCACAAATACACAAATGCCTTTTTCGAGAACCAAGACTAATCCAAGATGATTGTAACATGTAATTATAATTTTTAGCAATAATGACTAATAATAGTCTAAATTTATTATTGCCTCGATTTGCATATAATATTTTATGTTGTTTAATTAAATAAATAAAAAATTTACCAATACCTACTTGCTATTATTAAAAATAAACTATAAGCATTAAAATAACCATAAAATTTAGACATCTCACTGATCAACTTTATTTATCAACCACAACCGAGCAATGAATCAAATAGCGCACTGTTCGAGTTTCTCGGTACCTACTGCACAAATATTTTATCAGCCGCATTCACCTTCTAATTACTCTATATCAGTGACTCTCATTGGTTCGAGTGGTTTTAATCAGCTTATCCACTGGTTATAAAAAGTAAAAAATAATTAAGTTACTTCAACTAGCTGGCACAAGCGGCCAATTATTGTTATCTTTGGAGTCGGCGCCGGCCAAGCTTTTTGGATATTCTTTATACGTACACGTAAGTTAAATCTCCAAACGGATCTACTGCTCAATAGAGGAGAGGATCTGCCCGGCGGATCAACAGATGAACGAATTAACGAAACTATATAGGTTGAACAACTTATATGAATGTACAAAGTGAAATTAGTCTTTTACCTTTTGGTGCATTTTTTTCACAGTAGTTTTTTTTTGGAAAGCCAAATTATAATAATTTAAAATGGAGAAAAATTCTAGCAACTTTGAAGAACCCGAAACGTGTAGCGTTTGTTTGGTGGAACTAACCTACGATAGAGAAATCGGCTTTCTGGACACTTGCGGACATAAATTCCATAGAGAATGCTTTACATCTTGGGCAAAACGAAATCCTACGTGCCCTTTAGATCGAGGAGATTGTACCGCTTTTTGTATTATCGGCAATATCGACGAAACCGTCAAACGTATCATTCAAGTCAAGACTGTCGATTACATAGAAGTATATCAAAGATATTGTAAACAACGGTTACTTGGTGTACCAAAGAAAACATTTAAATATTTTCAAAGATTACTGGAAGCAACTAACGAATATTCCGAACATATGCAATTTTTGCTTAAAGACGATGACCGCATTATAGCCATTAGTAGTAGTTACAATGAAGCAATTGTACCCGAAGAAGAAGTTCATGAATTTATAATTCGCATGAAGAAAACCATCCACAACTACACAAATGTCTTTTTCGAGAACCAAGACTAATCCAAGATGATTGTAACATGTAATTATAATTTTTAGCAATAATGACTAATAATAGTCTAAATTTATTATTGCTTCGATTTGCATATAATATTTTATGTTGTTTAATTAAATAAATAAAAAATTTACCAATACCTACTTGCTATTATTAAAAATAAACTATAAACATTAAAATAACCATAAAATTTAGACATCTCACTGATCAACTTTATTTATCAACCACAACCGAGCAATGAATCAAATAGCGCACTCTTCGAGTTTCTCGGTACCTACTGCACAAATATTTTATCAGCCGCATTCACCTTCTAATTACTCTATATCAGTGACTCTCATTGGTTCGAGTGGTTTTAATCAGCTTATCCACTGGTTATAAAAAGTAAAAAATAATTAAGTTACTTCAACTAGCTGGCACAAGCGGCCAATTATTGTTATTTTTGGAGTCGGCGCCGGCCAAGCTTTTTGGATATTCTTTATACGTACACGTAAGTTAAATCTCCAAACGGATCTACTGCTCAATAGAGGAGAGGATCTGCCCGGCGGATCAACAGATGAACGAATTAACGAAACTATATAGGTTGAACAACTTATATGAATGTACAAAGTGAAATTAGTCTTTTACCTTTTGGTGCATTTTTTTCACAGTAGTTTTTTTTTGGAAAGCCAAATTATAATAATTTAAAATGGAGAAAAATTCTAGCAACTTTGAAGAACCCGAAACGTGTAGCGTTTGTTTGGTGGAACTAACCTACGATAGAGAAATCGGCTTTCTGGACACTTGCGGACATAAATTCCATAGAGAATGCTTTACATCTTGGGCAAAACGAAATCCTACGTGCCCTTTAGATCGAGGAGATTGTACCGCTTTTTGTATTATCGGCAATATCGACGAAACCGTCAAACGTATCATTCAAGTCAAGACTGTCGATTACATAGAAGTATATCAAAGATATTGTAAACAACGGTTACTTGGTGTACCAAAGAAAACATTTAAATATTTTCAAAGATTACTGGAAGCAACTAACGAATATTCCGAACATATGCAATTTTTGCTTAAAGACGATGACCGCATTATAGCCATTAGTAGTAGTTACAATGAAGCAATTGTACCCGAAGAAGAAGTTCATGAATTTATAATTCGCATGAAGAAAACCATCCACAACTACACAAATGTCTTTTTCGAGAACCAAGACTAATCCAAGATGATTGTAACATGTAATTATAATTTTTAGCAATAATGACTAATAATAGTCTAAATTTATTATTGCTTCGATTTGCATATAATATTTTATGTTGTTTAATTAAATAAATAAAAAATTTACCAATACCTACTTGCTATTATTAAAAATAAACTATAAACATTAAAATAACCATAAAATTTAGACATCTCACTGATCAACTTTATTTATCAACCACAACCGAGCAATGAATCAAATAGCGCACTCTTCGAGTTTCTCGGTACCTACTGCACAAATATTTTATCAGCCGCATTCACCTTCTAATTACTCTATATCAGTGACTCTCATTGGTTCGAGTGGTTTTAATCAGCTTATCCACTGGTTATAAAAAGTAAAAAATAATTAAGTTACTTCAACTAGCTGGCACAAGCGGCCAATTATTGTTATTTTTGGAGTCGGCGCCGGCCAAGCTTTTTGGATATTCTTTATACGTACACGTAAGTTAAATCTCCAAACGGATCTACTGCTCAATAGAGGAGAGGATCTGCCCGGCGGATCAACAGATGAACGAATTAACGAAACTATATAGGTTGAACAACTTATATGAATGTACAAAGTGAAATTAGTCTTTTACCTTTTGGTGCATTTTTTTCACAGTAGTTTTTTTTTGGAAAGCCAAATTATAATAATTTAAAATGGAGAAAAATTCTAGCAACTTTGAAGAACCCGAAACGTGTAGCGTTTGTTTGGTGGAACTAACCTACGATAGAGAAATCGGCTTTCTGGACACTTGCGGACATAAATTCCATAGAGAATGCTTTACATCTTGGGCAAAACGAAATCCTACGTGCCCTTTAGATCGAGGAGATTGTACCGCTTTTTGTATTATCGGCAATATCGACGAAACCGTCATACGTATCATTCAAGTCCATACTGTCGATTACATAGAATTATATGAAAGCTATTGTAAACAACGGTTACTTGGTATACCAAAGAAAACATTTGAAGGTTTTCAAAGATTACTGGAAGCAACTAACGAATATTCCCAACATATGCAATTTTTGCTTAAAGACGATGACCGCATTATAGCCATTCGTAGTAGTTACAATGAAACAATTGTACCCGAAGAAGAAGTTCATGAATTTATAATTGGCATGAAGAAAACCATCCACAAATACACAAATGCCTTTTTCGAGAACCAAGACTAATCCAAGATGATTGTAACATGTAATTATAATTTTTAGCAATAATGACTAATAATAGTCTAAATTTATTATTGCCTCGATTTGCATATAATATTTTATGTTGTTTAATTAAATAAATAAAAAATTTACCAATACCTACTTGCTATTATTAAAAATAAACTATAAACATTAAAATAACCATAAAATTTAGACATCTCACTGATCAACTTTATTTATCAACCACAACCGAGCAATGAATCAAATAGCGCACTCTTCGAGTTTCTCGGTACCTACTGCACAAATATTTTATCAGCCGCATTCACCTTCTAATTACTCTATATCAGTGACTCTCATTGGTTCGAGTGGTTTTAATCAGCTTATCCACTGGTTATAAAAAGTAAAAAATAATTAAGTTACTTCAACTAGCTGGCACAAGCGGCCAATTATTGTTATCTTTGGAGTCGGCGCCGGCCAAGCTTTTTGGATATTCTTTATACGTACACGTAAGTTAAATCTCCAAACGGATCTACTGCTCAATAGAGGAGAGGATCTGCCCGGCGGATCAACAGATGAACGAATTAACGAAACTATATAGGTTGAACAACTTATATGAATGTACAAAGTGAAATTAGTCTTTTACCTTTTGGTGCATTTTTTTCACAGTAGTTTTTTTTTGGAAAGCCAAATTATAATAATTTAAAATGGAGAAAAATTCTAGCAACTTTGAAGAACCCGAAACGTGTAGCGTTTGTTTGGTGGAACTAACCTACGATAGAGAAATCGGCTTTCTGGACACTTGCGGACATAAATTCCATAGAGAATGCTTTACATCTTGGGCAAAACGAAATCCTACGTGCCCTTTAGATCGAGGAGATTGTACCGCTTTTTGTATTATCGGCAATATCGACGAAACCGTCATACGTATCATTCAAGTCCATACTGTCGATTACATAGAATTATATGAAAGCTATTGTAAACAACGGTTACTTGGTATACCAAAGAAAACATTTGAAGGTTTTCAAAGATTACTGGAAGCAACTAACGAATATTCCCAACATATGCAATTTTTGCTTAAAGACGATGACCGCATTATAGCCATTCGTAGTAGTTACAATGAAACAATTGTACCCGATGAAGAAGTTCATGAATTTATAATTGGCATGAAGAAAACCATCCACAAATACACAAATGCCTTTTTCGAGAACCAAGACTAATCCAAGATGATTGTAACATGTAATTATAATTTTTAGCAATAATGACTAATAATAGTCTAAATTTATTATTGCCTCGATTTGCATATAATATTTTATGTTGTTTAATTAAATAAATAAAAAATTTACCAATACCTACTTGCTATTATTAAAAATAAACTATAAACATTAAAATAACCATAAAATTTAGACATCTCACTGATCAACTTTATTTATCAACCACAACCGAGCAATGAATCAAATAGCGCACTCTTCGAGTTTCTCGGTACCTACTGCACAAATATTTTATCAGCCGCATTCACCTTCTAATTACTCTATATCAGTGACTCTCATTGGTTCGAGTGGTTTTAATCAGCTTATCCACTGGTTATAAAAAGTAAAAAATAATTAAGTTACTTCAACTAGCTGGCACAAGCGGCCAATTATTGTTATCTTTGGAGTCGGCGCCGGCCAAGCTTTTTGGATATTCTTTATACGTACACGTAAGTTAAATCTCCAAACGGATCTACTGCTCAATAGAGGAGAGGATCTGCCCGGCGGATCAACAGATGAACGAATTAACGAAACTATATAGGTTGAACAACTTATATGAATGTACAAAGTGAAATTAGTCTTTTACCTTTTGGTGCATTTTTTTCACAGTAGTTTTTTTTTGGAAAGCCAAATTATAATAATTTAAAATGGAGAAAAATTCTAGCAACTTTGAAGAACCCGAAACGTGTAGCGTTTGTTTGGTGGAACTAACCTACGATAGAGAAATCGGCTTTCTGGACACTTGCGGACATAAATTCCATAGAGAATGCTTTACATCTTGGGCAAAACGAAATCCTACGTGCCCTTTAGATCGAGGAGATTGTACCGCTTTTTGTATTATCGGCAATATCGACGAAACCGTCATACGTATCATTCAAGTCCATACTGTCGATTACATAGAATTATATGAAAGCTATTGTAAACAACGGTTACTTGGTATACCAAAGAAAACATTTGAAGGTTTTCAAAGATTACTGGAAGCAACTAACGAATATTCCCAACATATGCAATTTTTGCTTAAAGACGATGACCGCATTATAGCCATTCGTAGTAGTTACAATGAAACAATTGTACCCGAAGAAGAAGTTCATGAATTTATAATTGGCATGAAGAAAACCATCCACAAATACACAAATGCCTTTTTCGAGAACCAAGACTAATCCAAGATGATTGTAACATGTAATTATAATTTTTAGCAATAATGACTAATAATAGTCTAAATTTATTATTGCCTCGATTTGCATATAATATTTTATGTTGTTTAATTAAATAAATAAAAAATTTACCAATACCTACTTGCTATTATTAAAAATAAACTATAAGCATTAAAATAACCATAAAATTTAGACATCTCACTGATCAACTTTATTTATCAACCACAACCGAGCAATGAATCAAATAGCGCACTGTTCGAGTTTCTCGGTACCTACTGCACAAATATTTTATCAGCCGCATTCACCTTCTAATTACTCTATATCAGTGACTCTCATTGGTTCGAGTGGTTTTAATCAGCTTATCCACTGGTTATAAAAAGTAAAAAATAATTAAGTTACTTCAACTAGCTGGCACAAGCGGCCAATTATTGTTATCTTTGGAGTCGGCGCCGGCCAAGCTTTTTGGATATTCTTTATACGTACACGTAAGTTAAATCTCCAAACGGATCTACTGCTCAATAGAGGAGAGGATCTGCCCGGCGGATCAACAGATGAACGAATTAACGAAACTATATAGGTTGAACAACTTATATGAATGTACAAAGTGAAATTAGTCTTTTACCTTTTGGTGCATTTTTTTCACAGTAGTTTTTTTTTGGAAAGCCAAATTATAATAATTTAAAATGGAGAAAAATTCTAGCAACTTTGAAGAACCCGAAACGTGTAGCGTTTGTTTGGTGGAACTAACCTACGATAGAGAAATCGGCTTTCTGGACACTTGCGGACATGAATTCCATAGAGAATGCTTTACATCTTGGGCAAAACGAAATCCTACGTGCCCTTTAGATCGAGGAGATTGTACCGCTTTTTGTATTATCGGCAATATCGACGAAACCGTCAAACGTATCATTCAAGTCAAGACTGTCGATTACATAGAAGTATATCAAAGATATTGTAAACAACGGTTACTTGGTGTACCAAAGAAAACATTTAAATATTTTCAAAGATTACTGGAAGCAACTAACGAATATTCCGAACATATGCAATTTTTGCTTAAAGACGATGACCGCATTATAGCCATTAGTAGTAGTTACAATGAAGCAATTGTACCCGAAGAAGAAGTTCATGAATTTATAATTCGCATGAAGAAAACCATCCACAACTACACAAATGTCTTTTTCGAGAACCAAGACTAATCCAAGATGATTGTAACATGTAATTATAATTTTTAGCAATAATGACTAATAATAGTCTAAATTTATTATTGCTTCGATTTGCATATAATATTTTATGTTGTTTAATTAAATAAATAAAAAATTTACCAATACCTACTTGCTATTATTAAAAATAAACTATAAACATTAAAATAACCATAAAATTTAGACATCTCACTGATCAACTTTATTTATCAACCACAACCGAGCAATGAATCAAATAGCGCACTCTTCGAGTTTCTCGGTACCTACTGCACAAATATTTTATCAGCCGCATTCACCTTCTAATTACTCTATATCAGTGACTCTCATTGGTTCGAGTGGTTTTAATCAGCTTATCCACTGGTTATAAAAAGTAAAAAATAATTAAGTTACTTCAACTAGCTGGCACAAGCGGCCAATTACTGTTATTTTTGGAGTCGGCGCCGGCCAAGCTTTTTGGATATTCTTTATACGTACACGTAAGTTAAATCTCCAAACGGATCTACTGCTCAATAGAGGAGAGGATCTGCCCGGCGGATCAACAGATGAACGAATTAACGAAACTATATAGGTTGAACAACTTATATGAATGTACAAAGTGAAATTAGTCTTTTACCTTTTGGTGCATTTTTTTCACAGTAGTTTTTTTTTGGAAAGCCAAATTATAATAATTTAAAATGGAGAAAAAATTCTAGCAACTTTGAAGAACCCGAAACGTGTAGCGTTTGTTTGGTGGAACTAACCTACGATAGAGAAATCGGCTTTCTGGACACTTGCGGACATAAATTCCATAGAGAATGCTTTACATCTTGGGCAAAACGAAATCCTACGTGCCCTTTAGATCGAGGAGATTGTACCGCTTTTTGTATTATCGGCAATATCGACGAAACCGTCATACGTATCATTCAAGTCATACTGTCGATTACATAGAATTATATGAAAGCTATTGTAAACAACGGTTACTTGGTATACCAAAGAAAACATTTGAAGGTTTTCAAAGATTACTGGAAGCAACTAACGAATATTCCCAACATATGCAATTTTTGCTTAAAGACGATGACCGCATTATAGCCATTCGTAGTAGTTACAATGAAACAATTGTACCCGAAGAAGAAGTTCATGAATTTATAATTGGCATGAAGAAAACCATCCACAAATACACAAATGCCTTTTTCGAGAACCAAGGACTAATCCAAGATGATTGTAACATGTAATTATAATTTTTAGCAATAATGACTAATAATAGTCTAAATTTATTATTGCCTCGATTTGCATATAATATTTTATGTTGTTTAATTAAATAAATAAAAAATTTACCAATACCTACTTGCTATTATTAAAAATAAACTATAAGCATTAAAATAACCATAAAATTTAGACATCTCACTGATCAACTTTATTTATCAACCACAACCGAGCAATGAATCAAATAGCGCACTGTTCGAGTTTCTCGGTACCTACTGCACAAATATTTTATCAGCCGCATTCACCTTCTAATTACTCTATATCAGTGACTCTCATTGGTTCGAGTGGTTTTAATCAGCTTATCCACTGGTTATAAAAAGTAAAAAATAATTAAGTTACTTCAACTAGCTGGCACAAGCGGCCAATTATTGTTATCTTTGGAGTCGGCGCCGGCCAAGCTTTTTGGATATTCTTTATACGTACACGTAAGTTAAATCTCCAAACGGATCTACTGCTCAATAGAGGAGAGGATCTGCCCGGCGGATCAACAGATGAACGAATTAACGAAACTATATAGGTTGAACAACTTATATGAATGTACAAAGTGAAATTAGTCTTTTACCTTTTGGTGCATTTTTTTCACAGTAGTTTTTTTTTGGAAAGCCAAATTATAATAATTTAAAATGGAGAAAAATTCTAGCAACTTTGAAGAACCCGAAACGTGTAGCGTTTTGTTTGGTGGAACTAACCTACGATAGAGAAATCGGCTTTCTGGACACTTGCGGACATAAATTCCATAGAGAATGCTTTACATCTTGGGCAAAACGAAATCCTACGTGCCCTTTAGATCGAGGAGATTGTACCGCTTTTTGTATTATCGGCAATATCGACGAAACCGTCAAACGTATCATTCAAGTCAAGACTGTCGATTACATAGAAGTATATCAAAGATATTGTAAACAACGGTTACTTGGTGTACCAAAGAAAACATTTAAATATTTTCAAAGATTACTGGAAGCAACTAACGAATATTCCGAACATATGCAATTTTTGCTTAAAGACGATGACCGCATTATAGCCATTAGTAGTAGTTACAATGAAGCAATTGTACCCGAAGAAGAAGTTCATGAATTTATAATTCGCATGAAGAAAACCATCCACAACTACACAAATGTCTTTTTCGAGAACCAAGACTAATCCAAGATGATTGTAACATGTAATTATAATTTTTAGCAATAATGACTAATAATAGTCTAAATTTATTATTGCTTCGATTTGCATATAATATTTTATGTTGTTTAATTAAATAAATAAAAAATTTACCAATACCTACTTGCTATTATTAAAAATAAACTATAAACATTAAAATAACCATAAAATTTAGACATCTCACTGATCAACTTTATTTATCAACCACAACCGAGCAATGAATCAAATAGCGCACTCTTCGAGTTTCTCGGTACCTACTGCACAAATATTTTATCAGCCGCATTCACCTTCTAATTACTCTATATCAGTGACTCTCATTGGTTCGAGTGGTTTTAATCAGCTTATCCACTGGTTATAAAAAGTAAAAAATAATTAAGTTACTTCAACTAGCTGGCACAAGCGGCCAATTATTGTTATTTTTGGAGTCGGCGCCGGCCAAGCTTTTTGGATATTCTTTATACGTACACGTAAGTTAAATCTCCAAACGGATCTACTGCTCAATAGAGGAGAGGATCTGCCCGGCGGATCAACAGATGAACGAATTAACGAAACTATATAGGTTGAACAACTTATATGAATGTACAAAGTGAAATTAGTCTTTTACCTTTTGGTGCATTTTTTTCACAGTAGTTTTTTTTTGGAAAGCCAAATTATAATAATTTAAAATGGAGAAAAATTCTAGCAACTTTGAAGAACCCGAAACGTGTAGCGTTTGTTTGGTGGAACTAACCTACGATAGAGAAATCGGCTTTCTGGACACTTGCGGACATAAATTCCATAGAGAATGCTTTACATCTTGGGCAAAACGAAATCCTACGTGCCCTTTAGATCGAGGAGATTGTACCGCTTTTTGTATTATCGGCAATATCGACGAAACCGTCAAACGTATCATTCAAGTCAAGACTGTCGATTACATAGAAGTATATCAAAGATATTGTAAACAACGGTTACTTGGTGTACCAAAGAAAACATTTAAATATTTTCAAAGATTACTGGAAGCAACTAACGAATATTCCGAACATATGCAATTTTTGCTTAAAGACGATGACCGCATTATAGCCATTAGTAGTAGTTACAATGAAGCAATTGTACCCGAAGAAGAAGTTCATGAATTTATAATTCGCATGAAGAAAACCATCCACAACTACACAAATGTCTTTTTCGAGAACCAAGACTAATCCAAGATGATTGTAACATGTAATTATAATTTTTAGCAATAATGACTAATAATAGTCTAAATTTATTATTGCTTCGATTTGCATATAATATTTTATGTTGTTTAATTAAATAAATAAAAAATTTACCAATACCTACTTGCTATTATTAAAAATAAACTATAAACATTAAAATAACCATAAAATTTAGACATCTCACTGATCAACTTTATTTATCAACCACAACCGAGCAATGAATCAAATAGCGCACTCTTCGAGTTTCTCGGTACCTACTGCACAAATATTTTATCAGCCGCATTCACCTTCTAATTACTCTATATCAGTGACTCTCATTGGTTCGAGTGGTTTTAATCAGCTTATCCACTGGTTATAAAAAGTAAAAAATAATTAAGTTACTTCAACTAGCTGGCACAAGCGGCCAATTATTGTTATTTTTGGAGTCGGCGCCGGCCAAGCTTTTTGGATATTCTTTATACGTACACGTAAGTTAAATCTCCAAACGGATCTACTGCTCAATAGAGGAGAGGATCTGCCCGGCGGATCAACAGATGAACGAATTAACGAAACTATATAGGTTGAACAACTTATATGAATGTACAAAGTGAAATTAGTCTTTTACCTTTTGGTGCATTTTTTTCACAGTAGTTTTTTTTTGGAAAGCCAAATTATAATAATTTAAAATGGAGAAAAATTCTAGCAACTTTGAAGAACCCGAAACGTGTAGCGTTTGTTTGGTGGAACTAACCTACGATAGAGAAATCGGCTTTCTGGACACTTGCGGACATAAATTCCATAGAGAATGCTTTACATCTTGGGCAAAACGAAATCCTACGTGCCCTTTAGATCGAGGAGATTGTACCGCTTTTTGTATTATCGGCAATATCGACGAAACCGTCATACGTATCATTCAAGTCCATACTGTCGATTACATAGAATTATATGAAAGCTATTGTAAACAACGGTTACTTGGTATACCAAAGAAAACATTTGAAGGTTTTCAAAGATTACTGGAAGCAACTAACGAATATTCCCAACATATGCAATTTTTGCTTAAAGACGATGACCGCATTATAGCCATTCGTAGTAGTTACAATGAAACAATTGTACCCGAAGAAGAAGTTCATGAATTTATAATTGGCATGAAGAAAACCATCCACAAATACACAAATGCCTTTTTCGAGAACCAAGACTAATCCAAGATGATTGTAACATGTAATTATAATTTTTAGCAATAATGACTAATAATAGTCTAAATTTATTATTGCCTCGATTTGCATATAATATTTTATGTTGTTTAATTAAATAAATAAAAAATTTACCAATACCTACTTGCTATTATTAAAAATAAACTATAAACATTAAAATAACCATAAAATTTAGACATCTCACTGATCAACTTTATTTATCAACCACAACCGAGCAATGAATCAAATAGCGCACTGTTCGAGTTTCTCGGTACCTACTGCACAAATATTTTATCAGCCGCATTCACCTTCTAATTACTCTATATCAGTGACTCTCATTGGTTCGAGTGGTTTTAATCAGCTTATCCACTGGTTATAAAAAGTAAAAAATAATTAAGTTACTTCAACTAGCTGGCACAAGCGGCCAATTATTGTTATCTTTGGAGTCGGCGCCGGCCAAGCTTTTTGGATATTCTTTATACGTACACGTAAGTTAAATCTCCAAACGGATCTACTGCTCAATAGAGGAGAGGATCTGCCCGGCGGATCAACAGATGAACGAATTAACGAAACTATATAGGTTGAACAACTTATATGAATGTACAAAGTGAAATTAGTCTTTTACCTTTTGGTGCATTTTTTTCACAGTAGTTTTTTTTTGGAAAGCCAAATTATAATAATTTAAAATGGAGAAAAATTCTAGCAACTTTGAAGAACCCGAAACGTGTAGCGTTTGTTTGGTGGAACTAACCTACGATAGAGAAATCGGCTTTCTGGACACTTGCGGACATAAATTCCATAGAGAATGCTTTACATCTTGGGCAAAACGAAATCCTACGTGCCCTTTAGATCGAGGAGATTGTACCGCTTTTTGTATTATCGGCAATATCGACGAAACCGTCAAACGTATCATTCAAGTCAAGACTGTCGATTACATAGAAGTATATCAAAGATATTGTAAACAACGGTTACTTGGTGTACCAAAGAAAACATTTGAATATTTTCAAAGATTACTGGAAGCAACTAACGAATATTCCGAACATATGCAATTTTTGCTTAAAGACGATGACCGCATTATAGCCATTAGTAGTAGTTACAATGAAGCAATTGTACCCGAAGAAGAAGTTCATGAATTTATAATTCGCATGAAGAAAACCATCCACAACTACACAAATGTCTTTTTCGAGAACCAAGACTAATCCAAGATGATTGTAACATGTAATTATAATTTTTAGCAATAATGACTAATAATAGTCTAAATTTATTATTGCCTCGATTTGCATATAATATTTTATGTTGTTTAATTAAATAAATAAAAAATTTACCAATACCTACTTGCTATTATTAAAAATAAACTATAAACATTAAAATAACCATAAAATTTAGACATCTCACTGATCAACTTTATTTATCAACCACAACCGAGCAATGAATCAAATAGCGCACTCTTCGAGTTTCTCGGTACCTACTGCACAAATATTTTATCAGCCGCATTCACCTTCTAATTACTCTATATCAGTGACTCTCATTGGTTCGAGTGGTTTTAATCAGCTTATCCACTGGTTATAAAAAGTAAAAAATAATTAAGTTACTTCAACTAGCTGGCACAAGCGGCCAATTACTGTTATTTTTGGAGTCGGCGCCGGCCAAGCTTTTTGGATATTCTTTATACGTACACGTAAGTTAAATCTCCAAACGGATCTACTGCTCAATAGAGGAGAGGATCTGCCCGGCGGATCAACAGATGAACGAATTAACGAAACTATATAGGTTCAACAACTTATATGAATGTACAAAGTGAAATTAGTCTTTTACCTTTTGGTGCATTTTTTTCACAGTAGTTTTTTTTTGGAAAGCCAAATTATAATAATTTAAAATGGAGAAAAATTCTAGCAACTTTGAAGAACCCGAAACGTGTAGCGTTTGTTTGGTGGAACTAACCTACGATAGAGAAATCGGCTTTCTGGACACTTGCGGACATAAATTCCATAGAGAATGCTTTACATCTTGGGCAAAACGAAATCCTACGTGCCCTTTAGATCGAGGAGATTGTACCGCTTTTTGTATTATCGGCAATATCGACGAAACCGTCATACGTATCATTCAAGTCCATACTGTCGATTACATAGAATTATATGAAAGCTATTGTAAACAACGGTTACTTGGTATACCAAAGAAAACATTTGAAGGTTTTCAAAGATTACTGGAAGCAACTAACGAATATTCCCAACATATGCAATTTTTGCTTAAAGACGATGACCGCATTATAGCCATTCGTAGTAGTTACAATGAAACAATTGTACCCGAAGAAGAAGTTCATGAATTTATAATTGGCATGAAGAAAACCATCCACAAATACACAAATGCCTTTTTCGAGAACCAAGACTAATCCAAGATGATTGTAACATGTAATTATAATTTTTAGCAATAATGACTAATAATAGTCTAAATTTATTATTGCCTCGATTTGCATATAATATTTTATGTTGTTTAATTAAATAAATAAAAAATTTACCAATACCTACTTGCTATTATTAAAAATAAACTATAAACATTAAAATAACCATAAAATTTAGACATCTCACTGATCAACTTTATTTATCAACCACAACCGAGCAATGAATCAAATAGCGCACTCTTCGAGTTTCTCGGTACCTACTGCACAAATATTTTATCAGCCGCATTCACCTTCTAATTACTCTATATCAGTGACTCTCATTGGTTCGAGTGGTTTTAATCAGCTTATCCACTGGTTATAAAAAGTAAAAAATAATTAAGTTACTTCAACTAGCTGGCACAAGCGGCCAATTATTGTTATCTTTGGAGTCGGCGCCGGCCAAGCTTTTTGGATATTCTTTATACGTACACGTAAGTTAAATCTCCAAACGGATCTACTGCTCAATAGAGGAGAGGATCTGCCCGGCGGATCAACAGATGAACGAATTAACGAAACTATATAGGTTGAACAACTTATATGAATGTACAAAGTGAAATTAGTCTTTTACCTTTTGGTGCATTTTTTTCACAGTAGTTTTTTTTTGGAAAGCCAAATTATAATAATTTAAAATGGAGAAAAATTCTAGCAACTTTGAAGAACCCGAAACGTGTAGCGTTTGTTTGGTGGAACTAACCTACGATAGAGAAATCGGCTTTCTGGACACTTGCGGACATAAATTCCATAGAGAATGCTTTACATCTTGGGCAAAACGAAATCCTACGTGCCCTTTAGATCGAGGAGATTGTACCGCTTTTTGTATTATCGGCAATATCGACGAAACCGTCATACGTATCATTCAAGTCCATACTGTCGATTACATAGAATTATATGAAAGCTATTGTAAACAACGGTTACTTGGTATACCAAAGAAAACATTTGAAGGTTTTCAAAGATTACTGGAAGCAACTAACGAATATTCCCAACATA